>JALPQD010000200.1:2660550-3885239 GCA_023101885.1 Typhlomys cinereus | reverse complement strand
TCCTTCCTTCCTCCCACTTTTCTTTGGTGTCTCTTTTTTCTCGCCTTCTTTTTCTCTCCCTTTCTCCTTACCTTTCCTGTGTTCTCGTTCCTTCGTTTCTTCTTTCCGCCCCCCCTAGATCCCCCCTTCCTTTTGTGTCTCTTTTTCTTTTTCCGTTTGCCCTTTATGCGTGTACTGGAAGCCCCTGGGAGGGCAGAATGCACCCCAGATGCCTGAGGATTACTGAAGGGAACCGCAGGCATGCTCAGTTCCAACCATAGAGCAGGTTGGCCTTCTGCAAAGGACACTACACTAACTACATCAATGAAGAAAGACTCACCGGAAGGTGACTAAGTCACCGGAGAATTCTCAATAGAGGTAGTACTCACTTAATTGTGCTAACAAGTTTCAGCCTACTTTTCCTGGGTGATTCCCTACAACCAGCCTGTTCCCATGCCCCCCTCCTTGATTCCAGAGGACAGCGGCACTGAGATCGGGTTTTCTGAAGCTTCGCCCAGGGTTCCAGGAAGTGGATATTGTTAGTACGCATTTTTTGTTTTTTCACTTGCTCTTTCTTTTAAACATTTTATTTATTTATGAGAGTGAAGTACAGAAAGCAGAGAGAGCCAGGTTGCCAGGCTTGCGCACAGACTCCTTTACCTGCTATATCTGCCCTGATCAAAGCTACAAAGGGGAGAGACATTTTGTTTTTCCTGTACTGTGAGTTATTAGGAGACCCATGGTAGTATCCATGCAGTTCAATGCAAGCGGCAGACAGCCTTCAGTCATCTTTACCTGGTGACAGGTAGAAGCAGAACTCGGGTCCTCTTGTTTGGTTCTCTGTCGTGGCAAAAGCCACTCCAGGACACAGGGCTCTGACATGAGCAGTCATGTCTCTTCTAGACGTTGGTGGAGTGGGGAGGGGGCAGGGGAGGTAATAGAATACACTTCATGAGACTTGAAACGGAGCTCTTGGGGCTTCGAGATGGTTGAGTGGAGCTGATGACCTGAATTTGACCCCCAGAACCCACATGGTAGAAAGAAAGAAGGTGTGCAAACATGTTTAACTTATCGTCTTTTTAAAGGCAGTTACTATAGTGGAAGAGTGCAAGAGAGTCAGAGGCCTAGGGAGGGGAGAGTGAAGGGGGACCAATGAAAGCAAATTGTGTAAGGTCTAGAATGAGACCTGTTACTGCTAGTTTATGTATTCTTAATTTGTTTTGAGACAGAAAGAGAAGTGAAGGAAACGTGTATGCCATATTGCAAGGGTGGAGGCCAGAGGCGCTCTCCTACCACGTGGGCTTCTGGGGATGTAACGCAAAGTCACCAGGTTTGCCAGCAGATACTCTACAGTTAAGCTACCTTGTAGTCCTTATACTAATTTAAAAAATAAATAACAAAAAGAATCTTGAAAAAAACAAGTGACCACTGACTGGGGCTTTAAGTGCAACTGGGATTTAAATGTCTCAGGCGGGACCTCAGAAGGAGGAAGCACGGAGATCTCCAGCCCCAGGAAGCAGCGCGAAGCAGTGTGCAGAGATGGGGCTGTCCGGCTGATGCTCATCTGGGAAGCTCTTGTGTAAGCTTGAGGACCTGAACCCACCATTTACCACCAGAACCCACACTGAGAAGTCAGGCACCTGTGACCCCAGAGCTGGGGCATTGGGAACAGAAGGCTTCCTGGGGCAAGTTCCAAACCAGGGAAAGACTCTGTCAAAAAACAAAACAAAACAAAACAAACAAACAAACAAACAAAAAAAACCTAAGGTGAATGACTTTGGAGGAAACACAGCTGAGGCTGACCTTTGACCTCCACATGTAAGTACAGAGAAAAGGTTGGGAGAGAAGGCAGAGGGGTTTGTCTTAGGCTAACAATGTTCAGGGTCACCTTGCAAAAGTCAGGTGGGCAAAGGGGGATTAAATTAAATAGGAAAGTTAAACAAGCAAATAAGCCTCAAGCAATCTCCTTTGTTCTGCTTGGGGTCCTGGACCCCACACTTCTCCTGCTTCTATTCCTAAATGCTGGAATCCTGCTATTAGAGTGAGCTAAAGCTTTGTGCTTGTGTGTGAGCACACACGACTGACATGACTGCATGTGTGTGTGTGAGCACACATGACATGACTACATGTGGTGGTCAGAGGACAACTTCATGGAGTCAGTCTCTTTTATGTGGGCCCTGAGATGGAACTCAGGTTGCCACGTTTGTTTGGCATGTGACTTACCTGCTGGTCTGTCTCTCAGGTTCCTAAACTAACATGCCCTGTAGCTTATCATGCTACTCTTCCTGGCTCATGGGTGTTTGGAGATAGCATCAGAGAGGGTAGGGGCCCTGCCTGAAGACACACAGCTCTCAGAGAACAGAGCTGGCTCGGGACTCCTTGCACCCTGCTTTGAGCCACTGCACAACCCTGCCCAAAGGTAAGATCACACCTACTTCTCTCTTGAGGCCTGGGGGCTAGCAAGCTGCAGCTCCCACCTCCCAGGGACTCTCAGGCACCCCCAGGGGACTGGCTTGCTGTTCTTTAAAGTACAACTAGGCGCTGAACTTTGTTCAGTCCTGTAAGGTAAGGGGCCATAGATCAGCTGCAGCCAGTTTCGCCCAGCTTTCGTTAAGGCTGCTCTAAGAGGCTGCTTTGCAGTGACAGGATGGCTCTGAGTGGCAGCTGGGGTCAGAGCTAGGTTGCCATCACTCAGGCTCCATAAAGAGCTGTAAGCAAACCAATGCTGGAGTAGCACTGCCACCTCAGTGGGTAACACAGAGCCGTGGAGCCAAGGGTGTGGCCGGCCACAGCGGGAGACTCTGACGGTCTGGGGACTGTTATTGTCCAAGTCCGGCAGGCGAACAAGATGCTCAGGGCCCTGTCATGGGTGCTCCAGTCACGGTGGGCACTGGTGTTTTTGAAGCTGGGAGGAGAGAGATGCAGATGCTTAGGGTCTCTGCAGGGGCCTTTGGAGGTAGGTCAAGGTGGGGTGGTGTCTGCAGGTAGCTGCGGAGGCCCCTCTGTGGGCCAGGAGGATGCTGGGACTGTAGCATCCTGTTCCCTTGGGCTGCAGTGACAGGACTTCGGGTGTCTGGCCAGAGGAACTGACTCGGGGTGTGATTCTGTAGTCATTGGCAGAGTCCTCTGAGCCATGACCCTCACAGATTGCCTCCAGCCAACTTGAGCCACAAAGGAAACTGTATCACAAGGACTCAGAGCTCAGGAAGGCCTGGGAAGGGCTGGGTGGAGAGGTGCCAAGAGGTGACCCCAGGTTGGTCTGCTCTGCCTGCCCACTGAAGCGGTTACCTGGAAACAGCCACATCAGATAACAAGTGTTCCTGTTCCAGAAAGAAATTCCTTACAGGTGTTTGCTTTGGCCTTGTGTCCTCATGGGGGCACGTGATCTGCTGAAAACCTACCAACCAAAGTCACAGTGAGGCGAGTGGCTGGCCCTGAGCCAGAGGCCAGTCTAGAGTCATTGCCCCTGAAAGCTGACCTTTGCCCCAGGAGCATGACAGCTCTAAAGTTCACTGGGGCTGGAACAATTTCAACTTTGGTTATCTGTTGCCTCCCATCCACGCACCGACACCGAGGATATGAGGTGAGAAAGCTGTGAACAGGTCCCACACATACCTGCTTTAGCAACGGGGAATCTCAGGTCAGCTGACCTGTCACCCAACATCCTCCTCCTTACCCCCCAGTGCCTGGTGACTGCCAGTATTAGTAAGGCCAGGACACAGGGCCATTTCATTCTTGTGTCCAGTTCCACCTACTGGATATCTTCAACTGTGGAGATCCTTCTGTCTTTCATGTGTGTGTGTGTAAGTGCATGTATGTGTGTGCACATGTGTGCATAGTTACTCATGCACATGAATGTGTGCATGCATGTGGAGGCCTGAGGGTGTTATCGGGAATCATCCTCTCTCATATGTGAATACAATGGATTTAACCCTAACCACCCAATCCTGTCCCCTGCCCTCCTGTCCCTCCTCATACTTTTTTCCAATCAGCCTCTCTTCTTACATTCATGACTTTGCATGTGTGGCCCACTGGGTTTCATGTGAAATGCTGTACTAATAGTGTATGTGTACTTGCTGGGGCAGGGATGACTTATCAGTGAGGAAATTGAGGAGTAAAACCGTCCCCTTCTCCTGTCTGGCATTAGCTCCAGCTTGTCTCTCAGGGAGGTGAAGTGTCTGTCTCTTGAGATCTTCCCCTTCCCATGATAAAATGTTAATGGGTCTGCCCATTAAATGGGCCAATGCATGGTAGTCCATGGGTGCCACAACCCTGTTCTGACCAGAAGATACCATCTGGGAGCCCACCTCCCCCTCTCCTCTTACATTCTTTCTGTCCCCTCTTCCATATGGTTCCCGGAGTCTTAGGATGGGGGGGGGGAGCTTTGTGAAATGCTAAATGTAGTCGGGATGCTCCGGAGCTCCTGGGCTCAGCGCCATTCTTCATGGTGACTGCATTGTTCACAATGGCTTGTGCTTTAAGGAAGCTGCTAAAAATTTTTACAGTGTCTGCAGGGCACATGTTATATTTCTATTGGGCAGCCCTGTGCTAGGTATTGTTTATCTTGTTGCTATGACAAAGTGACGGACAAGAAGCAGATTTAGAGGAGAGAGGGTCCTTGCGGCTCACAGGTCTAGATTCCATCCATCACTGTGGGAAGCCACGGAGGCAGCAGCTTGTAGCAGCTGGCCAATCACATTCACAGACAGAAAGCAGAGGGATGAGCAGTGCTTGCTCAGTTCACGCCCTCTGTCTTTATATAGTCTTGCATCCCCCTCCCAATGATTCCACCTACCAGGGAGGGTCTTCCCACCTCAATGAAAACAAACAAGACCATCTCCTACAGGGGTTCCCTGGAGGCCTGCCTCCTAGGTATCCAGGTGACATTTGGGACCAACCACCACAAGTCCTGTTCTATAGTCTCAGAACACTCTGAAAGCTTATGTCAATTCATTCACCAAGTATGTGTGAATCTTGTGATCAATAACACTGTAGCTGTCAAAAATAAGGAGCCAAACTGTCCCTGCAGGCAGCTCAAGAGGAAAGGATTTATGGCACAGAAATGGTGTCATCAAAACGGACGAGTCAAGCGCACCCGATGACATCACAGCACGCGGGAGTTGCAGACAGGAGGCTTGGGGCTCACAATCAGTCTTAAGTGCACATTCAGGGCCCAGCAGGCCGCTCTGGGCTGCATGAAGTCCTGTCACCAAAGCAGAAGCCAGGACACCTGGAATTCCCGCACCTGAGAGGTGGAGTCAGGAAGACCCCAGCAAAGCCAGCCTTTGGTGTCTCAAAACACCAAAAAAAAAAAAAAAGGAAAAACAGAAATGAAGGGAAGGAAAGGAGGCTGGGGAGGGCCAGGAGCCCCACTCCGTTGCTCTGAGATGCTGATGTCAGGCTCTGTCCCTCCGGAGTCCCTGTGGGTATCTACTCCTTAGGAGGTGGTAAGATGCTGGCCTGGGCCCACCTGAGGGGCTGAGTGCTGTGAGGCAGAAGAGGCTTCTTATTCCACTCTTCCAGCAAGAAGAGACTGCGGCAGAACTGGGAACACATCCATCCATCCCCGAGTGCAAAGCCTGGTTCAATAAAACTTGCGCAGTGGTTTGGTCACACCAGATAAAGAAAAGCAAACTCAATTCCAGGACCGATGCTGGGAGGAATTATGATTCACCCTTGTGATGGGCTAGGGAGTTAGCTGGTAAGAGAGTGGAAGGCAAACCTAAGATGATCGCTCTGCAGGGTCAGCAGTCGCAGCTAATGCTTTGTACCTCAAGAGGCCGTGGGAGAGAAGAAACAAGGGTACCAAGCAGTCGGTCAAACAAGGAGAAAATGAAAAGTGGAGGGAAGGCAAGGAAAAGTTGCCATGTTCCACTGAGTCCAGACATGAAAAAGTCAAAAAGATAATTAAGGAGGGGTAATTACAGAGTGGAGGCTCAGCGCTAATCCTCCTAGTTTCACAAACACTTTTGAACAGAGAGTGCTTTACTTGGAGGTGGAGATCTAACTCCTTGGTAACTGCACCTCCCCGGGCCTCGGTTCTGTCTATGAATACTGATGATCTCTAAATTCGACTTTAGAGTTCTACGAAGTAAATGGCTGAATCTCTCTCTCTCTCTCTGTCCTTTTCTTCTTTCCTTCTTTTCTCCCTCCATCTCTCACTCTTTACTTTCCAGACAGGGTCTCTCTCACGTAGCCCAGGCTGGTCTTTCACTATGTAGCCAAGGCTGACCTTGAACCACCCAGCATCTGAGTCTATGGGCATGTGACTCTGAACATGCCCAGCTCTGAACCAAGTTTCCTCTTTTTTATTTATTTATTTATTTATTTATTTATTTATCTATTTATTTATTCAATTGTGCGTGTATGCGTGTGTGCTTGTGTATGTATGTGTGTGTGTGTGTAGAACCATGGGCGAATTGGGGAACCACCATGGACGCCTCAACCTCCTCCTTGGTTTACTCTGCCCAGGGATTCCAAGGCCTCCTCCCTACCAGACACCAGAAACCCAGGCCACACCCCTGCTTCCGCCCAGCATCATACAACGTGGTCTCAGGATCCGAACTCAGGACCTTCCACCTGCAAGGCAGAGGCTTAATCCCTGAGCCACCTTCCAGCCCCCTGAACCAAGTTTCTTAAGTAATTTTTTATTTGAAAAGTAAATGTCATGCATGAGCAAGAAATTTAAAATCATTCTTCTTATCACCTAGAGATATTCACAGGCACCCTCATGCATTTTCTCAGGTTTATACACACATGAAGTATAAATAAATAAAAGAGCATATCATTTTATCCACACCATCTATAGACAGGGCCAATACACCATCAAATATGTACAAGACTATTTTTCTTGTCTTTGTTTTGTTTCTGTGCCATGGAGTTAAGTCGTGGAATCATTCTAATTGTGGAGTGTGATATGGTACAAATGTAAAGGATTTTTGTTTTGTTATTTTTAAAAATAAAGAGAAAACGAAAGAGCAGGGGCACTCATGCATGTCATGGTGCATGGGTGGAAGTCAGAAGAACAACACTTTCTGCCCACACCATGTTACAGAAATTCTCAGGGATCAAATCTCAAGTGAAAGCCAGTTTACAAAGACATCGTGCCTTAAATACCCACTGATATCTTGCCAGCCCCAATTCTTTTTGTAACTTTTTATATAACAACCATTATTTCAATTTGCGTGCATGTGCTGTTGTGAACAATCGTCGAATAAGAAACATGTGGTGAAGGTGTGTGTGTGTTTGTGTGTGATAGTGTAGACACACCAAAAAAAGGGCTGATTCCGGAGAATCAATCGTGTAAATCAAATACGGGCGCGCCAAATACTCTCCACAGCCCTGACCACAACACCCCTCTGGCTTCAAACTATATCTTAAAATAATCAGAGCAGACCTCATCCCACACGAACCGAAGCCTAAAAGTATCTGGTGTCAAAAACTCAATGTAACTTCGCAGAACAGCACCTGAAAACAACAATCCCATGAACACAATCACAAATAAAACCACCCGCAGGCCAGCCACCGAATTCGCCAGTATGCAAGGGAACACAATGAAGTGACATACACCCCACAAAAACCAAGCTGAAGACAGTGCAAAACAACATTGGACAATAAACTAATGCTAACCTCGGACAGATACCACCCGCAGCCTAGTACACTCCAGCGGCTGCAGAATTTCACCAAGCCCGCCAGAAAACTACAAAAATAGTCACAAAATATGCACAACAAATGAGCATAAAAGCATACACTCTTAAAACATCAGTGGAAGAGAAGAGCAAGGTGATGATACTGGTCATCATCTCGCGTCCCACCCCACATCAAACGGCAAGATACTAAGGAAGATCAGGGTATTAAGAATACCAATAGGCCGTTTTATAGAGTCAGCTTAAAACCAATAGCTGTCCTCACTGCCATGTAAGACAGTATTGTGTTTCTAGCTTTCTGGTGACACATTACAATACATCCAAACAAACATAGCAGAAAGCAATTTAAGGAAACGCATTATATTGGGCCATCCACGGATATTTATAGAAGGCCGACAACTAGGTACCCCAAACATCACTACAGGCTGATAATAACAAGAGAAAAAAGAACAGGAGAGCGCTTGACTTCTGTGGCCAAAATTAAGCAGACAACTGAGCATATAGCAGCAACTTCGTGCTAGTAACGTGAAATGTGAAGTGTCTATAACAAGTCTGAGCCAAGTACAAAGTCACGTCCAGAAAAAAAAGCTTCCCAATAGCTCCAATACCCTATACAACGGCACAGCAGCCCCCACGGATGGAAGAATTAATAACAACAGCTTTTGGCCAAAGCAAGACAGAAAAATACCCCACATCACAATCAATTGTATTGAGAATGGAGCCCCAAAGTACCAGCAAAAAGTTCCGCCCCTCAGCCACACATTCCAAAACTCACCACACAGACTACTGCAAAGCTACAACAAGTACCTGTAAGCAATGCAGAATCAACCTGAAGAACTAAGCCACCCGCAACTAAAGCCCTGAACTGAGACGACAGATCCAAACTAGCCACAAACTAAGGATACATAAGTTAGAGACAGCCAACCCGACGCACCGGCAGAGCATACAACGACGCCGGAAAAAGGCTCCGAAACGAGAAAGCATGAAATCTCCCACTCCATCTGTCAAATCACCCTACAGAAATCAATCTACAAGTCACACACACTCGAATAGACATTCTAAAGAAACCAACAATACATAGCTATCCACACGGTGGACCCACCATACATGGAGACAGCCACACACCATGCACCACATGAAAAAAAGAACCACCATGCACCCCTGGTGGTGACCAATATGCTCAACACCTGAGTCTGATGGGGGGGGTACTAGAGTCAAACAGTAAACAGCCCTAAAGCCCATTATAGGAGAAAGTAGCATTTTTCCAGGTCCGACCATTGCCGTGCAGTTGAGTGCAGAGACCAGAGTTAACCCCACGCAGCGAGGAAGGAGCCGGGACCCACCCGGGGGAGCCTGACCTTAAAACCCTACCCCCCAAGCTCTCTGCCCATCTCAACTTGAGTGGTGCACACTGAGCTGGGCAGAGTCGAGGTGAGCTGGTGAATGTTTAACCATCAGCCAGGACTTGGAGTGGGGGAGCCTTGACCGCGCCGAGTGTGTTTCTCTCCTGTTAAGTATTCTTAGCTGGACTGATTGGAACCTCTGATTTGACGTCACTGAAGGGCGAGGTGCCCACGGTGGGCCCACGGGCGGCAGCTCACCCTCACCACTCACCGCTGCCCACGGAGGCGGACAGTATTCACGTGCTGGGAAACAGGGGGCCCAACTTCGCGAATGTCTCTGGCTCCTTACCTGGTCGGTGGTCTTCCCCTGAACTTGGGGAGCATTTGAAACCAGACCTGTCGCCCTAGCTGTACCCTTTCCTTCCTTCTGCATCTGGGTCCTGTACGAATCCCAGTCGTCCGGGCTTCAAAAGGAAGCAGGAAACCTCGGCGCCACAGTTGGCTCGAAGAACAGATTTTGGGGGTTTCCTGTCCACAAGGGTCCCCCCCCAACAACCCCCACAGACTAAAGGAGATCTTGATGGAGCACACGACGCTCGGGTTAGGTTCACGATATGAAAGCCCCAAACCCACAGTCTATTCAAAAGCCTGGGAGCCTAGGTTCTGGTTACACTTCTCAGAACATAACCTTACCCCTCCTCCGCCCACCCCCGCAATATCTTTGTGGAACTTCCTGCGGTTGGTCTGTGTTGAAAACCTTCACTTTTTCAACTGGGGTTTCAAGGAGGTTGAGAAAAGGTAAACCTTGGCGCCACCTACTGAAATCTCCTGTAATTGCAGAGCTGGGATGAATGCTAAATAGATACATACAGTGTACAGAGTCGACTTTTGAAAATGCCTTACAAGTACAGGAAAAGAAGAACTTAATGAAGCACTACTTTATATCCAGGTGTAGGGATGACCACCTATGATCCCAGCAGTAGGAAAGCTGAGGCAGGAGGATGGCAAATTCCAGATCAGCTGGACCACATAATGAATTCAAGGTCTTGTGATCAACCTAGCCACACCCCAACTCCATAAGCCAAAAACCAAAACTAAAATAAATAAAAACGGAGGGTCTTGGGATAGAGCTCAGTCAGTAAAGTACTTGAGTATATAAGTTCAATCCCAGCACCCACAAAAAAAAGAAAAAAAAAGGTGAGCACAGTGACGGGCTTGTCATTCCAGGAGGGGGAAGGGAGAGGCAGAGAGAGGAGGTTCTCTAGGGCTTGCTCACAGCCTAGCCTACTTGGGGAGTTTCAGCAGTGACAGACCCTGTCTCGAAAAGATAAGATGATAGTTTTGGGGGAAAGAGCTGAGGTCGTGTCCTGCACACAGGTGCATCCACACACATGACCACATGCACACGTACGTGTACACACACAAAGCACATACCATTAGAGAACATCAAATATGTACCAGTAGAACAGTTCTCACGCATGTAAGGCACCATGTTCCAAAACTGGTGCCCACAATGAAGTTATATCCACAAGAAACCCCACAATGTGAGTGAAGAGAACTGACTTTCAGACACAAGTTGTTCTTCTGACCCTCTCTCCATCTCCAGGCCGACTTCTGCTCTCAATCCGTATGCGACTGCTCTCTCTCAAACTACTCTCTAATAAATAAAATATTAAAAAAAAAAAAAACTGCTAAAGAAGACATAACCCTCCGTGGACAACCCAAACTAGGCTACAGATCTCTAATGACAATGCACACGGGTGAAGGGGCTGCCGCAGCAACCTCTCACGGCACCAATGTAAGTTATTTCTTTTCCTAGGAATATCAAGTCCAGCAGTGGGTAAGATGCCTATTGGTAAACCTGGCAGTTATAAACTAGAAGAAACCCAAATGTCCCTCAACGTGTGAAATAACATATATATTTGCATATTCTAGAAATAGTTGCATACACAAACGACAAGCGCAAATTGAAATAATAATAACAAAAATTAAAATAAATAAAATAAAAGTATGCAGCAACAATTAGAACAATGTAGTTACGATGTGATGGCCATGAGAAAGTGGTCCTCAAAACGTATGTGTGCTCAGGGTAGACTGTTGGACAAAATAAAAATATAAGGTGCCATGGTACTCGAGACTCTAGAAGCAAAACTGCTATGACAAAAAGCAGATTTGATTGTCCAGGCCGGGCTGGAGCAGCGGTCGGATGCTGGATACCGGAAAGCAGCGGAGTGTTGATTACATCGTGATTTTAGTGGTGGTTACACAGCTGTACGCATTTGTTAAAACTTGCAAAATGGCATTCTAAAAGTTGGTGGTTTAACTGCTTGTACATGACACAGCTGGTTTAAGGAGAGTGTCCAAAGAAAAGCAGACGAAAAAGATGAAGAAGAGGGGAAGGCAGCAGAGACGGTAGAAAGAAAAGAGGAAGAGGAGGAGGGGAAGGTGGGGGCCGGAAGAGGAGGAGAAGGGAGATAAGGGGGGGGTCTGCTAGACATAAAGGGGAATAATTAGAAAACTGCTCCAGACCAAGATGGCTGGGGGTGGGGGGAGGGCTGGCAAGGGGAAAGTTATTTGTGAGCAAACTTAGTACCCACATGCTGGAAGAAGAGAACCGGTTTCAGAAAGTTGTTCTCTGACCCCCATTCATGCACTCACCGCACATGCGTGTTCTCAGTCTAAAATGAATGGCAACAGGCACCCGCTCCAAGTCTTCTCCTCAGAACCCCATGTGGGAGTTCAAATGGGTCCAGACCCCTTGCCTAGCACAAGGCTTCTCTAGCTCCCTGCATCCATTCACACTATGACATTGCCGGGAGATGTGCTGTGATCTCCGTTCCCAAAACGAGCGAATGACTCCCTGCTCTAAAAGCGTGGTAACTCATCCTCCTTGCCAGGAGAGACAGCTAGGAAGGAGATTCTCAGCGCCACTGGCACTGACGGGTCAATATCATTCGGCCCACGGGATTTAAGCCACACAATAGGCAACGGCGTCAACCGCTATGTAACATTAAAACATGAAATGTAATATGCATCAGT
Organism: Typhlomys cinereus; assembly: GCA_023101885.1. Lineage (NCBI taxonomy): Eukaryota > Metazoa > Chordata > Mammalia > Rodentia > Platacanthomyidae > Typhlomys > Typhlomys cinereus. The sequence continues at coordinate 3,873,232 of JALPQD010000200.1, read as the reverse complement.
GCATAAACATCATCAAATCTTTAGCAACCACAACATCCTATCTAAGATGTGCAGTGGGTAAGCATGCGCCTATTGGCAAACACTGGCCACTTGAAGGTCGAATCCACAGAGAGACCATTGTGAATAAGTGCAAAAGACTGAAAATTAACGTGAAAGATTTGACTCATGATAGACCAAATCACGCCATAATTACATGGTTGTATTCTTTCTCTCCTCTCTCTCTCTCTCATCCCTGCTCAAATAATAATAAAAAGAACATATAAAATAAAAGAAGTTCTAGAGCTGGGGACATGACTCCAGTGAGGTAACAAGTGCGTGAACCTGAAAAAGCTTGGGATCTAGAGTTTAACAACTTCATGTACCCATGTAACATATCTAACCAATGCACTTGTGCTTGAAGTGTGTGGGGGGGGGGAGCAGAGGCGGGAAGGTTACTAGGGCTTGAGGACTTACTACCAGTGTTTTCCTCTGCATAGGTACATACATACACACATGTATATACCCCCCACATATATACACACATGCCCACATATGTATACATCCCCTCACATGCATACACCCCTACACACACACACACACACACAGCACACACAGGCACACAGTGTATACACATATAGATTTCAAGGAAGCTTTAAGCCAGCTTTGGTGTGTACACATCTGAAGTATCAATACCCAGGAAGCAGGGGCAGGAGGATTGTGGCAAGCCAAGACTGGCCTGCGATCTACATGCCACAGTCTCAACGCAGCCAAGGGTAACAGACAGTACAGACCCTAGTCAAAAAAAACGCAAAACAACAGCAAACAATTCCAGCAACATTAAAAAAAAAGTTCTCGTAGGCGTACTACAATACTGAGGATGGTGGGGTGGGAGTGAGAATTTTTGCCTGAAAGACTTAAGCTGTTATCAGCCATACCAACCTCTGTGGCACTGGCCAAAAACCCACAAATACAAAACAACAGAAACCCACCCCACCCACTCAGCCCCCTGGGCAACCCCCCCCCAACTGCAGGCCCACAGCTAAGTACCGAGGATGCCGGCTCTGCTGGGATATCCGAAGCAGGAGGGGGGAGATATTACACCTAGACTTGTCCATCGTTTTTGCTAATGAAAACACCTGAGGGGCCCACCTTTTAGACTTGAGGCTCAGCTGGAGGATGTAGGCCAGGGCTTTATGTGTTAAATACCCAGCCCTGGCCGAGGATGGCTTGTGGGTAAAGCACTGAGCTTGCAAACGAGAGGACCTGAGTTTGGGCCCTAGAACCTCCGTGGCTCCTGCTTGTAATTCCGGCAGCGGAGCACTGAGGGTGTATCCCAGAGGCATGGCGCGCACTGGCCAGGGCGGCCTTAGACTACAGAGCTTACATCGCTCTGCGAGGGGTGAGAGAGAAGCGCTCTGGGCTCTCCTTCCACCAGCCCATAAACAGGGGGGGTTGCGCAGTGAGGACAGCTTTCACAAACCAGAGGGGACCTCTGAGTCAATCCCCGCATGTTGGAAGGAGAGAAGTGTTTTCCGGACGTTGTCCTCTGACCTATGCCCTCCTGCCGTGTCATGAGTGTGCTCGCTCTGTAAAAAACAAAATATCTAAAACAAACAATCTAAACAGCAACAACAAAACCCCAAGGTGGGCGGCACCTGTGGAAAGGCCTGGAAGGTTGTCCTCCGGCCTCCATGCGCACACGGACACAAGCGCCTGCACACGTGAAAACCCAGCCCTGGGCTGGAGAGATGGCTCAGAGGCGATAAAGCACTCTGTCTCGAAGAGCAGAAAGGTCCTGAGTTCGACTCTGTCCCCATGTAATAAAAAAATGCCTACAGATGAGAAAAAAATGTGCGGTGGAGACTCACCTTCCCAGCCCGGCTGGGCAGAATCTGGGAAATCCCAGAGCAAAGCAAGAAGGAGGTTAGAGAAATCCAGGATTATGCCAAAAGTCAACCACGCACCTAGATTTCACCTTATTTCCTCGTCACTCACTGTGGAGAATGGAGGTCCCACCAGGCCTGCGGTAATCCACCAAGACAGTACCTGCCCTCACAACCAAGCGCAGAGCCATCCATTTCTTGCTTCCTTTCCTGTGGCCCCCAACCACTTCTAGAAGCTTCTCTTCTCTGCTTACCCATGGGGATGCATTAGCTGTGTAGGGACCCTGGCTGGATCCTCAGAGGTAACGTCAAGATGAAAGGTTGGTCGTGTTCATTCAGCTTGTCTGTGCTGAGGTGGGAGAGGCTAGCTGGATGACCACCATAGTCAAAGGGTCTCTCTCTCTCTCTCTCTCTCTCTCTCTTATCCGGAACTAAATTCAGGACCTTATTCTTGCTAGTCAAGCACTCTACCACTAAACTAAGTCCTACCACCCACCACTCTTTTTTTAAAGCAGAGGCTAGTGTAGTTCAGGCTGTCCTTGAACTCCTGACCCTCTTGTCCCGAGAGCTGAGTTCACAGGCTATACCATGCCCTGCTTGACTCTATGTTCCTACTGTAGACAGTGAGAGTAACTGTTCATCTATCCCAACTCTGAAATTGTTGCCGAGTTGATCTGGCTGTGCTCGCCAAATGTTGCAGGGTCACTCTCTAGGAGTCTGTGTGTGTCCAGGTTCTTGTGTTCAGAGTCAAAACAAGCGTAGAGGATTAAGGTAGAGTTTATTAAACGGGGAGTACCATGAGGAAGGGGCAAGGGCACTTTGGAGAACTCATGGACTCCAGGCATGGAATGCCAGGAGGGGCAGGTGCCAAAGATGGCTACATTAGGCATATTTACACACTTGGGGGGGGGCTTTTCGTCATTGGTTAGTTCACATTGGGGCCCAACCCTGTTGATCTTGTGCTCACCTCATTGTAGGGTTTATCTGCAATGGAGAGCTAATATCCATATCCTTTCACAAGCAGAAGGTGGGAGAAGTTAACAGAGGATGCGTTCCTTCAGAATAATCCCATCAGCGGGGGAGGACTTCCCAACACCTTCAGAGATCGTCCCAGCTTGGCTGCTCTAAAACTGCCCAAAAACCATCTTTTGCCAACTTCCCCAACCCCCTCCTTTATGAGAGGATATGGAGATTACTTCTCTATTGAAGATAAGCCCTATTATGAAGTTGGTTACTGGGCCCCGATATGAACAGACCAATGAGATATAGAGGACCAAAAGCTCCAATCAAGTTTACAGAAACTGGAGCTAATTAATGATGAAAAGCCTCGTAAGACTATAACTAACCCTGACCCTGAGAGCCATCTGTGGCTTCCTTGCCCCTCATGGGATTCCATGTCTGGAATCCACAAGTTCCTACCTGACTTTTCTCTCACTCCTCATGGATTCCATGCCTAAAGTCCATGAGCTCTCCAAGGCCCCCTTGCTCCTCATGGAACTCCATGTCTGGAGTCTGTGAGTTCCTTTCATTTCCTTTGACCCTCATGGATTACCTGCCCAAAGTCTGTGAGTTCTTGGGACTCTTGCTTCTAGCTGATTCATATCCTTGAATTCTGTATTTTCCTTTAATAAACTCTGCCTTAACCCCTACATGTGTTCTGGTTTCAATCCCGACTCCTGAGCACAAGAAGTTGGACCTCAGAGGGACCCCCCTAACATTTTGGTGAGCAGATCCAGGAGATCAAAACTCCACCTTTATGTGGATTCCAGGGATCAAACTCGGTCCTCGGGCTTGCTCTGCAAGCACTTTTCTGCTGCTTAGAATTCTTTCCCATCCATGAATCACTCCTTTTTTTTTTCTTCCATTTTCATGTGTATGTGTGAAGGGGTGCATGTGTATGTGTGTTTGTGTGTGCGTGCACATGTGTGTGTGCACATGTATGCTCAAACACATGTATTCCCTGTGCTTGTGGAGCTGCAGGTTGAGATCTGGAATCATCTTTGTTCATTCTTCAACCATACTGTTTTGAGGTTGGGTCCTAAACCCAGCGCTCCCTTACAGGGCTAGTCTGGTAGCCACCTTGCTCTGGGGATTCCTCAATTCCACTTTCCAAGGCTGGAATTATATGTGGGCTCCCACACTCATCAAAGCATTTATATGGGATCTGTGCGGTACAGTTCCGATCCTTTTACATGCATCCTTTAACTACTGTAATGGCTACTCTTAACTATTGCTCTGAGAGAGCACTCAAAGTCAGTCAACTTAAGGGAGAAAGGGAGATTTATTCAGTTTAGGGTTCCAGAGGGGAGATACAGTCTCTCAAAGCAGAGGTGGCATGGATGGCTGACCAAAGCTGGAGGAGGCTATATGACTGCAGACATCTCTTTGAGGCTGAGAGCTGCAAGTCTGCTTGTTGCAAGGCAGACTTCTCCTGGATGTAGGGTGGGACTAATCCACCTCAAGACCCACCCCTTGTGACTGTCTTCCTCCAGCAAGGCTCCACCTCTCAAAGGTGCCATGACCTTGCCAAACACATGAGACTGTGGGGGACACATTTCAAACTATGACAACTACTGAGTGGTCTCCCTAGCCCCCAAGTCACCTCTTAATGCCCTGCTCTGCTTCTCCTGAGAGAAGCCCTATGGCCTTCCACAGTCTGCCAACTCTTCCTGAGAGAAATCAAACGCAGTTCATTCTGGAGTTGGAGCCTGGCTGTCCCCATGTAGACTGCCAGCAGGCCTTTCCCTTGGGCACCAGTTCCACATGCCTTAGGACTGCATTGCAATCCTCCAAGGGGTCAGCCATTCCCATGGTGACTGTCCCACTGGGACCTGGGCCACTCAAATCCCACCGGCATGACCTCTCCCACCCACTGCCCATAGAGTCTCAGGCTGCCCCCCTCCCCAAGGGCTCCTCCCCCTCAGCTGTTTTCCACATAAAGGGCTCTGGAGCTGCCTGGCCCTGTGGGCTGGGAGGCGTCTCCCTGCTTCTAAGCACAAAGCCGGCTCTGTGCAACCAGAGGAAAATCCAGATGGTGTCCTGGGCGGGACAGGGCCCTGGAGCTCCAGAGCGGCCTACCTTTCACCCACCCGGGAGAGGCTGAAATAGGAAGGCGCCTCCATATGAACAGGGTAACAAACTGCGGTATGAGCACCCCACTTTCAAGACTGAGTGAGACTCATGGCTGCCCAAGGGAACTCAGATGCCCCAAAACTCAGGGATCACACGTGAAAGACATGAAATCTTCCCACATAGCCCGGCACGGTGGCACATGCCCATATCCCAGCACCCCAGGGACTAAGGCAGTTTTACGGCACCCCTCTCTGTATGTGTCCTAGGTTCTTGTGTTCAGGAGTCGAAGACTGAAACCAGAACATGCATATAGAGGGTTAAGGCAGAGTTTATTAGAGGAAAGAACGGAACTCAGGGACATGAATCCCAAAGGAGCAAGAGGTCCCTGAAGAATTCACATGCTCCAGGCATGGAATCCATGAGGGGTGAGAGAAAAATCAGATAGGAACTCATGGATTCCATCCATGGAACCCATGAGGAGCAAGGAAGCAAAGAAGTGGGATTATTTATAGGCCTAGACCTGGGAAACATGATTTTTCCTCATTGGTTAGCTCCAGTTTCTATAAACCTGATTGGAGCTTTCACTCCTCTACATCTCATTGGTTCGTTCATACTGGGGCTCAATCTAATCTTTAGTAGGGTTTAGCTACAAAGAACAAATCTCCAAGTCCTTTCATAAACAGAGGACTGGGGCAAGGTTGTGACTTTATCTTTGTGAAGGATTAGAGTCCATTCCTCCAGATCAATAGGGTGTGTTCCTTCAGGGTAATCCCAGCTCTGGGGTGACCTTCAAAGACCTTCAAAGGTCATCCCAACATGGCTGCTCTAAAACTGCCTAAACAAGAGGAGGATTGCCAGTTCCAGAGAGCCCGGGCTAAACAGCAAGACCTTACATTGAAACCCACATATGGCAACTGTGTAGATGGAGCCTGCCCGCAATCCCAGCACTTGAAGGCTAATAAGGCAGAAAGAGAGTCTTGTGTTTGAGGAAAGTTTCTAAATTCCAGATCAGTCTTAGACTACTAAGTGAGACCCTATCTTAAAAAAAAATCTAATTCTAAATAAAAGTTATGGCTCCAATGATTAAAGCTATTGCTTATACAAACTGAGCATCTGACTTTCAGGAACCGGTTAGGTTAGAAGGTAGAGGAAGACACTATGGGAGGTGGATGTGGAGGTCCATTATAAAGAGATGGGAGAAACTGAAGGAACAAGAATTGTTAGAACTGAGGATCAAGGGAACCATAGCTTAGCTCTCTGGACATTAGAACAGAAGAAAGAGCTTTAGGCAATTCTAGAGCAGCCATGCTGGGATGGTCTTTGAAGGTATCCCCAGGGCTGGGATGACCCTGAAGGAACACACTCTAAAGTTGCCAATCTCCCTCATCCTCTGCTCATGAAAGAATATGGATATTCGTTCTCCAGATAAGCCCTACCACAAGGTTGGGCACAAGACCCACTAGGTTGGGTTCCAATATGAACAGCCCAATGAGATGTAGAGGACCAAAAGCTCCAATCAGATTTACAAAATCTGGAGCTAAGCAATGTGGAACAGCCATTTTTCCAAAGTCTGCCTATATTGCAGGGTTCTCGTGTTTGGCAATGAAGATTGAAACCAGAACAGGTATAGAGGATTAAGGTAGAGTTTATTAGAGGATAGAAAGAACGGAACTCACAGACTCCAGATATGAAGTGCCACGAGGGACTAGGGCGCTGTGTAATGGCTGGCAGAGTCAGGTATATTTATGCCCTTGGTTACGCCCAGGCAAATGGCTTATCCCTCCCCCCACCCCTTGGTTAGGCAAGCCTGGGAAGAATGGCTTTTCCCTAATTGGTTAGCTCATATTGGAGCCCAACCCAGTTGATCTTGTGCCTACCTGCAGGTGGGGCTGTTTCTGTAAAGGACAGCAATATCCATATACCTTCATAAGCAAAGGGCTGGGGGAAGTTGGCCACCTTATCTCCTGTGGAAGAGCAGGGTGTTCCTCCAAGGTAATCTCAGCAGTGGGGGGATGATCTTCAAAGACCTTAGACCTTCAGAGACAGTCCCAATATGGCTCCTCTGAACCTGCCTTACCTAGACTTATAAATAATCCTGACCTGGCTTTGGCTCCCCATGGGACTCCACATCTGGAATCCTTGAGTTCCTATCTAACTTTTCTCTTACCCCTCATGGATTCCATATCTGGAGTCTATGAGTTTTCCAGGGCTTTCTTGCCCCTCATGGATTCATGTCCGCGAGTTCCGTTCTTTATCTCCTCTAATAAACTCTGTCTTAATCTTCCACCTGTGTTCTGGTTTCAATCTTCTGCTCTCAAATACAAGAACAACCTGGACCCTTACAGACCCCGGAGGGACCCTGTATCAAGCTCACAGTCAGGGAGGACAGGGAGAAAGTTCCAAGGACAGCATGGCAGAAGGACGCAGAAGAAAAGCCCAAGGTAGGAAAGAAATGTTCAGAGCCTCAGACAAGGGGGGATGTTGCTCAGGGTTGCTGGGACAGTCACGCAGGGTGTGCAAGAGAACCATGCAAGAGATAGTCCTCTTTCCCGCACTTAGGAACGGAAGTGGTTTCAGTCAAGGTGGAAGGGGCCTGTGGCTAACAGAGCCCATGTAGACGGCTAGCTGTGGTGCGTGTATCTGTAACCCCAGCATTCCTACTCGAGGGGCAGGTGGAGACACGGAGAATCACCTGGAAGCTCCGGCCAGGTTGAGCTAGCCTGGAATATGCAGTATGGTAAAAACAAGGGGCTCTGGGGTCACAGACACCTGTGCTACCACATCTGGCTTTTTGTAGAGACCAAACTCAGGTTTTCCACCAGTGGAGGCTTCTCCTGTAACCTCTCCTAATGTCTTTTTTGTGTATAAATGAAATAGCTGAGGCTGCAGCAGCCACCTTGCAACCACGAGGGAACAACTCCAAGGATTAGAGGCAGTAAGCTAAGAGTGACAAAGAAGAAAGAGGGGTGATACCAAGGCTGGCCAAGTTTGGATGCTTGAAACAACAGATATATAAGTATTAAGAAAAAATAAAGATTTCCTGCTACTTGCGGCTGTCTTCTTTCCCGTACTGGCATAGGCGGGGCACAAACTCCATCCTGAGAGGCAGTGGTTCACAGTAGAACCAGTTCCGCCACATTGCCTGGGTTGCTGTTCCTATGACTTTGCCTCAGAATTCTTCCAGCCGGCCTGGAGACTTTCGTGAGCTACATAATATGCCGCTTATGAATTCTCTCTCTGCTTCAACTGACCAAATCTCATTCCTGGTGCTCATCACTAAGCAGTCTGGGACATACGAAAGAACAGCTCCGAGAGTGGCGACCATTTATCTTATCCTCAGAGTTGGACAGTTTTAGAGCGGTCATATTGGGCCGGTCTCTGAAGGTCTTGGAAAGCCATCCTCCTTGCTGGGACTACGCTGAAGGAACGCATCCTTCCTTAACTGCCCCCAATCCTTAGCTAATGAACGGATATGGAGATTAGTTTTCCTTAGCAGATAAACTAAATCTACCAGAAGAAACAGCCCCACCTTGAGGTGGGCACAAGATCAATTGGGTTGGGCCTCAATATGAGCTAACCAATGAGAAAAAGCCATTTTCCAGGCTTGCCTAAGTGCATAAATATACCTACTGATGGGGCATCCATCTTTGGTGCCTGCCCCTCCCGGCACTCCAGAGTCCATGAGTCCTCCAGGGTGTCCTTGCCCCTCATGGTACTCCGTGTCTGTGGTCCATGAGTTCTGTTTTTTCTCCCCTCTAATAAACTCTACCTTAATCCTCTACGCGCGTTCTGGTTTCAATCCTCGACTCCTGAACACAAGCACCTGGACTCACACAGACCCCACAGCAAAAGGACAGGAGAGACTGTGTGACAGGTCTCTGGTTGGGTCCCGTTTAAGGACAGTGAGGTGTCATCACAGCTCTTGTGGTCAGGGTAAAGAAGGTTCCCAACCAGGGGGACTTTCAAACCTGGCCCACCAAAAATCAGAGAGGAAACAAATAGACGCTTTCCATGTTTGATCTACCAGAAGTTCATAAAAAGGACACCCAGGGTCGAGAGCTTCGGAACAAGACTTGGAGTGACCCTGCCTCCCCTCTGACCCCTTAGACTCTCGTTCCCCCTGACTCTCCCCAGCAGTCAAGTCTCCCTTTCTCTGCTTTTCAATAAATTTTACTTAAACCATTCAATCTTGTTTGGCTTCAATCTTCAAGTTCAGGATGCAAAGATGGACAAGAGGTCCCATAACACTTTGAGCCAGAATACACGATTCAAGTCATTTCTCCCAGGAGTGTGTTGTCTTTCACGCACATCTTACTTAATTCTTCAAGTCTCCCTGTCTGTTCTTGCTGCCTACAGAAACCCACCTCCGTCATGACCTTCCATTTTTGTCTCTCCAACTGGCTTCTAGATTCACGCCCTTCATGGATGGAGTGTGTAGGAGGTGAAGGGTGGTGGAGGATGTGCCCCACAGGAGTGACCATGTACTTGCCCGTGAAGCAGAGAGATTAGACCTCTGTTAGCCACCGGATGCGAGCTGAGAGCTCAAGGGAACGGTACAGCTCTCTGCTTCAGCTGGGTCTCGGGGGGCTGGCTGGCTGAAGGATCAGAAGCAGCAGGTCTCCATGGGCAGGGGCCAGCGTGAGTCCCCACAGCAGCACTGAGCCCCTGCTGCACTGCTGAGTCTTGGAGGTTGTGACAGGAAGGGTCCCCTTCCTGCAGGGGTCTCTGCAGGTATCTCTGTCAGAGACAGAAGTCTCAGGGCTGGCGAGTTGGAAGACTAGAGAGGTCTTCCTGACTGCGTCCTTTGCCAAGTGTCTCACGGTTGTTTTCTGGAGATGAACTGCTTCCACGCTGTGGAGAGGCTTCATGCGGTTTCAGCTGGTCTCGGATTGACTATGTGCACATGCAAATGAGACATCAAATAAGGACCAATCAGGAGAGGGCATTCAAACATGGGGGTGAGTAAAAGCCACTCCAAAGTGGAGATGGTCTTCAAGCAGGTCCTCTGCTGCATCCCATTCTCCCCAACACTTCCAGTGCTGCAGGGGAGATAGGAAGGAGGAAGGCAGGAAAACCTCACCACCTCTCGGTGTCCTTACCAGACTCCACTGCAGCCGGCAGAAGCGGCCTGCTATACTCTAGGGCTGTGGAACTATTGCATCTGATGTCAAGTACCTAGCTGCTCTGGGTGCAAGTTACATTCTGGTCTTTTTGTTCCCCTCTCTCTCTCATATACACATATCACTTTTTCCCTCCCTCCCTCCCTCCTTCCTTTCTTCTTTCCTGTCCCTTTCTCTTTCTCTCTCTCTCATCAGTTCCCATCAAGCCAGCCTCTAACATTTATTTCTAGACTCCTCATCCTTAACCTATATAGTCGGAGGCCAGTACAGACTACATGAGACCCTTTCTCAAAATAAAATTAAAAAAATTTAGTTTTGACTTCTAGTCAAAGGTACAAGCTTTCAGTGGTGTTGCTGAAACGATGTCGTACACCTTGCAAAGACTCAATCCAAAGGCGAAGCCTGCATGCTGTAGTGTGGATGTGAAATGTTCCCCATTGGCTCATGTAGTTGACCAGGTCCTCAGCTGGTGGTCTTCTTTTCTAGACAGTAGAGGAAACTTTGGGATGTGTGGTCTAGCTGACAGAAGTGAGTTACTGGGGTCAGGCCTCCACGGGGTTCCTGCTTCCTGCCCTGACCAGGGCTTTTTGCTTCCTGACCAGCAGTCGCAAGCTCCCGCCAGCCTGGATGAGGAGCTCCACCTTGCCTGTTCTCCAGGGATAGCGTGCTCCCTGGAACGGGGAGTTATAGCAGCTCTTCCTTCTTAGTTATTTATCAGGAATGTTGGTCACCACACGAGTTCCACACACTGAACCTAGGTCGACAGGCTTGGATGCCAGCCCCTTTACCTGCTGAGCCATCTTGCCAGCCCAAGAATAGCTTCTCTTAACAGGGCTGCACTCGTGAGATGACATAAGGAGGTGAGTGATAGAACAGTGTCCCTCTGACTACTGCTCCTCCAAGGGCAAACACCTGTGCATACAGCAGAGTCTCATGAATGTTCCTCCATAGGGATGGGGACAGAGGGAAGGCAGGGCTGGGGGTGTGGCTCAGCGGTAGAAAGCTCGCCTGGTGTGTGTGAGGCCCTGCGTTTCATCCACAGCAAGAAGACATAAAGCAAAAGGGAAACCGAAATTAAGTAACGCGCACTAAGGCCCCGAGTCACCAGTCCTAGCCTTAGGATTGGCTGCACAACAAGCGCTGTAACCTTGCTCAGTCTTTCCCACCTCCTTCCCTGCTCTCAGCCCCTGGGATTGAGCCTAGGGTCTCCTGTATGCTGCTGAGTAGCATTCGACCACTGGTGGGGGGGGGGCTTCCCAGCTGCTTTGTCTACCTGTTTGAAATCCTTTTCGCTGTCTCTTCCTACACTCTTTCATGCAGAGCAACTAGTGACAGCATCTGTGATAGTTAAGCCTGGGTGTCAACTTGACACACTGGTATTAACTAAGCTGGGCTGAGACCACCTCTGGATAGGATCAACTGAGACTACTTAAAAGGATTATACCCGCCCCAGATCCTATCAGAACCTCCAAAGCTCTCAAAGGATTCTCCCAATACTGCATCTTATAAAAAGGAGCCACCAAGGAGAACGGATGCCTTCTTGCAGCTGTGCTAGGAATCGTTCTTCCTTCCAGCCGCCTGGTTTCTTCGACCTCCTAGTCTTCGACTAGACTAAGACTAGGAGTTCTCCATCCTTCAGCCATCGCCCACTTGACTACCGAACTGAGCAGCTAGCTACTGGCAGCCATCACTGAACTACCTCAGCCATATCTGTAAGCCAACTCAATAAATTTCCTATATATATTTTATATATATATATGTATGTATATTCATTCTGTGAATTCTGTGATTCTAGAGAACCCTAACTAATACAGCATCTACACAGCTCAGCCCATGGGCCACAGAGAACTGGAATATGACTATGCTGGAACTGAAGGAGGAACAACTATGTCTCGAAGCCCTGGGCTTGGTGTTAGATGAGAAAATGATGACCCTTTTGTGGGACAGGAAGAGCGTGCTCCTTAATGTCAAGGGGATGGAATTGTGTTAGTGACATAGTTACTGTATGCCATCTTTATTTTTACAATTGTAAGGAAGATCAGTCCATTTACCATTGAGTCGTCAAAGAGGTAGACAGTTGTAGCTGACTTTGATTTTCTGTCTGTGTGTATGGTATGCATGTGTATTTGTATGTACATATTTTCATGTGTGCAGTCTATGCATGTGGAAGACTTGAAGTTGACATCAGGAGTCTCCAGTCTATCTACTGTATTCATTCTGATAGTGTCAACTGAATCCAGAGCTCACTGTATGCTAGTCTAGCTAGCTAGCTTGCTCCAGGGATCCACTGTCTCTGTCTCCCAGTACTGGAATTATGGGTAGGCTGCTGCTCCCACAGGTTCTGGGGAACTGCATTCTGGCCCTCATGCTTGGATGGCAAATGCTTTATCCACTGATCCATCTCTCCGGCTTTTTTTTTTTTTTTTTTTGAGACAGGGTGTCTTCCCCTGTAATCCAGGCTTGTCTGATGATCCTCCTGCCTCTGCCTCCCTAGTGCTGGGACTAGAGCAGCACACCATGCCCAGCTGTCATTGGCGTTCTATTCGGTCGTCTCAAGGTCTATAGGCCGCTCCTTCCTCTGCTGTCCGTTCTCCCTTCATCCACAGAAACAGCAGGTCTATAGCTGTGTACACCACCCTATAGAATAACCAATACCTCCCAGCCTCTTCTGGACCTGGCTCACTAGGTGGCCATGGGACTGAAAGCAGATGCCTTGACTTCAGGATGGCTCTGCAGGCAGGAAGAGGCTCGTCTGTCTTTCCTTGCACCTCCATGGTCCGACAGTTAGCAGCCATCTTGGATCAAGAGGAGCCCTGTGAATATCTTCAATATGGTGCAGAGGAGCTTGGTTTTCTGAGGACAAACTCTATTCCTTCCACATGATAAAACAGATGGAGCATTACACAAGTTGATGCACATGCACATGTTCCCAGCACACGCACCAGCATACAGGAGATAGTATGGTCTGTTAAGACCTTCTCAGTCATCAGGTGTCACGCTAGGGCTCTGAGTGGGAGCATAGTCTGGGCTACATAATAACCTCCAAACCAGCCTGAGCTTCAAATGGAGGCCCTGCCTCAAACAATAACCACCACAAACAGCAAACTTTCTGGAGGAAGTGACCTCGTACAGGCAAGTAGGATTGGGTCAGCTGTAGGAGGAGGGTTTTCCCCTCACTTCTCAGAAGCTTAGTTTCGGGAGAACTAGGGGAGCTGTGCAGGAGCACATTCAGCTCAGAGAAGGATAGCGCAGGAGGAATCTTCAGAAAGATCATTGCAGCTGCTCTGTGCAGAACACAGTGAGGGGATCTGCCCAGGCAGAGGTGGGCCCACCAGCAAGGCACCATCAGGGAAGGACAGAACTGGAGAAGATGGTCAGTCCGCACAGGCAGGGACAGCTGGTTTTTCTAAAGGAAAGTCAGCTCCAGGCTCATCCTGCTTTTCTTAAAGACAAAGAATGCACAACTGGGCATGACAGTCAATATCGAAGCTGAGAAAAGGAAGCGCAAGAGATAAGTGGAATCTTGGAAATCCAGGGCTGGGGTAAACTGAGTCAGCTCCTCCTGGGAAGAGAGGACCCTTTGCTGACAGAGCTGAAGGCTGAGGTGGGACCCAGCATAGGCTGTGAATGGATCTGCTTGTTCACCTGGCTCCGTGGCCTGGCATCTCTAGACTCCCAGGACACAAATACAGCCTCCTTGTGGCACAGACAGTTGGTTTGGGACAGCATGGTGCAGCTGGGATACAGAAGAGCAACCATTGGCACCAGTGGGTGGGGCAAACTTGACCTCAAGGTACACCAGTCTTGGCACTGGCCTATCTACACTGAGAAACCAACAGTGCTATCTAAAGTGCAAAGAATAAGTTAGTCAGCAATAAGCAGGACATCAAAATCATCCTTCATTTCAAGGCTCGGGGAACCTCACAGAAAGGTCATTAGAACGTAGGAGCCAGAAGGTAGAGAGGGATGCTGCTACTGATTTGAGGTCTCTCTGGAGTCTGTATGTGTCCAGGTTCTTATGTTTAGGAGTCAAAGATTGAAGCCAGAACACATATAGAGGATTAAGACAGAGTTTACTAGAGGAGAGAAAGAACGGAACTCACAGACATGAATCCATGAGGGGCAAGAGAGCCCTGGAGAGCTCATGGACTCCAGGCATTGAATCCATGAGAGATGAGAGAAAAGTCAGATAGAAACTCATAGGCTGCAGACAGGAGGGGAAGGAGAGCCAAAGATGCTTCCAGGTCCGGAATATTTATATTTTCCTCATGGATTAGCTCCAGTTTGTGCAAACCAGATTGGAGCTCCACACCTCATTTGTCTGTTCATATTGGGGCCCAACCCAGGTGATCTTGTGTGGAACTTCTTGATAGGGTTTATCTGCAATGGAAAGCTCATCTAAATTGGCCATGATACCTCTGTGAAGAATTAGAGTCAGTTCCTCCAGATTAAGAGGGAGTGTTCCTTCTGGGTAATCCCAGCCCTAGGGATAACCTTCAAAGATCTTCAGAGACCATCCATCCCATCATGACTCACGGAAAAACTGCCTAAGAGGGATGCTCAGGATAAGACTGTCCCACCCAAGAACTTACTGCAAGAGATGCACACTTCCAGAAGGCCTAAACGAATCTGAGTGATGAGGGAATGTCTCAAAAACATTGCACCTTTCTCAGAGACGAGCTAAGGTTAATGCCAGACAGAAGGGGAGCCTCTTTATTTAATGACTTTACACCGATAAGTCATCCATTCCCCAGCAAGTGTTTGAGGCACCTGCGAGCGCAGGCATCCCAGGTGAAACTCAGTGGGCCACTTGTGCAAAAAGACCTGAATGTCGAAGAGCAACTGGCTGGAAAGGAGAAAAGCATGAAGTGGGAAAGGAGGGAGAATGGGAGTGGGTAGAAATGAAAATACACCAATTCATTATGTTCATGTTTGAGAAGTGTCAAAGAATAAAAATAGATATGAAATCAATAGTGCTGCAAACGTCAGCCGACTTGTAGCCCGAGTCGCGCTTTTATTTTTAAAGGAAGAGGAAGAAGAAGGAGAAAGAGGAACAAACTTGTAAAGCGTTCTGGTTTTAAATTTAGGCGTAAAAGTCTGCAAAACAAGCATCAGTAGAAAGCGCCAGCCTGGAAGCACAGACCCCGCCCCCTTCAGGCACCGGGATCTGAAGCGTGTGGGGGTGTGAGGAAGGCCGAGGCGCGCAGCGGATCAGGGGCACCGGTCTCCCCCACTCCCAGCCGGCGCAGAGAGGGTCAAAAGGACTTGGGGATCCAGGGCGCGGATCCCCCGCCCTCCCAGCCGGCGCAGAGAGGGTCAAAAGGACTTGGGGATCCAGGGCGCGGATCCCCCGCCCTCCCAGTTTAGGGTGCGGGGGGTGACGGATTAGGGGCACAGACGTTTCCCCCGTCTCACCCCTCGGGTGATGGGAGGGGCGCGGACCGGAGACTACGGAGGTCCCTGTGTTCCAGCCGTGAGTGATGAGGAGCGCTCCACCCAGAAGCACGGATGCCTCCTCCCCATCACAGCCGTGGCGGCGTCTAGATCAGGGACACGGGTGTCCTCTAGTTCCAGTCTTGGGGGGCGGGGGCACGGTCCCAGGGGTGCGCCGGTCGGGCGGCAGGGATCCTCCTAGAGCCCCAGGGCGCTGTCCCAGGGGCGCGCGCGCCACCGAGATGGGCGGGCCCGGCCGGCGCGGGCGTGCGCTCTCGGGGGCGCGGCGCTGCCAATCGCAGACAAAGGCCGCCCCGCGGATCATGTGGTCGGCGGGAGGAAGTGCGGCTTGTTTTCCCGGCCGGGCTCCGGAGCGGCGGGCGCGGCGGAGATGCGCGGGGACCCCGGTGCGGGCGGCGGCGAGCCCTGATGAGGTCCGAGCGGCCCCGACCCGATGGAGGCGCCGCCGTGGGAGCCGGTGCGCAACGACTCGCTGCCGCCCACGCTGAGCCCCGCGGTGCCGCCCTACGTGAAGCTCGGCCTCACGGTGGTCTACACGGTGTTCTACGCGCTCCTGTTCGTGTTCATCTACGCGCAGCTCTGGCTGGTGCTGCGCTACCGCCACAAGCGGCTCAGCTACCAGAGCGTCTTCCTCTTCCTCTGCCTCTTCTGGGCCTCGCTGCGCACCGTGCTGTTCTCCTTCTATTTCCGAGACTTCGTGGCGGCCAACTCGCTCAGCCCCTTCGTCTTCTGGCTGCTCTACTGTTTCCCCGTGTGCCTGCAGTTCTTCACGCTCACGCTCATGAACTTGTACTTCACTCAGGTGAGTCCATGGGGCGCGCACCTGCCCGGCCCGCCCGCACCCCCCGGGGGGGAGGGGGGAGAAAAGGGGCCGCTGGTTCAAGGGTCCTCGGACACCCCACCCCATCCCATCGGCGCGCCCTACTTTCCAGAGACCCCTCTGATTCTGACCGTCCTCGATAACGGGCGCCCCCTCTTTATCTCATGCACTCCTGCACGGCGTTCTGAGGGGACATCCTCCCCTCCAGGCAGGCCCGAGCTCCACTCTTTGCTCCACCCAGCTTACCTGTCCAAGGCACCTAATCCGAGCCTTGAATGGTCATCCCCCTCCTAGCCCCACAGTAGGGGCCAGACACTGCACGTTTGGAGTAATGGTAGGGTGGGTACGGCTTGGTTTTGATGAGATGTCTTGGACGCCCGGGCTTAGGAACCTTACTGTACCGGGACTTAGTAACTCACTCAGCTGGATTGCTTCATCGGGGCAGTGTGGGGGCACACCCAGCTCCCCAGCTGCTGCAAGTCATTTGAGAGGCCCCAAGAAAAGGAAGGCTCCTTTACAGGCTCACCAGCTGCTTTTTATGAGGCCTGTTAAGCTAAATAGCAGCACGGGGTTCCTTTACCTGTGGACTTAAAAGAACCAAGCAGTGATTGTGAAGTTCTTGGCAAAAAACAAAAAACCTCCACAAAAAAACCGTTTAGCAACTCTGGAAGATTTAGTGTCACTGGCTCTCTCCAGTCTGCATTACTTCACTTGGTTTAGGACTCTGCCCTGGAGCCAGGCTCTGGTTATCACCTGAGTACTTCAAACCTTGTCTTTTGAGCCCCTTGGGAGCCAGGCATTCTCTGTCTTTGAACCTTTGTTTTGTAAAAGAAAATGTCATTGATTAAAAAAAAAAAAAGAGGAGGAATTGTCTTTGTATAGTGGGAGCCACTGCTTGGAAGTTTGGAGGAAAGACTTTTGGCTAAAAAATACCCGATGTGTTGGGTATGGTGGATACACTTGTAATCCTAGCACTGGATAAATAAAGGCAAGAAGGAGCAGTCTTGGCTACCTGGAAAGTTTGGAGCCAGCCTGGACTACAGATAAGACCTTGTCTTAAAAGCAAAACACAATCAGTTGTAGCATGTAGTAGTGTAAAGAGCATGCAGGGGTTTGTGTGTTAGTGTATTTTCTGGCCCAGGAGTAGTGTGTTTGATCTGTCCAAGTGCAACTTGTAAATATTTTTTCATTTATTATGCAAGAGGGAGGGGTTCACATTCAAATTCAGGTCTCCAGATTCTTTAAGCATTCTCCTTACCCACTGGGTTATCTTATCAGGGCCCCCTCCCCCCAAGTGCCATGTTTAAACTTATAATACTGTCAGGTTGTAGGCAGACACCGAATGAAGTGGGGGAGGTTCCCCCAAGATGGAAAAGTCACCGAGAGGCCTGTGGGACAGGAGGTCTTATCTCCTGTTCCTGTCTGTGGGAGCTGCCCTGTCTCTCCGGCATCCCATGCCAATCCCCTTCTTGGAGCTGGATTAGGGGCCTGGTGGGCACATTTTCGTACCATCTGCTGGTTAGTGAGCCAGCGCTGAGCAAGGGGAACAGAGAGCAGGCGGCAGAGTCGCTGGTCAGCATAGTGGCTGACAAACAGGCCCCAGTCGCGCCGTTGTCTTCCTTAGGTGCGTGGGTGGCAAAGGGCGTTTAGCCTGAGGTCCCAGGATGGCTGGCAGGAGTAGCTTCACGGGCGCGGGCAGAATGGAAACATTCTTGGCTTCCTGTTAGGAACTCCTGGTCCTGTGACCCCCATTCTGATGTGTAGGCCCCCTTTAGCTCTCTGTGACTCAGGGCCCTCAGCACTGTGGTGTTTGAAGGAACTGCTGTGCCTGAGCAGTGCAAATTCGAGTTAGGGATGGAATAGTGTTCCAGCAGTAAGGGAGCCATGAGTTCAAGTCCAGCTTGGGTGTGTATAGTGAGTTCAAGGCCAGCCTGGACTACAGAGTGAGGAACTACCCCCCTCACACACACACACCAAAAAATTAAACCTACTTAGGGAGCTGCACGTGCACATGAGCATCCATCAGTCACAACCTCAGGAACTGAGAGTGAGGAGGGGAATCCACAGGCCCTACACCCCCGAGATGGGCATCAGAGCTAGCACGCGATGTCACTCAGTGCTCACAATGTACTCTCCACAGTGCCTGCATCCTGCAGGGACCCTGGGGGGCGGGGGCAGGGGGGGTAGATGGATGGTCCCGCCCTCCAGTGCTCCACCGACACATAGAAGGGTGTGTCCTGCCTTTAGCCTGTCACTCTCCGTGTTAGGGAACAGTCAGGAGAGGGGCTCAGTGTACTCTGTCCTGCCCCAACTCTGCCTGTGTGGGCAGCTCTAATCCTGGCCGTGTGTAAGCTGTGGGCTTCAACTGAGTCCTGGACTCTTCTGCTGTCTCCAGAAGAGCAGCCATGCGACTCTTGGCCCCCTCTCTGTTGCCTTTGCATGAAGCCTGGGACCCCCTTTCCAGCTACCTGCCAGGAACCTCCCACCTGCAGAGCTCCCAGGTGGGACTAGCTACCACCCTCCCAAGTTCCTGATGCCCTTAGACCACCTCCATGACCCAGGTGGTGTGGATCTGCCAACACTGCGCACAGCTGCTTGCTGGGATGTCTGCAGGCAGGTGCCTCTCCAGGCCCTTCCAGGAAGTGGGGAAGGAGCTCTGCCGCGGACCTCCTCTCCACCCTGCCTTCTGACCCAGCTCTGCTCACGGCAGCCCCTCCCTCCTCGGCCCTTGAGAGACCTCCCTCTTCTATGGGGTCTTTTGAGAACACAGAGTTCCCCGAGCCAGCAGTGGGGCACTCAGCTGGTAGGGTGGGACCGAGCATCCACTGGGGCCTAGGACACGGAGCTAAGGGTCATATCTCAATGGCCTTTTTCTTGGGGCATCAGAGCAAGTGTGTGTTTGGGGGGGGGGAAGCTGAGATCAGAGGCACACAAGGGCCTCTGTGCCTGGGGCATCTTGAAGCACCCCCCTCACACCTCCCTTACTGGGCTATAAGTCAGGTGCTCCAAAGCAAAGGCCCCACTTCCCACACAGGACAGATCTGTCTGCAGAGCAGGGGCTGCGGTTACAGCGGCAGGAGGGCTTGGATCCTGTGACCCCCTGGGCTGCCATGTGTCCCATCCATTCTCCCTCAGAATTTCCAGTCCGAGACTCTAGGTTGGTGGGTGGTGAGGTCACGGGCTTTTCCTGGGTCTGATGACCAGGTCTTGCCACAGCAGCGGTTTGAGGAGAGAAGTGGAGAAGCGAGCTTCCCTTAAAAAGGGAGAGAGGCAGCCAGCCAATGAACATTGACTTGAGATGTCTGGAAATTGAGTCTAGAGACCAGGTTGCTACCTTACCAGGAAAGAGAAGTGGCTGGTTTTGGAATGAGTGTCTCTTGCTTTAGCTCCTAGCGTTCAGTTCAGTCTAGAATTGCTTATCAAATGCCTGGCAGGCGCCAGGTCCTCAGGTAAGAGTTGGGAGAGGAGCCCGAAGCCTCTTGTGATCGCGAAGCTGTCTGGGGTTTGGGATGAGACAAGGAAGTGTCGTTGGATCCTGGGTATCTTGTGTTGGAGACGGAAGTAGACCCTGTATGCAGGGATGGGGTCTTATCCTGATGTCTACACCACCACTGTGGCCCCTGTGGTCCCTCACTAGACTCTGGCCTGTACCTGCTCTGTACTCTGGGAACAGGCAGGTGCCTTGCAGCCCAGCAGCTGTCCAAGCAGGTCCTGCAGGGGCCTTTGGTTCCCAGCAGAAGCCAGGCTGAGGGGCCACCAAGTAGCTGTTAAGCCCGTGGGCTCCTGGTGTTGCTCCCTCAAACCTTAGCTCCCCCTTTCCATGGCAGACAAGCAGAGGTAGGACTGTGCTAAAGTGTGTAATTTTTGCGGGGGGTGACTTCGGTGACCCACCCTGGCCGTGTCTGCCATTGTTTTTGTCTTGTTACTGTTTGTGCCCCCCCCCCATCTGCTGGCCCTCTCCTGCTAGCTGCCCAGCTCCGAGTGCTGCACGGGAGTGAGCTGCACAAGGGCAGGACGGTGAGGCATCGTTCTACCTGGCGCTCCACACCAGCGTCCGACAGCCAGAGGTTGGAGGATATCACAGTCACATGACCACCTTCGTGGGCCCTTCCTGGTCACTCTGCATTTCCCTGAGAGGAGGAGGCCACTTCTGGCTTGGTCTGCCTGTTGTCTTGAGCTTCCTGTGCACCTAGGGTAGGAATCGCTGCAGCTGAGCTCGCAACAGTCTGTTCATCTTGCAGCTGCAACTTAGAGTATTCATCCTGGAGGGCCGGGGAGATCATCGCAGGCTTTTATATGGAGTGTCCGAGAAAGGATGCGGGGAGCTGCGAGCCACACGTGGGCTCTGGGACACAGCCTTTCTCCTCCTTTATCTATATTTAAACAGTCTTTCACGAAGGTAAAAGCTTTCTCAGCACACAGGCTTTAAAAATAGCTTTTGAGGTAGACTGGGCCCGCCCAGGGCCGGCCTGAGGTTAGCACACACCCTTATTTGTTTCCCTGCTCTCTCTCCCCTGCCCTGGCTGGACTGCTTCTGCAGGCAGGAGGGTCACAGGCTTTGCCCGTGGTGAGTGGCAGCCTGAGTTTCCACCTCTTAGCACCAACAGACTGGGGACCACACTGGCCATATACGAACCCCTTAAGAGACAAACCCCACCCAACCCACAGCATCCCTTCAACGGCTCCTCCCTCTCACCTCAGCCCTGACAGCCACTGGCACCCATTCTAGCTCTACAGATCTATTCTGGATAATTCTTTTTTAGAATTTTTTTTAATAATGAGAGAGAGAAAAGAGCGAGAGCAAGAGAGAGACAGAATCAGAGAAAGGCACCGTATGTACATGCCATGGCACAAGGGTGAGGTCAGATGACAGTTTTCAGAAGTCAGTCTCTCCTTTCATGATATGAGCTTCCAGGAATCAAACTCAGGCCACCAGATTTGAAAGCAGGTGCCTTACCTACGGAACCATCTTTTTTTTTTTTTTTTTTTTTTTAATTTTTTTTAAATTTTTTTTTTAATTATTGTTATTCAACTGTGTGCATATGCGTGTGTATATGCGCGCGCATGTGTGTCTGTGTGTGTGTCTGTGTATGTGTAGAACCACGGACGAATTCGCGAACCACCACGGACACCTCTACCTCCTTCTGCCCGGGGATTCACAGGCTCCGCCCTACCAGAGCCAGAAACGCAGGCCGCCCCCCGCTTCCGCCTGGCGTCTATACGTGGGATCTGGGATCCGAACTCAGGAGCTTCCGCCTGCAAGGCGGAGGCTTAACCCCTGAGCCACCTCTCCAGCCCCGTACGGAACCATCTTGCAGACCACTATTCTGGATATTTCTATCAAAGGAATCATGCAATGTATAGGATTAACCTTCTTTTAAATTAAAAAAAAAATTTGTATTTGTGTGTCTTGGGATTGCTTCTATCTCCTATTTGCTTTGCTCTGGAAATTCCCAGGCTCTGTCTTCCAGACTTGGAAGTACCGGCTGCCACCATTTCTGCCTCTCATTTTTATGTGGGATCTGGGAATCCAAACTCAGGACCTTCTGTTTTTGAGGGAAAAGCTTAACCCCTCAGCCGTCTCTCCAGCCCAGGATTAACCTTTTGTATTTGGCTCCTCTTTTAGCGTATTGCTTGCTTGCTTGTTTTTGCACTACCAGGAGTTGAATCCAGGCAATCATTCTACCACTGAGCGATGGGTCCAGTTGTCTTTTCACTTCCTGTTTTGAAATGGAGTCTTACTAAGTGCCCAGGTGGGCCTTGAACTTGCAGTCCCTGTCTTTCATCTGTCCACGTAGGTGGGATGACAGACCTGCACCACCAGACCCAGCTTAGCATATTGCTACTTAGGGTCATTGATGCAGTAGACTGCCCGAGGGCTTCCCGTGTGCTTCCACGTGTATGCTGCGTGTGCACGTGGTGTCCATGTGGTGTGTGTGCCCATGCCCAGGCTAGAGCGGTCTTATGGTGTCATTCCCTATTGCTCTTTGCCTTACTTCCTTGAGACAGGGTTTCTTACTAGGTCAGCCAGGAAGCTGTCCCTAACTCTGCAGTGCTGGGGTTACAGATGCAAATGATCATGGGGAAGTAACTTGGTATTGGGGATTCCAACTCAGGTCCTCATGCTTGCATAGTAAGCACTCCCAAACCTTGAGCCCTCTCCCTAACACCTTCGTTTGTTTTTAAGACTTAGTAATATTCCACTGTATGGATGGATTCCTCTTGTTTATTCTGCCATTCGCTGGAGAATATAATATCTCGGTGGTTTCACCACCCTGTCGAGTGCCTCTCGTATGCAACACTCCGTGTAGACTTGTGATTTAAGGTCAGATAGGATTCCTACCTTTGTGGAACTTAGCACTGAGCAGGAAACCCAGACTCTGTGTAAGTCACTTCTCCACCATGTGTAGTTGGCAACCTAGTGTATTACTGGGGACCAGATGTTCAACATGGGAGTGCCTATGGGAACATGACCCTTAGCCAGAGTGCAAAGTGGGGGGCTTAGTGCATTCTTTTATCTCTGAATCTCCTGGGATACTGTTTGAAAAAACCCACTGTCTTTTGGCGCCACTGAAACATAAGTGAGCTTACTTACAGTGAATCTACTATCATGGAGACGTGTCCCTGTGATGGAATAGAAATACTTCCCCAACCTGCACATCCCCTAAGAAATGCCACACGTGACGGTGAGGCAGAGTTTTGGGTGAAGCTTCTGTCTGGTTGGGGCCATTGATGTCCACCCCTCACCTTGTCCCTGTCACTACAGGTCGTTTCTTGGACACCTCCGTGAAGGTTCAGACTGTGGAATTGAACATCTTCTGACTGTAGTTGGGTTCTGGGTGCCTGGGTTGGTTTCTTGTCTCGTCTCGGTTGTATGGGGAACGCCTCGGTTCCCCCCGTACCCTGTGCCAACCTTGACTGTAGCCAGAGCCAGCCCAGGCTGGTTCTTGGCATAAGGTGGGAGGGTGGTACTGATGGACACCGCTTCTGCCCGTCACATGGGCAGTGCACAGTGTGCCGTGTGTCCTCTGTCCTTCCTGCTTGCAGCCTCCTTGCAGCCTCTGAGCCTCCTTGTTCCCCACGTGATGGGGACTTATGCCTGTGGTCCTAGTTGCTATCCCTTAAGTCCTACCCGGTACTGGGGTGGTGGCCCAGGCCTGTCATCCCAGCTATTTGGGGGACTGAACCAGGATGGTCAAGAGTTCTAAGCCTGTCTGAGCAATTTAGTGAGACCCCGTTGTACACCAAAAAGGAAGGAGGGAACTGAGGATGTAGCTCAGCGGTAGTGTTGCTTAGAGTTGCTCTTATCCCTAGGACTTGGGGGGAAAACCTTCAGGAACTTCCCATGGTTACTGGTTCCTTAAACTGTTCAGTGCCATGTGACCTCGAAGGTCACAGGATGCCAGGAAGGATCTAGAAACCTCAGCATTTGCCTTCGGAAGAAGGAAGTTACTCTGTAGGGAACCAGGCATTGTTGCTATTGACTTGTTTTGTAGTGTTTTCTAATTTGTCCTGCAGGACTGGTTGGGGGCGGGGGGATGTGAGGGGCTGTGGTGGTGTGGTGACCAGCAGAGTGTGTGTGTGTGTGTGTGTGTGTGTGTTAGCATGTGAGTGGGCACACATGGATATGAGTATGTACACAAGGACACTTGAGTGTGTGCCTGTGGCCCAAAGGTGACATTGGGAATCACCCTTGGTCACTCTTCCACCTTACGGTGAGCCTGGGTCTGTCATTAGACCCAGTACACGCCATTAGGACTAGTCTTGACTAGCCAGCTTGCCCTGGGGATTCCCAGGCTCACCTTCTAGGGCCGGAATTACAGGCAGGCTGTAGCATTTAAGGGGCTCTAGTGATCAGAACTCAGGTCCCTTTGCTTGTGAGGCCAAGGCTTTAAGCACTGAGCCAGGCCCTCCAGCCCTTGACTAGTTTCTACTCCAGGAAAAAACACGGTTTCTGTTACCTTGTTTAAGCCCATCTGGTCCATTATAGGCAGTGGGGCAACCACAACCCTGGCTGCTAAACTGCTGGGTGACAGTCCAGAGGTGGGACGTGATGATGTCGCCCTGCCAGCTGTAGCACCGTCACCCCTGCGGCTCAGTTGGGGACACTGCTCTTAATCATGTCTCCACTCTGAGGCAGTCAGAGGCTGCCTTCCTGGTCAGCCAGCAGCAGACAGTGTGCGACTCAGACCGAGGCCCGTCCAGACCTACCTGGACATGTCGCCGGAAAGAGGCTGCGGCAATACTTGGGGCGTCCCCAGGACAGAGGGTACAGACACCCTCCAGGAAAGCGTCTGGCTGAGTATTTATGCCCCTGTGGTTATCTGACAGACACCCAGGTCTGCAGAGATGAGCAGCTAATTGGGTAGCAAAACCTGTTTGTGGAGCTGAACAGCTTTGCCCCTGAATCCGGCTTTTGATAAGAAGGCAGGGGAAAGCTGGTGGTCAGCAGCCGGTGGTCCTAGATTAACATGAGGGGTCTTTCTACAGTAGGTGTGTTCCTTAGAGAATCTGGCCCTGCCGTCCCCCAGGTGGGCCTGTTGGTTGACAGCGTGTGAACCTACTGTCCTGAGCTCTGCCCTCTGAGGTGATGGGCTTGCGTGGCCACCGTGAGACAGCCACAATGTGGATGGCGAGGATGGGGGAGGCTGGTGGGGAGAGAGGAGAGTGCCTGGCTGCTGGGGAGCTGGGCTTGAGATAGGAGGGAGAATTCGCCTGTGGTTTTACACACACACACATACATACACACACATACACACACACATACATACACACACATACACACACACACACACACACACATGCACAATTGAATAAAAATAAATACTAAAAAAAAAGAATCACAGAAAAGACTAGATATGGTGGCTTATGCCTGCAATCCCAGCACAAGTTCCATAGGGTAACTCTGTCTTAACACATGCACGTGCGCGCATGCACACACACACACACACACACACACACACGCACACACTAGTAGATCCCACACGTTTCATGTCAATGGACTTGTAAATCTCCTTTGACTCTTCTCCTGATTGTCTTGGTCTTGTGCTGTTTACCGGTCGTCAGGGAATCGTGTTAGCCGCTTCTGCTTGAATCTACTCACTGCTATGTGAGCAGAAAGATTCCCGTGCCTCAGTTTCCCTCCCTTAGAATTGTCAGGTGTCTCAGAGTGGGAAAAGGTCCTAGATCTCTTCTCTCTCTGCCTCCAGCTCACCCCTCTCACTCTTCTCCCTACCCCTTTCGACTACATACTACATAGCCTAAGTTTGCCTCAGAGTCACTGTCCTCCCCCCCAGCCTCCCCAAGACTGGGATTACGGGCATGTGCCCCCACAATGGGCTTCTGACTGCCCCTTCTGAAGTCCTGGAGCTGTTTTTCATTCCCTGGGACTATGTGCACACAGTATGGCCTCAACAGTTGGCTCAGCCACACCTTCGAGGGCCAGGGATTGGCATAGGACCGCCCGGGACCTATCGGAAGGAAAGAAATGCAACAATACAGAGGGGCTCTGCCTTGGCTATGATGGAGAGAGAGTCTGCATTGCAGATGCTCTAGAACGACCCCAAATTCTTCAGGCCATCCTGTGGACAGACAGTGCCCTACATCTGCTTTGAGGGACCTCCAACTGAACATGTGCCACCCAGCTCCATGAAGGAGGAAGCTCAGCCTGCTGCTACCATCCTCGACATGTGCTAATGACTGGGCTTTGTGCCATTTCCCACTTTATCAGGAACCGGGAGATGAGTAGGAGCAGGAGCCCCTGTTCCGGGGGTTCCTCACCTGTTTGAGTATTTGAGCTTAGAAGTTGCTGTTGTAGCCAGAAAGAAGCGCTGAGGATTGCAGTCATAGGTGCACCGAGAGCTGTGCTAAGGAGGGTGCTCAGATCTAGTGCAGCCACCTGGGGGTGGCAGGTGCTTATGTAGTGTGCCTTTTGGCGGAAGGTGTTTGGCTATGCCCTCTATGTATGTGTTCAACTCACTAAAGCCTCAGAAACTCAGGAGGCGTGGGCTGTTACCATTTTATAGATGCTTGAGGTCCAGAGAGGCCAAGAGACTACTAAAAAAAGACAGAACAACGTTCAAGCCTGGACTTGACACCAGACTGCCCGTTCTTAACCATTTATCTTTTGTTGGTTTATAAATGTGTGATGTGTCTGCATGCACATGCATGTGTTTGCATGCATGTGAGTGAGCATGGGTGCGTGTGGCAACCTGCAGTTGATGTCACGTGTCTTCCTCGATCGCTGCTCACCATCTTCATTGAGGCACGAATCTTTCAGTTGAACCCAGAATTCCCCAGTTTGGCTGCTGTAAGCTAGCCAGCTCGTTCCACATCCCGGGATCCCACACCTCAGCCTTTCTGTGCTGAGATTACAGACGGCCACCACTGTTGTTCCTCTTTACGTGGGCTCTGGGATTCTGAGCTCAGGTCTTAGTACCGTGCATGACAAATGCTCTGCGTACTGAGCCGTCTCCTCTGCTGGAGCTGGATGTGCAGCGGTGGCTTGTGTGGACATGGTCAGTACTGGCCCTCCGAGAAAATACCAGAAACAAGAGAATTGTGCTTAGAAGAACAGTGTCATTGGATGTGCAGAAGCAGCAGTCAGGAAGCACTGCAGTCTTAAGCAGTGCAAACATGCTTGGCAATCCCATGCATTGTTTTTTTTTTAATTTTTTAAAAATTTTTTTTAATTTATTATTTATTCAATTGTGCATGAATGTGTGTGCGTATGTATGTGTGTGTGTGTAGAACCACAGACGAATTCGGGAACCACCATGGACCACCTCCACCTCCTCCTTGTTTACTCTGCCCCGGGATTCACAGGCTCCGCCCTACCAGGACCGGAAACGCAGGCCGCCCCTGCTTCTGCCCGGTGTCTATACATGGGGTCTAGGATCCGAACTCAGGACCTTCCGCCTGTAAGGCAGAGGCTTAACCCCTGAGCCACCTCTCCAGCCCCAATCCCATGCATGACCTGCCTGATTGAAACATCAGGCATAAGGACCGCGGCTGCTGGCTATTGTCCTGCCAAGGAGAAACCAGGCAGGACTTGGCTGGTAATTTTACCAGTTTTATTTATTAAAAATGAGACACAGGAGCTAGAGATGGCGAGCAGAAGGACTTGAGTTCAGATGCTCGGTACCATGCAAGAAGGAGGAAATGGAGGTGCCTGCACTTTTGAATCTGGAAGGCAGAGCCTGGGAACTTCCTGAGCAAAGCCAAAGAGGAGGTAGAGAAATCCAGATGATTCCTGAAGTCATCCTTGGGCCTCCAGAGGCACATACATGTCCTCTGATATACACACACATATGCAAAAAACAAACAAGCAAATAAACATAGAGCCTGAAATACGGCTGTGTTGATAAAGATCACTGTACATCCATGAGGAACTGAGTTCAGATCCCCAGCACCAGCATAGAAAGGCTTGATGTGGCACTGCACACCTGTAATGTCAGTGAAGGGGAGACAGACTGGTCAGTCCATCTAGCCAGTCACCACTAGGTGAGCTCCAAGTTCAGTGAGAGACGTTGGCTCTCTGAATGCAGTGGAGAGTGCTTGAGCAAGACACCTGACCACAGCCTGCAGCCTGCACGTGCATGTGCGCACATGCACAATGTGAACAACCTGTACATGCATGTGCATACATGCACAGTGTGAACAACCTGCAGCTTGCACATGCATGAGTGCACATGCACAATGTAAACAACCTGCACATGCATGTGTGCCCATGCACAATGTAGACAACAAAGCCCTAAACAAAAAACCCACAACTGGGGCAGACATGCACAGCATTAAAACTGGAAGTATTAGGCTGGGGAGATGCCTCAGTATTTAAAGCTTTCATCTCACTAGTAAAAGGACCTGAGTTCAGATCCCCAGATCCCACATAAAAATGCCAGATAAGTATGATGGCCTACTTGTAATTCTAGTCCCGAAAGACAGAGCCCAGAAATTCCCAGAGCAAGGTGACTAGGCAGACGAGCTCTAATGGTGTGCCGTAGGTTTAATTAAAGACCCAGGCTCAGCAGTAAGGTGGAAGAGTGATCAAGGATGATTCCTGATTATCACTCTTGAGTCTGCACATGCTCCACATATACCTGAGCACACATGTATCTCCACCCACATGCGAACACATACACATGCATCCACACACTTAATATACACGTGAAAGAGAAAAGGATTGGAGATGTTAGGTTGAAACTGAACTAGTGAGCACAATGCTTATTAATCTTTGTATGTAAAATAGTTTATTAAAGTTTAAATGGCAAGAGACATAACTCAGTGATAGAACACTTGTGTAATATGCACAAGACCCAGCACCAAATGCAAAGAGAAGTTTTGACTCCAGCGGTGATGCAGGCCTGTCCTCTCAGCTACTTGGGAGCGGAGGCAGGCAGATTGCCAGTTCAAGCCCTGCTTGGGCTATATAAGTTCAGAGCCAGTCTGAGCAACTCAGAGTGAAAAGTAGAGGGCTGAGAATACAGGAGTCATTGGTAAAAATTTGAATTTATCATCAATTTGTAAGTGCATTGGTGCAAATGGGTTTAGAAATGTTAGTTGTGTGTGTGTGTATGGAAAAGGGGGCACTATTTCTTTGGTCACAGGTTTCCGACCCCTCAGTTACCCCCAGCATCTATCTCCCCTATGGGTCTCAGTGTACAGAAAGAACCGGGGACACACGAGTCAGATGTGAAGTCGCTCAGAGCGAAGATTATGCAACATTCCTAGCCTGTCTTTCTACAAGACGTTTCAGGGGGTCAGTACTGTGTTAGTTTCATAATTTCATCACTGTAATAAATGCCTGACCCCAACAATTTTGGGTGAACAGGGGATTTTTAGTCATGTACAATTTAAGGTTATGTGGTTCACCAGAAGTCATAGCAGGAGGAGCTGAGGGGTCAAGGGCCAGTACTGCACACTCGCTTTCTAGCTAGCCAGCTTACAGATCATGCCATCAAGCTCCGTCTTACCCACCTGCGCAGGGAACTGCCCTACCCACTATGGCCTGTGTTTTCATGCCTCAGTCATGTAGTCAAGGCAGCTCCCGCAGGCTTGCCCCAAGGTCTTCCTTGACTGATAATTCTTAGGTGTACCCAGAGATCAGCTTTTCCAGGGTCAGGTTGACAGTTGGAACTCGCCAGCACAGAACAGAGACTAAGTAAGAAGGCCAGGCTGGGGGGGACTTCAGAAGGACTACATAAAGGAATCCTTTTATTGGTGGGGGGGCAGTGTGGAGATGAAGTCTCACTAGTCAGCCCACACTGGCCTCAAACTCAAGGCCACCCCCCTACCACAGCCTCCTGACGCCAGGACTACAGGCGTGCCGCACCCTGTCCAGCGGACATGGAGAAATTCCGAGTCAAGTGTGAGATGGAAGCATTGTGCGTCCTTCAGTTGTTCTAGTGTGTGGGAACAGCAGCTTTCTCTGCATTGAGTATCACCAGGTTGCAAAGGACCCTGTCAATTCCCATGGAGGGTGCATTTCTCCTGGGCACGCGACAAGTGCCAACGTGTGTCAGTGCCAACTTGGCCTGGTGACTGAAATCAGGGGTCGGCCTGGGTTCAAAGGGTGGGGAGCCAATCTTGATATCAGCAGACTGATTTATTGGTGGCCAGGCAGAGTTCAGCTGCTGCGGGGGAGGAAATGCGTCACGGGCAGAACTCCGGGTCCTTCTGCGTCATCTGAAAGGGTCGGGTGAAGAGTATGAGGTTCCTGAAGGTGCTCTGAGGTCACCCGGAACGGAGAGGGTGAGGAGGCCCCTGCGTTCCCATCACCCAGCAGCCGTCAGTAGCTCAAGTCATGCAGCGCCATCCCACACCAGGCATCTGCCAGATTCTGCTAGGGCAGATCATCAGACCTTAGGTAGGACTTTCTTCCTTCCCTTCTCCTTCCCTTTTTTTTGGGGGGAGGGGGGCTGAGGATTGGACCCAGGGCAAGCTCTGTGCCACCAAGCTGTTCCTCTAGCCCCACTCCCTTTCCTTTTCTTTAGGAGCCAGGAATTCAGTAAAGTTGCCCAGGCTGGCCCCGAACTCCACTCTGTAGCCTAGACAGATCTTGAACTTGGAATCCTCCTGCCTCAGCCCCTGTGTTACCTGTCCTGCTGGTGACCAACTTCTGGTCAGACTTTAAAACGCAGAGGAGACCAGGTGTGGAGTACGAACACCCTTAAAACGCCAACAGTTGGGTGGGGGGTGCAGGTAGGAGAATCTAGGATTTCAGGACAGCCTGGACTGCATGAGACCCCCCCCCCAAAAAAAAAAACAACAGAAAAGCAGAAGAAATTATTCTCAAACTAAAAGAGTTTGCCCTTTTGAAAATGCTTCATGCACATGGCAGGCCTGCGGGGTCTCTGCTGAGAGACACTGTGTACCCCCCTTCACCACGGGGACTTCCTGAAAGTCCTGGTCCCCTGGTGAGAAGGGGAAGGAGGACTTCAGTTCCTGATCACATCTCAGGGAGCCTGCAGTCTGTAGCGGCCCCTTCCTGGCCTCCGCATAGCGCCCCATTACACCAAGCCTCTCGCTACTGCCTTGGTTTCTCTGCCCATTGACCTGGCAAGGTGCCCACCTCCTCCCTTCACTGGATTCCACCCCAGCCCTGCGCAGTCTCCCATAGACTCCGCATCTTCCCGTAGCCCCACCCTGTGTGATGTCATCACCACGGTCAAGCAGAATTGACTCACGGCTCCCACTTCCCCCCCGTCGACAGTCCTGGGCGCACTTCTCACTCCCCAGCTGACGGGCCTGGGTCCACTGTTAGCTCCCCGCCTATGTGGCACCCCACTGTCCCCACAGAGACGGCCTTAACCCCTCCCTGCTCCATTTTGCTTTTCTGGAGTTCACACTTCACGTGGTTCCCTCGTGTGAACTGTTCAGCTTGGCACCCTGATCAATGTTAGAACTTTTCTCGTCACCCAAAAGGAAACTCTGTGCCCCTTAGTGGTCACTGCCCTACCCCACCCCAGCCTTGACACCCCCTTCCCCCAGCCACGCCATGGCCCTGACTGGACTGTAAATGTCCACCTCAGTACCTTGGCTTCTGCTCCGTCCCATCTTCTAGAGCACTGAGTTGATGTGGGGTTCTCCACTGAAAACCCTCTGAGACTCAGCCTGGGATGTGCTCACTCCCAATCTAGGGTGTGTGTGGGGGGGGGGTGGGATCCTGACACCATTTGCACCCAGCCCTGCCTTTCTGAGGCATCAGGATCCAAGAGGCCCCGAGTTGCCTCTCCTCACACCTTCTTTCTGGTCTGCCTGACTCCTTCCCACACATCTGCCCCCCCCCCCACAGCTTCTCCCCACTCCTGTCTCTTTATACCCGCCCACATTCTTCATGCATCCTCACTTCATTAGCCCTTCACACCGTCCACCTGTCCACACCCTGCTTCCTGCCCTCACTCCTTCCCTCCTTTTGTCTTCCTGAACCTCACATCTCGTGTCTCTCCACACTTCCAGAAACTTGCTTCCTCTCCTCACACCTTCCTGCACCTCACACCTCAAACTTGCCCACACCTTCATCTTTTTCACATCTCCCTTCTCTCCTCAGATCTTATTCCTCACCCTTGTCTTCACACTTCCCTCCCTCCCTCCTCTCCCTTCTTCCTTTCTTCCTCCCTCCGTCCCCTCTCTTCCCCTCCCCTCCCCGCCCCTCCCTGCTAGGGAATGGCCCCACCCACTATGGCCTGTGTTTTCATGCCTCAGTCTTGCAGTCAAGGCAATTCCCTGCAGGCTTGCCCCAGGTCTTTCTTGACTGATAATTCTTCATAGTGTACCCAGAGATCTCCCCTCCCCTCCCTCTCTTTTCCTCTTCTTTTTGCATGTGTGTCTATGTGTATCATAGGGCACTATGTATGCCTCTGGAGGACTGAGGGTGACTTCAGAAATCACCCTGGATTGTTTCTTGCCTCCTATTTGCTTTGCCTTGGGATTTCCCAGGCTGCGCCTACCAGGACCAGAAATACAGACTGCTGTCATTTCCTCCTAGTTTTTACATGGGATCTGGAATCCAAACTCAGGATCTTCTACTTTCAAGAGAGGCTTAATCCCTGAGCCGTCTCTCCAGCCCTGTCTCACACTTCGTTACACATCTCTTATGCCTATACCTGCCCACCCCTGCACTTCATACATCACACCTCAGTTCTTCACAGCTCACTTCGTTCCTACACTTAACAGCACTTCACCCCACTGACACTTACTTAGGGCCAGGTCTGTCTGTATGTCTCCAGGCAGGGACCAGCTTTCCCTTGCTTTGCAGAATTCTTGAAAGTCCAACCTGTTGCACCGAGTCCGTGCACACTCAGGAGTCCTTTGATGGAACCAGGAATCTGAAAGTTCAAACCATTTGAGTTGTTTCCTTAATGTCTGAGTTGGTCAGTATCAGCTTTGATGCTCAGTTGCACCTGATTCTGCACCAAGCAGGCGTCCGTGCTGTCAGCCACTGTGTCCAAAGGCATAATTAATCTTTACCCTTAGCCCCCCCACTCCCCGCAGGAGCCTGCCTCTTTTGCCTGCTGAGCTCCTGTTGGGGTCAGTGGGAGCTGGCGCAGGATCATGGAGATGGGCAGCTAGATGGGGGTCCCAGGGGATGCCAGAGTTCAGGAGGCCAGCTCAGGTCAGGGAACTCGTCAGTCTTTAAGCAAGGTCCTGGAGACGTAGATGGGAATATGACATATCTGGGGTGTGTGTGTGTGTACCAGCGGGCATTTGAGTTATGTGTCCCTGTGACTCAAGGATGACATAATAGAATCACCTGGATTGCACTGCCTCTTTATCGCTTTGCTCTGGGGTTTCCCAGGCTCTGCCTTCTAGGGATAGAACTGCAGGCCACTGACTTATCTGCCCAACATTTTTACATAAGATCTGGACCTGAACTTAAAAGCCTTTTTGTTTGTGTGGCAAAGGCTTTGAGCCCTGTGTCATAGTTAGATACAGATGACAACTTAATGTTTGAGGGCTTGCGCTCTGAGCACATTTGTAGATAATTGGTAGTTGAGTTAACCCAGAGCAAACCTGTAGCAGATTGTCTAGTTGATGGAGCAGACCCAGCCCATGGTGGGTGGGACTACGCCCTGGACAGGTGAATAAAATACAGAGAGGTGGTTGAGGAAATTGGCGTCCTTTGTACATTGGGTCAGACATGCTGGTCTGGCAAGTAAGGATCGTCTCTCTCTCAACTGATAAGTGGATATGGTGTGGCCAGTTCCCTGGGCCCTGGTGTTGGTATGAGCTCTCCCTTCAAGCCGGGCTGAGAACTGTAAACAAACAGACTAACTTAAGACATTAAATCATTTGTTCCCTTAAGCTGTTTGATGGTGATTTTATCAGCAACATGCCGTGAACTGCAACACCCTGTGCCATCTCAACAGCCCTGGGATCTGTATTTTTGAAAACTTGGTCAGACATGTATGTCCTTTAATTAACAAAGGTATAGTTCATACTGAAAATAAAAATAAATATATATATACTGGAATTATATATGTGTTTTATAGCTAATATTACCTCTCATTTAATTTTTTGTCAGAAATTAATATACAACTTCATAGTTTTTTAAGATTTCTAAGTCCCACTTTAAAGAACTGTATTGTATGTGTGTGGTCTGTGCGCGCATGTGTGCATATGGAAGGAAGCCGGCGCCCTACTCTCTATTTTTTGCATTATTCCTTTTGGGGCAGGGTCTCTCAGCAGCCTGGGGTAAATTTGCAGCCAGCGCGTCACAGTAATCTATCTCTGCCTCACACAATGCTGGGGTTGTAGGTGTGTGTGGCCATGTTGGTTTTTTATATGGGTGACACGGATTTGAATTCAGGTCCTCATGCATTTGCAACAAGCACCTGTAGCCTTCAAGCTATCTTTTAGCTTCCTTGTTCAGGTTTAAGGATTAAGTTTTTTTTCCTAAGCACAGCTTGTTGTTAAAAGCCTTTAGAGACTTTGAAATCTGTAGCCAAGGTCTTTTATTTTGATATTACTGTGACCACAGCTGTTTGCTTGGGAGGATCAGGGTGAATTCCTTGGGGGGCTTTCTCTGGGACGATGTCTTTCCTCCTCCAGACAGGACTGAGACCTCAAGAGATGAGTCAGATTGGTGAGTTAGCCTATTTCTCTGATTTCAGGAGTGTGTATACGTGCTCAGGGTCCTGCCCTTCTTCGTGTTCAGGGGCTACAGCCTGTGGATCGCTTTAAACTCATCTTCCTCCTCCTCATTGCTGTGTGGCGGTGGTTCCTCTCTTACTGAGACTGCTCCGACGTCCCATCCGTACTTAACTCCTGCAGGGCAGTGTTCCCCAGATTCTGCTCCCAAACCTGCCAGGAAGACTTGGTGATCAAGTTAAGTTTAGAAAAGTACTACATATTGTCTTGCTCTTGAAGATTAACAATATGTTAGCCATTGTGCCTATGTATGTGTGCATGCGTATGCATGTGTGTACATGCATGTGCACGAGTGCAAGTGTGTACCCATCCTGTCCGTGTGTATGGAGGCACAGAGGTTGGCACTTCGTGTGTCTTCCTCGGTTGCTTTCCACTTTCTTTTGTTTCTCAGTCTTTTCCGGAACCGGTGGCTTACAGATGAGGCTAGACCAACCGCTAGCAAGCATTCTCCTGCCTCTTCCCCCACAGTGCTGAGGTTACAGGTGTGCCGCGCCACACTAGGCTCATCTGTGGGTGCTGCGGATCCCACCCCAGGTCGTGCTTGTGCAGCACCCCTCCCCCAACTGAGCCATCTCCCAGTCAGAAGTTCCCTGCAGGGGAACCAAATGTTTCCCGTCTATTTGGTCACACGACACGACTCTTGGGGATAACTTGGGAAGCTGGGGGTCTGCAGGAATTCTTATAGGCATGATTGTTGGGGCAAAGCATGTGACTGTTTAACAAAGCTTGCGTGCTGGCCCAGACCCTCGACGGCCCTCGCCGAGACCCCCGTCCTTCCATGAGGGAGTTCTGGCTGACCTTTGAAGGTCTCGGGGCCCACCTGAGCCATGCAGTCTGTATGACCCTTTGTAGCAGAACTTGGAAGACATATGGGAGCCGTTCCCTAACTGTTACTTGTTCCTGAGAGGTCGTGGATAGCATTTCTCTTTATGGGTGTTGGGACGATGCCAAGGTGGCAGCACCAGCCTTAGGGCCTCCGGCAGGTGGTCAGGCTGTCCCTGAAGCAGCCACTGTGCTTTGCCTTTTCCAGCCTTGTCCTGTCTTTTCCAGAGGGTGGGAGGTTTCGGTGTACTGCGAGGCTGTCGATGCCTCCTGCCTGCTTCCAGAAGAGATTTAGGATCAGCCGTGCATGCGGGAGCCCAGGTCATGCTGCTTAATGGTGGGCAGACTGAGAGGAGGGAGGTGCGCTCTGGAAAGCAGCCCGTATCTGCAGCCCTCGATGGGGCTTGGGGCTCTGTACCAGATACAGGTCACTGCAAGCGTCAGGTGGGTGCATGTGTGTGGTAGGTCTCTCCTTTTCCCCTCTACTTGCCAAATCGGACTCAACGGTGTCTGATCGTTGTGACTGTGGATCGTCAAATGAGTCTGTGGTTCTAGAGCTATCCAGGAAAGGTGGGTCAGGCAGTATCCTCCTCTGCAAACCAGTGTTTCTCCAGGGTGGGCCTTGAGCTCGCTCCTGCAGAGCCATAGGCCACAGACCACATATTGGACTGGGCATTGTGCCTCCCCCTAGGGGATTCCTCTGCCCATTGGAGTCACAGCTACTACCTGAGGTCATTCCTAGCACAGGCCCAGAGGGAGTGGCTTCCCTGAACCCCAGTCTCATTTTCTATGCACACAGTGGCCACCTGGGATCACTGAGCATTTCCAGGGCCACTTTCAGATGCCCCTTCAGCGAACCAACTCTCAGAAAAGGGACAACTGCACGTGCCCCCACGTGACCCGAGTCCCGCGTGAAGCCGAAGCCCCTGCGCCCTGTGCCTTCAGTTCATTTCACCTCAGGCCGTAGGTCTCTGTCTGTCGGGCAAATAATCTGCAGGGTCTGATGCTCACGTGCAGACAGGCCCCTGCAGGGTCTGATGCTCACGTGCAGACAGGCCCGGGGACAGGAGAGGTGGGGCTGTGAGGACAGGAACAACTTCCTGTTAGAGCACATGGGACACCTGGGACATAGGCTTCCAGAGGAACGGCCCAGAGGCACAGGGAGGTTGAGGAAGCCCTGGCTTTTTGGATGTGTAACTGGCAAGTCCAAATGGTATTTGCTGTGTGGACATGATTCCCACAATCAAGCCGAGTGACACGTCCATCACCTCAGGAGTTATAACTGCCTCATTTTTTTGTGTGTGGCGATACCTAGGATCAGCTCTCTTAGCATTTCTAGAATATGGCTTGGGATTGGGAACTATAGTCACCAGGCTGCATGCTGGAGCTTCAGGACTTAGGTGGGGGAATGTCATGCCAAGTGCAATAAAGTAGGCATGGGAAGACAAGAATGGCATCATCTGATTTAGAGAGGCAGGGCGGAAGGTTTCAGGGCCTGAGGGGGGTGTTTTTATGGATTCCTTTCCTCAGCATGACAGACACCTGGCTACAGCTGCCTGAGGGAGGGAGGATTCTTTTTGCTCCTGGTTTAAGGGGACACAGTCCTTCATGGCGGGGAAGGCAAGGCAGAAGGAGCTAGCGCTCACATCTGGACGGATCACAGTGCACAGGAGGGGACAGGATGCAGCCAGTGAATCTCTAGCTTCTGCTAGGTCCCGCCTCCTAAAGATTCCACACCCTTCCAGAACAGTGCTACCAGGTGGAGGAGGTGCCTGGGAGAGAGGGAGAGATGGATGGTCAACGTCTGCACTTGCTGGACTGTGAGCCTCATTGATTATCTAAGGAGTATCTTCTCCCTTAAATGTTATGTGCCATTGTAGACATATGCCACAGATACATTTAAATATTTTTTGAGAGAGAAAGAGAATGAGAACACTCAGACATACATGTGCTACCTTCTAGATGTGAAGGTCAGAAGACAACTATTTAATTTTTCTTAAGACAGAGAGCATACATATACATGCACATGTGTGGAGGCCAGAGGGTAACTTCTACAAGTCAGTTCTCCTCCAGCATGTGGACTCGCAGAGATTGAACTCAGGTTGCTAGGTTTGCAAGCAGACACCCACTGAGCTGACTTACAGCACTTTTTAAAATTGTTGAGACAGCAGAGGGCGATGTTTGAAAGTCAGCCCCCCCACACCTTTCCTTCCTGTCCCGTGGGCCCCTTTTCACTTTCCTAATGGCCTTTGCAAACGAGGAGCACATGTTTACATTCTTAACATTTTACCAGCTCTACATAAGGAATGGGTGTCACATGGTGCAGACGTCTGTCAGGAGAGGTGCCTAGTATAGGGAGGGGATTTTGAGTGAGGTGACCTTGGTGGCAGCACATTGCGTCTCAACCGGCCATGTTTTCTGTCATTGTAGGTGATCTTCAAAGCCAAGTCAAAATATTCTCCAGAATTGCTCAAATACCGGTAAGTCCTCGAGAATATCACTTTCCTATGTACGAAGTGAAATGTTCATACACGAAGCCAGGTGTGCATGTGCCCTTCTCTGTGAACCCCCAAATGCTCCTCAGTGGTTCTGAGTGCCAGAGTCTGTCTGCATCTTGATGGAACTGGAAGGGGTCCTGCAGAATGAAGGAATGCATATATGCATGCCAAGCTATATTCAGATTGGTCTTGAAGTTTAAAAATATTTTATTCTTTGGCATTGTCATAATGGGTACAATGAATTTATGTCATTTTTCACCCCTTTCTGCCCAATCCCATCTCCCCTTGACATTGAACTCTTGATCCTTTTGCCTCAGCCCCTTTTAAGAGGAGGAAGAGGAAGATGAAATAGGTTCTCGCGGGAACAAGCCCAAGGAAAGAATGGCACAGAGCAGCAGGAGGGGCCCAAGGCTGGATGGGTGCGGGTGGGTGAGTCCTGCCTTTCATCTGATGAGCAGTTTGCCAGGACTGAGGGGGAGCTGAAAGAAGGGACTGGGCGAGCCATGGAGGCTAGGAGTGTGAGGCACAGAAAATGAGGGAGAAGCTGGGGTCCTGATATACTCTCATAAGAGGCTGCGAGATAGAACCAAGTCCTCCTGGCAGAGAACGAGGACACAGAAACTGTGATGGGTTCTGTCTTTCCCAGACCCCCTTCTTGCTTGTGTGGTGCTGTGGGCAGAGGCAGGGTAGGAGGGAAGCAGGCAGGGCAGATTGGTTGGCCCTGCTCTCGAAACCAGAGGGGAGGGGGAGCCACACCCTTGGTGCTGTGCTCCGTGGTGCTCCACGTGAATGCTGGGTGCTTCCCCAGAGCTCCCTGGTGCGCTTGAGTTCCCCCACAATGGTTTAAGGTGCTCTGGTGCGCCCCATGATCTGGTTTTCTTGCCCTTTACTACACTGGTGCTTCCCGGTTTTATAATGAAGGAATCGCAGCCACAGTTTAATGGCACTTAAAACAGCACCCTGAGGAGTCACCTGGAAAGATGCCAGCTAGACTGTGCTGCCCCAAGCCGGGGGCTGTTGACAGGTAGCCCGTGCGTGCCAGCCAACAGACAGCACCACCCACTCAGCCTTCACCACCAGGGTTACGCTCTGGGGCGCCCCAGATTGTGGTCAGTTTTCAGCGTGAACCTGGGAGTGCCAACCACCCAAGTGCAGGCTCTCACCAGAATATGCCAGCTGCAGTCTAGACTGACCCGGAATGCGCCGCCAGAACGCAGCAACAGCGCCTCCCTCTCCTTCCCAGGCTGCCCCTCTACCTGGCGTCCCTCTTCGTCAGCCTCGTTTTCCTGTTGGTGAACCTGACGTGCGCTGTGTTGGTGAAGACGGGAAACTGGGAGAGGAAGGTCATCGTCTCCGTGCGCGTGGCCATCAATGACACCCTGTTCGTGCTGTGTGCCATCTCCCTGTCCGTCTGCCTCTACAAGATCTCCAAGATGTCCCTGGCCAACATCTACCTGGAGTCCAAGGTGGGGTGCTGGTGGCATCGAGGTCCCTCCTGCGAAAGTCATTCCAAAAGTGGCTTCCTGGCTTGCAGGGACGCAAATCTTGTTTGCGCCTGTCCTTGGAATGATCAGGCATGCTGGTCATGAGAGTGCAGGGTGTGTAGCTCACTGAACTTTGCGCAGAGTCACTCTGCCTCCCAAAGTATCGTGTCCTGGTTTAGTTAGTTTTTTAACCATTCATTTTTGTGGTGCTGGAGCTCAAACGCTGCAGAGTTGTAAATTCTTGTTTTGAAAGTAGATCTTGCTAAGTTGCCCAGGCTGCGTTAAACTCACTCTGTAGCCAGGGCTGCAGGCCTGGCCACCAGGCAGTTTGATAAGCACCTTTCGTGTGTGACATGTTTTCCTCCCACCTTGGTGGAGGGACTAGTTTCATGAAGCTCACTTTACAATAAGGCAACAGGTGTGGAGAGGTGAGGAGCTCGTCCTCAACCCTGCTGACAGGGGTGCAAAGTGGAGGGGCCCGAGTCCATGGTCTTTACTGCCTTGAGTGCAGAACCTGTGTTCTGTGGTGAATCTGTCTCTCTCTTGCTTCCCTGGGACTTCTGGCCCTACTATGACATTGGTCTGAAGCGTGCAAAGTCACTCTACCTCCCAAAGTATTGTGTCCTCATGTCGTCAGAAGTGGTCAGTATCTCAGGTACCCCAAGCCCTGACAGGGTGTCCTGTGACTTAGCTGGTCTCCCAGTTAGTGGGACAGAGTTCTTTCATTTATAAATCCTGACAAACTGTCCATTAATAAATTCTGACAAACTGTCCATTATTATCCTATCTCCTGTATACAAACTATGCAGTGATTCTGAAAAACAAAACTGCAATTTTAACAAGAGGTGTTAAATAATGTCATATATAAGCTCACCTGAAGTGACACCTTGGATTTAGTTAATGGCCCCCAAATGCAAAAATCAAACATGAGCTCTAGTTTCACTCTAGTCCCAGTAACTATCTGTTCTATAACATAACTGACTTCAAAAATTAATAGCTCCATGAGGTAGGAGGGGTCACGTGACCCACCCAAGACCCTTTGGGCTCATAGGCTCCCAGCCTCGAAGGTGCTGGACTCTCAGGAAGTGCCTGTGCCTTGTGCACTCTCTGTAGCACCTTGTGCACTCTCTGTAGCACCTTGTCACCCCTCCACGATCTGGATGTGTTTCCTCAGCCAGAGGCTGTTGGCTGTGGTGAGCTATTTGCAGAATGGCAAGACTTAAAATTTGATGCCTTCTGACTTTAAAAATCAAGGCTTCAGCCAACAGGCCCATATAGCGAAGCATGTTAACGGCTTCTCTGGACCCAATCCCAGGTCTGTCTGAAGGTAAGGAGACTCGAGGGATGCAGGTATGGTGGGGCTGGGGAGGCTCTGACAGACCCATATATCCAGACATCCAAGCTTACCATGTGACGCGGGTGGGAGAGGGAGCAGCCCGTGGGCAGGCCGTGGCTCACGTGTGCTGTCCTTCCAGGGCTCCTCCGTGTGTCAGGTGACCGCCACCGGCATCACCGTCATCCTGCTGTACACGTCCCGCGCCTGCTACAACCTGTTCATCCTGTCCTTCTCCCAGATCAAGAGCGTCCACTCCTTTGATTACGACTGGTATAATGTGTCAGATCAGGTGAGTGGACGTGAGCACGTGCTGTCTGAACAGGACCATTTGTTTTGTGGTGGCCCATGGCAGAGGCCAAGCTCCGATGTTCTCCACTGCACACCGGGGATGGGGGGTGGGGGGTAGCAGCAGTGACCTGGCTATGTTGACTCCTCAGGCCCATCTGGAAAATCACACCAAACCCTCTGTCATGTATCTTCTGAGAAAACTAGATTATGCGAGTGTCCAGATACTTCATTAGTGCCTCATCGGGGTACTTGTCAGGAACAACTTCTATCACTTTATTTACCCTGAGTATCTTTGGGTGGGTGTGAAAGTCAAAGGACAACTTGGGGAGTTGGTTCTCTCATTCTACTATATGGAGATCGAACTTAAGTCACCAAGTTTGTGTGGCAAACACAGTTACTACCCGCTGAGCCATCTTTCTGGCCTGAGAAGTACTTAAAAGTACTTCCAAGCAAATGGAGTGTGGTGTTAGTACAGATAAAATACACGAAGGTAAGTTGTGTTTAGGTTTAAGAGCATACCTGAAACTACACTGAAACGTTTAATAGAACAAGTACATCACTTTTAGAAAGCTTTGTGGAAGTCTTGCACCATGGTCTCAGTGGTTCTCTTAAGTACATCCCACAAGCTTAGAAATGACAGGGTGTAATGCAGACAGGGAACAAAATGTCCTCTGGCATCCATGCTCACATAGACTCAGTAGTGAGAACGAGCTTAGACTCAGTAGTGAGAACGAGCTTACTTTCTCGTTTGACAAGTACCACATGCAAAGGGCTGGGCACACAAAAGTGAATAGACTGGTTTCCTTCATGGGAGTTTATGCCCTTCTCCCAGGCACAGACACAGATGGGCCAGTCCAGTAGGGAAATGTACCTTTCTAATAGAACTCTCTTGACTCCGCTGACTGAATGCCAAGCTCCATAGAAGCTCAGTGCTCACAGCTTGAGCTGACCTGAGAGTGGTAGAGAAGATGATTGTGCTGAGCGACAGCCAGGCAAGGAGAACTCTCTAAAGGTGCCCAGCAAAACCCGCGCCCCATGGGCTGTGTTGTGCTCACTGCTGGACTGAGCTCCACACAGGGGCCTTCCATCTGCAGAAAGCAAATGGCGTCACACAGCCCCTCCTCCATCTCTCTGGACCAGGCCCTTCAGGCCTCCCCCTGATGACTTTATTGGGGAAGCATCGACTGATGTAAGAAAATTTAAAGTAAGACATGTTCCTTCTAGGGGGCTATTGACATAGCTTGGTGGTAGGATGCTCTAAGTTGACTCCAACAATCTTCACTCCAACAATCTTCTCATTGGGTGGGTGAAGCAAATCTGCTTAGTAAAAGGAAACGAATTTTCTTTGTGAGTGGTGTGAAGTATAAAGCACCAGACACTGAGAGTTAAGAGTGTGTGGGAAACAGCCGTGCTCCGCTGAGGCCTGGATGGCCACTGTCACCAGGTTTCAAGATGCATTTACTTTAGGGCCTTACTGCACC
Organism: Typhlomys cinereus; assembly: GCA_023101885.1. Taxonomy (NCBI): domain Eukaryota; kingdom Metazoa; phylum Chordata; class Mammalia; order Rodentia; family Platacanthomyidae; genus Typhlomys; species Typhlomys cinereus. The sequence continues at coordinate 3,830,848 of JALPQD010000200.1, read as the reverse complement.
CTCCGCAGGATGGCTCCCTGGTCACTCAGGAGAGGCTTCCTCTGCACTCTCTCCAGTGACCGTTTCCCTCTCCACCAGGCGGATCTGAAGACTCAGCTGGGTGACGAGGGCTACGTGGTGTTCGGAGTGGTGCTTTTCGTGTGGGAACTCTTACCCACCACCCTGGTCGTTTACTTCTTCCGAGTCAGAAGCCCCGCAAAGGACCCTGTGAGTGCACCATCTTCTGTCTGTAGACAGCTGATTCTGTTCCTGAAACCCCCAAGATGGTTTTCTCACTTGTCCACATGTCACTGTGAGAATGGGGAGTCCTGTGGCTCTTATTTCAGATTGTCTTTTTCCCTTACTTTGATCTGAAAAGGAAATGGGTTTTGGGGCTGAGTCTGTTACCAAAGCGTTGAAAGTGAGGGTGCTTCTGCCCTGGGAAGTGAGCTATTCTTAATGAGCACTGCAGTGCTCCAAACACAGAGTGGAGGGCTGGGGATGTGGCTCAATTTGCAGGTTGCTGGCCTAGCATGCCCAAGGCCCTGGGTTTGATCTCTAGCGCCACATAAAATTGGGAATGGTGCTGCACACACCCGCACTGGGCAGGTAGAGGTAGAAGAATCAGTTGTTCAAGGCCAGCTTATATGAGACCTTGTCAAAAAAAAGGGGGGGGGGAGGACTGGAGAGATGGCTCAGGGGTCAAGACTCTGCTTTGCAAGCAGAAGGACCTGAGTTCAGATCCCAGGTCCCATGTAAAATTGTCAGGCAGAAAGGGCAGCCTGTACTTTCTACTCTGGAATTTGGAGCCTGGGAAATCCCAGTCTGAAAACACAAAGATAGAAGCAATCCAGGATGATTCCCGATGTCACCCTTGTATGGTCCTCCACAGAGTCCACACCTAAAAGATTCCTGACAACTTTGTGACAGGGGCTGGTTAGGGAATGGGAGGCAGGGAGAAGAACCATTTCCCCAGTTGGGCCACATTTCTTCTTGTCCAGTATTAAAAGAATATCTTTGTGGAGGCAGAAGAGAAAATGTAAACCCAGCCCAGTGAGGAAGCTTAAGGGAACCTGGAAGTGGCCTCCCTGACTAGGGAACTTAGGACCGGAGCGGCCAGAGCTCAGCTCTCCATAGCTAGGTGCTAATGACTTGCTGTGACTTTTGTGGGACAGAGATTGGGTGGGTGAGGAAGCCCGGCCCGTGCCTGCCACCTACAGGGAATCCAGCAGTGTGCAGTAGAAACGGAGAATTTAGTCTGGGGCAGAAACAGAAGTGTTAGACCAATAAACCGTCTTAATCCTCCTAGGTGACCCCTTCCCTGTGGGGCTGTCTGCTGCAGTTGAGACAGGGTCTTACTGCAGCTCAGACTGACCTCCTAAGTGTTAGGATTAGACATGGGAGCCCCCATGTAGGGCTAATTTGGGCATTTCCACTGAGGGAGTAAACAATGAGTGATGGTTAAAAAAGCCTGGCTAAATTTTGAGAGAACTTTTTGATTATGACATTTTCATAGATAGATTCTGAACATATTCACTCCCTACAGCGCCCCCACTCCCCAACTAGTACTTATTTTCAGGTGTGGGAACCAAAAAGTCTTTTTAGCATTATTTTTTACGTGTGTGTGTGTGTGTGTGTGTGTGTGTATCATAGGGCACTGTGTGTGTTCCTGACTTCGGGAGTCATCCTGGATTGCTTCTACCTCCTTTTTGCTTCGCTCTGGGATTATCCTGAGCTCTGCCCACCAGGGCCAGAAATACAAGCCATTGTTTCTACCCAGTGTTTTTATGTGGGGCTTGGGATCTGAACTCAGGACATTCTGCTTGCAAGGCAGAAGAATCTTAACCCCTGAGCCATCTTTCCAGCCCCAAAGAGTTACAGGACATGTGCTAGTTAACTGTTTCTGAAGAACATGTTTCCTTCCCCCAGCAACTATTGACCTACAGAACCTCAGGGAGGGGGTGCCTTGTAAGCCAGCCCTCCGTGACTTTGTGTTGATGGACTTTTGTGCTAACAAAAGCAACTATATTGGGGGTTATGGATGTAGATCAGAGTGCTGGCCTAGCCCCCAGGGTCCCAGACTGTTTTTAAGTTCAAAGTCATTCTCTTCTGAGACCAAAAGGCACAGCCTCCCACATCTCCTCAGCTGCCAGGGTGTGGAGGCACAGTGGACTCACACTGAACGCTAACATGCTCTTCTAGACCAACTCTGGGATGGTCCCCAGCCACGGATTCAGTCCCAGATCCTACTTCTTCGACAACCCCCGAAGATACGACAGCGATGATGACCTTGCCTGGAACATCGCCCCTCAGGGACTTCAGGGAAGGTAAGAGGCTGTTCGGGAGGGAGGGGCTGGACTACTGGGATGAATGTAAACTGAGTGTTTACCCACGGCCATAGGAGTGTGCTACCTCAGGAAGTAGGTTTAAAGTGAAAACCAGTAAGTATAGAGCTTCTCAGCCCACCAGAGGGAGACTGAGCATTTGACGCTGGCATGCTCTGGGAAACCCAGGGGAACAGATGCATGTCAGTTCAGGACACAGCTGCTTCTCTGCAGATACAGGCCCATTCCTGGGCACACAGCTGCCTGGCTGGCTGGGTCTTCATCACAGCCCTTACTGAGACCTGTCAAGCCACGCATGAGTTTCTAGGAAATACGTTCTTTCTTAAAAATCCGCTTGTGGAGTTTGCCCAGACTCACAGTGGCATATGAATGAGGCAGGAAACGAACCACAGCTGATTTCCAATCAGGAAGGCAACTAGAAAGAGGAGGTAAGCACAAGTGACTAGGACAGCCCTATGTCCTCACCTGCTCCCTGGAGACCTGTCGTGGTACCCAGGGGCGCCATGGTGCTAACTGGCCCTTAGTGTTTGATTGGCGTTGAGACATGGGACAACTTTGCTGCTCAGTGGCTGAGGAAGGACGGCGTCTGGTCAGAAGATGGAAGCATGCAGTATGCAAGCACAAGCACGGCTCAAGGTTACGCTAGGCTCATCCCCTTAGTCATCTGCAGTTGTCTGTCTCACCACGTCTCCCCCTCCACACCGCGCCTTGTGCAGTCATTGAGAACAGAGGAGTCCTCACCCTTCCCGGGATCCAGAGGACGGGTACTAACCCTGTCTTTAAGTACATCATGGATATTGACATACTAACTGTTGTGTTGGGCTGCTGGGCACAGGCACAGATGTGGGTTATATTCTACTTTAGGATTTTAAACATGGTTTTTCCATTGCATATGTTTAGAGGCCCAAGGTTGGGAATCATCCTGCATTGCTCTTCAACCTTGTTTATTATTGATGTGTGTGTCCCCGTCCCGGTGGAGGACTAAGAGTGACTTCAGGAATCATCCTGGGTTGCTTCTACACCTCCTTTTTGCTTTGCTCTAGGATTTATTTCCCAGGCTCCTCCACCAGGACAGGAAGTGCAGGCCGCCACTGTTTCAGCCTGGCATTTTTATGCAGTACTTGGGATTGGAACTCAGGACCCTCTGCTTGCGAGACAGAGTTTTAATCCCTAAGCCATCTCTGCAGCCCTCGACCTTGTTAATTTTGAGGCTGGGGCTAATCAAACCTAGAGCTCACTGCCAGAGCAATTGACTGGAAGTTATAGGCAGGCCCATCACAAGGGAATGCAGGAATCTGAATTCCAGGAAGTCTTACTTACCTGCCTGGCAAGTGCTTTAACTGCTGAGGCACCTCTACCAGCTGCAGAAGATAATTTAGCCAAGTACGTGATCCCTGAAGAGCGATCTGAGTGCTGTGCTTGGCTGCGGTGAGGACACGCGCTCTGGCATGCTAGCCTGCAGGACTCTAGTATGGCTCAGTAGACTCTCACATAAATGTTTCAAGCCATTGAACCCCTTTTTCTTTCTTTCTAAGTTTTGCTCCAGACTACTACGACTGGGGCCAGCAACCTAACAGCTTCCTGGCACAAGCAGGAACTCCACAGCAAGACTCAACTCTGGATCCCGACAAATCAAGCCGTGGGTAGTGTCAAGTGACGGATTCACGGAGACTCCGCTGCCTGGAAGCTTCAGAGAGACTGAATGACAGTTTGAGCTTCTAAGGCACTTTTCCTTATGGGAGTTGACTTTTTGTGACCAAGTTTCAGGCTCCATAGGACTAAAGCAATAATCTAGGCGGATACACCTATTTTAGTACTAATAAGTGAGCCTGGCCATTTCAGTAGGTATAATTTAAAGAATCTGTACTTTTATAAAGATGTATTTTATATAAGTTAAATAGCTGAAGTGTACTAGGGTTTGTCCTTGAATGTTATATGTTTAGTTTGCACAGACCACTGCATAACTCACTTTAAAAGTTTGTAGTCTGATAGTTTCGTTTAACACTTTTGGACTAAATTTTCCTCAAATTCTTACCTCTGAAGTTAGTGAAGGTCACATTGGGAGACTCCTAGAATGAAATGGACTTTCCATTACTAACTACCGCTCTAGTATTGAATGCTGAGAGCAACCGAGGCTATATAATAAGGAAGCTGCTCCATAGCATTTTCTTGCATTCTGCCCAGAGCCTGGTGCTTCTTCCTTCAGGGCACTCGTACACACACTCCAGCAAGTGGACACTGCCAAGTGGTCACTGACTTACACTATTAAACCTCCTCTGCTGTATTGATAGCGATTTTGCATAGTGTTTTCCTTCCTTGGTCCAGTGTAATTGAACATCCACTACCTCAGGAAATGGCAAGATTGAAGACTGCTTCAATCAATGGCACACCGAGTGGTTTCATGGGGTATTAATAATAAATCACTGGGCTTTGAGCCCAAGCACTACAGACTTCCAATTTTTTTTTTAAACACATTTGTTTTTAAATAGCTCTCCAACTGCTGATTAGAAGCTGTGTGTGTGAAATGGTGTGCACTGCCTTGTACAGTAGCTGGTACAGCAGTTTCAGCCAGTGGGTGCATTGCAGACAGCTGCTTCCCAAGACCCACTCTTGAAACTCACCAGAACCAAACTGCTTTTCCACTAACAAGAAGTGGTCCTAGAGGCAGGACTGTAACCGGAGCCAAACAGTTGTTCTGTGCAGCTTGCACAGAGGCAGGGTGAGCAGGAAGGCCGGAGGAGCGACTCCTGCCTCATGCTCTGGCCTGCCGATGGTCTTGGTGTCTTTGAGAATAACCCACTCAGGGCTTTCACTTTACGCTGACAAGTCTACTTCCCCTATTTTGATGGTGTTTAAAATCAGGATCTCAAATTTTTTTCAAAAATTTCAGGATTGGATTTTTGACTGTGTGTGTGTGTGTATGAGGATGCTGTGTGTCCCTATGGAGACCAGTGGTGACTCAGGAATCATCCTGGATTACTTTTATCTCCTTTTTGCTTCCCTTTGGGGTTTCCCAGGCTCCACCCACCAGGGTCGGAAGTGCAGGCCACTGCCCTTTCCGAGGCCTGGCATTTTTTACGTGGGACCTGGGATCCGAACTTAGTTACTTCTCCTTGCGAGGCTGAGTCTTAACCTTTGAGCCATTTCTCCGGCCCCAGGATTATGATTTTGAACAGAGCACAAAGGTAAAGACCCTTCCTACACCCTTCCTGCCTCTCAGTCCATTCAATAACCTGGCTAGTTACCTGCTAGGAAGATAGATATCTACACTGGAACAAAACCTGCACTAGTTGCCTAAGCAAGTGTTGCGCTTTCAGACAATGTCTGTCACTATACTTTCCAGTTTCTGCCCATGCAGCCTGGCCCACAGCTCCTGTGCCCAATCTACAGTGGCCACAATCAGGCTGTCCCTAAGAGGTGTTAGCATGCTCACACTGCAGAGGGTAAATACAGTGGTCACAAGACAGACAGCCAGCATTAATCAACAGAAACCACACTCTTACTTCTGTCGATGTCTATGTGAGCTATTATTGCAAAGGATAATAGTTCTCAGCAACTACTCTGCTCTATTTCCCTCCCTTTATATTTATTTTTAAAATTTATTTATTATTTATTCAATTGTGCGTGTATGTGTGCACGCATGTGTGTATGTACATGCGTATATGTATGTGTGTGTGTGTGTGTGTGTAGAACCACGGATGAATTCGGGAACCACCATGGACGCCTCCACCTCCTCGTTTACTCTGCCCCGAGATTCACAGGCTCCGCCCTACCAGGACCGGAAACGCAGGCCGCCCTCGCTTGCACCCGGCGTCTATATGTGGGGTCTAGAATCCGAACTCAGGACCTTTGCCTGCAAGGCAGAAGCTTAACCCCTGAGCCACCTCTCCAGCCCCCCTTTATATTTATTTTATTTTATGTGTGTGTGTGTGTGTGTGTGTGTATATATATATATATATATATATATATATATATATATATATATATGGGTGTCCCTGTGGAGGACCAAGTGTGATTTCGGGAACCATCCTGGATTGCTTCTACCTCCTTGCTTTGCTCTACCAGGGCCAGAAGTGCAGCCGATGCCATTTCTGCCTGGAGTTTTTATGTGGGACCTGGAATCAGAACTTAGGACCTTCTGCTTTCGAGACAGTCTTAACCCCTGAGCCATCTCTCCAGCCCCCTGCCCCATCCTTTTTTTAAGTGATGCCCCATCCCTTTTTTTAAGTGATGCTAAAACTTAAGTGTGTCAATACATGCTAGAATGTGAGTATGATGGCCAGTCGGTACATGCTGGAACATGAGCACAGTGGCCACGTCAGTCTCCTGCAGTGGGTCACACACATACCCACGGGGTACTTAAGGAGTGCTAGGAAGGGGTCACGACTCCTTAAGCTTCTTCACATGCTCTGCTAACTAAACACAGAAAGGAAGAGATTTCTGGTTCATGTTTAAAACATAGAATTGTGATCCTGGCACTAGATGGACCAGCCTCGGACCAGCCTGGACCATGTGCACCACCCTTTGTCAAACAGAAAAAGCAACGTCACTCATTTGTACCATCATCAACAGGAAAAGGTACCGTGAGTGTTTCTAACTACTGGAAGCAGCACTCATCTGCGCAGTTAAGAACTCCCACTGATCTACACACAACTATATAAAGCACGTGCCAATGAAAGACAGCATCTGAAGTGTGACTAAACAGTGCACATGACAATCAGTTATGGAGCCCAAGCTGTTAAAACACGTGCATGGATGGCCAGGTGCTCTGCTGCATGAATCTCATCAATTCTTTCCCGGCCTTGGTGCTCCTTGAAGACCTAAAGCATATGGGCACATCAAGATAAACAGGAACTCTCCCAGGGCTGCTGCACCTCTGTGATTGAGCACTCACCTGTGTGTCCCCGTGAACTCACGGGCCTGGTGGTTCCACTCAGCTGAGGGTACATTCTGGGAGACGACCAGACGGTCGCTTGGCATGCCTTCCTCTGTGCTAGCTCCTGGCAGCGTCAGCTGGCCACTATGCTGTCCCATGGAGGCTTCTGGTGGCACCACCTCTTCCGTGCCGTCGTCGTCTTTGGGGATCCGCTGTGGTTGGGATGGAATCTGGTCAGATTGCGGGAGGGTTTGCTACTTTGGCAGGATGTTTGGCTCGGTGCCAGCTACATTTCCAGATCTCAGGGCAGGGAAGTCAAATCCTGTTTACTTTGTAGTCTTTAAGGCAACTTCTACCCTTCCATTCATCAAATGTAGCACTCACCGAAGGCCTTTCTCCACTCCCGAATCTTTGGCAGATACCCAACTGTTGGATAAGCTCACAGGGAAGAAGGGAAATAAGGATTTTTTTTTTTCTTAAACATGAGGACAATACTCCCTAAGTCTTCTTAATGATTAGCTCTTGGAAAATGAATTCTGACCACATGGATGGTAGGCACTCGTCATGTCTCCACGTACTGTCCTACTTAGCAAGACATTACCCAAAGTCGTTTAAAAAAGATCTTACCATGCAAAGAGTTCAAGTTGGATAATTAAAAGTACACACTCGGTTGAAGATATAACTCAATGGGTCAAGTGATTGCCTAGTATGCACAAATGCCTGTTTCAACCCCAGCTCTGTATAAGGAATCGTGGGCATGTGGTGGCACATGCCTGTAACACAGCACTGTTTAAAGTCTTCAAGCTGGAATATGTGAGACCTTGAGAATAAGAACAGAAGTGCATCCCTCAAGGGAAAACAGTCTGACAGTTGTAGCATGCCTCAAGGACTTTATAAATAAAGCTCGCATGGAAACCTAAAATAACCATCAGAACAACAAAAAAACCCAGAAGTGCCTCAAAAAAGAAATGAGGGCAGGCCAAGGTACCAGATGGAAAAAAAATGATAAAGCCTGCAAAATTAGAACAGTATGGTACTAGTGAAATGAAATAAAAGCCTTGTAAAGCGCTAAGTCCAGTCCACATGGATCTCAGAGATGTCACATCTGAATTAGGAAGAAATAAACTGTTCCAACAGTGGGACTGGAGCAACTAGGCTGTCATCAGTGAAAGATATTAGGTCAGATCCTTGACTTACATTTTATACTCTGGATATATTCCCAAGGATAAAAATTTAGGTAAAAAATAAGTCTAAAATTCAAGAAAAAAAATGGTGGGTTACTCTGTTCTTTGTGACTCAAAATCTAGAAGCCACTAAGAACTGATGAACTGGACTGTAAAATGAAAAGAAAATTGTGGGATTACAAGACAGTTCAAGTAACGTTCCTACTTGCAAACCCAACAAGTTGGGGTTGATCCCCGAAGCATACATGATGGAAGCTGTGAGAGCACCAACCTCCCAGAGGTTGTCCTCTGACCTCCACATGCATGCTGTGGCTTGCCCCAGCACATAAACCAGTCATAGGCAAAGTTAAATAGCTGTAATAGTTACTCTTAACTGTTGCTGTGAAAGAGCACCCAAAGCAATTTAAGGGAGAAAGGGAGATTTATTCAGCTTACGGTTCCCGAGGGGAGAAACAGTCTTTTGTAGCAGAGACAAAGCTGGTGGCTGAAGCTGGAGGCAGCTAAGTCACTGCAAACATCCTGGAGGCTCATCTGCTCAGTCCAGTAGGCCACTGGTGACGAATGAAGACTGGAGGATTCCAAGAGTCGAAGAAGCAGAGAGGCTCTCCTCAAAGTCTTCTGTTCTATGGTTCCTTTTATCTAGTCTGCTACTGGGAGGTTCCATCAGATCTAGGACGGGTCCTTGTAATATCTGGATTATCTCTTCAGGTACTCAGACAGCTGATCTTAATTAATGCAGGGTGTGGTCAAATTGACACCCAAGATTAACTACTACAATAGCTAACTGGAAAAAATATTCACTACACTTCAACCAACAAAATACTCCCAGAAATTAATGTGAGAACTAAACACAAGGCTACAAATGTGAATAAAAGAGTGCATACAAGTGGTTCTTTTTTTTTTTAATTTTTTTTATTATTATTTATTCAACTGTGCGCATGTGCGTGTGTTCACGCGCTCGTGTGTGTGTGTGTGTGTGTGTGTGTGTGTGTGTGTGTGTGTGTGTGTGTAGAACCACGGACGAATCGGGAACCACCATGGACGCCTCCACCTCCTTCTACCCCGGGATTCACAGGCACCGCCCTACCAGGACCAGAAGCGCAGGCTGCCCCCGCTTCTGCCTGGCATCTATACGTGGGATCTGGGATCCGAACTCAGGACCTTCCACCTGCAAGGCGGAGGCTTAACCCCTGAGCCACCTCTCCAGCCCCAACAAGTGGTTCTTTAACATTGAAAGTTGGTTGGATTTTTTTCATCCATCGGAATGGCCCCGGCTTACATAGCATCTGATTCCATCTTTGATGTGAGGTTAAAAATGCACATGGCTCTTTGGCTTTGGTACTCTACTGATGTCCAAGGTCTAGCAACAACCAGAATGCCCAGGAACTACGGCCCATCTATATGTAAGGAGACACCAAGCAAAACACTAAAAAAGCGACTGAGCTATCTAATGATGTGTAGAGGACACTTTAAATACTATGGAAAAACAATTGATTCAGATGCGATTTTTTGTCAAGTTGACGAAAAATATTTGTGCATGTTAGTATATACTAAAAAAGTATGAATCAAAATAAAATCTAAAACCAAGAACAGAGGTTATATACACAAAGTGCAATATGGGAAGGTGGGCCACATACAAGGAAGACAGTCACTATTATTTTTGGCATTTTTTTAAGCCGCATGAATATTCCACCTATTCAGAAAGTTAAATAAAATGAGCACATTTAAAAAGATCATGGCTCAGTACTATCAAAAGACGTTACTGTACTCACATTCTGAGTGGAAGGCACCATCAGATCACAATGTCAGCAGAAGTCTGCTGTAGGGTTTTAAGTCTCCAATTTGGGCACCCAAATGCACAATTTGTGATTATAGTTAAGTGACAGAACCTCAGTTGTCTCTATGAAACAGAAGTGCACTTACTTCCGGTATTCTGGTGGAGATAAAAGGGATGGTTCTTGTGGATTGCATTATGACTGGCAGAGTCCACCTAAGACTCGCACAAAGGACTCCCTATGCCACACATCCGAAGCACATTCTCATCTCAAAAGTGCTTGAAACAGAGAAAGAAATAAGACAAAAGATTGCAGAAACATGTGCTTTTAATTCATAATGTGAATTAAAACCTAGAATTTAATGGGTACAACAGGATACAACAGCAAATTATTTGGATTTCAAAAAAGCTGCACCTGTAAAATGTTACTTCAAATAGAGGACACGTAGGTTGTTACTTCAAATAGAGGACACGTAAGTTTGTGTGTTGGGTTCTGAACCAAGGGATTCTCACGACACTGCACTAGCCTGTGTCTCAGTGAATGGCTATGATTTCTGCGGGCACTTCAGTACGCGAGGTGCTGCTGGGGCTACTGGGAACTGTCCCACTGTCTAGTTGCTGGGACGACCAAAGCCTTCCTCACATATATTGGCACCTGGCAAAGTTGAAAAACATGGCACAGTGTTTCACATTCAGGAGTCAACACAGGTGACTCACAGCACAACGAACACTGGACTTCAGTATCTTCTCTGTTCCTTCTCATAATCCAGGATCCAAAACAGGAGGACATTGAAGATTACTGTGTAACATGGGGATTTTTCTAACTTATATACAGATACTACTGAAGGACAGACACAAGTCACCAAAGGAAAACACTTCTTCATGTTCATTACAATCATCAGCTTTCAAGGGCTGAGTTTTTAAATTAGGTGATGAGACAGACAAAATGGCAAGAGGCATTGGCTAGCCAAGCTCTCTCACATGCACACAGCGCTCCAGAACAGCTCACAGCATAGGGACAGCCATTACCAGGCCTGTGCAAGACTCCTGTGGTTCGTGCACTCCTAGGAAATGAACATAAAAAATGTAGGGCACCCCCACAGGTATAATTTATACTAAAATAAAGTTAACCTGATGGATGAATTTCAATTTAAGAACACTTCATTTTCTTTGTAGTGAAAAAAAAAAATCCACTACACTTAAACCTCAAGAAGTGCCTTCTGTTCTATGTAGTTCCTATAACTTCTTAAAATACACTCCAACATTTTCTAACTTTGAAACAAATCATCCTGAATAAAAATTGAACAAATGGAAATTACCACAGATTTTTCTCTAGGAAGTAGCTGCAGGAATTGTGAAGCAACACTACTAGAAATACCTTTAAGTTTAAAATAAAAAAAGTGCAAAGTTCTCTTATCTCCTTAAGTTCTAAGTAAACACGCAGTTAAGAACAAGTCTTACTAATGTCTAGCAAGACTAAGTGACGTTTGCTTTTTAGATTATTTGCCCGAAGTTCCCCTATTATAACACTTGTAATTCTAAAAAAGCAAAAGAAAAACTGCAAACAAACTGTTTTTTTTAACCCACAAAAGCCATCACTACTAATAAAAATGTCAGCTTTATGGAAATCAATAATTATGAGGAAAAAAAGAGATCTCTTATTCCCCAATCACCCACCTAATAGACAGGTGTTTTAAGAGGGGTGAGCCAACTAAACACAACTAGAAGCATCACTCGGCACTGACCACAGTACAGACTTTGGCAAGATACAATGTGGGCTTAAGAGCACTTGTTTACTTTGGAAAAGACAGAAGTCAAAGGAGAAACTAGACTCTGTACCTGTGTTGTTTGCAGGCAGACAAAGTCTTTCAAATAACCCCATTAAATCCATGCCACCTTTACAAAAACCAAGGTTTTCCATATTGTTTAGAGAGACAGGCAGGGCCTGTGAATCCTTCACTGGTCCACTGGTCCACATTACACAAAAGAACCTCAGGTAGGGGATGAACTGAAGACAGGAGTGGACGAAGAATAGACATCTCTGTGAAGCATCTCATCAGAAATAAAAATCACTCACAGAGGTAGAGGATTGTGTAGACTGTATTCCAAATTAACTTTAAAAAAATGCTTACTTTAAAACAGCAAAGTCTGTATACAATGCTTTTAATTAGCATTATAAATCCATTATAACTCCATTCAAATTTTATTGAGAAACAACCCATTAAATAAATAGGTTTTAGGGGGTGGCAAAGCAGCTGAACATGTCTGCAGCTGGGGGAGGAACACGCGGGTATCCTGCCCAGTGGGCATGGACACACAATTGCCTTTGCAGAGGCAGATCTCTGAGGTTAAACAACAGAACAATAGCACCTAAAATCTCAAAACCACTGACGTCCTAGGGAATCTTCCAGAACTTCTGTCAATATTCACTGAAAGGCCCATTCACTGCATTTAAAGACCTGAATTCTAAAAGGCGACACACAGTGCTAGGGAAGGCTAAAACACACAAAACCACTGACAAATTTCTGTTGCTTGAACAGCCCTAGGCAACACTGGTTCCTTAGTGTGAATAGTCCTCTAAGGATGGACACAGTCGTTAAAACTGGACACAAAGGATAATACAAAACCAACTTGAAACAAACAATATCCAACAGATGGAAACATGAAATTAAAACAGGAATAGAATTAGTATAACTTACATGTTTTAAAGTATATACTTCATTTATAAATATCTCTAATTGATAATCTATTAAGGATCATAAATATTCAAGTGAACATTTGAATGTTCTTTTAGAGTTCAGAATTCTTGAGTCTTGGAAGGTTAGTCTTTCTGCTGAATGTCCAAGGCTACAAGGATTCACACAGTCCTTTATGTCTCCAGGTAGACATAGAAAAGCCTTCATTACCTCCTGTGTTGTAATAGGACTTTAAAGTTCTGTAACTCTCTTATGCTTGTAGAAAGCCTGTGGGAGAAAAGAAAAGCACATTAGCAGGTGCGGCTGATGCATTGTACATACTACAAGTTTCTGGCACTGTTACTTCAGCTACAACTTGAAATCTAAAATAAAAAATAAAAACATCAACAACAGTGGGCACTGAAGATTTCACTTTAAATGAGTGTGCTATAATTTCTAATTAAAGACTGACAAGCTGGACTGGGGTTGTTTGAAAGGAGCAAAGGAAGCCAGACATCTTCAAGGCAACACGCTGAAGGAATGGCAGAAGCAGTGAGTGAACAAGCTGCCTGTAAGCTCATCTGCAATGCCACCTCCCTATTCTTCAAACTCATATTCTTGGCTCCTGGAGGGTAAGGACAGTTCGCTTTGTCTCCCAGGGTCCCTCCCTGCACCCATCTACATTTATGGGCTTCTGTGATTACTGAATTAATGAGTAAAGCTCCAAAATAAGACTGAGATGGGAAGCACACACACACGCACATACATGCATTCTCCTTGCACATAATTAGGGGTTAATATACAACAAATTCCAGTATTTTTCTCCTACAATCTACAATGTAGTGAACAGTACTAAATTTCTTTCTTTAATCCAGTACTTGAAAAGTTGCCATTATAGTCTGAACTCATCAAATATATGAGTTCTAGAAACTTAAGAATGCAACAAGGTGATACAATTAAGCTTGGTTTTACTTGTTAGTAAAATGAACTTAAGTAAGCCAAGCATCTTCCAGGGTCCTCAGCCAGCTGGTGGGCTTTAAGCAAGGAGAGTGTTTCATCTTCATCGGACAGATGTGATGTTGGCTAGCAGAGCTAAGCTTTACAAAAGACCCAAAATGTGCTTCTGAGGACTTCAGAGGGCAATTAGGGGAAGGGACTCTGGATCTGATGGAAAGGCATGTATCTGAGACCTGGGCGGGGTTATGAAATGTTCAATTTAATTTTCCCTATTCAATTGTGATTAAAAAAATAAATTATTTAAGATCATATTCGTTCAGTTTTATTTCAAATAACTTCCATTTCAGGCTGACAAGATGGCTCAGTAAAAGCCCTTGCTGCCAAGTCTGATACCCTAAGTTTGATCTCCCAGAACCACATGGTGAAAACAGAAATAATGCTCACAAGTTCACACACATGCCATGGTACATATAAGCATGCCAGCCTACACACACACTAAAAATGACATTTCATTCAATTTTTTTAACAAAAAAATCCTTGCACATAATTAGGGGTTAATATACAACAAATTCCAGTATTTTTCTTCTACAATCTACAATGTAGTGAACAGTACTAAATTTACAGGATTCATAATGTATATTTTTCATGAAGCATCGTATCTATCCTGTGGTTCAAATCTCATCAGGCATAGTCATCTTTAAACAGAGAAATGAACCAACCAAGCATAGCGGCTGACACTTTCAATCCCAGCGTTCAGGAGCAGTGGTAGGAATCATGAGTTCCAGGCCAGCCTGGGTTACAGAGCAACTTCCAGTTAGCCTGGGTTAGACTAATCCCTGGTCTTTCTCTTTCTCTCTCTCTCAATCAATCAACCAACCAACCAGTGAATGAAAGACACAGAGGAAAGAGAGTTTATCTTTAAATGTTGTTACCTTTTAATGTCAGATCACACTCAAAGCATAGAAATAAATTCTACCATCTGACCTGTGTAGAAAAGAACTTTTTCTCCCTTGATCTGACTATTTTTGCCCTATTTTTCTGGGGCTGCAAGCTGTTATTCTCTATGATTCTTTATTTTACACTCCTCAGCTGGCACTGAACATTGCTGTAGAATTCCAGTTATTTTTAAAATGACTTGTAATGTAACCATTAAGCAAACTGCACGTCTATAAACAAAAGGAAATGGGTAGGAATGAGTGGAGAAGAAGTGACTCCCTGGCTTGCAGAGCACTGAACTGATAACACCTGTTACTGTGTTTGTCAGCTGATGGAAAGGTTGTTAGGAGAATATTTCCCCACAAAATTGAGACAACAAACTGTCAATCTTCCTGTGACTACAGAGACTCAGTCCAGAGCAGTACGAACAAAGTGGCTACAGATGTGGCTCTTTTGGGGACAGGTCTTGCTACCCAGCTCAGACTGTCCTTGGGTTCACGATCCTCTGCTGCAGCTTCTCAACACTGGTACCAGGTGTGCCCTGGCAAAGCGAAGCACGCCACTTTAAGAGAATGTCATCTCTGCAATGCATTGACCTGCAGAGCCTCGGTCTTGGCTGTGGGCACAGTTCTTACCTTCCGAAAGCATTCAGGAGAGCCACTATTTCCTGCCTGGTGAGCTGGAAGCCTTTAGACGGACTGTTCTCTGGAAGTTTCTGGATTTCTTTTTCAGAGAAGAGTATCTTCAGTGCAGTTCCTAAACCTTGAGTCTAAGGAAGATATCGATAAATTTACAATTAACTTCTATAGTAACTACTATAAAGTGCTAAAGAGAGTCTCGGTCACTGTGAAGACACTCAGGAAATTCATCCATAGGAACCGAGCTTTTCAACACAGTGCAATGGCAAGAGATCACAAGTTGGAGAACTGCCAAAGTGAGACACTGTCTCAAAAATTAAATGGAATAGAAAAAAAAAACAACAGAAAAATATTGATAATTCTATCTTTTGATTTTCTGTAGCTTACCATCTTATAAGCAGTGGATAAACTACCCAGCAACACTTTCTCACATGGTAAACTGAGGCACCCAGCAGAGCATCTAGGTTTCATGCTCAGGAAGCCTAACTCTGACCACTGAAACGTACCAGCTCTGGATACTTAAGATTTATACATTTGTTTTCTATATAAAACTCTCAATTTCAGAAATGACTCCAGATGGTACTGAGACACAGATACACTAAAACGCAAATAATTAACATAAAACAAAATCCTTACACATGAAAGTCTAACAATTTAATATTTGTCTTATTAACAGCACATTTTAGATGTGATTGTTTCTAAACACTAATTCAGTGAACCATGAGGACAACTTTCTAAGTTTGAGCTCAGTGTCTTCAAAGATGGGTGAAGAGGGTTTGAAAAGAAAAGCATGCATACCTGCAGTTTCCCCCACAGCCTGCACTTGTCACAGCCAACACAGTCCATGATGCGGGAGATGTTCTTGAAATGCAGCCTGAACTCCTCCTGGAGGGCAGGACATATTTTTAGTCTTTTGAAATTAAGTTTCATTTGACTGAACTACTATAATGAAAATTCTGAAGTTTATAAATGAGTAAGCTGTTTTCTAACAGGAACATTTGAATTTGTATAGCATAATACAGCATACTAAAACATGAACAAACATTTATAAAATTTACTTTGCATATTAATTCACATTTATTATTGAAAGGCTACTTTATTTTTTGTATTTTTTTAACATGAGACCTGGGATCTGAACTCAGGACCTTCTGTCCGTGAGGCAAAGTCTAAAACCCTGAGCCATTTCTGCAGTCCTAAAGGGCTACTTTATGAAAAGTACCAATATGAGGGATCAAAAAATAATCTAGCTCTTTAAGAACTGAACCACCCAAGTAATGTAAGAACATCACCCGTCTGCTATATGCCAATTGCTCTGTGTGTGCACATTTATGTGTGCGTGTGTTCACATGTGTCATGTGTCACAGCATGGGTGTTAGCTCCCAGCCTGTTGACTGCTTCTGATGGTTCACTTTGTGTGAGCCTAACTTATAATGCTGACCCCAGAATGCCTCAGTGTGTTTGTTACAGGTGCTGGATTAACACCAGTGGTCACTAAAGCAAATCTGATCGACTAACATCAAGAAGTTTGACTACCGGAAAGAAAAGTGTCTGGATGAAAGAGATTGACAGGCCCCCAGTTACCTTCAATGACTTGGCCCCCTTCTTGTCACCTGCAAACATGGATTTCTCATCGAAATGCATGGGAAAAGACCTGGCAAGAGAGGATTGTAATAAGTGACAAATGCAGTTTCATTCTTAGTGTTGGAGTTTTGTGGCACTTTCTTTCCTGACAAATATTTAAAATCCATTACTATAAAATAGTAAGGGTTCACATATAAACTTTAATAAAAGACCAAAGCAAGCTACATATGGCTTTGTAATTAATGATAATCTGTTTTTTAAACCTGTGTTTATTGTGTGTGTGTCAGAGGGCTCTATGTGTCCCTATGGAGAACCAAGGGTGACTTCGAGAATCATTCTGGATTGCTTCTATCTCTTCTTTGCTTTGCTCTGTGATTTCCCAGGTTCTACCCACCAGAGCCAGAAGTTCAGGCTGTTGCCATTTCTTCCTGGTGTTTTTACGTGGGACCTGGGATCCAAACTCAGGACCTTCTGCTTTTGAGGCAGACGCTTAACACCTGAGCCATCCTCCAACCCCTTAAGGATAATCTAAAAATGAACAACAGTCTAAAAAATATGCAGCACTGACCATTCTTTAAAAGTTCAACATGTAATTTACGCAACTTTTTAGCCTAAGTTTTCCTCCCTCTTTTATCAACCACCATTAAATCTAACTTTTGTAAGACTAAGCAGTTTTTAAAGGTTTTTTTTTTATAAGGTGAATACTTGACTGTACTGTCACTGTAATTTTTACATATTTAAATAACTAAATATACATAACTTAGTAATGGTATACCAAAGTAGCTACATGAAAATCTGACATACACATTAAAACGCAGTCTATTTGCATGACTCAGAGAACTTTCTGGTTGGCATCGTGGTCCCACTGCTCCTGAGTCTTCTCAGACCGCTCCTCCCTTTGCTCATTGCTAGTCACTGAACACAATGACAATTTCATAGATCACTGACAATATGTTCTTACTTTGTATCCTGAAAAATGCTGAGCAGTAGAGTCTTGGTATCGGCATCTTCTTCCACATTACCAGTGTAAAGATCGACAATTGAGCGCTCAAAATAAGGGGCCACCTTCGACAAAGCTCGAAGTTCAATCAAATACAAAAAGTACAGATTCTTCAGCCGTCTTGGGCCCTCCCCTTTGGTCTCGATGGGGTCAAAGCGGCGTTTAAATTCTTTAATATTAGGTCCCCAACTAGGTTTACCCCAGGTTTCTGGAGAGAAAGAGGAACACATTAGTAACATTTTAGTAAAGAGTATTTTTTGCCCTATAAGGTATGAATTCCCTCAATAATTTTCACACTACAATTAGAATCCAAATCACTTAAAAATCTGCTTACCTTCTAGAAGATAATTTGCGCAAAGATGTAAGTTGATGCTGGCATGAAGTCCTGATATAAGCTTATAGAAGACTCTTTTCTCCAGACACAAACCTATTAAAGGAAATATGTAATCAAAGAGGTAGCAATGAGGACAAAGTCCATGAATTCATATGCCTAAAACCCGGACTAGAAAACCACAAGCTCTGGTTTGCAAGTAGGTTGGAGTAGGCAGAAGACAGCAAGTGAGGAAGGCAGGAGGAAATGTACTTCCAGAAACTTCCAAGAGGAGACAATTTCAAACAAAATAGTATCAAAGATGTGCCTATTGACTGTGTCTCTGAGACATACAACAAATGCTTCCAGGTGGGTGGTTTCTGCCTTCCAGAGACAGGCCGAAGCTTTTCTTTCTTGCTATGAAGTAAATACCTCTCAAAGCCTAGTTATGAAGGCAAACCCACCAACTTGTAGTCACTGAAATACGCACCAAGTTCAGCTAGCCAATTTAGAAGCTGTTCTCTCCATAATCATCAACAAGGAAATTATGGGACGCTGTAATACGCAATGGCGTGCGCCATCATCTAGATCTCCCGACAGCAGGATGCCGTAAGAGCAGTTGTTCTCGTCTTCCAGTAGCAAGGATCTGAGTCTGACTGCCTTTTAGTCCAAATGCTACTTCCCATAATGTACATCTTCAAAGTAGAGGACCACTGTACTTTTTTTTTAAACACAATTCCTAATAGTATGCACAATATAGCAATGTGCTGGGTACTGAACTCAGGGCCTCATCCTGCAGTTTATTAACTGATCCCTCTCCCAGCCCCTGTACTGCTTTGCTTCTCAATTGGATAAGTTTAGACTAACACAAGAAACATGTAGACAACCATCCACACTCAATTCATCCTCCCTCATTTTATGTTGAGCGTTCCTTCCTAATGTGTGTCTTCCTAAGAAATGTGTCTATTTTAACAGATTTGTTGCTAATTACTAGAAAATAATCTGGATGAAATAAAGCAAGACTGGGGAACCTATGAGAAAAAAGCTAACAAGAACTTCTGGTCTGCATATTTATTAGCTGATTTTTGGCTTATCAATATTCTCAAGTTTTTCACCACTATCAAGTACTGCTAAATTCAGTTATCTAAATTAAAAAAAAATACTAAGCTTACCTTCTAGCCATGTATAGAATGATTCACCTTTAAAACAGAGAAAAGAATTGAGTTAAAATATTTTAAATGTTACTGTGAATATGACCTAAACTATGAAAATTAAGAAATAGCTCTAAAAATGCCCATTGCTTCTGATGAAAACAAAAAACACACATGGGTTCTAGAAAACTCCACAGGTAATTAAATTACTGTCAGGATGTTCTTACAGATAACATTTTAGTTGATAAGATGTGTAAAACACTTCAGTCTGAACATCTAAATCTTTACAGAAGATTTAAATACCCAGACAATGGGAGCAAACAGTCCCCACTCCCTTGCAGCAGTGGCTTTGCCTGCACCTCTGATGAGAACTACCTCGAGACACCTGCTCAGGAGCCCTGCCTGTCACTCAAGAGCCACACTGCTGCTGTCATGCTGGCTGCTGCACTGCACTCACCACTGGGGCCCTTGCCCAAGGGGGCAGGCAGCCATCTACCCATGCTTCTGCTCTGCGCAGGTAAGTAGTGAGCATCTAGCTGGAATGACGCCAGCAGTTCTCCAGCACCTTAGGACTGGTATTCAACCAGAACCTGAAGCAGCCAATTGTTGATAGTCTTTACCAAATTAAGTATTATATTAGAAAATGAGGTTATAATTTTCAGAGTAAGAAAATAATGAGTTCACAAATTATTTGATAAAACTACTTTTACTTTGATCCATCTCCTGAGAATACATTCAAGTAGATTTTAATAACCAGTTAATGGGGAACTTGGAATGTAAACCTAGTTCCTCTACTTGACATTAGGCACATTTAGACATAAAGATGTTTATTTTTTCCTCTCACATAGCAACTTTGTGTTATAATCTCACTTCTGGCCAACATTTCTAAAAAGGAGGCTAAGCAATTCTGATTGGAAGAATAACCACGTTTTGGTAGACAAAAGTGTTTCCTCCGCTCACGAGGCAGCACTCAAGTGTCAACTCACCATCATCTCCACCTACAAAAGAAAGAAGAAGGGTGTTAAAAAATGTCTTACCCAACTCAGGCCTACTCACTTTACTGCACAAGTAAATAATTCTTCCTGTGAAATTCATCCACTGTGTCATGAGTTCTGGTCAGTATGCAGGCATCCTGAAAACTAGGTTCTGAACAAGAACACAGGCCAAGGGTACAAGATTTCCACTTTTGACAAAACAAAAAGAAATAAAGGTGGAAGAGAGGGAAAGTGAAGGGAAGAAAGGACCAAGTCTAGCAACATGGGTCTGAATCTCAACTACTTAGGAGGCTGAGGCAGAAACATCTCCAAGTTTGGGGCCTAGCTGCAGAGTGAACTGCAGGTCAGCTTAGGCAGCTAAGTTAGATCCTATCTCAAAACAGAAAGTAAAAGGAGGGATTAGTAGCTGGTATCTAGCTACATGGTAAAATGCTTGCCCAATATACCCTAAGTCCTGGTTGTAAGGTTTTGTCCCCAAAACATGCCACACCATGGACTAGATGAAGTTTTAATGATGTTCCAGAACTGCCAGGCCAACCACAAGAAAAAGGGAGAGAGAAAGCCTGGATGAGGGGAACGGGTACATTTTATAACCTCAGGTTTGGTAGGTGGGCTAAGGGTGCAGTATCTGAAAATCTCGCCCTTTGAAAGGTAATATCCTGGTCTTATTCCAGCCCAGGAAGTGTGGTCAGGTCAGCCCTTGACCTTGATGCCACTAAGGATCAGGTAAGCAGGGGCTTTTGCAAGCGCCAACTGGCCATTAAGGGACAATGACCATCAAGCAGAAGCTCTGCCCCAAATATGGGGGATGGAGGACAGGGAATTCTACCAATGGATCTTGTCCCAAACACATTAAAAAAATCAGGACGCAAGCTGGAGAGATGGCTTTGCCTCACAAGCAGAAGGACCTGAGTTCAGATTCTGGATCCAATATAAAAACACCAGGTGGAAATGGCAGCAGCCTGCATTTTCAGTTCTGGAAAGTTGAACCTAGGAAATCCCAAAATGATGCAAAAAGGAGGTAGAAGCAATCCAGGATGACTTTCGAAGTCACCTTGGGCCTTCACGGGCACACAGTGCCCTCCAAAATACACACACCAACAATAAATACGATAACTAAATCTTTTTAAAAAATCAGGAAGCAGATACGGAGAGAGTGAGTTCAGGGGTTAAGACCCTGCCTCGCAAGCAGAAGTTCTCATGTAAAAAAACGCCAGACAGAAATGGCAGTGCCTGCACTTTAGGCCCTGATGGGCAAAACCTGGGAAATCCCAGAGCAAAGCGAGAAGGAAATAGAAGCAATCCAGGATGAATCCTGAAGTCACCTTAGGTCCTCCACATGGACACATGTGCCCTTTAATACACACACACACGACAAATAAATAAAGTTAAAAAAATAAGGAAGCAACTAAACTAATAAAGCCAACTAATTTCAGGAAATCTCACACACAGTTTCTCTGGCCCTGACCCACATTCTTGAATGAGGGAGGCAGGAACTCTTGGAGGCGCCTGCTGCACCCAGACGGGAGATGCTAGGAGGCTGGGCTCTGGATTCCATCATAACACTGCCTGTTAGCTTTGTCAGATGGATTCATTTTGGGGGGAGGAAAAAACTGTTCCTCAAAACCTTTTTGAAAAATAGTTTAAAAAGCCCTGCTGTTGGAAATAGAATATTGTGGAAGAACAGTGTTCAGAAAGCTGAGGCAGTATCCAGCCAATCAGCAGACAGCACCAGCAGGAGATACAGGCTGCTAGCTGGGCCCAAGTCCTGGACTACTCTCGTTCCCTGGGCAGTTGGTGGTCTTCTTTCCTTCTCTCTCCAGCCCTTTTTCTATGTAGTGTTTCCTTTCTCCTCATCTTCCCAGCAATTTTTGTCTATCTGTCATAAAATTGAAACAAAACGTTTCCTTGGATTTGATGGTTTTCATTAACATTGCATTTTCTACTTTGAAATTAAGCAACCAAGAGAAAGGGTTTGGAAGAAGCCCTTCTGACTCTGTGCTAAGAACAGAAGGGGTTCCCATAGTCCTTTACACCGTTTCTAAAGTGTCAGTCTCTAATAAATTAAATTGTGTAATTTATAATATAAGTTGTGTTAATTAAAGCACAAGTTGAAAATTAGAAAGTTCTGAGATAAAAGGACAAGAGACAAAGGTCCATGCATCCTTCTCAGGGGCCAAATCCCTCCCCATACAGTTCAGAATGAAACTGGAGAGCATTTGCACATTTTGCCAAACATGAAAGCAGTGTGTATGTCTGAGCTCTCTATGCCTATGAGGTCTCTCAGACAGGTAGGCCACAAGGCACAATCTAGATAGAACTTTAATTTCTCAGTCCTGGTCTAAACCTCAGATGGGCAGGTCAACACTAGGTCACTCCAAGAGACTGGCTCCTCCTGGAAAACAGGATGAGGATGCCCTGACTAACCACAGTGTGCTGTGCCAACTAACATCCTGCCAGCTTCTCGTGGAACTGAATACCATGTTTTTAAAAGAAAAAGGGGCCCCATGGCACTACAATGCTATAGGCAAAACGAAGATGTTCAATTTGACAGCAAAGAGCTTACCCACTTGTGGTTTTACATTTGTATAGGCAGCTTACACATATCCTTGAAGCCCTGGTGGTAGATCCACCATGTGGGGCAGTATAGTGCTTGTCAAGTACTGGGGGCACCCTGACCACGTGTGCACTCATCATTCTTTCTACATGGAGCTTGGTGCAGGGATTGGCAACCCAGGTACCACAGGGAAGTTGCTATGAGGCTGGGCCCCGGCAGGTGACCTGCGTGAACTGTGCAGAAACACTGGAATGGGTCAGAGGCTCCCCATGAGGGCTGTGCACCAAAACCACCCAGACTATCAAAAAGCATGAAGCTCCTGGGTCCTTATCCCAAGGTTCTTAGCTTCAATGTATGAGGCAGGGCCAGAGCATCCAGACTTTTTATGTTTCTCAGGGAACTGCTGTATATATGGATCACTTACATACCTAATCCATTCATACTTCAGTTCCAAGTTTGGGATCTGGCTCAGAACGGGCCCCTAGTAAGTAACAATAAACTATAGAAGACTTATTAGAGGTTCAGCTGTTAAGTATAAGCAAGAAGACCAGAGTTCAGATCCCCAGAACCCGTGTAAATTCCAGGTGAGCCTCAGATGGTGAAAACTGGGAATCCCCAGAGTATGCTGGCTAGTGAGACTAGCCTGTGGGCAAGCTCTGGGTTTAACTGGAAGCATAAAGTGGAAAAAAAAGATCAAAGATGACTGCCAGCATTAACACACATGGGGGGAAAAAGTCATACTTGAAATCTGAGGACCTAACCTATGAGTTCATACTTTTATTAATTGCTCCAATTAAGCAATATAAAATAGCTAATGTACTTTTCCTCATAAAACTGAATTATACAAGACATTTTATAAACCATCTCTGAAAGCATGAGAAAAACCCACCTCGGCTGGGTGCCAGAGGATTTAAAGGACGATATACAGATCTTGGCCTGTAAAAGAACACAAACCACATGTAAGATGGTCTCCCTCTTATCTGCCATCTTTTCTCAACAGAAACGCCTCCCCCTCTGTTACTTGAAGCAGTTTTCTTCATAGATACTGTTCCACACTCTCCAAGCCGAGGAGCCCTTGTAGCCAGTGTACCGCTCAGGGTTCAGCAGCAGGTCCACATATTGAGCAGCAGGAGAACGCTCATCTGCAGAACAAGAAGACCAGTGAATCTTCTTCACCTCCAGCTGAGTACTGCGGAACAGACAGGACCCGCCCTCTGTGCCCAGCCTAGAATGCTGCTTCTTGAGTTGCCCCCAATGCACAGGGTTGAATGCAGTACCCACTGGCTTTACCCTGGATTTGTAAAACTTGAGCAAAATTTTCAAGAGAGGACAAATCAACTCCTTTCCCCTTGACTACTCAAAGGTCCTTCAGCTGGGCACGACAGTGACGCAAGCCTGCAGCCCCAGCAGCTGGGAAGGAGAGGTGGGAAGATCAGCAATCAAGGTCACCTCACTACACATGAAATCCAGACCAGCTTGAGTCCCATGATATCTTGTCTCAAAAACAAAACAAAGAAGAAATGAAATTCCTTACTTTAATTTTAACGGCTCAAGAATAAAAAGACTTAAGAGAATCAGAGCCTGCTTTGGTTAACTTTTTTCTTTAGAATCTAACAAAATAGATATAGGAGCATCATAGAATAAGAAGATTTTCCTAAGAGTCTCTACTTGGACTTATGGACTAACTGGCTTACTAACTTTGAAATCAATGCTGACTATTCAGATTCAAACATTCTCATTGCTATAGATTTTAAAATACAGTTACAAATTTATTTATCAGTTTTTACATGAAATGCTTTTTTTCTCAAACTAACACACAGTAGGCACTACTTTCAAAAATTTGTTCAAACATTTAAAATTTAAATAATCATTTTCCAAGATGAAACCCAAATGATTTCCATTATTTGTATAGCATTTCAGTAAACATCAATGAGAAATACAGAGAAAAAAATCTTTACTCTTTTGGTCCTAAAAGGGAAGATGTTTTCCTACCTGAAGAAACAGGCCTGACTGTGCTTCATGAATGTCCCCATCACACAGACATGTCCCTTGCTTACTGCCTTTGGTACCCCTAGGTTAACCAACAGGTATCTATGTGTTCGCATAGATACCACGACACATAGATACCTTAACTTAACCTAGAAGTCAAGTGTGGTCATTAAGTATCCCTCTTCCTTTTCTTACTTGACTGTTATTTTTCCATCCAGTGACCACAGTCTGGGATTTTGTACAATATAAGAGAAACTAGAACCCTAACCCATACCTTACAATAGCTGTCTGAGCCTTTCAGAGTGTGTTACAAGGTTAACCACAAGCCACTAATAGCAAAGGGGCTGACTGTAACATACAGATACTAGGAACATAATTCTACAGAATGCACAGAACTATGAAGACATTTCACGATACAAACTGAAGTACAGGAACAAGTTTCAACAGGACAAACACTATCTACACAAGCACACAGATCCATTCAGGGCTTACAAACAATTTTTGTAATTTTAATAAAAAAATAAAGACTCAAATCAGAAAGCATAAATGAAAGCATTTTTTTAGGGCTATAGTCTACAGAGCTCAGCTCAGTGGGAGAAGCACTTGTAAAGTCCTGGGTTTAATTCCCAGAACTAAAGAGTAAAAATATACATATTTGATTAGTAAATGAACAATTAACATGTTAAAATTCATTATTTCTCTTCGTCCAGAGTAGAAGACGACTTTATTGAAAACTCTACAAAGAATCAGAGAACAGAAGAACCACCTGACTCATTGTTTAATCTCTAACTTAAATATTTTCAATTTTTTGAGCTGCTCTTCATTTTATTTGCAAAGCTGAATTAGTTATATGTAAATTTCACAAATAATGTGTAACATTAATGAATTCTGATGTATTCATGTGAATACATCTATCCATAATTCCTATATTGCTGGACAAATCTTTAATGTATTCTGATGTGTACTCATTTACGCATATATACTTCCTACACTACTGAGTATAATTAATGCATTAGTTTATTCACAAGTAAGCATTTACCCATACTTTCTGCATTACTGAGCACACTATGTACTCTGATGCATGCATGTGTACCCATCTATCCATACTTTCTGTGTGTGCATGTGTGACTACATGTCTGAAGGGTCAGTTATCAATGTGCAAACTGAACCAGTAACAGTCTCCTTTCCACACAAAATAACTTGGCAGCTGTTAAGTTAAAAAAAAGACTCTGACATTAAGCCATAATGATTTAAAATATATTTTAAATGTACTGGAAATGCAGCTCAATGATTGAACACTTGCCTAGCATGTGTAAAGTCCTGGGTTTGATACCCAGCAAAACATGCACATATGTGCACACACGCTCTCTCTCTTAAACTATATTTTTAAAATTTTCAGATTTTATATTTTCTTCAGTAAAATATTCCAATGCTTAATTAAATGCTTTTTTAATTTTTAAAATCTTCTAGTACTTTTTTCTTTAAATCCTGAGAAGGATGGGTTTGTGCTGACCTATGTAAGAAGTTGGCAAACTGCCCTGGTGAGCTGAACATGCCAGGTCCCCAGAGCATCTGCTTACATGCTGCTATCCCGGCTACTGTGCACAGGGACATGCAGCATGACTCTGACGAGGTGACACCTGAGCAGAAACATGAACCAAAGAAAGAAACCACCACATAAAGTAGTGAGCAGAGGGGCAGCAGACCTGCCTGGACGTAGGCTGTTCAATTACTTAAAGCCTACTGTTTGACCTACAGGCTCCTCTTCCATCCAGGGACAGCAAAGACAGAGGTAAGCTGAGGTGAAAGCTCTCTAGAGTTCAGCTTTACTGCACGTACTAAACAGGCACAACTGAACAACCTCCCTAAAGCACCCTGAAACACCAAAGCAATGATGGGTGTAAATGACTAGGCATGATGAATGCTACACTCGGGAAAGGTGGTGGAAAGTCAACTAAACAGCATGGTTTTCTCCGCATAACAATTGTGCAATTTAAAGATTCCTAACAAAACTTAAACTGCATAATTCTAAAAACCCTAAAGGTAAATTCTGAATAGGGCATGTCTTTCATTTTTACAGTTTAAGAAACCAATATTTTTAAAAACGGCTAACAGTATACTCATGATAGGAAACCAAACCTAAAACAACAATTTACTTATACCAAGTGATTCCATCAGCAGAAGGACATTTTTAGTTAACGGCTGTCATGATAGTAGTAACTATGATCAACTTTTTAAACTTTTATAGATCAAAGAAGAAATTGGAAAAAAAGTGACTTTAGTTGTTCTTTTTTTTTAAAAAAAAAACCGGTGTAATGTAACTCAGGTTATAATTAAGTTATTACTTAGCCAAGGATGACCTTGAAGTTCCAATCTCCCAAGAACTGGAGTTATAGGTATGCTCCCCATGGCTCCTAAGCTGTGTACAGTGTTTGGGACTCGGTATAATTCAAATGTGAACCAATAGCAACTGAAAGAACAGTAGCCCTGTAAGTAATGTGCTTCCGTGGCAACAGGCAATACCAACTATTGGCAGCACATGTTGATAAAACTACCACTTTGCAATGGGGATCCTTCACGGACTGTTCCCTGAGATACACAGTTCACAGAGAAACTTTGCTCGGATTCCTTAAAATGTGCTTACTAACAGATGAAACCCAGTGGGCCACACATATGAAAAGACTTGGAAACAGGAGGGAGTCTGGCAAGGGGGAAGAGGAATTGTAATGGGAGAAGAAGGGGATTAAGGAATAAATTGTAAATGCATCATAAATTCATTATATTCATGAAACATTAAATGAATTTAAAAAGTCCTTGAAATGACAAATTAAACATCATTCCTAGTATTATACTAGTGTTATTTACTACCCTGCATAAGTCCACTGTAATATGCATATATGATGATATATAATAAATATATTGTATTACATGCATCTAATATGCACAGTTCTGTCTGAAAATCCTTCTGAAACCTTTAGAAAGCAACATGGCCATCTTAGATTCTTGAGTTCAGGTAAGTTACTACCATTCATTTCCAATTGTGCAGGCTGAGTCCAAATTCTTTTCTACCACCAAATTTATCATCATTAAGGTAAAAAGTGAAGAGATGTCAAATGAATGATCTCAATCTATACACTGCAGTGGAAATATTCACCTACAAAATTTTTTTTCCTAAAGGAAATGGTACTCATCTGGTAGTTACTTGTCTCTGTATCTTTCCAGATGTATGGAAAAAGAGTTGTGGAGAAGTCTAGTCAGAGTCCTCCCCAGGGTCACAGTTTGGGTTTGCTGAGAGACCTCCAGCCAAGGCCAGTGTAAGCATCTTTATGGTGTGCGCACAGGACTAGAACTGAGTGGTTTCAGATGAAGGCTCACAGGCTAGCACACTGGAATTGGAATAAAAAAAGCTTTGGACTCAGATACATAATGGAATCCTGCCTTGGCCTCTGGCTACTGTGTGTCTTAGGTAAGCTACTGAGTTGTTTTTTTTTTTTTTGAGCCTTGGGTACATATGTACTAAGAATGAAACAGTACCCATCCACTAAGATGACTGTAAAGACAGAAATAATGTATTTCAGGTACTTGACACATCTTTATGAATGGTAAGATCTCCACATTAAAAGTCAGTGTTAAACCTGTAACTCACACCATACATTTACTGACTTAATTATATAATTACCATCAAGTTCACAGAAGTGGTCCTGGGAATCATCATATCTCGCCCAGTCAATGAATGCTTCCTTGCTTTGATTACTAGGAAAACAGAAATAAGAATAATTAAATTTGAAGTTGAAATTTTTAAACATTGTATTCTATTGTAACTAAAATGAGGACATTCCGTATAAATGAAGTCACAAATTACATTAGTAGGTAAATGAAAGACTGATAAATATCGAGTTACATGAAAAATAGATACTATCATGACTAATTTACATTTATTTACATTAAAATGATATGGCCTAATTCAATCATAATTTTAACTAAAATTTACATTTACACATACACAGAAGTTAAACACGAATATCAAGTTGAGCTTTTCAAATGACAGAGAAATTGTACAAGTCATTTTTCCTCAAGAGGGAATTTAATTTATTTCAGAACTGCTTGGATTAAATTGCTACTATATAGGATTTCAAAGACCAAGAACTGTGTGAATTTTTTTCATTCATTCATTCATTCATCCACCCATTCATTCGCTCATGGTGCTGCTGGATGAACCCTAGGGCTTGTATGTACTAGGCAAGCACTCTACTACTGAGCTACATCACCAGCCCCTGGTTTTCTGAGACCCTGGGTCTCACTCTGTTATCGAGATGCCTCTTGCCACCTTTTTGTCTCTACCTGAACATTCTAGGATTAGAAGTGAACACCACCACACTGAGCAAAAACTATTTCTCTATGCTCTCCTGGTCCAATGCAGTATTCGCCAGCTGTACTGGCACTCCACCAAGGCCCACCCTTCATCTTATGATGCACTTCACATTAACCAAGTCTGTGAAAGCAACTGGTAACTTGAGGAACTGACAGGGAACAATCTATATTCAAGCTTCTCTGTCCTGAATGTATGATGGTAACAGCTATCAGAGAACCTCATGTTGCTATACTTTATTCACTACACAGTTAAAACGTATGCAAAGTAGTACTGACCAACCCAGAAATTTTGTTTTTAAGAACAGAATCACCACATAGAAATGGATAACGTTATCTATACTACAGTAGTAAATTCTTTCCCAAGTTAATTTACTGTGGAATTTTTATTCCATGGGCCTATAAAACTAACTTCATACAAGCTAATTAAAATGTGTATCAGGGCTGAAAAGATGGCTCAGAGGTTCTGCCTTGAAAATAGGAGGTCCTGAGTTAGGATCCTAGGTCCCACGTAAAAAACACCAGATGGAAATGGCCGTAGCCTACACTTCCAGCCCTGGTAGGCAGAGCCTGGAAAACCTCAGAGCAAAGCAAAAAGGAGGTAAAAACAATCCAAGATGATTCCCAAAGTCACCCTTAGTCCTCCACAGGGATACACAGTGCCTTCTGATACACACACACACACACACACACACACACACACGCACACACACACACATGCACGCACGCAAAAATAAAGTTAAAAAAATAAAATATACCATAGTTGATCTATGCTGAACAAAATGAAAAGTACATTCGCTCTGATCTAAATCCTGACTTTGGGAAGTGGGACAGCCCACAAGCACACTGCTCTCTGAGCGCATTTCCAGAAAGGCTTTACTGGCTCTTTCATCTAGCATGGTAGAGCCGTGTGGTAGAAAAGAAGGTGGATGTTCTCTGAGTGGCCAACAACAGTATCCCAGTGGGCTTTAAATGAACTAGAAGGCTCATGTAGTCCAGCTTTTCAAAAAGTCTGTGCAGAGATAGAGGCAGAGCTATTTTTATAAGAATTCCTTGATTAAACCCAATGTTTCCATGAAGATGTCAACCAGGAAAGAGGGAAGAGTTGGACAAAGTTTACAGTGCGCAAGCAACAGTAGGGAAGGGGGGAGGGTGCTGAGAACTGTCTAGTGATTTCAATTTGTGCCACGGGTCTAACAATTGAGTTGTACACTTTAAATATGTGCAAAGCATTACATGTCAATTATACATCAAAATAAAGCAGCTTATAAATTGTGTATCAATTGTCAGAAGTTGTGAAACAAGGAATCTCTGGTACTAGCAATATAATTTGCTACTGGAGTTTGGAAAATCATGTGGGAGTACTTCATTTCACTCCTAAGAATATTCTCTATAGAAATACACATGTCACGGAAATGATTTTGAAACAGTCCCTAAGTGAAAGCATGTAATTATCAATAGCAGGCTGGAAACAGTACAATAGAACACTACATGCCGATACAAAGAAGTGCTTCTATGCTGGAGAACACCAGTGAGTCCACAGTATGTCTCCAGGGCAGCACAGCTGGTGTGGAGCCAAGTCTCAAAGTCCAGCATTTAGGCTACGACAGGAAGATGATTAAATCACAAAGAAAGATGTAGGGGAGTATGTTCTGTATTACTCCGTTCACATACCCAAGTGAAACTACTCTCGCCCATGTAATTCAAAATCATGAGGAATTTGGGATGTGCCAACAGCCAGAAAGCACACATTAATCTGGGTACCAAGGGCACTGTTCTGTATTACTACAGTAATGCTTGCTGAGAAATGAAATTTTATTTTTAAGTAGTTGACATTTGTCTTATTGCTTGTGTATTATATTTAAACTTAACGTTAAAAAACTTGTTTGGCCAATCATAATAGAGTTTCCATGCTAATGGAGAGCCCAAGAAGGGGCCCTGGGCTATGCCACTGAGTCCTGATCCCTCACTAGGGTGAAGGACTCAGAGGGAGGTTCAGTGCCCACATAAAGGAATGCTACAGGAGATGGGAGGGAGGAAGGAGAGACACTGGGAGAAGGGGAGGGAAGGATGGGGTGAAAGGAAGAAAGGAAGGGAGGAGGGAAGAGAAAGGAAGGGGAGAAGGAGGGAGAGTGCATTGGGGAGGATGGAAGGGAAGGAAGGAAAGGACAGGGTACCTATTGGGCTTGTATGATTAGGAAAAAATTGTGGGAGAAAAAAACTTATGTGTTTTAAAAATATCAGATGTACAGATGATATACATAACACCTACCAATCAGTAAGCATTTTAAATGGAAAAATGACAAAGAATATGAAAAGGCAACTTATTTCAAAACTTACAAGGCCACAAACTTAGTCCCAGATCATCTCTCTGCTCTCTTTGGTGATCTTGTCCAGGATCATGGCTGTTAAATACCACAGTTCACCAGCTGATCCCAGACCTGCCCTTATTTCCAACTGTGTGTGTCCCATTGGCTCACAGCAGCTCAAACTGAGGTCTGAGGCTGAATTCTGG
Organism: Typhlomys cinereus; assembly: GCA_023101885.1. Classification (NCBI taxonomy): domain Eukaryota; kingdom Metazoa; phylum Chordata; class Mammalia; order Rodentia; family Platacanthomyidae; genus Typhlomys; species Typhlomys cinereus. The sequence goes on along the minus strand of JALPQD010000200.1, from coordinate 3,799,018 downwards.
TTTTCCTCCATGCATGGTCCTGCTCAGTTAGTGGTAGCCCCATTTCTTTCTCTTTTTTTGTGGATAATTGCTGCAAGTTACTTAAATTCTACCTTTTTAACATTTTTCCCCACTTTTACAAATACATTGAGTATTCATCCCACCTTGGACCCCAGGGTTCATTTTGGCTTGTGTGTCTTATTGTGTCTACTCCTGTGGGAGTTTAGGCCTCCATGGTATATCACGTTATCTCTCTTCAGGTCACCCCACTGATATGTGCATTTTCTGTCACTCATCCAGCTTTAGACCCAAAGGTTTCCACTGTAAATTCCCATTCTATGAGTATATAGACAGCTACCTATAGAGCAGTTTCATGTACTGTCTTCCTTATAAACCTTAGAAGTTTATTGGCTGCCTTCCCTACTGATCTATTCCCCCTCCCCCTTTTTTGGTTTTTGTTCTAGTTTGCAGTAACAGGGTGTGTGACAAGTGGGTCTTGAATCCAATCAAAAAGCTGTTGGTTGTCTCCTTGATATTTATACCATTATTACACTGGTGACCACCCGTTTCTATGGTGATTTATATTGCAACTTACAGATCTCATGCTGATGGGCTTGTGAATATTTTTCTTCCCTAGCAGATTCTACAGTATTCCTTGGTGCTATGTAAGCTATCTAGCAAGAAGAAAGTCCTCAGACCGGTTCCAGTTGATATATTATGCCTTTGTTCTATGACCTATTTATATTGCATTTTCAGTATTAGGGTCTTACTGACAGTTTGTGAAGAGCCACCAAGAGCAATGGCAAAAACCTATAGATCTCTGTGGCCAACGTTTTATCAGGAAGTCCCACATTCCTTTTACTTCTAGTATAATTTTGTCCCTGGATTCTTAGTGGATCAGCTCAAGTCTTTTGCTCTTCAGTATAGGGACTGCCCATTCTAGAGACTTTTTGACATATTACTGGCATAGGATGTTCTTTTGGGGTTACTTCCCACAATCTTAGGGTTTTTCTATAAGTCCCTCTGTCCCTCCTATCCCCCATGTCCCTCCTATCTCTCATCCCTTCATTCCCTGCTATGTATTTTTCCCCAATTATTCCCTCCCTCACCCTTGTCTTGGGATCCTAAATCTCCCCTTTAAAAGGTTGTGCCCTAACTATTCCTCCACATCTTCCCACTTATAGGTCTTCTTCACATTTTCTGGCTCTTACAATGCATCCAATCCACATACATTGACAAGGATATCGGTTCAATCATCTGTATATGAGAGAGAACATGCGGTGTTTAACTTTCTGTGTCTAAGATACTTCACTCAATATTAAAGTTTCCAGTTTACCAGAAAATTCCATAATCTCATCCTTTCTGATGGGTAGCCCTTGTTCTATGGCTGCAGATCTGCTGGCACCCAGAAAGGCATGTCAAGTGTGTCAACAAATCCTGATGGCTCTATCTTTAGACACCTTGACTGACCACTTCTCTTACCCTCTGCATCTCCAGCATCCTGCCTGGGTCACTGCACTCATGTGGGAAGGGGCTCATTCTACATGCCCTGCTCCTGGACTCCAGCACCTGCCTTTACTTTTCATTTAATTGTTTAAAAATGATATTCACCACAAGTTGCCTTTGAGGCTCGGCAAGATTCGCACCTTAACTGTTCTCTGCCTCCATCCCTAGCATCCTCTTGCCTTTGCCTTCTACTGCTTTGCTCTGTGACGGCTACAGTGGCCTTCTTGTGGTGCTTGGCTTAGTCTATGTATCACCCTACCACCAGGTACTCATCAAACATCAGTTTTCAACAAGAATGGGGAAGACAAAATGAGCTCTCCCTCTGGAAACAGTAACACTGACAAATACTTCCCAGACCACTAGGCACCATTAAAATCCCAATGATGGGTGTTCCCAAGGTTAAGCTCTCTTGTTTCCAGCATGCAGCAAAAGAATTCAGGATGCTCAAGGTGGCACAGCTTGGAAAAGTAAGAAATTAGAGGAAAATAAGAATAAGAAAATACAACATATTCATGTGATAAAAATATGTATGTTAAAATAAATGCTGTTTCAACACAAAAAGACCTAAAATACAAATTTACAATCAAGAAGAAAGTTGCAGAATGTTAGATGCAGTACTACAATATTTATATATGGAGATAGCTAATATTAAACATGTATTAAACATTTATATAATGTTTGCATTTGTAAGATTCATGATCAAACAAATGAATTAAGCAGCTACCAACCTCTACCAGTAGCCGACTCTAAGGATACAGAAGAAAACGATTAGAAAATAGAGAATATAGTATTTTAAATCTATGTTGTTTCTTGTCTCAAAAAAATCGGCAAAGGATGAGCTCAGTGGGAAGGATGCTTTCCTAGTGTGGGTACACCCCTGGATTCAGTCCACAACACCTCAGAACAAATATATAACTGATGCTTTCCATTTGGAGGGGGGTTATGTAAGTGCTTATTACATTATCCTTTAATTTTCTCTACAAAGACTTTTCTTTAATATTAACTAAGAAATAAGCCTACAAGTTTTTCCTGTGAGTCAACAGCATTTACAGCACATAAATACAAATCTAAACAAATGGAAGTTCAGAAGCATTTCTTCAATACTGCATTCCCAACTACAGCAGGTGTCGCTCCACACTGTGGAACTGCGCTGTTCAGATTTACACTGATCTTCAAAAGCAAGCAGTCATCTTAGAGAAAATATGAAGTCAATGATAACAACTGCTATCATTGACAATATAGAGATTCATTAATACTTATAAAAAAAGATTTAAGACGCTCAAGCTCCTTTTCCTACAGGGAAAGACCAGGGAAGTGCACCTCACACATATATGTATTTACCCAAAAGTTTAGCAGTTGAAAACTGAATGATTAGAAAAAATGTTCACTAAAATCACATAAATTATTGATATAAGAAAATATCCTTGCTGTGATTAAAATTTAACTTGCCTTAATGTGCTGTTAATGGCTCCCAGTTTATTAGCTTGCTCGCAGTCTTCTAATTCTTTGGTATTGTTTGCTGCTTGCAAGTACTGCAACGAAGTTGGTAAGAAGTAATCTGAGAGGTGATTATTTTCAGTTTCTGCTACCAGAACAATCTGTCAATGATGATAACCATTAAACACACATCCATATCAAAATCCTTACCATGTGTAAGAAGGGTTAGTAAAACTGAGGCAGTTTTCCACTTACTAAGTTAGTAAAGACATTAAAACTTAAAAAATTAGCATTTGTGTACTGGTGGTAACAAACTGGGAAAAAATTGACAAATATACATTTAGATTATAAAATGCAAAGGTCCTTAAGACAGTCAATAATTCTACTACTGACACTACACTCTGAGGTAACAATTTTTAATTCAAAGTTACAACCATTTTAAAAAGGTGTTTGGCACGATCTTTAAATCTTCAGATAAGCAGACCTCCATGGTCCAAAAGTTCCAGGTCTACATAGAGTCCTAGGAAAACTGACATCTGTACACACAGATCCACAGAGAAAGCACCAAGGCACCACAGTAAAAATAAAGACTGGGGACCACTGAAGCCAAGGATAGGAGAGTGGCTATTGTTAGTCACTCAAATGATCCACACATACCAACAGAGAAAGAAGTACAATTGATAAACTGAGTAAAAATGCAAACTAAAAAAATTTTCAACCTGAGTAAATATAGTATTACTAAAATTGTTTTTAATTGTATATAAGCTATATACTGTATTGAATACTGCATATCCAGTATATAGTATGTTATTAATACAAATGCAATAAAAGTATACTACTTATACTTAGGTAGATGTGCAGAAAAGAGTAATACCATGTAAGACACCAAAAAATGACTGGCTCTGGGGACAGAGGAAGCAGAATGGAATCAGTGTGATATTCAGGGTGTTTTACCTGTCTTTATTATACTATATGCTTTATAAATTACAACTTTGAAGTAAAATACAATAAATAAACACACACATATGGAAAAAATATGAGACCAGAAGCAATACATGGAGAGAGGGCTTGGACAAGGAGATAGCAGAGCAGATATTTACTATGTACCCACAGAGGAAAACAAGATCTGCATGCTCATAAGAAAAGACTTCCAACAGCACAGTTTAACACAATTTCAAAGCACTTGGCTCAAAACATCTCAATAATTATTTTTTCTATACAACATAATTCTGCATCCAAGAGGTAGATTAGTTGGAACAGAAACCTAAAAATACTTTCGCCTGTCCGGTCATCTGGTAAACAGGTGATTGCTCCTGCCAAAAGTTCTACCTAGAGACTCCACAAACAGCACTCTACTGTGGCCACTGTCAAGCATTATAAATATTAAGTTTGGCTACACAAAATAGAAATATTCAAGGAAGAAAAGTGACTCACCTTATTAGAATGGCCAGCTTTAATTCCAACTGGAATTTTACTCTGAAAACAAACAATAACATTATTTAGAGAACCAGGAAAATGGGATGATGTTCATTAATGGGGAGAAGGAAAGGGAATGGAAAGAGAGACATAATATTAGCAAATGTATCTCATGTCCAATAATTAGTTCTTACACAGATAAAACACATGTGTTTATGTCTTACTATATAATGGGACACAAAAGAGTATAATCTACTTACAGACACCGAATAAACAGTTACTTTAACCTAAGAAGAAATGCTCAATTTGGAAATGCATGCTGTGTGCCAGCCGGAAGTGGTGGCTCAGGTAGGAAAACTGCCCCGAATTCAAGGCCAGTTTGAATTACAGGGCAAGACTTATCTAAAAACCAAACACATCATGAGTGCGTGCGCGCGCGCGCGCACGCGCGCGCACACACACACACACACACACACACAGACAGACAAACAAGCCAGGCATGGTTACATGAGGAGCTTAAGCACTCAACTTCAGTCAGCCTGGGCTATAAAGTAAGATCCTGTCTCAAGAAAACAAAACTAAACTAAAACCAAGAAAGTTAAAAATGACTTCCTATAACTCATCTGTAAAAAAGCAATTCTATTTAAAAATGGGCCATGCAGAACTGGGGTATAGCTCTAAATTAGGGTACTTCTTGGGGGGGGGGAGAAGACCAAGGATCTGTTCAAAGGGAAAGAGATTAAAGAGATATGACAACCAAATACAGTGTCACCTCTGACAGGATTCTGGACCAGTGCTAGAAACACAAACCATCCATTAACTGGCAATGTTCAATTAAGGTCTACAGACCAAGAATCAGTATGATATTGATGCTCATTTCTTGATTTTGCTAATTTTGCTATAACTATATAAGACTTCTAAGGAAATAAACACAGCAGTATTTCAAGGTGAAGATCTACCTTGTCTATAACATACTGAAATGTTTCAGAAAACAGCAGTCAGGAAGAGAATAAGTAAACAGAAGGAAAATTAACATGTGAGAGCATGGACAAATGTCTATGGGCATCCTCTGTGCTAGTCATGTAACTTTAAGTCTGAGGTAATCTCAAACTAAAACCATCTCCCCCATTTTTTTCATGTGTTTTGGGGGGAGGGATTTCCATGTGCCTGTGTATCTGTATGTGCATACATGTACATGGACCAAGGTTGATGTCAGGAATCTACCTACAGCATTTTTTTTTTTTTTTTTTTTTAGCGTGTGTGTGTATCAGAGGGCACTGTAAGCAGAGGACCAACGGTAACTTTGGGAATCATCCTGGATTGCTTCTACCTCTTTTTTGCTCTGCTCTGGGATTTCCCAGCCTCCACCCACCACAGCTGGAAGTGCAGGCCACCACCATTTCTGCCTGGCGTTTTTTTGTTTTTTGTTTTTACAGGGGATCCAAACTCAGGACCTTCTGTTTGCAAGACAGTCTTTTTTATGTTTTTTTTTTTATTATTATTTATTCAATTGTGCATATGCGTGCGTGCGTGCGTGCGTGTGTAGAACCACGGGTGAATTCGGGAACCACCATGGACCGTCTCCACCTCCTTGTTTACTCTGCCCCAGGATTCACAGGCGTCTATACGTGGGGTCTAGGATCCAAACTCAGAACCTTCCATCTGCAAGGCAGAGGCTTAACCCCTGAGCCACCTCTCCAGCCCTACAAGACAAAGTCTTAACCTTCCAACACTCTTTTACCTTATTGCTTGACACTGGATTTCTAATTAAGCCTGTGTCTTGCCAATAAGGCTGGTCTGACCACTCAGCTTGTTTTGGAATTCCCAGTATCCTCACTCTGGGGCTGGAAACATAGGAGGGCAGCAATCCCACCTGGTGCCTTATATGAAATCTGGAAATCCAAAACTCTAGTCCTTTTGCTTTCACAGAAAATTCTTTAACCAGGACTGGAGAGGTGGCTCAGGGGTTGGTTAAGCCTGTGCCTTGCAGGCAGAAGGTCCTGAGTTCGGATCCTGGACCCCATGTATAGACGCCAGGCGGAAGCGGGGGCTACCAGGCAGAAGCGGGGGCGGCCTGTGTTTCTGGTCCTGGTAGGGCGGAGCCTGTGAATCCCACATACATGCATAATTGAATAAATAATAAAAAAAATTAAAAAAAGAAAATTCTTTAACCACTGAAATTAGCTCTGCAGCTGTGAATATCATTTTTCAAAGACTCTTTCATTTACAATGACAGTGGCCCAAATTTTGAAACTATTTTTAAAGACCACAGAGTAGGCTGACATAAGATAAACAAGAAATAAAAACATGGCTTATGACTAATTATTATTGAAGGGAATAGAATCTGATTATAGTACATATCAAAAATCAAAATCTCAGGGATGGCGGGTATAGCTCAGTGGTAGATTGAATGAATACCTGACATGTGTGAAGTCATGTTTCTCTCTCTCTTACACACACACACACACACAGTCTAAAACGTAGCATCCATTTTGTGGTAAATATACCCTTTTTAAAAAATGCAATAAAATTAATAAAACCTAGTGAAACCTGAAATCTGTCCACTACCCCTTGAAATCTCCATTCTAAACTTGGAGCTTCAGGTACAATGCTTTGTTTTTGCCTGTGAAATAATGTGCAGGTTCAGCATAGCACCAAGTAAAATCCACCTGCAGAACACCTAATGATCTCCTGAGCAGATCACCTCCTGGAGAGGCTCTGGTTTTCCTTCCATTTTACAATCACTCTAACTCACTTATACCACTGGATACAATTTTCCCTAAGCCCATTATGTGACAGAACAGAGACCTTCAAGGGTCTAGTCATGAAAGCTGAGAGCATAAGAACCCGACAAGCCTAAGTTTAAGGATATTAGTAGAAGATACTGAGGCTATGCTTATGTAAAAGTGCCAGAGCAAACAAGTTTCCCCTATTATTTTACTTTTTCTTAGTATACCTCTGGACAAGCTTCCACATGACAGTCTTTTATTGAGCAGTGGCCATCTTCTGCCCAGAAGGGGCATGGTCGCTTCAGATTAACCTTAAGAGAAAGAACAAAGCAACATTAGCAATGGGTACTCCAATCACAAAATATTCTTCTGACCACTAGTGGTCAGAAGAAAGCTTCTTGGCCTTGTGACACACACACGAGTTTTAAATGGGCAGAACCTCTCAAACACCCATATGGAATGTTCCTTTGTAAAATCAATGGCTAGCCATTCTGACAGGGAAAGAGAATGACAGTCAGGGACACTGCTCACTGGAGTACTGCTCACTGAAGTACTGGAGTACTAGTACCTAACGTTATAGTAGTCAGGGCTCCCTTGTGCATCCTCTCCACTCCTCAACCGGTGTGTGTGCTAAATACCCACAGCAAGTCAGATGCAGGGCTGGGCTCTTTGTAAGAGAAAGAGGCAGAGGTTTCTGTCCTAGCATTTACCCCTGAAGAAAACAGAAATTAAATACTTGCATGTTTTTCAAATAGCAACTTGTATTAAATGCTCCAATTACATAAGGTGAAATTCTGCTTTGGAGTTTTGTAATGATGGGACTGGAAGGTGGCAGGCTCTGGAGCTGTTGAGCCGTCACATTTGAGAATGTACAATTAGAGGAAGTGTGCTTGTAGACAAGGCAATGGCAGCTCGGACCATGCTGGGAAGTGACCTCTAGCCTGCATGCAGTGTGGAAAGGAGACAGCAGCGCGCTGAGTGCAGAAGTAGTTAAGAGAGAAGAAGGCCAAAGGGAAATCCCAAGGAAAACTCAACTTCCTCATTTTTGAGCATGGTGGCAATTCTTCAAGAGTCAGCAAGCATGGCCTGAGCCGAGAATCCAGGCTTCCCTTCCCTTTCTTTTCTTTCCTCCCCTTCACTCAACTCATCTATTTCTTACCACCTCCACACAACCTGTCTCCTCCCTAAGCTACAGAGAATCTCCCTCCTGCCACACAGCCACTGCCATCTCAAACCCAAAGCCTGGCAATCTATGCTCAGAGCTTTCTTGTGACTTTCTATCCCCTGCCAACCAGTCAATCCTTTGGAGCACTACCAGCCTTACTTGCTAACCTGCTGCGGCCTGCCTCTGTGTTCAGCTGTCATGTCAGCCTGCTAGCTGGGCACACACTGGGCTCCTGATGTCCCAAAGCCTCTCAGCTGGCTGTTCTCTTTACCTGCACTTCTCCTACATACAAGTCTGCTCCAAAACTACCACATTTGGAAGTCTCTGACCGGACCCTCTCAAGTGACAAGAGACTGTAGCCACCCTGTCGACATCATGCTTCCTATCGTTTCATGACTCCTAGCACACCTAAGCATCTCTTTGTTCACTGTCACATTCAGTTTGTTGTCTATATTACCTCCGGTGCTTGGCATCCATCAGAGACACCTCAATATACATGTAAAGAAACAATGCCTATATTATGGACAGAGAGGGAAAGGAGAAGACAGACTGGCAGCCCAGAGGAGGGTCGCCAGCTCTGCCTCTGGAAATAGGCAGCACGCGAGTGACTGGAAGTGCTCAGAGAAAGATCTGCAGGTAGCCTCAGAATGTTCAAAGATGAGCTTGAGACAGCAAGACACACTGGGGCACCTCCCTTGTGCTTCAGCCTCCACCTTTCCACAGAGCAGTCAGCCTCTCACAGAAGGCAAACTCAAAACTCTGTCCCTCCTCTCACTATAACTAGGGCTTATAGTAACTTTATTATCAGTTTCTTGTACCAAATATTGACATTATCTTCAATTCCTCCTTTCTTACTCCCATGTAAGAACTCCCATGTAAGAAAATGTAGTAGGTTCATCTTTCAGAAAAGACCTACAATTAGAAATGACTTCAGCAGTAATGTCAGGATGACAGGCACACCAGACAAACACCTACAAAGGATCAGATCTCTCCAGAACCCGGTGGAAGACTCCCACACGAGACAACTCAAGAAACATCCACACAAAGTGAGAAGGAAAAGCTGAGACGTGCTAGCACACGAACCCCACTCAGCACCTTGCCTCACCGTCAGGAGAGAAGTCCAGATCCCAGCTGCTAGGCAAGGAGAGCACGTAACACACAGCATGCTCACAGAGCACCTGCTGCTCCTGCAGCCTCTACTGGAGAGCTGAGTTCTTAAATCACCACTTGAGGAAGAGCTGGGACAGAGCAGTCGACTATGCTTAGGAGCCCTAAGAACACAGGGACATTCGGAAGCCCAGGAGTACTCCCACCTTCCAAGGCCCCAATGGAGAGGGTTTGGCTATGACTTTCCAGTAGTCTAAAGTTCTGGCCTCTCAGAGACCAGCTTCATGGAGTCCCAAGTGGAAAGACGCCTGCCAGTGCCACAAGAACAGATGAAATGCAAAGTCACCCTCTGACTTGCTCATCTAACATTGCTTTGGTAGAAGGGAAAAATGGGCACTGCTTTGCACCTTCTAGAGCTGGCAAATCGAATCAAGGGACTATCTCTTGCTCCAATAGAAACCAGGTACTTTTCAAACTTTCCTCCCTAGCTGACTTCAATGATAAACTCTCGGAAGTTTCTGCATGCATCAAACGTCCCAGTACAGCTTTCCCTTAAGGATGTGCTCCTAAATCACGGGGCTCATGGGGCAGAATGACTGGGAGACTAACTTTTGGCTGTCAGTTTATATGGAAATTAGAATACACATCTAAAACTGCAAACTCTGCAGCTGCACCCACTATCCCACTTCACTCAGGCAACCTTACAACTTTGATACTAATCTCCCCAAGTTGGAAAAGCGGTTCGGTTGTACCTTCAACACAGGGCCATGCTGATTAGGAAGAGCACCTTCCATACAAGGCTGGCATGACAAGGCTCAGAGAGGAGATGGCTCTGTCTAAGGCAGACACCAATGGCAGATCAAGGAAAATGAAGGAACAGATGCGTATTCCAAATACAGCAACAAGATCAGTTTCTAGAAGATGACTCTAGTGAAAAACCAGTAAGCCAAACAAAAATCACTAAACTGAGCTTTGAAAAAAAAAATCACTAAAATAAAAAGAATACAACATTAAAATCAGATTCAGTAGACAAGGAAGGACCAGCAAATGGAAAAACAAATGAAAAAGCATTCAAGAAAGAAAAAAAAATGCAAACAGCCTACATAACTTCTGGAACACATCTAACTGAATAACATACACATTATCAACATACTGGAAGATTAAGAGAAAGAACCAGAAAAATGCTGGATGAAACTGTAGCCAAAGATTTCTCTGAACTCGGGAGAGAAATGCAGATCCAGGGAAACTTAGGCCTCCTATCAAATGTGTGCAGGGGGACTCAAGAGCCAAGGGTACTAGTGAAGATGAACTCAGAAAGGGGATTCAGAGCCAGTGTACAATAAAACAGTTTCTCTGCTAAGATACTTAATCCATTCAAATAGTATACACATACACAGGAGTCTGAAAGGAACCAAAATGGATTTTATAAGGATTCTAAAAGCTCCATTTGTACAAAGCATGGTGGCACATGCCTGTAATTCATTCCACAGGCAAGAAGATAACAGCAATTTCATGGCCAGCCTGGTTTATACAGCAAGTGTCAGGGCAGCCAGGGATACATAGCGAGGCCCTGTCTCAAAACAAAGAAGTCACATCTGCAGATGGCTACACAGAAATCTTAAGGATCAACAGAAGCAAGTTATACCCTTACCTTGTAATAGCGGAAATAATCTCGCTCTTGTAACTTCTGTATTTTGGGGAAGATTTTGTAGGTGTTAAAGTTATCGATGCTGTCAATGTCACACAAGCAGTCATCCAGAACGCCAGTCACCTATAATTTACATATATGTAAGATTTAAATTGGCATGATGCTGATCTTTCCACCTTAACAAGTCTGAAGTACTATATAAAAAAGACAATTTGCTCATTCAAGTTGGCCACTATTTGCTGGTTAATATTCCTAACACTAAAGCAGCCACTTTTTAGTATGATCATTAAAATAAACAGGAAAATTAGACATAGCCACTCTAAAATACCAAATATTCTTTGGTGCCTAAAACGAAAAAATAGTGAATTCTTGCGTGAACACATAAAATCCAAATGCTACTGGGATTCTCATGTATTATCTTCCCATATAATCTAAAAGTCACAGGTTATTGCCATAACCATCCATATCTTTCTTTTGGGCTGACATATATGGAACACTTAAGTGACAATCTTGGTGTTAAGAGCTCTAACGTGTCATTTCATTTACTCTTTAAAACACCCTACAGAGCTGGAGAGATGGTTTGGCAGTTAAAGGGCTTGTTGTGCAAGCAAAAGGACAAGAGTTCTGATCCCTAGATCCCACTTGAAATGTTGGATGGATGTGGTTTTTAACTCCAGCCCTAGAAGGCAGAGCCTAAGAATCCCCATAGCAAGCTGGCTAGCCAGACAAGACTTACAGGATAGTTCCAGAGGACCTAGAAACCCAGCTTCAAAACAAGGTGGACGAATAATGAAGGATGATCCCCTATATAACCTCTGATTATACATATACACAGACATGCTTACACCTACTCACCCACGCACATGCAAAACACATACACAAATATCACACACACATAATTTTTAAAGTATCTATATGTAAAATATTATTATCATCATTTTATAGGAAAGGAAATTAAAGTTTAGCTAAAATTTTTTTTTTTTAACAATCACACATGGAACTTATTCCCAAATCTGGTTTTAAAAGTCATGCTCAAAAAAAAGTCATGCTCTTCTCCACTACTAAAGTATCCACTAATCTAAGAAGGCAGGTGCTTGTGAAGAAACTATTCCATATTTTCACTCTGATCAATACACAAAGCCACATGTTAGAAAAATGTAAAGCGGTCCAGCAAGAAGGCTCAGTAAGTAAACATGCCACAAGTCTGACACCCTAAGTTTGATCCCCAGAATTCACATAAAGGTAGTAGAAGGAGAACACTCATTCCCCAAAATTGTCCTTCACACATGCCATGGCACTCATAAACTCGTACACACACACTCGTGCAAGCATTTTTTTTAAAAATAGTTTTTTTTTAATTAAAGATTATACACATGTGAGATCAGAGAGAAGGCTCAGCAGGTAAAGGTTCTTATCTTCAAATCTGACAGCCTGAGTCCAATCCCTGGAACCCGCGTGGCGGAAGATCAGAACCAACTCCAGCAAGTTCTCTGACCTCATGGAACCATGGTATATATGTGCTCGCACATCCATTCCACACAACACAAATGCATACAAATAACACAAGTAGGACCAGGAGAATTGGGTAAGCAAATTCTACAGATACAACACAGATACAACACCTGACCACAGCACTGTACTCATGTTTACAATGTGGTCTCACTGGTGTAACTGCCATGATGAAGGGTACATGGCATGCCCTTATTACACAATTACGATGAACTTACAACTACTTCGGTCCAAGTTTTAACTAAAAACAAGAGAGAGGCCTAGCCTATTTATTCAGGAGACAAGACAGTGAGCAGAAGTGCCGGCTTTCTGTTCCCTGCTCTTCCTCAGAAGGAGTGGAATGTCTCCTAACTCCCCACAAAAAGGGATCATCAGCAGATGGTTCAGCCACGGGATGCTGCACTTTACCAGCCCCCTCCCCAGAACCCTGCTGCTAACTCTGAGTGTCACTGCGTTGTGCTTGCTACTTACCAGACCTCAAATTCCACCTTTTACATAACAGTTCAGAAGGAAATCAAAATACAAACTAAAATACTTCTTAAGTTTTAAAACTATTTCATCTAGTAACTGCTCTTTCTTAGCAGTGTTTCTTAAACCACTACTTTAGTTTAAAAGCCACATGTTCTTTCTTTATAATGGTTTCACAACTAGATAGGTGCTCGGCTGGTGAAGTGCTTGCTGCGTAAGTGTGATACCTGAGTATGGATCCGCAACACCCATATAAAAAGTGGAGCACAGGGGTACGTGCATGGCATGTGCCTGTAACCCTAACACTGAAAAAGCAGAGACAGATGCATCTCTGGGCTGTTAGTCAGTCAGTCTGACAGAATCAGCCTCAGGTTCGTTGAGAAACTGTGAGTCAAAATCTAAGCTCAGGGAAATTTGCGGAAGAGGGGGCGGTAAGAGTGTAAGAGCAAAAGGATGGGAGGAGCAATGATATGTAAGATACTCTATACTAGTTAGGGCTGAAGCAATCATAATTGGACTTTGCATGCCCTGCGCATTGTCCAACACACTGTTGACCTCACAAAGTCTAGCATCTGCTAAAGGCACCAAGATCCTTGGAGGCAAAGAATTGGCAGCCACAGCAGTGTTCCTATACCTAAGGGGAACACGGGAAAGGGTTCAGGGAAAGGCCACTGGGTCCTTGTACGTCATCGGAGAGGAGGGCCCAGAGGAAAATCAGTCATGCACAAGAAAGGACTCTCTGGGAATTGGGGTGGGAGGCACTGGGGGATGGGGAGGGAGAGGGATGGGGAGGGGGAGCAGGGGGTACGGGGGGAGGAGGAGGGAGGGAGGGAACTGGTGTACCTAATAAGTTTGTATGAGCTGAAATAATAAAAAAAAAAAAATCTAGGCTGGGGAGCCACAAGGCTGGGGAACCACTGAGGTAGACGCCCAATGTCTACCTCTAGTCTCTACACACAGATACAAAATTATTTTCACTGTTGTAGGGATAAGTAAATACATACAAACTTCTCGTTTATATATTGGCAATTTTTAAAGACAAGATCAGCAGTTTTAAAATATAGAATACTTCTGCACCTTGAAGTTCCTTCTGAATTATATTCATAGCAATGAGAAACTAACACACTCCATAATTAGGCTTGAGACATGTCCTCTCCAACACTTGACATTAATCTGAGCTTTCATTTTGGCCAACCTAGTAAACAAGGACGTATCTGTGGGAGTAGCTTTTTGTGCTAACCATGTTCTATGTTCATGTATTACATACATTTGGACTCCTTGTGTAAGATTATTATTTATAGTTTCTATATATCTGTTTCTCATAATGATTGGTAGTACTCTATTTCTTCTATAATTTCAATTAGACATTATTAAATCTTCTTGCTATATCTGATATCTCCTAAGTTCTCTTTTAAAATGTATTATCTTGTTCCTCTGGAATTCCTTCTGAGTAATTTATCTGCATTTATCTCCCACTTACTTATTTACTCACTCACTGAACATCTTACTGAGGTAAGGAACTTTGTATTGCTGTTATGTGCTAGGAATACAGACTTAGAAGAGATAAAGAAAAAATCTCTCAAGGAGCTTACATTCTCATAGAGAATAAATGAACAAAGCAAAGAATCAGGTGAGTGGCAATGGAACAGTACAAGAGAAACAAGGGGGTAGAAACAAACACTGCAGAATTAGGGCTGCTGCCACTACACACGCATCTGTAAGGACTATGATTTTGGCGACCCTGAAGGAGGGAGTACAGTAAGGATGCAGGTATCATGGAGAAGACACATTTCAATTAGGAATAAGCATTAAACTTGCCTAAGATACCTCGAGAACAACATTAAGTGTACAATAGGCAACAGGAGAAGAAAATCACAGGACGATTTTAGCTTGTGATGGGTGTTTTCCCATGTCAACCAATTCTCAAGAGAAAAGTGGTAATGCTACAATTCAACTTAGATAGTATCCATGGTTAGTGCAGACCACAGGTCAAGGGGGGAGGAGGCATAGGAGGAATTCTGAGCTTCCATGCCCTCTTCCAGTAACTCCATGTATTCAGTTGTTCAAGAGTAGAAACACATGCATCCTGATTATCAGCCCCATCCTAAAGCAACAGAATTCACATCCTATGTCATACCTTTAGTATAATCTCAAGGGTGACCAAAAATTATGAATAAATATACCAAACAGTACAATTATCACTTAAGAACATTTGGACAGGAATCAAGAGACAAAAAACAAATATCTTTTGTATTATGTGAGACAGGAAGCCATTTCGGGAGTTTTAAGCAAAAGGTGTAAAGAATATGAAAGACCAGGTAAGAAAGGAGGGATTCCCTTTTCTGTTGTGTGGTCAAGAATTGGGGACACCTTAGATAACAGGATGCGTTGAACAGACATTTTAGAACAAACTAGGAAACCAAGTGCCGGTCTAGTGGAAACATACAGAAAGAAGAGCTGGATGGAAGGAGCAGTGCACTGGTACAAAGGGTGAGAAATCGCTTAGTGGGCAACAGGAAGTATAGGAGTCAGTTTGCTGACACTGGGAGAAGACCTTGGAAAGGGCAGATTTAGGGTAAAAGATTAGGAAGCTGGTTCCTGATACTGATGTTTGAGATACTTACTAGTCTTTCAATAGGGGTGCTGGTGGAAAGCTGGACATGGAGATCCAGACATTAGTTCTCTATGCAGACTTCAACTTGAGGGTCAGGTATAGATGGTATCTGAAGCTAAGAGAACAGCAAGATGACCAAGAGAGAGAAAGGGCAAAGTACAAGCCTTGAACCCTCAGGTTTGAATGATGGATAGTCAAGATCAGAGGAACAAACAAATATTAAGAAGGAAGAAAGCCTGGTACTAGACAGGAAGGAAACCAGAAAAGTAGCATCTTGGATACTTTCAAGGAAAGGAATGGTGAGCTTGAAAAGATGCTAATGGGTACAGGCTGAGGTTTCAGAGCTATTGGTCCAAGCCTGGGAATGTGGCTCACTTGGGAGAGCTGGTCTAATAGGCACCAGGGTCTGAGCTCAAGCCCTACCACGCAGACCAGCCAAGTGAATTGGCTAGGCTGGGGAGAGAAGAGAGAAGAGAGAACAGGGAGAGAGGAGAGAGGAGAGAGGGGAGAGGAGAGAAGGGAGAGGAGAGAGGGGAGAGGGGAGAGGGGAGAGGGGAGAGGGGAGAGAGAGGGAGAGAGAGAGAAGAGAGGAAAGAGAGGAAAGAGAGGAGAGAGAGAAGACGGAGAGAAGAGAGAGAGAAAGAGGAGAGGAGAGAGGGGAGAGAGTAGAGAGGGGAGAGAGGGGAGAGAGGGGAGAGAGGAGAGAGAGGAGAGAGAGGAGAGGGGAGAGAGGAGAGAGGAGAGAGGAGAGAGAGGAGAGGGGAGAGAGGAGAAAAGAGGGGGGAGAGAGGAGAAAAGAGGGGGGAGAGAGGAGAAAAGAGGGGGGAGAGAGGAGAAAAGAGGGGGGAGAGAAAGAGGAGAGAGAGGAGAGAGAGGAATAAGAGGAGAGGAGAGAGAGCGCTTGAGAAGGGCAAGCAGTTCTGAGGAATGTAGGAAGAAAGAGAAAGTCTGACTGAAATGGGCTAAGCAGAGAATGGGAAAGCAAAGGGAATAAAACAAGCAGGAAAGATACGAGAAAGTGCAGAGGAAGATTGCTGGCACCACGTCCTTGTGTGAAGAAAGAACTGGGGCCAACACACAAGCAACTGGTTCACGGTGGCCCACCTAGTCAGACAGCTGGGCACAGAGACCTGAACGTGTCTCACTCTGTGGAAGCTGTGGCCGCTCTGAATGTGCAGTGAGGACACAGGAGGGGGCAACAGAGGATGAAATAGCAAAGTCTGTAATGGATAATCATTTTCTCAGGCAGGTGTTATTGGCTATTTGATCCACTCATTTGCTTTTAAATTTTACATCTACAACTTCAATCTCCTATTTTTTAAACTTTCAGTTACTCTTTAAGATCTTTTTTCATACTTTCAAGCTTTTCTCTCTTTAAACTCTTATGGTGTTTCAGAACCTAAGATTGTTTATATGACTGTTTCTGTTGTGTTCCCAATGCAGATGTTCCTCAATGTCCTCTAAGAATCACCCAGCAAAACAGCATAAATTAAAACTAAGGATACATTCAGGGCCTCATTAGGAAACTTAACAGATCAAGCATTACCTATGAATTATTAACCTGATGCTTATTGCAGAAAATCTGGATTTTTGAAGTGAATTTCATACCATCTTTGTGTGTGATGAGCCTATGTATATCAAGCTGTCAGACTCCTTGTGCTGAGCACTTCTTGATGACAGGAAGGAACTAGGGCAATGATCAAAACTGCTCGAGTAGAAACCATGCAAAGTGATAGTTACAGATGTGCAATGTTTCAGGAGAATGTATCAGGATACCATCCAGGAGCACCTCAGACATAAAAAATGAGTAAGAAAATTGGCCAGGAGGAAAAAAAAACTATCAAATGGAAATGCAGTTGAGCCCCGTACATCACTTGGGGTTGTTCATTCTCAGGATGGGCAGCACTGATGGAATGGTGGCTCACTGTCTCTGCCCAGCACTGAGGGTACAAAGCTCACAATGGAAAAGAAAAAAGTTCAAAATATGAAGTTTCTACTGACCAGATATAATGTTCTCACCAACATCAAGTCATAAAATCATGAATCATTAAGCCAGGAACCACCTGTATCAGATTCCTGGGTGCCCTGTTTCCTTATGGTTTCACATTTTTCCCCTGTTAAGCTATCTGTGAGAATTTTTGAGAATGCAGTTGAATTATTGATATTTATTTTTCCTGGGAACTGGGGACTAATAGAAGTTTATCCCCGAATAAAAGGCAAAGAATTGGCAGACACAGCTGTGTAAGGGCCGTTGGCCCAGAGTCTCCAGTTTCATAAACCTCCTTACTCCAAATAGGGCTCATTCTCATTTGCTCTTTCACTTAAAGTATAGCTCTTTGGAGTCCAGACTGTGTGGTGGGGTATCACAAGTCTCCTGTCTCTGGGCACACACTGTTACTTCCTTCAGGCTTCACCTCAGGCAGCTGTTAAACGGGAAGCTAAAATTCTACAGGGTCTGGAAGAAAAACCTTCAACGTAATGGTGCAGAACTACCAGTCCCATGTTTCTGGCTAGTACCTGGTGCAGAGACAGGAGCCAGGGGGTAAGAGGGGCTGTGTATGCTCCTCATGTCATGTCACCTATCAAGAGCATTTAGGAAGTGCCTGAATTGTTATGGCAGTTACATGTGCCAAGCCTTTACTACCTAGTGCTCCACTTTTTTGCATTTATAAAAAAGGGGGATATATGATAAACAAATGAGTGTTTTTCATATGCACAGAAACACTTCCCTGCTTTCATAATAAAAAACAAATCACCTAGTCCTTTAACTGACTTTGATCTCTGGTAAACTAGAGATGCTTTTGAAAGATTTTGATTCTTCCCTTCATCTTTACCTTCTAAATTTAGTATATGCAAAATGTAGAAGAAATGACTCAGTTCCACTTTTTATTTTCTGAGTTTCTATATAGAGAAGTAAATAGTTTGAAGACTGGAAGACAGAAAGGGGTCTACATTAGGGACCCAATTTAATGTCACTTAATAAGTCAAATAAACTCTGAACTTCAATTAGCATAACTGTATCACTTCTGTCAGATGCAGCAAATAAAATGTAATGTATAATTAAACATATTATAAGCTAAAGTTATATATAAAATATGATTTGAAACTTATTGTAAGGTACTACTGGAAACAAAAAAGTCCTTTTTTTGGCACAATGAGGCTTTGAAATACACAATACATATTTATTTGGGTAATTGGAATTACAGGTACGATTATAAAACGTTACCTACATATATATAATGTATATATATGTATATGTAATATGTATATGTACATATATATGTAATTAGTGATAGTTAAAGAAACCTAAAGTAAAACTTCTAAACTAATAAAAGTATACAATTATGTAAAATGAGAAATGACACTTTAAGAAAACATATAAATATAAATTCAACTCAAAACAAACACCCAACTAATAACTTGATTTTACCAAAAATAACTTGCAAAATTTAGTTTCTGGAAGTCTGATAGATACAGCTAGAATTTTACTATAGTGTTTTCCAAGCCAATCCATGAGGTAGTGCTAAGAGAAACTCTGTGTTCTGATTCTGCCGAGACAGTTAAAATGCTGATTCCTGGATCATTTCCAGATGTACTCAATCATAACATATGGAAGTCCAGGGAGTCCATGTTTAAAAAGCTCCAAATGCTATAAAGTTTGCTTCTTTTATTTTTATTATTTTTAATTTTTTTTCTCCCCCAACCTCCCCACTTTTCTATGTAAAAGGAATATTCAGGCATTCTGGGATTTAGCATCCTAACATCAGGAAAAAAAAAAAAAAAAAAAAAAGAAAAAAGTCCTGAATCAAGTCGGAAAAACATGTTTACCGGCTTACTCTCACAGGCCCCGTCCATTTTTCTTCGCGATGAACATTAATTGCTTCCAGCGGAGTTGCCCCTTCATTATCTGGCCACCTGAGACGCTCGCTTCCTTTTGTTTGGCTCTTCGCACTCGCCGCGCAGCAGGTGCAGCCTGGAGCGCGGGCAGCGGGCGGCCTGCTCCCATCCCACCCGCTAGCGCCCGCCGGCCCTGGCTGCAGTCTTCTCGCAGCCTGCAGACACTTCCGTATTACGCACTTCACCAAGGTACCTCGAACGCTAGCAGCGTCCTCTGGCCAGGGAACCCCACTGACAGCCGGCCAGAGCTCCATCCTCCGCCGCGCATGGCACTCGAGGCCCCCTAGTCTCGCGCCCGGTGATGCCACTTTGCACACGACGGACAGGTGGGTCGAAATCCAGAGGTTCTACACGCGGGCAAAGCCCCGCAGCCTCAGACTCCAGTTCTGTCCTGCGTCCCCCCGCCCCCGCCCCCGCCCATCGACGATCCTCACGGGAGGGTGGGCGACTGCGGCACATCCTCCCCGGGGCCCCGAAGCGTCCCCCGCACTCGCCCGCAGCATCGCCCCGAGAGCCGCGCACGGCCGGCGGGCCCGTCGCCGTCTTCCTCTTCCGTCCCCGCGCACGCCGGGCTCCGCGGACGTTTCCCGCACTCGCCCCCGGCGGAACGCTCGCACCTGCGCCCCGGGCCTGGCGGCGGCTCGGCCGCAGCCCGTTTCCCCGTTTCCCGCGTCGCCCCGCCGGCCTCCCTCCCTCGGGCTCACCTGGGCCTCGACGACACTCGGCAGAAAACTCAGCGTGAGCAGCACCGCGGCCGCCGCCCCCTGCCCGGAGCCGGCCCGGCGGAGCCCGGGGCTCATGCTGACCTCGCCCGCCGCGGCCGGCCGGAGCCCGAGGGGCCAGGGAACCGCGGGCCGGCCCGGCGACCACCGCAGCAGACAGTGCCCCGGAGTAGGGCGCCTCCACAGGCGGAGGTCGGCGCGCCGGCCTCGGGGTGGCGATGCTCTCCCGCGCCCCGCAGCCGCGACTGAGGGACTAGAGCCGCGCACCCCCGCTTCATCCCCGGCGGCCCCGCCCCCAGCGTTCTGGGCATAGGCCACGCCTCCTCGTGGCGCGCGGCCTTCTGGGAGTTGTAGTCCCCGTGGCCCCTCACGGTGGTAAGGCGGAGCTGGGGACTTTACGAATAGCGAACTACAAAGCTGGGGGGTGGTCCCGCCTCCTTTGAGGCGGGGCTCCGCAGTGCCCAATGAGGCGGGACCACGCGGGCCCCAAAACACCGGGGAGCGGGGGCGGGGAGGGGGTGGAGGGGGGCGAAGAGAAGCGGATAACCCACGCGAGGTCCTGTTTCTGTTTGGTTGCTGGGGATGCAAGGCAGGGGGCCGCGAGCCTTCTGTCCTGCCCTGTCGTCCGGGATCCATGACTTGCTTAACTGAGCGGGACCTTTGACCCGCGCCCCGAAGAGCTTGCTTTCTGGAGCCTCACGTCTGCAATCAGCTGGCATCTTGTCCACGGAGCTGCAACACCACCCTCTTTTTTCCACGCCCCAAGCCGAGTGTCATCTTCCTGCCGGGTCTCTCCCCTGCTCCTACACTGACAAGTGCACGTAATGTATGTTAAAGCATGAAGCCTATACAGGCAGATAGGAGAGTGGGGGGAAGTGCACAGAAACACTTGCAATGACAGTTTGGGCTTGGATCCCAAATCTGACACATTCTAGTTAGTTTTGTGGTTTAATTTCCTCCTAAAATATTGTCCTAGGATTAGGTAAGATTATGTACGTAAAGGGTTTCCTGTAGTGCCTAGCAAGAAGGAAGTGTTCAGCAATGGTAGTTGCTATTAACTCTGTCAGTATCTACAAGTTCTAGAAAACTAGCGATACAGAACCTTCTCTTTCTGGGGTATTACAACCTCTAATTGCTGCTATAACAAATAGCCACGCATTCAGTAGCTGGAAACCAAAACCAATGTGTTACCTGCCATTCCAGAATTCTGAGGTGCAGAATGAATCTAAAGGGCTTTTGGAGCCTTTCAGGGCTCCAGAGAACGATGTTCCATTGCCTTCTCCAGCGTCAAGAGCCACTTGCATTCCTCCTCTCTAACCTTGCATGGAACAGTGACACCTCCTTCCATTGACACACGCCTTCTTCTGATCCAGTCTCTATTGCTTTCCTCTTGGTAAAGACCTGTTGATTGCATCCTGTTCATGAGATTATGCAGGTCATCTCCCTATCTCAAAATCCTTAATTGCATCTTCAAAGACTTTTTTGCCCTCTAGGGTAGGAGCCACAGGTTTCAGAGATAAGGATGTGGACATTCAAGATTGGCCACTGATTACCCTAACATCAACCCTGCTTTATGCCTTTCAAAGCATAAAGGGACTCTGAGGCAGGGCCTTCAGGACCTTACTGCAGAATCTCTGGGGCCTAAAGCAGGTTCCCAGTTCAGCTTAGACCAAAAGTCAAACAATGAGGGACTTAGAAGCCGCATTGTTTCCCCATTCTCTCTAAGTTTTTAAAGACATATCAGTTTTTGCCTTGAAAACAGAGGAATTAACATCTTCAATAAGTGTTTCTCTATAGGACACACAAAACAATGGTACCAACTCCAGCCTGAATATAAACACTTGATTAATGTATATGCTGGACATGAAGTGGAGGCCTTCATACATCTCCTAATGGCGTTGTGGGATATGTCTGATTTCATTTTTGTTATTTATCTGAGTTTCAGGACTCTTACAATCCTGTATATATATATCCCTTGTGTATAAATAATTCAATAATTTTTTAAAATTTTATTATTATCTATTCAATTGTGTGTGTGTGTGTGTACATGAGAACCAAGGGTGAATTCAGGAATCATCATGGACTGCTTCTACCTCCTCTCCACTCTGCCCCGGGATTCACAGGCTGCGCCCACCAGGACCAGAGGCACAGGCCGCCCCTGCTTCTGCTGGGCGTTTGTACGTGGGATCTGGGATCCGAACTCAGGACCCTCTGCCTGCAAGGAAGAGGCTTAACCCCTGAGCCATCTCTCCAGCCCCTCAATATTTTTTTTTTAAATTCAGGTTCCTGTTTTGAAAACTGGAAAGGATTTCAGGACAATGCCTGCCAGCAGAGCATCAACCCATGTGTCTGGCCCTGGCTTCTGCACAGGTCTTTGGCCACCAAGGCTGGGCTGCCAGTTGTAAAATCGCAGCATTTCCAGTGCTTCTGCACTGTTCCAGACCTCCCCTAGCTTCAAAGCAAGAAGAACTATCCCCTGATTCCTGTACTGTTTTCTCATGCTCCTCTTCTCTCTTCTCCACCCATGTCTCTCTCCCCCTCTTCTGAATGTGCTTTGGATTAGAGAGTTTCTCTTGTAAAATCTGGGGGACTTTCCTCTAGGTTCTTCCTTTGGTCTGCATTTGACATTAATGACTATGACTTACCTAGTCAAAAAGTAAGTCTCACACTTCCTTATTTTAAAACCTCAGGGCTTTAATGTCTGCCCAATTTCATGGGCAGAATCTCTGTCACTCAGAGCTCTCCAAGACTGAAGAAAAACTTGTATGGTCAGTTTGATGGGAGAAGAAGTTTGAAAAGAGCTGTAATATAGTAGTCATTTGACATACTGTATTTGTTTATTTAGCTCAGAAGCTTGGCTTACAATTTCTGTAACAAATACTTTTTCTCTGTGAGGGAAATCAGAAAAAGAGAGGTATCGACAGTCATTGACATGGATGCGTGCTTCGTTCTGCTCACTGCCAGAGTGGAGTGAAAGGACTCTGCCCTGTGAACCCCCTGTAGCAGTGCCCCTGCATGGCTGCTGATCAATTGCCACCAAACGACTTAAGGGAACAAGTTTATTTTCTTTTATGATTCCTAGTTACAGTTGTTTGTCCATCTTAGCAAGAGAGCATGTACCGTCTCCACATAGGTGAAAGAACTGGCCACATCATATCCACATAACAGCTGAGAGAGGGACGATCCTTACTTGCCAGACTAGCGTGACTGGCCAAGTATACACCAGGATGCCTACTTCTTCAACCAGCTTTTTTTATTCACCTGTGCAGGCCTAATCCCACCCACCATGGAAAGTCCCACCTTTCCCATCAACTAGACAATCTCCTACAGATTTGTTCTGGTCTTAACTCAACTAATTCTCTACAAATGTGCCCAGAGTTCAAACCCTAAATTGTCAAGCTGATGCCTGTACCAGCTATGACACCCCCTTCTCTGCATCCACACCTTACCCTCAATGAACTCTGCTTCCCCGAAAGTCAACGACACTGCCACCCATCATGGGGGTCGGCACCATCTTTTATGTGATGTCACCTGTGTTTCCTGCCTGTCTCCAACCATAGCATTAGAAGTTGGAACAGAAAAACCAAACCCATCACTTTTGGTGGTAAGCCACAAAAAATGTCAAGTTTAAATTTGAAAATAAGAAAAATAGACAATCAAAAATGTAGACTCATGGGCTTCACTACTCACGGCGCTGAACAGGTGAATTCATCAGGACAGAATCCAGAGACCCTCAAGGGTGGGAACTAATAGCCTGTTTTTCCCAGCCTGCTGCTCTGTAGACTGGTTCCAGTTGCTTTTCATCACCTGTCAAGATTCAGATTCCTGTAGAGATTAGCATAGAGAGAGCAAGGGAAGGGATTGACAGTCCCACAGGACTACGAAGAGTGGCAAGAGGTGGGTTCACAAATGCACAGTGAGGCCCCATCTTCCATCATCAACAGAGGGGAAGATGCTGGCCAGACAGAGGCAATAGACACTTCCTTCAGAAGTCATGCTCTGACAGTACCTCACGAAAACATTCTAAGCTATATCCTCATCCCTCTTATTTAAACTTTTTTTTTTTTTTTTTTTTTTAGATTTGGAGGCATGGTCTTGCTAAGCTGCCCAGACTGGTCTTGAACTCACTCTATAATCCAGACTGGCCTTGAATTTTCTTGTTCCTCCTGCCTCCATCTCCTGAGGAGTTAACAATACAGAATGCAATCAGGCAGCTCTCAGATTCGCTCCTCTTTACTCCACTTGTATTTGCACATTTGTCAAATGATCGCCGATGTCCTCTTCCTCCATGACACCGAAAAGCACACATCAGGACACTGGCTGACCAGAAATAGCAGTAATATGCTCCTGCAGATAATGTTATTTATGGCTTACAAACACCACCTGGGTTCGATGAACCTAATTATCTGGAATTAAGTAAAATTACACATCTTTAATGGGAAAATTTCTAAGCCTCCCAGGTGGATTCTGAGCAATATGAGGACCAACTTTGTCAATTGGCACCACTACCTTGTGCCAGACAGTGATTATTTCTCATTAATGTGGTTGGGTCAGATTAGGGAAGGGGGTATTACCTAATATGATCTTAGCATGGGTAGTATCTTAGTTACATTGCTCTTTGCTGTGACCAAGTACCTGACAAGAGGCAACCTAAGGGAGGAAGGCTTTATTTTGACTCGTGGTTTGAAGGTACTGTCAAGTCATGGCAGGGAAGGCAAGTCTGCAGGAATGACTTGAATTGGTGGCAGCAGGAACATGAGGCTGCTTGCTGACATAGCAGCAGGCCAGGTTGCAAGTAGGGGACAGAAAGTGAGGCAGACTGTCATAGTTAAGCACTGTCATAGTTAAGCACTGTCATAGTTAAGCACTTGACTTTTGAGGGTTTGGCTCTGGGCACATTTGTATAGAATTAATGGTTGAGTTCAGCCAGCAAACTTTCGAGAGATGGTCTAGTTGAAGGAGCAGACCCAGTCCATGGTGGGTGGGTCTGAACAAGTGAATATAATACAGAGAGGTGGTTAAGGAAGTTGGCATCCTTCTGTATACTTTGCCAGACATTCTGGTCTGGCAAGTAAGGATTATCCATCTCTCAGCCATTATGAGGTGATGGTGCAGCCAGTTCCCTTGGCCCTGGTGTTGGTGCATGCTCTCCCGTCAAGCTGGATTGAGAACTGAAACCAGACTATCAGTAAGGAAATAAACCCCTTGTTCCCTTAAGCTGTTTGATAGTCATTTATCAGCAACTATGCAGGTGAACTACAATAAACTATAAAACTCAAGGCTCACTTCACGGCAACTCATTCCCTACGACTAGGTCCCTATAGCCTGGAGGTTTCACAGTCTATCCAAACAGTGTCACCAGCTAGAGACTGAGGATCCAAACCCAGAATCTGCAGAGGCTGTAAACATCCAAACTATACAGGGTGTTAAGCCATGACTATTTCCTGTTACTCTCAATGGAACTTAACAGAACAAGGTATTGGTGATTCGAGTGTTCTTCATGTTTCAAAATACAGTGTCAGAGGGGCTAAGATTAATCTTGTGTCTGAACACATGGTTACTCTGAGGTATGAAGATCTAAGCTCAGGTCTCTAGCACCCATACAAAACTGGGCATAGCAGAGCATGTCTGTAATCCCAGTGCTTGGCAGGAGACACAGGTAGGCCTTAGGAAATCCCTGGAAGTCAGCCTTGCTGAATTGGTGAGCCTCAGGTTGGCGACAGACCCTGTCTTAAAAGCTAAGATGAGGGGCTGGACAGGTGGCTCAGGGGTTAAGCCTCTGCCTTGCAGGCGGAAGGTCCTGAGTTCAGATCCTAGACCCCACGTATAGATGCCGGGCGGAATCGGGGGCGGCCTGCGTTTCTGGCCCTGGTAGGGCGGAGCCTATGAATCCCGGGACAGAGTAAACAAGGAGGAGGTGGAGGCGTACATGGTGGTTCCCGAATTCGCCCATGGTTCTACACACATACACATACACACACACACACACACACACACACACACACACACACACACACACACACTCATACATACACACACATGCACACACGCACAATTGAATAAATATAATAATAAAAATTTTTTTTAAAAAGCTAAGATGGAGAGAAACTAAGAAATATCAACCTCTGGCCTCCATATGCACGTGTGCTCACATGCATGTACAGGTACACACACACACACATACAGAGAGTTAATTATACTTGTACTAGAGCTATAATCATAAATATCATGCATGAAAGTAGATGAATAATTTCTGCAGAGTCACATATATAGGTTACTCTCACATCCATTCTTTTATGGATTTATTTCACTCCCTCTTCCCACTCTACATCCCTTTCTTCTCTAGGATAGTAGATCATCCCATTCTTGAAGTCAGTATGGGTCTCATAGAAGTGGTATGGCTGCCCTACCTACCTTAATTTGGCTCCTCCAGGCTGTTCTGGGCTGGAGCTTAAAAGTCTCCTGAATCCTAGTCTTATAACCTACCTATAGTGCTACCTTGCCCTTACATTCTCTTCAGTGCACCTCAATTCCTATGAACAGTAGTCAGTAAGTAATTCTTGATTCATGGTTAATATCATTCATGGTCTCTTGTAGCTTAGGAGAGGTCTGTCCCAGAACCACACTGAATGTTTGGCCCCTGGATGCTCCCTTTGGAGGGCTGGGACATAGCTTTACTTTATGAACAGGATAATCCCCAAAATGGAGTGAAGTGAAATAGGTGGACTGTCATTAAGGCCAGGGATTGCCATTCTGTAGAGCTGTATTCAGAGACAAATAGAAAGACTGAGGCAGGGCTGGGAGCATGTCTCAGCTGGTAAAGTACTTGCCACTCGAGCCTGAGACCCTGAGAGTGACGCCCCAGAACTCACATAAAAGCCAGATGCGCGGGGCTGGAGAGGTGGCTCAGGGGTTAGGCCTCTGCCTTGCAGGCGGAAAGTCCTGAGTTCGGATCCTAGACCTCACGTAGAGACACCGGGCAGAAGCGGGGGTGGCCTGCGCTTCTGGTCCTGGTAGGGCGGAGCCTGTGAATCCCAGGCCAGAGTAAACAAGGAGGAGGTGGAGGTGGTCCATGGTGGTTCCCAAATTTGTCCGTGGTTCTACACACACACATATACATACACACACACACAATTGAATAAATAATAAAAAAAAGCCAGATGTGCAAAGTAAGTGAATATAATCCCAGTGTATTTATGAGGAGCTGGGAGGCAGAGACAGCAGAATCTCCAAAAGCTTATAGACCAGCAGTGGCAACGCAATGGACAGACCAAGTGAAAAGCAAGAGCCAGACCCTGAAGCTGTCCTCTGACCTCCACTTGCATGCCGCGGCATGCGCAAGCACACACACACACACACATCCACAACTGCATCTCACATATATACATATATGTGCACACGTGCGCCACGTACACCTCTACACCTGCACCTTACACACAACAAAGACTAGGGAATGACAGACCTGTCACACTGGTGGGAACCAATGACTAGAAACCATTGCTTCAGGAGCCTCCCTCATGATGAGGGATGGCCAGTTAGGGAGGTGAAAGAGAGTCCTGAGTAGTGAATTCTACAAAACCCTTATGTATACACATGACAATGACATCACAAAGCCCATTGTTCTGTATCCTCCACTGGCCCTCAAGACTTACATGAACTATCTACAACTGATGGTTTGGAAAGACAAGGTTTCAAAACCATCTTGAACAGAAGCTTAAGATTTCACAAAACTGCAGTAAGCGCATCGTTTCTGAGATATCAAGGGTTTTGTGTTTCTTTGGTGATTTTCTGGCTTGCTTAACTTGTGACTTCTAATGAAGGAAATCTGATGAATGGCTGGAAATCAAAGTCAAGATAATGGGATGGAAATTTAATAACACCAGTGGTTTTCTCTCAATAGCAAGTGGAATTGTGATTAATGACCCTGGGAACACTGGCACTCTGCTGTGTTTAAACAACTGTGTTTACAGATAGTCCTGATGTGTCAACAACGAGCTATGGAAATTTTTCTTTTAAAAAGACTGGCTCTCCACCTGTGACATAGTGGGCAGGGATTTTTTGCTGCATGATTACACTTCTGAATTCTACCAAGGGGATTTTCACCTTCCTTTTTTTTTTTTTTCAAGGGATCAGGATTAAAGGAAATGATGACCAAAGAATTTGGCTGGCCTATAGCTGTTTTCTGTTAGCTATCCTACCTTCTAAAATACTTCCTGTTCTTCTGTATTTACTCACCTGTGACATTTGACAGCATTACAACTGATAAACTGAACCAAAAAAAAAAAAAGAAGAGAAAAAAGAAAGCTGGTAAACTTGAAACAGTTAAGAGTTGCTATTTCTCAAGACATTTGCAAGATGACATGTGCCATTTGGATAAAACTATCTTTTATATACCATAGTATAACATTCTACTAAGGGGCAATATAGAATCTTCTTTCTCCTCTGTGGGTCTGAGGATGGAACATAGGGTTCTCATGCATGCTAGGCAAGCATTCTACCACGGAGCTGCATCTGCAGCTCTTTAATTTTTATTTTGATACAGAATCTCACTGAGTTGCTCAGGCTGGCCTTGAACTCACTCTAAACCCCAGGCAGTTCTTGAACTCATGATCTCCTTGTCTCCCAAGTCACAAAGATTATAAGCCTACACTACCAGACCCAGGAGCATATGACTTATTAGACTGACTATCCTTCTAATTTCTGCTTCCCACCTCTGATTGTTAAATTGACTGTTAACCTAACAAGATCTAAAATCATTTAGGGAACAAACCTCTGGGCGTGTCTGTGAGGCATTTTCCCAACTGGGTTAACTGAAGAGGGAAGACCCCCTGTTGCTGTGGGTGGTGGCACCCCACGGACTGGGATACTGGATGAAGTAAAAGGAGAAGGATGGCCGAGTGTCTCACCCAGGCCCATCTCTCTTTGCTTCCGGACTACAGACACAACGTGAACAGCCATGTCACATTCCTGCCATCATGTTGCTCCACTATGAAAACCCATCACACTGTGAGCCAAAATGAAGCTATCTTCTGTAAGTTGCTCATGTGGCATACTTTGTCACCACTGCAAGAATGCAAGAAGCTTTACACAATCACAACGTTAGATGGACCCATCTGTAGGTTGGCCTCCTTGGCCCTTGACCACCCTCCTCCACCCACTCCACACAGAGGATCCAGGCCTACTGTCAGTGAAGGGTAACACAGGAATGCTGACAGAACATGACGGCGAACATGTAAGGAAATGAAAAGGCAAGGCTGTAGAGATGGGGGCTGTCAAGAGGGACAGGCAGAGATAACCGCCATCAACAATCCCTCCAGCGCTTGTCTGTCAGTGCTGCCAAGTCCTTCCCTTTGGTTCAGCCCCTGTCCTGAGCCATAGTAACCTTAAGAAGCTCATATCTCTGAATTCAGTAAGGCTTCCTTGAATTCAAACAAGTGTGTGTAACTGGTTCCAGCCTGTGGCTCCATCCATGTCATGTCCTGTCACTCCTTCCCCAAGGGTCACATTGCTGCCCTTTCCTCCTCAATCCCCTTAGCTTTGTCTCCCCTTATCTCTCCCCCTCCTCTATCCTCACAAGGTTGGCCAGGGTCCTGCTGCCTGTGCGTCTTTCTCAGTCGTGGGCCAGCGTTCTGGAGTGGGTTTGCACCCCATTCAGCCTTAACAGTCACCCATTATCTGATACTGTTTAAGGGCCTGTGATGTCTCTCTCAGATTCATACTCCACACGGACTGCCTCCACTTCAGCAGGATGAATATCTTGCATTTGTTTCATCAAAGCCAGACTTGGCTGCGGACATATGTAATCTCAGCACTGGGGAGGCAGAGGCAGGGGAGTCCCTGGGGGGCTCACTGGCCAGCTGAGCCTCACAGGTGGGCTCCAGACCAGCCAGTGACTGTATCTTAGGAAACGAGGCGGACGGCATTCAAGGTTGACCTCTGGCTTAAACATGCACATGCACAGATACACATGAATATGTGCACACATGCACAAACAAGCACACAGAGACATACACACATATTACACTACACTGTTTTGTTTTTTAAAGAAACGACAAGCCGGGCTGGAGAGATGGCCTAGGGGTTAAGACTGCTTCACAAGCAGAGGTCCTGAGTTCAGATCCCAGGTCCCATGTAAAAACACCAGACAGAAACAGCAACAGCCTATACTTCTGGCCCTGGTAGGTGGAGCCTGGAAAATGCCAGAGCAAAGCAAAAAGGAGGAAGAAGCAATTCAGGATGACTCCCGAAGTCACTCTTGGGCCTCTACAGGGACACACAGTGCTCTCTTTCTCTCTCTCTCTCAAAATATGAACAAATAAATAAAGTTTAAAAAAAAAAGACAAGTTTAGTGCCCATTCTGTAAAGCACTGAACCTACCTCACTCGTCCCTAAGAGGTCTTAGGTTGGAATTCCAGTGGCTACCCCTGGTCTGTGACTATCCAAAGTCCTGCACCAGAGTGACTTGAGCCGCCAATCATGAAGTACATTCTAGGGTAGCTTAGAGCTCCCCAAGAGTGAACTAAGCCAATTGAGTCCAAAGACTCAATTTCTATTTTGTATTTCATAAAACCATGTGGCAACTTCTTAGAAACTCCCACTTACTTTCAGAAGCCTCTAATGGTTGTAGAGCAACAAGAAGACACAGAAAACTCTGATTAGTTCAGAGTACTTTACAGCTACTCGAAGGTATCTTCCCCCCAGTTGTTTTCTTCTATTTAAAGCTCTCTGAAATCAGATGATCTGGACCTGGGGAACCTTTGTACAAAATAAAACATGGCTTCATTAGAGTGGCTCTTCACTGGGTGGAAAAATTTTGCCATAAAGTTTCTTTTATTAAATACATACATTGTGTTTTTTAATCTACATGTATAAAATTTTATAACTACCAAAAGGAAAGATTGGTTAGGGGTTAAGACTCTGCTTCACAAGATCTGAGTTCAGATCCTGGATCCTGTAAAAATGCCAGGCAGAAATAATAACAGCCTGGAAAACCCCAGAACAAAACAGAAGGAGATAGAGGCAATTCAAAATGATTCCTGAAGTCACCCTTGGGCCTCCATAGGCACTCACAATGCCCTCTTATACATACAGACAGACAAAACACACACACACACACACACACACACACACAAAACTAATAAGTTAAAAAAAAAAAAAAAGCTCAAGACCAGTATTGGTTACAGAGTGAGGCAAGCCTGGACACCATAAGATCCTAATACAAAATAAAAAAAAAGAAAGAAAAGAGAAATGAACATTGAAAGTCAGGTCTGCACTTTTTTTAAGTTTTATTTTTTATTCAATTGTGTGCGTGTGTGTATGTATGTGTGTGTATGTATGTGTGTGTGTGTGTATGTGTGTGTGTGTGTGTAGAACCATAGATGAATTCGGGAACCACCATGGACTGCCTCCACCTCCTCCTTGTTTACTCTGACCCGGGATTCACAGGCTCCGCCCTACCAGGACCAGAGCACAGGCCACCCCCGCTTCCGCCCGGCATCTATATGTGGGATCTGGGATCCGAACTCAGGACCTTCCCGCCTGCAAGGCAGAGGCTTAACCCCTGAGCCACCTCTCAAGCCCCATATTTACACTTTTTAAGTGGTGAGATTATCTTTCAAATGGCCTTAATCTTTTAGAAGAGTTTTAGGTTTATGGCAAAATTAAGTAAAAGAGTTTCCAGGTGCCGCTTTCCTCGCCCCTGCAGCAGTACCACCTCCCAATTGCCAACACCACCTTCGCCGTCTGCTTCTGACAGTCAGCCAGCCAACACTTCTCGCCATCACTAACATCCATCATTTACATTAATTTGCCTTCTTTCTCTTGACAAATGTGAAATGCCATGAACTCACCTTTGCAGGATCACGGAGAAGAGTTTGGATGCCCTGAAAATCACCTTTGTTTTCCCTATTGAATGAAATAGTTTTTACATGCCAAGTTGTGTGTGTGTGTGTGTACACGTGCGCACGCATCCATGTGTACAAGAGGGCCCTTGAGTGTATGTGTCTGTGAAAGCCCAAGGATGACATCAGGAATCATCCTGGATTGTTCCTGCTTTTTGCTTTGCTCTGGGGTTTTCCAAGCTTTGCCTTCCAGGGCCAGAAGTACAGGTTGCCACCATATCTGCCTGACATTTTTAGATGGAATTTGGGGATTGAAACTCCCCAAACTTGCTTACAAGGCAAAGACTATCTCCTTACCCCTGAAATAATTTTTTCATAAACTTTCCTATTCTGGGGTTTGTGTCATGAAGGCAGCATTTGCAACAGCTGAAATTAATTAAAACAGCAACCATTAGGGCCAGTAAGGTAAGTCTTAATGGGTAAAGTTCAATCCATGGAAGTCCACACGTTGAAAGGAGAGAACCAACTTCCAAAATGTGTTCTCTGACTTCCAACCAAGCACCTGGCATGTATATGCATATTCATCCTCTCACTCCCCAAATAAGTAATTTTTTTTGCATGTTTGTTGATGTGTATGTAGAAGAAGGGACTTGAGTGTGTGTGTCTGTGGAGACCCAAGGGTGACATCGGGAATCATCCTGGATTGCTCAACCTCCTCATTGCTTTGCTCTCAGATTTCCAAATCTCCATCTCTCAGAGGCTGGATTTGCAGGTTACCACCATGTCTGCCTGGCATTTTTACATGGGATCTGGGATCCAAACTCAGGTCCTTTGGCTTTTGAGGCAAAGGTTTAAATCCTGAGCCATCTCTCCAACCCTGTAAATTAAAAAAAAAAAATTAAAACAGAATGGCCTGAGCCCTTCTCTTGCTTCTCTCTGTATAGCATACTTTCAAGAGTTAGTAGCTGTGTCCAGTTAGCTTATTAAACATTAATGATTATCAATTCCAGGTCAAAATATCTGCCAGGTGGGGGAACGTTTGTTTTTTTCGTTTTTGTTTTTTTGGTTTTTTTTGTGATTCTTTTTTTTATATATATATATTTTAATTTATTAACATTTTTTATTATTATTTCCACTCATACAAACTTAATAGGTAGAACGTTTTTTTGTTGTTTTGTTTTGTTTTTGTTTTTTGTGGTGGTGGGAATTGAATGCAGGTCCTTCTGCATGCTAAGCAAATACTCTCCCATTGAGTTATCTCCCCATCCATGGACAGGACTTTAATCCTGCAGCAGTCTAGTTTCCTTGATCTAAAGCAGAGATAGGAACAGTATCTGGGGCTGAAGAGATGGCTCAGGGGTTAAGCCTCTGCCTTGCAGGCGGGAAGGTCCTGAGTTCGGATCCTAGACCCCACATATAGATGCCGGGCGGAAGCGGGAGCGGCCTGCGTTTCTGGTCCTAGTAGGGCGGGGCCTGTGAATCCCAGGGCAGAGTAAACAAGGAGGAAGTGGAGGCCCATGGTGGTTCCCGAATTCGTCCGTGGTTCTACACACGCTCACATATGCACACACACACACACACACATACATACACACACACATATATACACACACACATACATATACACATACACACGCATGCACAATTGAATAAATAAATTTTTTAAAAAAGAACAGTATCTGATTATGGCTATTGAGGACTAAATCTTGATGTGTCCTCTTCATAAATACTTTCCATAGTATAATGGTATTTGGAGATTGGGCTTTGGCAGATGACTAGGTGATACAGGTAGCACCCTCATGAATGGAATCAGTGCCCTTATAGAAGGAATTGCCGAGAGTTCCTTTATCTCTTCCACTAAGGGAGGAATGCTGGCAAGGAGAAGACTATCAGTCAACCCTGCCAGCCCTCTGGCTTTTGACTTGTCACCTTTCTTTTCAATTGGAACATGAAATTCAATAGGTGGAAGGTACTAACCTGTCCTCTCTTGTATCCCCAACTTAGCCCTTCTTCTCCTCCCCCTGCCATACAAAGAAGTAGCTCAGTAACTATTTACTGATCTAGTGAACCATAGCATTAACTCCATGCCAAGGATGCTCTAGCCATGATCCATAACTGCCCTGCAGTCCACAGCTGTGAAAATAACCTTGTGAACAATGAGGTTAACACAATTGCCCTGGCTGGGGAGAAGATCATGGCTCATGGTTGGAACAGCTGAAACAAGGCATCCAAGACAGACAGCAAAACAACCCACAAGTGATTTTTCGTGGTGCCCCTGCCAGCAAGAGATGATTGAGGTTGGTGATAATCTGTATCTCTCTGGTTAGAGACTCAAGAAGTTGAAGGTGTGGTGTAGCAACATAAGAAGAATCCATCCAAAGTAACTCAACTTGTTGTCTAATACATGACCAATGATTGCCTACTCGCGCACCTGCTTCCCCAGGCAATCTCATGATAGGGACTCGTCTGTCGGACACTCAGGCAGGTAGTGCAGGAGCCCTGACAAAAGTCATGTCCTGGTATGAGTGTGAACTGTCCCCCACAGACTCAAGTGTTTACATCCTTAGCTGATGTCGATGCTTGGAAAAGGTCGTGGCACCTTTAGGAAGTGGAGCTTTAATGGAGAAAAGCATATCACAGGGGCGGACCTTGAGATTTGGCGGCCACACTGCTTCCTCACAGTGTACACTTGTTCTCTCCGCCTCCATGATGCCTGCAGTGATCTAACCAGCCTCCTGCTTCTGCCCCCAGCCTTGTCTTCTGCTATGAGATCCCACAAGTCACATAAATCTCCCCGTCTCCCTTAAGTGATGGATGAATGTTCTCTCTCTAGCAATACACAGAAGAGTACCTGTAACCGGTCATAACATCACAGGACGCAAAATCACCACACCTGCCAGTGGCCCTTAGAAAACCTGGAGTTAGCCATTAACACTTATTATTATCACAATCATCCATAGATTGTATAAAGAATTTTATTACAATAACTTCTTACATACACATTACATTGTACATATAGCGTACCTTCAGCATACTCACCCCCTAAATTTCTTCTTTTCTAGATTGGAGTTATTGATGAAGGAAGTGTTTCCTATTTTAATCTTTCAGCTATTAGTTTATATGTCTTTTTAATGACTGGATTTGTTGAAGCAGAAGAACAAATGTACTAAGGGGCAAGGGGCAATTCCTAGACCACAAAAGTCAGGAGGGAGTTAGAATAACAAGTTGCAGAAATAAATTGAAATCAGGGGCTCAGAGGCCTCTGGCATGTTGGGGCTCCCCACCTCCACCCTTTACTGGCACATCTTAGGTCTTTTCACTTTGTCCTATTCTCTCTGCTTATCAGTGGGCAGAAGCACAGCATGATAGCTTCTTTCTCTAAGAGTTATTTCTTTCCTTTCCTGAATGAGTGTATAATCTTTTAGTCACACGTCCAAATTCTGAGAATTTGCGTTCCCATTTTATAGAAGCAAGGAGAAATGGCCATGCCATAGCCGTTAAGACTGGCAAAGTAAATCCAAAGAATGCCAGCTTAATTAACCAGCTCCTGCCACCTACCTATCTTCCCAGGGAATGGTCCCACCAACCAATGACTGGGTCTCCCCCCCAACAGTTAGACAATCTCCTGGAGACTTAACTACTAATTTTTTAGCTCCAGCTAAACAAGACATCCAGTTGATATCTTGGTGCTGCTATGAGACAATACTTAGACTCGGGATACTTGAGAGAGAATGGGAAAGTTTATTTATTTGGCTATAATTCCAGAGAGGATATAAAATTATGGTTTAAAAAAAAAAAACATGGTGGGGGGTCAGAAGTTGGAGGCTGGTTCAGATCACTGTAGCTATCATGGAGGAAGAGAGAACAAGAGCCCCCCTCCCCCGTGACATGCCTTCCTCCAGCAAAGCTGAAGGATGCCACCATCTTCGCAAACATTAGCATCAGTTGAGGATTCAAACACAGAAGCCTGTGGGGAGTAATTCACATGCACACGATGACACTCGCCTCTTTGTTACACGACTGATAGGAGACTGTAGCTGCCAGTGCAGAGAGCTGGCCTGTCTTAGGAAGAACTAACTGCAGAATGAGTTCCTTGGGCCGCACCTGAAACAAGCACTTTTCATGGATCAGAGACTCCAGGGAGTGCAGCGCTTCTTCCGGTTTCAAAAACAAGGGAACTGGGCTGGGGAGATGGCTCAGAGATTAGAGATTTTGCCTCACAAACAGAGGTTCTTGACTTCTGATCCCCTGATCCTACATAAACATGCCAGGCAGAGGTGGCAGTGGCCTGTAATCCTGGCACTGGAAGGCAGGGTCTGGGAAAACTCAGAACAAACAATAAGAAAGAAGAACAACCAAGGATGATTCCTGATGTCACCCTTGGCCCGCCACAGGCATACATACTCAAGTGCATTCTTAAAAAAAAAAAAAAAAATGAAGGGGGGGAGCAGGGCTGGAGAGATGGCTCAGGGGTTAAGACTTTGCCTCATAAGCAGAAGTTCCTGAGTTCAGATCCCATGTCCCATGTAAAAAAATGCAGGGTGGAAATGGTGGCCTGCACTTCTGGCTCTGGGAGCAGAGCCTGGAAAATCCCAGAGCAAAAGCACGAAGGAGGTAGAAGCAATCCAGGATGATTCCCAAAGTCACTCTTGGTCTTCCACAGACACACACATTGCCCACTAGTATGTGTGTGTGTGTGTGTGTGTGTGTGTGTGTGTGTGTGTGTGAGGGCACTGTGTGTCCCTGTGGAAGACCGAGGGAATTTTCCTAGATTACTTCTACCTCCTCCTTTGTGCTTTGCTCTGGGATTTCCCAGGCTCTGCCCACCAGAGCCAGAAGTGCAGGCCACCATTTCCACCCTGCATTTTTTTACATGGGACCTGGGATCTGAATTCAGGAACTTCTGCTCGTGAGGCAAAGTCTTAACCCCTGAGTCAACTTTTCAGCCCAATAGTGCATTGTTGCACACACACACACACACACACACACACACACACACACACACACAGAGGAAAAGAGAAAGAAAAGAGGAAACTGAACCTAGTAACGGTTTATAATTCCCCCAAGTAACAGAGGAACAGAGGTGATGGAGAATTTGGATTTGGGGCGTGCTCTTGGGATCACAGGCTACCCACAGACATATGGAATTTGTTACAGTCATTTACCTGTCCCAGCCCTGACCTTGTTGTTGGAAAACATTTAGTTAGTTGCTTTTTTTTTTTTATTTTTGCGCTGGTACTCTCCTGCTTGTCCTGTTAAAACATTGAACTAGTTGCCTACACAGGCAGCTGTGGCAATATGCATTTCTACCCTATCTGTTCTGCCAACAAATGCTGCCTCTTCCCGTCCCCAGCAGCTTGTGTGCCAAGGTCCCGACTTCTGAGCTCCTAAGAGTAACTGAGTGGCTATCCTGATTCCACCTCCCAGATCCTTTTCTCTGACAGCATCCCCCTTTCCTGGTCCTTTTCCAGCAATTTTCTAGATAGTGGTCGTCCACCTCATCAAGTCACTTAATGACCATACACAGGAGCCAAAGGATAGCAACTTCAGCCTGCAATAATGAAGCATCTCCTTGGTGACCCTGAAGGGTCTGGTGTTAATGAAGATCAGATGTCCAGAATGGATATTTTATCAAGTGGCCTTTCGGCAGGACTTACTTGACAATAAATAATTTTCAGAGCATAAGCTATGTACATTTTAAGACTTTGGGGTTTTTTAAGTTTTGAAGTTTCATTTCACCATGGCCCTTTTGAGAAATGCCTAAGACAGGATGCCGGAACTGTAGAGATAATGTGTCCCAGCGGCACGTCTGCAGACAGCCAAAATGATGAGTGGCTTTTTTTTTTTTTTTTTGCTACTTATTAAAGGCAAATAGAGATGTTTCTTCGTTTCTTCTAAGAGATGGTTCTTATGAGGACCAAGCTGGTCTCAAAATTCTGGGCTCAAGGGATCCTCCAGCATCAGCCTCCTAGTAAATGAGATTATAGACCCACATCACTATGTTCAGAAGAAAATTTACATCATGAGAATAAGTTTTAAACTAATTTTAGTTAGTGCATAAAATAATGGGGTTTAATTCATTTTAGTTAGCATGTGAAATAATGGATTTATTATAACATTTTCATACATATATCACATTATACCTTGTCCATATTTGTATCTCGTTAAACTCCCTTGCTCCCCTTCTTTCTATTGTTAACCTCCTTTGCCTAGTTTCTCTTCCACTTCCATCACATGCATGTACGCATGCACACACACACACACAAAGTACATGCGCACACAAAAAACATACGGTGTTACACAGACACACATACAGTGATACACAGACACACAGATACACACACAGTCATACATACACAAAGAAACATACATCCACACTGACATAGAGACATGAAAACACATGCACACAGATATGCACATACATATACAGAAACTCATAAGCATATACAGATATACACAGAGACACAGACACACACATATACATATCTTTCTTATCTGTCTTTTCCTCCATTACCTGTCTCATTTTTTTCCTGTCTCCCTTTATACCCCTTTCTCCTCTGACAGAGCCCACCCTCTACTTTCATATCATATATATGCACATATATGATCTTAAAATCTAGATCTGGGGCCAGTGAGAGGCGCCTGCTTTCAAACTCAGCGACCTGAGCTTGACCCCTTAAATCCCCATGGTGGAAGGAGAGAACTGGCTTCCAAAAGTTATCCTCTGACCTCCACCTGTGCACCATGGCACGCACAGTCACTTGTATACAAACATGTACTCCCATACATGCAAACTTGCATAGGCACGTGCATGCATCACCACATACACACAACCAAGAAAAATGAGTGAAGAATTAAAAAGTACAAAACACAAGACAAGAGAAAGCAAAGAGTTCCTGAGCTTGTCCTCTGGCTTCTGCACACTCATGTGCACTTGAATGAATACACAGGCACACACACACACACACACACACACACACACACACACACACACACAGTGCTGACTTCACAGGACAGAGAAAGTAAATCTTGCAGAATGTGTCTGTCCTGGGGAAGGAAAACTGTTCTATTTCCCCAGAAGCAAAGGATAGTTCCTATCACACCACCTCAAGACAGAGTGCCAAAACAGGGTTCAGTGTGAACTCTGTGTGTGTGGCAGCTAGGAAATTAGGCAAACAGAGCAGCTGCAGTTTTGGGGATGGAAAGTCTGTATCTGAACTTTCCCATGACTTGAAGCCCTAGGGGAAGGGGCAAGGGACAGAGGAGACGCAGGGAGGCTGTGACTGTCACATACCCTTAATTACAAACATTTCATGCACTGAGACAAAGTAATGATCTTGGCTTTGTGGGGCCACAGAGAAGACATGAAGCAGAGCGTTATATAATAGAGCTGGGCCAACACCAAGGCCCAGAACAGTTAAAAGGGTCACCAGCTATGGGCGCAGTGGTCATGTCTGGAAATCTCAGGACTCGGGGAGCTGAGGCAGGCAGGCGTGAGTCTGATCTCAGCACACTCATGTGCACTTGAACACACACACACACACACACACACACACACACACACACACACACACGGTGACCTATATGCTGACTTCACAGGACAGAGAAAGCAAATCTTATAAAATAAATTATAAAATATCTCTGAGTTCTCCAAGATGCAACTTACAGAACTGCAAAAACAAACAGAAAGGTCACCGACTTTCAGCTGGCAGACTGTGGTGATTACATTGGTGGCAAATACATTCAGGCAAATTCAAAATCATGACCCTCTGTGTTAAACACCTTCAAAACACAAGCCCGCAAATACTCCCACGGTATTGGGGAACTGAGCCATGCTAT
Source organism: Typhlomys cinereus (assembly GCA_023101885.1). NCBI lineage: Eukaryota > Metazoa > Chordata > Mammalia > Rodentia > Platacanthomyidae > Typhlomys > Typhlomys cinereus. Next base: position 3,759,142 of record JALPQD010000200.1, on the reverse strand, counting down.
TCTCATAGGCTCTTTTCTCCTGTTCCTGTTTGAAAGTCCTCGGCACTTGGGTGAGTGCTGTGACCCCCAATACTGCTCTGTGCCAAACATGGATTTTTTTTCATGGCTCAAGAATATTTTTCCTAAGAATATAGAGAGCTGATACTGAGATATCAAAAAGCTAAAAGCCCATAGTCAATGCACCCTTAAAGCTTTTTAACTTGTTTCACACAGAATTGAGTTTTTTGTTTTTTCAGACAGGGTCTTGCTATGTAACCCAGGCCAATATATTTGAAATATATTCAAGTCTAATCCAATCAACTGGGACATGCTGCATCTTCCTGCAGGTTCTATGGTCCTCCTGCTCCATCTTCCTAAGTTGGGATTAAAGACGTAGGTCCACGTATCCAGCTCAAGATCTCCACTCTCAATTTGTAATAAAAGTTTATGACCTGGTGTTCTGTGAAAGTTGACCAATCACAAAGGTTTGTTAACTGAGTTTCAAATACTTGAGAGAGAAGGAGAAGAAGGAGATAAAGGGGAAAAGGAAGATGAGGAAAAGGAGAAAGAACAGAAGAAAAAGGAAGGGTTGTTAAACAAATTGTCCATTCTCATAGCAAATTAGTTGGGAATATGTGTATAAACATGTGCATACATGACCAAGAGGTCATTTGCTTTTCTCTGGTGAGGAAGGTAGAGATTGGGTTAATTCTATGGTGAACCACCCTAAAACCCACCACGGGACATGAGAGGGAGGGCAGCTCAGCCCTCTAAGAGCTACATGATTCCCGTATGAAGCACTGTGGCCACAACCTGGGCTATAAGTGGTGTGTGCCTCACTCTTTGAAGGAGTCAGGACATGGTGCAGATGCACACAAGTGGATAAGCTTTAAATATATTCAAGTCTAATTCAACCAACTAGAGCAGGCTGCAGCTTCCTGCAGACTCTTATTTAATTCTGGAATTCTCTTTCCCTGTCTTCCTGTTCCCACTCTCCCCCTTAGGCGATATTCACTTACTTTTCTCATCACTGTGTCAAAATACTTGACGGAAACAACCTAAGGAAGGTGGAGTGGATCCAGTCTCATGATTAGAGACTTCGGTTCATAGTGGCAGGGAAGACAGGGTGCAGGAACAGGCCAGCCACTGTGGTAACAGGAACATGAGATGAGCTGGCCATATGTGGTGGCTGTCAGGAAACCATGAGCCAGAGCAGAGCAAGGCTATAACCCTCAAGGCCCATGCAGCACTTCCTTCTGTTAGGCCCTACTCCCAAAGGGTCCACAACTCCACAAACACCACCACCATCTTGTAGAGGTAAATATTCAAGGGCTTGGGGTGGGAGCATTTTGCATGCAAACCACATCTCACTTGATCCATTCACTAAGGGTCTAAGGTCAGCTCAAGAGCCACCCTTACCCTTGTTCCAGGCAAAGCGAGCTCTTCCTCTGAGGTCCGAGGGCAGAAGTAGCCCACAGTATCCATTTACCACTCAGTGTTGTTGTTTTTTTCCTCTTAATTTTCACCTCGTTTTATTTTGATGGGGTCGGGGAAAGGACTTGAGTGTATGAGCCTGTGAAGGTCAAAGGGTGACATTTAGAATCATCCTGGATCGTTCTAACTTATTGCTTCGTTCTGGGGCTTCTTGGGCTCTGCCTTCCAGGACTAGAATTGCATGCCACAGTGTTTACCTGGGATCTGGGATCCAAACTTACGTCTTTTTGTTTGTGAGGCAAAAACTTTAACTTCTGAGCCATCTCCCCAGCCCTATTGCATATTTTTTCAGACAGCCTCTTGCTACATAGCCAGGCTGACCTTGAACACGCAGCAACCTCCTGCTTCAGCTTTGTGGACAAACCTGGTCCTATTTTCCATCAAGTATTTGCATATGTGCACATACACACACCTGCATTCACACATATAGAGACAAAATTGACACAGGTCACTGTCTATCCCAATGAACCTGGAGCTCTCCAATTTGGCTATACGGGCTGTCCAATGAGCTCCAGAAATCGGCCTGTCCCTGCAGCCCACTCCCAGAACTGGGGTTACAGATTTGCATTCTCTGTAGCACCTGGCTTTTGTGTGGGTACTGGACATGCAAACTAGAATCCTCAGGCTTGCACACCACGGGCAGTCACATCCCCAGCCTGTGATGTTGTCTTTTATGGGCGTTTGCTCAGATCCCAACCAGAAAAGAGAGTTCCTCACTTAGCAACTCCCTATTGATTGCTGCTTCCACGCACAGTTGCTGATAAGCATGTGCCGACTGACTAGAAGGCTGTGTAAGTATTTCATTTCATTCCAAAGGATGGCCCTCCTATAATCAATGGCCTTTGCAGCAAGAAGAAAGAATAAACCCTAGACAATTCCACTCGGGTCCTATTCAGTTTGAAGCTACAAGCAAAAACCAAGTCAGGAGAGTACTGGGTTGGGCAGGCAAGATCAACAAACCCGGCACTTTTGAGGCGGCAGCATCGAGTTGTCATTTATCCTTAGACAGAGAAGCTGAAAAATATCTGATTACGTGTCACCATGGCAATGCCAGAAGAAAAGCGCATCCTCTAAACAGGAAAACTTCTCAGCCTATTCTGATTCTGAGCACCACAAAGGTGAGTTTCTGAGCAATTTTTTATATTATAAAAGGTACGCCATTGTCTTATATTTTAATCTGTTTTGAAGTGCCAGTTTTTGTTCCCTCCTATGGAAATCACCCCTTAATTTTGAGTTCATGATTGTAAACACTGTGCGTATGATGCGAGGAGATACAGCTTTAGCATTCATCTGCTAAAAAAATTCCCTGGCTCACCTGAACTTTTTTTTTTTTAACTTTTTACTGGAGGATTTTATTGAAGAAAATGCTATCATATCTACAAATGAGAGCATATTTTACCTAATTATGTTCTACACACTGATTCTTACAGTGCTTCAGTATGCTAATGATATAGACATTTAAGAATATAATTATACTAGAAACGATAATGCAATGAGTCCTTGGGTTGTAGTACAGGACAAAGGGCAAATTATTCTTTCAAGTACGTTGAAGGATAGAGCATAGAAATGTTACAAAAGCACTTCCAAACTGTCCATGGAATGAGAAATAAGTAGTCTTTCTATAATATCTTTGCGATATTGTCTACCTGACAGTTGTACAGGCCACAAATTACAAATAAAGGTGGACAATCTAGTACAATTGAACTTATATTATTTAACATTTCTTTTTTATTATTTTCTACTTTTACAAGCATATTGAGTATCATCCCAACTTCTCTCTCTCACCCTCCCTCCCATTCTCTCCCTTCCTTTCACCTGAATTTTTAATGTCTACGCCACCACTGTGAGTCTGTGTGCCAGCCGTGGTCATATGACTTGCTCTATAATGCTACCAGGATTTATTTGTATACATTCGAGGGAGTTGTTCTCAAGGTATTTCTCACATTGGTGGATCTGGTGCGAGAAGAGTTGCCTGGAGTTTCCCAGAATGAGAAGTTCCTACATGAAGAGACAGGAAAGGGCGCATGTGCCCTGCTTCTCTAGGCATGGTGAGGATAGCACCGCACCTTGGTTAATGTTATCTATCTCTTAATATGTTCATGTTCCCAGTACTTAGTGCTTCTGTATACTGAGATTGTGATCATTCTAGCAACCCTGCCCAAGGGTGCATATCTAAGGAGTGGACCTGGAATTTATACCAATGGGTCTTGCTCCATCATCTGTTCCTTGGTAACTTGTTTTTCTTTCTTTTTTTTTGGTGTGTGTGTGTGTGTGTGTGTGTGTGTGTGTGTGTGTGTGTGTATGGAGGCCTAAGGGTCACATCAGGTTCATTGGTGCTTAAGCAATGCCACCTCAGTTTTCACACCTGCCATTGGTTATGTTCTTTCTTCTAAGAGATTAGTGAAAAAAGAAAATAAAGTCATTGTTCAAAATACCAGTGACTGGCTACGTTAATTCAGAGACAAATGCTTCCGATCTATATTTCTGACTTAGAGCAAACAGAAGAAATCTTCTTAGAAATACATGAATTTTGGACTGAAGAGATGGCTCAGGGATTAAAGCCTTTGCCACATGAGCAAAAGGGACTCAATTCAGACCCTCAGATCCTATGTAAAAATACTTTCTGGAAATGGTGACAACCTGTAATTCCAGCCCTGGAAGACAGAGCTTGGTAAACCCCATAGCAAGGCAGTAGAACAATCCAGAATGATTCCTGATATCACCCTTGGGCCCCTATATGCACACATAGTGCCCTCTTTTACTTACACACACACACACACACACACACACACACACACACACACACACACACACACACACAAAAGAAAGGAAAAAGAAAAGAAATATATGATTCTTATCTCATGTCTTTACTGTTTGGTTGTTTAGATTGCTTTCTACAAATGAAAAATAAGTCTCCAGATTCCAAAAGCAAACAAAATGACCTTTGCTTCTATTCTCATTTTGCTCTCTCTCTCTCTCTCTCTCTCTCTCTCTCTCTCTCTTTTCTCTCTTTTCTGCTTCTCAAATCTATGTGACCCGTAGTTCCCAGACTACTCCTCTTAGCTTATGAAGGGAATTTTGGTAATCATTCCAAATCTCAGCAAAAGGACCTTGGTTAGCTCAGCGTGGGTCAGGTATTACCTCTTGGACCAGCACCTGGAGCTCCTGGGTCAAAGCTATCTGCAAGATGCAGCACCCTCCTGCGACCTGTTTGTGTGAAGGAGACTTTCAGAAAGGCTGGCTTGGCGGCAGAGACAGATAAACAGACACACCAATAGTTTCTCCTATGCTTAGATACCCTTCCGGACTCTCCAGGATCCCACTACGAGGCTCAGCTATGTGACTTCCTGCCTCAACTTCCTGAGTGCTGGGATTATAGGTATGTACCACCCTATCTGGCTATATTTAGATTTCATTGAAATTCAAGTAAGAGTTAACTTCTGTCCCTCCATCTCTTCCTGGGTTATTGACTTTAGCTCAGCTCTATGAGTTCACAGAACTGAGGTCAGCTTTTCTGCATAGAGCAGAAGCAAGATCAACAGCTGCTTGCCAGCTGGAGCGCCCCAAGGGCATTAAGGTCCACAAAAAAAAAAAAAAAAAAAACAACAACGAGGACCTCTAGAGACAAGAATAAGCTCCACTGGGTTTCCCTAAATGCACATTATCCATTTTGTTCCATTAAACCCACAGTTGAACCACTATTCTAAGTTTTAGAGAAAGCACAAAATGGTAGCACTATTGCTGAGGAAGAAGTTATAATCTGGGGTGGGGGTGGGGGGAGAAGCTGGGAGGGGAGGAAGCAGGTCCCACACAACATCTCATCTGGTGTTTAAGACTGCATAGTTAAGGCCTGATAGAGAATGAACCATGAATCTTTTAAAAAAATATTTATTATTTATTCGATTGTGTGTGTGTGCATGTGTGTGTGCATGTGCGTGTGCGTGTGCGTGTGTGTGTGTGTGTGTGTGTGTGTGTGTGTGTGTGCAGAACCACGAGCGAATTCGGGAACCACCATGAACCACCTCCACCTCCTCCTTGTTTACTCTGCCCGGGGATTCACAGGCTCCACCCACCAGGACCAGAAACTTAGGCCGCCCGGCTTCTGCCCAGCGTCTATACGTGGGGTCTAGGATCCAAACTCAGGACCCTCCGCCTGCAAGGCAGAGGCTTAACCCCTGAGCCACCTCTCCAGCCCCTAAACCATGAATCTTAAAGTAACAAGGATTAGAAAATCAAAACAAGGAGATACATTTTCTTTTTCTTTTTAAAATTTGTGTGTGTATATGTGTGTGTGTGTTGTGTGCATGTATGTGTGAGTACAGATATGCGTGTGCTACTGTGTATATGTGGAGATCAAGAGGACAACTTGGGGGAGTTAGTTCTCTTCTTCCACCTTGCCAAGGCAGGGAACTTCTGGTTGTTTCTGCCACTTACATTCTCCAGGCTAGCCAGCCTGTGAGTTTCCAGTTGATTCTCTCATTCTCTTTTGCCCATCTCACCTTAGAAAGGCGGGGATTATAGATTCGAGTTACCGCATCTAGCTTTCTGTGGGGTCTAGGGATTTAATTCAGATCATCAAGCTTGTACGACAAACGCATTTACCCATTAACCTATCTTGTTGGTTTGGAGACATATTTTCTACTGTCTAGGATCTTGCAACCTCAGAGATAATGGCAAGGATTTTTTAGGATAAAGAAAAGTCCACACAGCAAGGTTAGAATCAGGCTAGTAACATAGTCAGTGTACAGATGTGACCTTAGCACTGGCTATAGACATAGTAGTACACACATGTAGCCTTCTTGCAAGCTGTAGGATGCCACAGAGGAGAGACAGAAACTGAGATGCAAAGGGCACTGGACTGTCAGAACATAGGTAAAAGACCATGCCCCTCTGTGCCCATGGAATTCCCTTCACCTGCGAAGAGCAGTGGAGTTTGGGTCCAGAGACCCATGGCCCTGGATATTGTATGGACAGTTGTGCATACAAGTACCAGACTATAAGGGACAAGTGTTTAACTGAAAGCACAGCAGTCCTTTAGCAACACCAGCAGCGTGGCAACAGTTTAAACTGGAAAGGCCAGAGCAACCCTGCTGTGAATCCGGTGGATGAGACCAGCTGCAGAGTTCACAGGCATCACTGTGGAGATATGACACAAGCATCCATCCCTCCCAGATAGGGGTTTAAAGAAAACGATTAATACCAAAGTCTAACTTAGAGAGCCTACGGTTGATCGGGGTTATTTCCAGCAGTGTGCGCAAGGTTTGCATACAGAAGCATGGGTGATGTCAAGGAAGTCACAATTGGGAGGTCTCATCATAGTGTGGGTGGTGGTTTCCCTAAGGCTGTACAGATGGAGTCCCCCCCCCCCTTTTATTGCCTTTCCCAGGCTTAGATACTCTAGCTCCCTCTGGAGACTTCAAGGCCTCAGGGTATGTACAGTTAGGGTAGAATTACATACTGATGACTGGGAGGAGCTTCAGAGATCAGTAAGAATCCCAGGCGAGGGCCCAACCCCGCTGCCTCTGAGGGAATGTCTGAAGCCAACACGTCTGATCCGGATGGTCTTTTGCAAGTAGTTTCAGCTGCTGGTCAAAGATGGCAGCTGTTTGTTTTTTGTTTTTTTTTTTTCTTTTGAGAAAAATGCCATACAACACCTTGTGCCTGTGACACACCGCAACCTGACATGCCACAGGGACACTGAGTGACTTCCTTCCTCCCCGGCGATAGCTACCAATCTGCTTTCTTTTGCCATCTATTCCTGGGGACGCCCTATTCTGGAGACACTTGAACCTGGGGCAACACCTCAATCTCATTCGTTCCTCTAAGAACCCGCCTCAGACACAGCACCCAAGGCAGAACTGACCCACAGCGCTCCAAGGCTGGCCTCAGGCTCTGGAAGGCCCCGGCTTCCGGGGGTCCTGTAGAGCAACCACCTGAGGGTCCTGAGTCAATAAAGCAGGTTGAAACAAGTGACCAGTTTGTTCTGCATGGTCTTTGGTGTCCCATGGTGTATGACATCCAGTGTTTTACTCGGTGCCTCATAGGACAACTCTGCTTTAATATGCTCAGGACACCAAAAGCCGGTCAGTCCTTAGTACAAGGTACACTGATAAGTTATCTTAATTCTAGAACATTTTTAGACTGCCAAGCATTTGTTTGTGCTGTGCGTGTGTGTGCACACCAAGCCTTGTGGCAATGCCCGAGAGACTGAAAAGTTGGATAACTCAGAGACAACGGCGCCAACTGGATCCCAGAGGATCAAGGGCCCAGAGGCAGCACTGGATCGCCGAAGGCTGGGTGTGCATACGCACAGCCTTATTTGTTTAGACCTTTGGTACTGGCTAATTAATCCTGGTGTTGCCTGGAAGGAAATAGACAGGAAGCTTACTACGGTCTTGCTTGATCTGTACGTGCTGAAAAATTCCAGAACAAATGGTGAAAAATAATGCCGGGAAAAAAATTAGCCTTTCAGCCATCCTTCCCCAAAGGGACCCACACCTTTTACTAGGACTACTGTATATTGGGGAAAAGGATATAATTAGACCTTTTGGGGTCTACTAGACACTGGCTCTGAACTCACATTGACCCCAAAGGCCCCGGTGAGTTTTGGGCCTTCTAGTTAACACAGGGACTCAAGGAGGTCAAGAGATCATGGAGCCAGATTCTGACTCATAGTTTGGGATCCAGCCGGTACCCAAACTCATCCTGTGGTCATTTCCCCAGCTCCAGAATGCACCATAGTGATAGATAAAGATAGAGAGTGATAGATATGCTTAGAAGACGGCCACATCCCTACATTGCGACTCACGCTAACCCACCAGGCAGATGCTGTTATGATCCTTGCTTCAGAATTTATGAAACAGGGCTGCACACCACAAAAGAGCAAAGAGGACAAGCAAGATTTGAATTCAGGCCATCTGACCCTAGCCATGAGTAGTTCTGGCTCCAGCTCTGCCCCAACCTTGGAGAAGCTGCTCACACCCAAGCTTCGTGCTCCCACAATGATCTGGCCCACTGCCTTCTTCTAAAGTGACTGCCTACCCGACTGTGAGGAGTAGGAAGGGGGAGCTGGAGACAGTTCAGTCAGCAAGTACCTGCCATACAAGCACGAGGACCTGAGTTTGATCCCCAGCACCTGCATGAAAAGTTGGGTTTGTAATTCCAATGCTGGGCTCACAGATTCCTAGAGCTCAATGGCCGCCCTAACCTAATCAGTGAGCTCTGGATGCAGTGAGGACACTCTCTCTCAAAAAACAAGGTAGATAGTCATTGTAGCAGCTCTCCTTACATAGACTAGTTTTCTTATGACATACTGGTTACAGTTCCTCATCCAACTTTGCAGGAGAGCTCACACCACCAGGGCCAAGGGAACTGGCCACACCATCTCTATGTAATGGCTGAGACAGGGACGATCCTTGCTTGCCAGACCAGCATGTCTGGCCAAGTATACACAAGGATTCCAACTCTCTCAACCAGCTGTCTGTATTTTATTCCAGGGCCTAGTCCCACCCACCATGGGGTGGACCTTCCCCATCAGCTAGATAATCTCCTGCAGGTTCACTCTGGGCTTAACTCAACCACTATTTCTCTACAAATGTGCCCAGAGCTCAAACCCTCAACTGTCAAGTTGACACCTATGCCTGACTATGACAATTGTCCAGAGAAATGATAGCTGAAATTGACCTCTGGACTCGACGCATACATACATGCAGGCATATGCATGTATACCTGCATACACATGTGCCTTCTACATGAACATACACACATACCCTCACACACGTACATGCATACCTGCACACACATGCACCCCTATATAAACACACAAGTACACATGAATACACATGCATATATATCTGCATGAACATACACATGGATAAATGTGCATGCATACCTGCACACATGTGTACCCCCTACATGAACACACACACACACACACACACACACACACACACACAAACACACACATACACCTAGGAAAACACTGGCCTTTTACCAGCCCATGTTCTGAACCTGGCCTGCTACCATTTCAGGGAGGCTGGCAGGAAACTCTAGGTCAAGTCAAGGAAACTTGTTGCCACAGCACAGCAGAGAGGATGTGTGCACGTCACTTCCCCAGCTGACCTGGAGAAGCCCCAGAGGAAGCTCCTGCGCGGAGGTTTTGCACCACAGCCCATCTGAAGCCTTTTGTGGCAGACAGTAACCTGCCCTACTGCTCCACAGCAGCTGGTGACATGATCACTATGGCAATGCAGCTAAACAAGCCTGTCTTCTGCTCCCAGGGGATTGTGGGAATTGGTCACTTCTTCCTTCTGCTCAATTCCCAGCCATGAAGTGAGTGGTTTAACTTTTAACTCTGCCACAATTCCCTGCCATAATGTACTATTTTATCCCAAGCTCAAAAGCAATGAGGCCAAATGGTCATAAATTGAAATCTCCCAACCTTTTCTCTTTGTAAGCTGATGGTATTGGGTATTCTGTTACAGTGATGGAAAGTTGACTAGCATACTATCTATGTTTAAAGGATATCTATAATATGCATTCTGCCATTGCAAAAACCCTTACTAATGGTATATGGCTGTTTGGCCACCTCCTTACAGTGAAGATTGCTTTATTAAATTGGAGGCCAATTTTGTACTGCTTTTCTAACTGAGTGACTCCTATTGTGAAGAAAACTGTCTGGATGTATACGCAAGTAACGAGCCAGCTATTCCCTTGAAAGCCACCAGGAGCAGCCTCCTTTTAGTGAGGTTTCCACATTCATCTCAAGGCCACGAGTCTGGCAGTACTGCATGTCCAGTCTGCATAATCTACACCAGGTGGGTGTGGCTTCCAGCAGGGCAGGGACCCTCCTAAGAGTCCAGCAGGACAGAAAATATTTAGAATCTTGGAGGGAGAGGGCTGAGGCTGGTGGGGATGGGAGGGACCAGGTGTGTTAGTGCTGTGTGGTGTGCTGTCACGGTGACAAGGCAGGAGGAGAGCTTGCTCTCTCTGTCCAGATGGCAATGGCTCTGTCCTCTCTAACACCTTTGTTTTGTATTTGTGTATATACACCCAGATGCACATATACATGTGTGTTTGCATGTATATAAGCCAAAGGACAACCTGGGGTATTATCAATCAGAGATTCACCATGTTTCCGAGGCAGGCCTCTCCCAGGCCTGGAGCTTGCCAAGCAACTAGGCCAGTTGGTCAGAGCCCCAGATATCCACCTATCACTACTTCTCCAGTCTTGAGACCACTAGTGCACACCACTATATCCAGATTTTTTTTTAAACTTGGGCACTGGGAATTGAACTCGGGTCCCTAAGCTTGTACAGCGAGCACTTTACCAGGTAAGCTATCCTTTCAGACCTCTCCTTTGTTTCTTTGAGTCAGGGCTCCATCATGCATCTGGGACACATTTTTACATCCAGCCACAGGCCACCGTGACTATGGGCTCTTCCCCTTAATCCCATCTCTTCCCTGAGCTTCCAGTGCTATGGTTGCTGTCAGTCTACTGTGTGGCCCAGACTGACCTGGACCTCAAGATCCTCCTGCTTCAGCCTATGCAGTGCTAGGATTCATGCATAGCCTGAATTTTTGTATGTCTTTTCTGTTTACTGGCCTGCTGCTTTTACAGTTTTCTTTTCCTATATGTATTAGAGTATTGTGTAATTAGGAAAAAATCATTTTTCAATAAATCGTAATAGATTTCTGATAGACGTTTCGAATTTCAGTTTTACCAGGATAAAACTGGTAGTGCCTCAGATGATCACCTTGGAGATAGCTGAGATGGTTAATCTTGAATGCTAACTTAAATGCAGAAAAACCTAGAAGACAAGTTGCTAGGCATGTCTGGGAGGGTTCACTGGGTGGGGTGATTCACCTAATGTGGGCAGCACCATCCCATGGGCTGGAGCTCTAGGCTGAATGAAAAGGAGAGGGAGCTGAGCGCCAACATCCATCTTTCTATCTGCTTCCTGACTGAGGAGGCCATGCGACCAGCCCTCCCACACGCCTGTGGCCGTGATGTCCCCACTCGTGATAGACTGTGCTCTCAAAGAGTGAGCCAAAATAAACCCTTTCTTTGTTAATTTGCATTTTTCAGGTATTTTGGACCAGCAATAGGAAATATAACAAATATGGTCATTCCGCTGAAGAATTCCTTACTGATGTATATCATTAAATAAAAATGACAGTTGGGCACAGTGAGATGGCTAAGCGGGTAAAGGTATTTACACAGAAGCCTAAAGGTCTGAGTTCAATCTCCAGATCCCACAGGTGATAGAAGAAAACCAACTCTTGAAAGTTGTCCTCTGACTCTACACATGTAGCCTGGCTTGTGTCCTCATAGATAGATAGATAGATAGATAGATAGATAGATAGATAGATAGATAGATAGATAGATAGATATTGATAGAGATACAGATAGATGGATATTTAGATAGGTAGGTAGGTAGATAGACAGACAGACAGATAATTATTTTTTAAATGACAGGTGACCAATGCTTTGGATTAAGCTCCTATGCTAAGCACCAATGGATCAGGCTACAAATTAAAATGGGGTCACATTGAAGTGTCCCATTATCAAGCAGAAACTAAACTGCTTGTCTAGCCAAAGAAACCAGAATTAGAAAGAACCAAATTTCCCCAGCAGGCCAGTTTCAATTGGCAAAATAATAAAGTTCCCTTTCCCTTAATCCTTATATAAGAAAGGCAACCTGATGGGCTAGGGAAATGGAACAGTGGTTAAAGCCCTTGCCTCACAGTTTGGATCCCAGATCCCAAGTAAAATGGCTGGGTGGGCGGGTGTAGTAGCCTGACTGTAATCCCCCCATCCTGGAGGGGGGCTGCTGCTCCACAGCCCCACCCCTAAATGCAGCCACCTCAGCTGACATCGCTACCCCACCACCGAGAACCAGATCCTAAGCAATAAGTAACCAAGCCTCTTCTCCCTTAAACTGCTGTGTCAGCTATTCTGCCAGGCTGAAGAGAGGAGTAATTGATACATCTGAATGTGAGGATGCTCCTGAAGACAGTGATAAGATGAAAAGTGGCCAAAATACACAAAGAGTTGGGGAGGTGGCTCAGTGGTTAAAGTATTTGCCATGCAAACAAAAGGACTAGAGTTCAGATCCCCAGATCTCAAGTAAAATGTTGGCTGGGTGTGGCAGCCTTACTGTCCTTCCAGCCCCAACTATAGAGCAACTGGACTGGCTAGCAACACTGACTCTGTGGGCAAACTCTGGGTTTAATTAGAGACCCAGCCTCTAAAGAACAAGTTGGAGAGTGATCAAGACTAATTCTCCATATCAAGCTCAGGTCTCCAAGCTTGATAGGACACATGTGTACACACACACTCCCCCACACACGCACACACACACACCACATGCACAAACACATGAAATTGAAGGGAAAATGCTTAAAGAGAAAGGCCTGCCCTGCTAAAGCATCCATATGTCATATGATTGGCAACCAGTCTTCCAGGCTTCCAAGTACCTGTGGCTGAGTGACATAACCTGTCAACTAAAGAGCAAAGGAAATTCCTTCAGTTTGTGACTGTTGACAGGTTACATCAGAATATGGTTACATGTTACTACAATGGTTGTGCCATTCTATAATTAAGAAAATTACCCTGGGAATTGACATTTTCACGGCACAACCAAGGGTGTTGCTGTGCCTTCGGATGTTACAGGTTCCTGGCTTAGGAATCTCTGTATTCATATCAAAGTGAAAGAATTAAAATGAAACCAATGATTTCTTTGTACTCTTGGAAGAAAGCTGAATTATGATTAGTAAACCAGCTGAGGTGGGGGAAACCACATTTGTTTACATGAGATAACAGAGATATTCCAAAGTGGGAAATAGACTTCCAGGAGGCCCTTGCTGCCTGGGCATGACTTGCAGTTTGTGGCTGGTGATAAGATTTCTGGAATTTATTTTTCCTCCTGCCTTGGCAAGTTCACAAGATAAAAAGGAGATAGAAAGGGCCCATTGTTTCCTCATGTCTATTTATAGAGCTATAAACTGGAGTTTTCTTAAGTAGACAGATAGGCAAGGTAAATCATGTAGGTTTAGGGTGAAGTTCAGATGATTTGTTCTTCCAAATGCAAAGCTAGGACTGTCTGTCTGTCTGGAGGAAGCTAGAGCTGAATGAGCGCTGCAGGAAACACAGTCAATTCAAGGACGGGAAAACTTGCCTTGGCTCTGCCTTTGAGTTCTACAGACCATTTCCAACCTGCCGCCTTGCACGGAAAGCCAATTGATGAACTGGGGTCCACGAGTTGGACCTATATCTTCCTATATTGCTTCTACCCACTTCTTGCTTTGCACTGGGATTTCCCAAGCTCTGCCCACCAGAGCCGGAAGTGCAGGCTGCCATTTTTTTTTTTTTTTTTTTTTTTTTACGTGGGACCTGGGATCTGAACTCAGGGCCTTCTGCTTTCAAGGTAGAATCTTAACCCCTGAGCCATCTCTCCAGCCCCCACCCTCTTTTTTGAGACAGATCCTCATTGTTCTGGGCCTTGCTGATTAGTCCACTCTGTGAACATACCAAGTCAAGTAAGTCACCTGACCCCTGGGCTTGGCGGGTCTCTTTGCAAATGTGTGGTCTGGACAGACATTCCATCCCAGAGGAAAAGGAAACAATCATAGCACAACCTCAGGGGACTTCAGCTAGTTAGTGCCCCCCCATCCAGCTCTAACCTGATCGTCAAGGTCCTCCTGTTCTGATCCTTAAGGACCAATCCATACAGGATTAGGAGTAATTTTCTGCATGAAAGGAAGGTTCCAGGGGATAGATTTGGGGATAGAACCTTCCAGAAAGCAACTTCCAGGTGAAAACAAAAAGAAGGCGCTCACTTACCGGGGTTCTCACATTAGGGTTCCTTTTCTCCCTTCAGCAAAGCAATTTAGCACGCAAACCCTGTGGTGTCGCCTGCCCCCACGAAGCGGACCAACAGGGATCTCAGGAGGAGAAATGCATGAGACACCGCCATCCCTCAGTCATGGGAGCAAATCAGACCATAAAAGCTATTATTCTCTTTCTAAGAACTTGCACCTGAGGTATTTCTGTTGTTGTTTTAAAGTGGTCAGACATTTAAACCTGCGGAATTAACATACGGACAAGAACGTCAAGTCCTGAAATGACAGCAGGCAGCCAGGAAAAGAATTAAGGAAAGATTCTGGAAACTGAACCAGCTGCTGAAATCAAAGGGACAGGATCGCCAGGGACAAATCGCAGCCAAAAGCCGAGATCTGGGTCTTCCGGGAAGGAGACTAGAGGAGGAAACATGAACCCACGCAGACAGGCAAAGCCTTCGCGACAACCTGTCCCCAGCATCCCACGGACGCCGTCATGCTGCCCCTTCCCTGCTCGCCCTCTTAGCCACAAAGGGTTTGGGTTTGTTCTTTTCCAGCCTGGGCTTTTTCCCTCACGGTGGACTTCCCTCACGATGCTGGTCTGGGGCCAGATTCTCCCGCGGAGTTCCCCCAACACTAGGGAGATGCGGGGTAGTTTCAATGCCGATAGCCCACACCCTTGCGCTTGCGCAGTCAAACTCTGGGGGGCACATCCCCTCCACCAGGGCCCTTAGTGCACACTAGGTGTGTGACTTCAGAGGTCCCTAGGGTGGATCGTACTCCAGCCCGGAGCCGCTCCAGCAAACCAAAGGAGCCCTTGGAGACCTCGGCCCCGCCCGCCAGCAGCCCTCGCTCCGCCCACTATCAGACCCCACCCACCAGCAAGCCACACCGTTCGCCCCCGCCCACATATCATCCATGACCAATGAGAGAAAACCACGTGGGCTCCAAAACAACCCTTGAGCAAGGCCAGTTGGAATCATTGGGGCCATAGTGCCCACCGCGCCTCCTGCTGGCTGATTCCAGCATCCTACATTAGCATCTGCTGCACCCTGTCTCTCCAAAAGGAGACTCCCCCGCCCCTTGGATTCACACTTTTGCAGCCTGGGAACTGCAATTTCTCCAGATGACAGTGTAGGACTGCAGCCTGGTTTCGACTGCTCTCAGAAACCCCATCTGCTGCTCAAGAGCAAGTGCGGAGAGATGAGTGTGTCTTCTTGCAGCCTGTCAGTGGGGAGCCCGGGGAAGCAGCCACACCTGAAGGATGGAATACT
This sequence comes from Typhlomys cinereus, assembly GCA_023101885.1. Taxonomy (NCBI): domain Eukaryota; kingdom Metazoa; phylum Chordata; class Mammalia; order Rodentia; family Platacanthomyidae; genus Typhlomys; species Typhlomys cinereus. Next base: position 3,743,555 of record JALPQD010000200.1, on the reverse strand, counting down.
CCTGCCTCTTCGCTGAGCTCCTCCCTATATGAGGATGAACCCCCAAAGCAGTGGTTCCCATTTCAAGTTAATCGTGTTAAATGACTCCAATCCCCAATGTTGCTGTCTACGACTCTGTGCTGATTTGGACTTGTGTTCAAGGACCGAGCCTGGAAGTTTGTCCTTTGTTAACCCCCCCCCCCCAGTAAATGCCTGATTTCATCAGACATCAAAAGAGCCAGCAGGCTGCTGTATTGGAAGGGCACAGAGAAAGCAGTCGGTAATAAAGACATAAAAAGTAATTTTCTCCAGGCTTGGGGAGAGTGCTCAGTAAAGCACCCAATTCAGATTCCCAGAACCCATGTAAATTCTGACTGTAATTCCAGTACTCTGCAGACAGAAACAGAATGGAACCCTCAAGCAGGAAGACAAATGAGGCTAGCCTATGCTGGCCAGATCTGGATTCACCTGAGACCCTATCTCAGTGAAAAAGGTAGAATGGAGGATGTAATGGTTTCTCTTAACTATCGCTGTGAGAGAACACCCAAACTCAAGCAACTTAAGGGAGAAAGAGAGATTTATTCAGCTAAGGTTCCAGAGGGGAGATACAGTCTTTCAAAGCAGAGGCCGCATAGCTGGCTGGCCAGAGCTGGAGGAAGCTATGTCACTGTAGACATCTTGGAAGCTGAGAGCTGCAGACTGCTTGCTGCAAAGGCAGACTTCTCTTGGAGGTAGGATGGGACTAATCCACCTCCAGGCCCACCCCTTGTGACTTCCTTCCTCCAGCAAGACTCCACCTCTCAAGATGCCATGACCTTGCCAAACACATGAGACTGTGGGGACACATCTCAAACCATGACCGAGGAAGACCCCAGACATCTTCCTCACCTCCATATGCATGCGGCACACATGTGAGCACACATAGGCATCGTGCACACACAAGAATTTTTTTTAATGTAGCTTCCCCAGGATTCCCTCCAGCTAGTGCAGTGCCCAGCAGCCCCAAGACCCCCATGTCCCCAGCTCTGCGCCTGTGCCGCCAACACCAGAGCATGTCCTGCACTCAGGCCAGTCCGAGTTTTCAGATGGCATGTTTTGTTAGGAGACTCTGTCTTTTCTCCGGTGTATGCTTTGACCTATTTGCTAAAAACTAGATGGCCACGCCTGCGGGGGATTTACTTCTGAGCCCTCTGGTCTGTCTCGTGAGTCTACCATGAGCCATGTGCCAGTACTCCAATGATCTGTGACTCGGGGCTCTGTGTAGTTTGAGATCAGGCATCACCCTCTTTCTAGGGATCACCTTGTCTCTTTGAGTCTCCTGTACTATCAATGAATAATAGGATTTTTTTTAATTCTAGTGAAGAACATTGTTGGGTTCTTAACGGGGTTGCATTGAATCTGTGAATTGTATTCAGTACTGAACTCATTTTCACAGTATTCAAGTTGAAGAACAAAACTAGATCCATATCCCTCATCTTGTACAAAAATCAATTCAAAGTGGGTCAAAGATCTTCTAAAGGAAGTGTAGGATGGAACCTAGGGGAAATAGGCAGAACTCTTCAAGACACAAGTCTAGGCAAGGACTTTTAGAAAAGAACTCACGTAGCACAGAAAATAATCCCAAGAACTGCCCAACTGGTTCATATGAAATCAGAAAGTTTTTGTACAACAAAGAAAAAACAATCAGCAGAGTGAAGAGATAGAAACAGAATGGGGGGAAAATCTGAGCCAACTAACTACACATCAGGCAGGATATTAGTATCCAAGATATATAAAGAACTACAAAAATTAAAAACCAATAAATCAGATCAACCAATAAGTGGTCTAATGAGCTGAACACTCATTTTTCAAAATAAGAGATACAAATGCCGATGAACACTTGCAGAGCATTCGACCTCCTTAACCATCAGGAAAATGCAAATTAAAGCTCCTTCGAGATTCCATTCACTCCGGTCAGGATGGATATATTTATTGCAGTTACTTTCTTTTTGTTGCTGTGAGACAATATTTACACACAACTTAAGGGAGAAAAGGAGATTTACTTGGCTTATGGTTCCAGAGTGGAGAGAGTCCATTGTGGAGGGAATCACACAGCACAAGACATGGCTGGAGGCAGAAGCAAGAGGCCACCATCATGAAGACAGACAAGGCAAGAGCAAACTGAAGACGCAGAGCCAGGCTGCCAAACTTCAAGCTCGCCCTCTGTAATATGCCTTACTCCATCAAAGTTCCGCCTCTTAAAGGTGCCACAATGTTCCCAAACATTGACACTAGTTAAGGATTCAAACACATGAGCCTATGAGGGGATGACTCACATGTAAACTATGACAATAATTGAGAAAAATGACAACGAATACTTGCTAGGATGGGGGAGGGGAAGAGGAACCCTAACACACTGCTGGAAATCAGTATAGAGGTTCATCATAAAACAGAAAAACCTGAGTCTGAAATACCGTATGGCTCAGCTGTACCACGTCTGACCCCTTACTCCAAGAACAGCATACCACAGAGTATGTGCACATCTGTCCGATGACCTATGATGGCCACACTCCTAGTCTCAAATGGACCAGTGAGTATATTAAACATGTAGCAAGGGAGGGTAAGGGAGCAAATAGCAAGTAGTAGGTAGATAGGAACACATCATCAGACCGAATGCTTGCAGCACCCCACAGAACTCGACCAGAGTAGCCCAGCCAAGAGAACAGGCAAAAATACACCATCCAATCAGGTGCTTAGAGCATCTCGAAATCAGCTTTGGGAATCCCTGATGAGGAGGCAGCTGGAGCTCCGCACTGAAAGTCCAGGGGAAATCGGCTCATCTTTCCCACAGGGAGCTTCTGCCTTCTTTTTCCAACCACAGGCATCTATACCAGGACTAAACAATCGTGACTTCAACAACTGTAAACAGCACATGACCATTTGATAATATAATTTATATTATAATATCCATGCTTTAAAAATATCTAATTAATTTGAGAGAGAGGACGAGAGAAGAGGGTACCATGTTGGCTTCCAGGAATTTAACTCAGGTTGCCAGGTTTGACCCGCTGAGCTAGCTCCCTGGCTACAATATCTATGCTTACTATGGCACTAGCCACAGTAGCCAAGAAATGGAACTGGCCTACGTATCTATCAACAGATGAATAGATAAATAAAATGCAGTATTATAGACATGTAGGATTTTACTCTGTCGTCAAGAAAAGTGAAATGATGGCATTTACATGAACAGAATTGGAATCTCTCATGGGAATCCCAGATTTAAAGTACACATGTGTACTCATAAACGTGTCTTAGTGAGCACTTGATGCCCCATCTCTCTGCATGCATCATCTCGTCCTTGCTGCTGCAAACACCTGACCCGAGTATTCGGGGAATGAGGATCTTGCTCAGCTGCCATGAAGCTCAGAAAGGAGAGCTGCGGGCAGGAGCGGAGGGAACTTTTTGAACTACTGCCACAACCAGAGCGGCAGGCAAGGACCAATGGGTATCCGCTTGCTCCAAATGCCACTGGCTCACTGCCCCTCTTCTCCTCCTGCCCAGGAAATGGTGCTGCCCACCAATGGGCAGGTCTTCCCACGTCTATGAAAGCAATTAAGACCATCTCCTACAGACCCATCCAGAGGCCTGCCTTCGCTAGATAACTCCACACAGGTGTGTCCAAAGGCTCAGCTCCCAAGTGCCAAGTGGGTAGCCTAGGCTCACTGGCATAGTCATGAAACTACAAACAGGATCAGGAGTAGGTAAAGGCATCATGGGGGGGATAAGAAAGCAGAAGGGGATGGGTCTAGAGGAAGGAGAGAGGGGAGCTTGGGGGCTCAGGGGAAATGAGCACAAGGCACGATGACACATTCGGATAAAAAGTCGTGATGAAGCTCATCACTCTCTGGCCTGAAAGAAAAGTCAAGAAAAATGAAAGCATGTGACAAACGAACAGAGACCGAGGATGCGGCTGCTGTGCCCCAGGGTGCGGAGGCTGCATCTGTTTGTCCCTCGGCTTTTCTCTCAGGCAGGTCCAGCTATCAGCTGTTGCTCAAATGACAGGCTTGTTCGTTCGGAACATTCACTCTTTTCTAACCCCCTGGGTTGTGAGGTTTAGAGACTCTGACTTCTGCCTTTGCAAGCCTAGTTTATAAGGTTTTCCGTTTTGAAGACTGACTTTCAGTCATTCCTCAACTTAAAAGTCTAGACATGGCACAGTTTTGTTCCTAGAATGTGTTTTCCACCTAGGGGAAACCATAGGGTCTCCCCAGGATGCAGACCCCAGCTCGCATGCAAGCAACTCACATGTTAGACTGGATTCAGACTGGATAATATATGATCTTAAATTTGCTGCGGACCTTATGCATGCTAGGCAAGCATTGTACCACTAAACTACATCCCCAGCCTGTTGCTATGACATGCTCGTGACCCAACACGCTGTCTTAATGAATGTCCCCTTTATTACAGAAAACATGCCTTCTACGGTTGGTGGATAACGCAAATTAGAGATGTCAGTTATATCAAATTGGTGGCTGACTACTTTCTTTCAATTTTTCAGTACAGTGCTCCTGAAATTCAAAAGTGAATCTCCTAGAACCAACTGTCCTTTTTCAGAAGAAATGCCGTGTGTGTGTGTGTGTGTGTGTGTGTGTGTGTGTGTGTGTGTGTGTGTGCCTATGCCTCTGTATGTGTGTGCCTGGATACATCACCCATGTAGCACACGTGGTGGCCACAGATCATGTCAGGTATCTCTATTGTTCTCTATCTTTGTTTGGTTTTTTTTTTTTTGAGGCAGGGTCTCACTGAACCTAAGCTCATCGAGTTAGCTAGACAAGCGCTCTATCATTGAGCTACATCCAGCAGCTACATCGAGAGCTGCCAGGATTCTATCTCTGTTCTCCCGCCCCCAGTCTTGTTATGCCTGACTTTTCATATGAGTGCTGGGGATGGAACACTGGTCCCCAGACTTGCACAGAAAGCGCCCAATCCACCAAGCAGCAACCTGCCTCCACAGTGCTTGCTTTTTGACTGACATTGTGATATTATTGATGTGCATGCAGAAGGAGATCCTGCCTTCAAGATGGTGAAAGACTGTGCTCTGATCTCCACATGTATGCTGTGACATTCACATTCCTACACACGCACGTGTATGTGTTCACTTCCCAGTCTGATAATTCCAAATCCCCACCGTATCCAAGTCTGAGATTTGCTCTGTATCTCAAACTGTGTCTTGGTTGCCTTTGGTTCACACCTTTGTGAAGAGAAATTTTCTAAACTTTTCCGTGAATGGGCCCTTAGTAATGTGGTATTAAGATGGGGGGGGGCTTTCTAGTTCTGTGATTAGGGCAAAGCGTTCTTGAAAGCCCATGAACTTTGAACATAACCAGTGCTTCTCAAATTAAGTCCCAAATTTAGAGTGGCAAAATTGCTTCTCTTTAGGGATGACCTTGTAAACTTGGAATGCTCCATGTACCCCTTTTCTGCTTCTTAGTATTGGGGGCTAAACCTAGTGTCTCGGCTAGTCCATACACAAAGAGACACAAACAAATAAATTGTGCAACTGAAATATTTAAATATGCCGGTCTAATGAGCATTGCTAAACTTCTGGTCCTTCATGAACAAGATGGTCACAGAGAATCAGTTATTCCTGAAGTTCCTCTTGTCTAGATTGGACACTTGAGTGCCGTTGGCAGATAAAGTTTTTCACTAATGGAAAGTTTTCCACACATTTTGCAGATGTGTCCCCACAGCCAAAAGAAAAAAAAAAAGCAAAAATTACACACCGATGTTGGGGACTCCACAGGCTGGGTTGTGGTTCTTGGAGTTATTGCGTGGCTTTGGCGCCCCCTCCTGCCCACTTGGTGCATTTCCATCTCCTTTTCATTCCTTTCCTTTTAGGAAGCTCCAAAAACCTGATTAAGATCAAAAGTATTGATAAATTTTGCATTTAAAAGGGATGAAATGTGGCACAGCTTCTAAAGTTGTAAGTGGGGGACTCCTCAATCACTTCAAATATGCTGCCCATAATTTATTCTGGAAAGTAGGAAAAAATACCAAATCACATTCACTGTCATCTGAACAATTCATTGTCTGGAAAAGGAGAGGTAAGGAAGGGCGACGTCTCAGATGATTAAATCTTTGCAAACAGGTGTTTGGGGCACTGTGGGGCAGTATGGTGGCCGAGGCTGATTTTGTTAAGCCTATCAGTAAGGACGCTATCAATGTCTAAAAATTATATATAAATAAGTTCTTCACATATAAAGCTTTAGATCGCTGAAGGCAAAGCTAGAGTCCCTTCAGGCATTACTTTTCCCAGCCCTTGTTTTTCCCTAGTGATCCAGAGATGGCCATAATCAATCACTGTTAGAACTTTGACATGTATCTGTTCTTTTTTAGAAACAGCTTTATTGTCTTTCTGAGAGCGAGCACATGCATGCACATGCCACAGTGCATGGGTGTCAAACAGCCATTTAAGGTCAGTTCTTTCCCCCCACCACGTGGGCTCCAGGTTTGCTCCACACAGGAGTCCTAACCCATCAACCCATATTACTGAGCCTCCTCTTGCCAAATTATTAGCTTATTAAGAGATATATTATCTCTTAACAGTTTTAAATTTAACATTTTAAAGTTATATCTTTAATATATCTGAAGCTTATTTTGTGTGTACAATGCAGTAGGGAGACAAACCAATTTGTACATAAATAGTATAATATATAAATATACATATTATAGTATATAAATAGTATAGCAGTTTGCCTCCATCAAATGGCGTAAGGGAACAAGGGATTTATTTTTCTTGCAATAGTCTGGTTACAGTTTGTAGTCCATTTTGACGGGAGAGCATGCACCAACACCAGGGCCAAGGGAACTGGCCACACCATCGCTATGTAATGGCTGAGAGAGGGATGATTCTTACTTTCCAGACCAGCATGTCTGGCCAAGTATATACAAGGTTGCTGATTGTCTCAACCAACTCTCTGTATTTTATTCCAGGACCTAATCCCACCCACCTGGGCCTTCCCCATTAGCCAAACAATCTTCTGCTGGTTTGCTCTGGACTTAACTCAACCATTAATTCTCTACAGATGTGCCCAGAGCTCAAACTGTCAAGTTGACCCCTGAGCCCAACCATGACAAATAGTAAAATGTCTCAACACTTTCTTTATTTTTAATTTTATTGGGGTTTTTTTTTTGACACAAAGTCTCAGATAACTCAGGTTCCTACGTGCTTTGTAGTAAAGACTGTCCTCAAACTCCTGATCCCAAGGACTGGGATTGCAGGCAGGCATTCCCATGCCTTTTCCAATATCATTTTTTGAGCTATTTCTCTTTTTACATTGAAATACTCTAGCAAGACATGGATAGGTCTCTGCCTTGAAGTTTTTTTTTACAGCCCATTTTCTAAACTTTTTATAACAATACTTGTAGCTTTAATTACTGTTGTTTTATGGTATTTTGCAAATTCCCATTATTTTTTCCCAAAATTGTGAATTTCCACCTCACACGAGCCTTGTAGTCAGTTTCAGGTTCCAAGAGAATTTGATGTTTCGAGAAGACTCAGTTAGCTTTTCAGTGAATCTGTGGTTTAATTAGGGAATTGTGATTTTCTTTACAAGATATCTATTTAATCTATTAACCTGACTGGGCTGTTTTGTTGGATTTTTTCTATATTTGTGTATGGAATGCATATACATGCACATGTGTAAGTGTGTGTGTGTGTTTGCTTGTGGGTGGTGTAAGTACACGTGCACTGGGTGTGTACACCTGCGGAAGTATAAGAGTGATATCAGAAATCGTCTTCCATCACTCTTCTACCTTATTGTTGTGAGCCTTGGTCTCTAGTTAAACCCAGAGTATGCATTAGGGCTAGTCTGGCTAGCTGGCTTGCTTTCAAGATCCTCTGACTCCACCTTCCAGGGATGGAATTACAAGCAACTACCATATCCACCTGAAATTTTTATGAGGGATCTGGGGATCCAAACTTAGGCTCCTTTGCATAGAGGACAAAGGCTTTAATCATTAAGTCACCTTGCCAATCCTTGTCTAGTTTCTTGAGAGTGTCTTGCTATGTAGCCCTGGCTTATCTACAGGGCTACAAACTATCACTGGCCTCAAACTCACAGGGATTCCTCTGCCTTAGCCTCTGCAGCTGGGGTGTACCACTGTACCCAGCTTCTGCTGTGTCAGATTTTACAAAATGTTTTAATAAAGCATCACAACATTTTCAATAATGCTCATATAAAAGGACAATAGACCGCATGCCTACTTTATTTATGGTCCCATTGGACTATTAAGAAAGTTATGGGGGGGGGGAGCTGGAGAGATGGCTCAGGGGTTAAGACTGTCTTGAAAGCAGAAGGTCCTGAGTTCGGATCCCAAGTCCCACATAAAAATGTCAGGTGGAAATGGCAGCAACTTGCACTTCCAACCTGTAGTGGGAAGATCCTAAGAAATCCCAGAGCAAAACAAATAGGAGATAGAAGCAATCCAGGATGATTCCCAAAGTCACCTTTGGTCCTCTACAGGGGCATACAGTGCCCTCTGATACACACACACACACACACACACACACACACACACACACACACACTAAATAAAACAAAGTTGTTTGTTTTCTTTTTAAGAGAAAGCTATTGTCACCTACAAGCAAACGTCACCTACAATCTCTAGCAGTTTCTCAGTTGACACTACTTGGATCTGTCAACCCTCCTGCACTGGCGAGCCCCAATGACTTGTCAACTGGTGCTACAGACTCCAGGGCCACCAACCTGAGCCTGTGTGCCACACTGGGGGTACTCGCCCAGGAAACCACTCTCTTGTTGCAAACAGTGCTAAGACACACGTCAACTGTTAAAACACTACGTGGACTGCACTCGTCTTCACACACCGGATTCGTTTTTCACTGCAACACCACAGAAACTGAAGTGCAGAACAGGATAAACATTCATCCACTAGCTGCTGTGGGTAGAGCATGGTCCCAGGGCTCACACGTCCATTGCCTCCCTGCGTGCCGGCGGTCAGTTGGCGCCCGAGGGACCCTCATTCGGCATTAGCCAGGCAGGTCCTAGCCATGAGGTAGCTCCATTGCTTCGCACTTACCGGTTTTAACATACACCACAAATCACAGGACCACACGCTGACACATACTAAAGCAGAACTACAGCGTCTGTGTGAAGCATTCAAGAACACAACTGGAAGATGTGGGACATGAGCAAGGTCACCCCAAGTCAAAGTGCCAAGAGGTCTTGGAAGTGTTGAGACTCCCAGAAACTCATTCTCAGAAAAGTCTTAGTTTCTTCTTACATGTTCATCTCTGTATACCCACCATTGCCTTGCAGATTTGTATAGCAGCCTAAGAGGAGCGCTGGACCTTTACGACCTGGAAGGATCATGGAGGAAAATGTCTTTACACAGTTGCTGCACTGTGATTTGTCGCCCACTCCGTCCCTCCTCTCCTGTCCTTGAGCCCAGTCCCCATTGCAGTATTCCGAGTACTATTAGCTGTATCCCATTTCCGCTGGGGATGGCTCGCAACTCAAAAAGGTAAGCAATCTGAAGCAAACCATGAGTAGGCAAGAGAGATTTAATTAATCTCATATACTTGGAAAGATGTATAAATGAGAAAAAAACCCTTTAAGAATTATTCATGCTACTGGGCTGGGGAATGGCTCTGCGGGTGAAGTGTCGGCTACACAATGAAGATCTGAGTTCAGAGCCTCCCAAACCATGTAAAACCTGATGGGGCAGCTTGTGTTTCTGAGCACAGCACTCCTGCCCTGAAATGAGAGGAGACAAGAGAAACCCTGGAAGCTTGTGACCTGGCTAGCCGATCATACACAAACGAGAGGCCCTGTCTCCAACAAGGTGAAGGAGAACCCAAGGTTATCTCTTGACTTTTACACGTGCATTACTTCCTGTAATGAAATTTTAAACTTGTACAATATTGCCATGAACCATATATTGACCTAACGGAATAGTTAACATTCAAAAAATTTGTATTCACACAGACCAAAAGATGTGCCATATAAAAATACAAAGCCTTAAATGAACCAGTTCATTGCACCCTGAAGCAATGTTGTTTGTTAGGAAACCAGTTTCTGGCATAGCACTATTTGTATTACTTTTGCTTTCTCTGAGAGACCGAAGATAATAAGATGTAAACATTAATACCTCCTGAGTACAGTTTAACTTCCATTTAGATATAGCTTTACTCAGCCTGACAATAGGTAAAGATAGCAGCAATCAATCATTGGAGCTAGATGAACATTTTTAAATACGTACCAAGGCCTCCCCTCTACTTGTGAGTTTGGAAAGCGTCTTATTTCTTTTCAGGAACACCATTTAATTCAATTGTATGATTTGTCTGCACTCAGTTCATCCCCTTCTCAAATCTCAGTTCTTTGTTACTGACAGAAAACCTGATGAGTTATTTAAGCAAATCTATTCCCCACCTGTAAGACGATGTTACTGCACAAGAGCACTGCAGTGTTTTTCATAATAAACTTGTGGATAGATAAGTAAATAAATAAATTACAGTGCGTGGAAAAGAGTAAACGTCTGCCACCTGCATCTCTTGCTGGGCTTCATCCTATACACAGCTGTCAAACTAATCCTCCCAAAACACAAATTTTCACATGTTGCTTTCCAAAAACTACCTGTCTGACTTCCTGCTGCCTCAAAATTAGTTCCAATCCCCTTGTCTGGCTTTCGGCTCTGTGCCACAGACTTCTCTAATACCCTTCTAACTCCTTTACTTCACCCCCAGCTGTGTGGGGGGTCTGATGACACTGAGCCCCACTCCAGCTCCCAGCAGCTGACACCTCCATCTCCTTGGCTCCTTGGCTCACTGTTGACAGCCCTGAGAGGCTAAGGTGGCGTTGTCTGCTACCCCTTGGGGTCAGGGATCCACAGTCTAGTGAATGGGACAGTGATTCTCCAGGAGCAAGCATTATGGTAAGATAAATGGACTAACATCTCTTCTGGAAATGAGGAGACACACTAACCCAGTCCTTCTTTGGGGTACTTTCCACCCAACATGAACCCACAGAGGCATGGCAAGCAAATGCAGCAGTTTGGACTGTCCTGTTGGGGTGGAATGATGGTTCAGGGGTTCAGCCTTTGCCTTGTAAGCAAAAGGACCTGAGTTCAGGTCCCAGAACCCACATAAAAACCATGAGGCAGAAATGGCTGTAATTAGCACTTCCGGCCCTGGAAGGAAGGGTCTGGGAAACCCCAGAGAAAAGCAATAAGGAGATAGAAAGATCCAGGATGGTTCCTGAAGTCACCCTTAGGCCTCCACAGGCACACACACTCAAGTGCTCTCTCCTACACACACAGACACACACACACACACACACACACACACACACACACACACACACTCAAGACTGTCTCTGTCCTATTGCATGGTTGTCTTCTATAACCCCAAAGCCTGGTTTAGTGTGTGTGTTATGTCAGAGAGCATTCACTGTGTGTCCCTGTGGAGGAACAAGGGTGAGTTCAGGAATCATCCTGTATTGCTTCTACATCCATTTTGCTTTGCTGTGGGATTTCCCAGGCTCCACCAGGGCCAGAAGTACAAGGCTGCTACTATTGCTGCTTGCCTAGCATTTTGACATAAGATCTGGGATCAAACTTAGGACCTTCTGCTTGCAAGGCAGAGTCTTAACCCCTGAGCCATCTCTCCAGCCCAGTTCTATTTACTTTTATGTAGAGCAGACCCTATCAGGTGAATTCTGTAGTGAAGTAAAATGTATATATTGCCAAGTCCTTGACTTTTTTAAACAGATTTTCTTCTCTCTCTCTCTCTCTCTCTCTCTCTCTTTCTTCCCTTGCTTGCTTTTTTTTTTTTTTTTTCAGTGCTAGGGAGCTAACCAAGGCCTGCAGCATGCAGGGCAGATGTCCTACACTGAGCTACAGTCTAGTTCTGGCCCCCGGGCATCTTCTTCTTACAGGAAGTGTTCACCACCCTGAAAATTCTTACTGCTTCAGAGGTTTGGTTCCTTGCTTAAAATAACACAACGCTGTGTCGACGTGTCCACCCGCCAAAGCCAGCATCCTGACTCCAAGAAGACCAAGTCAGAAGAGGTCGAAGGCATGTCACTGAAAAGTATGTAAGCAATGGAAATAGGAGACGACGAGGGACTGGAAGACCTGTGAGGTAGAGGTAGAGGAAATGTTAGAAACACCCATTGTGAGAGTGTGGTCTTTTCTCTGTGATCAGATGAAGTAGAAACTGGACAACACAATGTGCCAGCAAACAGACTATGTGGGAACTTCAGAGGATAAGAAATATTTTTAGATTTCTCTTTTATGTTGGCACATTGAGCAATATAGCAGCTTCTCCTTTGTTTCTCAGTCACAAAACCTAGGGGAAACAATTGAGAAAGATGGGACCAGATACAGGTTGCAGGAAATGCAAGGAAAGGGATCTGCATCTACACCGCCCACCTTCTTTCAGCAGGCAAGGTGGCTCATACGGGACCCCCGCATCCCAGGAGGCTGAGGCAGGAGGATTATCATGAGTTCCACTGAAATCCAGTTGACAGATTGTCTCCAAGCACCACCACTGAAAGTCAACCTTAAACCATTTTTCTCACACCGTCTTCTGTTAACACAGTGAAGGATGGGTGTGAGTCTTTTTAAAAAGGCTATTTACCAGCAGGTTTTGAAAAGCAAGCCAAGGAGATTAGCTGCCGTGATAGGAGTTCCTGATAGTGACACCTCAGAAGTGAATCCACCTCCATGTGAAGTACAGAAAGAACCACAAACCTCAAGACAGAATCTGAGAAAACACCCTTTGGAGAAAAAAAGGCGCTTCCTGTGCCCTAAAGAGAGGACACTCATCTTCCCTCCACAAATTCCCCTTGAGCTTTCAACTAGAAGACACTGCGTGAACTCCTCTGTGAGGCTCCTAATTCTTGCCAGAGAGTGCAACTCAGATCTCAAGGGCGCTGTGGGCCCCTGGACCACAGGCTAGCGGGGAAGAGGGCCCCCAAAGGTATGCAGCCATTTGCTGTTGTTCTGCACTGTTTCTAGAGTTTGTAATCAAGGTTGTGCATGGTAATTTGTGGGTGACATTGGGCACTAAATATGGTTTAAAGTCTTGTTTAATATTATTATTGTGTATATGGTATGTGTAGTATTTGTAGTGTATGTGGTATATATAGTGTGTATATGTGTGCAATGTGTGTAGAGTGTGGTATGTGTGTGTATGTGATACATGTGTACACATACATATGTACAGTGTATGTGTAAGATATCTGTGTGCACACACATGAACAGTATGTGTATGAGATACATGCGCGCACACACACATGTATAGTGTACATTTGGTGGTCAGAAACTTTCCACATCAGATCTCTCCTTCCACAGTGGGTTCCAGGGATCCAACTCAGGTGGTCTTGCCTGACAGGAGCCTTTACCTACTGAGTCATTCTCGATGGCCTGGGTTGTTTGTTTTAATTTTATTTTCTCCAAGATGAGATCTTACCTTCCTCCCTCAGCCTTCAGAGTATTGAATTTACCACAACGGGCTTAAAATAAACTTCTGATTTTTTTCTTCAACACTGGGGAAGTTACCAGTGTCTGCACACGCTAGGTAAGCCCTGTCTCGCTGAGCTCACTCCCAGTGGCTGGCGTATTCTCCCTCCTGCTCCCAATTTCTACGCTTATGTCTGAAGACATACAGATTCCTATTTAATTTAAAGCGCTTGTAACTTTCGTGTAGTAGGCCTATGACGCATACAGCCATTTAAAGGACCGTATTCACTTTTTTGATATAAAATCCCATTTAAATTAAATCTTAATTTGTTAAAGGACCAATCAATCCTCTATGTACATCCTCTATGTACCAGAGAACCCTAAACTATTCCCTCCCCCCCCCCCCCCCGTTCCTCTCGCTGGAAGTCAGGTGGTAACTAAAGCCGAAGGAACATCAAAACAGAAAGTGCTACATGTGCCGTCATGCAGGGCTCCCGCCGGCTGCCTGAAGTTAGAGGTGTTCAAATCCTGGCCTGCAGCGCAAGGAGCCTGCTGAGGGCGCTTTACTGCCGAGGGGGCGCCGCAGGGAAGCCAGCCGCCGGCCCGCAGCCTGTTTGTGCGTGCCAGTGAGACCTGCCAGGAAGACGTGGGTACTCGCAGAGCGCAGGCTCTGGGTAGCGTCGGGTCCTCTGGTGCCCAGCCTGGCCAGGGCACCCCATCTTCTTCAGTGCTTTTTTTGGGGGGTGGCACACGAGGAGAAGGGGTTTTGCTAATCGCAGGAAGTGAGCAGAAGTGGCAGAGACCCGGGAGGAGCAGGAAAGGGGAAGAGTGGGAGGAGAGGAGGAAGAGGAGGAGGAGGAGGAGAAGGAGAAGGAGGAGGAGTTGAAGAAGTACGCGCAGAGCCATCGAGTTTGCTCCCCGCACCTTGAAACAGCGAGAGGTTGGTTCCGTCAATTCTGCGTCCCCCTGGGTCCCAGCCCTGACATTCCATTTGTTCGGTCCTCTCGCGCCCCGATGGCTTCTCCGGACGACCCTGAACATACAGGTAAAGTGGGTGGGTGGGTGGGTGGGGGAATCCTTGGCCAGGGCGTTCCAGAGGTTGAATCCGGGTCGCTGCAGAGGGGGTCGTGGGGGACCTGGGTGGGGGCCGAGGTGTCGCACTGTTCCGCCTCCCCATCGGGTCGCCTGGTGCGGCAGGGAGTAGAGGGGGACCCGCGCTCCGCACCCCACGCTGCGGCCCTGGGCCAGCGCTTTTGTTCTGCGCCGCGGATGCCAGGTTGAAACAAGTCGACAGACTCCAGCAGGAAGGAGCGCGTGTCAGTTTCGCCTCTTCTCTGGCCTCTCCCTGGCTCGCCACGCACACGCCTTGGCCCACCTCCCCCGGGTGGTTTGGCTTTTGTAAATGATCTGGGAGCTGCCTCATAAACTACTATCCACTGAGTCTCGAGGCCGAGCCCACCAAGGACCGGCTCACCTGTGACCACATTGGCTTACACTAAAACCTGGCAGGTCTGTAAAAAGTGCTTCTCAGACTTCGCCCTACGGGAATCCTCTCTCCCTGCCTTCCTATAGCCTCATTGAGAACTTCTTGGGTGTGTGTGTACTGGGGGTGGGAAGGGTTGAGGGTGCACAGGTGAATGAATGGTATGCCCTCAAGACACACTCGGACTTTTTCCTCTGGTTTTGTTGCGGTTGGAAACTCTGGGCAGAGCCACATAGAATCAAATCATACCGTGTGAAGAGATGTGATTGCCCGGTACTTGTGTCCGGTACTTGTGTTTAATTTCTCGAGCGTGGGCAGTCCCTCTCCTCCCTTCTCCTCCCCCTCCCTATTCAACAGTCTCTGATGTGTTGAGAGGACAGTGTTGTATCTGGGGGCCACCAGATTAAATTGGGCAGTTATGTGGCCTTGTGCAGTGCTGGGTGGGGGGGATTCCTCTTTGTGGAGACTGGTCAACACATTGTCAAATGGAGATAGATGGTGGCTTCCGGTCCCTTCCTCTGCACACTTTGTTTGGAAAGACAGAAGGGGGAAAGTCCCCCATTCCAGGTACCTCTCCTAACAACACCCACCTCTTTGCAGACAACCCCAGACAAGATCACCAGAGAGCCGGGGGCTGATTCAGTCACAGTGGTCCTAGATCTCACTAGCTGGTGCTGGGTGCAGGGGACTTAAAATATATTGGGAGAGAAGGCTAGGGAGATGGCCCAGTGGACAAAGCGCTTGCCACACAAGTGTGAGGACTGGAGTTCAGACCCCCAGAACCCATTTAAAAACCTGCGGGTTTGGCACTGGGTGCAGAGACCGGATTTCCTCAGAACCTTCATTAACTGAGTGGTGAACTTGGGTTCAGTTGGGCCATCCTGCCCCAAAGAAGACACTTGATGTGGATCAGAACCTCCACCTGCACACATACATGTGGCCATGCCCATGTGAGCATGCATATACACACGGACACATACATATACATGTGAGGGAGACTCATGGAAGGGGTGTGCATGTGACATTTCCCTGAGATCCCATTGTGATTAGAGGGATGGGAGTGGATTCAGCAGTTATAGCAATGATAAAAAACAAACAAACAAAGTCTCAGGGAATCAACAATGTGCTGAAGCCATGGGGCAAGGAGGGATGGATCTATAATCTTAGGCAACGGTAACAGCGCTATACGGTTAGAACTCCAGCAATGATTCCCCTCTTTTTATCCCATCGAGACGGGTACCCATAACTCCCAGTAAAGGGGCTTTGGAGTCCCGGCATGTGTGGGTGATGTGAAGAGGATGTTTGTCTCTTTGATTCTAAGAGATAGAACCCAAGCCTGAAGGTGAGATCTTCATGGAAGTGTATGTGTGGGGGGGGATTGATTGGGACTCCCCTCAAAGAGGAAGGAAGTCTTCCTGAGGTTGGGGTCCCTCTGGTACAGGAAGGTGAACATATTTGGTCCCGAGAAATGTACTGAATGTTCCTTCCCACTCTGGGAGTCTGTCAATCAAGTGACATTCCTCCACATAACACACATAGACAAGTGTGCTTTTTCTCTTGTAAATGTTGTTGCTTCTGTAAGCCACAAGACACACCCACCTGCCCCTTGCATTTCTGAAAGGCAACCACAGGCGGTGCCCATGTGGGAAACTAGTTGAGTGGAATTTTCACCTCTTCACCCCACACTGTGTTCTTTCTTCTGATTTCCTACACCCACCTCTCTATTGGGGTTTCCACATCAATGGTTGCCTTCCGTCACCAGGTTTCCAAAAGGTGGTCAGAACTAACTCTGAAGAACAAGCCAAATCCCGTCACTCCCCTGCCTAGAATCTCTTTCTGACAAGCTCTCCATCACAAAAAGTCCATTGCATTCTTAACCTGCCCTTTCAAATCCTTTTGGCTCCGTGCACGACAGGCACACTGCTATCTTCCCTTCCTTGGAAAGCCCGCACTCAGCTGGTGACCTCCTGGTCATTAGCCTGGGCAGAGTCAGCCCAAGCCTGGAAGGTCCCTGCGCCTTCCCTACCTGCTTCTCCACTTCAGCTCAGAGGTGACACGAGACCTGGATCTCCCACTCAGCTCTCCTGAACCTTCATTCACTGCTTCTAGAATTCCCTGTGGCCAGTGCCGTCTCTCTACACTGCAAAGTGAGCTCAGGATAGAGGCCAGATCTTCTGGGACACCTACCTAGCCTAGTCCTGTGTAAGTGTTCGCGGCCTCAGTGAATGAATGAATGATATACACTTTAACAAATTGCTTCAAACTGTGGCCAAGAGATCATCCCACATCAGTCCCTCAGGAGCCTAGTTATCAAGTGAAGTGTGCTAAATTTACCTTGTAAAGTTAAAAAACAAAAAAGGATGTGTTTCCATGTGCTTGTAAAAAGGTACAGAGCGTTATGTGGTGTTAGGAGGCTGACTTGATTTTCTTTAAAATTTTTAAATTAAATGGAGCGGGGTTAAGACTCTGCCTCAAAAGCATGAGGACCTGAGCTCAGATCCCGGATTCCATGTAAAAATGCTGGACGGAAATAGCTGTGGCCTCCATTTCTGGTCCTAGAAGGTGGAGCCTGGGAAATCCCAGAGCAAAGTAATACTGAGATATAGCAATCCAGGATGATTCCCAAAGTCACTTTGGGCCTGCACGTGCGTACACACACACACACACACACACACACACACACACACACACACACACAAATGATAATAAAGTGGTTTTGAAAGCTTTCTACCCTAAGAAACGTCGAAAGGCAGCGCAGGTCACATGTGATCATGTTCCGACTCGCCCTCTGAGATGCTATCTAACACTATTGTCTGGAGGAGACTGAAGCCTGGCTCCTGCACCTTCCTACAGAAACTAAGACAGACAAAGAAGGGGCAGGTGAGGAGGCAGAGCATCTTTCAGCAGGGCAGAGTGTGGCCACACCCTTCCCCTTGCTGGGGTCCCGTCTTCCCTGAACAGCAGGTCTGGGAGCCCCATCCTGGACACCTGCTCAGCACAGCCTCGTTAGAGGCGGTTTACCTGCCGCCAGTCCCTGTCCTGCTATGGCTCCGCCTGCCTCCACAGCCCAAACGCTGGCTCAGTCTCCTCTCCAAGGAGGGTGGGGGCGGGAGCATGTGTGCTCTTTCCCTTCTCCCTCCCTGTGGGGTTGTATACTACACTGTTTTCTTCCTTTCTTTCTTAAGCCTTGTCCTTTTCGTGATACTGGATAGAACCAGAGCTGCAAGCATGCCAGGCAAGCGCTCTACTACCAAGTTCCTCCCAACCTTGTTCACTTTTTATTCTAGGTCCCACTCAGTGTCTCAGGCTGGTCTTGTTCTGTAGCCCAGACAGGCCTTAAACTTGTGGGCCTCCTGCTTAGCCTCCCAAGGAGCTGATGTGATTGTGCTACCAACCCTGGTCCCTTCACTTTCTTAACTCTTAGTTCCTCTGAACCCCACGTTCTCTGTCTCCTGAACCTCCGTGTCTGGTTTCCTCTCTCCTTCTTCCCCTGCTCTGCCTCTCTTTGGACTGGTCCCTGTCTCTGGGTCACTGGGGGAAGCCGCTCTCCACCCTACAGGAGCTACACTTGCCTGGCAGGCACAGTCTAGGGAAGGCAGCGGTCAGCGCCCCACGGCAGCCTTGCTGTGGCTTAAGAATGTCTTGATTCTCAACTTTGCCAGCAGGTACAAAACGGCTGTGGGCTGAAAAGAAAGAAACCCTAACCTCTGAAATCCCTGGTTCAAAGAGTTGCCTTCTATGCACCACGAGAAAGCACAAAGGCCCCCTCTTATCTCGGGGTGCCTGGGAGCACCAGAAGCCTGACATCTCTCTTTCTCTCTAAATGTTCATCTGGGATATGTTTGAACTTCTGCGGTACGCCGCCCCTAGGAACCAGTAGGGACAGAGAGGAAGATGCCAGTTGGTAAGAGCAGGGTCTTCCAGCACACACCAGGGTCTGCTTGTGGGAATATATTGCTGGTTTCTTCTGCAGAGGCTGTGGGATGCCCACTGCCTGCCCCCCAAGTCTTGATCTTGGAGTTGAGGATGAGTAGATGGATTTAGCGTGATGCTAGGGTACTTGGCAGGGTGTGGGTGTCCTGCATGTGGGAAGAACATAAACCACGAGGATGGACAAAAGTCAAACTTGTTAAGATATTTGAAGGCCTGAGCCTCACAGCCCCAGAAAAAGAAAAAGATAAGCCGACATCCTGACTCACCCCTCCCCTCCCCAGTGCCTCTGAAGACTGGAGAACTGTGTAGAATTGTGACCAGATGAAGAGGGTCTAAAGCTGAGGTCCGAGGGGATTCCCCCAGGATACCTGGTCTTTACTGAATGTCTTTCTCTCTGGTGCATGGAAGTGTTTTTTGCTCAAATACAGACTTTATGACTATCAGATAAAGTTGGTTGGCTCCCAGGCAGAGTGAGAGGGGTTAGGGACAGATGACTTGTCTTGGGAGGCATCTGAAGGCAGGATCTGTGCATGACAATCTGCCCTGTCAGAATCTGAGTGTCCATGGTTCAATGTAGAGAACGCATGAGCGAGCTGTCAATCAAACTGGCAGGGCAGGGGATTTTTAACTGGCTCCCAGTCACCAGTTAGACTTTATATAAGAAGAAGACATAGAAGCTCTGTGTGTGTGTGTGTGTGTGTGTGTGTGTGTGTGTGTGTGTGTGTGTGGTGGTTTTTGAGATAGTCTCATAACCCAGGATGGCATGGAGCTCACTAGGTATCTAGGTTGGCCTCAAATTCATGATCCTCCTGCTTCTGTCTCCAGAACGCCAGGATTACACATGCATGCTACTACACCCTGCTTTCTCTCTAACCCTGAGAACATAGGTTATGAAGGTGACTGTGTAGCCTGCCCCTTCTGATGTTACCTGGGGTGTCCACCCTTGCCAGGGTCCAGCTCACCACATGAACTCTCTGGAATATGCTCGCAGCAGCAATGAAGCATCACTATGCCATGAGAGTTGCCAGTAAATGAGGGATGATCTGAACTTGTTTGGAGAGGCTGAGGCAGTTATGGGAGGGAAACTTGGCCAGACAGTGGGTGACAGCCAGAGGCAGGGGAATGTCCCCCACTAGCTGGGGAGGATCTGCTGGGTTCACCTCCTTGAGGCCCACATGCCCCTGGTTCTGAATCGGGCCCCACATCCCATCTGGCATCAGGACTCTGCCTGCAGGCCCTAGCCCCCTGATACCTAGGGCTTGTAAAAACAAACATTGTCAAGCTTTACATAAACGATTTAATTTTATACTTAATTGTATTGTCAACATTCAACTTCAAGGCCTCTAGGAAAGATTTTAGAAAGGCTTTTGACTTCTAGATTTGTCTTAAGTAAGGAGGAAGGCCCTTCCCTCAAATAACCTTCCTTGGCACACAAAACTCTGAGCCTGTGAGAACAAAAGAGAAAAAAGAGCTGCTGTGGGGAGAAAACGCAGGTCTCAGCAGGCGAGGACCACCAGCATTTAATCTTATTAATTTTATTATTAATTTTATTAATTCTAAAAGTCCAAAATTAAAAGTTTCTATAATCCAATTTAGAATGTCAATCATTAAAGGTTCGTTATTAAAATGTTGGAATTGAAAATCTTTCTTTAAATATCCCAAATCTTTTAACTGTAGGAGTCTATCAAGTCGAACTATGTTAAATACTTCATCACAGATAAAACATCAAAAGAGATCATTGACACAAGAAGAAAATATCAAATTACCATCAAATCCAGCAAATCAAATACTGCATCCTGTATTTCAATGTCCATCTTCTGTTGCTCATCATGTAATCACGGTGGCTCAGATTCTAGGCAATCCCAGTCCCTGTTTGCAGCTCAAAGTTGTAGAAGCAGAGTTCCTTGAACCAGGCTGAATCTCTACTTGCAGCTGTCCTCAGTATACATTTCACGGTTCTGGCATCTCCAACAATACTCTGGGTTCGCCTCTGCAGCTATAAGCTTCACCTTTCCTTGTAGGAACTCTATGCCTGCTACTTGGTGCCAAGCTTTTGCTGCTCTCCGCGAACCCTGTAATTGTACACCAAAACCAGTACCACCTAGAGGATGCTGGCAGATTCCACGGCAAGGCTGAAACGTAGCTTGGTCCACTTGAACCACAGCTGTACCAACTTTTGTGTGCTCATTCTGGAAAAGTCTCTTTCTAAGCAGCCAAAACTTCCAAAAGGCAAGAAACAGCTTCATATTGGGCTTTTGGCCCCTGAAGGAATCCAGGTTTTCAAACCTCGGAATTGCCGTTTGGTGGTACTTATGTCTTCCACGTCCCAGTGTAAAGCACCAGGTTTTCTTTCAATGACATTCATATTAACAGTGACAACTAATCTGCTGCCTGCCCTTTTCTTATCCAAAGCTTCAAGGCTGCCAGCACAGCTCTCCTCCATCAAGCAAACCAGCCCATCATCTCTGTCACAGTCCTTGTTCCCTTCATCACTAACTGGGGCCAAAAAATCCATAACTCTCTCTGCAGAATAGCATTTGTAATCCATAAACTCAAAACTTCAAACATTTCAAAGTTTCTCCAACAAAACCACTCAGAATCCACATAGCCAGATTGATTTATCAGCAACACCCCACTTTTCTGGTACCAAATTCTATAGCAGTTAGCCTGAATGGTTGCTGATAAATCACCATCAAATGGCTTAAGGGAACAGGGATTTCTTTTCTTACTGATAGTCCGGTTACAGTTCTCAGTCCAGCTTGATGGGAGAGCATGAACCAACACCAGGGCTGAGGGAACTGGCCACACCATCTCCACATAATGGCTAAGAGAGGAGGATCCTTACTTGCCAGACCAGCATACCTGGCCAAGTGTACACAAGGTTATAAACTTTCTCAATCAGCTCTCTGTATTTTATTCCAGGGCCAATCCCACCCACCATGGGCTGGGCCTTCCCCATCAGCTAGACAATCTCCTGCAGGTTTGCTCTGGGCCCAACTCAACCATTAATTCTCCACAAATATGTCCAGAGCTCAAACCCTCAGCTGTCAAGTTGACATCTGTGCCTAACCATGATAAGTAATCTAGATGTCACTCAGACAGAGCTGATTGTCATTAAGATGGGTCTCTGGCTGGCATCCTCCAAAACTCCCTGATGAAGGTCTAGGCGCATGATCTAGTGGTGGCCATCAGTGAGATGGCTCAGTGGGTAACGGTGCTTGCTGCCAAGTGTGGTAGCCTGAGTTCCATCCCTGGAACACACATGATGGAAGGAGAGAACCGATTCCCAAAGTTGTTCTCTGACCTCCACACAAATGCTGTAGCACACGTGTATTCACAGACATACATTGCTTATGTACACGCACAGATAAATAACTACAAAAAATGAGAAATCATGATCATTTGGAAAAAAAATGAGGTTTTTTTTTTTTGTGTGTGTGTGTGTGTGTGTGTGTGTGTGTGTGTGTGTGTGTGTGTACATATGGCTGTGGAAGCCCAGCAGTGACATCAGGAATCGTCCTGGATTGCTTTAATTCCTTCTTGCTTTCTTCTGGGGTTTCCCAGGCTCTGCCTTCCAGGACTGGAAGTGCAGGCTGTCGCTATTTCTTTCCAGAGTTTTTTACATGGGATCTTGGGATCTGGACTCAGGTCCTTCTGCTTAAGAGACATCTTAACTTCTGAATCATCTTTCCAATCCCATACTGTGTTTTTTTTTACTTTATTAACTTACATGAACCACAACAAACATTCACAGTTTTAAAATGATAAAGAAGAAGGAGAATGAAAATAAAACAAAGAAGAAGAGGAGGAGGAGGAAAAAAAGAAGAACAAGAAAAGAGGAACAGGAAGAAGAAAAACAGGAAGAGCAAGAGGAAGGAAAGGAAGAGAAGGAAGAAGAAGAAGAAAATAAGTTGGGGCTCTAAGGAGATGACTTACTTGTCACATAAACACGAGGACCCGAGATCGAATCCCCACAGCCTGTATAAAGATGTAAAGTTTGTCTGTATCCCAGTGCTCCTAGAGTGATGGGGGAGGGGAGGCAGGAGAATCCAACTAGCCAGGCGTATGCAGCAGATAAACAGCCGGAAGACCCTGCCTCAAACAAGATGGAAAGTGAGGAATGACACCTCCTCACCTGAGCTGTGGCACCTGTGCACCCTCCCATCCATACACACAGATGTGCATACATATCCATGCAAACACATCATACGCACCACACACACACAACACACACACACACACACACACACACACACCACACACGCACCCCAAATTAGAGACTTGAAAACATACAGCATTTAGAGCTAAGTCATTCATAAGCTCTAACCTTAAATTTTTCCTGCCTGCAGCTACGTGCAATCTGACAGATAAGGAGTTCTGTCATATCTGCTCACCTTTTGCATGTTTGTAACACTGAGAATTTGAAGCTATTTGTGAGGAACTATTCTAAGTTACTGCAGTTTTTTGGCTTGTTTGTTTTTCAGTACTGGGGATTCTGTGTATGTGTGGTTATGTATTTGTATGTGTGCATATGTATATGTGTGTGCATGCATGTACATGTGCATATATTTCTGTGTGTGTCTGTGTGGGTGTGCCTATGTGTCTGTGTATACCTATGTGTGGATCTGTGTGGCTGTGTGTGTGTACATGTGTGCATATTTGTGTATGTGTGTGTGTCTATGTATGTGTGTGCTTATGAGTGTATCTATGTATGCCTGTGTGCATGTGTGTATATGTGTGTATGCATGTGTCTATGTGTGTCTGTGTGTGTGCCTATGAGTGTATCTGTGTATGCCAGTGTGCATGTGTATGTGTGTATGTGTGTGTCTATGCGTGTGTCTATGTGTGTGTGCGCCTATGAGTGTATCTGTGTATGCCAGTGTGCATGTGTGTGTGTGTTTCTATATGTGTGTTATCTATGTGTATATCTATGTGTGTATGTGCCTATGTGTGTATCTGTATGCCTGTATCCATGAGTATGTTGTTCTTTAAAGTCTCTCTTTCCTGCAGTCGTCCTCTGTGCACTACAAGCAGCCCCCATACCTGACTGCAAGCTGATCGAAAGAGAGTGTTTGTGCCACCTCACTGAAATAGCTTGTATCCAGTTTGTGCTTTTGTGTTACATGAAATTCACTCGTCTTTTCTCAGGTCACATGGCCAAGGAGCCGGTGGAAGACACAGACCCCAGCACTCTACCCCTCACTATGGTAGGTTACAGATTTTACTTGGTGGCCACAAACTTACCTTATTCCTTATTCCTTCAGACTTCCATTACTGTGTGTTTCCATGATGACCAGAAACCCCCAGAGTAAGATTTTCCCATGGTGCACTTCCTCCCTTTGGTCTTATCAGCTTTAAATTCATCCAGGCTATAAAGGGGTGTTCCATCCTGGGCCAAGGATACAACTCAGCTAGAGCAGTGCTCGACACGAAGCCCTGGGCCTAATCCCAGCACAGCACAGATAGCGTGTGACGATGCAGGCTTGTGATCCTAGCACTCAGGGTAGAGGCAGGAGGATCATGAATTCGAGACCATCCTTGGCTATATAGGGAGTTTGAGACCAGCCTGGGCTACATATGGCCTTGTCTCTAATAACGACAGTGGCATTAGACCTCCCTTTCTTGGCACACTCCACCAGGTCTTTGCTTGTCTATTTCTAAGTTTGTTTTCCTTCCTTTACAATCCAGAGCATCCCCGGGCTAGAGAGATGGCTCAGGGGCTGAGACTCTGCCTCGAAATCCAAAGCATCCCACACGAGCCTGAAGTGGGAAATGGGGTGTCTTGAGGCACTGAGGAGCACACAGCACTGTCACCCTTCATCCTGAGAGGTGGCTCTGAGCCTCGCCTGACCTTGTCCTGTGGCTGCCCACTGCTTTAACGCTACTGAACATTACACGTGCATTTTTTGTTTATTCAACGTTTCTTTTAAGACAGGGTCTCACTGTAGCCCAGGCTGGACTAGAACTTGTACCTGTCCTTCCTCATTCTCCTGAGTTTAGCCTAGAGATGCTGCTATACCTGTTTTATTGCGACCCATTCCTTCTTCCACTTTTTCTCTTCTTCCTCCTTCCTCTCCTCTTCTTCCTCATTCCTTGCCCGCCTCTTTTGTTAAGCATTGAACCCTCCTCCTGTATCCAGCCTCCTGTATCCTTGGCAAGCCACTGAGCCATTCACCTTTCCTCTTACAGAAATGGGTCGTCTTGGATTAAAGGCCCACACTACTGTCGCGTGATCTTGGCTGGTTACATCTGTAAGAACCCTATTTCCAGATAAGACCAGATTTTTCCACAGAAAAGGATAGCATGTCAACAGGGCTCTCGGGGGACTTAACACCCCTGCTGCCTGTGGCATTACGTACACACTCCTCGGCCGAGCTCCTCCATGACCTACCGTCATGTCCACCACCGAGCGTCATCGCTGTGGCTCTTTCAATGCCTCCAGCCTTCTTCGACACTGTTCAGGCCTTCCTCTGGCAGAGGCACCTTGCCTCGTGCTTCGCTTACTTTGCTTTTGCTGTGAGACAGCACTCGGACTCAAGCCACTTGAGGGGCGAAGGGAGGTTTATGTAGTTACACTTCCAGAGAGGATGTTTGTAGCCCATTGTGGCAGAAAAGCTATGGCGGAAGGCGTGGCTGGAGGCAGAAGCAGGAAGCCGGTTCAGGTCACTGCAGTCATCATGGAAGCAGAGAGGGCGAACTGAGAAGAAGTGGGGGCGGGCCACCAACCTCCAAGCCCACCCCCGTGACATCTCTTCCTTCAGCGAGGCTCACCTCCTACGGGTGTGATGACCTTTGCAGACGTTAGTACCAGCCAAGGACGTACACACATGAGCTTGTGGGGGGCAGGTTACACTTTCAGCTTGATAGTCAGTGAGCTTACATTCATCTTCCCATCTCTAGGTTGGGGCTTTGGAGGGGGGAGGCTCTTTTTCATCACTCAATGCCTGCTTGGTATCTCACCAACTTGGCATTGCGTCTTGTCTAACTGGCTACCCCATCGTGCTGGCCAGCTTGCCACAGGCACAGCCGGGAGTGAGGTGGTTAGCTATGGATGCTGGGTGATCTGGCTTCCCAAGAACCTATCCAGCATGTTCAGCCTTTAGTCCTGTGACACGGCGCTGTCAGTGTCCAAAGTGCACGCTCAATGTTGCAGTTCGCCTGCACGGTTGCTGATAAATGACCATCAAACGGCTTAAAGGAACAAGGAGTTTATTGTCTCTTACGATTATCTGGTTACAGTTCTCAGTCCAGCTTGACAGGGGAGCTCACACCAACACCAGGGCTGAGGGAACTGGCCACACCATCTCTACATAATGGCTGAGAGAGGGACGATCCTTACTTGCCAAACCAGTGTACAGAAGGATGCTCTCTGTATTTTATTCCAGGGGCTAGTCCCACCTGCTGTGGGCAGGGTCTTCTTCATCAGCTAGACAATCTCTTGCAGGTTTGCTCTGGGCTTAACTCAACCATTAATTCTGTACAAATGTGCCCAGAGCTCAAACCCTTAACTGTCAAGTTGACACCTGTGCCCAACTATGACACTCAAGAACCGTATAATCAAGTTACCGACAAACCCAAGACATCTCATAATGGTTCAAATAACTCTGTCCTCACTTCAATGTTATCATGGGTGCACTCAGGACCTGGGTGGGACACGCGTCTGCTTCACTCTTGTGGTCCTTCTTGGAAACTAGCCTATCCATCCTATCTTCCTCTTTCCACAGCCTCTGGCCAATGGGTCATTGCACCTGCCAGTGTCACAACCTGATGCCACTTCTCCGTATCTGCCATCTTCCATGACTTGCCCCTTCACTTAGTTTTAGGCATTGGCTGAGACACATTTTCTTGAGTGTCACCTCAAGGAGAAGTTGTATTTGCTCCCAGCCATGTGTGACTCAGCACAACACCAGAGTCCAGGGTGCTTCAAGTTTAGTCCTTTCTGGGGAAAAGCTCAGCGGTCCTTGGAGGGTCCAGTGCCGCTTTGAGCTCCAGCTGCCAAGAGTGGCAACTTCCATGCTATGGGAACAGAGCCGATGAGCTGGGGCAGAGCTGCCTGACTTCACGGTTCTCTGTGACTGAGTCTGATTTATTATCTACTTATCTTTACTTTATTGATTCATTCATTGATTGACTACAGAACTGGGGATTGAACCCAGAGCTTTGCCTGTACTGAGCTAGATCCTCAAACCCCTCCTTACCTTTTATCTTAAAGTAATGTCTAACTAAGTTGCCCGAGCTGAACCCAGATGTTCTTTATGCCTCCCCTTCCTGGGTAGCCGGGCTGAGGCCCAGTTTGCTTATTTATTTCTGTCGGAAAGGGGTTAGAAGCTTCTAGAGGTTCTCAAACTTGGCTTCTCAATTGCAGGGAAACTCCAAGGAAAAGTCTCAAAACTAAACCCTAAGCCCACAGTTACACCTCTTCTCTGCGGGTGAGACCCACCCAACTCAGGCAGTTCGGAAGGTGTAACTTTGCAGGGGCTGGGAAACAGGGGACAGATTGGGGGCTTGTTGTGCTACCCCGGGAATGGCTGCATTGTTTAATCCGAGCTACATCCCCAGAGCATCAGGAACCCACAGACAGGTGTGAACAAAATCTCTGACTAACCATGAAAGCCGTGTGAGCTAATTAAAAAGCTGTGGCTGACCACAAGGGCTGCTACTGCGGGGTGAGGGCTGCTGCAGCGTGAGCTGTTGCAGCGTGAGCAGAGGTGCTGTGTTCGGTCACGCAGGACACAGACTGCGGCTTTGGCCCCTCAGGTGCTCAATGGCACCGTCGCTTGAGTCCTGCCCTGGGATCAGGCTCAGGGCAGAGTTCCACAGCACTGAGTTGAACACATACATGTTGACCCGAGTGGGCTGAGAAGAAATGGATTTGACGCGTGGAGACAAGACTCCGTGTGAAGCTGCAGGAAGTAGAGAAGAAGGGAGGAAGTGTGGGTTAGTGGTCAAAGCTGAGGAAGCTCCGTTCAGGTTCACAGTCCGGCATTCATTTCTTGTTCTCTTTGATTTCATTTCTATAAGTAAATCAGGACTGCTGATGAGTCTGAAGCTAGGTACTTGGGACTTTTAATTTATTTTGCATACACACACACACACACACACACACACACATACACACACACACTCACTCAGTGCTGGGGATGGGCCTCAAGCATGCTAGGCAAGTGCTTTGCCACTGAGCGCCACCCACCACAAGACAAAGCTTTCTTTTCACTTTGATCTTCAAACTGACATCTAAAAAATAACTCTCCTCTCTTGTTGGTTTCCACAGTCAGACAAATATCCCATTCAAGATACGGGACTCCCCAAAGGTAAGAACAGTTAATGTGGCGATCTCGATCTGTGATGGGTTGAATATCTCGAACAAAGTACTACTCAAAAGCCATTTTTCCTTTCTTGCAAGTCCTTGCTTACTTGTAAAGCAGAAATGTGCCAACAGCTCGGCTCCTGATGTCTACGTGACTATCTCAGAGATTCACTCTTTTATTTAAATGTGTCAACTGCTTCATGCCATGTAGTCATTCAGATTCCCATGGTATTTGGACGAGGCATAAAATAAAGCTAGCCAGGACTCGGGGTTCAAGCAACAGAAATCACACTGAAACTTATTTGTTAAAGAAGGAGGGGAGGAGCCAGGTGTGGGGCTGCTCTTTTGTAGTCCCAGTCCTTATAGAAGGATCATTGTAAAGTGGGCCAACCTGGGCTACAGAGTGAAATCCTGTCTCGAAATGGGCAGAGGAGAGGAAGGGGTGAGGAAGTTGCTATCTCAGGGTCGCTTCTCTGGATCCAGCATTAAGGATGCTCCTGGCTCAATGCCTGGGTCTCTCGGCTCTGCCATCTTCAATATTGACCCTGTTCTTGGACTTTCTTCAGAGAAAAGGAAGGTGGCGTTAGCACTGCCATGGCTTGCCGTCAAGATGGCAAAGATGGGGGAGATGCTCGGGGTGAAAGCCTTTGCCTCACAAGAAGTAGGACATGAGTTCGGATCCCCAGATCCTACATAAAAATGTCTGGCTGGTGGGGTGTCCTGTCTGAGTCTGGGAATTCCCAAAACAAGATAGCTAACCCAGCTAGCCCTAATGAGTATAACGAGAGACCCAGGCTCACAATTATAAGGTGAAAGGGTTACCAAGTATGACCTTTGGGGCTCCACAGCACATAGACTCAAGTGCAATAATGTGCATGCAACTGTATACACAGGTCCACCCACCCACATGCAAGCACTCGTACACACACACACACACACACACACACACACACACACACACACACGCACACACGATTGTCCTCGGGAAGATAGTGGAGGTGAAGCAGTGGAAGGCTTAGAGTGTTTCCCACCAATGTCCCCAAAATTTGTCCTGAGGCTAGACACATAGCAAAGGGATATTGTCAGGCCTCGATGTGACCCCACCCCACACCCCACAAATGATCTATTGTAACCAACAGGCTCAGGTGTGGCACATCATGGAGCAATAGACTCTAGGGTTTTGTCATCCCTGCAAGGTGGTCTCCCAGGCCACGCCCATCATGGAAGCTACCACCCTGGTGGTCACATTAGACCCTCAGCCTTGTACTCTGCTGAAAACCCAGAGAGGAGGGGATCGGGAGATCAGATCTTCACAGCCCCAGCCTCTGTGCTGAGGAGGCCTGAACACATGAGCACATGGTAGGTCAGGCGGCCGGAGGTATGGGGGACGGTACCCCTGAGCCTCGAGTCTCTGGGTCCAGGGTTTTGCCCAGGGCTCTGCTGGCTCCCTTGCCCGGCCCCAGGAGCCTCTTCCTGTCCCCCGGAGTGACACTGTTAGAGTCTCTCCTTCTCTGCATGTGTTCCTGGAGTGGTATCTAGGTAGGGCTTGAGGGCACAACCCGGCTTGAGGGCACAGCATGCTGGCGGCTTTCAGCTAAGCTCCTGTGCGTCTCCACAGACAACAGTCTCTTGTCATACACCAAACTGTCCCCTTGGACTTCCACAGGCACACATACTTAATCCCCCCTCATAGACACACACACACACAAGAGTGCAGGCACTCAAAAAAAAAAAGAACAGAGGATGATATATACATATGCAAATGTTATGATGAAATCCATTGCTTTGCATGCTAACTGAAAAATAATAAGGCAATTTTTAGGAAAAGAAGCTCCATAGGAATTGTGTTACCTACCTCGACTCTTGGCTTTTTGGGGATAATAAGAAGGACCCACTGTCTCTTTTGCGGCCTTCTCCTAACTGGTAGCCAGCACGTGTGAGTACCTCTCCATCCATGTCGGCCAGGTTAGTGTCCAGATTGGCAGATCCTGCTGGGACTACTGCTTTGAACATGGTACCCAGCCTGGTGACCAGATGTCAAATGATGAAGCCACTGGGGGTTGGGGGGATGAGTCCTTCAGCACCTCTTCAGTGAGCCGGACCCTGGCAAGCATGTGCCAGGACAGTGTTTGTGGACCTGGAGCCCACAGTCATTGATGAAATTCATACTGGCACCTACCACCAGCCCTGCCACTCTGAGCAGCATATCCTGAGGCAAGGAAGATATAACTGTGCCCGTGGCCCTCCACCACTGGCAAGGAGATCATTGACTTGTCTTGGGCTGAATTCTCAAGCTGGTTGAGCAGTGCACAGCTCTTCACAGCTTCTCGGTTCCCACAGCTTTGGTGGGGAATTGGCTGTGGGTTCACCTCCCTGCTGATGGCTGTGGATTATGGCAAGAAGTCCAAATTGGAGCTTTCCATTTATCCAGCCCCCCAAGTTTCCACCTATGTGGTTGAGTCCTAAGATTTCATCCTCATCACCCACATCACCCTGGACCATTCTGATTGTGCCTTCATGGTAGACTTGATGGAGCCCTGAACCTTGATTGACTGACTTCCAGACCACTCTGCATCTACTTTCCCCTGGCCACCTAGACCCCGTCATCTCTGCTGAGAACGCCTACTGTGAGCAGTTTACTGTGGCAGAGACCACGAATGCCTGCTTTGACCCTCACCGTGGTGAATACATGGCTTGCCGCCTGTTGTACCAAGGTGATGTGGTTTCCAAAGATGTCAGTGCTTCCATTACCACCATCAAGACCAAGCACAGCATCCAGTTTGTGAACTGGTACCCCACTGGCTTCAAAGTTGGCATTAATTACCAGCCTCCCACAGTGGTCTCTGGCCAAGGCACAGTGAGCTGTGTGCATGCTGAGCAACACCACGGCCATTGCTGAGGCCTGGGCTGGCCTGGACCACAGGTTGATCTGATGCCGGCCAAGTGTGTCTCTGCACATTGGTACGTGGGTGAGGCACGGAGGAAGGAGAGTTCTCTGAGGTCCACAAGCACATGGCTGCCTTAGAGACAGGTTATGAGGATGTTGGTGTGGTTCTGTTGAAGAAGAGAGTGAGGAAGAAGAGAGTGAGGAAGAAGGGGGAGGATACTAATTACCTAATCCTTTCAGCCCTGCAGCCTGTCATACTCCAAGAAACTCAACCTTAGCTGACAGGCATCAATGTTTCTAACTGATTTCCCTCTGATCGTGTCTGGTTTTTTTAATGTGAGTCTGGTAAGTTTTTTCATGAAGTCTCAAAGTAAAAGCTTAAGGAAAAAAAAAAGGAGCTACATAGGAATTCACGAAGAGACTCATTTATACACTTAAAACTAATTTAGGTGCTGGAGAGATGGCTCAGGAGTTAAGACTCTGCATGGCAAGCAGAAGGTCCTGAGTTCAAATCCCAGGTCCCACATAAAAACTCTAGGTGAAACCTGTGGCTGCCTGCACTTCCGGTTCTGGTGGGTGGAGCCTGGGAAATCCCCGAGTGAAGTAAAAAGAAGGAAGACGCAATCCAAGATGATTCTTTACAGATTTTTTAAAATTTTTTTATTATTTATTCAATTGTGCGTGTGTGCATGTGTGTATGTGTGTGTGTATGCGTGTGTGTAGAACCACAGGTGAATTCGGGAACCGCCATGGACCGCTCCACCTCCTCCTTGTTTACTCTGTCCCGGGGATTCACAGGCTCTGCCCTAACAGGACCAGAAATGCAGGCCGCCCCGCTTCTGCCGGGCGTCTATACGTGGGGTCTAGGATCCGAACTCAGGACCTTCTGCCTGCAAGACAGAGGCTTAACCCCTGAGCCACCTCTCCAGCCCCTATATTCCTTGTTTCTGTGATCAACAATTGTGACAAAAGCAACTTATGGAAGGAGATAAGGGTCCAGCCCATCATGGCAGGGGAGTCTTGGCCGTAGGTTCTTGAGGCAGCTGGTCACGTGACATCCGTAGTCAGGAGCAGAGAGAAGTGAAGGCTGGTGCTCAGCTCACTTTCTCCTTTTCGTTGGGTCCTGGACCCCCAGCCCACGGAATGGTGCCACCACCCATCTTCAGGATGGGTCTTTTCACCTCCGTTACCCAAACTAGAAACTCCTTCCCTGTGCCCAGGGTCAGGAAGCAAAGAGGGATGAATGCTGGTGCCCATCACTTTTATTCAGTTCAGGACCCTGACCTGTGGGATGTGCCGCCTACATTCAGGGCGGGTCTTGCATCTTCGCTAGACCTTTCTGGACATACTTTATAAACACGCCAGAAGTGTGTTTCCATGGTGATTCTAAATCCTGTCAACTGGCGGTGAAGATGAGTTGTCCCAGGGACTTGCTACGTTTTGGCCACAGAACTCCAAGAAGTGCCTGAAGGGCCCTGAAAGGCACGTGGATCTCTCCTTCACATTTGCAAAGAGAAATGTGTTTGGAAACATGAGTTTTGATCTCCAAGCCACCCTTCACAGTGGGAAGCAGTTGTTTGTTGACAAGCCCTCACCTGGCCTGAGAGTGCAGCTCTGCACCCAAAGGCTGAGGCAGGAGGATGGCAGGTTCAGCCTGCCATGGTCACACGGTGAGTTCAAGCCCAGCTCCAGCAGGATGAAAAGTGGAAAGAAGGGGAGGGGGGCACTCAGTGGCAGAGCTCTTACCCAGCATGTGTGAGGCTCTGGGCTCTATCCCCAGTACGAGGGGAAATGTTACCTTCTTTATTTTATCTGGAGTCCTTCCCTGTACCGCTCAAACAAGCAAACAAGGAAAATTAAAAAAAAAAAAAACCTTGCACAGAGACTTTAAAAGGCAAAGAAAAGTGATGTAGATTGATTCTGTTGATAATAATTTTGAAAATTTTAAGCCACTGTGTACACTAGGCAAATACTTTCTGGCTGGATTTTACCTCCAGCCCAAGGAATTTAAACTTGGCTGTTATTTTAGGGGTCTGGAATGTATATTTTAAACAATCCCAGCGAATGGTCGTTAATCTCTCTAGCGTTGGGGTCCCCATCTAGTTGGGTGCTTTTGTCTGGGTGCTGGGAACAGCATCACCGAGCAACCAATGGTGGGTGTGCTGGCCCAGAGGGCTGCATGCTGAGGCTCCGCCCCTTTTTATTTAGTAGTCTGGGGGCCTCAGTTTGCCCTCGCTTATAGCACACAGACAGCGGGTTTCTGCTTCCTCTGACTCTTATCCCAAGAAGTCTGACAAGATTCTGTCTTTGTTCTGCAAACCCCTCAAGGCCGACCTTCACAGACCCTGTTCAGCACAGTGCCTGGCACAGGTGTTCCGTGTGGTCACCAGGCTAATACAGCACCTGGTTGGTGGGAGTCAAAGCGGCAAAGTTCCCGTCCACCCCGGGTGGTGGTTCAACCCAACCAGTGTTCGCCAGGGGACTCGGTTGACTGAGCACAGTGAGCTCATTCTCAGCTATGGACTTGAGCGCAGTCCAGCCACGGCTTGGTGGTGTTGCCTCCCTGCACACAGATGAGAAGGGTGGGATCCTGGCCTAGAGTGACCGTTGGCACTGGACAGGAGCTTAGCAGTCACACAGACCCAAGGGCGGGGCCGGGCAAGGAATTGCAATTGATCCTGGGCTGTACTTGGGAACGCAGTGGACTGTCGGCTGTGGGAGACAGGCTCGGTGGAGTCCCAAAGGGAGGGTGTCTTTGGTTCTCCCAAGAAGGGCCCAACAGCAAGCAAAACCCTGTTTCTCCAAAATCAGCAAAACTTGCCTGATCCCCAAAGGGAAGCATCGTGTGGCTGGGGGCCTTATCTAGGAGAAGAGCTGAACTCCCCTTGGGTCATTCACTGCTGCCCCAGTGTTACCAGACATCCAGGCAGATGGGGTCTTGCAGCACAAAGTGCACTTCCTCACCAAGCTGTGTATATTTTCTCTCTTCCCTCCGCCCTCAGCTGAGGAGTGTGATACGGTTACTTCGAACTGTCCGCCAAATTCTGATGATCGACATCAGGTAAGAGTGTTTTTAATTATCTGTTAACCCATTAAATAGTTAGAATTTTTAAAAAATATTTTTATTTAGTGTGTGTGTGTGTGTGTGTGTGTGTGTGTGTGTGTGTGTGTGTGTGTGTATGAGAGAGAGAGGGCACTGCATCTCTGTGGAGGACCAAGGGTGACTTCGGAAATCATCCTGGATTGCTTATACCTCCTTTTTGCATCACTGTGGGATTTCCCAGGCTCCACCCACCAGGAATGGAAGTTCAGGCTGCCCAGTTTCTGCCTGGCATTGTTTTAGTGGGACCTGTGATTTCAACTCAGGACCTTCTGCTTGCAAGACAGAGTCTTAATCCCTGAGCCTTCTCTCCAGTCCAACAAATAGAATTTTTATAAAAGTGACCTGATAAACTTTTATATTAAAAAAGGAAGCTGAATATAGCGGTGCACACCTGTGATCCCAGCCTTCAGGAAATGGGAGTAGAGGATGGTAACTTCCAGGCCAGCTATGTGAGACCCAGTCTTGAGGAAACACATGGGTAGATGGCTCAGAGTAAGCACTAGCTGCACAAGCTTGAGGACCACATTCAGATTCCTAGCACCCACGTAAATGCCCGTGGGTGGGCGGAGGTTCCCATAACCCCCGTGCTGGAGGAAAGGTAGAGGGAGCAGACAGGTGATCCCTGGTGCAAACTGGCTACTAGACTAGTCAATCATGAGTTCTGGGCTTAACTGAGAGATTGACTCAATATATAAGGTGGAGAGAGATCAAGGAAGCACCTGATATCACATGTGAGCACACATACAAGTGAACATGCAAGTACTGCATGCACATCACATGCCTATGCAAAACAAACAAACAAACAAAATCATCCAAACAACAAATGAACATGGTCTGAGATGGCTGGGTAAAGGTACCTGCATGTAAGTCTAGTACCTAAGCAGATGCTCAGTCCCCAAATCCACATGGTAGAACTAGAGAACTGACTTTCAAGGTGTTCTCTTTCTCTGATGAGTAAATTAAATAAATATAGACAAATAAATAAATATTAAAAATATAGACAATAGCCCTGGCTGGGGTGTGGGGCTCAGTTAGGGAGTGCTTGCCTAGCAACAGGCCTTGGGTTATACCTTCAGCAGGACATGCACTCGTGTGGTGGTGTGAGCCTGCAATCCCAGCAGACAGGTAGAGGCAGGAGGATCAGGAGTCCAAGACTGTAAGCAAGTTTGAAGCCTGCCTCATGAAAAAGAATAGAGTGGGGCTGGAGAGATGGCTTAGGAGTTAAGCCTGTGCCTCACAGGCAGAAGGTCCTGCGTTCAGATCCCAGGTGGCACTTTAAAAAATGCTAGGCAGAAACAGCAGTGGCCTACACTTCCCTGGTGGGTAGAGCCTGGGAAATCCCAGAGCAAACCAAAAAGGAAGTAGAATCAATCCAGAATGATTCCTGAAGTCACCCTTGGGACTCTAGAGGGATACATAGTGCCTTCTGATAACACACACACACACACACACACACACACACACACACACACAAACACACACACTTACCACAGTTTGAATGTGTCGTGAAGAATTCATATGTTGAAAAGGAATCCCCAGTGTGGCAGGGTTGAGAGGTGAGACCTTCTAGTGTGATAAGGTCATGGGGCACCGCCTCCAGATCAACGAGCAAGACTGCTTGAGTGAGACATGTGGTATGTGGTGATGGCCACAGAACACAGAGTGTGGCAGTGCACGAGGGACCTCAGGACTCATGCTGCTGAGCCCCTGCTCCCCAAGGCAGGAGCCTGACACAGTGGCAGCCTGGGCCATGCAGCTCTGTTCTGTGCTGTCCATACCCAGAAGCCTGGCATTTTGAGTTGGTGGCAATGTATGTGCCAAACCCACCTTGCCTAACTCTAGGGGGGGGCGCATGGCACATTTCCTAAAGACACCAGGCTGGCAACTTAAGGACACTGCTGGAACCTGATCAGCAAATTCAGCATATCAGTGACTTTGTCATTGCTGTGACAAAATGCCTTATAAGTGTAACTTTTAGAAGAGGAGTTTTAATTTGGCTCATGGTTTTAGGACTGAAATCCACTATGTGGAGCAGACATGGTGGCAATCCTGATGGTGGGAGTGTGTGGCAGTGACTCTGATGTCATGGTGGGTCAGGAAGCAGAGAACAGGATGGATGCCAAGCTGGGCTTTCAACTCCAAGGGCCTCTGGTGACTGACATCTTCCATTGAGGCCCCACGCCTTGGATCTCCCCTGCCTTCCCTACACAAGCTACAGGGTGTGAGGGACAGGGAGCATTCTAGAATCAACCGCACACTGGGGTTGCTCCTTTGCACACGATTGCGAGGTAGCAGGTGGGATTCCACCCCACAGCTCATGGCCTTGGCAGAACAATAGGCCGCACCATCTGCAGACCCAAAGCCATCCCGTGCACAGTAATAACAGGGCGGGGCGGGCCCAGCAACGTGGCAGATGGTATCTCCCAGGAGGCAGCCCAGCAGGCTGCTGCCTGCAACTCTGGACACGCAGCAATCCTTTCAAGCTCTGACAAGATCTGTCTTAGATCCTGGAACGTCTTTTCTCTCTGGGGAGATCCAGATAGCCCTGGTTTATTTGGTAACTCCTTATGACACCCTGTGCTCCCAGATAAAGCTGCAGAGTTTCCTTAGAACACGTACTTGGTATTAACTCTGGTGCCAGTGATTCTCTGCCATTCCAAACAGATCATTCATCCTTCGGGCAGGCCCCAAGGGGCTCTTGACCACAGTTGGAAATTACCTGTTCTGTGCCGTTGGTCTTGCTTTCTGCCTGCCCACTGTGTTCACATGGTCTAGAGAGCTGAAGAAGGGTATGGAGGGAGATGCTAAAGCAACTCCAGCCAGCTGGGCGTGTGTGCCCACCTGTGATCCTAGCGCCTGGGAAGAGGGAAACCAGCCTCTCCAGGCCAGTCCAGGCTATGCAATACCCTGTCTCGAAAACCAAGCCATGAAAAGCAAGTTAACAGAACTTCTCTACTGGGCTGGGGAGAGGGCACAGGGCTTAAAGCCTTTGCCTTGCAAGCAAAAGCACTTGAGATGAGGTCCCCAAATTCCATGCAAAAATGTCAAGCAGATATGGCCGTGGCTTGTCATTTCAGCCCTGGAAGGTAGAGTCTAGAAAAGCCCAGAGCAAAGCAGTAAGGAGGTAGACTAATCCAGGATGCCTTCTGATATCATCCTTGGGACTTCACAGGCACACACACTCAAGCGCCCTCCGGTACACACATAAAAAAAGAAGAGGGGGGGAGGGAGGGAGGGAGGGAAGAGAGGAAGGGAAGAGAGGAAGGGAGGGAGGGAGGGAGGGAAAGAGAGAGAGAAGAAAGAAAAAAGAGAAAAGAAAGAAGGAAGGAAGGAAGGAAGGAAGGAAGAAAGAAAGAAAGAAAGAAAGAAAGAAAGAAAGAAAGAAAGAAA
The DNA here is from genome assembly GCA_023101885.1 of Typhlomys cinereus. NCBI lineage: Eukaryota > Metazoa > Chordata > Mammalia > Rodentia > Platacanthomyidae > Typhlomys > Typhlomys cinereus. Next base: position 3,706,012 of record JALPQD010000200.1, on the reverse strand, counting down.
GAAAGAAAGAAAGAAGGAAAGATAAATTCTCTGTCTTTTGAGAATTCTGACCAAATGAAGAGTCACAGACGGCACCTCTCATGGTGCCTAAGTTGCTCAGTGGGTGCCCTCTCACTTTTCCTAGACTGCAGTTGTGCATCTCTGATCCCGGCCTTGAGTGTGACCTTCCTCTCCTTGGTGTGCACCATCCACTGACAGTCTTGTCTTGGCTCATGGTGCTGCTAGGAACAAATCCTGTAGCCCACGCTCTGAGGTTTCCTCTCTAACCCCAGCCGCATCCCTTTCTAGCCTCTGGACTCACCCACAGCCTTGGGGAAATTCCTTTTCATTCTTAGCCTGTGTCCAGCCCTCCCAGCCCTCCTCTGGCCTCTCGCTGGCCCAGCCTGTGGCCTTGGTCATGCATTGTGTGATGCTCTTGATGACTTGTAATTAATTAAATGACATTTTATATTGTTTGCTGAAACCTATCTTACCAAGCATGATGCTGGATAAACCAGGAATAACCATAATCACTTGCTTTTCCTATCCCCCCCATCCTTTAGAGACGGTCTCATGTAGCCCAGGATGGCTTCAAATTCACTGGTCTTCCTGCCTCCACCTCCCACGTGCTGGGATTGCAGGCCAGGGCACCTGGTCACCATATCCAGCTTATACTGTGCTGGGGATTGAACCCAGGGCCTCAGGCATGTTTGGCAAGTTCTCTGCTAATGGTACCACATCTCCAGCCTACTAGTTTCAGTAATCTGAGAAAACAATACAATGTCAACTGTGATTCTGACTGACCCTGTCACTCACCATTTCAGGACTTGGGGACTTTTTTTTATGATGGCATTTCCCAGAAATGAAAGTCTAAGAAACCACAGTATTCTGACTTGGTATGGTCTTTGAATGCCAATGGCTTGGACTTATTTTAATTTTGGAGCAGGTCAAGATAAAAAATTTGTGGCTAAGCTAGGTCTTGTGGGGGCAGAAGCTACTGGGGAGGCTAAGGTAGGAAGCCTGCAGGACCCAGGGCAGCCTGGGCAAGATGAAAAGTAAAAAGAAGGTGGCTCAGGCATAGAGTGCTTGCCTAGTCGCTCGAAGCATTAAAAAGGAGAGGAGGCTGAGGCTGAGGGTGGAGCTTGGTTAGTAGAGTGCTTGCCTGGCATGCACAAGACCATAGTCTTTTTTTAATGTTTAATTTACTTATGAGAGGAGAGAGAGAGAGAGAGAGAGAGAAAGAGAGAGATGCACCATGTGGGCTTCTGGAGGTCTCCAGGTTTGCAAGCAGGCACCTTACCCACTGAACCACCTCACCGGCCCCAAGGCCCTGGATTTAATCCAGCACACATATACCAGGTGTGATGGTGCCTACCTGTGATACTTTTTTGGGAGGCAGAAGCAGGAGGATCAGGAGTTTAAGATAACATGGGATCCTGTCTCAAGCAAACAAATAGGAAGCAAATGATAAGTAAATAAATATAGACTGGAGACAGATCACTGGCTTTTTTTTTTTTTTTTTTTTTTTTTTTTTTTTAATGACCAGAGGGTGGAGAGATGGCTCAGGGTTTAAAAATGCCCAGGTCCCATGTAAAAACATCAGGCAGAAACAGCGGCTGCCTGAACTTTCTACTCTGGTGGGCAGAGCCTAGGAAATCCCAGAGCAAAGGAAGGATGATTCCCGAAGTCATCCTTGATCTTCTACAGAGACACACAGTGCCCTCTCATACACACACACACACACACACACATACACACACACACACACACACACACATGCACACGCACACACAAATAAATAAATGAATAAATGGATAAATAAATAAATAAATAAATAAAAACAAGTCTCTAAAAATTAAAATTAAAAAAGTGGCCAAAGTATGTTGTTCAACAGGTAAATCTGTTTTTAGACACATATAGTTGGCAAGTGAAAAGTGCCCTGTGCAGATGGGGAGTGCGGCTGTAACTAGATAAAGAGTAAGGAATGTATAGACTGTTGCAGGCCACCCACAGGGCACGAGGCGAGATGGAGAGGAAAAGACTTTTACACTCTTTTCACACCTGTTTTTACTCTGCATTGGGATCACGTCGCAGAGCAGAATGTGTGGCTCCTTCCTTCATCCCAGTGTTCCTGTATGAGTCCTGGGATTTGTGAATGAAACAGACAGAAACAGAACCCTCCCACCCCCGCCGCCCGTCGCTGTGCCATCTGGCCCACCTGAACCAGCCTGTACAAGCTGTAACCGTCTCCTCTAACATGCTCACGATGCTGTCTCTGAACAATAACAATTCCACTTCATGGGCGAAGGGAAAACCCGGTCCTCTTTCATCTTCTGAGCCGTGGCGAAGCCTGGAATTGCGCCTCCACACTCCCACCTCTGGTCTCAGCTGTCACTGTATGGTGCTTTGGGCCTGTCACATGGTCCCTGTGACATGATGCCTACATCTAACTCTGAGGGCGACTCACAGTCCTCTCGGGACAGCAGGTTCTTGTCTCTGTTCCCAGTCTGTGGTGGTCTCTACAGAGCAGGCATGAGGATGGGTCTGGCCCTTTTCAGACAACCAGTTCCTTGTTCTTGCTGCTGCCTGAAGCCTGGTGGGGAAATGGCTCTATGCAAATCACTGTTTGCAAAGTCAGCTGTTCTCCAACACCCAATGCTCAGATGTGTAGCTTGACTATCAGATTACAAACCAACCAAGGGAGAGAATTCACGTAACTCAAGCTAACTTTCTGCCTGTTGGAAACCTTCTTGGCAGGAGTCGACACACTTTTTAACAAATCTGAGGTGATTTCTCCCCCTCAGTCCCCCGCACTTGCAACCAGAGGTATATTAACTGCTTGGCTCACTGCTGTTTGAGGGGACAGTCCATCATGGTGGGAAAGTCAGGCAGCTGCTCACGCTGTGTCTGAGTCAGAAAGCAGGCAGAGATGAAGGGTGGGCTCAGTCCATGCTCTCCTTTTCTTTCTTACTCAGTCCAGGATCGGGCCTATGGATGGTACCGCCCACAGTCAGGGGAGCTTTCCTTCCTGGGTTAAATCTCTCTTCCTTCTCCCTCAAGGCCCGCGTAGAGGAGTGTTTCCTATGTGATTACAAATCCAATCAAGTTGATGATGAAGATTAATGATCATGGATAACACACACACACTCTCACACACACACATACACACTTCTGTGTTAAACTATTTTGCCTCCTGCAAAAACTAACTTTGGTTTTGGCTTTCACAGTATTACTACCTCATAGTGCCTTAAAGTCAGTGACTGGGTAAGAATTTGCACTTAAGGAAATTTCCTCTTTCCTCCAGAATAATTTAAAAATTAGAAGAGGGGTTGGCAAGATGCCCTCAGCAGGTAAGACGCCTGCTGGCAACCCAGGTGGCTTCAGTTTGATCCCCAGAAGCCCGCATGGTAGAAGGAGAGAATTGACTTCTAAAAGTTGTCCTCTGACTTCCACCTGTGTGCCGTGGCATGCATGCTCCTGCCTTCTCCTTCTCCCCCTTAAATAAATAACTAAAACATTGGGAAGTGAACACTTTCAGAATAAGAGATTTGCCCAGAAGCCCAAGGGAGCTGGCAGGAGCATGGAGAAGCAGGGGCCCTTCTGGTCTTTGAGACACAACAGGACAGGGGGAAATGACTTGAGGCCCTTCTGGGAACTGGACTTATCTCTAAGGATTCTTCATTTGAAGCAGGACATGCCAGAGCAGTATAGAATCAGCAGAGGACATGCTTGGTGGGCTGCAGGTAGAAGCCGTGTCTGATAGGTACTGAGGCTAGGATGGAGGGTCGCCTCTGGGGGGCAGCAGCAGTCACTGGAGATGAGATCACTCCAGGATGAGTGGACAGAGCAGGCTCTGAAGAAATCACAGATGAAGTCAGGTCAGACCCTCACACGAGAGTCGCCAGAGGCCTGTGGCAGCAGAAAACACGGGAATCTGGGAGAGAAGGAGCCGGCCAAGGGAAGAAGACGGGTGCGGAAGGGATGTCAGGGGAGACTGGCAGGAGGGAGCATGGCGGGAGGTTCCGAGCCTCAGGGAGAAAGCTAGAAGAGAGGTCAGAGGAAGCGAGGGAAGCCTGAATTAAGGAAGTTGCCAGCTCCAAGGACCAGGTGAAGGGAGGATTTGGTGAGAGGAGCAAAAGCATCTCTCTGGGTGGGCAGGGTGGCTCAGGATGCAGACATGGGGCTGGGTCTCTGCATGGAGCGCTCCTTTGCCCAGCAGGCTTGGGCATCAGAGTGTCTTCAGGACCCTTCAAGGCAATCTGTAGCTCAGGCATGATCAGGCCTGGCACTGACGTTGTTCAAATTTTCTCCCGATCACAAGAAAGCAAATCAAATGTGCCAGTAACACAGCTACTGAGAAACATCATGTAACATGGCTTCTGAGTAACGTGATGTCTTCGCGGGTACCCTCCCCACGAGCAACACCAGCATGAAGTCCATGGTGCTCACTCGAATCTCTCTACATGAGTTGTTCTTGTAGTATTCTTGTGACCTGAAATTCCAATTTAGTGAGCAGAAGCGATTGTCGATAAAGAGTGAGCAGATCTATCCGGGCCTGCGGGGCTCTGCAGATACAAAAGGTGCCTCCAGGCCACCCGTGCTTGTGCTGCAGCAAGTGAAGACTGAGCTTCTGGCTCTGCCTTGTGCTGTGTGAGATCGTACAGAAGTATTCTGGCTCCTCCAGAGGTTCCTGTAGAAGTTCTCTCTCTCTCTCTCTCTCTGTCTCTCTGTCTCTCTCTCTCTCTCTCATGCACTCAAATACACAAACACAGACATGCAGACACTGAGATGTGTTCACAAACACAAAGGTACTCAAACACATGAACACACATGCATGCACACATACACACACATATACCCATAGACACAGTCTTTCTAACAGAGGTGAAGATATACCTTCTGTATAACTGAGCAGAAATTATAGATATTGTGTCCCACAGGCTGGCTTTACTGTTGTTCAGGGCAGGATGGCTGGAAGAAGACTTAACTAAATCAGGAACTGTGCTGGTGGGGGCTAGACCTGGAATTAGATGTATATATACTGCTGAGAACTGGGACTGGTGAGCTTTGGAAAGAGAGAAATGCTTCTTAGAAGATTAAAAGGAAAAACACAAGTGCTCAAAAGGCATCAAGCACGCTGACATTGTGGAGTTAGCGCTGCTTTTAAGATAGCATCTCCATATGAAGTCCAGGCTGGACTTGAATCCTCAATTCTTGTCTGCCTCCAAGTGCCGGGATTGTAGGGGTGTTCTGCATGCCTGGCCAAGCCAGCACTTCTTTAAGGGCTGCTTTTAGACCTGGAAATCAGATGCCCCCCCCCCCACACCTGTGGCTCCTACAGAGCTTCACGCACACTGTGGTAGAGGAGGCTGCGGAGTTGGATGGTGCCTGGAGCTATGAAGCTTTGGTTCAGGATCCAGTGAGGTCTCTATAGTCCTGGGCTCCAGGGGCAACCCTGGGCACGGGACACCAGAGCCAGGGCATGCTGGGGCTGGTCACCACCCCAGGAAGGTCACGGTGAGACTTCCAGTTATCCAGAACACAGTGTGGCTTTGGTCATGCGGAGCAGAAGCACTGGCCCCTCCCCAGGGTTTGGTGCTGCTTTTTTCATGGTTCATTTTCACTGCTTGCAAGACAGGCATAAAACATAATCAACATCGTCAGAAGGAAAGTGCTGTAGCTTAGAGTGACAATCCCAGCAAGAGGCAGATGGGAAACAAGGAGAGTGACTCATATACAAGCTAAATACACCCAGTGGCTGTATTTGCCTATGTGCATACACTATTCTATCTTCAATTTTTATGTACAGTATATATGTATACAGGTGTACCTGTGTGCATGCATGTGGAGGCCAGAGAACAGCCTCAGATATCATTCCTCAAGCTCTGTCCACGTGATTAAGCTTTTTTAGGTTAGTTGCAGGGCTAGAACTCAGGTCCTTATGTCTGCACAGCAAGCACTTTACCGAATGAGTTGCCCCCTCTGGCTGATGTGGTTCAGACGTTCACCGAGGGTCCCTGTGGTAGGAAGCACATCATCAACACAGGCTGGGCCCCCAAGAATTGCAACATCAGGGAGTCAGTACCACAGCTCACCACTCCTGATACCCGTCCATACCTAACACCTGGGTTGCTTAACGAAGAAGAAAATCAACAATATTGTCATTTGCATGTGGTGGTGATTTTAATGAAAGTTGCTTTTTGGTTTTTAGGAAGAAGAAAACTGCTTTCCAGACAGCACCGGGGATCCCCCCTCAGGTAAACTACATGCTAAAGGTATCATGGCTGTAATAGGAGCTGGATGGCTACGTTAAGATTAATTGTTGTGTGCATTAATCATTGTGTGTGTCTGTGTGTCTATAGATATTGAGAGTATGTATTTATAGATATCGACTGTGTGGGGGAGGTATCTGTGTGTTTACAGCTATTGGCTGTGGGAAGGTTATGGGGGGGTCTGTATGTTTATAGCTATTGACTGTGGGAGGAGGGGATGTCTGTGTGTTTATAGATATTTGACCACCAGCCAGATGGAACTAGGGTATGGGCATCTATATGGAAAGTCTGCATTGCCCCGTTGTGAAAATGTGGAAATCCCTAATTATATATATATAACCCAAATTTTATACTCTGTGATTATATTAGCTTTGATATTTTTTAAATTATGGTCTGAAGAGATGGCTCAGTGGGTGAAAGTACTCATTGCCAAGCATGTCGTCCTGAGTTTGATCACCAAAGCTCATACGGTACAAAGAGAGAACTGACTTCCACATGTGCGCCCTGCCCCCATGCATGTGCATACACACACACAGACACATACAAAGACACAGTCATACACACAGACACAGATACACACACAGCCACACACACAGGCATACACACATAGACACACACACACATACACAAATACAAAAACACACACACAGCCATACACACAGACACACACAGCTATACACACATAAACACACATGCACACACGCACACATGCACATACACACACACAGACATACCCACACAAACATGCAAACATTCGTATACACAGACATACACAAACATATACACACACAGACATTCACAGATACACACAGACATAAACACGCAGACAGACACACATATATAGACACACAGACACACACACATATACATAGAAAGACATACTGATTAAATAATGAAGTGTTGTTCAGTCCATTTTGGCTGTAACACAGGTTCTATATGACGAAGCCAGGACACTGAGACAGGAAGTGTGGGGTGCAATGAAGTCTTCAAGGACTCCAGGAACTGCAGGTGTGCGAAGGAAAGCACAGATATTTTGTAATTTGGGTAGACACTGGGTGAATTGCTTGGGTCTGACTATGTAGTCCTGTTGTGTTTCAGGATAGGAAACGCCTGTCCGTATTTGCAATAAGGAAAATAGTGGCTAAAAGTGGGGAGAAAGACGGCAGAATATGGGATGAAGTGAGTTGTGTCACAGATAGGAAGTGTCTAGTTGGCAAAGATGGGGCGGTATTGTCGAGAACCTGTCTCCATGCTACGTGAAGAAGCTTGTTCTTGTACTGTGTTGTTGGACCTGCTGGAGAAAGTTTGGGAAGTAGAAACATTGTCCTGACGTATCAGGGCACTTAGCTGTTACATGTCACACACCTCTTCCACAATAATAGTAACAGTATTGAGCTTTCACTAGGTTCTAATCGTGGGTTGGAAACTTTCTTATATATATTTGCGTGTGTGTATGTGCAATGTGTGTGGAGGTCACGGGACAAATTTGGGTGTTTTTCTTCAAGAACACCGTTCAGCTGTTTGTCTTTTTTATTTTTTTATTTACTCTGTGTGTGTGTGTGTGTGTGTGTGTGTGTGTGTGTGTGTGTGTGTGTGTATCTCAGAGGGCACTGTATGTCCCTGTGGAAGATCAAAGGTGACTTCGAGAATCATCCTAGATTGTTTCTTCTACCTCTGGGATTTTCCAAGCTCTGCCCATCAGAGCCGGAAGTTCAGGCCCCCTCTGTTTCCACCTTGCCATTTTTATGTGGGACCTGGGATCCAAACTCAGGACCTTCTGCTTGCAAGGCAAAGTCTTAACCCTTGAGTCATCTCTCTATCACTGTTCATCTGATTTAGAGACAGGGTCTCTCAGGCCGGCTGACTAGTGAGCCCCAGAGTCCTTCTCCAGCCACAGCATTGCAGGCATCAGCTTCTTACATGGCTCTGAGTGCAACTTGGGGTCCTCATGCTAGCAAGCGCTTTGCTGACTGCACCATCTCCCCCAGCCCACCATGAGGTCTTCATGATTACTTAAACAATGTTGCATGGGATAGTCCAATAATTTGTTTCACCAAACTCCTAACACTATTGTGGGGTTCTTGTGTTTGGAGTGGAAGGTTGAAACCAGAACACGTGTAGAGGATTAAGGTAGAGTTTATTAGAGGAGAGAAAAAAACAGAACTCACAGACTCCAGATGTGGAGTACCATGAGGGGTTAGGGTACCCCGGAAAACCCTTGAACTCTAGGCATGGAATCCATGAGGGGCAGGCAGCTAGAAATGAACTCACGGACTCCACACGTGGAGTGTCGTGAGGGACAGGTGCCAAAAGTGGCTGCCAAGGTCAGGAATATTTATACACTTAGATAAGACCGAGAAAAATGGCTTTTCCTCATTGCTTAGCTCACAGTGGGGCCCAACCCAGTTGCTCTTATGCACACATGGGGCTGGAGATGAGGTTTCTTTGATGGGCTTAGCTTGCTTGATATCCTTTCTTAGGGAAGTTGGCCATCTTATCTCTGTGAGGATGGGAGTCGGTTCCTAGCAGGGGGTGTTCCTTGGGGTGATCTCAGCAATGGGGGATGGCCTTCGGGAATTTCAAAAACTTTCAAAGATTGTCCTAGCATGGCCGCTCTGAACCTGTCTTAACATCTAAGGTCCTGTGAGGGACGGCTCAGCTGGGGCTCTCCACTGCCCTTTCATCTGGGGCTCCCCACTGTTTCCAGCCTAGATCTTCCCTTGAATCCCTATCCCATTTCTTTCCTTCCCTGCACACCCTCAGCAAGGTTGTGGATGTGATGATGTGTCCAGAAAAGGCTATGCCCACCCTCCCAGAACTTTCTCTAAGTAGCCCTTGCTTGGGGGAGCGCATTGTGGGATTGACACGGCTTGGTGGCCGTGTCTTTGCAGTAGAGACAGCTAAGGACTTATTGTGCATGACTTCCTGACACCTCTTCCCCACTCACTCGCCTCCCACTTACATTGTTTTACCTCCTGGGTGGGGGAGGAGGGTGGTGGTGGAGGGAGGAAGGGGTGGGGGAGAAGCTCCCTGGCCTGCTTCCAGCTCCCTGCAGCCCCAGGCTGTTGGCCATACTTCAGACAGCCCAGTGGGTAAAGAGACCAGATAGAGGCAGGGAATGATAAGGAAGCTGTAAATTCAGAAAGCAAGTTTTCTGGCTCTAACCCCAACGCCTGTTTTCAAATATGTGTATGGAGTGGATAGACCAGTTTTCTTTAAAAAAAAAAAAAAAAAGTTTAAGGAATCGCATCTCCATGACAGCCTCCCATCAGCCGGCAGGGTGAATGAGCATGCAGGTGTGGGCTGGTCCTGGCCCCCTCATCCTGACTCTGGCCACAGAAAACCACATGCCAGCAGACACAACCCTTGGATGAAAAAGGAGATCCGCATTGTACAATCCCCCCACCTTGCTTCCCCTGAAGAGCCATCTGGGCTGTGAACAGAAATGCTCCGAAGGGCTGGGAAGATGGATGGCTTAGTCTGCGCTTACTTTGCAAGCAAGGACCCAAATGCGATCCCCAGCACCCATATCCATTATGGTAGTGTGTGCCGGGGAGGGGGAGAAGGGTGGATCCTGGGGCTCACTGATCAAGCAGCCTAGTGTACTCAGCAAATCCTAGACCTGTGTCCTAAAATACATGAGTGTGAATGATGCCCGGGAAATGACACCCAGGATTGTCCTTTGGCTCCACATGCCCACATGTGCACAAACACACAAGTACACACACACACACACACACATGTACACATGCCCACACATGCCCACACACACATGTATACAAGCACGCACACACACGCATGCGCACACACATGGACACACACATGCATGCATCGAGTACACGCACATGCATATGCACACACATGCACACACGTATGCACACGCACACACATTTACACACACAGGTGAGTGCTTGTCAGCACGCATACACTCACATGTGCATACGGATGCACATGCTTACATATCACATACATACAGGTGAGCATGTGTGTACACACACATACACAAACACATACATATCACACACATACACACAGGTAAGCACAAGTGTGCATATACACATGCACAAAACATACATGCCACATAGTGCACAAAACACACGTCACACATATCCACACATATACATATATCACACACATTCATAAACATACATAACACACAAATGCATGCATACACAAACACTCAAAAATCATGCTAAGTATGAAGTGGGTATCTTGAACTGCCTCGACTTAGAGGAAGGTGGAAGAAGAAGTGTACACATGCATCAGCCCCTGCTGACGCCAGGCCCTGTCTCCCCTTCAGGTGTCAGCAGGGACCACCTGTGCAAGGACAGCTGCACATGTTCCTCCTGCTTGCCCCGGGCCCCCACCATCAGTGACTTGCTCAACGATCAGGACCTACTGGATGTGATCCGGATCAAGCTGGATCCGTGTCACCCAACCGTGAAGAACTGGAGGAATTTCGCCAGCAAGTGGGGCATGTCCTATGATGAACTGTGTTTCCTGGAGCAGAGACCTCAGAGCCCCACCCTGGAGTTCTTGTTCCGAAACAGCCAGAGGACGGTGTGTCAGCTCATGGAGCTCTGCCGGCTCTACCACAGGGCCGATGTGGAAAAGGTGCTGCGGAGGTGGGTGGACGAGGAGTGGCCCCGGCGGGGACTCGCAGACCACCCTGTGCGCTTCTAGAATGCCCCTCGACCTTTCTGCTCACTGAACCAGCGCGGGTCGTGGAGGGCAATACTCCTGCTTGGAGACCTGATGCGGATGTGAGCTGTTCCCAGGGCTGGCGGCGTGTGTGGCAGGGGAGGTTCTGATTGGGTGTGATTTGGCGTCTGATTCTTTTTGTTTTTGCACATGTATTTCAATGTTTGAGCCTGGAATTGGGACAGACTTCTGTGGTCTCACAGAGGGACAATCTTACGGGAACGGAGCCAGGGTGGGCATACAGTGATTTTCAATACTGCCGGAGCCATCAATGGCATCCCAGAGCGCTGATGGCGACGGATACGTATGGGTCCTCCCAAGAAGGACACTTGTGCCCAGAATGTTCCCAGCACAGAGGAGGACAGTGTGGACACGTCGTCCTGGCTGTTCACATCCCTCCCGCTCATGTTTCTGTTGGAAGGTGCTGGAAAGTGCTGAGAGGTCAACAGGATGCTATGATGTGGTCGCAATCCAAGCCCCATCTTTCTTATTGAAATACTTCTGTAACTGGTAAACTACTAACAATGTTGCTTGCTTGCTTTAGTGTTTTTTGAGTACTTTATTTATTTGAAGAGAGAGAGAGACAGAAACAGAGAGAGAGAGAGAGAGAGAGACAGAGACAGAGACAGAGATAGAGACAGAGATAGGCACCCAGAGAGAGACACACAGATGAAGGTTGGAAGTTAATTCTCTCCTTCCACCATGTGGGCTTCTGGAAATCTAACTCAGGTTGCCAGATATCAAGCAGGGGCCTTACCTACTGAGTTACCTGCTTTAGTGTTTTTAAAAAAAAAGAAATACAAAGAAATTGTCGGTTGCTGGGAGTGCAGCATGGGAGGACCACCGCTGAGGAGCAGTACTTGGAGCCCCTCTGGGGGCTGGAGACGGCTCAGTCAGCAGAATGCTTGCTGCTCACGCATGAGGACCTGAGTTTGACTCCCCACTACCCACGTACAAAGCTAAGCACACGGTTGTGCATCTGTGAACTCAGAACCAGGGAAGGCAGAGACGTGCCTCTGGGGCTTGCCAGCAAGCCAGTCTTGCCAGTTAGGCAGCTCTAGGTTCAGTGACAGACCTTGTCTCAAGAAAGAAGGCATAGAGGGAGTAAGGAAGACATATAATATCAAGCTTTGGCTTCCACACACCCACGAATGCCCTATTGTTGCCTGTGATATTTATTTCAGTGTTCTAAATGAGCACCTTGTTACCCCTGGCATTTTTTTTTTCTTTTGAGATAAAGTCTCATGTAAACTAGGTTGGTCTTGAACTCTTGATGTAGTGGAGGTTGAACTTGAACTCTGGATCCTCCTAGCTCCATTTCCTGAGTGCTGGGATTACAGCACTCCTTCAAAACCATGCCTAATCCACCCATGACTTTTCTAAACGTATTTAAAGTTTTCTTTAAGACTAAGGCCTTTATTCCTAGGAGGAGCTAATCAATAAATTAAAAATAAAATCAGATCCCCTGGGAGCCACTCTCAAGCATCTATTGATCCAGCTGAAACCCCCAGAAGGCCTTTGGCTCGGTGCTTAGGGCACCCTCAGTGTTTAGGGTGACCTAAACATGAAAATTCTTAAGACTCCTAAACCACATGGAAAATTGTTCAAAGTACTGATGCTCTCATTTGGTAATTTTTGGGTACAGGCAAATATGAGTAGGGAGAGTTTCTCATGGGGGAAAATGCTTTTCTGGGTGCTTTGGAGAAGACAGAAGGCAGGCTTGGTTAAGAACCCATGAAAGAGCTATTGGTCTACTGAATTTATGGTTATCATGTATTAGTCTTTGATTAATTAAAAAGAGTGAAGTGTTTACCACACAAGCATAAGGACTTGAGTTAATCCCCAAAAGCCAAGTAAAAAAAAGGTTAGGATTAACTCATAAGAAAGCAATTTTCTAAGCCACCATTTTCCCCTCCCAGCAATCACAGAGGTGTCCCCCAGGAAGCTGTGAGAACCGCCAGCTTCCTGCCCAATGTGGACTCTGGGCAGAGACGCCAGTATAGCGAGCTGCTCACTGCTGTCTTCCTTGGTCAGATTTATCAGACTCCATCCTCTTTGTGGCCAAGGGGCACTTAAGTAACAGCCAGTTATAGCATGCAAGAATTCTAAATGGCTTGTGTGTCTATATGTGTATATCAGAGGACACTGTGGAGTCCCAAGGTGACTTCGGGAATGGTCCTGGATTGTTTCTACCTCCTTTTTGCTTTGTTCTGGGATTTTCCAGGCTCCATTTTCCAGGGTCAGACGTGCAGGCTGCTGCCACCTGGAGTTTATACATGGATCGGGGACCCAAACTCAAGCCCTTCTGCTTGCAACACAGAGTCTGAACCCCTGAGTCATTGTCACCACCACCTCTTTTGAGCTGAATCCTCATGTAGCCAGGTTGCCCGTGTGGCTGAGAATGACAGAGACCTTCTGATCTTTCTGCTTCGCTTCCCCTAAGCACCCTCATGGTTGGGCAGAGCAAGGAGCAAGAACGGGACCTAGAAGGTGGTCACGGAGTACTGAGGGTCCCAGCCTTGGCACTGGGGGATGAAAGGCATGACTCCCAGACTGCTGTATGTCATGTGGAGACTAAGTGCTTCCAGAAAGTGCGCCTTCCCCACCTCCACCTGCACTTCAGCTGGGTCACAGGCACTGAGTTGGGGGAACCCCCAGTCTATTCCCTTTCCTCCCCACTCTGAGCCGCTCCTCCCACACACACAGATGAGAAGGGAGAGGGTCCCCACCCACTCCACTGTATGGAGAAATGATGAGAAGGAAGGTACCCTTGTTTCTAAAGATTTCTTCCATCTGGACTGACAAAGGGTGGAGGTGCATCGGGAAGAAGGCTGGAACTCAGCTAGCTAACCCCATCTCTCCACCAACACTCAGAGCTTCCCTAAACCCCACCCACGTCCCCCGTTCAACGGAAGTCTGCTGTGCTCGGAATCACAGCCCACACTCTGGGTCTTGAAACAGAGGTGACCTCCAGCTCCCTCCCACGGGGCCACAGCAGCAAAATGTGGTCGAAACTTTAAAGCTGTCCCAAATGTTGGAGATTTGAAACCTGGAACATACAAAAAATTCCTCATGAAGCCCCATGAGTCACACTTCAGGGTCCATCAAACCGTGTCAGCCAGGCCGTGGTGACTAGCCTCAGGGAACGGGCCCCATGGCCGTGGCTTTGTGGTGTGTTTCCAGCATTCCGGCCTTAAAATTGACTTGACATAGAGCTATTGTGTATCTGTAGAACACAGAAGCTGCCCTGCACGTCTTGAGTTGGATCAGAAATGTCCAGCAAGCCTGTGTGGTGGAGCTTGCTTCCTTATGATGTTTTATTAGAGGACACGCTCATATGACGAGAAACACATTTGATACCCTTGGTCCCAAGGATGGCAATACAGCCTGTAGTGATAGTGTGGCACAAGCCCCTCTGAACTGAGGTCACACACCTGTAATCCTAGTGCTCAGGCTGAGGCAGGAGGACCAAGGGTACGGGTCTATCTGGGTCGCAGGGTGAGACCCTGCCTTGAACACAAAACCAGGGGCTGGCGAGATGGCTCTGAGCCGTAGAGCCCGAGTGCAAACCTGTGACCTGAGTTCAGCCCAACGAGCCCAGAAGGAGAGAACTGGTTTCCAAAAGTTGTTGGCTAACCTCTACACACATGCTGTGGCATGCGTGTACCTCTCGTTCTGTCTAGTAAATATTGCACACACACATGCATATGCACACACACACGTTATTACTAACATGTCCTTTGCTCACCCTTCTGTCCTAGATACTGCGTTAGGTTGGCCACTTTGCAAACTGCTGAATGAGGCTGTTTTGCTATCAGAACGATGAAATTTTATTAGGTACAGGCCAGCAGACACTCTACAAGCTGTAGCATTCTGCATTGAGGCTTAGGTGATACGCACTTGATATGCTTGCGACAGCCAAAGCCACAAGAAAGGGAAGGAAGTAAAGCCACACTGGACGTCACACACCTGGGACGGACACACGGTCTACACTGGAGGAAAGAGAAAGGAAGGCAGGCTGTAGTAGCATGGTGAGGTTTTAAGTAATTAGGGCTGATGCCGTGCTGACTTTATTCCTGTGTTTCTAAAGCAAATTGTACGAAACAGTCACTTACTGCTGTGGCACTAGATAATAATTGATGAGGCAGAAAATCTGATAACAATGAAATACTGTTCCTCCTTCACCCTCAATAGCCATTTGCGTGGTGCTGCCCCCTGCTGGAAGGATGAGGTCTACACCTGTATTCTTTCTGCTAAGCTTGAGCCACAGGCTCTTCTCTGCAGCCCTCAAAAAAGAATGAATGCTTAGCGTGGCACCTGTGGGAGGCACCACGAGGCAGCGGATGGCGCTCCCATCCTCCCATATGCCTCGCCCCGCCCACCCTTCAGATCAAACAGTGGCAGTCAGTTGGCTCAGAACTGTCCCGTGCCCTGGCACCAAGATGGCTGTTCCCCCTGCAGATTTAGGGCTGTTTGGTCTCTCTTCCCCTTCCAGTTTAGCACCTCAAGACACCCTGATGCAATGGATTGGGGGTTCCTGAGTCACAACACATATGACCGCAAGCAGGGATCTCCCCCCTTGTACCATCCATGTTACAAAAACACAGGCTTTAAGGACAAGACTGATGATTAAGGCCAGGCAGACCACCCTCTTCCATTTCTCCTCTTCAGGCAACTACACATCTCACCAGGTCTTCAGCAAAGACTTCTCATAGCTTCAGCTTCTCTTCTCCCTGTTTTACAGGCTCCTTGCCTCTTGAAAGTATGCTTCCCTCTGTGCTATTTAAGAGTCACCCCAGCATCTGTCAAATCATGTCCTCATGCGCCTTGGTCTCCGACCTCTTGGATATCCGTAAACCACTCGCTTCCTCTTCCGCACACCCACCCAGAAGCAGCTTACGGACTGTCCATCTTTAATGATCCTTTGGGTCTAATAGTGTTAAACAATTATCTGCCTTTATAACTGGAAGACACCCTTCTTTGCTCTCTCATTTCCTACCTGGGAATTCTGACGCCACCCGGGGACCCCTGGATGAGGGTGTCTTGCCTCTGTTGGGTTTAGAAAGACTCAAAGCCAAGGCACTGGGTCAGGTGTTGGGGTCCCAGGACTGCGGGCCTGTGGGTGACTGGCCCAGGATGAAGGACCACAAGAGCCCTGTCTCTTCCTTCCCATGGCTTGGGTGGTGTGTGTCTCCAGGGGGACATTACCTCTTGGAAACACAAGAAGGGAGGTGCTCACTACCCTGGAGGTGAGCTGCGCCTCTCTGTAACACTGTGCCACGCAGCAGGCCTTGGACTCCTGGGGAGGACATTTCAGGAGGACAGTGACTCCTGTGTCCTGGGACACTGTCTGGCTACTGTGGTGCTGTATTTTTACGCTGTCTGTATTTGCATCTCATTTATGATTCTGTTTTTTTATAAGCAAAGATTATCTTTAACAATAATAATGGGTGCTAAGAATTAAAGATTAATGTCAATCAGTGTTCCTGATTGGTTATTTTTTAAATGGATGTGTACCTGTGTGTGTTCCCAGAGATGTGTGTATGTGTGTTCATGGGGAGCATGCATATGTGCTCGTGTTATTTGGCTGTGGCAGGGGGGCGAGGAGAAGAAGACAAATCAAGAAATTTAAGCAGGTGAGATAGTTTTTAGCTGCCTTGAGGGACAAAAGTATGTTTGTCTTGAAAATATCATAGCTTGAGTCAAACCATAAAGATGAAAACTTATCATCACAGTACCCAATTACAGTTCAGGGTAAAACTCTGTTTGAAAACCTTGCCCCTCGTGGACTCCACCTAGTGTCCACGAGTTCCTCTCTTTCTCTCATCATCAATAACATCTTTCTTTAAAAAAAATGAAAAGATTAAAAACCCTGCCGAAGTTAAACACTTTAGGCTGTGAGCAGTGCGATTCTGCTCAGGAACTGATGGAATTACTGACCACCACTAAGACAAACAGAAAGTTCTTTTGAACACCACTCGACAGCAAGTGCACGAGTATCACTCTGTGTGTCCCTGGCAGAGATTTGCACTTGGAGCAAGCAGGCAACAGTTAAATGCTGGGTTGGGAAGATTTCAGATGAGGGGACAGAGGTCCTGAGAATTTACAATAGTGTCATTCATGTAGCTGCCTGAGCTAGGCAGCCAGCACCATGTTGGTCCCAAGGAGAGTTCAGAATGATCTTGTCCTCTGCTCAATTTCTACTTCAGAGATCATCATGACCCCTGTCTGGAGCCGCCCGCAGCCCTGTGACATCCCTGTGCCGCCCCCGCAGCCCTGCAATCTCCTTGTGCCACCCCACAACCCTGCAATCTCCCTGTGCCACCCCCGCAGCCTTGGAATCTCCCTGTGCTGCCCCCGCAGCCCTGGGACCTCCCTGTGCTATCTCTCTTGGAAGGTCTGTATGAAGCTGTCAGGCTGGGT
The DNA here is from genome assembly GCA_023101885.1 of Typhlomys cinereus. Lineage (NCBI taxonomy): Eukaryota > Metazoa > Chordata > Mammalia > Rodentia > Platacanthomyidae > Typhlomys > Typhlomys cinereus. The sequence goes on along the minus strand of JALPQD010000200.1, from coordinate 3,688,637 downwards.
TTTACCATCACAGCTAACAGAAAGACAGTTCCTGATATAATGTGCTCATGCCAGAAAACTTTTAGAAATACCAAGTCGACATTTCTTTTACTGGTGGGTAAGTATGTATTGGTGTGTGTGTGTATGTGTGTGTGTGTGTGTGTGTGTGTGTATTGGTACATGTATGTGTGGAATGTGTATATATGTGTATTATGAATGTATGTGTGCATGTGATGGTATGTGTGTTTATGTGTTGGTGTATGTGTATATGATAATATATATGTATGTATGTGTTCATGTGTATATGATAGTATGTGTGTGTACATGTTGGTGTGTGTATGCGATATTGTATGTGATATTGTATATGTGAATGTGTGCTATCATGCATGTAATTGTGTGTGTGATGATATGTGTATGTCTGTGCATCGGTATGTCTGCGTGTATTGGTGTGTATATGATGGTGTGAGTGTATATGATGTTGTATGTGTGTAGGTGTGTATGTTATGGTGTGTATGTGACAGTAAATGTGTGTGTTGGTATGTGTATATGTGTATGTTGGTGTGTTAGTATGTGTATGTGTTGGTGTCTATATGATGGTATGTGTATATATATGTTGGTGTGTGTTTGTGATGGTGTGTTGAAATGTATGTGCGTATTGGTGTGTATATGATGGTGGGTGTTGGTACGTCTGTGTGTTGGTGTGTATGTATGTGATAGTATGTGTGTTGGTGTTTGTATATGTGTGTGTATGTGATGGTGTGTGTGTTAATGTGTATGTTGGTATACATGTGATGGCTTATGTGTATGTGATGATATGTGTTTGTGTATATATGTTTGTGTTTGTGTATATATGTGTATGTGGTGTGTATGTGTGTGCATGTGTGTATATATGCACATGTATATATGTATATGTGATGGTATGTGGTAGTATGTGTATGTGTACATGCGTGTTGGCATGTGTGCATGTTATGTATGTGTATATGTATGTCTGTGTATGTGTGTGTTTGTGTGTGTTGGTGTGTGTATATACACGTTTATGTGTGTGCACCAGAGGCTGACATCAGGATATCTTTCTCAGCTGCTCTCCACCTTGTTTCTTGGGGAGCACAGGATTTCACTGACCTTGCAGCTCACTGCTTTGGGTCAGGCTGCTGGTCACCAAGCTCTAGGGATCCCATCTACTTCCATTTCCTACTGCACTGAGGTTACAGTGGTCAAGGCCATGCCCAGCTTTTTATGGGGTGCTTGGGGTATGGACTCAGGTCCTCATGTTTGTGTCACAAGTACTTACTGGCTAAGCCGCTCTCCAGCTCCTGTAGCACATTTTCTTTTGCACGTGCGCATGTATATGTGTGTACCTATGTATATCAGAGGGCGCAGTGTGAGCCTGTGGAGGCCCAAGGATGGCACTGAGACTCCGTCCTGGATTGCTCTACCTCTTTACTGCTTTGCTCGCAGACTTCCCAGGCTTCACTTTCCAGGGCTGCAATTACAGGCCACTACCATATCCACCTGGCATTTTTTCTTTTTTAATCTTGAATGTGTGTGTGTGTGTGTGTGTGTGTGTGTGTGTGTGTGTGTGTGTGAGTGTGTATCAGAGGGCACTGCATATGCCTGTGGAGGCCCAATGATGACTTCAGGAGTCATCCTGGAGTACACAACTTGCTGCTTGCTTGCTCTGGCCTGATGGGGGCATACTACCTAGGGTGGCCACTCTCATTTCCTGAACTGGGCAAAGCCAACAGTGGTCTTGCTTTTACTCATCTGACAAAGTCCTGTTTTCTCACTAAAATCTCTCCAGCATAATCTCAATTACTCCTGGATGAATCATAAGGATTCAAAAAAGAAGGGTAGTTCCATATTGAGCTCATGCTTGTTTAATTTCTTTTAAAATCTTAAAAGACAAAGGAGAATGTGATCTCAAGACTTGCCCTGAGTTAGCAGGATCCTCTGCCTTGTGAATGGGAAAAAGCAGCCCTTCGTGGCACTCAACAGTGTCTAATTGCCTGCTCCTCGCAGAGTCCATGTCTAGAGACCATACATTCTCCAGGGCGCCTGCCCCTCATGGCACTCCATGTCTGCAGTCCTTGAGTTCCATCCTTTCTCTCCTCTAATAAACTCTACCTTAAACATGTATTCTGGTTTCAATCTTTGACTCTGAACGCAAGAACCTTGTAACATTGGGACAGTCATTCTCATAATGTTTGGTGCGTGGACAGGGACCCTGTAATATTTGGCAACCCAGATGGGACATTTGACCAGAAAAATAAAGACTGTTCCTGCAACAGAAGGACGATCCTTATTTCCCAGACCAGCATGTCTGACCAACTATACAGAAGGATGCCAACTTTCTCAACCTGTTTCCTCCATCTTCACCTTCCCAGAGGCTAGTCCCGCCCACCATTGGCTGGACCTTCCCCATCAACTAGACAATCTCCTTCTTGCAGGTCCCTCTGGGGTCTGTATGTATCCAGCTTCTTGTGTTTAGGAGTTGAATATTGAAACCAAAACATGCATAGAGGATTAAGGCAGAGTTTATTAGAGGAGAAAAAGTACAGAACTTGTAGACATGAATCTGTGAGGGGCAAGAGAACTGCCAAGAACTCATAGACTCTAGGTATGAATCTTGAGGACAAGGAAAAGATGGAGAAGAACTCACAGTCTCCAGACATGGAGTCCCATGAGGGGCAAGGGAGCCAAAGATGGCTGCCAGGGTCAGGCAGGCCTGAGAAAAGTGGCTTTTCCTCATTGGTGAGCTCCAGTGTCTGTAACCCTGATTGGTCCTCTACATCTCATTGGTCTGTTCATATTGGGGTCCAACCCAGTTGATCTTGTGCCTACCTAATGACAGGACTTTTCTCATCTCCCTATCATTTCATGAACAGAGGGTTGGGGGGAGTTGGCAACCTTATCTCTGTGGAGGATTAAAATAGGGTGTGCTCCTGCTGGGTAATCCCAGCCTTGGGGATGATCTTCAAAGACTTTCTGAGGCCTTCCCGGCATGGGAACCTGATCCTGCAAGTTCACTCTGGGCTTACCTCAACTACTAATTATCTACAAATAAGCCTAGAGCTCAAACCTTCAACCATCAAGTTGACACCTGCATCTAACTCTGACAACCGCCATTTTTCTTGGGCCGATGCTTTAGCTTCATTGAATGTTACCTCAACACAATACCTGACACACAGGACTTCGGGGGAAAAGGGGTTTGACTGGTGCTCACGATTCCAGTCGATCACTGTGGAGAAGTCACAGCAACAGGAGTCTGAAGCAGCTGGTCGCCTTCCATCTCCTGTAGAGCAGAGAGCAAGGGATCAGTGCGTGCTTGCTGGGTCATCTCACTCTGTCTGTCTTTACAGTCCCAGACCACCTCCCTCAGGAACAGTCCCCCACAAAGGGTTAGGTCATCCCACATCAGTTAATGTCCTTTGAGGTATGCTGGATATCTGCCTCCTAGGCACTGGATTGACAAACCATTACAGCCACTGATAGCTTTCACAATCCTATTCATGATTTCTTGATGGCTTTTCTCCACTGATTGGGAAGGCTCACAGATCACATTGGGACCCAGCCTCCCGGAGTGTCTGTGGCTTTCAAGCCAAGATGATTTCTTTTCTGATCATGAGATATAAAAAGTTATTTCTGTCACCAGGAAGCACATGCCCCATGCAGAAGACTATTCCTCTGCTCCTTGTCCATCATGGGCACATCTTCGTCATCTACCCACTAAGCTATAATGTAACATCTAGGAAAATTTAGAACTTAGGCCATAGGAAAAAAAAATGGAAAAAAGAGGCTGAGCTCAAGAAAAATAAAGGCATGATGGAATGTCTTTCTAATAACTGAAAAGGTCTTAAAATATGGCTAAATTCTAGAGAGAACAAATGGCTATAACCTGTAAAGCAAGAGCCGTTGGGTGATTCTTGTCCATTCTGCGCAGCCAGTGACTGGCCAAACCCACCTCTGTGCAACTTAGAGAAAGGAGGTCCCACTGCTCTCAATACCGCCCTGGGGACATGGTGCCAGCCAACAGGCATGTCAAGCACACACCCGACCCTCTGTTTCATCCCCTATCAGCTGGCCACCCTTGTACATGAATCGATCACGTGTGACCAGCCAAGCATGCTAGTCTAGTGGCACACGCCTGCTAGTTCAGCTACTTGGGAAGCTGAGACAGGAGGATCACTAGTTTTATGTGCTATTTGGGCTACCAAGTGAGCTTATGGTTAACCTGGTAAACTTAATGAGATTCTGTCTCAAGATGTTTTTTTAAAAAGTGAATAAAGGGCCGGAGAGATGGCTCAGGGGTTAAGACTCTGCCTTGCTAGCAGAAGGTCCTGAGTTCAGATCCCAAATTCCATGTAAAAACGCTAGACTGAAACAGTGGCTGTCTGCACTTCTGCCCTTGATAGGTGGAACCTGGGAAATTCCAGAACAAAGCAAAAAGGAAATAGAAGTAGAAGGAAATTCCAGAACAAAGCAAAAAGGAAGTAGACAGTGTTCTGGGATATACACACACCCCGAATTAAAAAACAAACAAAAAAGTGAATTGAAAAGACTGGAGATTGAAATGATGGAGAGCTTCCCTGTCATGCACAAATGCCTGCGTTTAATCCCTGGTAGTGGGCTGAGGACTGAGGATAAGCAACTGCCCCCTTTCCAATTATTCCAAACTTCTTTGGATCACCCATTCATTTCCACTCCCGATGGAAGCTTCCGCGGCTACCTTTGTCCCCTACTTGACATCCCCTGGAAATTCTTCAGGTTTCTCTGCACAGCTCCTGATCTCACTCCTGCCTTCGACTTTGGCCCATTCCCTGCAGTGAGAGCTCCCCCGCCTTGAGGCTCAAGTTTCGAAGCTTCCTGGCCTGGACCTCCCTCTAAGTAGACCAGGCAGGCTCGTGCCTAATCCTTCTCTGCCTCTCTTTCTACTTCTAGCCACAAAGCGAGCAGCTTTGTTTCTACCAATACGCTCCTTTCCAGACACAGACCTGAAGCAACATGTCTGACCACAAACTAAAATCTCCAAAACTGGGGACTGAGTCGAAATTAACCTTTATTTTTTAGATGCTTACCACCTCAGATATTTGCTGAGTGGAAAACCAACATGGCTAGAAGCTGGGAGAACCAACATATTCTGAAAACTCCCAAGAAAAGAAGAATGACAAAGGTTAACTGTTTTCTGCTAGAAGATTCCCACAAATGAGGGTAGAAGAAAGACAGAATTCAAGTATCACCGTTTCTCAGTTCCTAAAAATGTGTTTTGTTATAGCCCATTTTTAAAACTTTTTCACACCAGTTCTCATAGCTTTAATCACTGTTGTTTTATGATATTTTGCAAATTCCTGTTATTTTTTTCCAAAATTGTGAACGGCCATCAGAGAAGCAAGCCCCATCTGACCTTACTGGTCAGATGCACCGGAAGCACTCTTCACTTCCATCAAAAAGAAAAAAAAGGCACCTGAACATTTTCTGCCCCTGGTGAGATGCAATGAGAAATGCTATCTCCTATGAATTCTGCCCCCCAAATTGAAATTGGTCGCCTCATGAAACCTTCAAGCGTGAGGATGTTGTTGCGAGTTAAATATAGTCAGAGATTCTGCTTGTAAACAAGTCTGTGGTGGGGAGGAAGTGGCTGTGAGGATGGAGAGTAGAGGAACCTATCCACCAATCTAACAGGTTTATGAAATTTTTAGAAAGATACTTCTCGTGGTGGGTGGAGAGAGGGCTCAGTGGGTAAGAGCAGCTGTTCTGCAGGGGAAAAGGACCTGAGTTTGAATCCTCAGCACCCACGTGAAAAGCTGGGCAGGACCGAGTGCATCTGTTTCACCAGCATGGGGGCAGAGCAAACAGGACCACGTGAGATTCCTGGACAGCCATCAAAGGCAAACCAGTGAGGTTCCAGGTCACAGGGTTAACAAGGCAGTTAAGGCAGAAAGTGACAGAGGGCGTGATAGCTGAGGCCTTGTTCTAGACACACACATACACACACGTACATGCACCACACACAAATACAAACACACAAAATTTGTGATACGTGGACTCAATAATCTTTTTTGAATTTGGAAAATCATCTTGGTTTTCCCAGACTGCCACAGAATCTATTAAGGTTGCTTTCACTTTAGAGTGACTGGTGTGTAAATGCTGAAAGTGGCTTGGTAGAGTCAGAGGCTGGTCATATTGAGATTGGGCTGCAGAGAGGAGCCTGAAAAGAGTGTCAGCAACTCTGCAGTGGCGAATGCCTGCACACGCAGCACAGTTTGACTTGGAACACAAGCGCAGCTCAATGTCTGCTGACTGTCCCTCTCTATTGGGCTTTCTCTTGGGGCCCTCCATATACTTAGGAATACTACCATATAGAGAAAATAAATGATTGCATTTTCTAATATCCTGTTTTGCTTTAAACTCATATACATTTCATGTGTCAAACAGTTCAGTGTTCTCTAGTACTAGTATACTGTGGTCTTCAAGTCATTCAGGAAAAAATATTTCAAAACCATGAGGGCATCAAGTCCTCTGAGATGAACTAATCTTAGTTACACACTCCTACCAGGACCTCTCCCATCCCTAAGATTCTATTATCTATGACAACACCAGTTCTAGAAGCTTGCTTCTCCCACCTGAAAAGATTAAGATTTGGGGCATGATCCTATAGACTGTAGGAGGTAAGTCCAGGCTGGATGTGGGTAGAGGGTGTGGAGACATTAGGTTAAAGCTGGAAGACTGGGGGCTGGGGAGGTATCTCAGAAGGTAAAGTGTCTATTGGGCTGGAGAGATGATCAGGGGTTAAGATTCTGACTCAGATGCAGAAAGTTCTGAGTTCAGATCTCAGGTCCCCCGTAAAAACACCAAGTGGCTTGCACTTTGGACAATCCAGGATGATTCCCAAAGTCATCCTTGGTCCTCCACAGGGATACACAGTGCCCTCTGACACACACACACACACACACTAAAGTAAAAAGTAGGTAAAGATCCTAGTCTGTTCCCCAGCATCACCTGGGTGAAAAAGCAGGGTGTGGTGGTGTGAAGGTGTAATCCCAGCACCTATGAGGCAGAGATAGGAGGATCCTTGGAGCTCGCCTGCCAGCTAGCCTAGCCAAACTGGGGAGCTAGAGACACAGCTCCAAGGTTAAAGCTGTTACCAAGAATGGAATTTGCTAAGTGTCTGACATCTAACTGGCTGCCTGTTTCTAAGAATCCCATCCTGACCCAAGGTACCAAAAAGGATGAGAAAGCACAAACTGATGCTTGCAGCCAGTAGAAGCCAACTCCAACCTTCATGGAAAGTGATCCTCAATCTTAGATCACAACCTGCTAGGAGGACTTGGAAGCATTCTACTGGATTATGAATGGCATTTCTTAAATGAGAAAGCAGATGGCACTCTTCTCCGAAATAATGCTCTCTTCAGTTTAGATATGTTAGCGAAGCACACTGCAAACACAACTTTTTAAAAAATTTTTTTTATTATTCAATTGTGCGTGTGTGCGTGTGTGTATGTATGTATATCTGCATGTATGTATGTGTGTGTGTGTAGAACCAGGGGTGAATTCGGACTGCCTCCACCACCTCCTTGTTTACTCTGCCCCGGGATTCACAGGCTCTGCCCTACCAGGACCAGAAACGCAGCTGCCCTGCTTCCACCCAGTGTCTATAAGTGAACTTAGGACCTTCTGCCTGCAAGGCAGAGCCTTAACCCCTGAGCCACCTCTCCAGCCCCAAACACAGCTCTTAATGCGGCTCATTTTCTTAAAAGTCTAAGAGCCACCACTGTATCTTTTCCCTGTGTGTGGAGGCCCAAGGGTGACATCAAGAATCATTCTAGATTGTTCTACCTTCCTATTGCTTTGCTCTGGGGTTTCCTGGGCAAAGCCTTCTAGAGCCAGAGGCGCAGGTCCAGCATTTACATATGGGATCTGACTCAGGCCCTTTTGCTTACAAGGCAAAGGTTTAACCCTTGAGCCATCTACCCAGCCCCATGGCAGTATTTTTAAAAATGGGACAAAAGTGAGTGAGGTTCTGCGTAACTGTAATCATGTGCTGGGGGTGGAGGGAGGTGGAGGTGAAAAGGAGGATTGAGACTCTGAGGCACAGCTAGACCTCATAGATAGCCTGGGCCTCAAAATATGCATGAAAATCCCCAAATTCGTCCAAACAAACACCAAACCCAAAACCAGAAGAAAATGAACATCTTTAGTCTGTCACTTTCTCAGTTAGCCACAGGTTGTTTCTCTGTCCTTCTGCCTGAAATGTGAAATATTTATGGTTCCTAGTTCCACTGTTCCTCAGCCTTACAAACCTCCCTCCACTGGAGTCCCTGATGACCTCTGTGTCCCTATGACGTTGGGAGCCGCCATGTTTCCTCACTTCTCAAACATATGGCACAATTGGACCCTTTAAGACTGCTGTGGTCTCTAGGGTTTCCAAGTGGCTTCTTCTCACTCCTTTTTCCTGGGTTTTTTACTGACTTGTACCTCCCCAGGACCCATCCTCGGTCAATTGTTTGGTCTTCCTGCTCTTTTAGGTGACCTCGTCCAACTCCTCAAGTGCCATCTTCTCTCATCCCTACTACGCTTCAGCATGCTGACCATCTTTGTTTCCACAACACACAGTTGTTCTCACAAAGCCTAAGACTTGGCATTATTTCGCCAATTTGGGATGCCTCTGGCACTGAGGTGAACTGATCTCAACTTATGTTTACTTTGCCAAGAAGTACTAGGTAACCCAGGAAAACTGAAGATGTCCAATTGTTGTCCACTTTATCAATAAGTAAGCATCAACCTGACACTCCGGTATCTAGTGCCTGGAAAACATTACACCAGGCTTTCCTGCATGTGTAAGGCAAGTTCTTTTTCTCATCCTACAACCCAGTAGCATAGTTAAAAAGACACAAAGGAGCAGAAAGATAAGGACAATTATTCAAGTAATTCTTGAAGAACCAAAGTAACAAAATGGAAAGGAGGGAGAGAAGAAGAAAAAAGTAACATGTCTGCTGAGATGAGGCTTGTAATGACTTCCTCAATTAAAAAAAAAAAAAAAAAACGGGGGTGGGGGCGGGAAAATAGGGGGAGCCAAGCTGTTTCACCCAATGTGGTGCAGAAACAAACATGGATAAAGGTTAAGAAGCCAAAATTTACCTTTGAAGTCCCTAACACACTGAACAGTAAGCAGAGGGGCTCAAAGTACCCTACATAACTTGTATTTGGGTTTCTGATGTTTGTACAGCCAACAGATCAATCTGTCAGTCTGCGTGGGCCCTAACTGCGAAGTTAGGCATTTATCGAGCACCTGCTGCGCTTCGGAATTGCACAACACGCTGTCTATAAACTGTTTCTTTGGGAAACTTGCAACTCAGAAACTATCAACACTGGTTGTTAACTGGTTGGGGGTCCAGGCCAGGGAAGGTCTGTAAGTACTGAAACCACTGAGCTGCATCCTGTCCACAGGCGCGGCTGAGTCAGGTTAGCTTGTTCCAAGCTCTAGGTCTAGGCCACGGACAAGGGACCGGGCGGCTTCCCTTCCCTTCCCTTCTCTCCCTCCCGCACAGGCAGGGAGAGGAGGCCGCATCCCCCCAAGAACCCTTCCAAAGCACTCTCGCCCCTTTGGCCCCGGCTGGCCTGGGCTGACCTCCTGACCGTCCTGTCCCGGGCTCTCCGGGGCCGGGATCGCGCGCCGCGCCGCGCCGTGCTGGGGGCGGAACCCCTCGCCCCCCCGCGAGCCACATCCCCAGCTGGTCCTGACGCACTTGTCCTCGCCCCTTCCGGCTCGTCCCGTTGCGGCCGGCGCAGGTCCCAAGGCCGCGAGCCTGTGCGGGGAGCTGGGGTGACGTCCAGAAGCGCAAGGTACAGAGGCCTCCGCGGGGCACCAAGGCGAGCGCGGAAATGCGCGCGGATTGACCCCGCTGGCCGCCCGTAGCCGCCCATCCGCCGACCGGGGAAAGCAGACGGCGACCCGCAGCGGACAAACAACTCGGGGCGGAGCGCCGCAGTCAGCCGTCCCGCGGTAAGTCGTGGCGACTCCGGGTTTCGAGCGCGGCTAGGAGCAAGGCGCGGCCGCCCTGACGGTGGTCGTCCTGGTTAGGGAGGGGTCGGGACGTCGCTGTTCCTAACAGACAGTTGGCAGGACGGCGTGTGAACGCCGGGTCTGCAAGTGCCCATCTCATCCGCGGGGCCCACCGCGTAGTGCTGCGCTCCTTCGCGCCCGCGGGTGCCCATTCTGTCCGGTGCCCACCGTAGTAGCCGCAAGTGCCCTGCTGGGAAGCTACCCACCGGGGAGGGAGGGTCGCCTGGCCGCCGCCTGGCTTCTCGGGGCGCGTCCTTTACCCCCGGCGCGCAGGGCGGCACAGGCGTCCCGCCCCGGATTCCTAGCGGAAGCCGCGGGCATTCGCCCCGCTGCTGCCCTGACCCGCTCTGGCCGCCGAGTCACAGCCGCAGCGGGGGACGCGGGGTTTGGGGTCGCGCAGAACCCCGAGCGATGGGTGGCTTCTGGTGGCCGGCGGCGGGACCTGCACGGAGGCCTGGAGGCCAGTGACCTGCAGGCCACGTCTGGGCCTCGCTGGCCGGTTTCACGTCCGGGCGTCGAGGGTGGACGTGACTGTGGAAACCCGCTCGGTTTCCGCTGCTCTGGTTCGTGCTTCTCCATTGCACCGAGCAGAACCACAAGTGCAAACAAACCGAATCCGGGAGCTGGTGACCGCCCGCTGGGGGCTGTCTAGGCTTGACCCCAAGAAGGATGTAATTTGCGTTTTCGGTGAAAGGCAGTAGATTTGGTCAGTGTTTATGGCTATACAGCGTGACAGTACTGCCGGAAGTCTGCGGGCGAATTTCATTTCCCTTTTTCTTTTGCTTGGAGACTTTAGGTCTTCCTAGAGCTAAAACTAGGTAACTTTATCTTTTTTTTTATTGTTTATTCAAGTGTGTGTGTGTGTGTGTGTGTGTGTGTGTGTGTGTACACACGTGGGCTCTAGGATCTGAACTCAGGACCTTCTGCCTGCAAGGTAGAGGCTTAACCCCTGAGCCACTTCTCCAGCTCTGGGAACTTCATCTTTTAAAAAATGTGGATCTCCTCCCACCTCCACCCCAACCAAACTCCCCGGCAGCTAACCACTGTATCCAGTATTCAAAGGATTGGATTCCCCCCCTCCCCGTGGATTTATTTAAATTGAAAGAGGAAGAGCGGTCTTTTCTATTAATAACCAACTCATAGTAAACAATCAGAATAAACCCATTACGTGAATAGTTATTTTCATTTTACAAACAGGAAAAGTTAACTGTTTCTCATAGTTGTATAGAAATGTTTTGATTAGTATTTGCCACAATTTTAGTTTTTTTTTTTCTTTTAATGTACTGGAAACAAACCCACAACCTTGAGCATGCTAGGCAAGGTCTCAGCTGCTGAACCGTATTCCTAACACTTTCCTCCTTTTTGGTGCTGGAAGTTGAATCCAGGCTTCAAGGGTGCCAAGCACATATCACTGGTCTCCTAATTCTTATTTTCCTTGTTATTTTGCTTGTTCTTTTTGCCTCACACACACTGGGTAAGCTATCTGCTACTAAGCTAAACTCTCAGCCCTTTAAAAAAAAGTCATGGTCTTGCCAAGTTGCCCAGATTGGCTTCCAACTGCGATCCTCCTGCCCCAACCTCTATATGACTGGCATGATAGGAGTGTACCCCACACTGGTGACTGTAGCATTTTAACATGAGACTCCATGCTAGAAATTTTCTTTTTCTTTTTTAAAAATATTTATTTTCTACAAGAGGGGGGGGTGAAGGTCAAAGTACAAGTTTCAAAAGTTAGTTTTCTCTTTCCACCACATGGACTTTTGAGGATCAAACTCAGGTCACCAGATTTGCCCCTTGGACATCTTATCCAGTGAGCTATTTCACCAGTCCATCTTAGAAATTTTCTACTTGTGTATTTTTAACATATTTCCTGCAATCCTAATCTAAAATTATTTAATGTATAAGTATGCTACTAAGGATGCGGGTTAGGTTTTTATTATACTAACATTCTGCTACTGGTAACTACTAGTAAAATAACACATTTTTCACATAAAACATTAAGTGAATTCATGAAGAAAATTCATGCATGCCTGTTTTTCTTTCCTTCCCTTTCTGTTTTGCACAAGGCAAGTTTTCAACTTGGGTAATCTGTAAAAGAAACGTTATTGAAATCTGATACACACAAGAGAGACTCCAAGCAACAGAATCAGTAAGAAGTTGGAAAAGATGATGCTGTCCTTGAACAACCTTCAAAACACCATCTATAACCCGGTAATGATTCTTAGACAGTCTCTCTTTCCCACGAGTAATATTGACAGCAAATGTTCCTGAATAATAATTAGCTGTGGGGATGGGGGGCAAGGTGTGAATGAAATTCAGTGAGCCTATATGCTGTACCTATTATGTGGCAGCAGCTGGGCCTGGAAAACAGATGTGCTTGTTGCCCGTGGTGGGACAGGCGTTGAGAACAGTGAGAGTACACGGGAAGAAGTGTGATTCTCGGTGACTCAGGCATTAAAAGCCCAAGTTTTAAAGGAAAATGGCTTTCTTATTTTGCAGTCTTTTCTTCCCTCTCCTTTCCTTCATCCTTCTCTCTCACCTTTCCTTCCCTTGGTATTTTTTTAAGTCTGTGTCTGTGTGTGCTAATGTGCGTATGTTTGTGTGTATGCTGTGCCTGTGAACACACATGTGCAGGTCACTCCGTTCAGATGATTAGGGGACTAGGGTCTCAGTGGTTCATTCTGCAGTCCTGCCTCAAAGTCCCAGGTACTGGGACTATAAGCGTGAGCCACCAGCCCTGGCTGATAGAGCTGGTCAGCGGCTACTCGTGGCGAGCGAGATCAGAAGGCTTGGTTGTTTCCTCAACATGAACCCCAGTGGAAGTAGGAGGAGGTGCTTCTGGAACTCTACTGTGTCCTTGTCACTTCCTCATGCCTTCAAGTCCCTTGAGACCACGCCTACCATGGTGACTCACCAGCACGGGGCTGCACTTGAGGCTGATGATTGCAATGGAAGGGCAGGAGCAAGCCCAACGGAGGAACAGACTCAGGGTCAGAGTTCAAGGGAACATGGGAAAAGTTCAGGTCCTTCTAGATCCCCCCCCTCCACAGTGGAGTGCTGTAAGTCAGTAAAGCTCTCTGGAGACCCAAGGGCTTTGGAGTACCCAGACTCCTAGAAAGAAAGCAGGTGCGGAGTGTCGGTGCAGTGTCCCACAAACAGTGGGGGTATAGGTGTCATCTACTGTGTAGGGTGGCGGATGCCCTCTGGAAAACCTAAGCATAGACCCCAGCCAGGGGCCAGCCATCGGGCCTGCTGTGCTGACTTCCTTGTGCCCGGCACACAGTCCTGAAAGTCACATAGGCATTGCCTCATCTGCCTCGCTGTTCCTTCATATACTTTGACACCTTCACTCAAAATCTCTTTTCAACCCTCTTGCACTTCTGTAATCAGAGGCAGATGATTGAGAGTTCAGGCCATCCTTTATCCTAGGCTACAAGAGACCCTGGAATAAGCAAGCAACAGCAAAGGCAGGCGAATCCTGACAGCCACACTGCTGTGTGGTCCCGAGCCACGCCCCTTCCAGTAGACTGGCCCCTCTTCATACTAAAGGACTCAAGACTAGAATCTCATCTTTCTTCTGAAGCCTGTTTCCTGGCTAGTTTTGGCATTCACTTGGTAGACCTTGGAAATGACTCCATCGTCAGTCTCCTCCCCTTGCCCCAACCCCATCCCCACTGTCCTTATCAGCTCCCATTCATAAACCCGCCTCCACAGGACTCTTTTTTTTTTTTTTTGCATTTTTTATCTCTTTTTTTTATTAAAAATTTAATTATACATTTTAAAAATTTTTTACCAGTTCCCTCCCTCCCCCCTCCTCCCCCCGAACCTCCTCCTCTCCCTCCCCATCTCCCAGTGCCTCCCCCCCAATTCCCAGAGAGTCCTTTATTGCTCCACAGGACTCTTAATTGGACCAGGCTGGGTGGTGGTGCAGGATGGTGAGTCCAGCACCCAGAAGGCTGAGCAGGACTCAGGACTCAGGACTAACCTCGGCTGTATGAAAAACCTAGACCCTGCCTTAAAAAAGTTAGACCCTCGCCACTCCCGTCTCCACTTCTCCCTGGGTCTTTCCTTCCCCAGATAGGTGGACTTTTCTTGCTCTTCTGCCTACCGGAAGTAGCCCCTCCACCTATGTCCAGGTAACCCCGTGCAAGTTAGCTCTTCTTAATATTTCTTTCACCACCTCAGGATTCTTCTGGTTTTGTTTGTTTGAGACAGACCCTCACACTCTAACCCAGTCTAGTCTTGCATTCATAGCGATCCTCCTGCCTCAGTGTCCTGAGTTCTGATCACAGGCATGAGCCGCCATGCCCACCACCTTTACCCACTTTCCTTAAGCATTTCTGTGACTGTTACTGCCCCATTGTTCTAGATACTGAATGGCAAGGGTGAATAGTTCCAACACAAAAGCTAGAGCTAAGCAGAAAAGAAAGTTGCTAAATGATATTGAATTTTCTAGAACCTCTAGCAGGTGGAAGAGCCCAGCTAGCAAATGGCATGCATAGCGTTAGCCTGCATGGTTGCTGATAAATCACCATCAAAGGGCTTAAGGGAACAAGGGGATTATTTTCTCTTATAGTTGGTTATCCATCTGGTTATAGTTGTTTGTCCATCTTAGCAGGAGAGCTCACACCAACACCTGGGCTGGGGGAACTAGCCACACCATCTCTACATAAAGGCTGAGAGAGGAACGATCCTTACGTGCCAGACCAGCATGTCTGGCCAAGTGTACACAAGGATGCCGACTTTCTCAATCAACTCCCTGTTTTATTCCAGGGCCTGATTCCACCCATCTGGGCTGGACCTTCCCCATCAGCTAGACAATCTCTTGCTGGTTTGCTCTGGGCTTAATCCAACCACTAACTCTCTACCAATGTGCCCAAGAGCTCAAACCCTCAATTGTCAGGTTGACACCTGTGCCTAACTATGACAGCATGCTATAGACAAGAGACTCATGCTAATGAACTGTCCCCTGAACGCGATCCCAGCACCTCCGTTCCCACCTTTCCCTGCCTCTGTGTGGCAGCTGCCCCACTGCAGGCTCTGATTCTAACTGCAGGACTGGCTTGGGCACTTGGGGGATAGTGTCAGTCGCCCTTGTTGAGGTGTCACAGTCAGAAGAAGGACTTTCCAGGAAGAGAACACAAGCCCAGTTTTTGACAGCTAAACAGAACATCTGCTTTCATTCTCCTCGTCCTCTCCTATGGATCTGATTTCTCCCCAATGATATCTTTTTTTGTATGTTGGTTCCAGAGATAGAAACCAGGGCCTAAACAGCTAGGCAAGCATTCTGTCCCTGAGCCACACTGCAGGCCACACCTCGGCCATATCCGGGACTACAGAGAGTTCTCTTGCTTCCTTCCTGTATACCTAGTAGCAATGCATACAGCAAACATTAATAAGTACTCACTGAGGCAAAGAATGGGAATCACTTCCGGTGTTTTGGCAAGTAAAATGCACCTGCTCTTACTGCCATAGGCAGGGGGCTCATGGTGCTTGCTGTGGCCCTTCATTGTCTCTGCCCTGTCCTGCTAGAGCCTGTGTCCAGGCTGGTGAGAATTCACACAGTTGCTAGTCATTGTCATTTCCCAGTGCTGCGTGCACATGGACAATGCAGAATGCTGCAGTGGAGGGGATTGATGCAGTCAGTCCTGGAGCTGGAGACACTGCATGAGCAGATTCTCTAGGGTCTTCAGTGTGGGGGCCTCCAGCATGCCACACTCCTGCAGTTTCTTGTGTGTCCTCGCCCTTGGCCATCAGAGACCCCCTTGTGAAGGCGTTGGCTTGTTCCGAGTATTTGTGTGATAGCTGGCCTGCGTGTTCTGATCTGAGGTTCCCAAGTGGAGGAGGAGATGGTTGTGATGCAGATGTAGCCATGTGACACAGGTCCCCAGCCAGTGATGGGGAGGATGGCGGTCATCTCTAGAAAAGGAGTCTAGAAAGCTGATGGTGGGTAGCCTTCTGCCCCATGGTTCCCTTGCAACCTTTTGCTTCTTCTGGTGGTGGGAATGAGGCCCAGAGCCTTGCACGCTAGCCTAGAGTTCTACCGCTGGACTGCATCCCCTAACCTTTTGCCAGTTTATTTATTTTTATTTTTTTAAATTTTATTTATTTATTTATTATTTATTCAATTGTGCGTGTATGCATGTGTGCCCGTGTGTGTATGTATGTGTGTGTGTGTAGAACCACGGACGAATTCGGGAACCACCATGGACGCCTCCACCTCCTCCTTGTTTACTCTGCCCCGGGATTCACAGGCTCCGCCCTACCAGGACCAGAAACGCAGGCCGCCCCCACCTCTGCCCGGCGTCTGTACGTGGGGTCTAGGATCCGAACTCAGGACCTTCCGCCTGCAAGGCAGAGGCTTAACCCCTGAGCCATCTCTTCAACCCCCCTTTTGCCAGTTTAAATGGTGAAGGTGATTTTTCGAGCGTTGGATTCTAAGCAGATCCATGTGAGAATTTAAAAGCAGTCTTCCTCTCTCTGTCATTTGAGTTACAGATGCTTTGTAAGTGATTTAACCAATGTAAATGTACATTTGTTAAACTTCTTTTTCTTAGATCATACCCTACGTTGGCACTATTTCTGAGCAGCTGAAGCCTGGATCTTTGATTGTAATCCGGGGTCACGTTCCTAGTGACTCGGACAGGTAAGATGTGTGTGAGGTGGAGGAACACACTGTACTTGTAGAACAGCCGTCAGTGGGCCATGGAGAGGCCATTCTGATGCGCTGAGGCCTGACTCGCTTTACCAGCGAACAGCCCAGAGCAGTGCTGAGGAGATGGGGTAGTGGGGAGAGACCTGAGATTTGTTCCTTGCTGTAAGTCTGACCTCAGTGTAGAGTGTTGGACCCACTAATAGAAAAGGGCACTGTGGTTGTATAGCAGTAGGTGCCTGGCACTAGTTGGTGCTCAAGCGTCTCTGATGAAGCCTCAGCTAACTCTGCCAAGGGTCTGCATCAAGGACAGACTCTAAGTGTGTCAGTTACTTTACTGTCGCTGTGACAAAAATACCCAAGAAAAGAAGCTTGTGGAAGAAAGGTTTGTTTAGCTCACAATCAAGTACACCCTGTCATGGCAGCTGGGGAAGGGGGGTGATGTCACAACAGTCGGGATGGCTGGAGCAGGAGGTGACTGGCCACAGAGCTGCCATACCAGGAAATAGCTCGCTTTCTCCAGTTTCCTTTTTCATCCAGCCCAGAACCCCAGCCTGTGGAGGGCGCCATCCACATCAGGGGGTGTCTTCCGCTTCAGTCAGACCTCTCTGGAAACACCCTCAGACTTTCACAGAGCTGTGTTTCCTAGGCGATTTCAATCCAGTCAGGCGACACCGTGGGCTCAGCTCTGAGTTCACTGACTTCAATAAGTTATGGAAACTCACAGAAACCCCTGAGCTTGGCAGTCGATTCCATCCATCAGCTCCCAACTGGAGCTCCCTTGAGGGAGCCTCTCACCCAGAGACTTGACTACTACTAATTAGTTCTGTCTCATCGAGGGGGGGTGGTGTGTGTAGTAGTGGGCGCGCAGGTGCCGCTTGCTTTGAGGTGTGTAGTGGTGGGCGCAGCAGGTGTTTCGAGTCTTCCTGACATTTGCCTTCTGTTCTCCATCAGGTTCATAATCATGTAGACAGAGCTTTGGGTTCAATCAGGAGAGGAAAGTGCTTATCCTGGGCCCATTTGGACCCAGCCAGGCCCAGTTATTGGGGGAGAAGGAAAAGGATGACCAGCCAGGCAGCCTGGCTTGTAGGCCCAGCCAGTGAGGGACAGGTGGTCAGCACACACTGAGAGGACACCGGGCTTCCCTGTGGCTCACCTTGTGGACTCACGGGTCCTGCTCTGGCCCCACGCCAGGTTCCAGGTGGACTTGCAGCATGGCAGCAGCCTGAAGCCCCGAGCCGATGTGGCCTTCCACTTCAACCCTCGCTTCAAAAGGTCCAACTGCATCGTCTGCAACACTCTGATAAATGAGAAATGGGGCCGGGAGGAGATCACCTATGACATGCCCTTCAAGAAGGAAAAGTCCTTTGAGATCGTGATCATGGTGCTAAAGAACAAATTCCAGGTGGGTGCTCACCACGGTGGGTGAGAGCTCACCACAGTGGGTGGGAGCACAGAGAGCCCTTGCCTTGGAGAGGTCGACTTGAGGGACAGTACTTGGGTGTGCCCAGTGCTGCCATCCAGTGCCGCCACCTGCTGGCCATCTAGAAACTCAGGCCCGGGACAGCTGGTCTTTAGGTCACATTTCTTTCAGCAGGGTAGTTCTTAAGTATCACAGGTGCTGGTCAATTTAGGGGACTGGATTATAAAGACTGCCCAAAGTAAGAGAAAATCTGTATGAGCAGGGAAGTGGGGACCAGGCTGTGTCTCAAAGGGCCTCACTGAGTCTCACCACCTGGGTGAGTACTCTTGGGAGTACAGACAGTGTCATTACATCCTGGGATGTTTCATCCAATGGCTTGAGGTGGAACTTGGCTCCTCAAGTCCACTGAGCTCCCAGAGCTCCAGTGAGCAGATTCCCACCTTGCTCTGGGCCCCCGAGCCTTTTGCACTCCGCTCACTGCCCGCTGCCTTCTGAAGCCTTGGTCAGTACAGCTGATGCCAGCCTGTTGTGCTGGGTTTACTGTGTGTGGAGTTTGAAGCTACTTGAGGACGAGGCCCTATTGTGTGCTGCTTGAATTTCCTTTGAAAATCCTAAATGTGCCACTTGGCTCTTTGAGTGGGAAATGGGTATGTTGGTCTGCCCTGAGGCCTTGGAAGGCTTACCATGTGTGTTTTCCTTTAGCAAGCACTGTGCACCTGCCACATAGGTGGGCTCCATCAGTGTGATCCTCAAGGGCCATGGAGCATCAGGCAGGCAGAGCTTACCCTGGGTTCTGAGACCTCCAGGCCCTATGTGGGGACCTCGGGTCCTTTGAGACTATGCACACATGCATAGTACATTGATTCCCGAATGTGAAGCCTGTGTGGAGAGATGGTCCAGGGCATTTAGTGAGGAGTCAAAAAGCTCCAGAACATTGCTGTCTTCAGCCACAGTGCAAATGAGGCCTGTGGGGAAGGTATAAACAGTTTTCATGGTGCTGGTGATGAAATAGGACCTCATATATTAAGCAAGTGCTCTACCACCAAGCCATACCCCAAACTCCTGCGGACACATTTAGATTTGTTTACGAGTTGCTTCATTAACTGTTCTGGGGACTCCACCTTGTGTCCATCCAGGTGGCTGTGAATGGAAAACATACTGTGCTGTATGCCCACAGGACTGGTCCAGAGCACATAGACACACTGGGCATTTACGGGAAAGTGAATATCCACTCTGTGGCCTTCAGCTTCAGCTCGGTGAGTGCTGGCCCCTGATGGGCCTTCTCGTGGGACGTTTTCTGCACTTAGTCAGACCCAATGTAGAGAGGCTTAACGTGCCTCTTCCATTGAGCTTCAGGCAGTCTCTCCTACTGTCGAATATTAATTTCTTGGGAGTGAATGATTCAGGCGGTTGAGTACTGCTCACTGACCAGGTTTTGTTGTGTGGGATCTTAAACATGTGAGTTTAGCAAAACCTTTTTCACTAGGTAGGACACATTTCCTTCACATGGGCCCTCAGCGGGTAAAAAGTAGAACGTCTGAGCAGCTGCCTTTAAATACTGATGGCTTGTCTGCAAGGATGTGAAGTTTGTGTTCTCAGCAGCTCTCAGCCCAACTGCTCACGTTAGACTTAATGCTAGCTCATAATGTTTTGAGATTCTAAGCATATTTTGATAAAACGCTCTGATGAATGTTAAAAATTAACCTGAATTATCTTTCTGCAGGACTTACAAACTATGGAATCATCTACTTTGGGACTAACACAGCTAAGTAAAGAAAAAGTAAATATCATCAATAGACCAATGGCTTAAAAATATTCTTTTAGTAGAAGGAAAGCTGGGTTTTTAAAAATTATGTTTTGTTCATGTGTGTGCATATGTGTGAAGTGCTCTTGTATGTGTGCATATGTATGGAGGCCAGGGGTCATTACTGGGTGCCTCTGTCCGCTGTGCTTGTGTGGAGGCCAGGGTTCATTACTGGGTGTCCTCCTCTACTGTCCACTGTGCATGTGTGGAGGCCAGGGGTCATTACTGGGTGTCCTTGTCTACTGTCCACTGTGCATGTGTGGAGGCCAGGGTCATTACTTGGGTGTCTTCTACCACTGTCCACTTTATTTTTTTTGAGCGAGGGTCTCTCACCGAACCTGTAGTTTACTGAGTGGCTCTGTCTATCTAGGATTACAAGCGTACACTGTCATTCCCAGCTTTTTTTTTTCTTAAAGGTATGTATTTTATTCAGTATATACCCATAAACATAAATTTTTTGACTAATCAATTCTTTACACTGTAGCTCGCTTTAAAAACACAGGCACAAGGGGTGGAGAGATGGCTTAGAGGTTAAGACACTGTTTTGCAACTAGAAGGTCCTGAGTTTGGATCCCAGGTCCCATGTAAAAATGCCAGGCAGAAATGGTGATGGCCTGCACTTTCAATCCTGGTGGGCAGAGAGCCTGGGAAATCTCAGCAAAGTAAGAAGGAGGTAAAAGCAATTCAGGATGATGCATGAAGTCACTCTTGGTCCTCCAGGACACGTGTGCCCTCTACACACACACACACACACACACAGAGTAAATAAAATTTTAAAATTAAAAAAAACCACAGACACGAGATTACTATTAAGATGTCTTTATATTTCTTGGTTGTAAATCTCTCTCAAAATCATGAATCTTTCCAAATCCTTTAAGGCCCAAGTGTAAACAAAAAAATTCAGACTTGTTAGTATGAAAACTATATTTCACCATAAGAAATAAAATTTAAAAACCCAAGCAGGCACAAGGCCCTGGGTTTGAATCACACACACACACACACATGCATACACACACACACAGAAATAATAAAAATAATAAAATTTCTACCTCAGAAATACCCCCACAGCATTATATTGTATAAATGTATGGAGTTGCATACTCCATCTTTTTTTCTTTGTTCAAAGTTTTTAAATGTTAAAAGTCCATTAAAGTCATATATTGGGACAGACCTAGAGTCTACTTTCAAGTGCTGCAGCTTTTTTGTCTGATTTTGTTACAGGTAGGAAACACAGGAGCAAACAGAAAGCTCCCAAGAGTCAATGGACTACAATGGCAAAAAATAAAAGTGAAAACCAACCATTGCATTTTGTACTTGCAGTTGGAAAGTCACTCAGTGGTTTAGTGTGACTACACTTTGGCAGTCTGGAGGTGACATGAAAGGGTCCTTGCTAATGCTAATGTGGGTTCTGGGGAATCTGAACTCAGGTCCTCATGGTTTCAGAACTTTCAATGCTTTATGGACTAAGCCATCTCCCCTATCCACCACAGTTATGTTTTCACTATGAGGTGACGATAGAAGCAGCCAGCTAAGACCGCAGCTCACACTGTTTTATGGTCTAATGCATTGTTTTTGCTGAGGTGTAACCTGCTGATTCAAACGACATTTGCCCTCTGGTGTCATGTCGAAAGCATCCTGCCCCTGTGACCTGCTGAGCATCGGCAAACACTGACCACCAGCAGGTGCGCTGCAGATGAACCCTGTGCTCCCTATGGGCACAAGTACAGTTTAAAACTGGCCCGTTGCTCTTCTTAGCAAAGAAAGGGGAGTCTTGTCCTCTCCACACATCTGCACTCTCAGGAGAAATATGGCCTCAGCATTTGGGAGGTTTTTGGAAGGAAAGTGAGGCATGTTTGAAGTTTACATGAAACTCACTCAAATGAACAAGGCCATTGGGTCATCCAGCCCTGGTCACCTTGAAGCTTCATGACAAGCCCTGCCTGGGTCGCTTCTCAACTCCACAGCCCCGGCAGGAGGCACCAGCCTGTGTGTCTCCCAGGCAGCCAGCTTGCTGCACGCATCCAGCATTCTAACTGCTCGCTTGAACAAGGACTAGCCTTTCCTTCAAGTTCTCACTCTGCTTTCTCTGCCAACAGGCACAGAAGTCGGGCCTGTCCCAGTTGGTAAGTGCTTTTCTCCTGCTTGTTTCACGGGGGTGTTTTGTCAGCAGTCTAGCAAATGAACAGCTGAACCTGAAGGCAGCTCCAGTCTTCCCACATCTTACCCTAGAAATATTTCCTGCAGCCTAGTAATAGAGGAGACATTTCCAAAATCGTACCCAGAACTGTCTACAACAAGAGCAAAGACTCGACTGCCAATCACAACAAAATCCTACCTACCAGCTATTTGTCTAAGGTTTGAAGAGTCAACAGCTAAACTTTGATTAGAAATTAAGTTGTAAGTAGCTGCTGTGCGTGACCTCCACCAGCAGAGGCCCATGGCAGCACCTCTCGTCAGGGTGCTGTCCCTAGGGCCTAGGTGGCTGGCCTGGACACAGCCAGACCTCAGGCACTGGTGGCCCTGCCAGCCTGTCACATACAGGTCTCAGGTTCCGCCCGTGCCACTCCCCATCTGGTGGAAAGTAATCACTGAGTGGCAGTGCTCTGCAGGGGGCCTATCTGGCACCAACTCCCTGTGGGATTCACAGGCTTTTGCCTTTCCCTGGGGTGGTTGGGACAGTTTTCCCTCAAGGTCCTCCTGTGCAGCTGCCTGATTCCCAACTGTGGCTCCTTTTCAGAGCTTGCCGTTTGAAGCGCAGCTGAACGCCTCCATGGGCCCTGGACGAACCGTTGTCATTAAAGGAGAAGTAAATACAAATGCCAAGGGGTCAGTATCACAGCCCGTGCTACCTCCTCACACCTGCACCTACTCCTGGGCTTGGGGATGGCAGGGTGGTTGGCCTTGGACCTTCCTATAGGCCCCATCATACAGGAGCAGAGACTGCTGAAGAGCCGCAGTGGAGCTGGCACTGAAGGCCAGGGGGTCTCACTGGGTCCTCTCTGGTGGTCCTAGGATAGTCTTGGATCAGGCTGCCTGTGTTTTTTTTTTTTTTTTTTCCTTTTTAAATTTTGCTTTAAGATCCTTTTCTGGGGGCTGTGTCTCAGTGGGTACTGAGGAGATAAAGTGCTAGGCAAGCATGAGGTCCTGAGCTCAGATCCCAGCACCTACTTGAAAAAGCTGAGCATGGTGGCACATGCCTGTAATCCCAGGCCTGGAAGGTGGATCTCAGGTTTGCTGCCCAAACTGGTGACAACCAGGTTCAGTGAAAGATCCTGTTTCAAAAATAGGGAAGAGCTCCAAAGTCAGCCTCTGAAGTCTCCATGTGTATTTGTGGTATAGGCACCCACACATGTACACCACACACACACACACACACACACACACACACACACACACACACACATATTCTTTTTTTTTTAACACAAGATATCCAGCCTTCTGAGAGCTTGAAATGAGAGCTATTCCCAAGATAGTAGCACGCTTTAAAAAAAAGGGAGGGAGGGAAGGAGGAAGGAAGGGAAGGAGAAAGAAACCCGTGGAACTGGCACGAGAATGCCCTTGTGGAGGGGTGGAGGGGCCCGAGTCCTGCACCTGAAGCGGCCCCTGGGGTGACTGACTCTGAGCCTCCAGTTGTTGGCCAGCTAGACCTCAGCCAAAGTACTCAGGCTAGCCTCCCTGTTGTCTTGAAAACAGCATGTCAGTGGAGTATAAATACAAAGCTGAGAATCTCATCACCTATATTCTCACGTCCAAGTTTCATAAATTAAATTAAATTTACAGTGCAAGTCTGAATTTTAAGTTGCATCATCTTCTCTTGATTAATTAGTCTCTCTCTGTCTCTTTAAAGCTTTAATGTTGATCTAGTGGCAGGAAAGTCAAAGGACATTGCTCTGCACTTGAACCCACGCCTGAATATCAAAGCATTTGTAAGAAATTCTTTCATTCAGGATGCCTGGGGAGAAGAAGAGAGAAATATTACCTGCTTCCCATTCAGTCCTGGGATGTACTTTGAGGTAAGATTATATTTTTTTGGAAGTGAGACACTTCCAAACTCTTTGCTCGCACTGTCCATGTTTCTTGGGGAACCAGGGGGACAGGGTTCAAGGAGCTGGTCCTGTTTGTATGTAGTCAAGGACCAATACATTTGAACCCTCGGACCTGAAAGGCACAGTCTTTGGTCTGTATTACTGCTAACACGTGCCTCTTAGTCGTTTCTGGCACACCAAGGGGAGGCCTCTTTAGCTTGCAGGTGCTGGTTGGCTGGTGCAGCGCTCTCATTGCACCAGCTTAGGTGACTCCTTGCCTCGTGTGAACACCTAGGTTACACTCTGCAGCAGTATAAACCCATGTGCTCTGAACCACTTGGTTCTTAGGAGCTCAAAATAGCTGTGGAAAGCATGGATTTAGAGTGACCAGAAAATGGCAACCTTGCAGCCTGGTCTCTGGAACATGTGGACTGGTCAAGAAAAGGTTCCTTGAAGAGACAGCTACTGCTTTGGAACTCAGAAGGCTAGGTTTAGGACACAGCTTGAACAAGTCACCAAAGGTACAAAGTATGGCTCAGGGACTGTGGCTGGCAAAGGGTCAGGGCATATGGGGTGACCTGGGGTGCACAGGAGGGAGTGAACACTCAAAACGAAGTTGTTCTGTACAGCTGGAAAGCAGGATCTATGTGAGTTCAGATCTCAGTCAAGCAATGCTCGAGTGTGATAGGAAGGTAAGAATTACAGCTCCTTGCTCCTCAGTGCAGACACTACCAGTGTAGAAAGGTAAGGATTACAGCACTGATTCTCTACTCAGTGCGGATACCACCAGTGGAGCACACTCCACTTTTCAGGGGCTATCAAGCTTGATAGCACTGCAACTTGACAGCTGGGAGGCAGGAGTCTAGGCACACCCAAGAATTCTCTGGATTAAGACAGGCCTTTGGACATGTCTACAAGGGTTGTCTTGATTGCATAATTGGGGCAGGAAGATGTGGGACCGACCATTCCAAGCTGAGAACTCAGAGGGTGAGCAAGCAAACGTGCATGGACTCATCTGTTGCTTTCTGCAACATGACGTGGCCAGCTTCTGTTGATGTCATCCTGCTACAACAGTCTGTACTCTGGAATGTGAGCTGGAATGTGCTTTTTGTTGTAGCACTGTGTAATGGAACTAAAATGTCAAGCTAAAAGGCTGGCAAGGCAGAGGGGACCATGCACAGGGTGAGCACGTGGGATCAGGTGCCCTTCGTCAGTCCTCCAGTGCTGGACAGCGCCTTCATGCTGACCGCTGCTATCAATTCCAGTGATGGACTCTGCCAGCTTTCTCAGGCTTCCATGGCTTTCACTGCGGCCCCTTCAGGATTTTCTTGCTGTTTCAAAGTCACCCTTTGATTTTTTTCTCAATGCAGACTTGACACCTGTAGCCTTACACACTGCAGCCAGGTGCTTTATCACCAAGTCACACCCTCCGCTGTCTTTAAAAGAATCTTATTTGGTGCTCTATTGCAATGTCACCTGTGTTGTTCAGATACAGATGGCACATTGATAGTAGCCACTTCCAAATGCTCATCACTGCACTGTTGAATTCACAGAGCATCAAGTCCTATTGGGTGTTCTCAAGCTTGACCACACACTGTGGCTACCTCTAGCTCTGAAGGAACAATTTCAGGGCAGTCACAACTCAGAGCCAGCAAATTTCTGCTTTCCCCAGCTGTTCTGAACAGGTAGCTGGCAGGACCCTCCCTTGTCTGCAGTTGTGTTTCCTGGGTCCCACTTGTGTGCCACATGTTGTTTCTGTGCTTTAATCTGTACCAGTGTAGCTGGGAATGCAACTGGCCTTTTGCCCTGAAGCAACACACCTTGTTCTTCCTGATGACAAAGCTGGCTTTTGTTTTGAACTGGCATCATTAAGTCACTTTGCAAATATTTAGTGTGTATGAGAGGGTCTTTGGAGGTCAGAGGGCAACTTTTGGAAGTTCTCTCTTGCCACCTTGTGGGTAGGGAGGTCAGTGCAGGTCGTATAGTCTATGCGTGAGTTCTTTACCTACTAAGCCATCTTGCCAATCTGAGGCTATGCTTTATGCTTAGAGATTTGTTCAGTATATACCACCCAACTTCCCTTTCATTAGTTGAACCTGGATTTGCACCATTCTTGAGAAATGATGAGTATTTTCCTGATTCTCTACAGCAACAAATCTACATTTTGGCTGTAGCCACTACTTTCATTATTGTCTGAAAACAAACCCTCTTTTGCAGACTCAGGATTGATGTCCCAGTGTGGTCTCTGGAGCAGGTCTTCAAGGAGACTGTGCTACCCTCTGTGATCTCCTCTGAATCCTTCACTGGGGCAAGGTGCACTGCTGGACCACCAGCGAGTAGAAACATGGCAGAATCGGTGGCCCAAGGGCCTTAGGACTGTGCTAGCAAATTACAGGTTCAGGTAAAGCACTCTGAAGGACAGCAAGTACTGAGGAATCTAATGACTGCAGTCTGGGATCTTGGCCCTGGAGCACTCTGGGGAGACAGGCCGAGCTGATGTACTGAGTTAGATGAGAGTCCACGTCACCAAGTAGATGTGTGATCCTGTTCATGGTCTGACATGTCCAAGCCCTGGTGATGAAGGCAGGAAAGTCAGGAGCCAAGACTCTTGGTCTAGCTGCTCACTGGAATCAGTTTCTCAGTGATAAGGGTTAAAGCAGCAGCAGTTTCAGTTCCCAAACATCAAGAAGTAGGACATGGGCTGGAGAGATGGGTCAGGGGTTAAGATTCTGCCTCACAAGCAGAAGGTCCTGAGTTTGGACCACGGGTCTCGCATAAAAATGCCACAGAAATGGCAGTGACCTGCACTTCCAGCCCTAGTAGGTAGAGCCTGGGAATCCCAGAACAAAGCAAAAAGGAGGTAGAAGCAATCCAGGATGACTCCTAAAATCACCCTTGGTCCTCCACAGGCACACACAGTGCCCTTTGATACACACACACACAAAAAGAAAAAAAAAAGAAGTGGGCACAAGTAGGGCAGGAACTGGGAAGGACATGCCAAGGGAAGGAGTCAGCCGGCCCTGGTAATGGTGCGGGTTCCAAGTGGCATGGGAGGAAGTGAGTTGACTGAGGCAGGTGGCACCACAACATACATGGATTTGGGTCTTCACTTTCATGTACCAAGCTGGGGAGCTTTTTTGGCTCACAGCCTTCCACACACATCAGGAGCATGGCCACTCAGGGTACCTCTCCTTTCTTTCAGATGATCATTTACTGTGATGTCAGAGAGTTCAAGGTTGCGGTGAATGGGGTACACCTCCTGGAGTACAAACACAGATTCAAAGAGCTAGGCAGCATCGACACGCTGGCAATTGATGGCGACATTCACCTGCTAGAAGTACGGAGCTGGTAGCTACAGAGACTGCCACAAAACCCGAAATACAAAACAGCTCATATGACACTGGCTGAGTCAACTGCATCTCACTCTACGTTTCTGTTGTTTGGTGAGTGTGGCCACCTGCAAAGGAGCCAATCAGGCCAGTCCCAGCTTCCTGCCAGCAAGGTTCTGCCCTCTGGCTTCCTCGTACAGTCACTCAGCAGATACTTGTTGAGTGCCCACCAAATAACTGTAGCTTACAGGGGTGGAGGGCACATTTCCTATGCCTGTTCTTGGAGCTTGTGCAGGGAGGGCAGTGTCTGTAACTAGTGTGTTCTGGTTCTTTAGAGCTCACTTCAGTCCCTTATAGAGTCTCCCTGCTGGCACCCCATGAACTTAATCAAGGATCCATCAGGGTCAAGGTTAACACAGATGTTGGGTCAGATAAACACTAGTGGATAGAAGACCCCACCCCCGCAAAGTCCCTTCATAATCAGCATTCTATTATATCTCATAACCGAAGATTACATATAGTAACATTTAACACTGGCTGCTGTATGCTTTAGAGATAATTACAGTGAGACATTGAACATAGCAGAACAACAGAAGTCTCATCTTCAGTGTGTGTCCCTGAGGCAAAGGCCCTATAGGCTGGACAAGTCAGTCTGAAATTGACAGGTCACCCAGTGATGTCAAGATGAGACAGCAAACGCCCAGCACATATGTGCTACACAATATGGGCAAAGCCAGACCTGCTCATGAGAGATCAGTGAGCAGGCACAGTCATGTGACCAGGCTCTGCTCGCACGCAAACCAGTCCTCACCTCCACATGTCTCATCAGCTGTGAGATCAAAACGCTGCTCTGCTTCAAGCGATTAAAATCAAACCTGTATCAGCAAGTTACAATGGCATTTTTGCAATTTTTCTATTATTTGAAGAGAGCTGGCAGAAGTTCTAGGGAGAATCTTTACAGGTCGGATCTTGTAGGTTTCAAAGGTTGGGTGGGTGGGATGGGAAAACTTAACTTGGTTAGAGCATTTCATCATGTATTAAAGGGGTGGTGTCAGAACTCTATCAGGATTTAGGAATACTTCCACAACAGGATCAGTTAGATACTTGTTTTCAGGTATATTGAAAATACCATTATCAATATTTAATCTTTTAAAAATGCCCAACATAAGAACTGCTAGTTTTCAGTCCTTTTCATGTCAATTATTATGCTGAGTCTTGCCAATTCCCCAGAGCTGTCTGCTCTTGGCAAAGAACATCAAGGGTAAGACTGTGATGCTGCAGACTGAAAGGCACTTGGGGAGAAAAATGAAAGCCCCTTCACACTGTTTCCTGTCAGACTTAAAGAGCTCATTTTCACTTGTTTTACAGGATGTTATCAAGACTGATTTTGATAAAATTAAGTTTTTAAATCTTAGCATCCTTTTCTTTAAAAGTTTTGAGACATTCCATGAAGAGAAATATTCATTTCTAGGACCCATCATCTTGAAACTGCAAGTTGGCCTTGCTTGCCACGCTGCATTAGAGTCTCACTAAGTTAGAATTGAGCTTTGTATGGATAGTGCCTCAGTGCTCGACTACAGATGGTGCAGTGGTTTAGTTCTATTTGGCTCATCTTTCCTCTTCACTCTAACTTAGTACCAGAGAGACAACTTCAGCCCTTAACCTAGTGTTCCTGCCCTTCCTGCGTGTCAGCAGCCAGGTGTGGGTTGTTCTGAGCAGCACGCTGTCCTGCTCCACACACAGGATGAAAGAAAGGGGACAAGCACAGTCCTGACAGGGAAGACACCCTCAAGGGCTGCTTTCCGCAGACGCACGTGACGAGCTGCCCATCTACTGCAAACAAAAAGCAGAGCCCCAAATGGTTGCAGTCAAAGCACGTGGGTGGATTCCCAGCACAGGCGCCACAGACTTGAGCCGCACTGTGCACCACAGGAGGCCTCCCATGCCAGAAGCTCTCAGCCTTGGGGACTGAATCATTTGTCACCTCAGTAACACCCCTCAGAACAGACCTATAAAGTTAACAGACAGGGTTTATACAAAGACACTGCTCCGTTTACTATTTAGCAACTGTACAAATGGCAGGACAGGCTTACATGGTAGCCTGGGTTACAAACGTATAAAGAAGGCAGGGTCCCCTAGAAGTAGCCCTGTAGAGGCTCCCCCAGCACCACCTCCAGCTGCTGGATGGTCTTCTGGCACTGATGCTCCACTTCTTCACACTCATCTGCAAGATGAAGAGTTGAAATTGGAAGCAGGGTTCCTGTGGGCCCTCCCCTCCCTCTGTCTCCCAAGTGTGACTGACCTGCCCACACATTTAGGCCTGAGCTTTGAGGGGACACCGCTGTTCCCAGGGTGCTCATGGCCAGCACCACACAGGGACCAGCGCCATAAGGGGTGGTGTCTAGCCAGGACACAGCCATTTGCTGAAACTCAAGGCCGCTCCCTGCTCACCATCCCTGCTTCCTAAGGCTGTTGTGCAGCAAGATGAGAAACCACATGTTCCTGAATTGTACAAACCTGGCTAACCAAGCCAAGTTCAACTCAGCACTGCCATCACAGTGAACATTTGGAGCCTCTAACTGATTAAGTTCTTTCAAAACATAACTATTTAGACCACACATGAAAGTACCTAACACAAAGTACTGAGTAAGTGCTAGTCATCAATAAAGTGGAATTCTAATCACATTATTAATGGCACCACCGATGTTCTAAGCCCACACTTAGGGGTCTAAGACATTAATTATGAAAAATACAGTGGTTATGTGAGCAGTAAAGCCCTCAAGGGTAGAGTCACCGATAGTCTATCTGACAGGGATGGCTCTGACTGGTGCCCTGGCCTAACTGAACTGAAGTCTGGGCATAGGGTCTGACCTTATTGGGTCTATGACCAGAACTCTACCCTCTTCTGAGAAGTTCAGGACTTACCTTCCATCAGTTCTGCTAGGAAAGGAATGGACTCTGGAAGTAGCACAATGTAATTCTCCTTCAGCTTTTCAGCCAGTGCCAGGACAGTAATCAAGGCTGCAAACCGCACCTGGCAGCAGCAGAGGGGGAGAGAGAGAGGGAAGTTTCATCTACGTTCAGTGCTGCCTGCCGTCCTAGGACCTGAAACAGCGGAGGCAGCTCTTTGTAAGCTGATGTCACCGCGCATACTGTGGTTCTGCCCGTCTGTCCAGCTTCCATTCCAAAATACCAGCTTACTACTATTTGGGATCTATTTACAATCAGTGTTTCTCAAATTGTGTTCCACCACTGCAGCTCCTAAATGTTATCTTTTTCATGGTATTTAATTCTTGAACAAAACTGTAAGGCAGACTCAGTGTAATTGAAGTTAGGCACATGACCGGTCTGAGATGTGTGACCTGGCATTGGAGTTCTGAGTCTTGGCTGTCACCTACCCACTGTGAAAGGCCAAGATGCCCACTTGGACTACAGTCTCAGCAATAAATAAAAAAGAGTCTTCTCTCAACATACCTTGTCTGATGAGGACTGTAAGCAATTGCACAAATCACTCTGAACCAAAACAGTCCTCTTCCTAGTTTGAAATAATGTTCATAATTACTTAAATTCAACTGAAGTTCTTCCTGATATTGTATAACTGAAATAAATGCTAAACAAACATTACCAAGTCGAATGAATAAAACCTATTAACAAAAGTCTGCTCTGGTCTGCTTATCCACCAAGTTTCTAATATGGCAATCAGTTTGCAGGATGCTAGGTCAATGATACAAGTGCTAGAAAATTCCAGGTTATGGAAATGAACCATCACTTAATGTCTAAGGATGATATTTCTGCAGCCTCCACTTAACACAATCATGTATAGAGATAATGTCACATATTGCTCTAATTCACAAGAATAGTGACATTTAAAAGACAGAGGAAGTACTTCAAGTTTTTACGACTGGGAGTTGCAAGTATTTAGAAAGCATTTGATGTGTGTGCTTACTATGGTCAGGGCTACACAGAGTCTGCACAAAAGTAAGGAATTCTTCATGAAGGCTAGAATTGTAGGTGGCATGGCAACCAGACCTCTGGCACTGTGGGTCAGGAGCCACGCTCTCCCTGTTAGCACCTTGGGGTGATACTCATGGCCACAGTGGGCATTCAGGCTGCATACCAGGGAGACTCCTCACCTTGGAGGAGGGGTCTCTTGTCTTCAGCAGGATCTGGTAGTTCAGGGGTTTCCACATGGAGTCATCCGCTATGGCCACGGAGAACTGTGCAATGCAGGGCACCAGGTGCTGCACCACCCGCTCCTGGTAACGCTCTTCTCCTCCTAGTCTGTTCTCAAGCTGGAAGAGTGAGACAAGGACTGTGAGTGACAGGTGGCTTTTCTTCTGTCTGACAGTGTCCCTGGTGAGTGAGCACTTTACCATCTTTCAGGACATTCTCAGGGAATAAGAAAAGTGGAGTCTACATTAACGCTCTGTAGAGCCAATGTCTTCCCTTCTGGAACTCAGACAGACCTAGAGGCACGGTCCTGCTTTCGCCTAGAAGGCCCTCAGGAAGGCTTTCCTCTAAGGATAAAAGTCCACAAGGCCAGTAAGACCACAGCTAATGTACTGATGGCTAGTATTCAGAATCTGCTGGACAAAAATGGTAGCAGCCTGTAATTCTGGCCCTGGAAGGTGGAGCCTGGAGAACTTTAGAGCAAAGTCAAGAGATGATTTCCCACAGTCACCCTTGGGCTTCCAAATGCAGTGCCCCGTAATAACAGACATACACACATACAAAATATTTTTTTAAAAAAGTGGGCAGTGCCACTCCCTGGATCGTAGACAGAATTAAAAAGGACCAAGAGAGGGCTGGAGAGATGGCTCAGTGGTTAAGACTCTGCTTCACAAGCAGAAGGTCCTGAGTTCGGATCCCAGGTCCCACATGAAAAAAAAAAAAAAAAAAAAAAAAACACAGGCAGAAACAGCTGTGGCCTCCACAAGAAGGAGGTACAAGCAATCCAGGATGATTCCCAAAGTCATCCTTGATCCTCCACAGTACACACACATAGACACACACATACAAGAGTGAGTAAATAATTAAAAATTATTTAAAAAAAAAAAAAAAAAGGACCAAGAGAGGGCCTGCATCCCTCTCTCCCTCTGCTTCCTGACTGGAGATACCATGTGACCAGCTACTTTAAGCTTCCACTGCCTTGACTTCCTGACTTGATGGACTATGTCTGCATCCATAAGCCAAAATAAATCAGCCCTCCTAAGTTGCTTTTGTCAGAGTATTTTACCATATAAACAGGAATGAAACTAAGATATGTATCTTGCTCACTGGCGGACTGATCTCTAGAAAAAAATCTTAAAACAACAACGAGGACATTGTCACATTCATGAGAAATCCTTTTCAAAATAACCATTTCATAAAAAGCCCTGCAAGGTACTGCTGAGCACACATTTAACTTGTGACGTCTGAGGCGACAGGTTGGCTGTGTACCTGATCCACAAGGGGCATCATGAGGGCTTCTGCTCTCTCTTTACTCATGAAATTCTGGGTGTCAAACAGGAAGATCTTATACAAGCAGTTCAAGATAAGCTGCAACAGCAAGCAGCACTTTTCAGGGTCATGTTCGGAGTCAAAAAATGCTTCATCTGTAGACAGAAGAGGAGTGAAATGGAAAAAGTAATTTATTCTCCAGTTCTTATAACCAAATGGCTATAAAATATTTATAAACAGGAGATTGTGAAAATAATTTAAAAACACAAAAGGAAGATGGCTGGGCATGTTGGATACTTTCTCCTTTGTCAGCTGTGAAGGTTCTGATGCTCAGGTGGGCAAGTGACACTTTACTTTTCAGTCATGTGGTTGCTTACAGGCAACTGATTACCAGAAAAGACCGAAGGTGCTGCCTTCACACTTGAGGCCGAACATGCACTTTATCATTTATTCTGGCATGGAAAACTATTGCTATGGTAATCATTTGACCTTGGGGAAGTGTAAAGTAAATGGTGGGCATTATTAGTGATGGGAAATAATTTTCCAACAGTAAATTTGGAACAAGGTATGTAGTTTACTAGTAGAGTGCTTGCCTGACATAGATGAAGTCATGAGTTCCACCTTCAGTCTTTTCTGAGCACTGACTGATGGCTTGTGTGAGACGTGCACTGAGCCAAAAAGCTACCGACCTGTTTTAGAGATGTTCACCTGGTTCAAGGTGTCTGCAAAAGGTTTCACCAAGTGGCCAGCAAACAGGGTGAAAAGACCTTTCAGTTTCTCAGCAATGCGGTCAGCCAGGTTGTAAAACGTCAGCAGTCTGTCCTTTGGGGCATCTTCTGTTTTGGCCCAGTCAAACAGCTAGAACCACAAGACAACAGTGAAGTCCGCTGCTCATCCTGCCACTGACACATGAGCAGGGTGCAAGCCTCACCTTGAAAAAGAGGGGCCTGAATGTGACCTCAGACAGCTTCACCACCATGGCCACCAGACAATCGATGATCCGACTCTCTGTTTTCCCAACTACCTCCAGATCCTCCTGAAAGTGGAAAAGCTGCTTAGACAGGAACAACTGCGATGCAGCTGGACTCTTCTTTCCAGGGCTCGAGGGTGGGAGAGGTGGGATGGTGGGAGGCTCTGGAACAGCTTACCTCTGAGTGCTGCGCCCGGAAGTCCAGAGCCTCCAGGAAAAAGGTGGTCAGCTGAGACTGGTGGGACAAGAGCTCTTCCTTCTTCATCGCCCCGAGATGCTCTTGTAAGATGCTCATAAATGGACCCATGTGATTCTGGTAGGATGCAGCGAAGAAACACACCGTTTATTATTTCTGCAGCTCAGTGCATCTTCTCAGGAAGGTACCATTTCCACATGTAGCCCCCTCTCTGATCTTACCTTCCAGTTCTTCTGGATGTGCCTGAAAGTTTTGTTAATGGCTGGCAGTAAGACACGGGGTGAGAGCATGGTGGCCAGGGTCCTTTTAAGAGACGTGAGGCGGATGTGAGCCTGAGAGGCAGAACCCATTTCACTCGTGACCTTCTCAAGATGAATCACCTATGGAAACGTTAAGAATAGCACCGTGGACTGTGCTGCAGGCCAGAACAGGAAGCCCAGTGGTAACATAAACTCAGTTCAAATGCTACTGTGCCCGTGAGCTCTGGGCCTCTTCCAGTTGGGAATAGGGAAGAAGACAACTGGCAGATGCAGAAGCAGAGAGTACACAGCCTGATGGTTATCACAGAGGAGAGGCATCTAAGGACTGAGATCAGTCAGGCTCTTCCCTGCTGAAAACAACTACAAAGCTCCCCTGAGCCCAGGTTCCTCTGGTAAGACAATGACTTTCAGCCCACTGTTCCCTGGCCACAATGGAGCAGACATGGTGACCCTGCTCACCTGAGTCAGGACCCCTTCCAGATAGGGGCTGATAAAGTTTGGGAGCGTCTCGACAACCTTGTGCAGGGCAGCCAGCCCACTGAGCAGGCCGACCTCGCTGAGGACCAGCTCGCTGGTGCTGTTCACAGCTGTTAGCAGGGATGGCATGAGGCTAGACAAAAGAACAAGTGTTTCAAGGACAGACACTGGAAAATGGAGTCAGGATGTTAAAAACCCACGTCGACCATGCTAACACTACATCCTGCCTGCACATTTTATGTGACACAGCATGAGAAATTCCCGGGGCCAACAGCACTGACACATTGGGAGTTGGTATGGACGTTCCCCAGGGACCAAACACTGTGTGCAAAGGGCAGCAAGTCCTGTCCACAGAGCCTGCGAGCATACAGAGTGTTTGCCAGAGCAACACAGCTGGTTCCCGTCATAGCCTAAGGCAGTTGGGAGCACCCCCTTGCCATGTGGCGGGCGAGGCTGCTCTGGCCTCGTCTCTCAACCATGGAGGACATTGCTGCTTCCTAACTGCAGATTCAGGGAAGGAAGAATGGCACTCAGTAACATTGCGCACTCCAGCGTGAAGACATCAGTTCCTTAACAAAAACTTCCACATTCTTTGTATTCTGAAGGCCCAAAGCAAGTCCCAGCGACACTCCTCCGTCCTCTGCACAGGGCTGCAGTGCTCAGCTTCTGAGCCTCCAGCACGTACCTGGGAAGCTGAGGAATGGCCAGCGCCTCCAGGGTGGCAGTCACCTCTGCGATGCACAGGAGGGCGCTCCCCAGGACGTTCTTCTCCTCCTTCCTTTCAGGAGCGATAAGCCTCACCGCAGTGATCAGCACAGGGACAAAAGGCTCTCGGTTTTCTGCACCAAAGTTCTTACATAAAAGTTTTAGAGTGTACAAAGCCGTTTGCCTGTTTATTGCTTGTTCTTCTTCTCCCTTCTTTTTCTTATGCTGAACGATGGCCAAAAGCACTGGAACTAGATTCAGGAAACGGAAAACCTGAAGAGGAAAGTGAGAATCCCCCAGTCATTACCTGCGAGAACATCTAGTCCACCTCCCACCCTCCCTGCTTGGGCTTGTGAGTGCAGGTAGACTGCAGATTCTGAAGCCACACAATCCAACTCAAGCAACTGCTTCTACTTTTCTCCCTCCTACTGCAGGAGAGGGAGCCTAGGACCTTGCTCATGCTAGGCAAATGGTCGTCTCATTTCTGAGACAGGGTCTCACCAGGTCTTGACCAGACTAGTTTGGACGCCTTATATAGTCCAGGCAGGCCTTGAAGTTGGAGCATTCCTGCCTTGGCCTTCTAAGCAAGTGGGAGGTCTGGGTCACCATGCCCAGGTCCTTTACTGCTGACCAAATGTATGTGCTCCCAGGTCAGCTTCTCTCCACACAGTACCGCAGTAAGGAAAGAAAATGAATTATGCTAGAGCTAAACTAATACATGGCTCATGACAAGCAGGAATTCTCTGTTGATTCTACAGCTGTATCACATGTTTCACACACACACCAGAGCAGTACCACATCCTTCATAATGGTAGCACTTGAGAAATCTCAGGGAGCCAAGCACGGCTCTGCAGCGAGCAGAGGGCGGCATCTCCACTCACCGTCCTCTTCTTCCAGGGTATGTTCTGCTGCAGCTTGTTATTCAGAAGATCCAGTGCTTTCCTGCGCACAGATGGCAGGGGGCTGCCCACCAGCCCTCTGATCACAGTAATGAACGTGCCTGTGGGCAGCAAGGCATTGACCTGCAGGGAAGTTTTAAACATTTACTACAAAGAGAAATATCAACACCAAGTGAGCTATATGTAGATTGGATTCTTTTTGGGAGTGGAGCTGAGGCTTTAACCCTGGCCTCCAGCATGTTAGATTCAGCCCACTCTGAATCTCAATATGCAGCCTAGGGTAGCCCTGAACTTTAACCCACAACACCAGCCTCCAGGTATTTTCATACATACATCTAATCCTTAGAACAACCTTTCAGGTAGACAATACTAATCAAAATTTATTACATAAAACTTGATGTTAAAAATAAGCAAATACTCCAGGGCACACAGTTAAAAATAGTTAAAAATGTTCATGTCAAGGCCAGTGATGTAATTGGTAATTTTATGTGGTTATACGTATTTCATGGCTAAGAATGAAATGTATCAGATGTACTGAGTTACATGTTACAGCTGGTAAGGAACCTGTTTTCCAATATAAGTTTATTTCTAGGTGTCAAGAGACACTTTTCATGAAAACTCTGAGCTCTACTATATTACAAAAACGTACTGCTAAATTTTTTCTTGAAGTGAAACTTCAAGTAAATTTCTAGTAACATAAAAGCCAGTGACCAGCATGGTAGTTAAGGAAGAGGTGAGGTCTACCTTGTCTAGCAGATCGTAAGCTTTGCTGAGCAGGGCACGCCAAAACTTTGCAGTCAGTTTGTCTGCATTTTTTTCCACGGACTGTGCTATGGAGTTGATATAGCCAAGGACTGTTTCCAGCAACCTGAAACAGAAAAGGTACATTCAGCCAGCAGAAATGATGGGTTCCGGCTCTGGAGATGTTGACTGTACTGTGGTCTTGTAAAAGTATCTCATATTAAGGAGGTGTACTCTAGCACCCAGGGGAAACAGAGAGACAGTTTTAAGTGGCTGAGACAGAAGTGTGTTCAATGACAGTGATTAAGTCCATGTGCACTGCAGCATGCAAGACTTGTGTTCTACTCTTCCAAGTCCTGTGCAAGTTTGAAACTCTTTCAAAAAAAGGAAGGAAAAAAAAAAGAAAAAGAAAATAAACATACCTCTGTTCAAGGCCTTCTAAAATCTTAGGACCACCACTTTCAAACACCTAGGAATGAAAGACGGATCCTTTAGAACGACATGAATTTGAAAAATAGGCAAGCAGGGTAAAGAACCAGATTGTTCCTACAAACCTCCCACTGACACTGTTTCCTGACATCACAATTAAGATTCAGATCACCATCACTGGCTACAGAAACTCTGCTTCTTGGGCTGTAAGGTACGACAAAACCAAGGAAACACAACAAATGGGCAGTGCTCCTTCGTTTTTACCTCACCAGTCACCAGCTATGTTAGCACTTACAGAACTGCATGAGAAGCTAAACATTACAGAAACAACTCCCTGATCCTTCTTCCTTCTATTATCCCAGGCCATGAAGACAATCCTATATTGATGTTTCCCTGGTAACATCAGCACTAAAATCTGTACTGGGGATGACTTGCTCACATCCTTCCCTTTCCAAGGCACGTGGCACTCCTCTGAGGCAGCATGCTGATAACCCATTTTCCTGTGGTTACATGTTTAGTTTATGCTCACTGTTTTACTGAGTACCCATAACTGAAATGTTTGTGCCAGAAATGCTACACATTTCAGATTTTTTTCCCCAGAAGTTTACATGTACATAAATGATAGATCATGAAGATAGGACTTTGGCTAAATGTGAAATTCACTGTTCCATAGCCTACAATCTAAATGCAAATTCCTACCACCTCTACTGGGCCTATGGTATGAGTGTGATTTGACATATGAGGTCAGGTGTGAGGTCTTTCATTTTCAAGAACTTTTACATTTTGAACTCAAAACCTTTCACATTTTGAAGCATTTCTGGTTTCATTCTTAATCAGTATTAACAGTAAGTAAGAACATTTTAGAAGTCTCTTGAGCAAGCTTTGAAAAAGTACATGCTGAGGAAGAGTATTAATAACTCTGACCTCTCAGAAATCACATGCACACACCTGATATACACTCACTCATGCACATAACCCCTCCCACTGAGGTTTCATGTCTTTGCCACTCCCTGGCATTAACAGCTGGCATTTTTGCCACCTTGGTGGTCAGCACCATAGCATTGTCTTTAATCTGCACCTCTGCATGCTTAGTGGCTGTCCCAATGGTTCCTCTCCTGACTCACACTCTGCTGGCTGTTCTCATGGAGACCGATACTTCTATGCAGCAAGAGCCTCTAGTCTTCAGCTTTCTTTGCGCTTTACATATGGTGAGCCAAAATGTTACAGGAATTCTTTCTACTGTGGTCACATTATTTTTGATCTTCTTTTGAAAGTTCTAAATGCTGCTTTTTATACCAAAGCTTTTGTTCTACCTAAAACTATTTGTAACACCTGGAGTGAGACCAGAGTCGCTTTTCTACACAAATAGGTTTGGACGGTTCTTTCTCACTAGCTTCGTGAACTACTCTCCCCTTCCTTCCCTCCCTCTCCTGGGTGTGCTTCTCACCGTGGTTCTACACACACACACACACAACACACACACACACACACACACACAAAGTCTCATTAAAAAGAATGTAACTGAAGTGTACTAGACCTCTAGATTAACGTGGAGAAGCACCAGTCTTTGACAGCGAGTCCTCTCATCCATGAAAACTCGTTTTTTTTTTTTCAAGCATTTGTGTTCTACATGTCCTAATGTTCCTTCAAATATCCTTACACACATTTCATTTGAATTTGAATTTCTAGTGCCTTATTTATGTTATATCACCTATGAAATTTTTGGTACAATTTTAAAATAAGATAAATAATAATATTCTATAACGGTAAAATTAGATCAGCTGCCTTGCTTGAGACAAACTGCTGATCTCCATCAGCAACCAGGAATTGCTGATTCTCCTTTTTTCCAGTTCTTACGCTTCACTCCTGACTTTAGGAGACAACAGAATCACATCCATGAGCAGGATGTAAACCACAGCTGGCTAACATATACCTTCATCGTACCACACCCAGGAAACACTTCAGCCCACATTTAGCACCCTGAAAGCCTTCCTTGCCCCTTATTGGTCCTGTTACTTATGCCTCCCTAATATACAAAGAAAGTCTTGACTTCTGAGCTTTAAACGTTGCACATTGCCTGTTTCTGATTTTATATAAGCTGAGCTACATACACAATTTCCTGCTTACTGTCTGACTTCTGGATGGCTACAGTGCTCCCCAGTCTTCACCGAGGACCAGATCATTGATCTACTCTACTGCCAGGCTCTTGGGCTATTCCAGTTCTGAGCTGCCTACATGTGACTAGTGGTGTGCCTGGTCCTATACATCTGTTGGACTGCCGAGAAGGGAAGTCACTGGTCCACTGCTCACATTCCCAATTTTGGTGAACCACGTCCAACAGCTGTTTGTGGTACAGTGTACTGTTTGTTTTTTTTTCATAATCATTTCTTTTGAACATTTAAGGGGGGGGGGAGTTGAGGTTTCCACAAGCTAAAATGCATGTGAGGTCGGAGAACAACATTCAGAAGTCAGTTCTCTTCTTCTACCATGTGGGCTCTAGAGATTGAACTCAAGTCACTAAGTTTCCAAGCAGGCTCCTTTACTTGCTGAGCTATACTTTTCCCATACTCTTTAAAGGCCTGTGTCACATTTTCATTAGACATTTGCCAAGCCCACTCCCTCATCCCCTATCCCCCCCACTGTCATTTTCATGTGTATGTGTATGGGCAAGTGTTTGTATCCATGAGTGTCTGCAAGCTAAGTGGGTATATGTAGAGGCCTGCTGGTGATATTGGGAATCACCTTTCATCGCTCTTCCATATTACTGCTGGTCTCTATTTAAACCTAAAGTTCACCTATAGCTACTCTGACTAGCCAGCTTTCTCTGGGAATTCCCAGCCTCCTCCAGGTAGGCTCTTATGCTCACCCAGCACTTTATGTGGGATATAAGGACCCGGTCTCTGGTCGTTTGCTTGCATAGCAAGTGCACTAAGTGCTGAGCTATCTCTAGCCCTTGCCAGGCTATTTTTATAAGATTAAACATCGTTCCTTGAGCAAAAGTAAGACTCTTGAAAACCACATCACCTTTTTGAGGAAATGATTGGAAGCCAGCAGCTGGGCCATGAAGGACACCGATAAAAACTTAAAATGCCGCAATTGCTTGCTTGTGTGAGTGTCCACCTTGAAAACTGCCAGCATTTCTTCTTGTGTGCTCAGCTCTCTCTTAGACACTGCCTTGGGAGCAGTTTCTGAAAAAAACAGCAACAAATGGGACTTGCAGGCATCATCAACCTGTGCTGGTCACACTGGCTGGTACAAGGAGCCGAGTGCAGCCTCGTGAGCAGAGTGCCAATTTACAAGGGAAGGCGTTCAGGAGAATACCAAAGTGAGAGACAGGAGCGCATTCACAAGAAAGCATGCTGCACACAATTCCAAATCCAGATGCAGCTAATGCAAGCATGTTGGAGGGACAGTGGTCAGGGGTCTATGGTGGGTCACTTAAAACCCACCATCCTAGTCCTTCCACAGATGCCTCAGTTCCAAGCACAGACACAAGACCTCCTGCTTCTCCTCAGCTTCCAGACCAGACAGTAACTCACACTTATCACGACTCACCTTCCTTGTCCTCTGGCAGCGACACTAAGTATTGAAGGATGTTCATCAAGCTTTGGATCTGATGCTGGACACTGAATTCACAAGAGACCGAGATCCAGAATTCAGTATCTGCCTCTAAAATAGCATCCTGTTTTGAGAGAAGGGAGAAGGTAACAAAGCTGGGCCTAATGCGCGTGTTGTGAGTACAAAGAAAAGCACACTCAGAACATGTCTGCCAGTCAAAGTCAGTATGTTTCTGCCTGTGCTGGTCACATTAAAGCTGTGAGCTCCTTCTAAAAAATAAACGCTCATAAAAACTATGAGCTCAGAGGTTCAGAACATTGCATTAAGACCCCCAGAGGATTTTCACATGAGCTGGACCTTGCCACATAGTGCACCTTTTCCTAGGCCCTCTGCCCAATGTGTCACCTACAGTCTGGCCTCAAAGTCCTGGCTCTGCCCAACAACTACTAGTTTTACTGTTGTGGATGTTGCACCCTCCTAACAATCTCTCCCAGACACTTTCCAGAGGCCTCTCTCACTATGGTAAGGCCCAACAGTGTCAGGCTTGAAACAGAACCACCCAGGGGGTACCAGACCTGTTTCTCAGAAAAAGATAGTCACCCTCATTGCTATTCAGGATATTCTGGGTGCTGTAGGTTTTTTTTTTTTATTGTGTGTGTGTGTGTGTCTGTGTGTGTGTAGAACCATGGGTGAGTTCAGGAACCACCATGGACGCCTCCACCTCCTCCTTGTTTACTCTGCCCCAGATTCACAGGCTCTGCCCTACCAGGACCAGAAGCGCAGGCCGCCCCTGCTTCCGCCTGGCATCTATACGTGGGGTCTAGGATCCGAACTCAGGACCTTCCGCCTGCAAGGCAGAGGCTTAACCCCTGAGCCACCTCTCCAGCCCCCCCAAAAATATTCTTGAAAGAAGTTCTGGGCAAGCACTGCTAAATAGTCCCAATGTCAGCCTGTGTGAGACTTCATCCTTACACCCCTTCCTTTTCACCCTCCATTCTCCTCATCCCCTCACCCTCTCTGCATTTACCCCATCCTCCTCAACCTTCCTTCACCATCTTCTTCAATCCTCCCCTCTCCTCGTTACCCCTATCCCTCCCATCCTCCTTGATACCCACTAACCCACTGACCTTCTCTCCAAAAGCAACAGCCAGCACTGTTTTGGTGACGTACTGCTCAAAAAGCAAGGTGAGGAGAACCCAGAGGAACTTCTCTGCACCAAGTGTGTCAACGAGCTGAACAAGGATGGGCAGGCGCCGGTGCTCTGGCACATGTGGGAGTGCATCCACAAACACGCTGATGATTTTAACCACGATTTCTTCAACATTTCTGGTAACTTCTACGGAGTCTCCATTATCAGACTGCAGAGAAACAGGCAGAGACATGAGTAGGCCCAATAACCTGCCTTAAAACTAGCTCTCAGAGGATACGGTCATGTCTAGAAACAGCCAGTGAAAATCTATTAATCCCAGGCACCACTTGGTCTTGAAGGATAAAGTGAAGGGTATGGGACGTCACTCATGGAGGCGCGCACGGAGGAGACACCAGATGGCGCCAGTGAGGTGCCCAGTGGGAAGCGCTGTCATGATGTACTTCTACAGTCTCAGTTCCCAGCTTTCCAAGCCAAGCTACATTGTTTTTCAAATACATCGTGCTTGTGCCCATGACAACTTGGGATAAACCAATTCTCAATCTCCTCTATACTAGTTTGAACTCTGCTTCCTATGAACATGTCCCATTATCCTTGCCTGTGTACACTTTTCTTTATTCTCAGATCTTCAGGATTTACCTATCCCTTTGGCACATGTGTTAATCCTGGTCTATGTGCACATTTCCTTATTTTCAGACTTTCAACACTTACCCATGCCAGTGAACATATCTTTTTGTTTAGGAATATGTTTCATTGCTGCTGTTTTCTTTTTTTTTAACTTTTTTTATTATTATTATTATATTATTCAACTGTGCGCATGTGTGTGTGTATGTGCACTTGCGTGTGTCTGTGTGTGTGTGTCTGTGTGTGTGTGTATGTGTAGAACCACGGACGAATTCGCGAACCACCATGGACGCCTCCACCTCCTTCTGCCCCGGGATTCACAGGCTCCGCCCTACCTGGACCAGAAGCGCAGGCTGCCCCCGCTTCCGCCTGGCGTCTATACGTGGGATCTGGGATCCGAACTCAGGACCCTCCGCCTGCAAGGCAGAGGCTTAACCCCTGAGCCACCTCTCCAGCCCTGCTGCTGTTTTCTTGAATACAGAAAACACCAGCATAACACCAAGAATTAAAAAGAGACACTGTGAATGTGTCTACTCCCCGATGGTGAAAGCCCAAGCAGACATTAACACGTGGGGCAAGTGGACAGCCCTGCCCTTTACAGTCAAGCCTACTTTCTGCTTTCCAGCTCCTCACTGACACAGAGTCTGGTTCTCACTTGTGCTTAGAGAACCTGCTACACCGCAAGCTGTGAACTTGCCATTGCAGCTGCAAAGGGTCTTGACTTTTTCTTTGCAGCATCCTCACTGATCTAAAAAGTTCATCATCAAACTGACACACTGCTCTGAACAGTCAGTCATGCAAATCCACCCGTCGGCATGTGAGGACGCTCCCGTGGTTACATCACTGCAGCGCAGTACAACCCAATTTAACATGTTCATTCAGTCTCAGAAAAGTGTGGGCTTCACCACTGTAAGCATCAGAAGGTGGAGGGATCTGAGC
This sequence comes from Typhlomys cinereus, assembly GCA_023101885.1. Taxonomy (NCBI): domain Eukaryota; kingdom Metazoa; phylum Chordata; class Mammalia; order Rodentia; family Platacanthomyidae; genus Typhlomys; species Typhlomys cinereus. The sequence continues at coordinate 3,644,981 of JALPQD010000200.1, read as the reverse complement.
ACTTTGGAAATGTAACCTTGTAAATCTTAAAACCATAGCAACAGTGATGGCTCCGAAAGCTCACCTGAATAAGGGCTGGAATCACCATCTTCACCGTCTTGCTGATGACCTGGAAGCTGTAGGCATCATCAAGACGCATGACATTGGCTCCCATAAATGTGAAGATAGACATGATGTTGTGCAGAACTTTATCCTGAAAGAAAGCGTAGCTATCAACACTTCCTACTTCAAATACCAGAGGTTCGCTAAGTCACAAATAAAGAAACATCTGTCCTAAAAAATAAGGCAAGGGTAGTAGTGAAGGCTCTAGCTCATGGCAGAACACATTTAGTATGTGCAAAGCCCTTGGCTCAATCCTCTGAACCACCAGAAACAAAAACAATGAAAATAAACAAATACATAAAATAAAAATGAGCAGATATGCAAAGCTTCCAAAGAAAACACACAAATGGCCAAAGTACATACAAACATAGGAAAAGCAGCTAAACATATGAAAATCTATGCAGTTTCATCAGTTATTAGGGAGTTGCAAGGACACAATGCCAAGATCCATTTCACACCTACAACAGCTGACTTGCAGTGCTAGGATGGACATGATCTCTTTCATCAGCGGATGATAATCTAATCAATATCACTGCTTATAAAGCTGGTAAACTGAAGCTTGTTCTTTCTTCCTTCCTCCTTTTCTCCCTTCAATTCCTGAGAGCAAATCCAGGGTGTTCTAAGCTGGGCAAGAGCTCCACCCACCACTGAGTTATAGCCGAACCCAGCCTCAGCGTCAGGGCACATTCATGAAGTGGTCAGTGAAGTTCCCCATCGGTCACACTCACCGGAAAGATTCCCGCGATAGTACCCAAAAGTAAAAGGGCCTGGTGATGAGTCTGTGGCATCTCTGAGAGGCGGATGCACTGCACTATCAACTCCACATTGAACTTCTCCTCGTCTACAATATCTACAGTGGTGAGAAATCAAAGAATCTAGGTGGCAGGTACAGTCAAGAGTGAAGCAGGCAGTTTTAACCACTTTTTCCTCCCACAAAGCACATACCTTTGGGTATTCTGCCACCATCTGGGGACAGTTTCTGGCAGATGTTGAGCAGACAACTCAGAATTAATTGCTTGGTGTATTCCATATTCCCCTGCTCTGGTGACAAAGGTTTATCTAAACACCTTTAGGACCCCAAAAGAAAAATGAAGGGAAAGGTAAGAGTTGCATACTCCATGTGGATGTAACTAACTTCTCACATGAACACATGCTACACTAAATATTTCTCCTATTGTACTCTGAACTAACCTATTTAGAATCTTAGGTCAATGTTGAGAAATACTTCACTGTTCTAATGACCATGTATTTCCCCAATTCAGCAGCAAACAATATTCAGCTATTGAAAAACATACCTAAAAATATATCAGGTCTCATACTGCACTTAAGCGCAAATAAGAGCAGCCCAGAAATGGTCCTAAAAGTTCATCAGGAAAGTAGCAATGAGTGTGGGTGGACAGTCAGTGTAGGAAAATGGTAAAGGTAACTAAAGCCATCTTTTGATCTGTCAACTACAATTCTTTACCCTCCTTTATTGGAGGGTTGACCAAAGTAAACCAAGCACTCGGGAAGAGGCTGCCAGGCAACAAGGCATCTCCAGCACGCGGCTCTCACAGACAAGCCAACAAGCCATCACCTTGACAGCAGGCTGAAAAGAGCAGGGACCAATGTCTGTGGGCTCTTGAGCTTCTTCTTGTGCTGCAGCAGCTCCAGGATGAGGGTCACTCTCTGCCAGGAGGAGCCTCCAACTTCTTGAACAGATTCGACATCTAGTGCTTTTCTAGGAAAAGAAGATGGAAAGTTGCCAACTTTGGCAACTCAACCCTGCTGGAGGCGAGTGAAATCTACTGTCCCAGTCATGCCCGCTCTGCAAGTGCCACGTGATCGAGAGCTCAGTGACCCCACCAGGCTCTGTGCTCTTACTTTTGCTGCATTTTCTGCCGTCTTGTTTGCTGAACAGTCCCCAAGGACTTGGCTTTATCTGGTGGCTCCAATTCTATCCTCACTTGTTCAGCATTAACAGAAATCTGAAAAATTGAAAGACGATTGGCTGATGATATTCATTGGGATGAGGTTAGAACAATAACAAGGACTACGAGATCCAGTGGAGGTATTATGTCCATTTTTACATCAATATACCAGTCTGGGGCTCTGCACAGTCCTCAAAGACAAACACCATTGACAGTTTCTTACATAACCTTTAGAAAGCCTTCCAAATAATTCCTGTCAGCACACATTTAGTCTATCATTCAGTATTTACTTATTGCCACAAACTGCAAAGATGTGCATTAATACAGCTGTCCTGCACTGACAGCTGCCATACATTCTGAGGCCAAGCTTATCTCTAGCTGCTATGACATGCCCACAAGTATTTCTGTTCTTTTTCGTTGGTTTGGTTATTTGGACACGGTCTTACTATGTAGCCCAGATTAACCTGTGATTTCTCCCTGCCTCAGCCTCCCAGTGATGGACCAGAGGCAGGCACCACCACCTTCTCCTGCAAATATTTCATGTATACTTTTAACTATGACACAATTGAGGGTTACATTTTCCCTTTCCCACCTTTTAATTGTTTTATGGTCTTACCTTTTGGACTGGTCCTTAGTGCAACAGCACTAAATTATCATGATACTATACTCAAAGCCTGTTAAAATGTTATCTTTATGATTCTAATCCCCCCCCCATTTCCTTAAAAACAGACATTAAGGAAAACATAAAAGAGGTCCATGAAAAGGTTTTTCAACTAAAGGGTTAGAATGGCATCCTGAATCAGCAGCTGCCTATCCTTCTACCACCTGATGTTTTCAACTCAAGAAAAATCAGAAAGGAGGGAGGAAGGGTGTAAACCAAGCTAAGTTCCCCTCACCAACACAGAAGCCAACTTGAAAGTTAGTGACACTTTCTTCCTACCACACACTTGCCTCTGGCATTTCCTGGGTTCAAGCAACAGCCTGAGCTTCCCCAATCACAGTATAATACCACTTGTCTGGTATACCACCACCCAATTCCACATTCAGCCCTCAGAGAGGAAAACTAGTCACTACACAACCATCCACAGTCGCCAGCTTCACATGCCAAACCAGGTAGTAAGGAATGAAACACACAAGAGACTGGTATCCAAATACATGGTAGGGACCACAGTCTCTTTCTTCAGAAGGATCTTAACACTACTAAATGTTTGGATTTAAAGTCAAAGAAATAGCTGAAAAAGCATGAGACAACCACAGAAACATGATTGTGGACTGAGTATTGAATGATACTAAGGAATTACTGCTAATGATTTCAGGTATAACAATTTTGTAGTTCTCTAAGAAAATTCCTTTTTTAAAAATTTTTTTTTTATTATTATTTATTCAATTGTGCATTGTACGTATGTATGTGAGCGCGTGTGTGTGTGTGTGTGTGTGTGTGTGTGTGTAGAACCATGGACGAATTCGGGAACCACCATGGATGCCTCCACCTCCTTCTGCCCCGGGATTCACAGGCTCCGCCCTACAAGGACCGAAACGCAGGCCACCCCTGCTTCCGCCTGGCGTCTATACGTGGGATCTGGGATCTGAACTCAGGACCTGCCTGCAAGGCAGAGGCTTAACCCCTGAGCCACCTCTCCAGCCCAGAAAATTCCATTTCTAAGAAGATGCACACTGAAGTGCACAGGGATGAAACATAAAATGTTTTGAGGTTTACTTTAAAATACTTCAGCAAAGGAGACAAAAGAAAAGTAAATACAATGTCTTTTTGAGAGTGGCTAAATCTGGATACTAAAATTTCAATTCTCTATTTCTGTGGATTTGGGAAACAGAACAATGAAGGGACAGTCAGTCCATGATAGATAGGCTTCAGGAGTCACATATAAGCAACAAGCAAGAGTCCCAGGCACACACTTGCTTAGATAGAACCATGTCTCATCAAGTTCCTTATATTTTCCTACTCCTTGCATGAAACAGGCAACTTAAACACCCGTATGCTGCCTCATTAAAACTATACATCCCACGCAATAAAAACATGAGGAATTCTTATGATTCAGTTAGTACCCTTCTGTTATCTAAGTTTTGTTAATGGTGAACAAAACCCTTAATGAACACTATCCAATAATTACATTCAATCACTTTATACAGAAAGGACCACACACAAACATGAATTATCAAGCTTGCAACTCACCCCTTTAAAAACACTGCCAACAGTCTGAACACAGTGTGAATCTCTGCAATTCACCAACAAGTCAAATAACATGCACAGCAGCTTCTGCTGAATCTTTTCTTCTGACACAGCTGCAAAAAATGGCTTTGTAATCTAGAGAGCAGAAAAAAAAAGACGCATTGAACATGCTTCAACTCCAAAGAGGATTTCTGTATCATTTCTCTCACAATATAAAACAGCTGTCTACTTCACCGTTTGCATTTAAAAAGTCACATTTTTAAATGACCCACGTGCAACATTTATTTGTATAATGCCTGATCTAGACCCTATGCTTTTAAGAACATGTCCAGCCCCTCAGTAACTTACAATGCTTTAAATGCTTGAGCAAGCCTGAGTTTCTGAAGGAAGCCACTGACCTTTTCAAGGGCAGTGATCTGAACAGTTGGCATTCCTGGGTGGAGCTCCTTTGTTGTGTGCACGGCTTTCATAAACGTGTCTAGGCTCCTTGGGTCCTTATGTAAGAGCGAGGCTGAATATTCATTGTATTTTCCCAGAATGAGATGCAGAACCATGGCCTCATCCTTCAGGACAGCTGTGGGCTCCTTCTCAATCTTCTGTAGCAGTTGGTCCGCCATAGGCAACAGCTGAGCAAGCACCATCTAAGATGGGCAGGTTTATTAGTAAACAGTCACAAGGGCATTAATGATGTCTCCCTCACTCTTCAATGACATCCAAAGACCCTGCTGGCAGCCTGCAAGTCTACAGAGGAAAAGCCCCACGGATGCCTCTCAGGACAATTAAGCCACACTGACATGCCCAGGCCATTCTCACAGCTCAACTGAAGGCTCAAAGCTCTGAAACCCATCAGAGGAGCTGAAGGCATTTTGAGAACAGAAAACATAAACTTAAGTTTGAGAACAGAAATAGTTTATGGCACTCGCTAAAACACCATGCACTTCCTTCAAACCCTTGTCAATTGGGTACAAGGGGATTAATTCAACAAGGTGTGAAGACTTTAACAATTAAACCACGGGCCAGCAAGTCATGACTTGTGGGTCAGATCCAGTGGGTGACCTGCTTTGACAAACTTGTCCACTGGCGTACAGCCAAATTGGCTTGTTTACATGCCACCATCTGTGGCTGTTTTCCTCACAGCGACAGGCCTGAGAGCTGCAACCGAAAACTGATGGTCCACAGACAGACCCTAAAACAGCTGCTCCTCACTCTGCATAGGACTAGTTCTATCTTACTCATTAGACAAAACCCCTGATGCTCAAGGCCTGGCATGAGGTAGCACAGTGTCGGTATATAACCTACACTGTCATGAAGTAGCACAGAGCTGGTGTATAACCTATGTGCACCTGCCCAAATACTTGTACACCTCCAGATCACTTATGACACTGGATAAAACGAAAATGAACGTTGTTATGTTGTATTGTTTAGGAAATATGGACAAGAAAAAAGCTATCCATTTTTAGCAGACACAATTTTGCCCCAAATATTTCCAGTCTGAGGTTGGTTGATCCCACAGACATGAAGAGCATGGGTAGGGAGGGTTGACTGTCTGCACTATCTGGTTCTTAACACCAAGTCTGTCAACTTTTAAACCATGCTAATGACAGCTCAGCACTGACACATGTGAAGAATACGCTCCAGTAGCTGTCACTCCATCTTCCACTTGATGCTCTAATGACAAGGACACAGGCAGTCGGGTGCGGTGTGAGGACAGAGGTGCTCTGTTTGTCAGCAGCACCTCACACTGCATCACCCAGGCCTGACAGCATGACAGAAGTGATGGACTCTCCCACTAGAAAAATACATAAACTCACATATGAAATGAATGAAAAACAGCTGTGCTTGTGTGCATGTACACTCCCTTGTAGAGGAGGATTTTCACCTGAAAAGCAGACACAAATCTCCATGAGAGCTTTAAACTTGTCTGAAATCTAGCTGACAAAACAAGACAAGGACAGCGTGCATTCTGTGGCTTGTTTCCTTTTTTTCTACCAACTATTCTTCCCAAATTATCAAGAAAATTCTAGTCTGAGAGCACAAATGTTAATTCTGCAACTGCTTCCTCAGACTTGGGCAGTTACAATTCTTTAGAAAGCCAGACAGCTGCAGTCCACTGTGCAGCCTTGTAATGCACATACCTCGCTGTTGACGTCCTGAAATACTTTAATCAGATCTTTCGCAACATAGGATGGACACTCGTACACACAGTCAAGAAGGTTCTTTAGTATCTCAGACACCTTTTGATGAGACTTCTGTTTCTTTTCTCTCTGTAGTTCATCAAATAAAATAGCCAAATCCTAGGATACCAGAAAGATGACTGGGTTAAAAAAAGGGCCAAGGAACTATAAAGACTAAGTGTACTCATTACAGGAGGCTCTTTCAAATGACATGGCCAAGCTTCTGCCTCACATTTCTCTTTAAGTAAAGTCCCAGCTGGAAAGAATACCAGCACCCAACGGTAGCCTGCTAGAATGGTCAGATACTTGCCTTTCACCCAAGGAAAGGACAGTGTAACTGAACCACAGTATTGTGAACGTTTAGAAATGGCAAAACACTGCAGGTGCTAAGTTAGTGACTTAGTCTGTCTAAATCCTGCAAGGGGCATTGCCAAGAAGGAAGAGAACAGCTCACATACCCATACAGGCAGCCTTCATTCAGTGTTCTTTGTCTGTGAGTTTACCTGAACGACATAGGTGGCGTCAGAAGTGATTTCCTCTGCCTTAGGAACCAGGTGATCCACCAGCAGCTGGAATTGCGAAGCCTCTCCACTGAAGGCCTGCAGACACTGAAGGGCAGCCCTGCGGACTTCTTTCACAGGACTTGCCAGGCTGATGAGTAGAGATGGCACCACTAAAACAAAAAGCAAAAAAGAATTTAAGAATACATCAGTGAAATTTAAATAGTATCAAAAGTACAGTCTCTCTTCCAGGGCCGAGTGCACCTTGACGATAGAACATAACGTGTAGCATGTGTGAAGCCCTGATTTCCATCACTAGCAGCATGTGCACATATGTGTCTACTGTTTCACACACACACAAAAGTTCCCTTTCAACTCAAATTCCACCTCTTAAGATGTTCACTGCTTATGGGGCATAATCTTTTCAGTGCACACAAATGAACCCAGCGCATCTCCTGTATTAACTTCCATTCCACCTCAAGGTATTTGAGATGTGCTCAAATGACAAGGACACAGGCAGTCGGGTGCGGTGTGAGGACAGAGGTGCTCTGTTTGTCAGCAGCACCTCACACTGCATCACCCAGGCCTGACAGCATGACAGAAGTGATGGACTCTCCCACTAGAAAAATACATAAACTCACATATGAAATGAATGAAAAACAGCTGTGCTTGTGTGCATGTACACTCCCTTGTAGAGGAGGATTTTCACCTGAAAAGCAGACACAAATCTCCATGAGAGCTTTAAATGGAAATGATCTCTTTTTTCCTTTGCTCATTTTAAGACAGGGTCTATTACATAGACTGGGCTGGCCTTGAACTTGTGATCCTCCTGCCTACACTTCCCAAGGGCTGGGATTATAAGCATAAGCCACTGTATCTTGTTCTTTGAATGACTTTCTTTTTTTTTACTTTATGGAATGCTTCAAGAATTTATATCATCCTTGCATAGGAGCCATGCTAATCTCTCAAATTTAGTGTATATGCTGCCAAATCAAGCATTTGATTGACTTTTTATTTTTGGTGTAGAAATTCTATAGCCTAATTTTTCTTTTAAGTTTTTTGTTCTTTTGAGATATCTCAATGTGGGCTAACCTGTGTCTTCTAGTTTTCTTTATTTTTCAGAAAGACTCTGCAGACAAATCTGTAAATTTAGGAATTATCTGTTACTATGCTTAGACAGGGAGCATTGTGAACTGTGTTTTCTTCTGAAATCAGCTAAGTTTCATGCTACATCTTCATGTGGAATTCTTGATAAGGAGTACAGCTGGCATCAGATTTTTCCAGTCAACTGGCCTGTGTAACTATCCACACACCCTTCTATCCCCGGGATGTCAGAGTAATCCACTCACTCCCCAGGTATCTGTTCCTCCAGCAAGTTCACTCAAATGAGTTTGATAAAGTGTCTCTTCTTCATTATGCAATGAAAACGCTAGTTTTTGACTAACAATACTTTTATCACATTATTCTTATTCTGCTGCCAGTTAAACAGGAAGGATTTGTTGATTTTTACCTAACCTGTTTAGATTTTTGCAGTTTTTTCAATACAGGCTCTTTACATTGAACCAAGTTTACATTTTGGTATAAATGTTGTCTGGACAAATATGTTATGTACGACTCTTACACAGCAGCATTCAGCGAAACAGCATGGCCTATCATTTTGTTTTGGCCTGTCAACTTTGTAAATTTTCAATGCAATGAGTGTGTTAGAAACAACCAAACTTAACTTAAACATGAAATCTCAGCATTTGGGAGGCTGAGGCAGGACTGTCATGGATTAAGGCTAGTCTGGGACAGGGAGGGAACAGAAAAAGCAACAAGGTAATTCCAGTGGAAAAGCTAAGCTCTTCGGCTCTGCTGTTTCATAGACAGTGACTATTACATATATATTACACTGCCTTAGTTGTCAAAGGATGCAAGAGATCCAATGTGAAACTAGAAAACTGAAATAGCTACTTTTTTCATTTTCATATGTACATAGGTCCAAGATTGATAGCCAGAGTCAGCTCTGACTTCTCACATACCTCATTCTGTTTTTAATTTTCCATTTTCATGTGTGGGGGTGGGTGCGTGTGTGTTTGTGTGTGGGTACATGTGTTCACATATATGTGAAGACTCAAAGTTGATACTGGGAGTCATCCTCAATTGATCTTCTACTTTATTCTTTTCAAGTTGGGTCTCTAATTAAACACAGAGTTCTCTGATAGGGCTCATCTGGTTAGCCAGCTTGTGCTAGGGATTCTCAGATTTTGGTTTCCAGAGCAAAAATACAGATGGGTAGCCCTACATTTTAGGATCCAAATCATGATATATATAAACACACACACACACACACACACACACACACATATATATATATATTTTTTTTTTTTTTTTTCCTTGTGAGGCAAGCACTTCCAGGCCCTTCCCAGCCCTTTCCACCTTACTGCTTTGAGACAAGATCTCTAATCAAACTTGGAGCTTCCTATTAGGGATACTCTGACTCCTGCTCTGAGGAGTCCCAGTCTCTGCTTTAGGCTGGAACTAAGGTAGATGCAACACCCAATGTTTTACATGAGATCTAAGATCTGTCCTTCAGTTCTTTTGCTTGCACAGCAACTGCTTTAACCACTGAGCTAGCTCTCCAACCCTGAAATATTTATTGGTAAACAAAATAGGCTTTCAAGAAAATCCACAGGTGCAGAACAACTACTTAAATAAATTATGCTATTTCCACACAATGAAAAAAAATGAGGTCCAACATTTATCCATATGGAAAGATGCTCACAACATAATAATTTCAAGGTTAAACGAAACTTTTAGTACCTGGAGATGAGGTAGATGCCAGCCGCTGTCTACACAGTGTGTTCTGAGAACACAGCACTGCGGAGCCAACGTAGAGTGCCTGAGTCTGCAGTACTGACTTCACACTGCAGTTCAGTGGATTAGAAAGGCTAGAACCATAGGTCCACAAGACAGAAAAGAATTTGAACAGCTGAAACACATCTTCTAGATGGACCTAAGCAAAATAAAAAAAGGGAAGTGTTATGCTTAAGCTAGTATCTTTAATTTTCACTCATGTACAATTAAAAAATGTAATTTACTGACCCATGCCTTGTCTAATCGCTGACTCAAGGTGTGGCATTTTAACTGACTATGAAGGGTGTCAATGAAGAGTATTCAAGTAGCTTCCCTCAGCTTTGAAGATACCAATCACAAACACAGACAAGAGTGGGGCCTGGGAAGTGTCACTGCAAGGGAGTGAGCGAATCCAGCAGTGTCAGATGTGTGGCAAGAGCGAAGTGGATAAGAATGCTCTGACTGCCAGCAGCATGCGTAAGAAGAGTCTGGTCTACATCTCCTGATTGACTGTTCCCAACAGACCTCTAGGTTCAGTCAGTGCTCTTCTCTGCAAACAGAATGGGCTATTGTGATTCTTAGGCAGGACAATCCATTAATAGGGACGACACAGTTACCATTTGGTGCCCTAGAGGAGTGGGTGCCTCACCATGCATTCTTCACTGATAAAACAGTCCTTTATATTAATCAGCACTGCCCAGTTAGCAGGAAAAGCCAGGTACCTTTATGATAAGTCTCATCAGAACCCTGAAGTGGTCGGCCTCATCCACCCTAAGGAGCAACTCAAAAAGACAGATGAGCAAGTGCAGGTAGTGTCTGCCATCCTCTTCCAGCTTCTCAGGATCCCACCACGTGTCACCTGTGGGTCGTGGAGACAAAGGGAAGCAATGAATGAAGCCATGCGCTGAAGGGCTTTTCCTGCAGTGGGTAATCAAGCAGTGCTGCAGAACGCCATACTTATAGACCCATGACCTGCATGCCCTACCTTTAGGAAAAGACTTGGGAGCCTTCAGTGCAAAAATAAAGTTCTTCAGGGCAAACACAAGTAAAACGGAGTCCTCCACGGCAATCCTCTGCGCACTACGCAGCTGCTCTGTGTAGTGAACCCACAGCTCCTCTGGCAAATGCCGGTCCAGCATCAGCTCCAGGTGCCACTCAGAGGGAATTTCCTGAAACATGAAGAGAAACGAAAACTATTACACACTAAAAGTGGTTCTCACACAAGCTGTATGGGGGACTGCAAGGATGTGGGAGTTCTAAGGTAAGCACACAAAATTTGTTCATATGCACATTCTAGTAGGGAGCAGATTTATAAAAATGTTTTTTTCCCATTTGTGTGTATGCGTGTGTGTGGGCAGACATGCCATATTCCCTGGCACACAGGAAAGCTAGAGGACAATTTTGGGTGTCAATTCTCTCGTTTCACTTTGTGGTTTTTAGAAGTCAAACTCAGGCTATCAGGTTTGCTCAGCAAGTGTCTTACATGCTGAACATCTCACGGACCCTTCACACAGACTGTAGAAAAGACCTATTACTGTGCACAAGAAAAGACACAGGAAACGGGTGTTACAACTCACGTCTGTCGTTGTAGCACTCAGGAGGCCCAGGCAGGAAGATGTCCAAAGTATGAGGTCAGCCTGGGCTACCTAGTGAATTTCTACCCAGGTCACCAGGTCAGGTAGATAAAAAAAAAATTCAAACTAAACATGATTTCATTTTAAAACAGCCATGATTCATTTAAATTCTACTAAATAAAAGTAGAAATGAGAAAGCATGTTTTTAAAGAGAAAAGCAATTTTACTTATTATCTTTGAAAGGGCTTCTCTTTTCTTACATTTTACTGCAAATCTGCACAAGGAACATGGCAAAAATCTCCATGGTTTGAAAGCAAAGGGTCCCCACAAAAAGGCATTAGAAATGAAATAGATAAAACACACACTTCTGGCACTGAGAACAGCGTGTGGCCATTGCACTCAAAGAAGAAAAAACTGGACATAAAAAAGGGCTCAGTGGGTCATGTTTTTAAAATAAGATGCACTCTTAAAGTTCAAATAATTCTTAGTTAACAATGGCTACAAGTAGAGCTTACTGAAACCCTGAGACTGTAGTGAAGAGGTAATTCATTTGGCCAATCCCATCAGGAGGAATCTTATGAAGTTCGGTGGACAAACAGAAACATATTGCTGCATGACAGATATTAAAACAAATAATCTTGCTACCTCAAAATGGAGATGTAGCTCTGACTACAACAGCTAGGCTGGAGACTTTCATAGCATATCAAATTATAAACACACAAGATCTGCTTTAGCAATTATAGCATGAAATCATGTTTTGGGCCAGCAAAGTGGTTCAATGGAAAAGCCACTTGCTGTCAAGTTTGTCAACTCTGTTGAATCCCTTATAAGTGGTATTCTGAACAATACAAGAGCGGATACATAAACACACACACTCGCCATGTTTGGTATAAACGCTAAATAGGGGAAGCAAGTTTGTCATTGCTAGTAGTTACATGCTAAGAAATGATCCCATGAAGACAGTAAAAGACAAGGTCAGCAAGATATAAAACCTTCCAACCATGAAATTCTGTAATTCAATGAAACTTTCTGCAAAATCCCCAGCACACCTAACTTGGCACCACACTGACCAGGGCTTCCACCCACCCAGCTGGATCTGACACGATGGCTCTTTGCTGGCTCTCAGTTCTGCCAGAGTCTCGCTTACCACAGCAGCAATGATATTCTCCAGCCGCTTTACTTTTTTCTGCAACAGACTGAAAACTCTTCTGGCAACTGGAAAGTGGGTTTCTCTGAAGGATGAACAGCAAGAGATGAGCACAGACACAATCACATGAAATGCCACTTTCTGCTGTATGCTGTAGGATTCCTTTTCCCCCGCGTATATCAAGTCTTCCACCTGAAAAATAAATACTCCATTACTGGTAGGCAAGTTTTTCTGTATCAGGCCCACATATATACTGTGTGCTTTATTTCTAAAGTAAAATGACAAGTAGCCTTAATACAGCAGTGGGCACTAACTACTAAGTAATTACAAAATTATCCATACAAGTTGTAAGGAACAGTGTTCTTGCAAACAGATTGACGCATTTAAATCACAGACCTAACAACTACAATGAAAATCAAAATGACAGGCCAGCAAGATGGCTCAGCAGGTGAAAGTGCTTGCTGTACAACCTTGACTACCTGAATTCGAGCCCAGAATTCTGCCACATATGTAGTATAGTGGCAGAAATAACAAGATTCTGTCATAAAAACAAGTTTAGAAGACAAGAAGCAATTCCCAAAAAGTTTTTCTGTGACCACCATGAATATATCCTGGCACATGCAACTGCATTCACACATAAAAATCTTAAAAAAAAAAATCACATACCTAATGCCTTGACAAAGGTTTAATTAAAATAAATCTTTTTTAGATTTCTATTCTCTTTTAGATTAAATCCTGTTATTTACAAAAAATATTTTAACATTTTTAACATAAAGAAAAAAATGAAGTATTCTCGCAATTCCAATAGAGAACCATATGGAAGAAAAGATACAAAATACTAAGGACTTCAAACGAGTCCACAGCAGTTTAGCACATTCTCAGGAGGAGCTGTGACAAAATGCTCTCACAGTAGAAGCGGCCCCCAGAGCATCTGACCCCTACACCTCGACTTCCAAGCGCTGAGCTCACAGTCCTGCATTACAACACCTGGCATACTATACTGTTTCAACACTAAGAATGGAAACGACCCAGGAAAAGAACAGAATCGGGAGTCTCTAGGCACGAGAAGGAGCGTCTGGGCTGAATAGGACAGCACACCTACCATCTTCAGCATCACAGAGGACTCTCCTGAACGTATGTTGTCAGCAAGCAACTCAACCATCTTCTGGTTTGCCATACCAACTAGTGTTCCTGATTTTCTGTTTTTAATCAGAGTTTCAAGAGCTGTAAAAAATTTTGAACACAGGGTCCATATGAAGAATTACATAAAATAAGGAATCTAGGCAAAAAGCCTAGTCTTTTTTTTTTTTTCTTTTCACCTAATTCTTCAGGTCTATGTGTCGGTTTCCTTGTCCTTATTTTTTACCTATCAAGATTTTAAAACTAATCTTGCTACCATATAACACACACTGTTTCAAAGGGCAAAGATGGCTAATTTTGAATCTACTCATCTTTTTCCATTAAAAGACAATTAAGTTTCTCACCTTCTTTCCAGCCCCTGAAGAGAGGATGCAGAGAGCAAATCCCTGACCTGGACAGATAGACAGCCATTTTCACGTCAGGAACCTCCACGTTGTTATCAGTAACCACCATGAAAGGAAGCAACTGCACAACAACCTGGTTTGCCAGCTGATCATTTTGACTCAGTATTTCTTCTTTAATTAATATGTGTGCTGCTAACTCAAGCACTCTGTACCTAAAGGACACACGAGCACATTTTGGTAAGAGACATGTTAAAGGCACCAAGTCACCAAAATTTACCACTACACTGTTCCAGCCCAACTGGTCTCCTAACCAAAAATACTGCTCAGGGACACAAAGACACCACTTGAAATCCATGCCAATAAAGGAATTATCTAGACAATCATTTTGTCTTGTCTACTTTCTTGCTTTTCAAAGGCAAACCGTACTATAACATGTCACATTAGATGCCTCAATTCTACAACACACTCATGCTCCTGTACTTCCTGGGGCTGCCACTTTCCTTCACAAAAATCTCAGGAGCCCATGGGCCATCGAGATGGCTCAATGGGTAAAGGAGCCTGCACACAAACCTGGCAACTTGAGTTTGATTCCTAGAGCCCATATGGTGGAAGGAGAGAATCAACTTCTGAAAGTTGTCCTCTGACCTCCACATGCATTGCAGTATATATATCTTTTCCTCTCTCACAAATAAAATATTAAAGGAAAAAAATCTTAGCAACCTAAGACCACAACTCATAGAATACTTAGTAGAGAACACACCCCACAGGTGAAATTTTGTTTAGTTTATCTATGGTGTGTGTGTGTGTGTGTGTGTGTGTGTGTGTGTGTGTGTGTGTGTACATGGGGGATAGGGGTCAACATCAAGTGTTTTTCTCAGTCACTCTCTATCTTGTTTTTTGAGACAGGGTCTCTTCACTGAACTTGACTGACCAAACTGGCAAGCAAGTTTTAGGGACTCGCCCACCTCATTACCCCAGCCATGAGGTCCCAAGTACACTGTGCCACACCCAGCTTTTACATGGGCACTGGGATCCAAGTTCAGAATCATGCTGGTACAACAAGCACTTTACCAACTGAGCTGTCTCCTCAATGCCTACATTTGTCTTTAATTACAAAGCACTAATTATTTAGAAGTAGGAAACAGAATCTCTTCCCAAATCACTACATACATTATGCTTTTATTTTGTTAATTTTGAACACAAAATAGTTCATAAATTCCATAAACTTCAATAAATGAGTTGCATATTCAAGAGAGAACTACATTAACTGATCTGTTGTACTGCCATGACCAGAAAGTCACACAACTAAATTAGTCAAAACAAGCAAAGGGAGATAATCAAGGTGAGCTTGATATAAAGACTTCATCAATTCACAAGAGCACTAAGTACATAAATGAACGTACCATTCCCTGTTCTTGGACAGTTCTGCTTTTTGAAAGACATTCAGAATATTTGTCACTGTTGCTTCTGCACTGAAGTGTTGCTGAAAAACCTAGAGAGGAAAAAAGAACCCACAAATCCTCAAGAATTATATTTACTTATCCCAAATAAGTCATGTGTTTTTAAAGTGAGCTTAAATAATTCACAGGCGTTCTCACAAGTTCAAGCTTAACTTTAGAGCAAATTCTCAAAAATGGAACTGATGACTCAATTTCACACGGTCTTAGGGATCTGCTCTGGACACCAAGTTCTCACAGCAAAGTAAGAAGAACCAGAAAGCACTTATAACAAATGCCCACATCCAGAAACAAACGTACTCACCTCAAAAACACTGAGAGCTGAAAACACAACGTCCAAATGGTCATCGCCTAACCGGTTTAAAATCGCTTCTTTTATGAAAGACTCATCGATGCCCTCCTGATTTAGAGAAAAGCACATTAGCTCAGCCCTGAATACAAAGCTCAATGCTTCACAATGGAAAGAAACGTTCAGTGAAAGGTACCCAGAACATAGAACAGAAGCCCAGGCCAGCCCTAGAGAGGAATCTAACAAGCCAACACCATCATCTCCAACAGGCCTTCAAGGACTGCTTACTATAAACTTCTTGCAGTTTTACTGAAACTAATACAAAGAATATAATACCATTTTCTTATTAAGGGATCGACCTTGTTGAAAAATAGCCCTCTGGGCTGGTGAGAGGGTTCAGTGGGTAAGAGCAGTTGCTTTGCAAGCAAGAAGACCTGAGTTCAAATCCTCAGTATTCAAATAAAAAAACTGGATATAGCTGTGACCCCAGCACTGGAAGGTGGAGATTGGTGCATCTTGACAGCTTAATAGCCAGCCAGCCTAGCAAAGGAAAGGCACAGAGTTAGAGAGTAAGGGACTTAATGACCTGCTCTGGTCTTTGAGTGCACATGTGCTGGCATACTCCCATGTGTGCACATGAGCAAGCACACACAAGTGTGTGCACAGTGACTTAGTGAGCACACCAGTGTGTTTACACACACATTGTGCACGCACACAGAGTGAGCACCACACAGTGCTATAGGGCATAGACTGAAGGAGGTTCAGAGTTTTTTTTTTTTTTTTTTTTTTTTGAGGGAGTAATCAAGAGACTTTAATTCATCTGAATGGATGGACAGATGCGCCCTGCATCCTGAAGAATATCCAGTTTTCAATATCAGCCCAACCACACAATAAACTGTGTGACCTTAGGCAAGTTACTTAACCTTTCTGGGCTTCACTGCTCTTAGCTGTGAGGCAGGGCTGTCCATCAAAACACCTGCCACTAAGGGTTGGTAGAAGCTTAAGAACTACATTCCATAGTGCTTAGCAAAGTGTTTACATATAATAAGTTCTACTAGGTTAGCCTACTGCTCTAATCTACATTTTTTTTCCTTTGTGTGTTTCTATGAGATGCATGAATGTGTATATGTTTGCACATGGGTGTACATGAGTGCACATGAATGTGTGTGCCTGTGAATACCCAACAGTGACACTGGGAAATCACCTTTGATCACTCTTCCACTTAATTGTTGTGAGCCTGGGTCTCTAATTAAACCCAGAGCACACCATTAGGGTTAGTCAGGCTGGCAGGCTTGCTTTGGGATTCCCAAGCTCCATTCTACCACAGTGAGACTAGCTATCTAAGAAAAAATATGATAGCAAATGTTGGCAAGGATTTGGAGAAAAGGGATCTCTTAGTCACTGCTGGTGAAAGTATAAAATAGAGTAACCACTATAGAATCAGTACGATGGCTCTCAAAAAACTGAAAACAGAGTCACCACAAGGCCCAATGATACCTGCTCCTGCTCACATACCCAAAGAACTCTACTACCAGAGACAATGCATGTGAATGTTACTGTTGCACCATTAGACTGCATGTCAACACTCACCACTACCGCATGACAGCAAGTCAATGCTTACTACTACTACACCATCAGAAAAAGAAACACTATTGTTTTCTCTCACATGTGGATCCTAGATTTCAATTTTTATATAACTATAAAAGTGTATGGGATAGATCATGAAACTATATTGGGACTATGAGAGTAGGAAAAGAGTTATGGGAGGTTGGAGAAGGGTCAAAAAATTACTGCATTAAAAAAAAATTAGTGCATTACATAATAGGGGATGAAGCACCAGTAGCAAGAGAATGGGGAGTGGAGTATTTGTCATAATAAATGTCATAATGACAGCTACAGCAAAGACCAAATCTGAACTGCTAATGCAGCCGCTTTGCAAGGATCAATGGTGGGTTGGGTCTAAGTGATCAATATTTCAAAGCCCTGCAATGATTCTGTTTCCTAATTCACGTACTGTATCTCCATAAGCAAAAATAAAATGTCATATTCTTTTCTAATTATTAAAAAAAATAAAAAATAAATATCATAATGAAACCTTTAATTTTTTGTGATAACTTAAAAAATAATTTTAAAATCCAAAAACAGTGTTAATGAAACAGATTTCTCAGTTTCAGAATTAATCATTAAGCATTCTGACAGATCCTAATTTTGTTCTAATTTATATAACAACCTTAAAATTAACCCTAATTCCTTAAAATATAGTAGCTACAAAACAAACATAAAAATTTAAAACTCAACAAGGCATTTAAAAAAAAATTCAACTTTTCTCTATAATCAAACAATACCAATTCTTAGTGGAAACCTGAATTTCTTATTCAAGAACTAGACTGCTCATTATAAAGAAAAGTCTTAAATGAAAGTTAGCTGACACGGGGGCTGGAGAGGTGGCTCAGGGGTTAAGCCTCTGCCTTGCAGGCGGAAGGTCCTGAGTTCGGATCCTAGACCCCACGTATAGATGCCGGGTGGAAATGGGGCAGCCTCCGTTTCTGGCCCTGATAGGGCGGAGCCTGTGAATCCCGGGGCAGAGTAAACAAGGAGGAGGTGGAGGCGGTCCATGGTAGTTCCCGAATTCGCCCGTGGTTCTACCTACACACACACACACACACACACACACACACACACACACACACACATGCACACATGCACAATTGAATAAAAAAAAAAAAAAGAAAGTTAGCTGACACAAACCTTGGATGTTTTCACATTTTTCAGATGATTAATGGCCAGAAGTCTCACGGGAGCCAATGGATGATTCAAACTGAGCATTAGAGAAGTATCAGAATCCTCCAAAAACTGCAGATTCAACACAATTATTAAATGATTTCACTTAATCTGAGCAATGTATAACCATAAATGAAACACCCCAATATACTCATAACGACTATTTAACTGCAGAAACCCTAAGCAAATAATTTCCAGAATAAAACAGGAGTAACACATGAAAACACCCATTGATTATTCAAGGGTTTTCCTGAAATTATTACACTTTTCTTTAATTATTCAAATCCTGTCCCAGAATTTTACTTCTGGCAACCAGTATAATATCCCAATCTCTGAGCTTTACAGAAGGAATTACTATATGGAGCTCCTCATTTCCCAACCACCTCAATCCTGCTGGAGAAGCTTGGCATACCTGATACTTCCCTCCACTTGTAGAAAGAGAAATGAACTGGTGGAAAAGTTCCTGTTTCTTAAGACCAGTAATATCTTTCAGGTGCTCCTCTAATACAACATCTAAAGTACTGGGGTATCTGGAAAGAAATCAGAATTCATTAGTGTTCTTAATAAGGCTATTAACCACACACATCACACACGCACAAAGGAAAGACAAAATGAAATCTTATTTATTACTCAGAGAGATTTAAATTTTAACCTAAGTTATATGTAAATGCAAAATTTGTAAATAATCAGGTTTGTTAGTATGTCAAGTCTAAGAACAAAAACATCTCTCTACAGAAAATCAAAAAATTACACTCTCCACAATTCCCACACAACTCATAGACCCCAATTTCATTCCTAAATTTGTCCTTTTCTGAAGAGCAGAAAAGAACAATCTACTGACAACACACTATAATAAAGTATAACTTGTAACCTTATCTTTGCAGAACACACAAGCAACTTACTTGCTTTCTAAAAGCCTGATGAGTGGAAGGAACTGTTCATTGAGCAGAGATATTTTACTAGGATCAGTTTCTTCCTGTGAACTATAGAAAATATACTCTTCAAAGAGAAGGCTGCAAAAGAAAGCAGAAATATCAGCAGACCTGGTTGACATCCAGGGACTTTGCAAACATCAACTCTGTCACACCTCTACAGGATAGAAAGAGTAAATATACTTGCAAATGTACTAGAAGACTACTACACAGCTCTGAAGCTCACATTATGTCACACATGTAGGTCAGAAGCATGCTGAAACAGTATCTTACCTAGCCAACAGGTGGTCTAGCTTGTTCTTCAGAGGTATTTTTGTAAGTATGGTTTCTAAGTGTCTCTTGTAGATTTGACCATCTATTCCTTCAGTTTCTTCTCCTTAATATATGGAATGAAAATTGAATTGGAACTTTTTTTACATGTTAAATTTACTTAGAGTAGAAAACATTTTTAGGAATAATTCTAGGCACATACATTGTTATCTAGATTTTTACCTACTTTCAAAATACATATTCTATTTAATCATAATTTCCCATAATTTTAAAAGCATGCTATAAACGTTATTTTCATTTGTCATTTACCTGCAATTTCCCAGATTTTTAAATAATTATCATGCTTCCTGTCAATAAATGAAACAGAAGTGCCAAAGCTATGGTCTTGGGCCTACAAGATGGCTCAGTGGGTAAAATGCTTCTTAGAGCTACATAAAAACACTGGACCTGTAGATCTCATCTAATAATCCCAGCACTTATCACGCAATGTAGATGGAGACAAGAGAACCAGCCAGAACCTCACGTCCACAGTAGAGATAACAAGAGACCTGCTTCAACAAGGGAAAAGACACAGCTCCCACTTGTGTCTTGACCTTCACTCTCATGCCGTCATGGACACTCACTCCTTTCTCTAAAGCTTTCCCTGCCTCCTCCCATCCCACCACAGGATTGCTGGGAACACCATGTTTATTCATCTTTTTGCGCTGGATTCAGGGACCAACTTATATTTTAAGGACTATCAAAAGAGTTTTTTTATGCAAATGGATGAGAGATATTTACTGAGAAAGAATAACTAGAGATCATTAAATATCTAGATGGGAAAACAAAGATTTATTCAGTCATATAGCTGCATTCTGAGAGCCTATTGAAGAACAGATATAAAGACCAAAGAATTCTGAGAAATGACTCAGAAATAATAGGCTGTCTCTTCAGCCCGCCCACTCTACCACAAGGATTTTTTCATGTAAGGATAGACAAACTGGGGAGACGGCTCAGTGGTTAAAGTGCTTTCCATGTGAGCAAGAAGGAACAGAATTCAGATCCCCAGATCCCATATTAAAAAAATATGCTGGGCATGTATGGTGAAAGCCTGGGAATATCTAGAGCAAGCTGACTAGCCAGGCTACAGTGGGCGGGCTCTAGGTTTGTTAAGAGACCCAGACACACAATAATAAGTGTAAGAGTGGTTAAGAGTGATTTCTAATCAATACCCTTGGGCCTGCATACACACATGCACTCACATGCACACCTTCACACATGTCTACCCACATGCAAAGAAAACACGTATACATACATGCAAACTCCACACATAAGAAAAAAAGAAAATACAAGTTGCATAGAAATGGCTGGATAAAGGGTTAAATAATTTAAAGCTAATTATCAGCATGTGGGTCCTATTTGAAGAGACTCTGATCTTGGAAAGCATTTTCTTCCAAGTGTAGTCACATACCTGCAACATGACGAATGATGGAGGTAACCAGATGGGGAAGCATGTAACGCAAAAGAGGACTGACATCATACTTTTCAGAGAAGCCGTGAAGAATTTCAATCAGGTCCGGAACATCACATAAGTAAGGAAACGGCCTTTGAAGAAGTGAATGTGCATGATACCAACACATTAATCAAGTGGTATCCAAAAATCATGTAACTTATAAAAGTTATTCCAACCAACTTCACTTGCTTCTAACTGATACATACTTTTCCCCAAGGCTCTCTGGCTTCTGCCGCTGCAGGAGAATTATCAGGCAACCTATTCCATCCCTGACCTGAGAGGGAACCTTGGTCAATGTTCTGATGATCTGGGATGCCAGTGAGCTCACAAAGGTAACTTCCATTGTCACTTTCACCGATATCTGACAGATAATCATGTATGTGGCAGCTCTGTAATCTGGCAAAGATGATTTCAATCCCTGAATATTTTTAAAACAGAAAGAAAATGAAAAAGCAATTATTTTCTTCAAGTTAAAAATGTTACTTTATAGGCTGGAGAGATGGCTCAGGGGTTAAGACTCTGCCTTGCAAGCAGAAGATCCTGAGTTCAAATCCCAGATCCTGTGTAAAAATGCCAGGCAGAAGTGGTTCCCAGGCACTACTGGGTAGAGCCTGGGAAATCCCAGAGCAAAGCAAAGAGGAGATAGAAGCAGTCCAGGATGATTCCTGAAGTCACCCTTGGTTCTCCACAAAGACACATATTCACCACTGATATACACACACAGGCACACACACCCAATGAAAATAAATAAATATTTTTTAAAAGTTACTTTACTATAACAAATTAGAAATGCCAGTATTTTAAGAGACCAGAGTTCACCTGGATTTAAATATTAAAACAGCACATATGTGAATGGAATATCATATGGAAACCCTAAGTAAACAGAACCCTCACATGTCCACATATTAGCTGAAAAATAAACGCTAAGCCACATGTGATGGTGCACACCTGTGATCCTATACTAGGACGGCTGAGGCAGAAAGACCATGATGTCAAAACTAGCATAGCAGAAACCTCTTTTAAAACATATCTAAATAGGGCTCCCTTACCCTCATGCATACTCTACTTCTGGAGTCCGTGAGTTCCTTTCATTTCTTTTACCTCTCATGGATTCCAAGCCTAGAAGTCCATGAGTTTTAGGGGGCTTTATTGACCCTCTTGGACTCATGTCCGTGAGTTCTGTTCTTTCTCTCCTCTAATAAATTCTGCTTTAATCCTTAAAAAAATGAATGAATAAATGAATGTCTAGTTAGGCACAGGTGTCAACTTGACAGTTGAGAGTTTTGAGCCTGGACACACTTGTGGAGAATTAGTTGTTGAGTTAAGCCCAGAGCAAACCTGTAAGAGATTGTCTGGCTGAAGGGCAAGGCTCAGTCCATGGTAGGATTAGGCCCTGGAATAAAACGCAGAGAGCTGGTTGAGAGAGTCGGCATCCTTGTAAATACTTGGCCAGACATATTGGTCTGGCAAGTAAGGATTGTCCCTCTCTCAGCCATTACATAGAGATGGTGTGGCCAGCTCCCTTGGCCCTGGTGTTGGTGTATGCTCTCCCATCAAGTTGGACTATGAAGTGTAACTGGAAAATCATAAGAGAGAAAAATAAACCCCTTAAGCCATTTGATGGTCATTTATCAACAACAGGCAAACTGCAACAGGGACTGAAGAGACGACTCAGGGATTAAAGCCTTTGTCTCACAAGCAAAAAGGACCCAAGCTCAAATCCCAGATCCCACATAAAAATGCTGAGCAGATATGGCCAGCCTGCACTTCCCATCCTGGAAGATGGGAGCCTAGAAAACTCCAGAACAAAGCAGTAAGAGGCAAAACAAGCCAGGATAATTCCTGAAATCACCCTTGGGCCTCTTAGGCATACAAACTCAAGTGCTCTCTCATGTTCTCTCTCTCTCTCTCTCTCTCTCTCTCTCTCTCTCACACATACACACTTGCAAAAAGGAAAAAATAAACCACCTAAAACTTTTAAAACTTTCACAGGCTAGAGAAATCAATAAAAGCTCATGAGTACTAACATTCAGGTACTAACTAACTTTTTCCTATGTGGACACAAAGATGAGACAAGTTTCTTGGATGAGAGAGGGAAAAGACCTTGGAAAAGCCAACACACCTGCTAAACATTCCAACAAGAAGGAAAAGCTCTGCTTCACCAGTAAGCCTCTGTCTTTAGAAGGGAAACTTAAATATGTTCAGTTATGGGAGTTAAAAAAATGTATTGAACTAAAGATAATAATGTGGGAGCCAAGGACATAGCTCAGTTGGTAAAAGCTGTGCCAGTTAATCCTGTGTTGTGGAGATGGAGCAAGGTAAATCCCTGAAGCATGTCAGCCAGCCTGAGACCTATCCCAAAAAAACCAAGGCTGACAGCTTCCTGAGGAGTGAAACCCAAGGCTGCCCTCTGGTCTGCACTTACACACACACGCGCGCGCACACACACACACACACGCACGCACACACAGATACAGTAACATGGGGTAGGAACCAAAAAGCACAACCCGAATGGAGCATCTGGGAGGGAAGCAGGAGATGGGAAGAGGAAAAGCTGGTAAGCAGAAGCCAGAGTGAAACCAATGGTAAACAGCCGGCTTATGCCTTGAAGGAGTTTGTTCTATACTCTTTCTAGTACACAAGCAGCAAAATCAATCTTAAGACAAAACAGAGCCACAAAACCAACATTTATCCCAAAAGACCTAATTAAGGACATTTAAAAAAGCCTTTTCACCTAGAGTGTTATTAACAATTTGAAATGAATTGTGAACTTAAAACATTTATTTGGGGATGGGGAGACGGGGCTCAGGGGTTAAGATCTGTCTTCCAAGCAGAAGGTCCTAAGTTCAGATCCCAGATTCCATGTAAAAAGGCCAGGCAGAAACGGTGGCAGCCTGTATTTCTTGCCCTGGTGGGCAGAGCTTGGGAAATCACAGAGCGAAACAAGGAGGTAGAACAATCCAGGATGATTCCCACAGTCACCCTTGGTCCTCCACAGGGATACACAGTGCCCTCTGATGCATGAGAGAGCGTGCGCGCACACGCGCGCACACACACACACACAGACACACTCACACAAAATTAAAAACATTTATTTTTACAAGAAATCTTCAAAACCAAGAAAATCCCCCATGTAGAAAGCACTTGATGCATGAGCAAAAAACTAACCTTTTGGATGTATGGAAACAGTTTGGCAACAATACTATCCGACAGGCCTGTGGCAGCCACAAGGGCGGACACGATGGTGGAAGCGTAGAAAGCCAAGAGCACCCTCAACTGAGCTTCGCTTCCTGGATGCTCAGCGAAAGCCTGAAAGAAGCAACACGAAACACGTCAGCATCAGAAACACAAGACCCTCGGCTCTCCTGAACTCTGTTTAAGTTTCACCCGATGCAATAGTGAATAAATAAAGCTGAGAATGCACATCTAACATCCCTGCCACCATCCAATGGTTTCCTGGTTTAAACTAACTTTAGCAAAACTAAACTAATTCACTTCCATAGAAAAGCAAGTCCTTCTTAAAGTGGTTGTGCAGCACCACAAAAGGTGGGTCTTGGAAGGAAGCCCCTCAAAGCCTCTGCTTCAGGGAAGATCTCGGTAGCTTTCCTCCTTCACAGCAAACCATCAGGTCACAGGATTACACTCAATATACTCACCTTCACAGACCTGGTCACCAGACTGCAAATGAAATCCATGAATCCAAGGTCTTTGTAGCAATGGGTAACCAAAGTTCCTCTAGCTAAGGGTACTCCAGATTGCTGCCAATGACAGAAAGGCAAGCTATTAGGGTCCTTGGTCAACTGACTTCTCAAGTAGCTACTCTAGAAACACCTGCAACAGTTCATCAATCAAACACAATCTCCTTACTATCAGTAGTGATGAAACTGACACACTCTAGAAAATGAAAAGGGTGAAGGCAATGAAGGCAGCATTTATGTGAAACGTTCATTGCATCATCTTACATTTCTGCATGTGTAGGTGTGAGTGTATGTGCGTGGGAGTATATTAAGTGTATGTAGAAGAAAGAACATATGCATGTAGAAGTCAAAGGGTGACTTGGGGAATCATCATGGATTGTTCTACCTTCTCACTGCTTTGCTCTGGGGTCTCCTGGCTCCACCTTCCAGGGCTGGAAGTGTAGGCTGCTATCATTTGTGCCAGGCATTTTTATGTGGGATCTAGGAGCTGATCTCAACTCCTTTCACTTGTAAAGTAAAGGTTTAACCCCTAAACCATCTTCCCAGTTCCTCATCTTACATAAACATCTAATCTGGATTCTCTAGATTCTTTGTAATTCAATAGGTGGGATTTGGTTTTAGAGTCAAAAATGATATGCTTCAAAACAATCCTCGTAATAGAAACACACCAGAACTTGACCAATTGTACTGCTATTCTCACTGCCTACTGCTGCACGTGGTCATTAAATAATACATAAGGAATAATCCAATGAAAGGAGAACTGAAGAAATCTTTAATGGAAGGGGAAGCAAGTCCTGTGCGGGGCAGAGGAAAATGATCTTTATCATTTGAGCAGCCTGGTGACAAGCTGGCCTTCCTAAAGCGCTTTAGAGCCAGTTCCTTAAATCTCCCTTTGAATCCAAAGTCCCCACTCCTTCGCTCATGCTTCGGTCAACGTGGTACTTGGTATAGCTCAGTCTGCCAGCTACTTTCATCCTGCCTGCCAAAACCACCATGCAGCAGAGCCCCTGTTTGCCAAGACACCTGCTTTCCTCCAACCTCTGCCAAAGACAATTGTCCCCAGACCATTCTTGCAAGGAAACCATCCTTTTACTTCAAACACCTTATTCACAGGTTTAACAGTTCCCAGATGCTTTTGGAGTTATGCTTATCTTTTTTAACTTGTGTATTTTAAGACTTCCATCCCTGGCCGCACACACCCCTACAGGTCAAAGGAGAACTTTGTGGAGTCAGTTCTCTCCAGCCACCTGGGGATTTAATTCTACATAGATTCTAAAGACTGAACTCAGACCATCAGGCTTAGATGGCAAACACTTTATTCACTGAGTCAGCTGGCTAGGCTCCCCACTATCTTTTTCATAACAAAATTAAAAATACTTAAAGGTGTTACACAGTAATAAATATTGGAATTCACACACCAACTTAAGCACACTGTTCTCAGAGAGATTTTCATGAGACTCAAGACAATATAATGTAGAACGCATAGGTTTATGTCAGCTACCAAGTAAGTACTAAGTATTATTAATAAGTGGAATAGGAAATATGTGGACTACCCCAGGAGCAAATGTTTTTTTTATCCAATGTCTCTTTTTTTTATTATTATTTATTCAACTGTGGGTGTGTGCGTATGTATGTGTGCGCACACGCGCGCGTGTGTGTATGTCTGTGTGTGTGTAGAACCACGGACGAATTCGGGAATCACCATGGACACCTCCACCTCCTCCTTGTTTACTCTGTCCCGGGATTCACAGGCTCCACCCTACCAGGACCAAAAGCGCAGGCTTCCGCCTGGCATCTATACATGGGATCTGGGATCTGAACTCAGGACCTTCCGCCTGCAAGGCAGAGGCTTAACCCCTGGGCCACCTCTCCAGCCCCAAAGTATGTCTCTTAATCACAATTTGTAGTACTTACAGACAAACACATACATGCAACAACTGTCACTTTACCATCTTACCTTAACTGGGAACAGCCAGAACCATTTGTGCTTCGGATTATTAATTTTTAGAAGCTGTATCACCCGCACAAATATTCTTGTCTCATGGTATGGCAACACACAAGCAATGAGGCTATCTTGATTGTAAAGATGAATATGAAACCTATGGGGAAAAATGAAACAACTCGACACAAAGTTACAGACATGTTTTCTCGAAGGCCCAAATCGTTATCAATGATATAAGAATACCTAGGATGAATACTAATGGAAACAATCATATAGCTTAACTACATAAGCAACTTACCTAAGTACAAGAACTTACCTTACTATGAAAGACTTACTTAAAAACCCTGCTAGTTTGTATTTGAGTTCACCTCAGGATTCAATTCTGAGGCAAAAATATTTCGAATATTTAATATCTAAATTTACAAGCCATTCACTTTCTTTCAACTTAAATGAAACTTTAAGATCATCACTGTCAAACCACAGAAAGCTAGCTGGCCAATGAGAGGACAGTTCAGCTTGTCTCTGCCCCAGTCATTTGCCACAGCTTTACTAACCACCACACTTGCAAAACCAAAAGACTAACTGAAAATCACATTCATTTCTTTGGATAGAAAAAACTGTCAAACTAAAAACACATACAAGTTACTTGAGGCTGGTCCCAATCTCTATGAAGAATGTCAGGCTGGATGTATCAACTCTATCAGGTTCATGGAACTGTCCATCCTCAGGATCAGGTTCACAGGCCTCTTTCTTCCTGACTCTCCCACAAAGTGGAATTGTGTCTGTCTACACCAGCCTCTGCTCTCATATGTACTTTTAAGAATACCAGAACTTTCTAACCTTTAGTTTTTCATAGGCTTGAATACTGGTAAGATGCTGCCTTCATGAATCTCCAGATCTAGCACAAACCTTTACTGAAGCATTTATTTCAAACAGTAACAGTGAGGGAGTAAAGACCTTAAAGGAGGGAAGTAATAAAACACAATGGTAAGAGGGCAGAAGGGGAATAAAGTTGGGGGAAAATTAATGGGGAAAGAGATGAGATAGGGTACAGGAGGGCTGTGGGAGCAGTTAAGTAGCACCAAGGTTGGAAGATACAGCCAGACAGAAATCTTTACATTATAAGCTCATTTAAAAAAAAAAAAAAAAGTTTTTCCAAAAGAGCATGAAAAGACGTGGCCTGCAAGGAAATAGAGAGGAAGACAAGATACAACAGAAAATGCCCTGTAATGCTCCCTCAAAAGCCACAAGTAAGCAAACTTCTCAGTGTCAGGTATGTGATAACCTCCTAAGTTGTTGGTCATTGGCCTCAAAGGACCCTCCCAAATAGTACAGAAACTGATATATTCCCTTCAGAATTTGACAAGACGACTCCTATACTGAAGACACTATACATGTTGACCACAGTCCTAAACAAGACATCTAATGACTCCTCATATCAAGGTTCAGGGAACACTTTAAAAGAGGGGCAGTAAAAATGTAAAAGCCTGAAGTGGGGGAAGGATGCAACTAGACAGTGTCTTGTGGACATGACAGAGCTGCAGCAACCATGGCATTGTGTACTTGCACAAGTCCTGTGCAAGATGTGACCTATAAACAGTTTAGCCATGGAAGAGGGGAGATATCAAGAGGGTTAAAGCTGAATGATATACCACTGATTTATGATCCATCTTTCAGTAAGTCTAGGCACATGCTATTAAAGACAAAGCAGATGAAACTCAGTGGGTCACACATGTAGAAAGACATGAAAGTAGGAAGGAGACTAGCAGGGAAGGTTTGTAATGGGAAAAGGAAGGGGAATGGGACTGAGTAAATTAGGGGTAAAAATAATATAAATTCATTATATCCAAGTATAAAACTTAAAGAATTAAAAAAAAATAATAACCAAGGATAATATACTGATCTGTGTAACAAACATTTGCTGAATCAACGTTACATGAAAATCGAATGCAAAAAGTATTCTGCATTAACAATCTATGATACAGAAGTTAAATGAGAGATGACGAAGGGAATTTATAGATTTATGAAAACTCTTTGTTGATGAGCTTAATGTTCTAATAATCAGAAAGCCCAAGTGAAAATTATGCTTTCTCAATGTCACACTCACTTTCTAAAATGAAATCACTATACTCTCTCATCTCTGCACTAATAAAGTGAAGATCTTGCTACTACTAAGCTTACATACTGGAGGAATAAGCAAAAGTGTACAAATGATGACCTGATGCTAACTAGGGAGAAAATAAACTGAGCAAACTGACACTCTTTCAAAGACCAGACCTTACTTCAGTAACCTCCTAGCTCTCCTAGCTCAAAGTTTGTTTTCTCAACTACAAAAGAAAAGCACAGAAACATCTCCTCCATAGAGATGTTGTGGGGATTAAGTGAAATAATGCAGAAGTGCTTACTACACGGACTGATGAATAAATGCTTAATGTACATTTGTTACTATTATTTTCCTTGTTATGTTTAAGAGAACATTCTTACACAATAGTTTGGCAAGAGAGACATTTAGTATCCTTTGTCCCAAGTGAAACAAAACCATCATTAATGGCAAAGTGATATGAATTTCCTAGAGCTAATAAGTTAAGTCAGTTGTGGTGGGACATTCCTGCAATCCCAGCACAAGAGATGCTGAGATAGAAGGAACAAGGGGACAAAGCCAGCTTGGGCGCCACAGACAGGCCCTGCTTTGAAAACAATGTCCCACAGAACTAATGATGTTTACTATCGATCTTTGGCAAGGGTTTAAAAGAAGGGCTTGTTTACTTATTTCATGTTCTAGACATCACCCTACTCTCCTAAAACAGCTAAATCCTCCCTCATCTTTCAACTGACAGGTGCTCAAAACTGTTTAATTTCTTAAAAGTCAACTCGCAGATACTTCTGTGATTCTGGCTGCTACCTGTGAATCAACCACTCCAGACACTTCTGTGCAGGCTTAAGCAGGAAATAAGGAGACAAGTGAACAAGGAATGATGAGATGTTTTCATCCAGCTGTTTGTTCACGGCTTTGGTCTGCACGCTGCGCTCCAGTGTTTTGGCCAACTGGCTGAACAGGGGTGCTTCAAACTGCTCCAAGGTAGGGTCGATGCCCAGCAGCTCCTCCAGGCCAGTGCATCCTAGCAAAAGGTCACTTCACTTAACACAGCCTCTGCAAACCATCCTGTCTTCTTTGACAGTTCCCCTGACCCCAGAAGTCTGTCAGCTGTTATACAGAATACACCCTCAAACAGTGAGTTCCAGCTTTCAGCATATACAATAAATCCTATCTCACACTCAAAGAAAAGAAAGCGTTTCAAGGCAATAGCCAGTCCACCCATTCTTCGTTTTTTAATCCTCATTCACCACAGCCAGTCCTAAAAGACCCCTCCATGACCGTCACTCCCCCGCCCCGGGCTTTTTTTGCTGTTCCCCCTTTTTACCTATTAGTTGACCTCCCCATTCTGGTTCACGAAACTCTGCTGCCACTATCTATATGCATGTCAAGCGCCCAGCGCGATTGCTGCTATTCGCTTTCCCTTCACCGCCCCAATCAAGTTAAAAACCGCTCAGAAAACGCCACAAAGGCGCAGCGACATCTTCCAAACAATCGTACAAAGCTTTCCCAAAGCGCAAAGGTGGCTCACCGATGGCAAAGGCGGTGTCCCTGTCGATGGTTGCCGCTTCCTTGGGGTCAAACAATAACGAGGCGACTTCATGCCTGGCTAGGAGGCTGGGATCAGTCTGCGGGAGGGCCAATCGCTGGAGCTGCTGGGCTAAGGACGTCATGGTGCGCAGGAGCGGGAGTCTCCGCGCGGGCTGCGGGACACACGAGCAGGGTGAGAAGCTGCAGCAAGCTCCAGGCCTCCCCGGGGGCCGCACTGGCCGCGCTGGCGAGCGAGCGAGCGAGCCACCCGGCGCGCCCCGTGACACCGGAGCCCCGCGCTCCGGGGCTCCAGCCGCCACGCGCGTCGCTCCCGTGGCCCGGCTCCGCAGCCCCGCGCGGCCCGCGGACCGCCCGGCCTCCCCCCGTGCCCGGCTCCCAACCCCTCCGTACTCTCAGCTCGCGATTCCCAGAGGTCTCGAAGCCAGGACTCTTCACAGCAGCTCCCACATGGTACCAAGGAACCCGGCTCGCTTCCGGAAACCGAGAGCGTGGCTCAGAAGAACTTCCGGCTTCGGCTGCTACGGCAAGAGAAGAGGTACAAACTGATGGCAACGACGGTGCGCTAATCCTTCCCCTTCTAAGAAAAGTCCCGCCCATCATCGCGCTTCTTCTCCTAGCCCCGCCCTCGCAGCCTTCCTCTCCGAAGCCGCGCCCCTTTCCACGCCCCCTGATAAACCCTGCCCCTCCGCTGCACAGCCTTCAAGCCCCAGCTGCGGGTTCCTACACCCTAGAGGCGTGGTCTGCGCGTTCACCAGCGGGTGTCTGCTGTCAGTCAGCCTCTGTCGCAGCCTCTTGCTAGTTGTGGGGGGTCTGGAGCGGCCGGTGCATTCAGTTTGCAGTTACTCAACTAGCGGCTAATACCCGAGGTGGGAAGCCAGACCCTCCCAGGCCATGTGGGGGCTCCTGGTCTCTGTCAGTTTGTTACCTGCCTTGTGAGGTAAGGGCCCTGTTTTGATACGCAAGACATTTTTATATAGTAGATATATATAAAGCCACATATATATTATAGGCCTATAAAATAAATGGTAAAATATACGCATATATACATGTGTATGCTGTTTTTATTGTTTTTGAGATCGGCTCATACTGTGTAGCCCAGACCAGCTCACACAATTGGTGTTCCTTCCGCTGTAGGAACGTGAATGGATGGACCAGGACCTCAATACTTGACATTTATTGGAGACTTAAGCCCTGAGAGCACTGCTTGGTTAGGTCTTGGTTTCATACTCTTTAGTTACCGGGTGGATTACAGTGCCGCATCTGATTGATGGCAAGATTACGGAGAACCATTGGTTAGGAGGGACAGGAGGAAGGCTGCACGGTTCCTCCCACAATGGCTTGTAGGACCAGGTAAGCTGGGTCAGGGCTTCTTTAGCTTTTAGCTGGATTCTTAAGTCAAAAGGAAATTAGTATATGCCTTTAAGAGGCCAAAAGTCATGGAGGGCATTGGAATGTAAGACACCCCCCCATAATCCCACCTCAGGCCCCAGGCTTGAGATTAGCAGTGTGTACCATCCATACCTGGCTTGTGTACACATTTCTAAAAGTTTTATGTGAGCAAGTGTATGGGGAGAGAAGGGGTTGCCTATATGAAGACATTGCATGTGAAAGCCAAAGGTAGACTTTGGGTATCTTTCGCTAGTGTATCCACTTTATTTTTTAAGACAGTGTATCACTGGCTGCACCTGCACTTTGGATTAGATTGGCTGGCCAGCAAGCACCCCAGGATCTGCCTGTGTCCACGCCTCACCAGCACCAGCATTACAGACACATGCCAGCACACCTGGACTTCACGTTCGTGCTGAGATTACAAACTCAGGTCCTGCTTGTGCTGAAAGCCCTTTTTCCACTAAGCCACTTCCCCAGCCTACAGAATCATCAGACTCTGAAAAATGGCTATATATTCTTGTTAATGTACAAGTCTGGGAGTGCTGTTGAATGGATTATGATTTGGAGTGAATTAAGAGATGTATGAAGTTAATACATTTCCTATATATTTATTCCATAAAATTTTGCCTTCATTTCATCAAAGTCATCAATCAATCAAGATTTTTGTGGGGATGGGATTATATCACAATGGCAGAGTTTTGCCTGGTATTTTAAATATTTTATTTTTTATTTTATTTTATTTTATTTTTGTGTGTGTGTATCACAGGGCACTGCATGTCCCTGTGGAGGTCCAAGGGTGACTTCTGGAATCATCCTGGATTGCTTTTACTTCCTTCTTGCTTTGCTCTGGGATTTTCCAGGCTCTGACCACCAGGGCCTGGCATTTTTATGTGGGACCTGGGATTCAAACTGAAGACCTTCTGCTTGTGAGACAGAGTCTTAACCCCTGAACCATCTCTCCAGCCCAATTTTTTGCCTGGTATTTTGAAGGCCTCAAATCTAACCCACAGAACCTCCCCCCAAAAGGATTTTCATATAATCATGTTCCATCAACACTAATAATCAGAGGACCATCATATTCAAAATACATAAAATGTGAACATTTTATGAAAATGTAAGTGAAAATCTTTATATTAAATCTATGTTCATATTATCCTTCTTTAAATATTATCAATCGCCCAAGGAATGGTCCTATGCCACCATAGACTGGGTCTTCCTACATCAGTAATCTCCTGCAGGCTTGCTAGGGCTTGCCTTTATTAAATAATTGTCTGTAGGCATACTTAAAATTCAGTCTTTAGTTGTCAAGTGAGCATTTGTATTTAGCTGGAACACAATTAGTGACAAAATTTTAAAATAACCTATTTAAATAAATTGAAACTTTTATACCTAGTAGATATATCTTATGTCTTAGATAAACTTTATCACATCGAGTTTATTGTTTGATACTGACCTAGGTGCCATTGTGTGTTAGAAATAGAGAAAAGAAGAAGGAAGAGGAGGGGAAGGAAGAGGAAGAGAAGGAGGGAGGGGGGATAGAACACAAACCCAACCTTCATCCACAAAGACTGAAGTTTATTCAAGAAGCTCCTCCAAAACTCTAGTTAGGGATCAGCAATTTCCCTATGAGATGGAAATTACTACTGATCTGGAGTCAGAGGTGCAAGTTTTTAACAGCTGGAGTCTAGGGGAAGGAATTTAGG
This sequence comes from Typhlomys cinereus, assembly GCA_023101885.1. NCBI lineage: Eukaryota > Metazoa > Chordata > Mammalia > Rodentia > Platacanthomyidae > Typhlomys > Typhlomys cinereus. The sequence goes on along the minus strand of JALPQD010000200.1, from coordinate 3,611,468 downwards.
TTTGACCGATTGGTTCTGTTCATCCTAGCTAACTAAGAGTCTGTCTGGTTGTCTGCTTTCCTTATCAGAGTCTGTTAACATTCTTGGTGGGGTCTCTGGTGAAGATCTGCTTCGATCTCAGATCTATCAAGTGGGGTCTTTGGTTTTAGGGTCTGGTTCTGCAGCTATCAAAAATCAGACTCTTGATGGATAAAAAAGGAAAAAATTGGTAGGATTGTAAGGAATTTGTAAATGAGGAATGGGGAGACAGGGACCCAGATATATAAAAGTAAAAAAAAAATTTTTTTGAAAATTTTAAAGAAAAAGAAATGATTTGGACATACAGAGAAGCAAGATATGACATTGCCTGATGTACTTCCAGGGGACAGCAGGTGATGCTAGAGCACCTTAACCCTACAAGGCCTTAAGGAAACAGCAACTTTCCAGTTTTTTTTTAACTTGAAAATGATATATAGTTGTCTAAATATTGATTCATTAGCTGCTCCACAGATTGTAAAGTGTAATAAAATAATGCTCAAATGTTGTTTGGGGACTACAGAAATTAAACTTCTTGGATAAGATTATCTATAAACATCTTGGATTTAGGGAGGTTCCCGTGGGATATAGTGCTAGTCTTTATATTGTAAATGTATTTTGATAATCTCTTCAAGTGGTCTCAGCTGATTTTAGTTAATGCCAGGTGTGTCAAGTTCATAAAGGCTGGAATGGCACAGTTACAGCACAGGTGTCAACTTAACAATTGAGAGTTTGAGCTCTAGGCACATTTGTAGAGAATTAGCTGTTAAGTCCAGAACAAACCTGCAGGAGATTGTCTACCTGATTGGGAAGGCCCAGCCCATGGTGGATGGGGCTAGGTCCTGGAATAAAATAGAGAGCTAATTGAGAAAGTTGGCATCCTTGTGAATACTTGGCCAGACAAGTAAGGATTATCCCTCTTTCAGCCATTATGTAGAGATGATTTGGCCAGTTCCCTTAACCCTTGTGTTCGTGTGAGCTCCCCTGTCAAAATGGACTGAGAATCTTAAGAGAAAATAAACCCATTCTTCCCTTAAGCCTTTTGATGGTGATTTATCAGCAATCATGCAGGTGAACTGCAACAGACCTTATGAAAAATTAGAGCAAAGTTGTAATGATAGAAAAGTCAATATGTAAAATATCTGGTTGTCATCCTCAAGTTAATTTACATATCGAATTTGGCTGTGAGAAAAACATAAGCTTTTTTTTAATTTGACAAAATGATTCTAAGGTGCATATAAGGAACAAATATACTAGAATACATCTAAATTTTTTCAAATAGTATATATTGTAAGTTGGGCATATGCCTCTGTTCACCACTCCCTTCTCCCAGAACATGTTTTGAGTTCTCAGAGGACTTTAATGTAAAACACAACAGGGTTGTTTAGCATTATCAGACATTGAACATTTATCACAAAGCAAATGCATAGTTACAGGCACAACCAGATCAACTGCTTCCTATTAGCAAGTACTAAGCCTAGAAATAAACTATAATAGACATGTGAACATTTAATATAGTAGAAGGAAATATTCACTAATTAATGTAGGCAACTTCTATGGAATAATTTAAAAAATATATATGGGCTGAGTTTGAATCCCAGATCCCATGCAAAGATGCCAGGCAGATGTGATGGCCCACTTGTATACCAGTCTTGGAATGCAAATATAGGAACTCCCAGAACAAATTGGTCAGTCTGACTAGTCCTAATGATGTGCTCTGGGTTTAATTAGAAACCCAAGGCTCAACACAGGGAGGTGGGAGAGTAATCAAGGATGATTCTCCATATCACCCTTGGGTCTTTACATACACAAATGCATGTCCATACACATATATGGATCCTATACATGCATGCACATGAGACTGGAAAATGGAAACGGATACATTTCACAATGTCAGGCATTGTTTGAGTTACCTTCTCTTTAAAATACTTTGGCCAAAGCAATTTAAGAACAGAAAGGGTTTATCTGGACTTTGTGGCAGTTCTTCTTTTGCTGCTGTGAGAAAAATACTCTGACACACCAACTTAAAGAAGAAAGGGTTATTTATTTGACTTATGGTTAGAGGCGATATAGTCCATGAGAGCAGGAATCCAGTCAGAAAGCCTTAAGTAGGTTTGTGTCACAGCCATCAGAAGGCAGGGACAACAAGAAAGCAAGAGGAAGCTGTTCAAACCTCAAGACCCACTCCCAGTGACAGCTCGTAAAGTTACCATAACTTTCCCAAACACCCACGTGGCACCAATCAAGGATCAAACCTTCAAACATAAGAGCCTATGGGGACCAATCCACATTCAAACCATCACAAGCTCACAGTTTCAGAATGGTAGAGTCTATCATGGTAAGGAAAACATGGAAATAGGCAGAGGAGCAGAGAGACAACGAAGAGAGGAAAGTGAGACAAAGAGCGAGGGAGAGAGGACATAAGCAGGAAGTAGGACTGAACTATCAAGCCTCAAAGCCCGCCCCCAGTGACGCACTTCCTCCACCCAGGCTCCACCTCCTGAAGCTTCCATAGCTTCCCAAACAGCACCACCTGCTTGGGACCAAGAGTTCAAACACAGGGGCGGCCAGGAAAAAGAAGGAAGCAAGTGACCCAACATGTAGAAAGAGAACCATGACTGAAGCAGATGCGCCTGCGTGTTAGAGTTGGCAGCCAAGAGCAGCAACTATGTGTAGTCTATATCTTCAGAAATAGATGTGAAAGCTATGCATCTGAGGCACGTGTCACTTAACTAACTTAAAACGTGATGGTTGCAAAGCTTACAGTAATATATATTATCTTATCATCATTTAACAGTTAGCAATTGTGCCAGATTCTCTCTCTGCCACCATGAGACAATATTCAAACTCAAGCAACTTAAAGGGGGAAAAGGAGATTTTTTTTTTGGCTTACAGTTCCAGAGAGGAGATACGGTCCACTATGGCAAGAAAGGCAGAATCTGGAGGCAGCTTAAGTCACTGCAGACATCATGGCAGCTGAGAGACTGCGAGAGTAGACTAACTGAAACAAGGTGGAGCTAACTAACCTCAAGGCCTGCCCTCTGTGACATGCCTTCCTCCAGCAAGGATCCACCTCCTAAAGGTATCAACTGGATACCCAGTCGTGCACTTTCCATTTCTGGAAGTCTGTAGCAGCCCAACATATCACAGCCATGAAGAGATCATTACCATTTTATCACATGGGATGATGGACTTTTAGATCTAGTTGAACATAGTCAGGTATAAATATAGTGAACAGAAGTGCATATATTTAAATATAAGCTTTTAGAATTAGTTTGATAGCTTTCAGCAAAAGTGGATCCAGGTGTTTTTGTCATTTATCAACACATCTCAACAACTATGTGTCATGTCATTTTCTTTCTTAGATCAGCCTCTAGGACTTAAACTGTGAAAAGCATAGTTAACATATTTTCCCCCATGAATAACTTACTGGAGCCATACACCAGCAGCGATGTGTGTTTAGGGTTGTGCTATTTTAATGACATTTCTTTAGACTGGGAACAAGCACAGCCTCTACAGAAGGCATGTGGGCCAGGGGGTCAGGTTTCCGGGACACGGAGAATGAGGGTGCTTCTTTTAATGGGGATGCAGTTCTGTGGTCCAGTTCCTGACCAGCAAGACCCTGGACTCAGACCCCAGCCCTAACAATATAATATCTGTGTGTGTGTATGAGGGTACTGTGTGTCCTTGTGGAGGATCAAGGATGACTTTGGGAATCTCCCTGGATTGCTTCTACATCCTTTGTTTTGCTCTGAAGTTTCCCAGGCTCTACCTTCTAAGACCTTATAAGTACAGGTCTCTCCCATTCCTACCTGGCATGTTTGTTTTTTTATTTGTTTGTTTGTTTGTTTGTTTGTATTTAACCTGGGATCTGGGATCTGAACTCAGGACCTTCTGCTTGTGAGACAGAAGCTTAACTCCCTGAGCCATCCTCCAGCTCTGTCTTTGTATTTTAGAAGATACTTGGTAATATTGCATTTCTACTTGTAGTTTAGGGGTTTTATTTTCCACACTTTTTGGAAAGGGTACTCCTATTTTAAATCTTTTGAGATAATAAGGCTCAGAGGTCAGTTCAGACAGGAAGGGCCAGACAGCAGGCTAGAGACACAATTGAAAGAAAGAGAAAGAAAGAGAGAGAGAGAGTAAAAACAAGTGACGAGTGAGAAATCAGCTTGTGTGGGCTACGGAGGCAGCTCCCAAGGGGCCCATTCTCCATGAGAACCCGACATGTCATCCGCAGACCTGCAACTGAGAGGGAGAGCGGGATGCAGTCGGCCAGACCACAGTCTTTCTTTCCCTGGGGGCTACCCTAAGGTTTGATTGACATTAGCACAGGATCACTTTTAGCCAAAAGCAGAACGTGAATACAGAGTGCTTCGTGCTTCGCAGGAACTCTTTTCTTTTCTTTTCTTTTCTTTTCTTTTCTTTTCTTTTCTTTTTTCTTTTCTTTTCTTTTCTTTTCTTTTCTCTTTTCTTTTCTTTTCTTTCTCTCTCTTTCTTTTTCTTTCTTTCTCTTTCTCTCTCCTTCTGTCTGTCTTTCTCTCTCTTTCTTTCCTTCTTTCTTTCTTTTTTTCTTTTTCTCTCTCCTCCTTCCCTCCCTCCCTCCCTCCTCCCTCCCTCCCTCCTCCCTCCCTCTTTCCCTCCTTTCTTTCTTTCTTTCTTTCTTTCTTTCTTTCTTTCTTTCTTTCTTTCTTTCTTTCTTTCCTTTCCTTTCCTTTCTTTCTGTCTTTCTGTCTCTTCGTCTCTCTGTCTCTCTTTCTCTCTGTCTCTCTTTCTCTCTTTCTCTTTCTCTCTTTCTCTTTCTCTCTTTCTTCTCTCTCTTTCTTTCTCTCTCTCTTTCTCTCTCTCTCTCTTTCTCTCTTTCTCTCTCTCTCTTTCTCTCTTTCTCTCTTTATTTCTTTCTTTCTTTCTTTTTTTTATCATGAGTTCCAGGCTCTCTCTAATGCCAGGTTTGGCAAAGTTGGATTGCCTGGGTTGAAATACTGTTTTATTTTATTTTACCATATCTCATCTCATCTCACCTTATTGCATGTGGTAGAGAAGAATTAGCTAATGTTTCACTCTTGAGAGAACCAGTGCTTGGTTTCCCTTCGTCTGCCTCCCATGCCCTTCACTCTCTCCTGCTAGGCAACTTCCTGCCCCAAATACTTTTTAAATTTTATTTATTTGGACTGAAAGGTGGCTTAGAGGTTAAGACTCTGTCTCACAAGCAGAAGGTCCTCAGCTCAGATCCAGGTCCCACATAAAAATGCCAAGTAGAAAAGGTGGTGGCCCACACTTCTGGCCCTGGTGGGCAGAACCTGGAAAATCCCAGAGCAAAGCAAGAAGGAGGTAGAAGCAATCCAGGATGAATCCCGAAGTCACTCTTGGTCCTCCACAGGGACACACAATGCCCTCTGATGCACACACACACACACACACACACACACACACACACATACACTAAATTGAGAAAATGTTTTAAATTGTTTATTTTTAATGTTGCTGATCTTTTAGTCAAATATCAGAAAATAATTATGTCTGGAACTCTTTATGAAAATTGTCAAACTTGAGCAGTGTGTGTTATGTGCATATATGTAGGTGTGAGTGAATGAGTGTGTTTCTGCGAAAGAATGTATGTATAAGTGTGAATGAGTGTATATGTGTATAAGTCTGTGTTTCTGTGTGTGAGTGAATATATGTATAAGTATGTATATGAGTATATGAATGTGTATACATGTAGATGAGTGTGTATATGAACATATTTATGAATGTGCACATATATTCACGTGTGTATGAGTGTATGTATGTGAGTGTCTATGTATGTATGTATATGAGTGCATTATGGTATAAGTGTGCAGATGTATGTGTGTGAGTGTGAGTATATTAGTATATATGGGAGCCCGCATGAGTGTGAATATACTAATGTGTTTGTGACTAGGGAGGGTCTAGACTTTGAACCTCTCCCTGGTTAAGAGCTCTACCGTTGAGTTCTGTCCTCAGCTCTCTTTTCCTATTGATTCTGAGACCACCTCACTGAGTTGCTCATGCTGACCTTGAACTCACCAGACCAGCCTTGGGCCTGTGATCTTGCCTCAGCTTACCGAGTAGCTGGGATTATGGGCCTGAGCCACCAGGTCCAGCTCAGTTACTACAGCCATAGGCAGATTTCATATTTCTTGTATTTACTTATATTTGTTTGTTTGTTTTGTGGAATTAGGAATTAAGCTTAGGGACTGAGCTTGCTGGTAAGTCTATTATTGAGCTAATGCCCAGCCACATGTTTTCCTATTTCTTAGCACAATAAATAAAATGATTGCTGCTTTTATCAAGGCCAGTCATTTTCTGAAACTCTTGATCAAGATCTTTGTCCCCTATGTATGACTGCGATCCACAGACAGGTTCTAGTGCCACTCATCCACAAGGACAGAATGGGTTGAAGCCTCAAGCCTTTTTCCACTAGCGAGTCCCTGTGCACACAGCAGAGGGTGCTGTCGGCTTTTCCTGCCCGTCTGAGGCCACCTCCTGCAGCTTACTCCAAGGTCAAGATTTTTAGCTGTGTTTGGTCTTGACGGCAGAGGATTTCTGTCTTCTGCTCAACTCAGTAATTACATAGACAGGGGCTGGAGAGGTGGCTCAGGGGTTAAGCCTCTGCCTTGTAGGCGGAAGGTCCTGAGTTCGGATCCTAGACCCTACGTATAGACGCTGGGCGGAAGCGGGGGCGGCCTGCGTTTCTGGTCCTGGTAGGGCGGAGCCTGTGAATCCCGGGGCAGAGTAAACAAGAAGGTGGAGGCGGTCCATGGTGGTTCCCAAATTCATCTGTGGTTCTACACATACACACACACATACATACATACACGCACACATGCATACATACACAATTTAATGAATAATAAAAAAAATTACATAGACAGATTCTGGATCTCCTCAAGATCTATAGAACACTAGCTTTTCCAAGATATGTATTCATTGTGCATAATCTGTATGTGAGTGCATGAATGTGTGTGGAGGTCAGAGGACAAACTCAAGTGTGGTCCCTCAATGGCCTTCTGCCTTTTTGTTTGAGGCAGGGTCTTGTGCAGCCAAGGCTGCCCTTGAGCTTGTGATTCCCTCCCTCATTCTCCCAAGTGCCGGGATGATGGCCATACATCACTCTCAAAAAGTAATTTTACTTAAAGGATGTGTATGTTGTATATATGCATGTGAATGATACATGTATGTTCCTGTGTGAGGATTGGCACACACCATGGTGCATGTTTACAGGTCAGGGAACAATCTCAGGTGTCTGTCTTTGCCTGCCGTCCACTTTGCTTGAGAAGGGTTTCTTGGCCGCTGCATACACTAAGATAGCCGATCCAGAAGCTTCTGGAGATTCTCCGGTCTCCACCTCCCAATCCACGTGGGAGCGCAGAGCCCTCAGACACATGCCACCACAGCTGGCTTTATGTGACTTCAGGGAGCTCACATGAGTGAGTCCTCACGCTGATACTACAAGCACTTTACCCACTGAGCATTCTCCCCAGCCCAAGTTCACTTTCTGAACAGATTTACTAAGAAATCATTGGTATATAAAAGTTGTACATACTTAAAAACAAGCCCCCTTAAGGAATACGACTTGATCTTTTTTCCTTTATCATGTGTGTGTATATATATATATATATCAAGCATGTGTATGTTTGCATGTGCATGCATGTGTGTCTGTACACAAGTACACTTGAGTGTGTGTGCCTGTGGAGTCCCACAGGTGACATCAGGAATCATCCTCAATTACTCTTCAACCTTTATTGCTGTGAGCCTGAGTCTCTACTTAAACCCAGAGCACACCATTAGGATCAGTTTGGCCAGCCATCTTGCCCCAGGTTTCCCAGGCTTTGCCTTCCAGGCAGGCTACTGCACCTTCCTGGCATTGCATGGGTTTTGGGATCTAAACTCAGATCCCTTTGCTTGTGAGGCAGAAGCTTTAACCCCTGAGCAATCGCCCCAACCCAACTCCATGTTTGATACTCTTAACACCTAACTGTAATGGCCTTCTCATGTACGCGTGAGGTGAGTGAACTTGACTTCCAGTCTATCTTTGCGTCTCACTGGGGGTCAGGCCAGCTCGCCCAGCCTTGCCTTTGTCTTCCAGCACACATACCCACTTCCACTCCAGGGTCTTTGCATTTACTGGTCCCCTGGCCTTAAAAGCTCTTCCCCCAGCTAGTTTCACAGCTATGGCCCCCTCTTCTTCCTTTGAATCACTCTTATTTTTATGAGTTATTGCCTGAAAATTCCAGCCACACCAATAAGCCATCATCCCTGCATAATACCCCTCATCTCTTTTCTTTAGTACTTATTATCATGGTCGACGTTGTGTTTGTCTGGTTTGTTTACTGTCTGTCCTGAATGAAAGTTCCCCGCATGCAAAGATCAGTGCTGCTTGTTCCTTTTGTTATACCTACAGCGTCTAGAACACTGACTGACAAACAGACACTCAATAGTTATTTACTGAGATTCTTATTAACTCGCCACAGCATTCCATCCTGCCATGCCACAGTTTCTCCCTGGATTCACAAAGTAATTTAGGTAACTCACAACCCTGGTTTCAATGCTTTAGTTCTCGTTGGCTGGAAGTCCTTGATCCAGGGTGACTCAGACAGGGAGAAATAGCATACCCCGGCCTGTACCGCCCTGCATTTGGAAAGTTCACCTACAAGTCAATTGTTTGGATATCCTGAACTTATTTTCAGAACATGATTGGGCACAGCTAGGGAAGGCTGGAAGGTGCCAGAACCTGGAACCAGATCTGCCCCTGGGAAAGGATGGCCCTAGAAGGACAGAAGCAGGTGCGCCGAACCCCGAGGGCGTTCAGGGCCTTCCAAGAGGATATTGTCCCAAAGGCAGGGACACAGGCAGCCCTACAGAGCACCTGGAGAAAATGGAGTGATCCCACTGAAAGAAAAATTGGTGATCTATGAGTGTTAATAGAAGGTTAATGTAGGTAGGTAGACAGATTAAATAGATAAATAGAGAGATGATAGGTAGGTAGATGATAGTTAGAAGGTAAGCACAGGTTAATGGGTAGAGAGATGACAAGTAGATAGGTGATAGGTAGATAGAGATAGGAAGTAAACATAGGTAGGTAATAGAGAAATGACAAACAGATGATAGATGGTCGATAGATAAATGATAGGGAGGTAGATACAGAGAGATGATAAATAGATTAGATAGGTGATAAATAGATGATAGTTGATAGACTAATAGGTGATTCATGACAGATAGATAGATAGATAGATAGATAGATAGATAGATAATTAGAGAGATGGATAGGCAGATAAATGAAAATGAAAAGAGATTATATAGATGGGGAGAGGTATAAATGACAGATAAGGGATATACCATTGATAGATAGGTTATATAGGTAGACAGAAATATATATCCATGAACTCACAGCAGCAGTGGTTACCTGTGTGAATCCCACCCAAGACTAGGTCCATCAAATTCCATCTTGGAGGGCGGAGGGGCTCATGAGGCCCCACTCCACCCTGAGAGCTCTAGACAGCTCAGGATGCTGGGGAGAGTAGGAGTCACATTCCTCATCTGGGTAGCTGTAGGTAAGTTGCTCTTGCTGTAGTGGTTAACACACCACGCATGCTCTTGCAAGCGACACTGATGAAATGCATTGGGCCACACACACACATAAAAAAGGGGACTTGTTAGGAAGAAGAAAGGATTCAGTGGAAGGTGGATGAGAGACTAATGGAGGAAATGTGATTAAAGTACCTCGTGAATATGTATGAAACTGTGAAATAATGAAGAGATTTAAAAAGTTAAGCAAAGGTAGGGCTGGGGATATCACTCAGCTTGTAGATTATTTGCCTAGCATTCATGAGTTCCTGGGCTTGCTCCCTGTCATAGTTAAGCACAGGTGTCAACTTGATTATTGAGGGTTTGAGCTCTGGGCACAGTTGTAGAGAATTAGTGGTTGAGTTAAGCCCAGAGTGACCCTGAAGGAGATTGTCTAGCTGATGGGGAAGACACAGCCCATGGTGGGTGGGATTAGGCCCTGGATAAATCACAGAGAGCTGGTTGAGAGACTTGGCATCCTTCTGTATACTTGGCCAGACATGCTGGTCTGGCAAGTAAGGATTGTCCATCTCTCAGCCGTTATGCAGTGATGGTGTGGTCAGTTCCCTCAGCCCTGGTGTTGGTTCGTGCTCTCCTGTCAAGCTGGACTAAAAACTGTAATCAGTAGTCGTAAGGAAATAAACCCCTTGTTCTCTTAAGCTGTTTGATGGTCATTTATCAGCAACCATGCAGGCAGACTGCAATACTCCCCATTACTGAAAGAAAAAGAAAGATTAACACAACCAAATGCTGATAAGGACATGGAGCATTGAAGTTCTAATATACTGGGGCTGAGGACATGGCTCAATGGTAAGTACTTGCCAAGCAAACAGAAGGACGTTAGCACCCACAGAGCCCATGTGAAATGTTGGCTGCTGGCAGACCACCTGTAATTTAAGCCCTTGAGGTCAGAGCCTGGGAATCTCCAGAGCAAGCAAGCTCTGGATGTAAAGACTTGGCTTCAAAATTGTTTGAATAAGTAGAAGAGCAATTAAGAATGATTCCTGCTATCACTCCTGAGCCTCCACATGTACATGAATTCATATGCATGCACACTCACACGTATGCACATCCACATTCAAACATGCATTTTCATATACATATACCCCACACACATTAAAAAATAAAGTAACATAAAATAAAATTCTAATATGCTGCTGGAGGAAATGTAGATTGGCATAGGTGCTTGGTGACATCATTGTCTCCTAGTCACTTAGGCTTTCAGGTATGCTATGCAGAAGGGAAATGTGGGTGAAAGGGATGCCCAGGAAGATCCCTGATGGCATGGAAACTTAACCCGCAGCCACCAGCCATTGGTCAATGGAAGAATGGATGCTTGCACTACCGATGGGCACACTTGAAGCAAAGACAGATGCTCTGCTGATCTGCTCTGAAAGAAGACACGAAGTGTGATGCTGTATACATGAAGCCCAGAAGCTGTCAAAACATCACACGTCATGAAGAGCTAACATGTACAGCCGGGGAAACAGTTACCAGGAGGAAGCAGGAGAGGCTCTGGGGTCATGTGGCACTCTGCTTTGGGACTGCAGAGGGTTCATTTTGTGAAAAAACTTCAAGCTACGCCTTTTACCCACCTACACACAAGGTATGTACTGACAGTGCATACACATGTATTATTCTTTTTGTAAAGTCAAAGAGAAAAAAAAGCAGAGGGTCAGAGTCAGGCAATATGTTGGGATATAGTGGAGGCCAGACACAAGGAATGAGAAGCAGCCTCCCTCTGGCAAGGGACTGGCGAGAGTCATGCAGTGCCACAGCCCAGGAAAGCCATGCAGGGTGGGCGAGAGGGACAGGGCAGCTCAGGGCCTTAGGCTGCCATTTACAGTAGATTCAGTTTCTATAAGGAGACTACTGGGCCTCCACTTCCTTGTTTGCAAAACAGAGACAACACGGAATGACATGGACAGTAATGTTAGCTGTGGTGCTTATTCTGATATAATATACATAGAAACGTATAATAATCACAGTCATCTTACTTCAGCAGAGGCAAGAGATTGAGTTATCCTACTTGCGAGAGAGGTCAAGTTTGGGTCAAGTTTGTGGAAACCCACTAACACAGCTAAAGACAATTAAAAGGGTCTCCAGTGTATTGTTGAATCCTGGACTTAAGTATTTTGACTCTTCAAGGTATCAGGATAGGAACCAGGATGCAGACAGACAGGAAACTGGCTACTGTGTGAACCTAGGTAGAAACAATGGCTTGCTTGAGACGGGGCCAAGAGAGTGTCAACTGAAGAGAGGCATGCTGGTATTTGCTTTGAAGCTTGAAAATCAAGACCTTTTGTAGGACAGGAGGTTTAGAGGGTTTATTTTTATTTGCTTTTAAATCTTTTGCAAATTTGTAGAAAAACTCCACTTGATGTACTGCATTTCTACAATGACCCAAATAAAAAAGGATTCTTAAATTTGTTTGCTTAATGAAATTTAATTTTAGTGTGTGTGCAATTGTATATGTTGTATATTGGTGTATACATGTGTGTGATGTACTGGTGTGTGTGTGTGTATGTGTGTACAAGTGTGAATGGTGTATTGGTATATGCATGTGGGTTCATGTATGTGCATGGGTAGTCATGCCTGTATGTGTGTGGTGTGTAGAGGTCACAGGTTGGAGTTAGAAGTCTTCCTATACCTCTTTATACCTTGTTTTTTGAGACAGAGTCTCTCAGTAAACTTGGAGCTTGCAGCTTATGCTAGATGGGCTGGCTGGCTAGACAAGCCCCTGGAGCTTCTTGTTCCCACACTGCTATTACAAACCTATACCACCACATCTGATTTTTCATGTGGGCTCCGGGGATCTGAACTCAGGTCTTCGTGCCAGGCAGAAAGCACTTCAACCACTAAGCCAGTCCCACAAAACAAATTTTTAAATTATTTTATTTATTTATTGTGTATGTGCATGTGTATGTATCAGAGGGCACTCTATTCCTGTAGAGGACCAAGAATGGCTTCAGGAATATCCTGGATTGTTCTACCTTCTTTTCACTTTGCTCTGGTATTTCCCAGATTCCACCTTCCAGAGCCCGAAGCACAAACTGCTGCCATTTCTGCCTGACGTTTTTTTACATGGAATCCAAGATTTGAACTCAAGACAGTCTTTTTTTTTAATTTTTTTTTTAATTCAGTTGTGAGTGTTTGTGCGTGTGTATGTATGTATGTGTGTGTATGTGTGTGTAGAACCACGGACGAATTCGGGAACCACCATGGACGCCTCCACCTCCTCCTTGTTACTCTGCCCCGGGATTCACAGGCTCCGCCCTACCAGGACAGCAAACGCAGGCTGCCCCCCGCTTCCGCCTGACGCTCAAGACAGTCTTAAACACTGAGTTGCTTCAGAGAAACTTATGGTTATGATTTCAATACACAACATTCTCCTGTTTTGTGAAATTGTGGAACTTTCTGGACACAGAGCCTAGCTGGCAGACAGAGAGCTGTTGAGGTTTTAGGCAGCCTTACTTCCTTCCTGTCTGGTTCTTGATCTGCAAAGATGTAACAAGCCTCAAGCTCCACCCCTTGGGTGGAGTCCCAGCTGCCACGCCTTTCCTGCTATGGTGACTGTGTATCAGTTGTTTTACATGGTGGGGGAAGAAGGATTTATTTTGGCTTATGATTTGAAAGGGTACAGTCCATGGTGGAAAGGGAGGTATGGTAGAGTTCAGAGTGGCAGAAATGTGCACACTTGTGTGCCCATACATATGGAAACACACATACACACATATATATATATACATTCACCCCTACACATAAACATATGCAAAATGGCATTCATTCATTTTTTTTTTTAAAGAATTTTTTTTTATTTATTCAACTGTGCGCATGTGCGTGTGTATGTGCGCGCGCGCGTGTGTGTCTGTGTGTGTGTGTATGTGTGTGTAGAACCACGGACGAATTCGCGAACCACCATGGACGCCTCCACCTCCTTCTGCCCAGGGATTCACAGGCTCCGCCTACCAGGACCGGAAACGCAGGCCGCCCCCGCTTCCGCCCAGCGTCTATACGTGGGATCTGGGATCCGAACTCAGGACCTTCCGCCTGCATGGCGGAGGCTTAACCCCTGAGCCACCTCTCCAGCCCCTCAGTCATTTTTTTTTAATGTGGAATCTGGGATCCGAACTCAGAACCTTCTCTGCTTGTGAGACAGAGTCACAACCCCTGAGCCATCTCTCCAGCTCCCTCATTCAGTCATGTTAACAGCATGAAAATATTTATTAAGCTTTCAGACATTGTATTTCATAGCTTTGTTATATTAGCAACTAAAACCTGTCTATTAAAAAGAAGGTTCTAGAATCCTGCCTTGGCTTTCAGAATTGTGGAGGAAAAGGGAATAGTTTTAGCAGAATATCATTGTACACTTTCCATAAAGAGAGTTCATATATGGGTTGTTTGTTCATCTGTGTATTCCTTACTGTATGCACTGTTCCCATTAGCCTGAGGCAGCCAAACCTGTAGACAGGTATTTATGTGCTGTGCGTACAATGACTTTTCATGTATTTGTCCTCTCACTAGTTTATGAGTGTCTTCAAGTTCCATGCCTATTTTTTGTGTGGACTTGTCTGGTCCTATCTCAGTGCCTCTGTCCTCAGTAAGCATGGAAATAGGCACCTGACAGCTGTCTGCCGGGTCAACACTGAAGATGTGCACAGAAGCAGCTGCGCTGGGCAGGACAAGGTTGCTGAACCACATTCACCCTTTCAATGCATTTCTTCTAAAGTGCATTTCTGACCTCAAAAGCTTTGCTATATTTCCTCTTGCTAGAGACACCTCAGCAAAAAATAACAGGTGACTGCACCCTCCCCAGCCCATGACGTCATCCTAGCCCTGGGCCTGGGTCCAATCAGCATACACAGCACTGGCCTGTCACATCACCACTTTCCATCCCCTCCCTCCCGATCCTGAAGTCTCACATTAGCTGTGGGGATCACGAGGTACTGTGCGTCTGGAATGTCACTTGCAGAGATAACGTTACTGTTTGCCCTTACTGTCCAGCGAGTCCTCGCCAGCACATCACGTGCTGGGCGTGTGACTTAGGAGGACCTGCGCAGAGGGCCTCCCTGCAGCCAGCAAGATGGTTTCTCAGGGCTGAGTGACAACTTTAGTTTCTAGGTGACTGTAGAATCCTCCCATTTCCTTGCAGTAAGTGCACCCCTGCCCCATCCCCACCCTGCCTGGCATTCCATCAGGACTGTCATTGATCAGTGGAAACAGCCTGTTAGCACCCACTTTCTACCCCTTCAAGACCATCATTCCAGTCTATAGCTCTTCAGTTCCAGCCCCCCTGAATGCCCAGAGAGGGGAGACAGAGAGACTATGAAAGATGGTAGAGTGGTCCAGAAGATCTGTTCAGAGCTCTGTGATCCTTTGGAATTTCCTCTCTCCATAATCCACAGGATCATCAAAAATAGGGCCTGGCTGCCTTCTGGGGCTTTGCAGAGTTCTGAGCCTGGACCCTTTCCTAACTCAGACACTCTGCTGGAGGTGGGGGGGGCGCTCACGGCAGGGGTCGCTTGCATACACAGCTGCTCTTGCGTTTGAGAGCTTACCCTTGCCAGCCGGCTGCCAGCCGGTTGCCAGGTTTCCGTAGTGTTAGAATAGTAAACAGTTGTTTCTCAGAAACGGAGATAGGGTTATCCACAGCCTCACATGCTAAATTTAAATTTAATAAAGCCTGTCCTAGCACAAAGATCAGTGATTTCCAACCAAGACAGGACGGAGAAGAGATATATCCTCTTCAGGCATTGGAGCAAGGAGCCACCAGGATTTCCGTATCCTACCCCCCAAATTCCAAAGGACAGTCTCTTTCTCTTGCTGCCATGATGAGGTGCCCCTGATATTTCAAAAGGGTCCTAGAAGTCCTCCCAGGAAATCACACAGGGAGGTGTTACAAGGTCTTGGCCTCCAGCCCTAGCGCTGGCCTGTGAACTTTCTCACAGTTTAAGCGCAAGCAACTATAGGAAGGAGGGGATATAATTAACAGCAGGACAACAGCTAAGGGCTGGTTGGTTGATGCTTGGGACAGCCAAAAACTTAGAGGGTGAACATGGTAACATCAGAACAGAGACTATACAAGATGGACTGAAAAGACTCAGTCGGTAAAGTGCCTGTCAGACAAGCACAAAGACCTGAATTTGCATTTCCAGCACCCACATAAAAGCCAGGACACCAGGCAGAACCTGGGAAATCCCAGAGGGAAACAAAAAGGAGGTAAAACAATCCAGGATGATTCCCAAAGTTACCCTTGGACCTCTACAAGGACATACAGTGCCTTCTTTGATACACACACACACACACACACACACACACACACACACACACACACACACATACACTGGATTTATTTTATTTTTTAAAAGCATATTTAGTACTAATCCCTGTTTCTCTCCATCCTTCCCATAACCTCCCTTCCCTTCATCAATCCATTTCACTCTCTTACCTTACTGTCTGGCCGCTTCTATGGACCCCAGAATTCCCTCTGGCTTGTCTACTCTTGTGGGGGTTCAGGCTTCTGTGGCATACCAAGTGGCCTCTCTCTAGGACCACCCCATTGATAGGGGCATTTCCCTTCACTCATCTAGCTCTAGTCCCTGAGGTTTCCACTGTGTGTTCTTATCTCTCTTGAATTCTTCAATAGTCTACGGAGGCATGTTGGTATTTCAGTCATTATGCAGGTCTGGTAAGACCAAGTCTCACTGCAGTGAATTTCTGCATGCAGACAAATTTAAAAAAAAATTTTTTTAAAGAAAATGAATGGAAAAGTCTTCATAATGGATTTTCATTGGCTTCTTTTTTGTTCTCCTTTCTCAGTGTTTACAACCCAGATGTTTTTAAAAAATATTTTATTGTGTGCGTGCATGCGTGTGTGTGTGTGTGTGTGTGTGTGTGTGTGTGTGTGTATCAAAGGGCACTGGTGTTCTGGGTTATGGTGAGAAGTCGAGTGTTTTTTTTCACAGGTGCTGGAACTAAGACTAATGTCTTTCATCTCCACCCATTCCAGGTAATCCTTTTTAATAATTAATTAATTAATTAGTGTGTGTGTATGTGTGTGTGTGCACTGTATGTCCCTGTGTAGAACTAAGAGTTATTTTGAGAATCATCCTGGATTGTTTGCCAGGTTCTTCCTATCAGGGACAGAAGTGCAGGTTGCTGCTGTTTTCTGCTTGGTTTTTATTTATTTATTTATTTATTTATTTATTTATTTATTTATTTATATCTTTATGTAGGACCTGGGATCTGAACTTAGGACTTTTTGCTTGCGAAGCAGCATCCTCAGCGCCCTTGGGTAATCCTTTTTTTAAACTTTTATTTATGGATGAATTTTGCTTTTTGACATTATCACATATGGAAACAAAACTTTCCATTCTCCCCTCCTCTCAACCTATATCCTTCTCTCCCCTGCCCTCTCCCTTCTAATCTTCCTTCCATATACAAGCCTTGTTTTGTTTTGTTTTGCATATACTGAGTTCAGTCAGGGACCCCTGCATGATTTTGGGGTCTTCTCTTAGGACTTGATGGGTTCCTCCATGTGGACACTACTAGATACATTTGTCTACCCTTCAGAACCTATGGGTGACCCACTGTAAGCCTCCTGGGTTTCTTCTCAGTTCAGAGCTGACATGGGCCATGCGGGCTACCTGTAGGGTCAGTTACTACCTCCAGCCAATCTTGGCTAGAACCAGAATCCTCCATACTAGCAGGACTACTCATTCTCAGTGAGCATGTTCTCTTGACCTTTGGCTGCCACAGAGACCCAGGCTCTTCCTCGGTGCATCTGATAGTGCTAACTTAGTCATGGGTTCTTATGGCCGGCTGTTCCTGTGACTCCTTGGGAAAACTTGTCTGGGTCGGTCATGTTTCCACAGAAGTGCCAGTTCTCGGCAGGGGAGAAGCTATGTGAAGGGATTTTGGCTTTATATTTCTCCTGCACTGTTGAGACTCACAACCACGAGGCTGTATAAAACTGAGTGCTATTATCAGCTCTGACTAAAATGAAAAGCAGCCTA
The DNA here is from genome assembly GCA_023101885.1 of Typhlomys cinereus. Lineage (NCBI taxonomy): Eukaryota > Metazoa > Chordata > Mammalia > Rodentia > Platacanthomyidae > Typhlomys > Typhlomys cinereus. The sequence goes on along the minus strand of JALPQD010000200.1, from coordinate 3,593,853 downwards.
GAGGTGTGCCAGGGCAGGAAAGCCCATCCTAAAAAAAGACGTGGATGTCTTCAGTTTGCTGGTGAGAGCCTCCAGCCACACCGCGGGATGCTTCCTTGTTGAATTTCCAGATCAAACACCGAGGTTCTTTCTTCTTGCAGGCAACTTGGGGGCAGGTAGACTGGCCGATAGAGTGGCTGGGCGGACATGCTCTGCATATTGTGATCAAAAGGTGAAGTCCTCCACTCTCAAAACTGGCACACTGATGTATCACATTGCTATCTCCTCCCTGGAGATATTCTTGTTTTAAGATGCAGACATCCCTGCCAGAAATCTTAGGAAAGTAGGGGACTGGGGAGATGCATGTGAGAGAGCTCGCTGAGCAAGCACGGGGATCTGTATGGATCTCCAGTACCAAACTTAAAATAAGTTTGGTGTGGCCAGGCACTACTATATCCTGTAGAGGGAGCAGTGGGCTGAGAAACAAGGGTCGCTGGGTCGTGCTGACCACCAGCTCAGTTGCAAAGTGGCAAATTCTAGATTTAGTAAGAGACCATGTCTGGGGGAAATAATGTGGACAGCAGAAGAGAAAGACTCTGGCCTCCACATGTATGCACATGGTATCATGCACCTATGCACACGAGTGTACATGCACGCACACACACACACACCACACACACACACACACCCATACACATATATACACACTCATCATACCATACTATACCCCCCACATAATACACATATACACACTCATCATACCATATATACCTATATTATAACCACATACACACACACACGCACACGCACACGCACACGCACACGCTGCGCGTGCATGCACACAAGAAATGAGAAATCCAAGGGAAAGTCTGTTCAGATATTTTGCTCAGGACAGTAAAAGAAGATGGATGGGTCTATTAGATATGAAGATATGTAGAGGAGAAAGAGAGAGAGAGAAGGAAGAAGAAGAAGAGGAAGAGGAGGAAGAGAGGAGGAGAGAGAAGGGAAGGGGAGGAAAAGGGAGAGGAAGAGAAGGAAGGGGAAAGGAGGGGAGGGAAGAGAAAGGACAGAAGAGAGGGAAAGAGAGAGGAAAGAGACAATGTGAGAAGGAGTAAGCATCCCCAGCCATCTGTCCCCTGCCCAGAGTTCCCCTATAGGTCAGAAGAAGCACCCCATCTTGAGTTCCCTCTGTTTGCACAGGCCCACCAAAGGTACGACCAGCAGACTTCAGAATCGAAGCAGGCTGTGGGGTCGTGTGCTGTGGCCACACGAGGATGCCCTTAGCACTAGGGAGCTGGGCGCAGTGAGGCAGAGGGAGGCCTGGGATTCCTCCTCAGCGCGTCACCCCAGAGTAGACGGTACCATATGTTCTCTGTGGTGAGTTAATTGCTCACCGGTACCTTGCCTGTAAAGCCAGCTCATACCCCAGTTTTTGAAATGAGGGAATCTAAACAACAAAAGTGCACCACTAGTCGACAAGTGGAGTTGGGATTTAAACCCAGAGCTCCTATATCTCCTCTCTTTTCCTCACCCGGCCTTAGGCAATGCGAGATCGGGAAGCTGCCTTCCATCCTTCCTGTCCTTCCATCCCACCTCCAGCCCAGTCTGGAAATCCCAGGAAATGGACCTGCACAGTGGTTCATTGAGTCTGGGGAGATGGTTTGGTCAGTGGATCCTTGCTGTGCAAGCATGAGGAGCCGAGTTCCATCCTCGAAGCCCACATAAAAAGCTGGGTGGGCATGGCGATGTGTGCATGTGCAGCCAGCGCTGCAGCGGTAGAGACCAGAGGGTCTGAGTCTTGATGGCCAGTCTAACCTAATCAGTGGGCCAGGGAGAGACCCTGTTTTCCAAAAGATAGATGGTGAGTGAACAATGACCCCTGAGGCTGACCTCTAGCTTATGCACACATGTGCACACATGTCCACCCAAACACACAATCACGCCACATACGTACACATGCATCGCACCATACTACATACACCTACACCCACACATAACATACATATATACACATTCACCACACCATACTATACCTATACTATACCACACACATACACACACCACCACATGTACACACCACACCACATATACACACATGTACCACACCACACACATCACACCACATACTACACACACCATAACAAATACACACATCCATACCACACACACTTCACATTACATATATACACATACACCATACCACACCACACACACCACACCACATGCCACATTCATCACCACAAACATATCCACCACACCACCACATGCATATATACATACATCACACTACATACATACACACACATCATACTACACATATACCATACATCACATCATACCATTCACACATACCACACATCAGCATACACACATACATGCCCTAATCCCACCATATTCCCCTCCACACACACATACAGAGGTTCATTTATTGTAGCCACAAGGGCTCAGGAATGTTTTCAGAAAGCTGGTATTCACGAGACACACTGTATGGACACATTGCTGACCTTGACAACCCCCTGCTTGCATTTTGGGGTCCAGGGAGGCCTACAGCCCCTGTTGTGTAGCCCCAGGCCTGCCCCTCACATTCCCGTCAGGGAGTCACTTTGAAGATCTTGGCTGCAGCTTATCATTTTTTCCACATTCAGGCCAAGGCTATTTGTGGCCCCTCCACCTGTCGCCATACATGTCAGGCCCAAGCCGGCTTCTCTAACAGCCTGAGACTGGCGCTCACTCCCAGGACACCGAGTTTCCTTTGAAAGCTCAGCTGGGGGGACCTGGAGCAGTTTCATGGCTTCTAGCCAGGCCGATTTCTTCAGCTTGAGACAGACAGCGATGGCATGAGTTTCTCTTAGGGCCTGACCTAAATTCCTTTGTAAATGAGGAGTCTGTGGTCCTTTAAAGTCACATAATGCTCATGATGAAAGAAGCAACTACTCATGCATGGAACACAGATGCTCCCAGAGGGCTGGGGAAGAAACACCTAACAGAAAAGCAAAGTCTTTAGGACCAAAACCAAGGGAGACCCTGATTTTCATGTGTACAATAGAAAATGCCACGAGAGCAGCAACTAATATGGACCACTGTGAGACTACTTGTCCAACAGGAGAATGGAATGCATTGAAAAGTTAAACATAGAACATCAGCCTATAAAACCCAGTTTCCAGATATGATACCCAAAGTTCAAGCCATGAAACATGGTATATATGTTACTTAGTTGCTTAGTAGCTGAGGTTTCACTGATACCTTGTTTTTGTTATCTTTAAATTCTCTTTTGCCCTCCATTTCAGCTAAAATTATTTATTTTTACATGGAGTTTTATATATTCCAGGCTAGCCTTGAACTTTTAAATTTTTAAAAAATTTTAATATGCCTCAAGTGTCTTGTGTCATCTGATCCATACTGTTACCAGTGAAATATCTCCTCATCCTTTCTCATTAATAACCCTCTTTCTCTTCTCCGTGCACAATTCTTTTTTTTCCTGGCTACTTTTCTGATGTTCTGATGTTTATCTATTTGACATAGGTTTCTTCATGTTTCATGTGCAGGTGGACTGCATGGAGCCTTTCAGAGTTGGGGGTGTCAGCAAGGTTTCTCAGATGCTCCCTGTGCATTCCTCTCTTCTCCTTTCCCAGACACTCCAGGTACATGGCTTAGAGGGATGCTTAGTTGCTTCATAGCCTAGGTCTCATAGAAATCTTGTTTTTGCTCCTAAACTCTCTTTTTTTCCCTTCATTTTAATTAAAAATTGTTTATTTTTACATGGAGTCTCATTTAGTCCAGGCCAGCCTTGAATTTTACGGTTTTTAAATTTTAAATTTATATTTATTTATTTATGAGAAAGAAAGACAATAAAAATATTAGTATACTTCTGCTAGCAGTGGCTACAATCCCAAACACTAACAGAGAGAGAGACAGAGAGACAGAGACACAGTATACATATGGAGATAGAGGACAATTTTTTTTTTAGAAGTCAGTTCCCTCCTTTCATCCCATAGGCTCCAGGAATTGAACTCAGGTCACCAAATTTATGCACAGACACCTCTATACACTAGCCATCTTCACAGCCCATGACTTGAACTTATGGTGCTCTTCCTTCACCTTCCAAGTGCTTTGGTTGCAGGTGTGCGCCAAGGCCTTATGAATGCTAAGTGACCACTCTATTGACCATGCCGCACTCCCAGCCTCTATATGCTAATTCTTAAAATAATTTCATTTTGTTATTATTAAACATCCAAATCCAACTTTCTAATGACAATTTTTAAGCTGAATGCTTGACGTGAGAATTTGGAAGTGTGATTTTTTTAGACAGCACGTGCCAGCTTATATTTAGACATTCTTAGGGAAGAATTTGTTCCCTACTGTCAGCATCAGGATTTAAGACAGAGCATCTGACACTGGGCAGGTAAGAGACTAACTGGTGGAGGAAATGGGGTTATTTCATGAGCCTCACAGCAGGCAGTCACCCCTAGAGATAAGCATAGTCCATTTTATGGCCTTCTCAAAGGTAGTTTGTTCTAGTGCCTGCACAATCAGGACTTTTCCCCTTTCCTCACATGATTGTTCTGCACATTATTTCATTTGTTCTTGGTAATGGTGTTGGGGAGGTACACAAGCCAGGAACCAGTCATCCTGCAGTTGGGGAGGTTCAAGTCTGGAGAACAATTTATACAGCAACACATGGATGACAAGTCCCACTGACAAAGAGATGAATGTTTGATCCTTACAGTAAGCAACTTGTTCACACATACCTTCAGGCATTGAAGTAGCATAGCAACAAAGATTTATAATGTGAGGCAGAGGAAAGTATGATTTAAATATCTTGGAGAAGATCAGGGAGATGGCTCAGTGTTAACTTTTGCCTTGAAAGCAAAAGGAACTGAGTTCGTATTCTCAGATCCCATGTAAAAATGTCAGGTGGATATTGCAGTGGCCTGCATTCTGGCCTTTGAAGGCAGAGCCTCGGAAATTCCAAAGCAAAGCAATAAGGAGGTAGAGTAATCCCAGGATGATTCTAGTGTTACCTTTTGTAACGGCTACTCTCAACTATTGCTGTGAAAGAGCACCCAAAGTCAAGCAACTTAAGGGAGAAAGGGAGATTTATTCAGCTTACAGTTTCAGAGGGGAGATTCAGTCTTTCTAAGTGGAGGCAGCATGGCTGGTTGGCCAAAGCTGGAGGAGGCTAAGTCACTGCCGACATCTTGGAGGCTGAGAGCTGCAGACTGCTTGCTGCAAAGGCAGACTTCTCCTGGAGGTAGGGTGGGACTAATCCACCTCAAGGCCCACCCCTTGTGACTGCCTTCCAGCAAGGCTCCACCTCTCAAGGTGCCATGACCTTGCCAAACACATGAGACTGTGGGGGACACATTTCAAACCATGACACCTTTCAACCTCCACAGATCCATACACTGAAGTGCCCTCTGGTACACACACACATATGCAAAAAAAATGCATTCTGGATGATGATTTTATACTTTGCCTGCTTCTAGAAGTGTCTTCTGGTTCTCTGATTATACCTAGTGAGAAAATTCTGGATCCTTTGGCTTCTTGGCACTTGTTTGTATTTTCACTTGAGCTGCCTTAAAGACTAGATTATAACTTGTTTTTCTGTCACTATCAGATTTAAAATTCCCATCACCTTAACTGTCCCTGTATCTCTCCATCTTCCAGCAGGGAGCTTCAATAGCTCTTCAATGTTGTTCTTCAGTCGCTTCTTCTACCGCCTGACTTTAGTTTTCCATCTAGACTTTCACAGTCCATAATGAGGGATCTAGGAGAGAGACACTTACAGTGTAATTGCCCTTTGAAAGGTGTGCTTGAACACCTCTCTTGGGAAAAGGAAATAAAAATTACTACCAATTTTATCATTTTCCAGAGAGACGACATGTTCAGAAAACAGGGGCAACAGAAGTACATTCATTTCTCAGTGAGATTTCAGACTTCCCAAAACAAGAAGCAACTGGCCACTCATTCAGTAGAGCTATACATTCTGCTTACACTGGAACGAGAACTATCTTTTTTTTTTTGCATTTTCATGCATATGTGTGTATAAGGGTATGTGCATATGTATGTTTGTATGTATTCATATGTGTACATGAGTGCATGTGTGCACAGAGGCCTGGGGAGGATAATCAGAAATCAACCTTGATCACTCTTCTACCTTGTTATTTGAGGCTCAGTCTCTAATTAAACCCATAAATACCATTATGTCTAGTCTGGCTAGGAAGCTTGTTTAGGGGATTCCTAGGCTTTGCCTTCTGAGGCTAGAATTATAGATGAGCTGTCATGCCCTACCTGACATTTTATATGGGATCCAAGGATCCCAAACCTAGTCCTTTGGCTTGAGGGATAGCACTTCAGCCACTGAGCCCTCCCCCCAGCCCAAGTTAACTGTTTACTCTCTATCGGTGAATGTCCTGAGCAGATAGCCTCTCCTGAATGAACACACTTAGCAGCCCATGCTCCACCAAGTCTGATGCTCCCTAAATCTCTCTAGCCAGATTGCTCTCCTGGCCACAGGCCGCAAGCTAAATTGTTCAGGATTTGAATGTGAACTGTTCCCTATAGTCTCAGGTGTTTGAACACGTGCTCTGCAGATCAGTTAAATATGCCCAGAAGGGAAATATTTGCTGAGTGGAGAAGTCGACAAATGACATTGCAGTGATCACTTTATCACTCATCTTATTACTTGCTTTGTCTAAATTGTTGAGCTGAAAGAGAACTGGCTCAGAAAAAAAAATCTAGAAGTTTCCCTTTTGCTAGATGCCAGTGTTCCTAATCAGAATAGCCCAGGGTGATGGGTCCTCCAAGAACCACTCACATTTCTGTGAGGTATCAGGTAGATTCTTGGGGGAGAATCATTAATTCAAGAATTATACCACAGGCTACAACGGGGCAGACGGTGACAGCTGCTTTTGCAAGTAGCAGAATAGCAGGTGAGAAGTTAGAAATCAGATAGCTCAGTCTCCCAAATCTGGTAGAACAATGCTTGACATATGATAAGCCAATAAGCAGCATTCAGCAGGTGGAGGAAGGGGGTGACTTAGCGCTAAAGTGCTTGTCATGCAAGCAAAACACCAGAGTTGAGATCATAGTACCCAGGTAAAAATGTTAGGCGGTAAGGTAGCCCATCTATAATTCCAGCCTGGGAGGTAGCGCTTGGGAATCACTAGAGCAAGCTGCCTAGCCACACTAGCCCTGCAGTCGAGGTGAGCTCTGGGTTTAAGTAGAGACCCAGTCTCAAAAGAACAAGATGGAAGAGAGCTTGTGGGTAATTCCTTGGGCTCACACACACACACACACACACACACACACTCCCTACATACACACACATACACACACACATGTAGGTGCACATGTACTCATACACACATGTGTACCCATACACATGTATATACACATACACACGAAACACATATATACACATGAAAATGAGAAAATTACTCACAAGGAGTAAATGGCCCCAAGCAAAGCAGTTGGCATGTATGGATAGTCATGAAGGAACAAGCTAAACCATGCACATTGGCTGACCTTCCAGTCCCCACAGGATGGAGTGTGCGTTCCTGGACTGACCTGGTCCTGAATGACAGGTCCAGCAAGGACCAAGTCTCCTCCCTAAAGATTCAACTATGCTAAGGCAGCCAACCATGGAAGCAGAGTCAGATGGAAGGGAGGGTGTCCAGTACATTCCCGGCCTATGTCAGAGATGGAGGTGGGGAGGAGGAAGGAAGCAAAACCATGAAACCAGAACCTGAGTGGGCTGAGCATATGGGCAGAGCTCTCTCTGAGCACTGACATAGGTGCTTGTGTGATGTAAGGGTTATCTACAGAAACAACAGCAACACGTGTGTATGTGTGCATGAACATGCATGTATGCATGTGTCTTCGTGTGACTCTATTAGCCATATGGCTCTCTAGAGGAGACTTTAGAACAGGATTTTTTGGTCAAGTGGACTTCCAGCATTCCTGTCTTCCAAAATTCCAGGAGGACTCCTTGTTTCCTCCTTTTTGCCACTCTGCCACCCCATGTTCTGTACCCTTCTGGCATTTCCATACTATTCTGGCATGTCTATATCCTTCCAGCATTCACACAAGGGCCAACTGTCAAAAAAGTTCAGTCAACTCTACTGAGTTAATGCTGGCTTTGGGAAAAAGGGTCAGTGTGTTCCTTGCTTCTCTTATCTCTACTAGAATACCTACAGAAGCAACTGAAAAGAGGAAGGATTCATCAGCTGCGTGGATTTAGGGACTCCCAGCCCATCATGGCAAGGAAGACATGGTGGCAGGGGCCCATGGCATCTTGGCAGTAGATAGGAAGAAGAGTCAGTGGATTTGAAATGAGGTTGGGATATAATCCTCAAGGCTCACCCCAAGCATGACCTGTTTCCTCTAGCTAGGCTCCAACTCCTCAGGGTTTCAGCATTTCCCATAACAGTGCCACCAGATAGGGGACAGTGTTCCAACACAGAGCCTGTGAGGAAGATCTTAAACTGACTACGGAGTGATCTTAGAACACCATGACACAGCACTACAGTAAAGGAAGAAGTTGTACAATAGTCAATATTGTTTAACCTCACTTAAGCTTAACAAAACAATATTTATACGTGAGCAAGCACAGAAAAGTGTTGGAAGCATTCACAAGTCTTTGTTGGAGTTGATAGATGGTTGGTTGGATTAGGGAAAGCTATTACGTGAACATTTTACAAAGCAAACAAATTTGAACACCTCCACGCCCTGAGGAAAGAGAGATCCGCATGCCACCCACTTGTACTTTTCCCTTCTTTAAAGGCACTGTGAACCTAACAGCAGCTCAAGAAAAATCATAAACATCATAGAAAAGAGAAGGTGGGCCGAGAGCAAAGGAGTGTGAAAATGTCAAGGATTTCCTGTTGTCTCACGTCTGTGCTCAGCAGTTAAGTAATGATAATTGGGTCGGAGCTTATCTTTTGTTCCTTTACCCACATTTCTGGGGTCTGTGAAAAAAAAAAAAAAAACCTGGGTGTCGTAACTAATGGCGGAAGCTTCTGTAGGCGGGTGGAAAATCAAATGGAAACTTGGGTGGCGTTAGAAAAGGTGATTTTCAGTTGCTGGCGATGTATTTTTGTTCATGGAGCTGGCAGGCACAGTCCACTGCAGAGAAAGCAAACAGAATGGCATCAGAGGAAAGGAGCTGTGGGGTCTCCACTATGTCCACCCCTGTTGTTTGTTGGACAGTTTGGAATGTTTTCTTCCCAAAATAACATTAACCGATACCATTTTCCTTTCCTTTCTTTCTCTTCCTTCTTCTCTCCTGCTCCTTTTTCTCTTCCTCTTTTATCACTCTCTTCTTCTCCTTCTATTCTTGCCTCTTCTCTTTTTTCTCTCTCTCCTCCTGTCTTGATATAAGGTTTCACTCTATGGCCCAGGCTGGCCAGGAACTCTTGGCAATTCTCCTGCATCAGCTTCCTATTTGCTGTGATTACAGCATGACCTTGATGGATGGTTAACATTTTCTTACACACATACACATTTACTTTTGCAATTGGCTTTTCACTTCCAAGGTATGAATGTCTAAATTTCATAACTTCTTTCACCAGTTCCTTTCACATGGATACTTCCTTGTTTTATCTGTACGGTAGATCTGAAAAACCAACAATGGATTTTCTCAGCCAAAGGTTAAGACTAAAATTTTTGGTAGGAGGCAGCAAATCATTTGCAAAAAGGATACATGGAAATGTTATCATATAAGTTGGAGCATGTCTAGAAAGGCAAAATGAAATACATTTTGTGTGCATATGTCTATCATGGCTGTGCTTTGTAGTAAGTCACTTCTCATTTGAGCTGGGTGACTCTGGACATTCATGTAACTTCTCCCAGTGTCACTTTTTATTGAGAACTGGGAATAGTAACTCTTCCCTCCTAGGTGGCAGCAGGTGCTAAGGGAGATAATCATGTAACTAATTACCACGGTGCTTACCACTTACAGAGCTAGTAGCAGATGTTCTGGTGACGAATCTAGAAAATAAGTGTCATAAGATAACAGTGAACAATTTTGCCTATGTTCGAATGTCTGAAAACATTTGAATAAGGTTGGGCATCTCTGGGGCTCCAAACCTGGGATGAGCTCAGGCACTCAGACAACACTCAGTTTGATGGGCATTCCAAATTAAATCAAAGATTTGAGGAGAGTGAGCAAGTAAGTCTCTGAAGAGTAGACTAGAATGGTACCTGCAGACAAGCCAGTCACTCTGAAAGGTAGTGAGTCTCCTGGGACCAAAAAATTATTCATGGACATAGGTGTCAGACCAGAGGTCCAGCAATGATGCAAAGAAATTATATATTCAATTAATTTCTATACTTTCTATACTTGATCAGAACTGGAACTAGATAACATTGTTCTTTTGGTTGGGTTTTCATATGTATGTGTGTATGGGGTATGTGCATATGTGTTCCAGTCAGCCTGCATGGCTGCTGATAAATAACCATCAGATGACTTAAAGGAACAGGAGTTTATTTCCTTACGACAGTCCAGTTACAGTTCATAGTCCAGCTTGACGGGAGAGCATGTACCATCACCAGGGCCGAGGGAACTGGCCATACCATACCATCTCTATGTAATGACTAAGAGAGGGACAATCCTTACTTGTCAGACCAGCACGTCTGGCCAAGTGTACAAAAGGATGCCAACTCTCTCAATTAGCTGTCTGTATTTTATTCCAGGACATAATCCCACCCACCATGGACTGGGCCTTTCCCATCAGCTAGACAATCTCTTGCAGGCTTGTTCTGGGCCTAACTCAACCACGAATTCTCTATAAATGTGCCCAGAGCTCAAACCCTCAACTGTCAAGTTGACACCTGTGCCTAATTATGACACTCCATCCCTTGTCAACTTGACACAGAAACATAGCACTTTTCAACTGTAACCTTCAATCCTTATTCCCATAAGTGTTATAAATATCTTAAATATATAAATATTTTTTCATTTCATAAACAAATTTAAAATATTCTCTCATTAAAATTTCAATTATTAAAATGTTAGAATTAAAAGTCTTTTTTTAAATATCCAAAATGAAATCATTGTAACAATGAGAAAACATCAAGTTAAGACCAAAGTCCAGCAAATTACTGCATCCTGTACTTCAGTCTCCATCTCCTGCTATTCATCACGTGGTCAAGGTAGCTCAAAGATTTTAGTCATTCCCTGTCCCTGTTTGCAGCTCGAAGTTGTAAAAGCAGAGTTCCTCTGAACCAGGCTGAATCTCCATTAGCAGTCGTCCTCAGCATATATCCCATGGTTCTGGCATCTCCAACATTCTGGGTTCACCTCTGCAGCTATAAGTTTCACCTTCCCTTGCAGGACTCTATGCCTGCCACTTGGTGCCAAGCTTTTGACCAGCTAGGGGATGCTGCCAGATTCCGAAGTGAATTTGAAATGTAGCTTGGTCCACTTGAGCCACGGCTGTACCAAGTTTTGTGTGCTGACGTTGGAAAAGCCTCTTTCTAAGCAGCCAAACTTCCAAAAGGCAAGAAATGGCTTTAACTTGGGCTTTTGACCCCTGAGGGAATCTGGGTTTTCAAACCACAAACTTGCCATACAGTAGTATTCATATTTTCCATCGTCCTAGTGAAAGTCACCAGGTTTTCCTTCATTGATACTCATTTCTCCAACAACAGTAGCTATTTGGCTGCCTGCCCTTTCCTCATGCAAATCTTCAAGGCTGCCAACACAGCTCTCCTCTATCAAGCAAACCAGTCCATTGTCTTTAAATTCAGCTTTACCAAAGTCCTTGTTCCCCTCACTACAAACTGGACCCAAATAATCCATAACTCTCTCAGCACTGCTATTTTCCAAATGGCCCACTAACCTTTGTTGAACAGTATTTGTAATCCACAAAGTCAAAATCCTCAAACATTTCAAACTTTGTCCACAAAACCATTCAAAGGCCACAAAATCCACATGGTCAGATTTATCAGCAACACCCTACTTCCCGGGTACCAAATTCTGTTGCAGTTTGCCTGCATGGTTGTTGATAAATGACCATCAAACAGCTTAAAGGAACAAGGGGTTTATTTCCTTACGACAGTCTGGTTACAGTTCAGAGGCTGAGTGGCAGCTATCTGCCCAAAAACTGGAAGCCTCAGAGCAAGAGAGACTAAGGAAGCAAACTCGACCGAAGGTGTGGTAGGCCTGAAGAGTGCCCGAGGTGAGCCAGTGCTCCAAGACTGGAGAACCCCAAGTCGGTTAGCCATGGAGACCACACGGCAAGGGTCCCATCAGCACAAGAAAGGTCAAGTGTGTGTGTTCCCAGCCTACTGGATGATGCTACGTTCAGGATGGGAGTTTCCCGCTCAGTGTGGAGAGCTGCAGGAGGGCGGAACCTAATCTTTACACCCACAGAAGTGTGTTTTAGTACTGTCTAGGCATCCTGGCATTGGTGGTCTGACAACCAAGGCTAACTACTGCTTTGACAGTTAGTGAAAATGCTGGAAAAGTGACTTAATCTCTCTCAGCTGCGGTTCACTCTTGTGTAATTGGAGGTATCCTACTTCGAACACCAACTGGGAGATTAAATTAGTCAGCACCCGGAGCAGACCCTGCAGCCTGCAACACACAGTAAATGTTCCAAATGTCTGATGCCTTGTGCTTCTTAGGTTTCATGTGTCCCAACCTTGTAAATGCCAACATTTACAGTAACGTGGGGTCTCTGAAAGGGAGCGACAGGAATTAGCTCCAGGCTGGGATTAGAGGATCTCAGCCGGCATGAGGCTATACTGAGACAAGTTTATTCTCAGCTAGACGTGCTTATAAGTGTTGCACATAGTGAATCACCAGAATCAATGACTTTAAAGATTATAATAAGGAACAGGAAAATCTCATGGGAACAAGAGACACATAAGTGAATAGCAGGAACGTGTGCAAGGAAATACATAAAGACATCAGCAATCCTGAACAGTCAACAACTGTAACAGGAACGTGTAAGGAAGTTCATAAAGACATATGTGATTTACTGCATCCTCAGATGGTCAGTGATTGTCTACAGTTAACACATTTTCTAAAAAGACACATTTTCTGCCACAATGCTGGGAACAACGTGCACCTTAAATATAGTTTTAGGAAAAAAACATGTTGAGTTGTGTGGTATCAATCTTCCCATTCTGAGATCAGATCACAGGACAAATAACAGACACCAGAAAGGCCAAAGAGCAGGAGATAAGTGTCCACTGCTGCCTGTTTAGCACCAGCCTCATTTCTACTCTAAGAGTCCTGGGAAATCCAGTGGCAGCCCCTGTACAACTTGGCCTGAAGCCTTGCTGCGCAACCAAGGATCCAGGGATGGCTTCGATGTTCTGATTCTCCCACCTTCACGTCCTGAGCTAGGGTTGCAGGTATGGGCCGCCATGTCCCGCTTATATTGATTGGGTCTTTTGGCTTGTTTTTCCTTTTAAAATTACAGGCATTTCCCAGGCACTTTCAAAAATATTGACCAAGTGTGGTAAGATTCTCCAAGTCCTTCACAGGTGTGGAGCATGTGGAGGGAAATATCACCAGTGGTCACAGTTGGAACACTATGTGCTAGTCTCATAGACCAGTATTGAAACAGCCCTGCAGCCACTGCTTTTGTTGCTGAACATTCGACATCTCATCTGGGCCCATAGGTAACTAAACACAGAAGACCGACTGGCCTTCCCACCTTCATTTTGTGCCTGTCCCCTCTCCTTTGGCTGAAGCCACAGAGATACCTGTCGTGGTTTCAATGTGAGCTGTCCCCCACAGGTTCATGTGTTTTGCTTCCTTAGTTGATGTTTGTTTAACAAGTTTGGGGCAACTTTGGGAGGCAGAGCCTTGCTGTAGGAAGGGATGTTACAAGGTTCAGCCTTTAGGTGGTTAGCCCTGCCCTGGCTCTGCTAGCCTGTCTGTTCTGGTAGTCTGCTGCTTGTCCTCTCAGCCTCCATGATCATGGGGTGACCTAAGCTGCCCCCAGCTTCTGCCACCTGCCATGCCATTCTAACATAATGGACTATATCTCTCCTCTGGAACTGCAAGCCAAATAAATCTCCTTTTCTCCTCTTAAGTTATTTGAGTCTGAGTGCTGTCTCATGGCGACAGAGTAACTGCAGGAGACCTTTGTCCTAACCTTTCTCTTGTGGCATGCAGGATGACAGAACCTCTTGGGACAGATGAAGTTGTTCTCCACAAAGGACAGGCAGAACCCTAGAGTTTAGGACTGTCCAGTTACAGCTTCTTGTCCAGCTTGGGGGAACTCAATTGATCCACTCCATAAGACTTCTTTAGATCAACTAGGAGAACTAGGCCTGTGGGATGACCCAGCAAACACACCTTGACAGGTACAGCTTCATCCTGTGTGTTCCTTGCTCAGTTCCTCATCTATCTAAGGAATCAGTTGGACCCCTTCATCTGTTCTTCTCCCTAGTGTGGCCATGTGGAGTCCATTTTTTTCTCTCTGCTTTTGGCCATTACTGGTCTCCTTAACTGCACACTGAGGATGGGTGACTGAACCTAGCTTTGGGGAAGGGGGGGTCTGCCTGAGGCTTTTGCTCTAAATCTCCAGTTACTGGAGGTCAAATGCTTTTGGAATATGGAATTGATATATGGTCAGGAACCATGTGGGAGGAGAAGGCTTCAAGAGTGCCACACATGGGCAAAAGGTTAATCACGGAAATTGGTAAGAGAGACAGAAAGAATTGCCATCTGTGGGAGCGGAGCCTGTCCAAATCATTAGGGTAACGGAAAAATAGGGTTGGTTTTCAACAGCTTTGTTTGGTAATTTGCATAGAGTGAACTCTGCACATTTAAAAGGTACAATTTGTTAAGCTTTAATACATACATACATACATATGTATATACCTGTGAGACCATCACTGTAATCAAGAAAATGAACAGTTCTATCACTCCAAATGTTTTACTTCTTTTTATTGTTGAGCGAGAGAGAGAGAGAGAGAGAGAGAGAGAGAGAGAGAGAGAGAGAGAGATTGGGGATGCACAGATGTGCACTGCCATGTCCTGTGCGTGTGAAGCTCAGAAGACAGCTTTTGGAAGTCAGTTCTCTCTCCTTCTATCATGTGGGTTCTGGATAGTGAACTGAGGTTGCCAGGTTTGTATAAAGACGTCTTCCCTGCTGAATCATCTTGAGGGCCTAGGAAAAATTTCATTTCTATCTCTTTGTAATTCTTCCCTCCTTCCTACATCCAGGCCTTACTAGTTTCTAAACAATTAGAAATCAGAACACTTGCATTTTCTTGATTTTAAACAAATAGAATCGGAAGGCATGGGTTTTGAACATAACCAAACATCTGCCTTATTCTCATTGTAGCGATTTTAAAATAGTTCATTTTTATTGCTGAGTAGCATTTCTCGAGAATCTACAATTATTCGTTGTTGTTGTTGTTGTTGTTTGTTTTGAGGCAGGATCTCAGTAGATCAGGCTCTCCCCCAACTTGATATGTAGCTAAGGACGACCTTGAACTTTTGATCCTCCATCCTCTTCTTCCTAAGTGCTGGGGTACAAGCATGTGCCACCAAGCCCAATTTTATGTAGTAATATAGACTGAACCCAACATTTGGCGCATATTAGGCATCCCTCACCAGGCTACACCCCAAACCAGGACTTACAATTATTCATCCATTTTCTCTCGGTGAAAGACAATGAAGCTGTTTTCAGACTTTTGTTCTTGGAAAAACAGCTGCTATGAGAATTAATGTCCAAGCATTGGTCAGTATAGACACATATTGTCTGTTCTCTTGGAGAAATGAAGGTAGAATGACTGAATCATATATATACAATATATTCAAATCTTTTTTTATTTATTCAATTGCGCACTGCACGTGTGTGTGTGTGTGTGTGTGTGTGTGTGTGTGTGTGTGTGTGTGTGTAGAACCACAGGAACCACTACGGACCGCCTTCACCTCCTCGTTTACTCTGCCCAGGGATTCACAGGTCCTGCCCTACCAGGACCAGAAACGCAGGCCACCCCCTCTTCCGCCCGCTCAGAGTCTATCTATATGTGGGGTCTAGGATCCGAACTCAGGACCTTCTGCCTGCAACGCAGAGGCTTAACCTCTGAGCCACCTCTCCAGTCCTATATTCAATTCTTTAAAGAAAAAAAAATTTTTTTTTTTAGATTTTTGGAGAAAGGACCTCCACCTTGTATCCCAGACTGGCCTAGAACTCACTATGTAGCCCAGGCTAGCCTTGACCTGGTGCTAATCTTCCTGATCTAGCCTCTTGAGTGTTGGTATGGATGGAAGTGTCAGTTTTCTACCAGTTCATGAGAATTCATCTTTTCCTAATAATATGCCTTGAGCTCTTTCTCATGTATACCAGCTAGCAGCATGCCCAAGTCTTTTGTCTACCTCTTGATTGGACAGGTTGTTTCCCTAGCATAGCATCTACAGAGTCCTTTACATATTTTATTTTCTCCATGTAGCCCAGACTGAACTAGAATTCTCTATATAGACTGACCTCAAATATGTAGCACTTCTCTGTCTCCTAAATGGTTCTTTGTTGGTTATGAGCCCAATTATATTTGGGGTATAACTCATTTGTTGGATATATAGTTTATGTGTTAAAAAATCTTTTTACATATCACCAGGTTCAGTTTAATACTTTGCTGTGTGTTTTTGCACAGCTGCTGATGAGAGAAATGGGTCTATCATCATTTTACCAACCGTCAGTCGTTTGGATGCCAAGGTAATGCTGGTCTTACAAGTAATGCTGGAAAACATTACTTCTGTTCTCTGTTAGAAACTGCATAGGATCAGCCTGGAGAGATGGCTCAAGGGTTAAGACTCTGTCACATAAGCAGAAGGTCCTGAGTTCGATTCCAAGTTGCACATAAAAACCCCAGGTCTAAAGGGCAGTGGCCTGTACTTCTGGCCTTGGTGGTCAGAGCCTGGGAAATCCCAGAGCAAACCAAAGAGGAGGTAGAAACAATCTAGGATGATTCCTGAAGTCACCCTTGGGCCTCTACAGGGACATACAGTGTCTTCTGATACACACAGGAAAAAAATAAATAACAAAGAAATTGCATAAGGTTGGAGCTTTTTTTTTTTTTTTTTTTTTTTAACCATTTGGTGGATCTTGCCTGTAAAGCCATCTGAGACTGGAGACTGCACACAATAGATTTTTGTTTATCAACTTTATTTGTATGCACTCTTGATTAACTTAATCAAGCCTAGCATCTTTGTTGAAGATTTCACCGGCTTTTCTACATACATAATCACAGTTTTACACTTCCTTTCCAGTGTAGATGACTGGTTGTTTGGATAGAACCTCCAGTGTAAGGTTGGGTAGAAGTTGGGAACAGACACACTTGCTTTATTCCTGATGGTAAGGGAAAAGTATTTGTTGGAGTTTACCAGCATAGTTGCAATAAATGCATGACCAAACGACTTGTAGGAAAACAAGGAGTTTTATTCTGCTTATGATTGTACAGTTATAATTTCTTATCCAACTTGGCAGGAGAGCTCACACCTACACCAAGGGTTGAGGGAACTGGCCATACCATACCCGCATAAAACTGAGAGAGGGACAATCCTCACTTGCAAGACCAGCACGTGTGGCCACATATACAGAAGGAGGCCAACTTCTTCAACCAGTTCTCTGTATTTTATTCACTTGTCTAGGGTCTAGTCCCACTCACCATGATATGTTGGACCTTTCCCACCAATTAAACAATCTCCTGCAGGTTCACTCTGGACTAAACTGAACTACTAATTCTCCACAAATGTGCCCAGAACTCGAACCCTTAACTGTCAAGTTGACACCTCTATTTAACTATGACAGCATTCAACTTCTCAACATAAACTGTTATCTAAAGTATTCTTTTTGTAGATTCCCTCTTATCAAGTTCTTAAAGCTTCTTTTTATTTTAGTTTTATTTGTAATGACACTGGGTTCTGTCAAATGTGTTTTTCGTATATTGAGATGATGATATAGTTTTCTTTTTATCATGGCAAATTAAATTTATTGATTTTTATTTAACATTTCTATTTATTTATTTATTTACTTAGACAAAAAAAAAGAGGAGAGGAGAGAAGAGGAGAGAAGAGGAGACGAGAGGAGAGGAGAGGAGAGGCATACATTCATGCAAAGGCACACCTATAGAAGTCAGTTCTCTTCTACCATGTGGGCTTCTGGAGATTGAACTCACATTGTCAGGTTTGAGGACAGGCTCCCTTACCTGCTGAGCAATTTTGCCAGCCCAATTTATTGATTGTTTTGAAAATTAACCCAGTTGCTGTGAGAGAGCATTCAAAGTCAAGCAACCTAAGGGAGAAAGGGAGATTTATTCAGCTTACGGTTCCAGAGGGGAGAAACAATCTTTCATGGCAATGGCTGAAGCTGGAAGCAGAATAGGTCACTGCAAACATCCTGGAGGCTCAGAGCTGCTCAGTCCAGTAGGCCAGTGAGTAACGGTTAAAGGCTAGAGGATTCCTGGAGAGTCGAAGAAGCAAAGAAGCCAGACAGCAGGAGGGAAGAGAGTTTTCTAGCACAGCTTCAGAGTCTCTCTTCAAAGTCTTCTGTTCTAAGGTTCCTTTTATCTGGTCTGCTACTGGGAGGTTCCAATCAGATTTAGGGCTGGTCTTTGTAAATGTATTGATCTGGATAATCTCTTCAGGTGGTCTCACACCTGATCTTAGTTAATGCCGGGTATGGTCAAGTTGACACCCAAGTCTAACTATCACACTGCATTTTTGGAGTAAAGTCATTGGATGATCATTCATGGATCCAGTTTGATAAAATTTTGTTAAGAATTTTTTTCAACTTGCTTTCATGAAGGACTCTTTTGGGGGATGTATTCATTATATATGATGCTCAGTTTCACAAGGACATTTTTGTAATAAATAAAATAAATTTTGTAATAAATAAAAATACAATACATGTAATATCCTTCAACCATACCCCCTTCAAACCTTGTATCTTCTCCTTTCTCTCCATTCTCCTTTCCTATTAATCTTGCTCATTCCCCTAAATGGTTTGCTTCTACCTTCATGTCATATGTGAACTCATGAGTTTATTTCTCTATATAAAAATCTTAGATCCACAAGTGACAGAAAAATGAAGCCCATCTTTCCAAGTCTGTCAATTTATTTATTATAAAGATTTTCAGTTGTGTTCATTTTCCTGCAGATGACATAATTTCATCCTTTATGTAAGAATAGACTGTCACCACTATATATCTTACATCTTCTTCACCAGCCTTTTGCTGATGGACACCTAGATTGGTTCTATAACCCATTTTGAGGAGAGCAAGTATCTGGCATGCAGATTCTCTGTGATATGGTGAGTGTTTCAAGGAGATACCCAGGAGTGATATAGCTGACTCGTATAGTGGACCTAGTTTAAGTATTTCAAGGAGTCTCCATACTTATTTCCCCAGGCTGGACTAACTAACATTCCCACCAGCAACACACAAGAGTTACTCAGATCTTTACCTATAATTCTCTTATAAGGCTTTTGTTTACCTTTGTTCCTTACGGTCTGGAGAATGAGCTAAAGAAGCTATGCTTTTGGTTTGGAATGACTGAGTGTATCAAGTCAAGTAGACAGCAAACACATATGACACTTTTCATAAGTGCCCAGGTCTACTATGTCGGCTTCTAGAGATAGAACTCATGCTGTCAGGTTTGAAAGCAGGGGCCTTACCCACTGATTGAATTCAAGCCCTGGAAACCCACATGGTAGACATAATTGCTAAAAGTTTTCTTCTGACCTCTACCTGTATGCCATGTCATGTTTTTTCTCTATAAATAAATAAATAAATAATAAATAAATTGTTGAAGACTAATCTATGTTACCCTTCATGACTGCTAATCAGTTTCTAATAGTTAGATTGACTAACAGACTTACCCAGAAAGCACGGTTTTAATCCAAAACATAAACTTGAAAATGGAAAGTTGGTTCAGTGAGCAGGGTGCTTTTCAACAAGTACAAAGTCCTAAGAGTCCCAAACACTTTGAAAACTTGTAATCCCAGCAGACTGGAGGCCAAGGCAAGAGGTACTCATCAGCTATATAGCGTGTCTGAAGTCAACCTAGGCTACATGAGACTTTTTCTTAGCCTCCCTTCCCCTAAAAACACAAATAAAGTTAAATCAAGTCTACTGCTCACTTTCCAGGAGGCATATTTTCCAACAATTATTTGAGTATTTACTATTTAGTAGACCAGCAACATTGCCTAGGAACACTACTGGGAACAAGGCAAACCCCAGACCAGCTGGAGTTTACATCCTAGTGAGAAGGTTACTGTTGCTGTTGTTGTTAAAGCAACGTATTTTTTGATTGCCCAAGTGTTTTTTGCAAAAAAGATAGGAAATATCAAATTTGTAGATAAGTGAAAATTTCAGACATGGTTTCCTCTTGGAACATGTCAAAAGACAGGCATCCCTGAGCCACACACTGTTTGTACCGCCTGTTAACAACTTTTACTGAATTCAGATATAAACTTACTTGGGAACAGTTGTTTCTCAGCTCATGCAGTGCAACGAATATCTAATGCCCAGCCCAGTTTATATAGATAAGGCGGTACCCCTGCTTGACACAGTACCGACTTGAAATTCAGCCTCCAGTCCCAAGGGTCCCGGCTTTGCTCTCTAGGCTGGTATAACTTGTGGGGAACAGCTAAGCTGGTCGGGATAAAAGGCTGCAGGTGCCACAGAGCCTGTGGAAGGGACCGAAGGCGAAGCGGGCTGGCCACAGACTGTCAGCGCTCTTAAATTTATGACTGGCAGGTGAGCGCTGACGCTCCAGCTTTGGCTAGGTTCCTGATGTAGTAATTCCGCGGGTTAAAGTTCCTGAGTACACAGGTGAGGGTGGGAAGGAAAGAAAGGGGATTCTCTGGATTTTGAACGAGGGGTAATGAAGAGAGGGAGGGAGAGACAGGTGAAGGAGGAGGAAGAATGGAGGGAGGAGGGGATGGGGAGCAGAGGGAAGGAGGAGCGGAGAGTTAACAGGGAAAAGAGGAGAAAGAGGGGAGACAGAAGAGAGAAGAGGGAGGAAGAGTAAGAGGAGGAGAACGAGGGAAAAGGAAGAGAAAGAAGGGAGAAAGAGTCTCCAACAAACGCGTGGAGACACGCGGAAGAAGTGAACATGCAATACACACTTGGAAAACTTGGCTGAGCTGCTGCATGGCGCCCTCCCCCCGGCCCCGCAGCGTCCCCTCTGTGGCTCACTCACACCCACCTTCCAGATCACGGTCCCGGGTGGCCTGCCCCCCAAGGAGCGGCGGTGGGAGGCGCCCAGGCGGCGGGGCGGGGCGGGGAACACTGCTCCGACTGCGAGCTGCACGTGCTCGGGGCGGCGGTGGGCGTGGCCTGAGCGGGCGGGGCGGGGTCTGGACGGGGCGGGGCGCGCGGCACGTGACGCGCCGCGGGCTATTAATCCAGCGCCGCCGCTCGCCCGGCGAGCTGGTGCTTTGCCCGAGACCCAGCGCCCCGGCCTGCCGCCCCCTAGAGCCGCGCGAAGGTCACTCGTGGACCGCAGCCCGCCCGCCGCTCCTCCGTAGTCCACCAGCCCGCATCCATCCATCCACCCATCCACCCATCCACCCTTCCATCCATCCGTCCATCTATCCGTCCATCCGTCCATCCGCCTCCGGTCCTTGTGTCCGCGCCGCGCTCGCCCCGCAGCCGCCCCGGCCACCCACAGCCATGAACCAGATAGAGCCCGGCGTGCAGTACAACTACGTCTACGACGAGGATGAGTACATGATCCAGGAGGAGGAGTGGGACCGCGACCTGCTCCTCGACCCCGCCTGGGAGAAACAGCAGAGGAAGGTGAGCAGCCCTGGCCCGGGGTCTGTGTCCCTGACCCCTGGTTCATGTCTTCCCTCTCCGGGTCTGTTTCCGCCCCTAGTCTGTGTCCCTCTGACTCATGGTCTGTGTGTTCGTGTCCTCCTAGCCTAGAGTCTGGGCCCTCCTGACCCCTAGGCTGTGACCCCCTGACTCTGGGTCTGTGATGAACCCCCCAGTCTGTGTCCTCCTGACCCCTAGTCTGTGTTCCCCTTGACTCTGGGTCTGTGATGACCCCTCCCCCCACTCCTAGTCTGTGTCCCTCTGACCCCAGGTCTGTGTCCCCCCCAACCCCTGCCAGAACCCCACCTGCTGGAGGGATGGGGTGTCTGGTATCCTCGAAGCCCCCAGTCTGATCAGGGCAGGCAGGACACAGGACATGTGTGGTATGTGTAAGTAGCATTAGAATTGCCAAATGGAAAACACATTTCTCCTTCTCATGCCAGCGGTAGACCAAGTCAGCTTCAATCTGTGACCTTGGGGGAAAGTTGTGCTGCAATCCACTCTTCTGTGTTCTTCTGCCCCAACCCAGCTTCCCTGAGCCTAAGAGACAGAATGAATGAATTCTGCTCCATCCCAACTTCCACAGGGCTGCGTTGAAGACTATTGGAAGACATTTAGGAAATGTGGTTGGGCTCCTCAGAGAGAGGGGTGCTGAGGAACACTAGACATTTGCCT
The DNA here is from genome assembly GCA_023101885.1 of Typhlomys cinereus. Lineage (NCBI taxonomy): Eukaryota > Metazoa > Chordata > Mammalia > Rodentia > Platacanthomyidae > Typhlomys > Typhlomys cinereus. The sequence goes on along the minus strand of JALPQD010000200.1, from coordinate 3,571,407 downwards.
ATAAAGTAATAATTATTTCACATTCTATTTATAGTTCATTGAGGTAAGCACTCCGGGATGAAGGAGTCAGCCAGCTACCAAGGCTCCCTCCCCATCCCTGTTGGTGCCCTCTGGGGCCCAGTGGAACATTCCACTATTTCTCCATTCTTTCTTGATCCTCTTGGCTAGAACAAATGGGAGGTGCACACCAGAAGGCATAGAGCCCACCAAGCCCAGCTTCATGGCATGAGCCAGTGCCTGGGGCCTTCTCCCTTTCTCTCTCTCTCTCTCTCCAAGGTGGATTTACCTTCGAAGGGCCTACTTTTGAGTTCTGTGTTGACCACAAGAGAGGAAATCTCTTTATTCTCCTGTGAGGATTGTGGGTATGTGTGGTGAGCAGTAAGGGTATGGCCAGATGACACTCACATTCCAGATTCTCCCAGTGGGGTGGGCCAGAAGGAAAATTTCTCCTGTTTGAGTAATTATCAAGTAACCAAGCATTCTTTTTTTATATCAAGGTCTCTCTTTTATACTTGCTCAAAGGACCATTAAGTATTAGTACTAATTAGGTTTATTTCCCTCTCTGCCTTTTTCTTTAGCCTTCCTTTATTAACACATTTTGTTCTGTCACAATTTCATGCATGTATATAATGCATTCTGATCACTTTCCCCTCCACCCTCTCTTAGCTCCCTCCCACCACAGCCAGGCCCTCTTCTTCCTTACAGATCTCTTAGCTCCAAACCCATTGTTGCAGTCAACCCACCTTGGATAAACTCAGTGGGATACAAAAAACAAAAAGTCCTCGGAACGGGATTGAAAGTGATAACTCAAAGTTGAATATAGAAAGAACTTTTGAAAGGTTTGCTGTGAGAGAGGCATTGCCCGAGGATGATTTTTGTGCTGTCTGGATGCATTCATATATCAACTGTCAGGAAATTAACAAGTGACTTTCATTTTTTTATCTGCGAGTGTTTTATTTTCTTTTTCAAAATTTCTCAATGTTTGATTACATTTTCCATGGATTTTTAAAAAAGCTTCCAAATCTTTGTTTCAAAAATTCTTTTTTTTTTTGTATGAACAATAAACTATCTCAAGAAAGAGAGAGGTGGCTTGCCCATTATTTTGAGAATCAAAGTCTGATCCCAGAAGTTTCTGTCGACTCTAAGAAAGTACAGCAGTGTTGGTTTCTAATGGCCACATTGACCATGTTTTCTGCCATATTCAATGTTGTAATGTAGTCACAATATTTTTGTGTATAATGGCATTATTATAAGGTTTTTAGGTTTGGGATTCCTAGGTGACCATCCATTATATCTGTTTAGTGCTTGAGGTAAAATATATTAAATAACATAAGTGCTTCCTGAAAATTCAGTGCTCAAAAGTATAAGCTGAACATTTTTTTTCCCCTTAAGATATCGAGCCAGGAAGGGTGGTACACATTAGTGATCCCAGCACTTGAGAGGCTGAGGCAGCAAGCTAGAGGTCAGCCTGGGATGAATTGCAAAACCCTGTCTCAAAAAGGGGGGGGGAGGTTGAGTGTTGGAGATGCCAAGCCCCAAACTTCCTTAGGATACAAATGCTCACAGCTCTTTCCACTTTTAGTAGAGAAGCTGCTCTTGGTCAGTAAGGCCAAATGGAACCATGAGCTCAGTATAGCCAGGACGCTGGCTTCTATATTTGTCCTGTGAGACACTGTTGGAACCATGCGTGGACGGGATGCCATTGTGTCTATTGTGGGCCACCCTCTCCGTACTTGCCATTTGGGTGATATGCTGGGCATGCAAGCTGTCAACAGATGCTGGTGGTACTTGATGACGTTGGTGGCGTGCTAATGGATGCTGTACCTAATTATACCCACAGTTCAGAGGCTCCAGGACTGTGGTAATCCCTGCCCCCTGGGGTGGAATGTCTTGCTGCAGAAAGCCCCAGGGGGATAGTGGAGTGCTTTTTATAAAAGGTCATTGGGAGATGTTGGACTTTGCATGAGTGTACGCAGGCATGTCAGTCCACCCACCTTATCTTTCATGGGGGAGCAGTGGGGGTCCTTGGTCTGTGAAGGAGATTATGCAAGAAGCTTCATACAGCTCACAGAGAGAAGAAGAGTTTCCACAGGGATGAGACTCTTGTGCTTGCCCAGCATGAAGAAGCCCTGAGTTTGATCCCCAGCTACACATATATAGTTTAAGAACACCAGGATTTCAGGTAATCTAGGCGCCGTAGAAATTTCTAGTGTGTTGGAGTCTAGAAACAAGCTTCATCTGGATTGAAGAATATGTTCAACCTTCATCTCCAGGGAAGCCTAAGCAGAAGGGGGCTTGTTCCTACAGGCACAGCACGCTGTTTTTAACACACGGAGGTCAAAGTAGGATGTTGGAGACATAGCTGTTTCCACATTTTTTGTAACGATTCATCAACATTCCTAAGCAGTCTCATAATCTCTCTGAGCTTCTACGGAAGTTCAAGTTTGGCTGCATTCTTTCTAGTTTTTCTTGGAGTTGCCTCCTAGTGCCTGGTCTTCTTGTAATATATGGCCATGTGGGGTCAGGCTGCCTGGAATTCGAGGTGTGAGAGAGCAGCTGTCTACAGGGTGGGGACTAGATGGACAGTCCAGCAGCTTGTGGGCTGTCCCCTGCTCTGTAAAGGCAGCTGGTCTAAGGGCACTTTAGGGCCCAAAGCCCAGGCTTGGCTTCTGTTTTTGCTATACTGGGAATTGAACTTTGGCCTCTGGTACAAAGCAAATGCTCTACCGCTGAGCTATCCACTAGTCTGGGACCTGTGATTCTTTCTTAGGAGAAAAGGAGCTAGTTGTCTGGACAGATAGAAACCTTACACTATTTCTCAGATTTGTGACTCTCTCATTCCTCCCCATGATTCTTTGCTCTGGCTGGTTCTCTCCGGTGGAATGGCTGTTGAGTCCCTAAACCTTCTGAGTCTCATTCTGATCATGTTGGAAATAAAATCCTGTCTTTCTTATAGCACAGGGTGAAGTCCCAGCCAATGGCTAAACTGAGTTAGGACAAAGGGGTTTTATAGGTTGTACTGTGAGTGTCTGCGCACCGCTGTCAGCATTGTGTGGACATCTTCGCTAATGTTATCGGATGGCTTATCAAATGGTAGGGTGGTCATCATTACTGTGTTTGGGCTTGAGGGAGGATAGAGCATAAGGTTTGACCTTGGTGACTCTGATATACTGTTTCTTGTGTGGTAAAGCACACTTAACATGGGCTGAGGATGTGGCTTGGAGGTAGAGTACTTTCCTAGCATGAACAAGGTCCTGGGCTCCATCCTAGCATCACAAAAGACAGAGTGAGAGATACATAGTGCACAGTCTGCCGCTTTAAGCATTGCAAGTGCACAGTGAACATTCACCTGATTATAACAGCCTATAGCACCATCAATCCCCAGAACATTCCCATCCTCCCTGCTGGAAACTCGGTTACGCATCTTGTGCTTGCTTCCCATGCGCTCTCCCCTACGTGCTTGTAAAGACGAGACTTGCACACTCCGCATCTAGAGCATGAGAAGGCTCACTGGACCTAATGCTGGATGCTCATTGAAGCTGGAAAATCTTAGGCCAAATGAGGAGAATTGTGGGTAGGGAGCAACAAGGAAGGAGTTTATCAGAAGTGGAAGTTGCATCTGGTCTCCCTGGAGAACTTTTCAATTGGCTGAATGGAGAGGGGAGAGAAACCACTTTCTTGGGCAGGAAGCTGTGCCTGTTGTGAGTTTGGAGGGGGAACGAGAGGGGGCGATGAGTGGGACATCATCAGAGCTCATTCAGCCTGTTCTACAATTGAGGTGGTTTCACTTCAGTACTTCATGGGGACCCCACCACACCTGCCCCCTTCATAAAGCAAGTGGGGTTCATTGGGCAGCACACAGGAAAAAGAAGTAAGCAAGACACCATACCAACCCCAAGCCCCTTGACATCTGGCTGTCTATTCTTGAAGTGTCTGAGTATGAAAAGTCAGGCTTCCCCGAAGGGGTGGAGACACAGAGAAAAGGGGCAGGTGCCCTGGAACCTGGGGCACCGAGGTGAGCATGCACTTTGGGCAGTGCAAAACTTGAGCTAGAATGAGCTGCGTACTTAGAGCTCATTACTCAGTGTGGGCCTGAATCTGGGGTACCAGGTTAGAGGCCCACCGTGGGGCCACAGAGCTAAAGTGCTAAGGATGGTAATGGATTCATTATGGAGGTGGCATGGTTTTGAGATCGATGGAAAGGATGATGGAAAGATGACCCAACCTCACAGATCATGGTAGGCTGTGGCATGTCTCATAGCAGACGTGACAGGACCCTTCTGTGAGAGTTCCTGTTTCTGAGACTGGAGACTTGTGCCACTGACCATAGCAAACATTTCTCTTTACCAGCTGGAGGCTGTGTTCATATGGGAGGCTGATTATGGGATGCATGCCATCATTTGATGGTGCAGGGCATGAGCCAAATGAGCCTAAGGGGTGCGTCCCAAGTGTACATAGAGCCGGGGTTTCAGCTAGACATACGTGCCCAGAGAAGGCGTTCACGAGCAGAAGGACAAAGAAAGGTGAAGACACATCTCATATGAGCCTTAGGAAGCCGTCTCTGTGCACCAGCCACCTAGCACAGCAGATGTTGTAACCAAATGCTTGGTCGGTCTGGGAGGATCTACAGTGCCCAGATCATTCCTCATGGGCCACAAGATGTGCCCTGTGCCTTCAGCCAAATTCATCAAATAAGAAACGCGAGTCCAAAATAAGATTTTCTACACATGTAGGAGGAGGAAGATAGGTCTTCTCTGGGAACCTTAATTAACGCCGCCTCAGAAAGCTGTCAGAAAGCCCCACAGTCAGTGCCGCAGCCGGGAGACACCCACGGAAAAGGTGCAGGCTGGAGTGGGCGGGGAGCCACCACGATACCACATGCAGAGGAGTTGGTACGGAATCCGTTGGAGGACAGTCAGAACTCTGCCTCCGTCTCCCTGGGAACGGGACTGATTCTTCCAGAAAGAAGAGAAAGGAAAGGCTGGGGGGAAACTTGCTAAGTGCTGTGCTAGACCAGTGTCAAAGGGAAGGGAGATCTGAAATGCAGTGTGTGTGTGTGCGCATACATGTATATATTCACATGTGTGTGAATACATGTCAGTATGTATGCATGTGGGGGCTGGAGGTCAGCATCACGTGTCTTCCTCAATTGTTCTCCACCTTATTTTTGAGTCAGGGTCTCTCACTGACAATTTGGCTAGACTGTCTGGCTGGCAAACTCCAGGGCTGAGCCTCCTCTGTCCCCCAGCCCTGGGACTGCAGCAGGCGTGCATCTTGACATCTGCTTTTCGTGTGGGTATGGAGATCTGAACTTGGGTTCTCATGCTTTACTGAATGAGCCTTCTTTCTAGCCCTGTTATGTGTTTTTTTTTCCAGAGAAGTCTGAGGAAGGCCCCCTCTCTCTTTCTCTTCTTCCCTCCTTCCCTCGTTTTCTTTCTTTCTTCTTTTTCACAAATATCCGAGTGCAGTCTGCCACATACACACGCACACTCTCTTGCCACAAGTGTTGTAGATTGGAAAGTACCTGGTGCTGCTTCAGCCATGTACCTGCATCTGTGCTAGGAGTGAGCAAAGAACACAGCAGCATGACTTTTGACTCTCACCTTGGCAATGCTGAAGGGCTGAGGGAGAGAGTTTACCCATAGGTCATCTTCTCTCCCTCACATGTGGGCCTGTCAGTCCCATCCCCAGTCTGCTTGCTGGAGTCCTGTGGCCCTGCCCCTTCCTCTTGCCATTCCCCCTGCTGCAGGGTGTTGGCCTCCCTCGTGGTCCGTGGGATGACCCTTGTTTTCAGTCTTTACTGTGCTGACGGGAATGGTGGTGGAAGCGTCGCGTCTCCTGGCTCAACGTGTTTCTGAGTTTTTCACTGGCTGCTGGTGAGAACGCGTTGATAGTTCCTTCGCCTTACAGGTGTGTGGAGGTGCACTATGGCACACAGCCACCTTTCCCCCAGCTTGGGAGTCCCCGGCAATCCCAACCCTGCCAAATGGAGGTCCTTGGTGCTCTGTCCTCTACCAGGGCTCAGTCTCCCCTCTGTAGTCTGGTCCCCTCATTGGGCCTGGGGAGAGCGCATGCCCACATTCATTGAATGAACAGATTGTAAATTAGTACAATTAGTTTTTTTTTTAACCTGAAAACTTAAAAGTTTTTTTTTACAGTTTTTGTAGCACCTTGAGCTATGAATATATTAATTCTAGTCAAACTTATTCTACCGTGCTTTAGAAATGTTTCCTTTATTTGTTTATTTTGCACAGCTGGGGACTGAGCCTAGCAGGGCTTGAACCTGCAAGCATCGTACCTCTGGCTGCACTCCTCATGCTCTTTTTACATTTTAAAGATTTTGAGATGGATCGCACTTAATTATCTAGGCTGGCTTTCAACTCACTCTGTGGTCTTAGATGTGTGATTCTCTGGCCTCAGTCTCCCAAGTGGCTAGGATTGTGAGCCTATGTCACCAGGCTGGGCTCTTTTTTCTCAAAGCTCAAAATGATAGCATTGTTTGACTCTCCTGTTTTAGCACATATCTGAGAGATAAGATGCTTTTTTTTTTTAAGGCTGGTGAGAGGGCTTAGCAGTAAATAACACTTTCAGCCAAGACTGATGACCTGAATTTATCTCAGAAGTCCACATGGTGGAAGGAGAGAACCGACTCCCATAGATTATCTCTGACCTTTGCATGTGTGCATGCACATATGTGTGCTCACATGGGTAAGTAAGGGAAATGTGCCTACACGCATGCATGTCCCCCCAGATACATCACATACATATGAAATTTGAAAATAAAAAGACATGTAGCTTGGAACAGATTCATTTTTTTAGTGATAGAACCAGATGGTTAAGTGGATGAATACGAGATTGTTTGGTGTGAACAGAAGCAGTATTTCCAGTGAAGTTACAGCTGAGGTCTGTGTTGAGAGCGATGGGACTTTAAGGGCTAATTGAGACATCCCATCTTTGAGAGTCCCAAGAAGCCTTCCGATGTGAGAAGTAGAGTCGAGAGGATTGGAGTTCAAGGCCATGCTCATGTGCTGGATGGATTTAAGGCCAGCCAGCCTACGTGGAACCTGCGTCAAGATAACAACAGAAGGAGACTACTGGAGACTTTAAGAGGTGAAGACCAATTGTCTAGATGGTAGATGGTCTTACTACCTTTGGGGCATTTCATATGTAGTATGTAGAACTGTATGAAATGACTCGTGCCACTAATTTTGACCCCCTCCCCCAAGGTACACTCTGTTGTTGAACCCACTGAAATTACTTTACCCTGATTGTTCCACCATATTCAATGTCTTTGATTAATAACCCAAGATAGCTTTGTGTTGTGGCGTTTTTGGAAGTTGAAATGTCAGATTTAGATTGTGACTTGAAATACAAAGAAGCATTTCAGGAGGAGGGTTTAGGCTAAGATGGAGGTGCAGGAGCTGTCTGTATACACGTAGAGGTGGAGACCAGGCAGGAAACAGAAAGAGGACCTAGCTCAGGGAAGGCAGCAAGGGAGCTAAGAATAAAGAGTTCCCGAGGATGAGCTGACATGAACTGAGAGGGGAGGCCATGCTTTTCTCGATGGAAACATGTGCGTCAGACAGCTGGGAGCCACTTGAACTGTCAAGCTGTCTTTGGTTTTCTTTTTGAGCAGTCTCACCTTGGAGCTAGATTCACAGTCAGCCTGAACCTGCCATCAAATTCCTCCTCTCTCCAGAGCAGATGCCTGGGCTTGGCACAGGGGAATGGGCTCTCTCTCTTAGCTCATGACAACCTGCACAGGGGAGGGAAAGAAGTCCAAGAACACTTAGGGCTGTGTGCTCAGCTACGGCATTGATCCTCTGTCCTTGGATTGGCCAGGGCTAGACCTTCCTCAGGGTGATGTCACTGGGAATATGCAGGCATCATGTGGAGAATATCAGTTTTGTCCCCTCTTAGCAAAACTTTTTTGAGTCAGGGTCACATGTAGCCTAGGCTAGGACTCCCAGTGTCTTGCCACCAAAAGCCCCTGTTACATCACTTATAGTAAGAAAATGAGTCCGGCAGATGGTGCACCCCCACAATGTGGGAAAGTCACCTGAAGAGAGAAGTGTCTTTCTATTTGGAAACAAACACACTGTTGATGGGGGTGGGAGTTTCTGGGAGAGGCCTATGCACTGGAAGCGTGTGGACTCTGGTTTACCTTTTACAGATCAGTGTTTCTTTTAATAGCAGTTGTCTTGAACGTAAGGTGTGTGTGTACTTTGGCCTTTTATGTTAGGCTTTTGGAGCAGAAGCATTTTTTCCATCAATATAACACCAGTACTGAAATAAAAAAAAATCCCATGCAGACAGCAAGAGTGATATTTTAATGTGCACTTTTTTGCCAGTGGATTTTAAAAAGATGTCTGTAGGGAAGGATTCTGGCACACCGTTTCAGGAATCCCAAATTTTTCACTGTATAAAGCAGAATAACTGTACTGAGTTTCTAGGTACTATTTTTTTTTTTAATTTGTCTTGTGTGTGCGCGCTCAAATGAGTACAAGGATGGAAGTGTATACATGTGCCAAAGAGAGCAAGTGGGGGTCAAAGGACAATCCGTAGGAGTCAGTTCTCTCCTTCCATGAGGGGGTTCTGGAGAATCAAACTCATGTCCTTGGGCTTGAGTAGCTGGTCTAGCCAAAATGGAGAGTTATAAATTTAGTGAAGGACCCTGTCTCAAAAAATATGGTAGAGAGCATGGAACTGTGACTGCCACAGGCATGCACATATGTACATACACATGAACTTTTATACATACACACAGACAGAAAGCATAATAGTCCCTTTCAACATGAGGAAGAACATGAGTGGGGCCCTCTGGTTCAGGAAGAGGAAGAAGGGGTCTTTGTAGTCAATAATTTTTTTTTTCTAGGAAAATGACTAGGTGCTTGACAATGGGTACTGGTTACTTACTTTGTGGGTGCTCCCCTCCCCACTGAGGATCAAATCTAGGGGCTTAACCCATGCTTGACAACCGCTACCACTAAGCTGAATCTAAATTCTACTCTATGTTTTTGCTTATTACTTTGCCACAGGATCTCACCACATTGCCTAGGCCAGTCAGACATGGTGGTGTGTGCCTATAACCCCAGCGCTTGGGAAGTGGAGGCAGTACGAGATTGGTTTGAGGTTAGCCTGGGCTACTTGAGATACTTTCACAAACCAAACCTAACCAGCAACACAAAACAAACAAAAGAAATGAACTTCCCAAAGTCAATTTTCCTGGATCCTAACTAATTTAGGAATATGGAAAATGGTTCAATAAAGTGAGTTGACATAATTACAGGTAACCAGAGAAGGTTAGATATGATATAACCAGGGACGGGCAGAAGAATGTGAATTTAGACAAACAGATTTGATAGACTGTTTGGGGCTAAGGATGTAGCTCAGTGGGTAGTAGCTTGCCTGGTATGCTCAAGGCCCTGACTTTAGTCCCCAGAATCTCATAACCAGGCATGGTAATTACTCCTACAGTCCCAGCACCTAGGAGGTGGGGGAGTAGGAAGATCTGAAATTGAAGGTCATCCTCAGCTACTTGGGAGTTTAAGGCCAGCCCAGGACATAGGACACCTTGTCTCAAAATAAACAAAACATTAAATACTTTTCCAAATGACTTTTTTTTTCTTTTGTGGCCTTGAAGTTAGGGCCTAATGTTTGCCAGACAAGAGCCCCACCACTGAACTCTGTCCCCAGTGCTCCAACAAATTAATTTTGTTAAGAATATTTTTTTTTTGGTCGGGGGGAAGGCATGCACCTGGGTATGCATTAGTGGAAGTCAAGGACAACTCAGGGAAGTCCACTTTCTTCCACCCTGTGGACTACAGGATAGAACCCAGGTTACTCAGTTTCATTCATGCACAGGCATCTTTGCCTACTGAGCCATCTTGCTGGTCCCACATTTTTTTTTTTTTTTTTTTAGATTTTACTTATTTGGGGAGAGTATATACATGAACTATGTGGGCTTCTGGAGATTGAACTCAGGTCATCAGGTTTGTGAGCAGACAGGCACCTTATTCACTGAGCTAGCTTACCAACCCTGAAATTGCTTTGTAAAAATCCAAGTAGTTGTATAAATAATGTTTGTTCATTGTCAAGTACATAGATAAGAAATATTTAAAACCTTCAACTCGGTGAAAAGCTGTTAATATCTTGTCACTGCACCTGCCGGGTTGCCATAGGTGGTGCTATGGAGGCCCCTGTGTGCTGACACAGAAGTAAGTAATTGTCTGAAAGGACTAAGGACTCGAAGGCTTTGTTACACCTTTCCATGAGCATTTGCAGGAGGCTTTCTTAAGGGGACTTCGCACCTGCTGATTGTCGTGTGGCATCAGCAGCACACTAGAAATGCCTACCTGCCTGTGCTCCCCATGTTATCCACATTCCCCTATCTGGAAGGGAAGCTCTACATTTACCTGGTAGAAGTTGGGGTACCCATGTGGAGGAGACGGGGGCTTCCAGACAGCTGTTTCTTGCAAATGAGCACCTTCCTCTCTCTGTGTAGACAGCCATTTATTTAAGTCCCCAATATAGTAAGCAGCATGGTGAGCTAAGGAAGATTTTTCTGTTGTCTGTGGTGCAAGCTGCCTCCCCAGTTGCCAGATGAGCTGAGGGGGAAAGCATCGGGGTGCTTTTCCCCAAGCGTCTGTCTCACCCAGGAAGAGAAAGAGCAGCATACATTGCTGTTGCTGAGAACTGAGCAACAGTTGGGTGTTCCCTGCCACCCATAGTTCCTGGGGCTCCTAGGAACAGATTATTTTGGGACATCCTAAGGAGCTTTACCATGAAGTCCCTGGAGGAATTCTGCACGGGTTTCATGCTGGCGTGGGGGAGCAGATGTGATCCCGCAGAACCCTCAGCTGGAGGCAGTCAGGCTCTAGGCCCAGCGTAGCCTGAAAGTGGGATGACCAACCTCAGCAGCTTCCATACGAGTCTTGGGATGGCTGCTTCTCTGCTCCTCTTAACTCTTCAGAGCAAGAACGAGCTAGACTTGATTCTAAGACAATGGATTTCTTCTCTGTTTTGAGAGTCTAAGTTAAGGGTGGGTGTTCAGGAGTTGTGAGCCCCCCGCCTTAGGAGAGGGAATGAGGTGGGCTGGGCTGACTCAGGAGTCGAGTATTTACCTAGCATGTGCCAAGATCCTCAGTTCCATCCTTATCACACACAGACATACATAGCCCCCCCCACACACACACCAGAAAAAAAAAATTTTTTTTTAAATTCTTTTTTTTTTATTATTTATTCAACTGTGTGCATATACATGTGTGTGCGCGCGCGCGCGTGTGTGTGTGTGTGTGTGTGTGTGTGTGTGTGTGTGTGTGTGTGTGTGTAGAACCACGGACGAATTCGCGAACCACCATGGACGCCTCCACCTCCTTCTGTCCCGGGATTCACAAGCTCCGCCCTACCAGGACCAGAAGCGCAGGCTGCCCCCGCTTCCGCCTGGCGTCTATACGTGGGATCTGGGATCCGAACTCAGGACCTTACGCCTGCAAGGCGGAGGCTTAACCCCTGAGCCACCTCTCCAGCCCAAAAAAAATTTTTTTTAAATTAAGAGCTTCCTCTTAGAGTCTACTCTGGAATACATGAGTTCCTTTTCCAGCTTTCTCTCACAGACTGTGAATTCTTTTCAGCTTCTTTGCCCCTCAGGGGACTCCATGTCTATGAGTTATTTTCTTTCCCTTCTCTCATCCTCCTGTACTAATCTCCCACTTTAATCCCTGAACACAAGAATGCAACATTTTAAAGCAGACATCTCTCTTGCCCCTCTCAGAATTCATGTCGGTGATTTCCGTTCTTTCTCTCCTTTAATAAACTGTGTGTGTTCTGGTTTCAGTCTTCAACTCCCAAACACAAAAACCTGAGACAAAAGACCCCAAAGACCTGCATGGCTTTCATATTTTATTGTATTTTATTTTATATTTTAAATTAGGCAAACCAAATTAGTCATTCTGAAATCCAGGTCTTTAAGAAGCTCTAGCTAGGGCTAGAGAGATGACTCAGGGATTAAGACTCTGTCTTACAAGCAGAAGGTCCTGAGTTTGGATCCCAGGTCAGGTCCCATCTTAAAAAAATAAATAAATAAAACAAAATTAAGATTTTATTGTGAGAATTTTCATGATGCCCCTGAGCTTCTTGCATTATGCGCTCATGTCAAAACTCTACATCCAGAAGTATCCAGTGTCCGTGCAGTGAGGATGAGTCATGGCAAGTGGAAAACAGTCTTGAGCGTGAGTAGTGAGGACTTGCACCGGAAGTATGGACCACGAGGATATGGACAGGTGGAAGTCTGGTAGCTTCTTCATACACGTGAGATCTTTACGAAACAACAAGAGTGCTGGACAATCACCTCACATCTTGTAGTAGTTATGATGGCAATATCAATGGAAGCAGGGACATGTATGGGAGGTTTTTGTTGTTTTGTTTTTTGTTTTTGTTTTGCTTTTGCTTTTTGAGACATGGCCTCACTCTGTATCTGGAACTCTGTAACCTCAGACTGGCCTGGGAATTCATAAGTACTTCAGGCTCTGAACTGATGCTCGCCCTGACTCTGTTTCCCTCGTGCTGGGATTCATGCATGCCCAGCATGCCCAGCCATATTGGGTGGTGAATAGAGAATCTGACTTGGAGATGCCTCCACTTAGGACAGCTGACAGCTTCATGGAACGAGAGAGGCATAAGTACTGTCAGAGCAGCAAATGATGGACATCAGTCAATTCTGTGCACCTATTTGCATGCTGTTTGCCTTCATCAGAAGCCATAAAATTTAGAGTAGGGACCCTTTATATATATATATATCACCCATTAGCCACTTCTATTTTTATGCATCCCCCTCGGCGAGGTTGCCTTATTAGTTTTTGCAAGATATTTCTCTCTTTTGGGGGGCAAGCTTATATATATATATATATATATATATATATATATATATAAGCTTTTATATATATAAATATATAAAATTATATTGTATTGTTGACCTTTGGGAAGGACCTGCCTGTCGCAAGACAGTTCTCACGTCAAAGTATAGTTACTTCTCACAGACCAGCATAAAGGTGAGTCCACCTGGAAGGCGCCACTGACTCACGAAGCAGCAGCGAGGCCTGATCCCCTGTGCAGGGCCACGGGCCACGGCAGGTGAGCACTAAGGGGAATGGCCCAGCAGGTTTCCCAGCGCACGGTGGTTGTCATTTGCAGGGTCTTTGGACAGGTGATTGTCTTGTTTTCTGTGAGACAGGCCTCACTGTGAAACCCAGGCTGACCCTGAACTTTCAGCACGTCCCCTGGCTCCTCGTCCCAAGTGCTAGGCTTGGGCGTGAGCCACCGTGGCCTGGGCAGGTGACTTTTTATGGCTTCCATTCATCTGGCTAGGATCTGCCTGAGATGTGTGGAGGGGACCAAGTACAGTATAGCCCAGCTCTTCCCACAGGAGAGACCAACAAACTACTTCTGTCTCTTGCTCATGACTTCTGTCTTTTCTGGACATTTTAAGCTCGCTTCATGCCAGAGGCCACTCCCCATACCCCAGTTTTTCCAGGTTATATTGACATGATTGAAAAACCTGAAGAGACTCTTTCTGTTTAGCACCTCAGCTTCTGGCTTCTGAGCAGCCTGTGGACTGCTGGAGGTGGTCTCATGAGCCTGAAACTCCCAGATCAGTTTCTGATGGAAGCCAGGCGTGGCTGGGGCTAAGTGCTGTGGGAGCCATGTCTAACCTACCCACTTCAAGTATCACTCATTAGCCACTTCTATTTTTATGCATCCCCCTCGGCGAGGTAGCCTTGTTAGTTTTTGCAAGATATTTCTCTCTTTTGTGGGGCAAGCTTATGCAGTCTTAACATTTGAGAATTCTGTAGTGAAGTTTGATATCGTAATGATAATTTTTTAAACCTAGAACTCGACGTTCTTCTACATCTTTTTTTAAAAATAAATCATTTATTTGGTCTCTTTCAGAAAGTTTGACAAGTAAAACCATATTCAACACATGATAGCCAGGCTCAGGAAGCTCATGCCAGTAATCTTGCCATTTGGGGAACTGAGGAAGGAATGTCGCTGTGAATTTGAGGTCGGCCTGGGCTACATAGTAAGACTCTGCCTCAAAAAGGAGAAGAAAATCCATGCATTTAGAATGCAGCTCAGTTGGTAGAGTGCTTGGTCAGCATCTGAAATCCCCAAGTTCAGTCTGCAGCACCATGCAAGCCAAGCATGGTGGCACATGCCTGTCATCCCAACACTTGGGAAGTGGAGCTCGGGGAGGCAGCCATTCTGTGCTATATAGTAAGTTCAAAGCCAGCCCTGTCTTAAAAAAAAAAAAGCCAACAGCAAATAGTATTGAATGCACTGTGTCCAAAGACTGTCTGGCAAAACAGAATACACTTTTTCACACTGTGGGTCGTATCAGCATTTCCCTAGTCTTCGGTGATGGTAATGGTCGAGGTGGAGGCTCTAGAAGCTCCTAAGGTGTCGTCCGTATTCATATCCCTCCTTTTTAGACAATTAGTGGTCCTGATGCACTGGGTAGAAAGGCCCCCCAAGGCCTGCTTGAAGTGGGGAGAGTTGGTTGAAGTCGCAGAGAAGTCTGCCTTTCTGTTTTTCTCTCACTGTGTCTGAGTCATTAACTTTGCTTCATTTCACACTGTCCTTTAGCTCAAGTTAACAGGCAGCCTTGCTTAATGCTGCTGAGGTTCCAACTTATCGTGGCAGTTGGAGCTTTGGAATAAACAGAGACATCCTGTGCGTGTGAGTCCAGATATATCTGTTACAGGCTGGGTCCTCTGGGTGACATGGAGATACAGAGAGCAGTATTAAAGGCTGCCACAGTCAGTTGGACCCTGGGTTCATAATGTGTGTTCAAACACGTGTAAAAGCCTGCAGAGGAACTGAGGAGATGGCTTAGTGGATAAAGTGCTTACTGTAGATATGAAGACTTGAGTTCAGATCCCCAGCACCCATGTTTAAAAAAAAAAAAAAGGAGCCAAGTGTATCAAAGTGCGCCTGTACCCCAGTGCTGGGGGAGGAGGTGGAGACAGGTAGGCTCCTCGAACTTACTGGTGGCCAGTCTGGCTGACTCTGTGAACTCTGGGTTCAGTGAGTGACCCCTTTTCAGAAAGTAAGGTGGAGGGCTGGCCAAATGGCTCATGGGTAAAAGCTCTTGTAGATATGCCTGAAGACCTGACTTTGATTCCCAGAACGCACATGATGAAAAGAACACAGAGAACTGACCTTACAAGTTGTCCTTTGACCTCTGCATGCATGTGTAACATGGGCGTATGTGCACATGTGTGCGTGTGCACACACACACACACACACACACACACACACACACACACAGAATAAAAGTAAAAATAAAATGAGATGGAGATACCCACTTTGGCCCTTACACATACCCACAACAAACACTCACACCCTCTTACGCATGTCTCCCTCCTCTCCGCCTGGAGAGCCAATGGTAGGTCTTGTTTTTTTAGCGGAACGCAGAGGAATTTGCTTTTATACAGGCATCAGTTTTAAGGCCCTTCATAAGCAGCATATTACGAACCTAGTCCTGTGGAGTTAGCCCTGTTGATCATTTGCCCCTTAGCAATGGACATTTGTTCTGGGTTACATATAGACCACACTCTTGCCAGTCAAGCTGACACCACCCCTTCTGCAGTGGAAGTGAAGATGTGTAATGGTGGCTGTTCTCTGACCTGTGGTATGTCTGTGATTAATATGGAACAGATGAAGCCTGGCAGCCATCTAGAACTGGACCCAGACTTTCTCACAGCCCTGCGGTCTTAGCAGCTCCAGGGGCCTGCCCACCTCCCCCTCCCAGCACTGGGATTGCAAGCATGTACCATGCCTGCTTGCTTGTTCTTTGTTATGTGGGCTTAGGGCCTCGTGCTTGCAAGACAAACACTCACAGAGCGAGCTCTCCCTCCAACCCCGGTGGCTTCCTTCGTGACTCCCCAAGGTCCTTTACTGCCGAAGCACGGGAGGGATCACTCAGGTTTACTTCTTTGTATATGCATGACACGGACTTTTGCAAGGGCTCTCTGGCTGGGTGGTAGGTTTGTCCTTGTACTGGCCACATGGATGGCAAGGGGTCTCTCTACCCTCAGAGACTCCGACCACCTGGCTGTAGGAGGGAAGGGTGGTTCTCACCATGCCAAGGCTCTTCAGAGATGTAGCTGTGGCCTTGCCCTCTGCTCTACCGGAGATGCTGAGCACCTCCGGCTGCACGGAGGCCTCTTTCCCGGGTTCATAAAGAACCAGGCAGGGGGTTGGAGAGATGGCTCAGGCGTTAAGACTCTGCCTTATAAGCAGAAGGGCCTGAGTTCAGATCCCACATCCTATGTAAATGTCCCAGGTGAAAATTGGAATGATCTGCCATTTTGGCTCTGAAAGACAGAGCCTGGGAAATCCTAGAGTGAAGCAGAAAGGAGGTAGAAACAATCCAGGATGACTCCCGAAAGTCACCCTTAATCCTCTACACACAGTACCCTCTGACACACACACACGCACACACACACACACACACACGAATGAATGAAGAAATAAAAAAGAAAAGTTGAAAAAAAGAAGTAAGAAGGCTTGTAAGAGGTGATTGGCAAATTAGTAACATGAAGTAGAACATGCTGTTAAAGCGATTGAAACAAAAAAAGTGGGCCTTTTTTTTAAACATAACAGAATTGTGATTTTGTTACGTTTTTTGTCAGAAGGTGAGGGGAACTGCCTTATTCACCTGCTTCTATGCTGCTTCTCCTCTTGGTAACCTCTTGATGTCTGTCCTGGCAGTTAATGTCCCTTCAGGACATGAAGGACAAATAATTTCACCATTTCACAGTCAGAAATAGAACCTGGGCCATGGCTGGGGCTGGACTCGGCCCCCTGCCTGGCCCTCAGCTCCCTCTGGGAGGCCGCGCCATGCCATTCTAGAGGGCACGGGCCAGAGAGTCCGTGAGCTGAGAAAGCACAGCGTGTGCTTCTTGCTTCCCGGGGTTCCTCATGGCACCCCACAGCTCTGCTGGCTTCACTGGTGGGCGTAGAACATCTTTCTATCCTGGTCCACCTCATTCAGGAAACTTCTAGAGAGTTTCTGTCAGAAATGTGTATTCTGTGTAATTGTTAGTAAAGAACAGCTGGTTAAAGAAGTATAAAGAAAGGATGTTTATTAAGATATGGCTGTGACTTTTTCCCCATTTTCATGCATATGTGTGTGGAGTGTATGCACATATATGTTCGTGGTTTTGCACATAAATGTGGGTATGCGTGTGTGTGTGTGTGTGTGTGTGTGTGTGACACGTGTGTGCACATGTGTGGAGGCCCCAGGTTGATATTAGGAATCATCCTGAACCTTTCTTCTACCTTACCGTTTTAAGATGGAGTCTCTAATTAAATCCCTAGCTCATTGAGAGTTTTGCCTTCTGCCTTCCTGGGCTGGAGGCGTGTCCCCGTGCAACACTGTCTTGGGGTAGAACTATGTGCCTGTGCAGCCAAGTTGAGCCACAGATGCAGCTTCCAGGCTTAAAACCACCCCTTAAAACCAGTAGACATGATTAGTTTAAGGGACCGCCTTCGGGACCCAAAGCTGGATAGCATGTTTACCCTATGTCATAGATAAGCACAGGTGTCAACTTGATGGTTGAGGGTTTGAGCTCTGGGCACATTTGTAGAGAACTAGTAGTTGAGTTAAGCCCAGAGCAAACCTGCAGGAGATTGTCTAGCTGATGGGGAGGGCCCAGCCTATCTTGGGTGGGACTAGGCCCTAGAATAAAATACAGAGAGCTAGTTGAGGGAGTTGGCATTCTTTTGTACACTTGGCCACACATGCTGGTCTGGCAAGTAAGGATTGTCCCTCTCTCAGCCATTACGTAGAGATGGTGTGGCCAGTTAACTCGGCCTTGGTGTTGGTACGTGCTTTCCTGTCAAGCTGGCCTGAGAACTGTAACCAGATAAGTAAGAGACAATCAACCCCTTGTTTCCTTAAGCCGTTTGATGGTCATTTATCAGCAACCAGGCACGCTGACTGCAACACCCTGCCTGCTGTCCACATCAGCTGCCTTCAAGTCCATAGTCTATTCATGGGTTGTCCTGGTGCATCATTTTACTCTGCGAAGGGCGGAGTCCTGAGTCCTTCCCCTCAACGTGTACTCCTGGGAACTCCTTCTGCACATGCGCCCTGTCTTTCCTCCATGGTCTATGTCCACTTCTCTGGACACTGTTTCCCTTAAGAAAGGACATATGCCAGGAAATCTGGTTCTAAATGAGAAGCATCTCCTGGCTGCCATTCCCGTGGACCTTGACTCTGTGTGTCTCGTTTACCCGGCACGCGTCCACAGAGCAGGCCTTGAGTGGGGGGTCTTTCTGCTGTCCTTTCTTTCTCCTCCTGGACCCAAATACTCTTCTTAGAAGCATTTGTGCTAAGAAATGCACAGAACAGTCTCCCTAGGCCCTGATAATTAAAACTGTAAATCAAAGGAAAATTAAACATTCTGAAAAGGCTTAACATTCCATTTCAACATGCACCAGCCGCTTTTCGAACAACGATCGCCCAGCAGTTGAGCCCCTTTCCCGCCATTGTTGGTTAGTCACCATCTTTGTTGGTGCTTGGAGGATTTATTAATCATAGGGAAGCTTCATTAGGCTTACCTCAGCCAAGTGAATTGACCTTTTAGATTACATTTGTTCTCTGAATTTATATAACTGAATAATACATATGGTAAATTACCTCTATTATAGATACACCTATAAAAAGGTAGAATCTAGGTATTCTTAGGGGAAGTCAATAGGCATGTGCTGATTTAATGACTAGCTTGGGTACTGTGTGTGTGTGTGTGTGTGTGTGTGTGTGTGTGTGTGTGTATGTGTGTGTTTGAGAGAGAGACAGACAGACAGACACAAGTAAATGTATGTATGTGTGTGTGAGATGGGTGAGGGTGTATGACGGGCATATGTATGTGTGTGATGAGTAGAGTTTTATGTGAATGTATGTATGTGTTGTGTGTGCGCAAGCAATGAGTGCCACTGTGGACATATGATGGTTCGGATAATGACCTTCAGGTGTCCTTTCTTGTCTTTCCACCTTGTTTGGTACCAGTGTCATTACTGCTGCTACCCAACTCAGAAGCCCTCCAGCTTCTGGCATTTCTGGGGTCTCCATTCCCATTCCCCATAGACTCGGGGATTATAGACACTCACACCACTGCATGCAGCTTTTATGTGGAATCTGGGGATCCAAACTCAGGTTGTCAGATTTGCATAGCAAGCCCTGATCTGCTGAGCCATCCCCAGCCGTACCTCTGATACTCTTGCTGAGATAAGGCATAGAAAATAAGATACCAGGATGTGGTTGGTCACTTGCCTTTCCTAAGTACAATCAAGTGAAAGCAACTCAACAAGTGTTTATATTGCTATATTATTGCACATGTTTTTATTCTATATATTCTTATTGCTGTTCTTATACCTTTCCCATAAGATCAAGTATGTAATTACTGTCAATATTGCTCTCAAAATTTCATTTTTTAAGTATAAAAAATCAGTTACTGGAAACAGCTCAAGTGTCCCTGCTCAGGGACCCAACTACACAGAGTGATATGTCAAATACAATGGAATTCTAGGCATCTGCAAAAAGGAAGGTGTGTACTGATAAAGAATGAGTTCCACGTTGTATATTATTTTATTCTTTTGACAATTTTATACATGTATAAAATGAGTTAACTTATTTTGCCTCATATCCAATTCCATACCCTTCCCCTCTTTTGTAGATCATACTTTCTAAGTAACTTTTAAGTTGTGGGCTATATATGATATAGTCTGTCATGGTTGGAAATGTGAGTTGTCTCCCACAGGCTTATGTATTTGTATCCTTAATTGATGTTTGGGAAGGTCATGGCACCTTTAGGAGGTAGAGCCTTGCTGGAGGAAGGCATATCACAGAGGGTGGGCCTTGAGGTGGGTCTGCCCTGTCCTGCTTCTGCTCAAAGTCAGCTCTTGCAGTCTCTCTCAGCCTCCATAGTGGGTGTGACTTAAGCAGCCTCCAGCTTCTGCCAGCCATACATCCCTTTTTCGCCATAAAGGACTATATCTCTCCTCTGGAACTGTAAGCTGAATAAATCTCCTTTTTCTCCCCTTAAAGTCGCTTGAGTCCAAGTAGTATCTCACAGCAGCAGAGAGTAACTGACATCGCCCAGTGATGGGGTGCTCAGATAGCATGCAGAAATACTAGGCTCAGCCCTACTGTCCAAGAGAACAAAAGCAAGATGCAGCTGGGTGGGACACACTGGGTGGGCCCACTTGAAATCCCAACATTCAGGTAACAGGGTGAATTCAGCCTGGGCTGTATAGTGAAATCCTTCCTCGGAACTCTGCTCCTTCCCCACAAAAAAGCATGGTTCAGAACAAAGTGTATCCTGGGATTTTTGTTAAATGCATTATGCTCACACACATACAAAAAAAGGCAGTGCTGAGTCAATAACCATTGGAAGGACATGGGATAGATAGAGCATCTTCATTCCCTTCGGGGCTTAGACAGTTTCAGAACAGGGTCACTCTGGGAAAGTCTTTTTTTTTTTTGGTCACTTTTTTTTTTTTGTCACCGTAGAAAAATAAAATTTTTTATTATTATTTCAGCTCATACAAACTTAATAGGTACACCAGTTCCCTCCCTCCCTCCTCCCCCCCAACCCCCTGCTCCCCCTCTCCTCACCCCTCCCTCCCCATCCCCCAGTGCCTCCCACCCCAATTCCCAGAGTCCTTTCTTGTGCATGCCTGACTCTCCTCTGGGCCCTCCTCTCCGATGAAGTACAAGGACCCAATGGCATTTCCCTGAACCCTTTCCCGTGTTCCCCTTAAGCATAGGGACACTACTGGCTATCAATCCCTTGCCTCCAAGGATCTTGGTGCCTTTAGCAGATGCTAAACTTTGTGAGGTCAATAGTGTATTGGACATTGCGCAGGGCATGCAAAGTCCAATTATGATTTCTTTGGCCCTAACTTGTGTGGAGTATCTTGCAAATCATTGCTCCTCCCATCCTTTTGCTCTTACAATCTTACCGCCCCCTCTTAAGCAAATGTCCCTGAGCTTCAGGATGGGGAGAGATTAGTCTGGCCTAGTTCTAGGTGGTTGATATAGAGTCTCTGAAGTTCTGGGTTGTGGTTTGTTGATTTTCTTTTGCAGTTTTGCTGCTCCTGCAATGCCCTTCACTCTATCCTGCTGGGCACTGTATGTCACCCCCTGGTCTGGGAAAGTCTTTGAAGGTCATCCCCTACTGCTGGGATTATCCTGAAGGAACACATTCTGTTAACCCAGAGGAATTGGTTCTAATCCTCCACAGAGATAAGGTCTCTAACCCCCCCCCCCTGCCTTTATGAAAGGATATGGAGATGAGCTCTCCATTACAGATAAACTCTACCTTGAGGTCAGTCACAAGATCAGTTGGGCTGGGCCCGATATGAACAGACCAATGAGATGTAGGGGACCAAAAGCTCCATCAAGTTTGCAGAAACTGGAGCTAACCAATGAGGAAAAGCCACTTTTCCCAGGCTTACCTAACCTTATAAATAACCCTGACCCTGCCAGTTGTCTTTAGCTCCCTTGCCCTCATGGACTTTATGTCTGGAGTCCGTGGACGTTCTAGGACGCTCTTGCCCCTTTCAGGTTCATATCTGTGAGTTGAATTCTTCTTTCTTCTAATAAACTGCCTTAGTCTTATATCCATGTTCTGGTTTCAACCTTGGACTCCTGGACACATTAAAACCCTTCCCCGCAACAGGGCCACACCAGTTTCTAGGAATAAGAGCTTGCCCGTCACCTTAGACCTTTCGTTTCACTGATGATTGAGCCAAGGAGATGCGTTGCCTATTTAAAATGTAAAGAATTTTTGGGGGTCTTGGCCTCCTGAACACTAAAGTCACAGGCGTGCCCCATGGGGCTTGGCTTGCGTGGTAGGGATCCAACCAGGGGTTCATGCATGTGAGGTAAGGCTAAGTGCTCCACAAACTGATACCCAGCCTTTAAGTACATAAATATGGATTAATGCTAAGAATATTCATACCTCCAGAAAGCAAACCTCACTACCTTAAGCAACTGTGGGAATATTCTAGGGCTGTATCATCCACATGGTTACCCGAGTCCTTGAGAGACAGGCTCTGCAACTCTGGGGTTTTCATTTGCTTTCACTGAAATGAAATTTGATTTCAATAGCTGCTTGGAGCTGAGGCCTGCCACATTGATCTGGGCGGGGTTTGAGTCTGTCCTGTTTACACCTGAAATCAGAGCTGCTTTGGGAGAAAGAATTGGTCTTTTCAGCTCTTGGGGCAACACTGCTTGTTGTAAGTCTAAGAAAATGCTGACCCTTGCCTTTGCCCTTGAATTTACCATCATCGATGTTACCACCATTCATGTTTCTTGAAGTGAGCGACTGTTGGATTTGAAAATTCTCTTTATTTGGCCAAGGGCAAAAAAAGGGCAATTTTGTCTTTTCTCTAGACGTGTGTGGAGGCATCCTGTTGGCAGTCAGTTCGTAGTCTTGCTGTGGATTCCTTCTTGTGCACATCTCCCCTTCCCCAGGTCCCCATTTGACGTGCCAGGCACTCGTTCCCTGACTAGCAGCTGTTGTCACAAGAGGACAGTTTGCATTCTTAGCCAGCAGCTGCCAGAAGCATTTCTAATCTGGTTTTGGCAGGAAGTAAGTGCACAAGTGGAAGCCAAGTGAAAGAAGCTTGAAAAATAAACAGGATAACTTGGGGCGGCCGGAAGGTATCTTTCTGCTGTGGTCCATCTTAGTAACTCATTAGCATGACTAGACCAGAGGCCTTCTGGGATAGGGATGTGTTTAGTCATGTTTGAAATCCAGATCTGGAGTCAGCAGGATTGCTCAGCAGGTAAGGCACCTGCTTGCAAACCTGCAGACTTGAGTCCCATCTCCAGCCACATGGTAGAAGGAGAACGCTGACCTCCAATAGTCGTCCTCTGGCCTCTGCCCATGAGCGATGCAGGCATTTGTTCTCCCTCTCTCCCGTCTCTCTTTCTTTTTTCTTTCTCTCTGTTTTTCTTTTTCTCTCTTTCTGTCTCTCATATGTAAGCAAAACATTTTCTCTCTCTTTAATAATTTAAATATTTTTTGGAATAAAAAAATTCCCGATCTAATACTAGGACTTAGTGGTAAAGCTTAGTGGGCAAAGTACTTGCTTGGCATGCACAAAACCCTGAGTTCGATCCCCAGCACCCCATAAGTCTGGTGTGGTAGTGCAGACCTGTAGTCCTAGCACTCAGGAGGATCAGAAGTTCAAGGCCAACCTTGGCTACAGGGTGAGACTGAGGCCAGCCTGGGCTACCTGAGATCCTACCTCAGAATGAGCAAATAATCTAGAATCTGCCTCGAGGCCTGGAATAGGCCAGTAGGAGATTATTATTGTTTTTATTTTTAATGTTTAGCTGTACTGCAAATTTGTTTAATTAATTTAGTTCAGATCTTAAAACTGCTTCTCATCTAAGACAAGGCGTTGGCTGGTAATTAGTGGTTATGGGTCCCTCCGCTCCACTCCTAGGTGCTTCACAGAGTCACCCACCCTCTGCTTTGCAGAAAAGCATTTCTCTTCCTCCAACCTTATGTGTGCATCCAATCTGCAAGCAAGCTGATTCTTATGTACAGGGAGCAAAACCGCATCTTCCTTGGCCTCCATTTCCTTCCATTGTCTTCTGCCTCCTTAGAAGGTCCAGGTGTCCCCCACCTCTCAGAAACTCCACAGAAGGTGCAATCCAGGAGGGAGAGCAGGGTTCTGACTGCTGCCGGCCTGTGTTCACCATGCCTGATTTTCCTCGCAGACCTTCACTGCCTGGTGCAACTCCCACCTACGGAAAGCGGGCACCCAGATTGAGAACATCGAAGAGGACTTCAGGAACGGCCTCAAGCTCATGTTGCTGCTAGAAGTCATCTCAGGTGTGTGTGTGGAGCCCCAGCTACGCTGCGGCTATGATGGGACCATGCATCACTGTAAGGGACCATGCAGAACTGCCCACTGAATGTGTCTGCATAGGAACACCATGTTGCAGGCTAGGAAAACCCTTTCCAAAGAGCACTCCCCTGGAGTCGTTTTTCTGCTCTAAAAGCCGAAGTGGATTCTGGCTGCAGCAGACTTGTTAAAGTAACGTTTGAAGCGGGGCGTGGTGGTACAGGCCTACATTCCCAGCACTCAGGAGGATCACTGTGAGTTTGGAGGGCAGCCTGGACTACACGGGGAGTTCCAGGCTGGGATACATAGTGAGCTCCTGTCTTAAAGTAACGACAGCACAAATTAAAGCAGAATAATGAAAGGTTAGGGCTGGCCACATGGCTCCGTCGATGAAGTGCGTGCTATGCAAGCACGAGGCCCTGAGTCTGGATCCCACGCGCCTGTGAAAAGTCAGGCCTGGGCTGGTGCATCTGTAACTCCTGCACTGAGGAGAAGTAGGTAGATCCCGGGGCTTGCTGCCAGCTTGGACAGCCCAACTGGGGAACTCCAAATTCAGTGACAGACCCCGTCTTAATGGTGGAGAACAGTGAAGGAAGTTACCCTGATATAAACCCTGAACATAAGCCTCCACACATAGGCGCACGATGTGCACACATATGTACACTGCACATCTCCACACAAGACAGGAAAATAATGACATTTATATGCCTATCCCCCACCTTCACGCCTTCACTTCTCCCCACCCTACTGCTTGCTCTGCCCTTCGTCTGCCCAGTGTGTATTCCAGACGCGATCTGTCTCCAGAAGGCCGGAGCATGTGAACTTCAGCAGGATCCTTTAGAGTCTCGTTTCCCTGAGTTAGCACTGCACATGGCCCTTGTGAACCATAGCTGTGAGGAGGCTGGTGAGCCTGCCCCATCCATATATCTTCATAACCTGGTGTTGAAGGTGCCAGCAGCCGCCCGACCTCTCTGAGCTAGCCAGCGACTCCAAATGCTTCAAGAACACTAACTGGCTTCCCTCTTTTTGGATGTGACTGAGGGCCAGGTGCTCCTGGCAACTCCGCCAGCCTGTGGCCTTAATCCCATGGCTCCCGCTCTCATATCGGCCTTGAGCACGTTTGGGACTGTGTTCCCTCCCTTCCGATCCACTGCTATAGCAGGGTAACCCCATCCACTTCAGGAAAACCGGAATGACTTTCTGTGTCTTGCTTCTGAGCCAGGGGTGATCCTGCATGATTCTCTTGTCTTCCTCAGGGGAAAGGCTGCCCAAACCCGACCGTGGCAAAATGCGGTTCCACAAGATCGCCAATGTCAACAAGGCTTTGGATTACATCGCCAGCAAGGGGGTGAAGCTGGTGTCCATTGGGGCTGAAGGTGAGAAGTGACCTTACAAGGGTGGTCTCTCCTTCCTCCCATCATGTACTGTGCATGCTGTGTGAGCCCTCCTGCTGGGAACTGGATTTGGAGACATGAGAACCAGGGACCAAGGCCTGGGTTTGTTTTTGAGGAACAGCATCAAGTGTAACATCATGTCTTCTCCAGACCCTTCACTGGAATGAGAAAGAAGTCACACATCTGTGACTCTTGATTGGAGCTAATTACTAGGGTCAGGCATGAGGGTGCGTGCGTGTCCATCATCCCAGGACTCAAGAGGTGCGGGTGGGAAGACTGGGAGGTCAAGATCAGCCTGGCTGTGTAGGGAGTTCAAGGCCAGCCCTGGATCGATGGTGAAATCCTGACTCTGAAGGAAGGAAGGGAGAGAGGGAGGGAGGGAGGGAGGGAGGGAGGGAGGGAGGGAGCTCCTGATGTCTAGGAGGAGCAGCTTCCTCATTCTCTGTTGCAGATTGGGCACCTGGGGAGGCCAGGAGCTGGGACATGGATCTCACACAGCCCAGTTCTTTTCCTGCTCTCTGCAAAAGGCTGTAGGAAGGACCAGGGCAGACATAAGAGTGTGTTCTCTCTGTCTGGTGTCAGGAGTCTTCGGAATGTGGTTTTCATGATGATGTACATGCAAGGTTTTGCTTACACTGAACTCAGAGTTCATTTAAATGGGGCATTTGCTTTGAATTCTATGTTTGCAAGCAGATAGTCAGAGATTATTGTAAAAGCATGACTGGTCTGTGTGTCATGTACACTTCCAGTCTAGTAGTGCTGCAGTCAGAATGGGGGGGCACTGATCCTGTGTTATTTGTCCATGAACCTTTTGTTTTCTCACTCGTAGAAATTGTCGATGGCAATGTGAAAATGACACTGGGTATGATCTGGACCATCATCCTTCGCTTCGCCATTCAGGACATCTCAGTTGAAGGTAAAGGACCCGGAGGGGGGAGGGTCTGTGTCTTAGCTTCTTTCTCTATTGCTCTGACAAAAGCAACCTCAGGGAGATGGTAGCTCAAGGGTCTGTCAAGGCAACAGGAACTCCATTGCTGTCGTCAATTCCTGGGGGCATTGGGGAATAAGAAATTTTATTCCAGCTCACAATTCTGGTTACAGTCTGTCATGGCAAGAGAGTTACCAGCAAGAACCAATGGAAGTGGCCACACTACAGCTAAAATAAGGAGCAGATGGGGAGAAACGGGGCATGTCAGCTTGCTAAATACATAGCCAACTCTGTCCGCTTTGTCTGCCTATCCAGACATGGTCCTGCACGCTATGGGCTGAGATCATTCAATTATGGATGGTGCCCATATCAATGATGCAACCAGGACAACCTCCTACAAGCTTTCTCAGAGACCTGCCTTAACTATACAGTTCCTTGTAAGTGTGCCTGAGGCCCACCTTCCATATATCCATGCAGACAGTTGAAACTCACTCACCAACACAGTATCCACAGTCAGTCACATGTGTGTGTGTGCAGGGCATGATGGCCTGCACCTACAGCCCAGTATTCAGGAGGCTGAGACAGAAGGATCATGAGTTTGAGGCTACTCTGGGCTGTAGTACTAGGTCAACCAGGGCTACAGTGAGCTAGTGTACCTAAGAAGTGATGGGAATCCGTTTTCAAGACAGCACATGTTCTTTACGGGAGGTTCAGCTTTCGGTATTTAAGTTTATAAGCATGTAAAAGCCGGCACAGTGGCTGAGGAGATGCCCAGTGGATGCTACACAGACGTGAGGACCAGAATTCAGATCCCAGAACCCAAGAAATTCCAGGTGGCGTGGCAACCTGCCTGTAATTTTGACCTCAGAAAGTGGAGACTAGGGATCACCAGGGCATGTATATCTGTGAGCTCTGGGTGTGATTAGAAACTTGCCTCAACAGAATAAGGTAGAAGGGCAATTGAGAACGATTCCTGATATCAGCCTCAGACCTTTACACAAACATGCTCCAAGACACATATGAATATACAGATGTGTACTCCTCCACACACATATACACATGGGGGGGTGTCTGACATAGTTACATCACACTGCTGTTTCTTTCAGCAGAAACTTTTAGGAATCATCTCTTTGTTTCATCATTGTAAGGGAATGCACTTAATAAGGCTACATTCTGGAGAAGTTTTCAAGTGCAGACTATTAATTCAGCCAGCTGTCATTCCCAATCTTCAGTGAGGTTTTAATGCCATCATGTCGGTTTGATTTTTTTAGATGACATAAATGGGTTTGGGGTGCTAAAAAGGGAATCCCTCAAGTGATTAGAAGTTCTCTCAGGACATATCCTGCCAGCTTCTTGTCACCTGCCTCAGTAAGTGGGCAAGTGGCTGATTTTTAATGACTACTGTTGGTGAGTCACTAAAACCACAGGAAAGACTACCATCGGAGCATGTTGTAGCCCCACCACTCACCGTCATGTAGGACAGCTGTTAATTGCCAAACTAGGGGAAGCTGACAGTTGGCAGCTGATCTACCCTTCAGCACATCCTGCAGGCATATGTACTGTGCTTCGAGGACTTAGTAAGCAAGGTCTGATCTTC
Organism: Typhlomys cinereus; assembly: GCA_023101885.1. Lineage (NCBI taxonomy): Eukaryota > Metazoa > Chordata > Mammalia > Rodentia > Platacanthomyidae > Typhlomys > Typhlomys cinereus. The sequence continues at coordinate 3,543,560 of JALPQD010000200.1, read as the reverse complement.
AGAATGTCAAGGTGATAACTTGGGATCAAACTGAAATTCATTAAAATATCTTGGAGTGCAGTGGGTGTATGAAACAGTGCCAAGGATTATGACTTGATTAGAAAGGCACAGTGGCAAAAAGGTTTTGTTGGAAGAGAGAGAGAGAGATAAAGAGAGCCAGGAGGGGGCAGAGAGAGAGAAGGAGAGAAGAGATAAATAGACTGATAAATATATGTCAACTCTAGTTTCATTTTGTTGGACACAGTTACGTGAGAGGCTTTGAGGAGCCGGTCAGAGGTTTGGACCCTCCAAGAAGCAGATGCTAAGGCATAGTCAGTTTGTCTTAGTCTGCTTGGTACATTATGAGAAATACTAGAAATGTCTGGCAAGATAGCTCACTAGTAAGGCACCTGCTTGCAAACCTGGTGACCTGAGTTCAGTCCTCAGAAACCCACAGAGTGGAAGAGAACTAGCTTCCAAAAATTATTCTCTCACCTCCACCCATGCTCCAGGGCATGTACATTGTCATGGTTCGAATGTGAGTGTCCCCCACAGACTCATGTGCTTGAATCTTCAGTTGTTTCGGAAGGTCTCGGCACCGTTAGAGGTGAAGCCTTGCTGGAGGAAGGCAGTCACAGGTGTGGGACTTGAGGTTTTCTCTTGTAGCAGTTCTGCAAGTTTGCAGACTCTTTGATGGACGTGACTCAGGCCTTCTCCAGCTTCTGCCAGCCAGCCGTGCCTTTTCCTCCATAATAGACTGTATCTCTCCTTAAAACCATAAACTGAATAAACCTTCCTTTCTCCCTTAAGTTGTTTGACTTTGATGGTGTCTCACAGCAGTCTCTCTCTGTGTCTCCTTAGTCTCGCTTAAATATTACAAAAAAAACTAAAAATACTTCATCATGGGGGTGAGTTAACACTTTATTTCCCCCAAAGTTCTGTAACTGAGTATCCAAGATGAAGATGCCAGTAGATTTTGGTGAAAAAACTCTTCCAGGTTTGCCTGGCCTTCTTGCTGTAACTGTAGGACGAATGGAAAAGAGGAGAGAGAGACAGAAGGAAGGAGGGAGACAAACAGCATTCAAAGAAAAGAGCTCCCTGCTGGTCCTCTCACAAAGGCACTACTCCCAGCGTGGACCTCACCTCCTGACCTCATGAGCACTGACCGCTTTCTAGTGACCTCATCTCTCAATACCTGGGGTTTAGAGCTTCAGAGTTTGAATTTGGAGTGGGTAGAAGGACGACCTACTTTCATTGCAAAACAGAAGTATAAGAGATTTCCTGGGGCAGTGTTGTGCAGGGCAAACCTGGGGAGCACAAGATGCTGGGGAGCCAACCAGATCTCGAGCCAGGAGGCTAAGGCAGAAGTGTCCTGAGTTTCTGGCCCAGGCTGCTGCACAGAGATCCTGTCTCAAGAAAGAAGATGGCCAACGAGGTCATGCGGCCCAAGAAGGCTCTGACCCTGGGCTTCATGACCTTGAGGATACCCGTGCCCACAACAGGGGCATGTGATCCATATCAAGCTCAGCGAGCCCACAAAGGACCTGCTGACAGCCAGGGCAGCACCACCATTCAAGTGGACACAGCATCCAAGATGAACCACGCTACAAGCCAGTAGACAGGCTTCACTTACAAGCCCATGACCAGTGTATCCTAAGACTGCTGCGTGTGCTGCAGACCCTGACTAGGGGCCTGAGGACAACAGCTTTGTGGGCTGCACAGAGTGACCCAGGGGCAGAGAGTACAGGATGCGCCTGCCTGGCCCCAGCCGTCCACAGACTGCTGTACCTGTTTAAGTTTTAGATCAAGTCCCAGAGGAGTTTATTGTTGTTGTTTTTTAATACATATTTTGGGCTGGGAAGATGGCTCAGGAGTTAAGACTCTGTTTTACAAACTGAAGGTCCTGAGTTTGGATCCCAGATCCCATGTAAAAATACTAGGGGGAAACGGTGATGGCCTGCACTTCCAGGTTTGGTAGGTGGAGCCTGGGAAATCCCAGAGCTAAGCAAGAAGGAGATAGAAGCAATGCAGGATGATTCCCAAAGCCACCCTTGATCTTCCACAGGGACACATAGTATACACACACACACACACACACATGAATAAATGTCAAAAAATTTAAAATCCCTGAGATTGGTAGTCCTGTCAAAGCCTGGGGTGGGAAAAAGCAGGAAGAGTGAGGGCCAGTGAGAAGTGCTGTGGCTACCATGGAGTGCTGTGGGGTGCTGTGGCTACCATGGGGTGCTGTGGGGTGCTGTGGCACATCCAGAATCCAAGCAGTTCAGGAGTCTGTGCCAACTGTGGCTGCAACAGCCTTAGGCAGTGTGGTTGGTAGTGCAGAAAACATGCAGGCAGAGTGGCTGGCAGTGCAGAGGTACTGTGGCATCAGTTGTCTGCCTTGCTGTCTCCTGCTTCGACTTTACCCTCTGAGGTCCCTCAAGTATTGGAAGTTTGTGGCTGGGTTGCTCAAGCTTCCATTAGAAAAGGCGCAGTGGCAACCGGCCCACTGGGACGTCTGTTTCCCACAATAGCAGTGTTTTTCTTGCTGGACACTTTTTCTTGGTGTCATTGCAGAAACATCGGCCAAGGAGGGTCTGCTGCTGTGGTGTCAGAGGAAGACGGCCCCGTACAGGAACGTGAACATCCAGAACTTCCACACCAGGTGGGCACCGGGTCTTGGAGCCCTGCCTGTCTCCCCAGAGCTCATGCTGCCTGAGCAGGGCTGTCTCCTGGAGCCCAGGAGCTCCATGGCTGCCTGAGGAGCAGTTCACATAGCAGAACAGTAGCTGCAGAATTGCCGGAGCTCAGAGTCTTCCGAGAGACTGTTTCCAGGCCTGGGTACCAAGGAGCTGGCAGTGTGTTAAGTGGAGCCTCTCTGCAGAGTCCTTCGTGGTTGTGTCTGCCATATCCGTGCTGGGAGAGGTGTCTGCCTGTCAGTGCTGACCAGCTGGGTCTGCAGCCCCATCCCACCCCCAGGGACTCCTGCGCCTGGTCCTTCATGCTTAGCCCATCAGCTTTACCTGATGAAATATGGGAAAATGCAAGAGCGGAGCCTGGCCCGACAGGAAAGCACAGTGCCGTGTGTGGGTGGCCTCCTTTTAGAATGGTTCCTGTGATCCTCTCCTGTGAGAGAGGAGTTAGCTCTGTTTTCATCTCCCATGCATACATGTGTGTCTACGGATAATGAGAGAAAGGAGGAACCAGAACACATCAGTGAGAGATTGGGGGGCACTTCTGATGAGAAAGATATCCTTAGGGCATCTCTTGCAAGTGGCGCCAAGCCTCAAGCCTGAGCTCTACACCCACTGAGCTCGTCCTGTTGTCCTCCTGCGACCCTAGTACAGGTCCTTCTGTGTGACCCCGGCACCCTCCTTCCGCTCAACCCTTGGGGCAGAACCCACCACCCCTGTGCTCACTGACCTCGCTGTCACCATTCGGTCACAGGCACACGGAGCCGCTAGTGTAGCGTCTGTTCTGGCTGGACATCAGAGTCCGCCCTGTTGCCTCGTGACTTCCCTGCATGCCACCACCACCATGGGGACACATGTACTCGGGGTGCTGAAGTCAGGGATCATTCTGCAAGGCCAGCCCAGGCTCTATCGCAGGACCCTTTCTCAGTAAACGAATGGGTGACCCAGTAAAGTAACCACTTGGGCAAAAGCAGAAGAGTCTCCAGGAGTGATTAGTGGTTTTAGAAGGGGCCTAAGGATTCCCAGAGGGAGTAGCTCCTGGACAACCCTCGGTATGGATGTCCTTGGGGGGCACCTACTGTGCATCACAGGGATGAGGACCAGAATGAAGACAGGAGCAAGGAGGAAACCCACCGCTGGAAGGGTTGGATTCATCCTCTCCTGAGCAGCCGGTGCCAGCACAGGGCAGATGGGGGAGGTAACCATCCAGCTTACCCCTCTCTGGCTAGGCCAGGGCCCCCAGTAAGACAAGTATCCCCTAAAAGACCAGAACCCCCAGCAAGGCAAGTATCCCCCAAAAGACCAAGGCCCTGGCAAGACTGACCCTCATGCTCAAAATGAAAGGTAAGGAAAAGGGTGTGGAGGTGAGAGGCCATGCCCACAAGGGGCCATCAGACTGTCACTCGGTGGGCGTGGGGAAGGTCCCTTGGGTGCATGACATCACACTGGGAAAGCTGGCCTCTCGCGCCAGGAATGCTGGGGTTCTCGCCATTAACCCGTGTTCCTCTTCTCCTCCGTGGTGTAAAGCTGGAAAGACGGCCTTGGACTCTGTGCCCTCATCCACAGACACCGGCCTGACCTCATTGACTACTCAAAGCTGAACAAGGTCATTCTGGTGGCCCGGCATGCAGCGCCTCCAACTGTTGAACCCAGCATGTCACCCGAGAATGAGCACATCAGCACTAACTAGCATAGACTCTGTCTGTCCACAGAGTCCCCCAAAAGCCTGTCCTCCCAGGTGGCCAATCCTACAGGAACAGTGGGAAGGGCCGTGGAGAGGGAGGACGTGTGAGGGAGGAAGGCTTGACGTGTTTTACAGATCTTACGTCCTCACAGGACAGGGAGGAAGAAAAGTTCAAATGCCCCAAGCTTCTATGTTCTTTTATGCTTTTTTCAGTATTTTTGGTGTCAGCACTGGGGGTGCACCCAGGATCTTATGCAGCCAAGGGCAGCTCTCTACCGTGGGCTGCATCCCAGCCCTCATTCCCTCACCTTTCTGGGGGTTCCAATGCCTTCACTAGAGTCAGTGAGCTCGTTTCTCACACAAAGGCTGTCTCAGTTACGTAACTTAGTTACATAAGAGATATCAATTATTGCTTGCCTCCCAGAAATTTGGAGGGAAACTTGTTTTTGAGAAAACTGAGCTTCAACAACATGAATGTTCAATATATCTTAATCTCAGATTAGTATTCTAATTTTTTATTTCAGGGGTGGGAGTGTTGACAAATGGTCTCATGTAGCCTAGTCTGCCCATCAGCTTGCTGTGTAATCAAAAATGGCTTTGAGAGCTTGATCTTCCTGCCTTCACCTCCCGAATGCTGGGGTTACGGGCAAGCACCACCCTGTCAGTTCGTTCTTTACATATAGTTCTAGAGCCAAGCGTTGCGTTGCTCGCAGTGAACCCAGCCCTGGCAAGTCTGAGGCTGAGTTTGGAGTCAACCAAGGCCATGTAATAAGACCTTGTTTCATAAGGAAAAAAAATAGTTTTAAAGTATAAGTTTCATGAAGCAAAGAAAAATCAGGGGTCCCTCCAAAGCAGAGATTCAGGACTGCGCATGTGGGTTGCCTCTATGGTGTGCTCTTGGGTGTGCCCCTGGCGGTGTAACCTGCACGTGTCCTCCGGCTGCTGGTGTGCTTAGCCGACCGTGCACGCGTGTTGTGTGTTTTGAGGTGGAGTTTGACACTACTGCATGCATTCCTCACCAATGTGGCGTGGTTGGTTGTAGGGGAGTGTCCTGCTTCCCTCATCTGTCTTCTGGCCCACCCCTGTCACCCCTATTTCTTCCTTCAGAGGGGTGCGTGCAGGCTATTGTGTTCTCCAAGGTGAGTGTACAGCAGAGTGTGGAGATTGCCGGCCCTGCAGGCACGTGTTCTCCTTTCCCCCAGTCATGTGAAGCTCTGGCCAGTCTCACCCAGGAGTCTTTATTGCATTTGCAACATGAAGAACTTGCTCTGAATAGATGCTTCAGCAGTGGTTCAAATGATCGGTGTACTACAGAGGTGGGATTGGTCAGCTGTAGCGTTTGGGAAACGATGGTTACTAACAGCAACTTGCCATGTACCCACTGCTACATCAGACCCTGCTATAAGTAAATGTATGTGAACATTTATAAAAATATATGAACATGTATACCATGCATATGCATGTATGGCAAATTACACATGTTCATTAAAGCTTATTCTTAAGTTCTATTTTTTGTCTGTTTGTTTGAGACAGGGTCTTGCTGTGTTGCCCAGGCTGGTCTTGAACTCATGGTCAACCTCCTGCCTCATCCTCCCAAGTGCCAGGTTACTGACATGAATCACATTGGCCAGTTTTAGTGCTCTTGCAGCTCCAGAGCTGTAGACCAGAAAGTGGGAATGCCAGTGACCTGCTCAGGGTCATGTGAACCAAGACTGAGCTAGGAAAAAAAAAAAAAAACCCACATTTTCTCTGTAATTGATCATCTAAACTAGATAGTTTCCACAAAATCTCAGGATCATCACCAGGTTTTTGACCCCAGAATCTTATGCAGTTTTTTAAAATAGCCAAAAAATAAACTTCTACTCAATTGGTAGACTTCATATAAGCCCATGCATAAAAGATGTAGGTTAGATTTTCTTGATGAGGTTAATCAATGATTCTATGCTTTATTAAAACAATATTTAGAGATGGAGAATTGGCTCAGGGTTAAGACTCTGCCTCACAAGCAGAAGATCCTGAGTTTGGATCTCAGGTCCCACATAAAAACACCAGGCACAAATAGTAGTGGCCTGTATTTCTGGCCCTGGTGGGCAAAGCCTGGGAAATCCTACAGAGAATCAAAAAGAAGGTAGAAGCAGTCCAGGATGATTTCTGAAGTCATCCTTGGTCCCCCTACAGGGACACACACATACACACACACACACACACACACACACACACACACACTCATATATACACACACACAAAATAAAAATAAATAAACATTTAAAAAATATTTAGTTGAAAAGTATAAGGGCCTGAACTATTCCTATGCACTGCGGGCCAGCTCCGTGTCAGTCTGAGCATGCTGAACACTTTTTGGAATATGCACCTTTTAGGTATTCCCTGGTCATAGTGTGATGGCCACACTGCGGAGTCCTGTGGGTCCGAGATTCAGTTAAAAATGATTCACGCAGGGCTAGAGAGATGGCTTAGGGATTAAAACATTGCCTTCCAAGCAGAAGGACCTGAGTTCAGATCCCAGATCCTATATAAAAATGGCAGTGGCCTGTGCATTGGGCCCTGGAAAGCAGAACCTGAAAATCCCAGAGCAAAACAATAAGAAGGTAGAACAATCCAGGATAATTCCCAATGTCTTCCTTGGGCCTCCGCAGAGACATACAATGCCACACACGTAACACGCCACACCTACACAACATACACATACACACAAAAAAGTATTTTATGTCAATCCTGAATGAACACTACTTTTCATCTAGATTTTTCTGTCTTAACTCATTAATTTCAGACTGATATTAATTTATTTAATAGCTCCAAACAATGCCTCTTGAATATTTAGGGTTTTTTTTTTTTAGTATATCGGTTATGTATTTCTGCTAATTGTGTTATATGTGTTTAAGGACTTTGACAGTGGAAGATAAATGCAATCTTTGAGGAAAAAATTACTGTTATGGTTTGGATATAATTTGTCCCCCACAGTCTCACTTGTTTGAATCCTTAGTTGATGTTGGGAGGGCTCCAGCACCTTTAAGAGAAAGGCAGTCACAGAAGGTAGACCTTGAGGCTGGCTAGCCCTGCCTTGCATCTGCTCTTAACAGTTTGCAGCGAGCCACCCCACTCCTGTGCCTTTTCCACCAAAACAGAGAGTATGGCTCCTCTGGAATGGTAAATTAAATAAAACTCCCTTCTCCCTTAAGTTGTTTCATGGTGTCCCACAACAGCAGAAAGAGTAACTCGCCACAGTTTCCATTACGAATTTGTGGAAGCTTTCTAAGACTTCGGGACTGTTAAGATGGTTTTGGTGGAAAAAAGCACTTGCTATTCCAGCCTGTCAGCCTGGGTTCAATCCCTGGGATCCACAAGATGCAAACACACATGCACAAACACATACAAAATAAATTAATAACATATAAAATAACCAATGTGTTAAGCCAGGTGTGCAGGTACAGCCTTGTAATCCCAGTACTTGGGAGGCAGAAGCTGGAAGACCTAGAGTTCAAGACCAGCCTGTGTCCTGAGAAGCCATGTCTCAACAAACCAAAATCAGACAAATAAAAGACAGAGCACATTGTAGTGAACATCCTTTGAGATCGCTTTTCAGATCAGAAAAAAAGTATCTTCTGTGATTCTTTTCAAATGCCAGACATTTCCTCCAGAGACCGGGAAGCAGCTGTTCTAGCACATGTTCTTACCAAGGTCAAATGGCAGACAGCTTGTCCTCCTGCGGAGCCGGGCCCCCCTAACCCTTTGCCCTTGTGGCACGAGTAGAGTTGCATGGACTTTGTTGAGTTTGTGGACTTTATGTTGTTTCTCTGGATGCTAGACGTGACCAAGTAAAGACAGGAAGGAGAGTCACTGTGACAGTTGTGGTCCTGTGTAGGTGGGAAGTGTCTCCCCAAAACATTGCTCCTAAGTCCTGCTTCAGGATTTATAACCTGGTTGTGTTGTTTTTCATGCAGGATGACCCCATAGGAAACATTAACTTGGCCATGGAAATTGCAGAGAAGCACTTGGATATCCCCAAAATGCTAGATGCTGAAGGTGAGATGGGAATTGTGCTAGGGAGTTACAGAGAAATCGACAAGTGGGTCGGGGTGGGGTGGGGTAAGGGTGAGTGTGGGAGGATTTGGTGGCTGCGTGACCTCTGAAGCACTTGGGGCTCCTGACAAAGTTCTCCAGCTGCATGAGTGTTAGAGCTTTGTATCTAACTGGTTCACATATAACCTTGCTCAAAATAGGCCAGCAGACCTACAGAGAAAGGGGTTAGAGAAACATCTGACTTTGACTGAGAGGAAGGATGGTTCTGTATATAGATAGGTAGGTGATGATAGATGGACGAATGAGTGAGAGATGACAGAGAGACGACGGATAGGTAGGTGAGTCATAGTTAAATAGTTAGATGATAGATAGGTGGATGATGGGTAACCTAGGTGACAGAGACAGGCAAATAGATGATAGAGGTGATGGGAAGATGATAGACAGACACATAATAGAGATGATGGATAATAGATATATGAGAGAGATGATAGATGGTAGACGATAGTAAGTGGATAGATAATGGATAGGTGATCCAGGAAAGGTAGAGAAAGGTGATAGGTAGATAGATGGATGATCGATGATAGGTGGATGATGGGTAACTAGATGACAGAGACTGGCAGATAGATGATAGAGGTAATGGGTAGATGATCAGTAGATAGATGATAGAGATGATGGATAATAGATATATGAGAGAGATGATAGATGATGGATAGATGATAGAGGAGAGGAGAGAAAGAGGTGATAGGTAGATAGTTGATAGGTAGATAGAGATATAAATAGAGCCATAGATTACATACATAAACATATAACACACACACCAATGCATACATATGTAATAGTACAGGAAATTGAGCCGAGGGTAATCTAGGTAAGCACTCTAACTGAGATGTGTCCTAGACCTCCTTCTGTTCACTTTTTATTTTTGAGTCAGGAGCTCCTGTTCTATCAGGTTACCCAGGCTGGCTTTTTCTGTTGTCTAAACAGGCCTTGAATTTGTGCTCTCCTGCCTCAGCCTCTCCAGTAGCTGGGATCATAGTCTGTACCACTGGAGCTGCTGGCATGGGCAGACAGGCAGATAGATAGACAGACAGGCAGGCAGACAGACAGGCAGGCGGGCGGGCGGGTGGGCGGGCGGGCAGGCAGGCAGGCAGGCAGATAGACAGACAGGCAGGCAGACAGGCAGATAGACAGACAGGCAGACAGGCAGATAGGCAGGCAGACAGGCAGATAGATAGACAAACAGGCAGGCAGGCAGGCAGACAGACAGTCAGACAGACAGACACAGATAATGTTGATAGGTATATTGATAGATACTAAGTTTGTTCATTTTTTAATAACAACATGTATTTTTCTTCACTGTATAGAGGTAAGTTCAGTAAATCTCTTCATAAAATTTACTACTTAAGGAAAAAACAATGTTTCCTTCCAGTTGAAAAGAAATCTAAAGAGTTTAATTTAAAATATAGAACAATCCGTCATCACTATACCATCTGGAGACTTTCTCGTTTCGTTTTCAGCTTATCTAAATTGAGTCTAACTTTGTTGTGTCTGAAAGAACGTCTGTTTACTTCATATCTTAGCAGCCCCCCTTCTGGGGACTTGGTTCACATGCTCTTTGTGCCCTTGTCATGTAGTGGGTTCGTGTGGGTCACATAGAGATTTGGAGACCATTCATTCTTTTACCTGAGATCCAGCTCCCTCGGTTGACATCTGCTAAACATTAATGAGCCAGACCTGTTGTGAGAACGGTAGGTGATTTTGTAGAGTTTCTACCCTCCAAGGATCTGCATTTATCCATTGCTCTGCTGTTAATAGTATTATCCCTGTGGGAATTCTACCCCAGAGTCTGTCTTGTATTTCTCTTCATGTTGGCAAATTCCTCAGGGTTGTCATAACAAGAACACAGTAGATTTTCCCCTCCCAGCTTGGAAGCTATAAGTTTCAACTTTGGCTCAGTGGGTCTGAAGGGTGTAGGGAGAGGCCCCAGGTGTCCTCTGCAGTGGCAACGTGGACCCAGGCATCCTCTGCTTTCAGAGTCTGCCGCCACCTTTCATTCACACCACAAAGACCTTCTGGGTGAAGGACTTCACTGGGTTGCTCCCGGAGACTCTCCTTCTAGCCGCTGAAGATGAGCATTTTGCAGCCGGACCTAGTATTACCACTTTGTTCATTCGGATCCTCATGTGGTGCAGGCACTTGCATTTCAATTTCAAATTGTCTCTTTGGTTTCTCCAAAGCTCTGTAGAGGGAGAAAGTCAAGCAAGAAAACCAAAGTTTTCCTTTGCTTTTTTCCTTTTCCTTTCCTTTCCCGCCGTCATTTCCAGCGTATTTGCATTTGTCTCTCATTGGACCTGTCTATGTGGTGAATAGCCGTTTAGTCTTGAGCTAATATCCACAATGTGTTAGTTTGTCTATCCTCCTGTGTTAAGCCTCCTGGTGTCTGCTCTAACTCTAGGGCAAAAGCCATTTTGAAACCCTGTGCCTGGGTTTCCTTAGTGTCCTGGCCTGGCTCTGTAGGCACTGTCCCTTTATCCTCCACACCCAAGGGGACATGTTGCATTGCTACTGTTTCCTCTTCTTGTCTCCCTCTTTTCATCTCTGTCTCTGTCTCTGTCTCTCTCTCTATTTCAAGATAGCATCTCATTGGGTAGTCCAGGCTGGCCTCAGTCTCACTTAGTAGTCCAGGCTAGCCTTGAGTCACTGGCAGTTCTTCTTCTTGAGACTGTGGTTACAGACGTGACCCACCATGCCCGACTCCAGGCCCTTCCATCTTTCCTTTCCAACAGTTTAGGAGAATGCTCTCCTGCTGTTGCTGGCTTTGTGGAGTAGTTTTACACGGGAATCCTCTGCAGACCGGTGTGAGCCTGCCTCATAGCCACGGCAGCCACAGCACTCCAGCGGTCCTGTTCAGTCTGCCACAGAGTCGTGGCGGCACTTTCTGCTTCATCTGCTCCATCGAGGTCCTGGCAGTCCAGATCCACCTTACACTGTTTGCTGGTCTCTGAACCTCCGCTGTTGTGAAGCTAGCGGCTGTCAGTTGTGACTACTATGGACATGTTGTAAGGAGTGTTGGTGTCAGCTCTGCCACCCCTTGCAGACCTGTTCTGAGGGAGCACATGCAGCTTGGTGGGCATGCGCACCCCTTGCAGACTTGAACCAGAAGTGAATGACTTTGGCTCTCCGTGTGCATAGTTGTTGCAGTTTCTCTTCATGTTGCTGATAAATGTACCACCAGACAACTTAAGGGAGCAAGGGGTGTTTTCATAAGAACATGATTCTCAGTTACACTACATCAGCATGGCAGGAGACTTCATATCAGCATCAGGAGCCGAGGGAACTGGGTACAACATATCCACAGGGATAGCTGAGAAAGGGGCAAACTTGCTCACTTCTCTGTCTGCCAGAGTACAGACTCATATGTTGAATCTTTAGTTGTTTAGGAAAGTCATGGCACCTTTACAAGGTGGAGCTTTGGGCTGGAGAGATCCAAGCAGTTTGGATTCCAGGTCCCACAGAAAAATGCCAGGCCGAGATGGCAGTAGCCTGCACTTCTGGCCTTGGTGGGCAGAGCCTGGGAAATCCCAGAGCGAATCAAGAAGGAGCTAGAAGCAATGCAGGATGATTCCTGAAATCACCCTTGGTCCTACACAAGGACACACAGTACCCTCTGATACACATACATTTTTTAAAATAATTATATATATATATATATATATATATATATATATATAAAACAGAAAGTGGAGCCTTGCTGGAAGAAGGCAGTCACAGGGGGTGGACCTTGAGTTTGGTTAGCCCCGCCTGCTTGAGTCAGTGAGTCTGCTCTTCAGCTTGCAGCAGCAACTCTCAGCTGCGATGATGTCTGCAGTGACCTAAATCATCTCAAACTTCTGACACCCACCATGCCTTTTCTGCCATAATGAACTGTATCTTCCTTCTGGAATGATAAGCTGAATAAACCTCCCTTTCTCCTTTAAGTTGCTTGACATTGAGTGGTGTCTCACAGCAGTAGACACCAGTAACTGCTACACCCATCCACCATGGCCTGTGTCTTCCTCCCAGTTAGACAATGTCCCACAGATTTGCTCAGGGTCTGCCTTAACTAATTGCCAATTCTTGACTCAGACTTCACTTGTGAAATTTACACCTATATCTAACTGGCACAATAGTGATAAACATCTTGGTAATGTGCTAGATAGAATTCAAGGGGCTGCCTCTGGCTATAGCTTTTCCCATAGTTTGGGCTTTTCTTGGCCAGCCATACCATCTTCTCTGAGCTCCTTTCTTTCCTTGGTATTTCTCAAAAGTGCTCAGAACAGACTTTGTCCATGTGACTTCTTTGATTTCCACAGCAAGTGGGGCGGGGTGGGGGGAATTCCCAATTGGCCTCTGAGGAAGCACTTAGCAGAGGCCTCTGCAGGTGTCTGACCATCCAAGCAGTAACCTGTGTTCCGTGCAGATGGGGCGTATGCTCGCAGACCTGATGTGACCCCCCCATCCTCTGTGCGCTGTCTCTATTATGCTTTCGCTGGAGCACAGGGGAGGACAGGAGCCATGTCTCCGTGGTTTTCCTCTGCTTTTCCACTCTCTGAGCGAGGAGACCAGCTGGTTCTGGAAGGGCGGCGTTTGTCTTTCTCAGTCTAGTTTTCTCTGAGGCTTTCTGTTCATGCAGTGGCATGCTGTTCATGTCTATTTGTTGGAAGAGTCCATTCAGTTCCACAGTCCCACATCCTTTCTGTTCATGGCCACTGCAGACCCGGGGGCGGGTTTTGCTGTAGGGAGTGGCAGCGTTTCATGTTAGCTTCGTTCTGTCCCCAGAGTTCACAAACAAGTTCAAGCCTCAAACTGAAGTGGGTGTTCACATGGGTCCATTTCTCTGCCAGCTGTTGCAGCTGATGCAGGGGTGACAGGGACGCAGTAAGCACAGGGTGTGTGACCTTTTCTGTAGCCCGTTGTACTCCTGGTGATTTCCATGGGCAGCAAGGTAAGTATGTCCCAGAGGAGCTGAAAGCCCCTCCATCCTTGATGACTTCCGCTTCTCCCCTAGGGAGGTTTCTAGAGCAGTGTCCCACTCAAGTCGGGGTGGTCTGGGAAGGGGCAGGGCATCCCTGCTGAGCTCCAGCACTTTCCCAAGTGCCTGCATTCCAAGATAAAGAGTTGCAAACAAGGGCTGACTCTGTCACTGGCTGCTGGACTTACCATACTAATGTGCTGAATGCACTATAAAAACCCCAGAAGTGATGGTGACTTGCACTTCCTGCCTGGTGGGCGGAGCCTGGGGAATCCCAGATCGAAGCAAAAAGGAGTTAGAAGCAATCTAGGATGATTCCCAAGTCACCCTTGGTCCTCCACAGGGACACAGAGTACTCTCTTGTTGTGGGGTCACTCTCTAGGAATCAGTATGTATTCAGGTTCTTGTGGTTGGAGTCGAAGATTGAAACCAGAACACAGATACAGGATTAAGGCAGTTTTTTAGAGGAGAAAAAGAATGGAAGTCATAGACTCCAGACATGGAGTACCTTGAGGGAGCAAGAGTGCCCAGGAGAACTCATGGACTCCAAGCACGGAATCCATGAGGGGCAGGCACTAAAGATGGCTGCCAAAGTCAGGCATATTTATACACTTAAGCAAAGGGAGTGGGGATGGCTTTTCCTCATTGGTTGGCAGTGGGAGGGAGAAATGGCTTTTCCTCATTGGTTAGCTACATTGGGGTCCAACTCAGTTGGTCTTGTGCCCACCTCAAAGTGGGGTTATTTCTTTCCGTGGATTTAGCTTATCTGCTATGGAGAACTAATCTCCACATCCTTTCATGAGCAAGGGTTGGGGGAAGTTGACCACCTTATCTCTGTGGAGGATTAGAGTCAGTTCCTCAACAGGGGGTGTTTCTTCCAGGGATTCCCAGCAGGGGGGGATGGTCTCAGGAATTTCAAAGACCTTCAGAAACCATCCCAGCATGGCTGCTCTGGACCTGCCTAACTCTGATACACACACATATAATAAACCAATAAGTAAATAAAGAAATAATAAAAAAGGGAAGAAAAGCTCTCAGATCACTTCAGTGCTGTGTGAAGCTCAGGTCACAGGCTCAGAAAGATGGTTGGTGTGAAGCAGTCCTTCCTCCCTCAGTTCACCTTGCTTTCTCCTCTTCACCTATGTGTGTCTGTGTCCCGTGTTATTTTCTCCCCCTCAGACATTGTGAACACTCCCAAACCCGATGAAAGAGCCATCATGACTTACGTTTCCTGCTTCTACCATGCTTTCGCGGGAGCGGAGCAGGTACTCAGCGCAGCCAGCTGCGCACCCCTTGGTGTGCACGTGCCCTCGGTGTGAGCGTGCTCCCCTCATGTGTGTGCCCCTTGGTGTGCACGTGCCCTCGGTGTGAGCGTGCTCCCCTCATGTGTGTACTCCTCTGTGTGCACGTGCCCTCTGTGTGAACGTACTCTCCCACGCGTGTGCCTCTCGGCATGCGTGTGTCCCTCCATGTGTGTGTGCCCCCCGTCCATGTGCCCTCCCTGTGTACATGCCCCTCCACGTGTGCCTGCCTCTCTTCGTGTGCCCCTCCATGCGCGTGTGCCCCTGTGTGTGTCTATGCCCCTCCGTGTGCGTGTGCTTCATGTCCCACCTTAGACTCAGTGTCTCATAACAACCTAACCCAGCAAATTCCCAACCGCAAGTCATTTTTTAAACAGCTTTAACATTATATAATTCTGAAGTGCTTTCTCTATTCTTCCTCTGGCAGATGCTTCCTTTACTTCATTAGTAACTTGCTAGGCACTATTTTTTCATGCTGCATGCATTGAGCAATAGCAGGAGCTTGACAAGGAGAGATAATTCCCTTTCCATGTATGTCTCTCTGTGTTGCCTGGAAATGACTTCTCTGTTCAGGGATTTGTTCGAACACCTTCCAAGATTAATCTTACTGCAGTGAAGTGATGAAGTGTCTCAGCCTTCGCATTCCTCGGAACAGGTTGAGGGTTGACTTGGGAGAATGTTCTCTGCCCTCCACATATTCACTTGTCCCCACGTGCATGGAGAATCCCGCTAGACTGAGGGCCAGTACACATTGCTTCTGCCATTTTTTTAAAGGTCACCATTGGGGAAGGATGATGGCTGGAAATCAGCCTGTACCCAGGAGAATTAGGGCATGGGGCTTGGTGTGCACAGGAGCATTAGGGCTTTGGGGTGGGACTTAAGACACAGGTGTTCAGCATTTTGGGCCACAGCAGGTGAACACATTAAATCCAGCAGTGTTCAACCCATGGCCCAGAGCATGCATATGACTATTTTGAATGACATCATGACATGGTCTCATCTACAGCGTCACACTCAAGAATCGTGCAATTGAGTCTGGAGAGATGACTCAGGGGTTAAGACTCTGCTTCAAAAGCAGAAGATCCTGAGTTCAGATCCCAGATCCCATGTAAAAAAACGCCAGGTGAAAATGGCAGTGACCTGCACTTCCGACCCCGGTGGGCAGAGCCTGGGAAATCCCAGAGCAAAGCAAAAAGGAGGTAGAAGTAATCCAGGATGATTCCCGAAGTCACCCTTGGTCCTCTACAGGGTCACACAGTACCCTCTGATTCATACACACACAAAAATAAATAAATAAATATTTAAAAATAATATGAATGAACTTTGAAGTTAGTATGCTTCATAAAATAAAGTCAGTCACACACAAAAAATAAGAATCACACAATTGAGTTACCATAAAATGGCAAAAAATGCCACGAGGTTTAATTTATGATTTTGTATTAGACCACCTGCAGATCTGTCCTGAGCCACGCCCAGTGTTTTGATCCATAGTATCATGGCTTGAGGCCCTTGACCCTTGTCTTCTCAGCAAAGAAGATAGAAGATGGTTTACTTTATCAGTGCCCCTCTTGCAGGCTCAGCAGTAGAATTAAGCAACATCCAAAAGCAAACTCAGCTCTTGAGGAGGATCCCATCTAGAAAGTTCTACCTACAAGCTCGTTAAAAGCAACTAGGTCTCCAAGGGCAGTGTCTCAGACCCATTCAGACTAACCATTTAGGTATGATTTCTGAAGGCCAGTGTTGTTCCACCCATGACCACATGGCCAGTGTTCAGGAGCGTTCAGGTGGACAGACAGATTGGACATCTTGGTTTCCTTGACCTGTGTATTTCTGTTACTAACTTTCTCGGTGTTTTACAAAGCTTGCGTTTTAGACTAATGATATATCCTCGTTATTCCCTACAGTATATTCAGCCTGCCGTGTAAGTCTGTGTGAAAACTAAAAAGGTGTGAAATGGTTCGTCTCTTGACCTTATTCCATTCCACCCCAACCCAGACTGCCATTTCATCCCCCTGGTTTCCCTTGCCTCACCACGTCCCACTGCCTGTGTGTATGTGTGTGCACATCCCCGTCGACCAGCCTTCTGTTTACCTATTGTGTTTTGCAGGCTGAGACAGCGGCTAACAGGATATGTAAGGTTCTTGCTGTGAATCAAGAGAATGAGAGGCTGATGGAAGAATATGAGAGGCTAGCGAGTGAGGTAACTGGCGGCCCCAGCTCTGCCTACCCTGCCCAGGGTGCGGCGGGGGTGCAAATGAATTGTTCATCTTTACTTTTGCATTTTTCATCTCAGAGAGAACAAAAGCAGAAGACACATTTAGTCTCAGAGGTGGTTCATCTTGTAGCAACAGAGCAGTGCAGCAGCATCACCCCCCCAACAAAACTCAGAGGAGAACGGGGACAGCAGCTCCCCTCAAGACATTGGCTCCCTGAGCCCCAGGGGTGCCGCCCAGAGCTCTTCATCTGGGTTCTTGGCTTGGGTGGCTTTTTTCCAGACGTTTATCTTTGAGTAGCACACACAGCCCTTCACCGCCTGCGGGCTGCTTGCCCTAACTTGGGCCAGGGGAGGGAGGTGCACAGCTGTGTCCATGACCCTGAACTTAGGCCAGAGATGCATATTTAAGACCAGAAAACTTTAAAATTTTTATAAGACTCAAATAAATAAAATTAAATAATTCTTGCCCTGACTCAATTTACTTGCCCCTTGGTCTGTGCTAGAAAGTTACCAGGGTCCCTGGTCCCAAATGAGGAGGCCTGCTATGCTGTGGAAACGTGTAGCTGATTTTTCCTTCCTTTATCACTCTCATACTTGCTGTGAAAATGTGGAGTTTGACAGCAGTATTTAAGACCAGTCAACCTTCAGCTTTAGGATGAAGTATGCCCAGGATAGAAGGATGGATACAGACGGGAACAAAATCCTTTTTCTTTATCCTCTTGACAGCTGAGGCCCTAGTATGTTACCACTTTTGACTGACTTTCACTCCAGTCTGCTGCCGTTGGCAAGGCGCAGTAGTCCTAGCAGTGTGTGAATGCAGGGCTTCCAGAAGATCCTTCCAAGATGGGTAATGATTGAGGAGAAAGGTGGGAATTTGTTTTGGAGAACTCACTACCCTTCTTATTCATCTCTTGTGAATTTACATTAAAAACTAGGTGATTAAACCTGCACTGAGTCAGTCACAAGCGTACAGTACATTATCTAATGATTGAATCCATTAGATCTGAGCTTATTTTTTTAACCAAACATTTGAGATTCAACTGAATTCCTTGCCAGTTTATCACACTGTCTCTACCATGTCAGGTCTGTTTTTTTTTTTTTTTTTTTTTTTTTGTTCCCCTCCTCTTTTTTTTTTTTTAATTTGAAAACTCCACCCAACATTTGTCTGCTAATGTCTGGTCGCAGAGTTTCATGTAAATGTCACATTTTTGTAAAACACAACTTCACATGCTGATCTGAAGTTCGCCTTGTGTGTGGTCCCGTTGGTTGGGGTGGTCCCTTGTGGTCCTGGGTGGATACTGGCATTCATGCCACCGTGCACAGAGCTGCATCCTTGCCTCGAAGTCAACCACGTGCAGTCCCTTGTGAGTGTTGGGCATCTGATTCTGAGGCTGCGGACCTCTTTATTCTTGAGCTGGGAGCAGTTTGATCGCATTGTCAGCTGTGCTTTTGTGTTTGGGAGCAGCTTTTGGAATGGATTCGGCGCACAATCCCCTGGCTAGAGAACCGGACACCAGAGAAGACCATGCAGGCCATGCAGAAGAAACTGGAGGACTTCCGGGATTACCGCCGCAAGCACAAGCCCCCCAAGGTGCAGGAGAAATGCCAGCTGGAGATCAACTTCAACACTCTGCAGACTAAGCTTCGGATCAGCAACCGGCCGGCCTTCATGCCCTCTGAGGGCAAGATGGTATCGGTGAGTGTCTCCAGCTTCTCCTCCTGAGTCTGGGCTGAGACTCAGGGCTGTATGGACGCTCCTTGTATGGACAGAACTGGGCATGCAACCCAGGACCATGCATATGTTAGGCAGACATGCCTAACCATTGATCTACACCCCAGTGTATTTTGATATAGGGTTTTCCTAACTTGCCCAGGCTGGCTTGACTTTTCAGTCATTCTGCCTCAGCCTCTAGAGCAGCTGGGATTGCCAATGTGTGCCACCAACCTTAGCTTCGGTCTCCATATTCTGCTCCCTTCCTCATGCAGTACTTGGCTTGAGTAGCACGGATGTCGCCTGGCAGAGCAGGCCTCAGTTCATGCTCCACAGGCAGCCTGTTCTATGGCCACACCTCCCTGTGGTCACCACCTACCCTTTCCACCATTGTTCATATCTGGAGAACAGTCAGTGCGCCCAAAGAGAACAGCTGTGTTAGCCATGGCAGATCCCACTGTTCATTTAGACATTTGGAAACCAAGCTGTGAAATGGTTGGTTGTAAGAAAAGGGGTAGGGGATGAAGTCAGATGCCAGCATCAGGTGTACATCAGAGGATCCACTGTAGCCTGAGAAAGGCCCGTGTGTCACCCTTTCCTTACTTTGTCTTCCAACCCAAGGACATCGCTGGTGCCTGGCAGAGGCTGGAGCAGGCGGAGAAGGGCTATGAGGAGTGGCTGCTGAATGAGATTCGGAGGCTGGAGCGCTTGGAGCACCTGGCTGAAAAGTTCAGGCAGAAGGCCTCCACGCACGAGACGTGGGCATATGGTAAGGCCATGAGAATCAGGTTCACAGTTTGAAGGTTGGAATTGTGACAGATGTGGTGGTTCATGCTGACATTTGGGAGAATGCGCCAGGAGGATTCCCTAGAGATCCAGGCCAACCTAGGACTCTGTAGTGAGCGTGAGGCCAGGTGGGTCTACAGAGTGAGACCCTGCTAAGCCAACCCAACAAACAAAAAAGAATCTCATTATGAAGTATTTCAGTCCACAACTCAGACCCACTGTGCTATTTTGGTTCTATATGTGGACACTTGCTTCATTTCAGCTTTACAGAATTCAATTACTGCAGGTCACTGCCTGGGGGAATAAACATAGCCCAATCACAGCAGGAATACCTGCAACTACAGTCCAGTTTAAGGAGTGCTTGCTTCATGTGTGTGAAGTCTCGTGTTCAATGCTCAGCACCATTGGAGTGAAGCACACACTCAGGAGGAGGAGGCAAGAAGATCAGAAGTTCAAGGTTATCCTCAGCTAAGTAGTGAGTTTGAGACCAGCCTTGACTACATAAGATTGTGTCTCAATTAACAAAGAAAACGGGGAAATGGAAAGGAAGATCTCTGGTGTTCATTAGCAGAACCAGCAGCACGGGCTATATTCACTGCAGCACAAGCCGCATTCGCTGCAGAACTGTAGCTTTCTACACAAAGCACGGAGGCAAGGTGGAGCCTCCAGAGAGGCCTACAGTGGTTGCCCTGTGATTAATTTTTAATTTTGAGGCAGCTTGGCTCAGGGTCACCTTGAACTTACAGTCCTGCCTTGGTCTCCTGAGTGAAGCTCTGCAACTACAAGTGTGCTGTCCCTCGCCCTGCTCTCCCACTCCCCAGTGCCTTGCTCTCATGCACCCCTGCTCTCCTGAGCCCTGCCCCCCCCCGTGCCCTTGCTGGCCTGCATTCCTCTTAACAGGGTTCAGCCACCCCAGAGGCAGTGATTTCTAACAGGGTTGAGCAGCATACTGGAAAAGCAGACAGTTGTTTTGCAAAATGCCTTGGCCTGGCCTTCTTATGTACACTTGCCTGGTGAGCACCCAGAGGGGCTGATGCTATTGCCAATGGCAGCCCAAATGCAAGGCCTATCTGCCCCCCATCGCCCACTCCTGCCACTCTGTTCTAACTTGGCTTGCGTGACATCTGGGGTTTTCATGTTTGCTTGCTTGCTTTGGCAGTCCTGGGAGTTGAATCCCGCGTACTAGGTGAGCACTCCACCACTGGACCTCAGCCCTTGTTTTCCTCTTCATTTTGAGACAGGGTGGCATTGGGCATCCCCTGCCTCACCCGCCTGAGTGTCTGGGATGACAGGTGGGGCCAGCTCTCCCAGTGTCCTGCTTCTCGCTGACTCTTTGCAGGCAAGGAGCAGATCTTGCTGCAGAAGGATTACGAGTCGGCGTCCCTGACAGAGGTGCGTGCTCTGCTGCGCAAGCATGAGGCCTTCGAGAGCGACCTAGCGGCCCACCAGGACCGGGTGGAGCAGATCGCGGCCATCGCGCAGGAGCTCAAGTGAGTCTGTCGCCCTGTTACAGGGAACTACGGTGGTCTCCAGGAAGCAGGAAAGGAAGGCCTGCTCTCCTTCCCTACTGAGCTCAGAAGTTCAGGCTGAGCCTCAGGGTGACACCTTTGGATTCTCTAAATGTTAGACCCCGCGCTGTGGCAAAGCCCCTGCAGCCTCCCAAAGCAGCTCCACTTCTGAGACATAGGGCAGTGTGGAGCCCGGGGGTTCCAGTCCTGCCTAGGCTAGGCCAGGCGGTGGGACCAGGGGCTCCTGTAGAGAACAGCCTGAAGCAGAATCCTCCACCTCAGTCCTCAAAGAATGGGCTGCTTCACTTTGACGGTCTGTTTGTGGGGACAGCTGGCATGGTGTTGAGACCAGACTGGGTCGAGCAGTGAATGAACGTTCTCAGTCTGTGGCCTGTGATTCTAGGGTGTGACCCCAGGAAGAGGGGTCCCCCTGGGTGTTCTGAGCTTTTCCGTAGTCCTTTCTCTCTTTTGATGAATAGACTTTCATTCCCTGTCCTTTCAGCTTAATCACCAATTTATCAGTAGATTTGTGGAGCCAACTACTTAACAATAAAAGCCACATTCTTTTTTTTTTTTTTAATTTTTTTTAAATTATTATTATTTATTCAACTGTGCGCATGTGCGTGTGTATGTGTGCGTATGTCTGCGTGTGTGTCTGTGTAGAACCACGGACGAATTCGCGAACCACCATGGACGCCTCCACCTCCTTCTGCCCCGGGATTCACAGGCTCCGCCCTACCAGGACCAGAAACGCAGGCCTCCCCTGCTTCCGCCTGTAAAAGCCACATTCTTAAGATGTATTTCCCTACAGCTCCCAGGCTGCTCACTTTTGACTGGAGCAAATCCCCAGGGAGCAGCCAGGGCCTCATAGCGACCACAGGGGTCTCCACCATCTCTGTCCTCACACCAGCCTTCGCTGTCCACGACCTTTGAATGTGTCCCTCAGCAGTGACTCTTTGTGCTGCTCGCCAGTAAAATACGGGGCTGGAAAGGAACTCCAGTTTCTTAGTGTGCTGTCACAGTTCCCCAGAGTGATCTGGAGCAGTTCTAAGTGTTGGTGTAAACTTTTAATGGTAATTTTACATTATTGTCATTCCAGTGCATTTTGTCTCACTGCTGTTGAGATGAAACATATGTCAGATTTAAGTTGTGTTCATCTTCATGATATTAGCATTCATTCCTCCTGCTTATCCTAAAAATAGATCAGTTTTGTAGAGTTCTCTAAAGTGCATAAAAATAGTTCGGCAGATCCATGTGGAGCCATTGCATAGGAGTCAGTGAGAAGGGGAAGACCCTAAAAATAATCTTAGCAGGACAATCGATATGTTTCCATAGCAGATCAACAGAAAGATATTTTCTTTTTTTATATTTATTCAATTGTGCATGTGTACATGTGTGTGTATATGTATGTGTGTGCGTGTAGAACCACGGGCGAATTCCGGAACCACCATGGACGCCTTCACCTCCTCCTTGTTTACTCTGCCCCGGATTCATAGGCTCCGCCCTACCAGGACCAGAAACGTAGGCCGCCCCCGCTTCCGCCCAGCGTCTATACGTGGGGTCTAGGATCCGAACTCAAGACCTGCCGCCTGCAAGGCAGAGGCTTAACCCCTGAGCCACCTCTCCAGCCTCCAGAAAGATATTTTCTTTTAATGTATGCATGCAAGGTGCATATGTGCAGGCATACATGTGTGGGCACATGTGTGTGCAGTTACATACACATGGGTACATGTGTGTGGGTGTGAATGAGAGTACACATGTGTAGAGGTACGTGTGTGTTCAAGTACACATGTGTGCAGGTATATATGTGTTCATGCATGTGTGTAGGTACGTGTGTGTGGGTACACATTTGTGCGGGTACATGTGTTTGGGTACATTTGTGTGTAAATATGTGTGGGGGTACTTATGTACACTGACACACGTGTGAAGTACACATGTGCGGGAGTACACATGTGGAAGCAGAGGAAAACCTCAGGCGTCACTCTCAGGAACACCATCCACCTTTGAGACAGGGTCTTCCCCTGCCTGGACCTTGACAAGGAAGCCAGGCTGTCTGCTAGCAAGCCTCCTGCGATGCTTCTGTCTCTCTCGCCCCAGTACTCCCCAAGTGCCTGACTCTGTGGCCATGGTTTTTTCTTTTAATGTGGATTCTAGGGATTGAACTCAGGTCTTCATGTCAGCAAAACAAGCGTTTGCCAACCGACAGTCTCACCCATCCTGAGTTAGTTATGGGTTAGTTGTGGCAGAAGCACTGAAGGGAGGGAAAGTTCATTTTGGCTCATGGTGTCAGAGGTTTCGGGCCATCGTGGCATAAAAGGCATGGTGGCAGGAGGATGAGGTAGGGACTGTTCATAGTTCACAGAGCTGGAAGAGCTACATAGAATTCAGGGGTAGGTATACAAAGTCTTGCCCGCCCACAGTGCCCAGCTTTCTCCAACCAGGCCGCCTGCTAAAGGCTTTTCAAGAAGCGCTGCAAGTGGGAGCCAAACACTCAGAACACGAGCCGATCAGACTCAAACCATGGCGGGTCCCGAGGTTGCTGCTTGACCTCTGGAGGGGTCTTTCTTCTCGTGCATATCCATCGCTGCCTCTCCATTTTGTATCGGTATTGTGTAAACTGGTGGGGAGCATTGCTTTCTTTTGCTTCTTTGGTTTTACCAAGTAGATAGAGAATCTCAGTCTCCTCACATGAAAAGCATGTGTTTGGAACAGCTGTTTGCTCCTGAAGACCTGGACAAGCAAGCTTTGATGAGGTGAAAGGGAGCAACTGTCCCAGTCAGAATGTTCTGGAAGAACACTAAACAACAACCACATGCATGTCCTCTGTTCAGTAACAAAAACAGTGAAGTCAACAAACACGAGTGGTTGTTCAATCAGTCCTTGTTTCTGGAACAGTAACTCATGTTTGTTGACTTCACTGTTTTATTATTCCTGAAACAAGGACTGATTGAACAACCACTACCTTTGCTTAAGGTTGAGGGGAAAAAAGCCTTGGGAAATAACTGTGAGGGAAGGAGGGAACCTCCCCAAAATTGTCTCACCTTGGGTTCTTTCTGAAGAAGTCTCTGAAAAATACCTTCAAATTTCCATGATTCTCTTTCTTATTAAACCAAAGGGTGACTGAGTTTTATGCAAGATTAGACTTTTTATCCCTGAGATACAAGGTCAAGCATGTATTTAATGGACAAGTCCAATGGTTTCCCTTAAAAACCCTGCTTAGGTTGCTATAATAGTTTCAATTGCTAGCCTGACACCCAGCCAGCAGCCTTGGGCTCACCTGAGAGAGATTCTCCTGAGTACAACAGCCCTGTGGGCATGGCTTTGGAGAGGTCTCAATGGCTTCCATTGAAGTGGGAAGACCTCTTGTGACAGTATCACTCCCTGAGAGGGGCTGAGCAGCTGTGAGCTTGCATGCACTAGCTCTTTGCACTCTGTGCTTGCTGTGGATGGAGCATGGTTAGCTGCTCCAGTTTTCTGCCACCATTGCCTTCCCTCCAGGGGACAGACTGTCACCTGGAGCTGTGAGCCAGAATAACCCTTCTTCCCTAAGTTGTTTGGATGGAGCATGTATTTTACTTGGCAACGTGCAACACACCTGAAATAGACACATAGGAGAATCTGGTGATGGGGAAAGTGCACATTTAGCAAGAAATCATTTCGTTCTTTCTTCCACATGGGTGACAAAAGACAGGCCAAAGCCTCCTTGTCTCTAAATGGAAGAGTTCTGTCCTGCCCAGCTTTAGAAATCTCTCTGTGTGGGACGGGATGCTGGCCAGGGAGCTGATGCCCTTCCAGAGAGCAAGGACAGTGCATGCAAGCTGACACTCCTCCCCTGTGACTCATTCTGATGTGCCCATCACTCTGGCTGCAGCCTGGCTGTGGACAGACCTGGGTCAGATAATTGGCTTCCCTTAGAGTTTCCATTTAAAAAATAACACATGGAGAAGACCTTGCAGAGAGGACACAGGAAAAGAGAGGCAGCCAGAAGCCAGCAGAGGCATCCGGAAGGCTGCACTGTCGGTTTGGAAATCTGCTGATGAGATTCAGTTTTAGTAATTCCTTCTGTAATTTATCCACAAAATCACGAATTAGCCTGAGTGTTCTTTGTCAGATCATTTCGTGTATGCATACGGGTGTGTGCTGGTGCATGTGTGTACCTGTGTGTGTGGAGGTCAGAGACCCCTGGCAGGATGCATGTTAAATGTGTAAATGTGGAGGACAGAGATCACTGGCAGGAAATCTTCCTTTTACTTTTTTCTTTAATTGTTGAGAAAAAGGCCTCTGACCAAGCTCGACACTAACAGATTAGCTGGACTGGCCAGCAAGCTCTGGAAATCTTCCTACACAACCCCAACACTAGGTTTTAGAAACACACTTTTATGTGGGCATTGGGGATCCGAACTCAGGACCTCATGCTTGCATGGCAAGAACTTCACTGACTGTCACTTTCCCAGCTGCAGATTTTTTTTTTAACAAAATAAAAATAAAACAACCCATCGTGTCTGTGTCCTTTTCCCTCTTGTTGCCCAGGAGTGTTGATCTCTACCTTTTTCTTTCCACAGTGAACTGGACTATCATGATGCTGTGAACGTCAATGACCGGTGCCAGAAGATTTGCGACCAGTGGGACAGACTGGGGACGCTCACGCAGAAGAGGAGGGAAGCCTTGGAGGTAGGGCTTGCCACCATCTGCTAATGTGAACTCTCTCTTGGGGGCTTTATAATTAAGGCCCTGGTATTTACTGAGGTTCTTTCCTATGGAGAAGACTAAACAAATGATCTAGTGAGTGGAGCCCTCATGAGTCTATAAAAAGTGGGTGAGGCAAGGTGGGCAGAGGGGTTAGGAGATGGTAGCTTGGCAGTGCCATTTATCTATTTGGCAGCAAAAGGCCCTTCTGACCTTCCACATGCCTGGAAGACTGTGATCTAAGCCTCACTGCTGTCAGCTGGTACTCAGAGCAAGGAATCAGGAAGGGCCCAGCGTGGGATGTGTGCAAGGAAAACAGCAAAAGAGAGTGGAAGGAAGAAGATGCAGCTCTGTAGACTGGCAGGCAGCTCACTTGGGAAGCTGCTCGTTGAGCATACATACCCAGGGTCTTGGAGTCAGTTCCCAGCACTGCATGAAACTAGGGGTGATGGTCAGTGATCACAGCACTGAGGGGTGCAGACAGCAAGATCAGAAGTTCACAGTCATCTTCAGCTCTATATTGAGTTTGAAGTCAGCTTGTCTTCCAAAAAAAATCCCTCCTGTATACATGTATATGGTCTCAGGTTTCCAGAGAATAGTGTGTTGCAGAAAATTTCAGTATAAAATCAGACAAGGCTTCTGTGGGCCTTATTAATCCTTCTCTTATTCAAAAGGCTACTCAGGTGTAGGCTCAGGAGTAGAGCACTTAGCAGTGAGCCCTGGCACATTTAGACCTTGGATTCAATTCCCAGCACTGCAACATGGAAAGCACAAAAGGCCCTAGACACATAGTTACATGAACATTCAGTAGCCTAGGTGTAGGCCACGCTTTCTTCTGGAATTAACGTCAGCCTGTGTCAACACATCAGAAGAGTCTTAAAGCATGTTTGATGTGCGGCAACTCTGGATTGTGTTTCCTCTTCAGAGAACGGAGAAGCTGCTAGAAACCATCGACCAGCTGCACTTGGAGTTCGCCAAAAGAGCTGCTCCCTTCAACAACTGGATGGAGGGGGCCATGGAGGACCTGCAGGACATGTTCATCGTCCACAGCATTGAGGAGATCCAGGTGATGGGGCTTGAGCTCAGTTCTCTTTGTAAGCTTCGTGTCAGTATAGCTGCCGTATAAAGCCTTGAGCCTCATAGGGCACCTCCCTTAAGTATGCCATGCACTGGTTTCCCCCTTCCCAGGTCTCTAGTCTCCTGCTTCCCGAGTCACCTGCCTTCTGTTCTCTTCTCTTTTTAATGCTCACCTAGTAATTTCTCCACTAGTGAGAGTGTAGGTCCTTGACTTTCTTCCTTGAACTTGGAATAAGCCCTTTTGATTATTTTTTATTATTATTATTTATTCAATTGTGCGTGTATGCATGTGTGCGCAAGTATGTATGTATGTATGTGTGTATGTGTGTATGTGTAGAACCATGGACGAATTCGGGAACCACCATGGACGCCTCCACCTCCTCCTTGTTTACTCTGCCCAGGCATTCACAGGCTCTGCCCTACCAGGACCAGAAACCCAGGCCGCCCCTGCTTCATCTATACATGGGGTCTAAGATCCGAACTCAGGACCTTCCGCCTGCAAGGCCGAGGCTTAACCCCTGAGCCACCACTCCAGCCCCTTGATTCTTTTTTTAAACAATAAATTGTATTTATTGAGAGAGAAAGAAAGGGAGAGAATGCATATGTCATGACATTCAGGAGGAAGTCAGAGGACAACTTTTAGAAGTCAGAAGTCAGTTTTCTTCTTTCACCATGTGGACTTCTGGTACTCAAACTCAGTTTGGCAGGTTTATGAGTAGGCCCATCCCTTCAGTTTTCATGCTGTGTGTTTGTGTGTGTGTGCACGCACGCATGTTCTTATACATGTAAAGAAAACGTAATTTTTTGTCGTTCTTTTTTTATTATTTATTCAATTGTGTGTGTGTGTGTGTGTGTGTGTGTGTGTAGAACCACAGGCAAATTCGGGAACCACCATGGACAGCCTCCACCTCCTTCTTGTTTACTCTGCCCCGGGATTCACAGGCTCCACCCTACCAGGACCAGAAACCCAGGCTGCCCCCGCTTCCGCCTGGCGTCTTCTATACATGGGGTCTAGGATCCGAACTCAGGACCTTCTGCCTGCAAGGCAGAGGCTTAACCCCTGAGCCACCTCTCCAGCCCCTGTCTTTCTTAATTTGATTAGTTTGTTGATCTCTGTTTCTAGCCATTTTTCTAGAATAATTCCTAAATGTACCTTCCTTGTTCATTATGACTGAATGTATTCTGAGGTGTTTATTCACCTCACATGTGAACTTTCTCCGCCGCCCTAAAATAAGCAAATAAAATTCTTAAAAAAAAAAAAAAAAAGCATGTAGCTAGAAAACCCGAATCACCCTTTGAATCTGAGCTAATTAGGTTGTTAGGGCTGGGGAGATGGCTCAGGGCTTAAAGCCTAAAAGGTTCCAAGTTCAGATCCCCAGATCTCATGTAAAAAGAATGCCAGGCAGATATAGCAGCAGCCTGTAATTCCAGTCCCAGAAAGCCCCAGCGCAAAACAATAAGGAGGTAGAGCAATCCAGGACGATTCCCAGTGTCACTCTAGAGTCCACATACACACACACATTCAAGTGCCCTCTGGTTTACACATATACCCACACCACATCACAGCACAAGATGATACTGAAGGTAAGGTGTGGTGATAAATGCTTGAACCAGGCACCCAGAATTGGCAGCAAGAAGATCAGAAGCCGAAGGTCACACTTGCTACAGAGCAAGTTCAAGATAAGCCTGGGCCACACGAGAGACTGCCTTGAAAACCCAAAATCAAGTCAACCCACCAACCAACCAGAGGTACAGTTGACACTAACATCAGACTGCTTCTCTCCGCTGTTCCTGGTCTAGAGTCTCATCACTGCCCACGAGCAGTTCAAGGCCACGCTGCCTGAGGCAGATGGGGAGCGCCAGTCCATCCTGGCCATCCAGAACGAGGTGGAGAAGGTGATCCAGAGCTACAGCATCCGGATCAGCTCAAGCAACCCGTACAGCACTGTCACCATGGACGAGCTACGCAACAAATGGGACAAGGTAGGGGACCCGGGCCAGGCAGGGGGTGAGTCGAGGGTCATGATCCAGGTGTGCAAGGAGGGTGAGACAGGGCTGAGGGAAGAAGAGATGCCTTGGGGTCTCAGGACCACCTTATGATTCAGGATCTGTCTCTCTCAGAACTTTCCTTCAGTCCGCATTCCGCAGGTGAAATGTGTTCAGCTTCAGTGCCACTGTGGCTTCTAGGGAAAGAAAGCAGAGGATATTTTCCTTAAGAAACAAAATCTCTGGGGCTGGAGAGGTGGCTCAGGGGTTAAGCCTCTGCCTTGCAGGGGGAAGGTCCTGAGTTCGGATCCTAGACCCCACATATAGACGCTGGGCGGAAGTGAAGCCGCCCCGAGTTTCTGGTCCTGGTAGGGCGGAGCCTGTGAATACCGGGGCAGAGTAATCAAGGAGGAGGTGGAGGTGGTCCATAGTGGTTCCTGAATTCTCCCGTGGTTCTCCACACACACACACACACACACACACACACACACATACACACACGCACACACGCATAATTGAATAAATTAAAAAAAATTTCTATAGGGTACAATACTAACAATACCAGGAAATTCCGCTTTAAAACCCCCAATGGCTGGGCATGGGGCACATGCCAAAGCTGAAGCAGGTCAGCCAGGAAGGACTATGTAGTAAGGTGCTCTCACAACAAAATCGAGGCTAGTGCTGTATCAGGGTGAAGTACTTGTCTAGCATGCCGGGAGCCAGGTTGAATCTCTAGTATCCGAAAAAAATCTACAAGACAAAACCCCCACACAAAACCAAGTTTCTTAGAAACAGCTCGCTCGGTTTGTCTTCAAAGAACTTTTGAACTATATGGTGGGTACCAAATGTCTGGGTTTTACTGCAGCAAAGCTGCTTTGAAAACTGTGTCTGGGGGGACTGGTATATCTGTTAAGTTTATATGAGTGGAAATAAAAAAAAGAAAAGAAAGCTGTGTCTCAGTACCAAGTGTCCCTGCTAAAACTTCCAGTACCTTTCAAAGTTTGGGAAAGTGTCTGCAAACTTAATTATCATGGTTTAAATTATATTAGCCATCTTGATGTGCTAGTACCTGGTCAATGAGGAATGAGTCCACTTTGTGGACATGAGTTGACTTGCTGGTTAAGCATGTGGGACAAGTTAGTTGTAAGCAGTGATGTAAACAATGTGTCCTGGTATGAAACACAGTGGTGGTTATGAACAGCAGCTTCATGGTTATAAACAATGTGTCACTGTTATAAACAATGTAGCACCGGAAAAAGACAGTTGTGGGAAGAACAGCATCTGTCTTAGAGACAGTAGTTCTGCTCATGCAAGCTAGCCTTGATCTTTCTGTCAGTCAAAGTGGACCATGAAACATGTTAGCCTGAGTTGTTTTCTCCTGGGAGAAATACATCATTTCTTACAGGGAGAAGAATATTTCTCTCTTTGGTTAGTTATAAAGTAAACTGGCCTCATGGATTTTGCAAAGAGTCACTGAACCATGTTTATTGAGGATCCAAATTAAGTTTTCACAGTACCTTTTGCTTTTCTATGTGTTCAAAGAGAACCATAGCATAGCACTAAAATGTTGCTCACAAATGGGATGAGAAGCATGGAGATCAGGTGTGACTTTCCTCTGGTCCAGCACTGTGGAGGCATCAAGCTCATGAACCCAGCCAGGCTTTCCCCATGGATCCCTTCTGATGGTACTAGTAGTGCTGAAAGCTGTGAATGAAAGCAAGCCATGTCGAAATGTTAAATATTTTTAAATGTACTATTCATGTGAGAAGGAAAGCAAACACCATCTTTTGTGAGAGAACTAGAGGAGGCATGTGTGCACTGTGACACACACACGGAGCTTAAAGGGCAGCTTTGGGGAGGTTCAGTTCTCTACTTCTGCTATGAGGGCTCTGGGTACTGAACTCAGGTCACCAGATTTGTGCTAAGCCGTCTTCACTTGCCGAACCATTCATTGGTGCCTCTTATGACTCTGATGGTACAAATGTAGCTCTTAAAATATTTATAAAGTTGTCTAGCCTGTCCTTATAGCACAGGTTTGTGATCTTAACCAGCTTGGAGGCTGAAGCAGGAGGATCAAAAGTTTGAGGTTAGCCTGGGCACTTTATTGAGACTGTTTCAAATAAAGGGGGCATTAGAACAGCACATTGTTAAGCTCTAGGTTCAATCCCCAGTAACAAATAATAGTATAGGCCACAGCATCATGTGGACCTCTGCTTCCTCATGCTCACAAGGAAGTAGCTACGGCAGGCAGCAGCCTTGCCTCCAAGCACAGCCTCAGTGGGCGTGCTCTTGTAGGGGCCTACAGAGGCTATTGTGGTCGGCACAGGTCCTGTTGGATCCTGCATGGAACTGCTGTTCTCTGTGAACTGAAGAAGACGGAAACTTTGAGTTAGGGAGGTTGAAGGTGAAGACACTCTCCTCTGAGTGCGCACGGAGCCCTCGTGGGATGATGGGGAACTGGCTGGTGTCTTCAGGGCAGACTCCCAAATGCCCTGGACGCAGCTCTAGTTTGCAGCCCTAGGTGACAGTCAGAGCTAGTGCCCTCCATCCCTCACCGATCTTTCCTCTCCCTTCGTCCCCTGTCCAAGCCCTGACATCTGACTGTGAGGTCATCCTGGAGACCACAGCTCTCCTCACACGACTGCCCTTGCGTCCTGACAGGTGAAGCAGCTGGTGCCCGTGCGGGATCAGTCCCTGCAGGAGGAGCTGGCCCGCCAGCATGCCAACGAGCGCCTGCGGCGCCAGTTTGCTGCACAGGCCAATGCCATCGGGCCTTGGATCCAGAACAAGATGGAGGTAGGTGGCTGTGGCGCCCTGTCAGCATCTTCCCCAGGGGGCTACAGCCCACCAGACATGTCACTGTCCCTCGGGGCTTCATCTTCCCGGCCCTGGGACGCCATGGGCTGTGTGCGCCTGAGCACAACTTGGAGTTTGTGGAGAATCATACTAATGTGAGGTAAGGACGTTTTCAGTGCCCTGTCGTGTCATTAAAGAGATGACAAGCTCCTTCTCAGGTTTGGCCTCTGCGGGTGGTTGGTTTGTTTGTTTTAACCGTCCATCCCTGAAGAGACAGAGGATGAAAACCCCTAAAACTGTAAGAGATTCCCCCAGTAACCTAGTGTCTTCAGGAAAGCTGTACCTACCTGTGCCCTTCACTCACAGGAGGCTGCAGGGCTCTGACCTGCCCCCTGGATCCTCTCTGGGTCTTGGTCAACTGTTCCCGTTCTCTAGACAGCCTCGAACCCGATCTTGTTTCACACCATGATCATGTCTGGGGACATTCAGTATGGTGGACACATCGAGAGGCCTTCTCACTCTAGGAGTGCCCCTCCCCCCACGCCATGCATAGCTCCCAGGAGAGTGTTCTTTCACTATCCATCCCTCTTCACCTTTTTCCTCCCCCAGGAGATCGCTCGCAGCTCCATCCAGATCACAGGAGCCCTGGAGGACCAGATGAACCAGCTGAAGCAGTACGAGCATAACATCATCAATTACAAGAACAACATTGACAAGCTGGAGGGAGACCACCAGCTCATCCAGGAGGCCCTAGTCTTCGACAACAAGCATACAAACTACACCATGGAGGTAGGTGACTGATGTGACTTGCCCCTCCTCAGGAGTTCCTTGCATATGAGCATGAACATTAGGAATGTCCAGGCCTTTCTTTCGCTAAACATGGACAATCACTATGAACTACCAAGAACAAGGTTAATAGTTAATTGTCATTGTTGTTATTGTCATTATCACTTCTTTGGGGAGGTCACCAGCAAACCAGTAATCTTTTGTATTAAAATACAGTGAGTTCGGGGGCTGGAGAGGTGGCTCAGGGGTTAAGCCTCTGCCTTGCAGGCGAAAGGTCCTGAGTTCGGATCCTAGACCCCATGTATAGACGCCGGGCGGAAGCGGGGGCGGCCTGCGTTTCTGGTCCTGGTAGGGCAGAGCCTGCGAATCCTGGGGCAGAGTAAACAAGGAAGAGGTGGAGGTGTCCATGGTGGTTCCCGAATTCGTCCATGGTTCTACACACACATACACGCATACACGCACACATACATGCACACACACACATACACACACACAATTAAATAATAAAAAATAAAAACAAATACAATGAGTTCATGTTTTCACACCCTACCCCCTCCCATCCCACCGACTCATTCTCCCTTCCAATCAGTCTCCATCCCAGCATGAGGGATCCATTGGGCCCCATCTAGGTCGCCTACCCTATATAGGGTTTCATGTACCTCAAACTGGCCTTGACTTTGCTATGTAGCTACTAATCTTCCTGCTTCCACTTCCCAAGTGACTGTAAACCTGCTTTCAGTTTTTATTTTTTAAAATATGTATTTTTTATATATTTATATATTTATTTGTTTTTTAATATATATGTGTGTGTGTGTATATATATATATATATATATTATATATAGTAAAGACATTCTGTTTCTACTAGTTTGATTTCTCTGGAAGCCAGCAAGTATTGTCCAGGCACGTCCTCTCTTGGTAACTGAGAAGAAGCCTTTAGTGACAAATAGACCATACAATGTATACTTAAATCTATAAAGAGTAGGCTAGAGATATAGCTCAATGGTAGAACACTTGGCTGCCATGTAAAGTTCTAGATATAACCCCTTGGTCTGTGTGCATATGCTTGTGTATGTTAATATGTAAAGCGCCATTTGTAGGATTACTTCTAGAACTCTCACCTTACCCAACTTCCACTTGCAAACTGAAATCTTGCAAATTGAAAAGGTAGGTTTTTTTTTTTTTTTTTTTTAAATATAGGAATGTCTCTAGCAGACCCTGTTTAGTTCTTGCTTATTTGGGTCATCCCTTCTTTAATGACAATGAAGAAGCACAGTATTTGTTGGAACCTTCTAGAGCTGATCATTCCTATTTCTCCTTGGCAGCACATCCGTGTTGGATGGGAGTTGCTGCTGACAACCATTGCTAGAACCATCAATGAGGTGGAGACACAGATCCTGACAAGAGACGCAAAGGGTATCACCCAGGAGCAGATGAATGAATTCAGAGCCTCCTTCAACCACTTCGACAGGGTATCTCTCTCTCTCTCTCTCTCTCTCTCTCGCTCGCTCGCTCTCATTATTTGAAAGGCAGTTCTACAAACACTGCAAATGACATGTCTGAACAGCATGCATGCTGTCACTTTAAATCTTGTTTTGAGATCCTGCTGCCGCCTCACAGATATTAGGGTTACAAGCGTGTGTTGTCACCCCCAAATAATCATTTCGTCTTGATGCCACAAAGAGTTTTCAGGAAAACTGGTATCCAAGGAATGAGCCACCAGAAGAAGGAGTGCTGTGCCTCTGGTGTCACACCTGGGGACTTTAGTCTCTCTAGACTTGCACTTCGCTGTAGCATGTTCTTCACAAATGCACTGGGTGGAGTACCTCTCCAGAAGTACTCAGTATCTTACGCGTGCTGTGACCAGAGAAGGTGTCCAGCAGCACATTTGAAAAAAAAAGGGGGGGGGGCTGGAGAGGTGGCTCAGGGGTTAAGCCTCTGCCTTGCAGGCGGAAGGTCCTGAGTTCGGATCCCAGATCCCACGTATAGATGCCAGGTGGAAGTGGGGTCTGCCTGCGCTTCTGGTCCTGGTAGGGCGGAGCCTGTGAATCCCGGAGCAGGAGGAGGTGGAGGCGTCCATGGTGATTCACGAATTCGTCCGTGGTTCTACACATACACAGACACACACACAGACACACACGTACGTGCACATACACACGCACATGCGCACAGTTGAATAAATAATAATAATTAAAAAAATTTAAAAAAAAGAAAAAAAAAGGGGGGGCTGGGGAGTTAGTTCAGGGGTTAAGACTGTCTTGCAAATAGAAGGTCCTGAGTTCAGATCCCAGGTCCCCCCCCAAAAAAAAACACCCCAAGTAGAAACAGCCGCTGCCTGCCTACAGTTCTAGCCCTGGTGGGCAGAGCCTGGAAAAATCCCAGAACGAAGCACAAAGGAGGTAGAAGCAAAATCCAGGATGATTCCCAAAGTCACCTTTGGTCCTCCACAGAGACACACAGTTCCCCTTCTCTCTCTCCCTCTCTCTCTGTCCCTCTCTCTCTCTCTCTTACACACACACACATAAATAAAATAAAATATTTTTAAAAAGAAAAGAATAAGATGGAACTGTAATGGAGACAGAGCAGAAGGAAAGTGAGACGAGTGTCAGCAGGCTCTTGGGGAAGGAAAGAAAGAAGGGGTCAGAGTGATGGGAATGCAGGGAGAGACAGGTCAGGGGTGGAGTCCAAATTCTGCAGAGCTTAACCAAGGCCTTTGAGGGCTTTGATAGGCTGAAACGTCATAAAAGACACTGCGGTTCTGAGCTGTGAAGTCATAGGACAAGGGAGTCCTCGAGGCAAAGCCCCGTCCTCTTCTCCTGCAGTGGAGTCTGAAACCTTGTTCCATTTGCCACATACTGCTTCTCTCTGCCAAGCTAGTCTGGAGAAGGGGAAAGAAGGGCCTGACCTTAGGGAAAGGCGACATTGAAAGAGGAGCAGGAGCTGCAGCAGGACGCGCAGG
Source organism: Typhlomys cinereus (assembly GCA_023101885.1). NCBI lineage: Eukaryota > Metazoa > Chordata > Mammalia > Rodentia > Platacanthomyidae > Typhlomys > Typhlomys cinereus. Next base: position 3,508,348 of record JALPQD010000200.1, on the reverse strand, counting down.
AAGCTGGCGTCTGTGCTGCCAACACCTGCGTTCCAGAAACCATAACCTCTCACGTTCGTTTTCCAAGCTGGCCATTTCCTGGGTGACCAAAACCAACTGGCACGCCAAGGAACGTATGCTGGTGCTTGAACGTTAGCTGTTACCCTGATACATGTCTCCATGCACCTTGTGCATTGCAGCCACCTGGGGCTTCGTGTCAGCCCCCTGCTGCTGCAGAGCTTGGACCTCGAGCCCACTGGCCTCTCAGCTGAAAAGGCGCCGCTCCGCGTGGAGTCTTGCACTCTGCTCTCCATAGACCCTTGCCTGGTTTTTAGGAGAACTGAGTTTGCCACATAGTCGCTTTCACTGCATGTGGGCCCAAGGTCCGAGAGTGGGCGAAGCACAGATTTCTAGCTGTTTTATTCTAGGAATGCTTTCATTTGGGGGGAATTTTACAGCTACTGATTGGGGGGAGAGGGGGATGAAGCCTTCCTTTCTCAGATCTTTTACAGTTTCTATTTTTATCAGTAGGTGGCAGTAGTGAGCCAACGACTAGTTTCTCTTGCTCCCATTTTTAATGTGGACTCTTCACTTTTAATTAGTATTTGTAGCACCTTTCTCTTTTCATTTCATTATTTTATTTTATTTTATTATTTTAATTTTATTTTTGCAATACTGGGAATTAATCCCAGGGCCTTGCACATGCACTTTATTGCTGAGTTACAGTCCAGTTCCTCTTTCCTTTGAAAGAACTATTTCATAACTTCCTTGTATTGGTGACGGTATCCTCCCTGTAGGTGAGGGGTGACCTCCGTGGTTGGTAAGGCTCACAGTGCCCGCCTGGTCGGGCAGAGCTTCCTAACTTCTCGTCTCTCTTTCCATTTGCACAGAGGAAGAATGGCCTAATGGATCACGAGGACTTCAGAGCCTGCCTCATTTCCATGGGCTACGACCTGGTAAGACATTAGAGAAATATATGGGCTACAACTCAATAAAACATTAACCTGGTAACACGCCTGCCCGAATGTATGGGCGATGACTCAGTAAGACATTAGCTAGAATGCAGGGGCTATGACTTGTTAAGGTGCCCACCAGAATGTTATCAGGGTGGATCTCATTAAACTTAGATTTAGAGAAAATGGAAGGTTTAAACATGTTGTATGGTTGGGATTGGTTCATTTTCATGTCACAGGGTAATATTCCTGAAAGTCCTACTGTTACTATACAAAAATAATGTTATTACAGACTCAAATATGTATTTTTTAAAGTTTTTTTTTTTTCCTAGTGAGGGAATGTAGGACATGGACCTTCCTGGTGATTTTTAAAAACTTTTTATTTATTTAGTGTGTGTGTGTGTGTGTGTGTGTGTGTGTGTGTGTATCAGAGGACACTGCATGTCCCTGTGGAGGGCCAAGGTTGCCTTTGAGAATCATCCTGGATTGCTTCTACCTCCTTTGTGCTTCATTCTGGGATTTTCCAGGCTCTGCCCATCAGGGCTGGAAATACAGACTGCTGCCTGGTTCCGCCTGGTATTTTTATGTGGGACCTGGGATCTGAATTCAGGAACTTCTGCTTAGGAGGCAGAATCTTAACCTCTGAGCCATCTCTCCAGCCCCCTTTTCCTGGTGATTTTTAAGCACTTTGTACAAATAATTTACATACTACAGTACCCCACTTCAGTGTGTGTGTATAAATAGACAGATAGACAGACAGAGAGGAGCGATGGAGGGAGGGAGGGATAAAGAGAGAGAGACAGAGAGAGAGATGGGCACTACTGTGTGTGCCCATGGTAGCTGAGTGACTTCAGGAATCATCATGAATTGCTTCTACCTCCTCTTTGTTTTGCTCTGGGATTTCCCAGACACCACCTTCCAGAACCAGAAATAGTGGTTGTCCCTATTTCTGCCTGACATTTTATATGAGATCAAGATATGAACTCAGGTCCTTCTGCTTGGGAGGCAGTCTTAACCTCTGAACCATCATCTCTCCAGCCCAGAGTACCCTGATTTTTAAGGTGCATTTTCCTTTAATATTTTTAAAGAGTTAAAAGAGCTTTAGTAATAAATCAGCTGGGAAAACTGGCATTTCCTGAGAGCAATATACTGTATACTACCCTGTTACCCTTTGATGGGTCAGAATTTATTTATTCATTTGTTTGTTTTTGAGATTCTTCCTGTGTAACCCAGGCTGGTTATAAACTGGAGACAAGCCTCCCACCTCACCCTCCCAAGTCCTAGGCTTGTAGTTCTACACCCCCTTATTTATTTGTTTGTTTGTTGTTTGGATGGTGTTTTGAGATACTGTTTCACTACATAGCCCTGGCTGGCCTAGAACTTGCTGTGTAGACCTAGCCAGCTTTGAGCTATAGCCCTTTTATCCCTGGCTCCTAGATAGATTTTATGCATGTGACTCTATAGCTGACTTTCTGGTTTGTTTATTTATTTATTTGCCAAGGATCTAAAACACTCTAGGTAATTTTTCCTTTTCTTTTTTTTTTTTTTTTTTTTTTTTGTTCCATTTTGGGTTCATGTGACAGCTCATATCTCTCTGTGTAGCCCAGATCAGACCAGTCTGGAACTGACTCCATAGCCCAGGCTGGTCCTAAGCTTGCCACTCTTTTGCCTCAACCTCCCGATTGCAGCTGCAAAAACTCTAAAGCACTTTTTATGGAAGTTAACACTGGGCTGGAGAGATGGTTCAGGGATTAAGACTCTGCTCCAAAGGACAAGGTTCTGAGTTCAAATCCCAGGTCCCATATAAAAAAACACCAGGTAGAAACAGTATTGGCCTGTATTTCTGGCCCCTGGTGAGTGAAGCCTTGGAAATCCCAGAGGGAAGCAAAAAGGAGCTAGAAGCAATCCAGGATGATTCCTGAAGTCACCTTTGGTCCTTCCCCACAGAGGCATACAATACCCTCTGATACACACACACACACACACACACACACACACACACACACACACAATAGATAAGTAGATAGATAGACAGACAGACAGACAGACAAATAAATCTTTTTTAAAGATAAATCCTTTTTAACACTCCTACCTCTTATGAAGTCCAGTGCTAGGGATGGAACCCAGGGCCTGGGATGCATTAGATAGGTTCTCCCCCCGAGCTCTGCTCCTGGGGTTTAATAAGTATTTTTGTTTTTTGTTTTTTGTTTTTAATTTTTTTTAATTTATTCAATTGGGCGTGTGTGCACGTGTGTGTATGTGTGCGTGTGTATGTGTATGTGTGTGTAGAACCACGGGCGAATTCGGGAACCACCATGGACTGCCTCACCTCCTCCTTGTTTACCCTGCCCCGGGATTCACAGGCTCCACCCTACCAGGACCAGAAACGCAGGCCGACCCCCGCTTTTGCCCCTTGTCTAAACGTGGGGTCTAGGATCCAAACTCAGGACCTTCCGTCTGCAAGGCAGAGGCTTAACCCCTGAGCCACCTCTCCAGCCCCCTTAATAAGTATGTTAAGTATTGTTCCAACGCTCTGGAATTCAAGATCAAGGCAGGAGCCCCTCTCAGAGGTGCCTTGCTGCTTGCTCGGCAGGCCCACTTTTCTCATGCAAGCTGAGAAGAGTGCCGTCTCGACTCATCCTTCCATATTGTATATTGTGACCATGAAGGTCACATGGGTCTCAGAGAAGACAGAACTCCGAAGCGATGGGCTGCCATCTTCATGCTGCAGCAACTGTGAATCTTGACAGCCAGCCCTAGTCAGCCACAAGACGAGTCTTTCCCAGAGACCTGCGGAGCCATTCGTAGGATTGGTTCAGTTTCCTAACCCAGAAAAACTCAGTGTCTCAGGCTGGGAGAATGGCTCAGTGGGCAAAGGTATCTGCACGCAAGTGTGGTGACCTGAGTTCAATCCCCAGAGATGGTGGAAGGAGAGAACCAACTTCCTGAGGTTGTCCTCAGACGGTCCCCTGCATACCATGGCATATACACATTTGCACTCCCCGTCCACTTCTCAAATAAAAGAATGTAAAAGTAAACTTAGTGTCTCTTTGCCACTTTGCCTCAGGGTGAAGCTGAATTTGCCCGCATCATGACCCTGGTTGACCCCAACGGACAAGGCACAGTCACCTTCCAGTCCTTCATTGACTTCATGACTAGAGAGACAGCTGACACAGACACTGCCGAGCAAGTCATCGCCTCCTTCCGAATCCTGGCTTCTGATAAGGTCTGCATGGTTGCATCTTCTGTTCTAGCAGTAGTTTGCTGTATTTTACTCCCAAAACAAATGGCTTGTAGTGGGAACCATCCTCATACTGGTTCCTGTTGTGTAACATGGACATTGAATGTGGAACGCAGGCATTCAGTTCCCTTACCTGCACTAAGGCTTCTTGTGAGTTCTGTTTCATTTTGTGTGTGTGAAGGGGAGGGGAGTCTTCTGCTTTAAAACTACTTTATGTTGTAGTTGTGTGGATATTAGGGTTGGAGGTGTGATTCAGAAAGCAGACACTGAGGATTGGTACTGCAGCTCAGTGGTAGAGTACTCACCTAACACTCAGGAGGCCCTAGGTTCGGGGTGGGGAGGGGGAGCATTTCTCAGGAAAAAGAAAGTGTATAATTCAGATGTCACGGACCTGGGGACCTGACCACAGGGCCAGTGACCCCCGACTTTTTGCCCAGTTACTAGAACAAAGTCACACAGCCTTTTTGCTCAATTAGACTTGCAAGATTTTCATCATGCATAGCTCAGAAACACAGCAGTAATTTAGTCTTGAGTTCAGACTTTTTACAGTTTGCCCTCACACAGTGAAAGCATCTCAGAATGCTTAAATCCAGCTGGGGATAAGGATTGTTTCACTTCGTATTCTTGACTGAGAGGATAAAGACAGACCCACAGGGGAGAGAAGGTACTTACACAATGCATTCATTTCCATAAGCGCCAGACAGGATCAACCAGCGGGCTCAAAAACATTAACGAGTTTGTTTAAAATGAGCCATTTATCATTAAGATTGTGGAGCGAGCTGGACATGTGGCTGGTGTCTTTAATTCTGGCTCCTGAGAAGTTGGGGCCCGGAGGATCAGGAGTTGAAGGTTAGCCTCAGCTGTATAGGGTGTTCAAGCCTAGCCTGAGCTATAGGAGATTCTGTCTCAAAGCAACACAATGGGTGGGGTGCACTTTTGAAGTCAGAGACAACTCTGTAGGGTATGTTCTCGGCTTCCACCTTTATGAGGGTTCCAGCCATTGACCTCAGTTCTTCACGCTTCCGTGGCACCTTTACATTGAGCCACTTCCTTGAGACTCAGCTTTCTGTTGACCATCTGGTATCTTGCACAGTAGACTTTCATTTTATTGTAGTTTTGAGAGAGAGAGAGAAAGAGAGAGCACATGCATGCCAGGTGGAGGTCAGAGGACAGCCTTCAGCAGGCATTCCTCTCCTTCCACCACATGGGCTTCCAGGAACTGAGCTCAGGTCTCCAGGCACTTTACCTGCTGAGCTCTCTTATGGCCCTGCACGGTATCATACCTGCAAGTGGAAGGCCGTGTCATGTTAATGTGGCTTATATCCCAGGCTTGACTGTGCCTGTTCTGTGTCTCTTCTAGCCCTACATCCTGGCGGAGGAGTTGCGTCGGGAGCTGCCGCCGGATCAGGCCCAGTACTGCATCAAGAGGATGCCTCCCTACTCCGGCCCAGGGCAGCGTGCCAGGCGCCCTGGATTACACAGCCTTCTCCTCAGCGCTCTACGGCGAGAGCGACCTCTGATGTCTCTGTACCCCCTGAGCCCATCAGAAGGCAATAAAAACAGTGTTGCTGAGACTCTGACAGGCTCTATTAAGTCAAGAGAGGATTTGTGTCACAGCTCATTCTTTGATTCCTTGCCAGCAAGTGGGGTGTGGTGGCCGCACACATCTAAGTGTCTGAGTGTCATCTAAGCAAAATCCCATAGGTTGGTTTGTTTCTTAGTTTAAATGAAGTGAATTACTTGAATACCATGAAAATAGGATTCTGGGGACAGAAGAAAAGTGAAAGGTGTGAAAAACCCAAGCATTCAGGCTTTGTGAATGGGGTGGGATGATTTCAAACTGAGCTGTGATGTGTGTGTTAGTGTTGGGGGGAGGAGGGAATAGGTCCAGGTTCTTGTGTTCAGGAGTCAAAGATTGAAACCAGAACACCTGTAGAGTTTTAAGGTAGATTTTATTAGAGGAGAGAAAGAACAGAACTCACAGACATGGGGCAAGAGAGCCGAGAAGAACTTATGAACTCCAAATATGGAATCCTTGATGGACAAGGGGGCCAGAAAAATCCCAGACCCCAGATATGGAGTCTATGAGGAGCAAAGGAGTCAAAAATGGCTGCGAGGGTCAGGGTTATTTATAGTGTTAGGCAGGCCTGGGAAAAGTGTCTTTTCCTCATTGGTTAGCTCCAGTTTCTGCAAACCTGATTGGACTTTTGGGTCCCCTGTATCTCATTGGTCTGTTCATATTGGGGCTCAGCCCAATTGACTTTGTGGCTGACCCCATGGTCCAGCTGAAAGACCCCAAGTCTTTCAGTCAGGAACAAGTCCACCGAGAGAAAGACCAAGACCCTTCTCGCTGCAATAGCATGAGGTTTTATTTAACAACACGCCGGGCGGCTGCAGCAACCTTTCACGCATGAGAGACTGAAGCGGCCCCTAGCAACTGAAGCAAGTGGTTTTGGGTGGGGATTTCGTTGGTGAGGAATTTTTGCAATCACTGGTCAGCAAGAGTCCAGGCCTCCGTGATTGATGCAGTCTACCTGCTTAACTGCAGGAAGTATGCTATTAACAGAATTTTCTTGCAAGACTTGTTTTCCCTAGGGCTGGTCATTCCCATCACCAAGGGTTACAGCTCCTTTTCCCATCACCAGGGGTTTCAGGGCAGGGAGGGAAGTAGCAAGGTGCATAGTTTTAGACAATGGCTAGCAGTAGCTATTGCTCATAGCTAACTATAGCTATGCCTGTTCAGCTATGAGCAAATATCTACACTGTGGGCCTGGACTGGCCCATTCTGTGAATTTTCTTTTTAGGGCAAGGGTCTTTCACAGCTGTTTCTTTTGAGAAACTTAATTTATCTGCAAGGAAGAGCTCATCTCCCTATCCTTTCATAAACAGTGTTGGGGGAAGTTGGAGATTTTATTTCTGTGGAGGATTAGAACTTGTTCTTCTAGATTTTTAGGGAGTGTTCCTTCAGGATAATCCCAGCAGTGGGAGATGACCTTCAAAGACCTTCCCATCATGGCTCTGTTATGCAACTGCCTAACTAGGAGCATGTGCATAGTCCCAAAGAAATAACACCTAGCGGTGGCCTGTAATAGCAGCATCTCAGCCCAGCTTGTTTGCTTTTGATCAGAAAGCTACTAATCGGCAAGTGACCATCAAAGCAAGTAGGGTACACTTGTGCAGCACATCTGAAGTTTCCATACTAATGCCAGAAGGGGCCTGGGTGGTCCCCCATTGGTTGAGGTCGACCTTACTGTCTTTGTCTCAATTTTCTAACTTTTGGGCAAAAAGAAGAGAAGAAGAAAGAGGGGCTGTGGGCTTTCCTATGCTGTCCCTGGGGAAAACCCCTCTTTTAGCTTTTGAGTGCTTTCAAATGGCCTAAGGGAAAGCGGGTAAATAGATGTTTTCCTATCTCTGCAGAGATTGGTTAGTGTCAGGGGTTCTTCTTATCTCTTGACTCCCTGCTAAACAGAATTGTTTTAGCTCTCAAGGTTAGAAGATAAAGAATTCTCTTAACTAGAGAAGGGAAGGCTGTTTTAATTAGGGAATAATAAATCTCAGATACAGCAGTAATGTTTAAATTGAGGGCAGACACTTTTAGCGTTTCTACAATCAGAAGCCGGTTTCATGTTTAAAAGACATGCTTTGTATTTTATATGCTCATGTATTTATGCTTAGAGAACAGACTTGATATTCTAGTATTTTTTTCCTTGCTTATCCAAAGACGAACTAGAGTTTCAATATAAATGATATTTTAGTTTCTTCAGGGATATTAGGCATTATAAGGTGCTGCCAATTGGAAAAACAGACTACTCAAAAGAACTTTAATAATTATGCGTTGTTCTTTCCTGAGATAAAGTTTCTCCCTATAGCCCAGGCTAGCCTCAAACTGACAATAGTCCTACCTTGTAGATACCACAGCACAGCACTGATAGTAATATCAGCGTATGCCTGCTGCCCTCCCTAGAATAATTTAAAAAGGGATTTTTTTGAGACAGGATTTCTTGTAGGCCAGGCTGGCCTTGAACTAGCTGTTAGTGAGGATGACCTAAATGCTGAGATGAAAAGCATGTGCCCCCCCCAACACACACACCCTGATCATCAGAAGTTCTGGAGTAAATTTTCAGCTGTTCATTGTGTAAGGCTGGACAGGCTGGTGATTGTGGCCTCTGTCTCGACAAAAGGAACCAAACTGAGTTGCTGGAGGTGGAGACAGAAGCTTAGCTTTTCCTGGAGCTGTTTGTTTTGAGTTGCCTGTGCAACTAGAGATCTGTTGTTAGAGGGTAGAGGTCTGTTTTTTTTTTTTTTAATATTTTATTTTGTGTGTGTGTGTGTGTGTGTGTGTGTATCAGAGGGCACTTGATGTCCCTGTGGAGGACCAAGGGTGACTTCAGGAATCATCCTGGATTGCTTCTACCTCCTCCCAGGCTGCACCCACCAGGGCGGGCTGGAAGTGAACCATCTCTCCAGTCCTGTTTTTATTCTTTTAGAGCTTCATATATGAATACAATGAATTTCTGTTATTTTCACTCCTTATTATACAATCCCACCCCCCTCCTTTTCCCACGGCAAACCTTCTTCTTACCAGTCTTCCTTCTAATTTCACATCTTTCTGCCTGCGTGGCCCCCTGAGTTTCATCTGGGTTGCCCTCAATGATGCGTGCCTGGTCACTTGCAGGGGTTACATATCTGTGTATACCATTGAGGAAAATAAGTTCTCCTTTTTTCCTCTTCCCCATCCAGCATGAGCCCTCAATAGCCTTTCAGGGCTGTGTGGAGCCTCTTGAAATCCTTCCCCTTCCATGGTGAAATGCTGATAGGCCAAATCTTGGGCAGGACTATGGAAGTGGGCGTAGTGGCTGTGAGTTTGTGGATGTAACAGTCCTGCTATGTCCAGAAAATGCTGTCTGGCCGCGTACCTCCCCATTCTCAGACCCCTTCGCTCTAGGGCTTTTCTCATTCTCCCCAGTGGAAAGGGAAGTTCTTCCTGTAGGACCCCTAGCATAGCCTCGTGTGAATTTCTCCTGAGCAGCTGAAGTGCCAGAGGCTTTTGAGGCCAGGGGCCCACAGCATGGGTAAGGTGGCACGTCACCCAGCTGGCTGTAAGGACACAGGACGGCATTGTGCTCACCATGTAGTGTCACGATTTGTTCGGAGTTCATCTTTTCTGCTGATACTTTGAGAGGTGCTGCTTCCCCTGTTCTGTTGCCTTGCTGACAGTTGTAGAGAATGAAGGAGGCTGTTTTCCCACATGGATCCTTAGTGATTGGGACGTTGAGTCATAAACCACAACAGTTGCAACTTGCAGTCAAGATACAATTGGAAGCAGCACAGGGCCTCCTATCCTGGCTCTCAGACAGCTGGAGATACCAATGTGCTGCAGCCTGATAGTAGTTGGTTAGCAAATTCCTTGAATATTTGACCCCTGGAGTTAATTATGCCAACTTTTTTTGCAGTAGTGTGCAGGTGAGCGCTTGACTGTTTATTCTCCAATAGGTGCTGTATTTCATCTGGAAACATGAGGGAGAAACTGAATTGTTCCTCCTCTGAGACTACTTAGCAGGGACTTGAGTGGTTTAAGCCAGGCACGGGCAACTCATTAACCTGACATTTTAACCTCTTCACAACATTCAGCAAGAGAATGGGTCTCTACCTGACAATGGGAAGAGAAATAAACTCTGAAGAACAATAAACTCTCTACAAGTTATTTTTATCTGACACTGAGTTATCAATTAAACTTGATTTGTCAAAGAAAAATAATCCCTGTTATTATTTCAAAGACTAAGAAGCAAGCAGGTGCATTGGCTAACTACTAAATAATGTCCTCTTGAAATTTCCATCACATCTGAAAACTCTCATTTGATGTAGTAGTATATGCCTCTTTCAAAAAACAGGAAGGCAGACTGGCGATGTGGCTCAGTTGGCGGTCTTTTGCTTAGTGTAGCAAAGTCTGAGCACCCAGCACCAGGTGTGATAGTGCATCCCTGTAATCCCACCACACTCAGAAGGTAGAGACAGGCCAAAGTTCAAATCACTCTCAGCTACAAAGTCAGTTCAAGGTCAGTCTGTGAGTGGGTAGGGATGAGAGGCGGGCCAGGAGAGTGTCAAGGGTTGAATTTGAGATGAGGAATTCAGGTTGACTCAGCCTGAGGTGAGTGAAGCATGAAGAGAAATGTTTAACCAGGTCACCAAGAATCCCCAGCAGATGCGAGCTTGCTAATTGTGTGCGCACACGGCCCTCACTCCGGGTTTCACATTGTAAAGGTTGGGGCTGCGCCCCACACATCAGTGTTTTCAAACACTCTATAGGGATTCTAATAACCCAGAACCTGCAGATAGAGGAAAGGCTAATTCAGTTAGAAAAGCCATAACTGAAAAAAGTTATTAGGAAGCTAGATCACGTGAGAGGCCACGACAAGTCTTGGGCTGTCTGGTTGGTAATAAGGCTCCAGGACAGATGGACAGGGTGATGGGTACCTGTGATCCTGGCTGTTGAGAGGCAGAGGCAGGAGGATTGTCACAAGCTTGAGGCCAGCCTGATGTATACAGTGAGTTCCAAGCAGAGGGGCAGAGAGCACACAAAGAGATAATGGCGATGTGTGCTTGTGATTCCAGCACTGAAGGAGCTGGAGACCGGGTACTAGTTGCTGGTGACTCTAGGAGTCTGTATGTATCTGGGATCTTGCATTCAGAGTCAAAGATTGAAACCAGAACATTTGTAGATTAAGGTAGAATTTATTAAAGGGGACTCATGGACTCCAGACATGGAGTGCTATGAGGGACAGGTGCCCTCGAAAACTCATGGACTCCAGATGTGGAATCCACGAGGGGCAAGGAGCTGGAAATGAACCCACTGGTGGAGTGCCGATAGGGGCAGGTGCCAAAGATGGCTGCCAAGGTAAGCTATATTTATGCCTTTAGGTAAAGGATGTGGGGGGAGAAGGCTTTTCCTCATTGGTTAGCTCGCATTCACGTTGGGACCCAACGCAATTGATGTGCCTACCTCTAGGTGGGGCTGTTTCTCTCGATGGATTTAGATTATCTGCAATGGAGAACTAGTTTCCATATCCTTTCATAAGCAAAGGGTTGGGGGAAGTTGACCCACTTATCTTTGTGGAGAATTGAGGTCAGTTCCTCTCTATTCCTAGGGGTTGCTCCTCTAGGGTAATCCCAGCAGTGAGGGATGACCTTCCAAGACTTTCAGAGACCCTTCCAGCATGGCTGCTCCAAAACTGTCTAAGACTCACTGGTCTGCCAGCCTACTCCACACATGGAGTCCCGGGCCAATGACAGACCCTAGCTCAAAAACCAAAACCAAAAGGTGAACAGCATTTGAAGAACAATAGCCCTGGTTGGCTTAGGCCTAGACACACATAAAATACTCTCGCGAAATGCTTGGACATAACAGAGCCTTAGACTGGAACAACTTGTCCATATCACCTGGAGATGAGCTCTTTATACTCCTAAGGTGAAATGAACAAATCTAAATAACGCCAAGTCAGAGACTTGTAAGGAGAGGCTGCTGGTTATAACCAAAATGACAAAGATTCACCGACTGTCCCCTGGATTATTAACTGATCCAGAGTGTTCCTGTGGATCCCTGAGTTTGTGGTGGATGCTAGAGCCTGTTCACACTACCTGTCTGGGGCATTGCACTTCGTGGTATCAGCAGAGGACACTGGGCTTTTGCTTTTCATCTGGGATTAATAATCTTGGAGCAGCACAGGCTGGGCTTTTGGATTGATTAGCATCATGATGTTGCGGGACGACCGTCCCATTGTTGCACGGTTCTTGTGTTTGGAGTCGAAGATTGAAACCAGAACATTTGTAGAGGATTAAGGTAGAGTTTATTAGAGGAGAGAGAGAACAGAACTCAAGTACTCCAGGCATGGAATCCATGAGAGCAGCCAGCTAGAAATGAATTTACAGATTCCACATAGTGGGTGCCTTGAGGGGCAGGAGCCAAAGGTCTGGACTATTTATATAGTTAGGCAAGGCAGAGGGAGGGGAGTAGAGGAGGGAATGGTTTTTCCTCATTGGTTAGCCCAACTAGTTGATCTTGTACCCATCTCAAGATGGGGCTGTTTCTGTACAGGAGAACTAATCTCCTCCATATCCTTTCATAAGCAAAAGGTGAGGAAAATTGGCAAGGGTGTGCTCCCTCAGGTAATCCCAGCAGTTGGGGTTGACCTTAAACCTTCAGAGACCCAGCATGGCTGCTGGAAAATGCCTTAACGAGAAACATACCTTGAGTGGTAAAGACAGAAGGATCCAAAGTTGAAAGTTGTCCTCAGTTACATGGGGACTTTGAGGCCACCTGAGGCACTAGGCTATATGAGTCTCTAATGCAAAAACCCAAGAATGACAGAAATGGAGATCCGATTTAAATTTAAAAACAGCAGCAACAACAAGCACAATTATTCTTGAGGTCACCTAACAATTGGAACAGAAGCAGTAACCAAGGATGCCATAAAAAGACTTTCTGGCCCCTTTCCTCTGCGTTGGGGTAGTGGAAAGGAAGTGAACATCTCTGCCTTGGGTTCGGTGAGGTTGCATCTGCCCAAACACCAATACCCTAGACCCAATAGAGCCAGAGTACTGAGCACAGCACCTTGGACTTCACATACACCACCAGATTTTTTCTTTTTCTTTCATGTATGCGTGTATAGTGTGTGTGTGTGTGTGTGTGTGTGTGTGCGCGCGCATGCGTGTGCAGATGCATGTATCTGAGTGCATTACATAGGGAGCTACCCTCCGCCGCTCTTTCACTTTATTGCTGTGAGCTTGGGTCTGTAATTAAACCCAGAGCACACCATGTGCACTAGTCTAGGTAGCCAACTTACTCTGGGGTTTCCTTCTAAGGTTAGAATTAGAGCTTTGCTGCCACATCCACCCAGCATTTTCATGTCGGATCTGGGGATCAGAACTCAGGGGTGTAGGGGCAGACGTGCTGGAGGTCAAAGCTGAGGGCTTCAGGTAGGCAGATGCTCTGGCACTGTGCCACACCCTCACAGTAGTTGGGATAGCTCCTTACACCTTGTCTCGCTCAAAATGCTGCTCCTTTATTTCAGATCAGGCAAGTGTTTGCTGTACCTGTGTGAGGCATGTCCAGTGTCAAATCTTTAGATTATGGAAGAATCTGAGGGATGGGGATAGCAGGACTCACCTTCGTGGTCATCAGTCTTGTTGCAGGTTTTTCTGGGGTCTTGTTTTGTCCAGGTTCTTGTGTTTGGGAATCAAAGATTGAAAACACAACATGCATAGAGGTTAAGGCAGAGTTTATTAGAGGAAAGAAGGGAACTCACTGACATGAATCTGCGAGGGGCAACATGTTAGAAAAAGAGGAAGAAAAAAGAAAGAACAAGGGGTAGGGGAGGCAGCTACTTAAGTTTCAACCATGTAACGTGGTCTCCTTGATAGGAGCCTCCTTTTGTGGCAACCTTCACTCCTGGAAGCAAGACCAGCAGCTGGTCCTCCACAGGGACACTCGGTGCCCCCCCTCCATACACACACATGCACACACACACAAATAAATAAAAATATTTTTAAAAAAGTAGACTAATAAACATAACACAAAACACAGACTAATACACAAGGAGTTCTAGATGCAGTGTTTGACATGATGCATGCCTGAGAGTTTTTTTTTTTAGGAAACTTTGAACTAAAAGTGATAGTGTGAAAGTTAGTGTTCGTTATCTTAGTCTTTATTATCTTACAAGATCTGCTGTTCTGGGCTATCTTGACACTCTTTGATCTTTTTTTCACCTACTCCATTTCTTCCCTTCCAACTATGGCCACGTCTAGAGAGGACACTATATTTAATCTCATCAATCTTACAGTTTCTGGCTTGGCGAGAGGCTTAGTGGGTAAGGCCCTGCACGCAAACCTGGTGACCTGTGTTTGATCCCTGGAAGCCGCGTGGTAGAAGGAGAGAACTGACTCTGAAAGCTGTTGTCACGACTTGAATGTGAGTCATCCTCCCCTGGCTCATGCTACTGAATCCTTAGCTGAGGTTTGTGAAGACTGTGGCATCTTTACGGGTTGGAGCCTTTCTGAAGAAGGCAGTCACAGAGAGATGGTCTTGAGCTTAATTAGTCCTTCTCTGCCTTTGCTAGAAGTCTGCTCTTAAGAGTTTGCAGCTCTCTCAGCCTCCACAATGGGTATGACTTGTCGCCTCCAGCTTCTGCCAGTCATGCCTTTTCTGCCATAATGGACTGTATCTCCTGTCTGGATCTCTAAGCCAAATAAATCTCCCTTTTCCCCCTTAAGCTGTTTAAGTTTGAGTGCTGTGTCACAGCAGCACAGATAGAAATTGGTAGAGTTGCCCTCTGACCTCCATCCGTGAATCATGAATGCATATTCTCTCTCTCTCTCAAAAAATATGAAAAAATAAAATTTACAGTTTTGCAAATTGAATTGGGTGTGGTGACTCACCAGAAGGTTGAGGCAGAAGTGCCTTGGGCTACATGAGCTCCAGGACAGTCTGAGCTATGACATGAGACCCTGTCTCAAAAACTCCAATGAAGTAAACCAGTGAAAAAAATCAAAGGATAGGGCTGGAGAGATGGCTCAGGTTAAGACTTTGCCTCACAAGTGGAAGGTCCTGAATTCCCATCTCAAGTCCCACATAAAAATGCCAGGTGGAAATGGCAATGACCTATACTTCTGGCCCTGGTGGGGGGGAGCCTGGGAAACCTCAGAGCTAAGCAAAAAGATGATTCCTCAGAGATGAAACCTCAGAGCTAATCATCAAAGATGATTCCTGAAGTCACCCTTGGGCCTCTAAAGGGACACCTAGTGCCCTCTGGTACACATACACACATAAGCAAAAAAAAAAAAAAAAAAAAAAAAAAAAAAGACATAATAGTACAATAAAATGAGAAGAGTACAGACTTCCCCCACAAAAAAGAGTCTATGCACCACAGGCTAGGTTGCAGCTCATAACCCTCCTGCCTATTTATTCCCCCGCCCCCAGTAGTGGGATTATAAATCTGTGCCTCCATTCTAGCTCCAAGTATCATTTTATTTTTCTAGATTTGTTTGCTTTTCCTTTCTTTGACCAAGATCAGCATTACAGAGCTGTCCTTTGCTTCCAAATTCTCAAACGTGCTCCTTTGCAGGTCAGTATGGCAAGTGGGAGGCTGAGGCGGGAGAGAGGACCGCTAGTTGTACACCAGCCAAACTGCACTGCATTGTAAGACCCTGCCTTTAACAAGCACACCAAACTATCTACCAATTAACCTTGTGCTGTACACAAGGAAATTTTCCTTGACCAGAGGGAACTTTAAGGTCTTTTGAAACATGTTATGTAGCCTTTTTTAATGTCTCATCATCTATTGACGCTGTTAAGTTCTTTCACACCTGCAGCTTGTCAGTGAACTCCAAGTGTGCTTAAATGCTTGGTACTTAAAGGTCTTGGTTTCCTACCTCTGTGTTGTAATGAATACACACCCAAACAATTTAGGATAACAAAAGATCCATCCATGTTCTCGGTGCTAGATTACAGTCTATTATGTTGGCAGTAGAGTTCAGACCAACATCAGAAGCTGAAGGAACTGGCCACAGAGAGATTGAAAGAGGGAGGCATACTTTCTTGCTTGCTCGTGCCTGTATGTCAAAATATGGAACCAGCTCTCTGCATCCTGTCTACTTGCTTAGGGAATTGTCCCAATCTCCTATAGGGTTGCCTGAAGGCTTAAGTGATAATCCTTCACAGGTGTATTAAAGTCTCAGTTCTCACTTGGCAAGCTGATACCGAAAACGAACTGCCACGGTGCTCACTAAATGTCTACCATATATGCACCTCGGGGTTTTCCTATTGTGCTCATAGGATCTTACTTCAAGGCTACCACAAGTCTATAAAACAGTAATCGCTTTCATCCTAGTCTTTCCTGTTTGTGAAGACTGTAGAGTTCGGCGCCTGCCAAACAGAGCTATGGTCTGTTCTGAGTCCAAGTTCCTGGGTCTTCACATCACACAGCTCATTGCCCTGGGGCAGCACTGCTGGAAGCCAGCTCAGAGACCCTCGGGCGGCTCCCTGGGATCGAGTACTCAGGACTACCTGTCCCAGAAGGCCTCGGGGCAGGCTCTCCGCCGATTGGTTGAAATGAGCATCCAATACGCAGCAGAGGGAGCACGTGAAGACCAATCAGAGGCAGGAGGAGGCGGGCCCTCCTGTTAGGCTACACTGCGCGGAGAGCTAACGGTAGAGGCCGGCGCTGCAGCGCGCCGCGGGCCACGTCTCTTGTCCTCGTCGCCGTCCGCCGACGCCCCAGGACCGGCTCCCGCGTCCGAGAGGCGGGCGAGCCCGCGCTGGCCGGTGTCGCCTGCGGCCGCGCCCTGTGGCGAGCGCGCCTTCCCCGCCGCGGGCCGAGGAGGACTCTCGGCGACATGTCGCCCGCTCGGTCTTCACCCGGTAAAGCCGCGACCTGGCCGCAGCCCCCCACTCTTGCCCGCGTCCTGGGAGGCGCCCCGCGTGCGTTGGGCTCGCGGCCTCGACCCTCTGCCGCGGGCTCCTGCCGGCCGCGCCGGGCAGCTTTGCTGATGTAACAACGTTCTTCTTCCGCAGCCACGTGCGGGGCGTGCGCTGGCACAGCGGGTCGGGCGCAGGGCACAGATGCCCACGGGACAGGTCGGCGTGGACGGCCGCGGCTTCCTGCCTTCCACTCCCGTGCAAGCTTTTTTTTTTTTCCTTAGAGCAAATTTTACTTTAGCAATTTTTTTATTTACTTACTAGGAGACAGACGTGTGTGTGTGTGTGTGTGTGTGTGTGTGTGTGTGTGTGTGTGTGTGTGTAACAGAGCGAGAGCGAGCGGTTGCCTACATAGGGCATCGGTGGAAGTCTCTCTCACAAGTTAGCTTCCTCCTTCCACCACGTGGGCTTCTGGTTTCACCTGGTGAATTTTCTGGCGTCAGACTCGGGTCACCAGGTTGTGAACAGGTGTCCTTCTTATTCACTGAGCTGTCTCCCTCACCTGTGCAGACTCCTCCATGCACGCTTGTAGATTAGGGCTGGGGTTGGAGCTCCACTGGTAGGGTGCTTGCTTTGCATCGCCACGAAGGCGTGTGGTGTGATTCAAGGGTTCTGGAAATACAGACGGGAGGATGAAAGTTTAAAGTCATTGAGATCCTGTCGTAATTATAAAAATAAAGTAAAAATAAAATAAAAGTCACGCTTCAATGCCTCTGAACCGAGCAAGTGCAGCTGGGTGGGGAGACAGGGTCTTTAGTGGTTCTGTTGCTGCTGGCTTTGGGTGCATTGAAAAGGCTAGTGGAGCACACATTCATTTCAGCCTCACAATGAACTCTGGTGTCTTGAAATTGGTGGGCTTGTGGAGATGTGGTGATGCACACTTGTCATCCCAAGGATCTCTGAGCCAGGCATGTGACTTAGAAAAGACCTCAAATGCATTTTTTGCTTCTCCTGTGTGTTGGGCTTATTCAGGTTTTAACTTCTGAAAAACCCTTAGTCACTGGTTTCCATTCCTTTTGTTCTTTTCAAATACCTTTCCAAAATTCTTAAAGGCAGGGCCTTACATCTGAATGTGACCCAGGGCTGAGGATGGAGCTCAGTTACTGCTGAGTGTATGTAAGGAAGGCCCCAGTTGTGGGACAGGCAGGACAGGGTCACCTGAGGCCAGATTTGTAACCTCTAGGGAAGGAGGCTGGTGGGCAAATACTTCATGTGAGAAAACTTCAGCCACAGCTTGTAATTTCTTGCTTTCATTGTTGCTTAGTGCTATACATGTTTTTTGAAACTTGACTAATGATACGGGTCTGGAAAGAATGAGTGAATGCTCCTGTGCATTCATACCAGCCTTATCCTCTGACTTTAAATCAACAGGGAAGATGATGTATCTCAGAAATGGAATAAAACACAAATCAAGAGATACCTGCATTACAAACTAGAAACTAGAAATCAGAGATCCCAAAATTGTCTACAAGGGATTTGGCCCAGTGGGAAATGGCTGAGTAAGCAGGGGCCATTGGCCTGTAATGCAGAAACCTGCCTCATTTCTCAGGTCCAAGGGGCAGGTCTGAGTGAATCAGAACCACATTAGGGTCATTATGTCTCCTGAGGAGCTGAATTCCTGACTAGGTAGTTTATTCTTTATATCTACATATTAGGAGCTTATTAGCTTATGCCATTATCTTTTATGCATGCGTATATATACATGCATGAATGTTATGTGCATGTACATTCTTGTGCGTATGCATGCGCATGCTCTCTCTCGTATTTGTGTGGACAGAGGCCAGAAATTGATATTGGATGTTTTCTTTTCCACCGTTCTGTTGGGGACAGGATCTCTCACCAAATCTGGGCTTGTCGTTTTCCCAAGACTGGCTGGCCAGTGAACCCCAGTGAGTCCCTTATCTCTGCCACAGGCAGCACTGGCATTCTACATCTGTGTCACTGTACCCAGCTTCTGTGTGGGTGCTGGGGATTTAAACTCAGGTCCTTATGATTGAGCACCAAACTGTACTCATTGAGCCATTTCCACAGCCCTAAATTTTTTTTTTGCCATTGTTTTGATTTTGCTTTTTTGCAGTGCTGTGATTGACTGTAGGGCTGTACTTGTCATACAAGTACTTCTTTGAAATGAGCTGTATTATGTCTCTGATCTCTTAGGATAGTTCCTAGTTAGGTACTACCTGCTTAGGTACTTCAACCTCTGATTGATGCTGTAGCCATTTAATTTCATACTTACTTATTCTTTGGGACACTTGCTATGAATCCAGATACATGACCAAAAAATAAAATGTTAATCTCAAGAGAAGGGAAAAACAACAGTGCACTGCCTAGATTACCCAAACTGGGAGAATATAGTGTGTTTTCTTGGACTTATTAGCCAAGAATGGTTCTTGACACACAGCTGTTGTCCAAATATTAAACATAAACTTATTTCTGAATGTGTTACAACAAATCAGGTGTTTTTTTAAAAAAAATATTTTTTATGTGTGTGTATCAGAGGCCACTGTATGTCCCTGTGAGTACCAAGGGTGACTTTGGGAATCATCCTGAATTGCTTCTACTTCCCTCTTGCTTAGCTCTGGGATTTCCCAGGCTCTGCTCACCAGGGCTGGAAGTGCAGTCCACAGCTGTTTCCACCTGGCATTTTTCTGTGGGATCTGGAATCTGAACTTGGATCTTCTGCTTATGAGATATATCATCTTAACCCCTGAGCCATTTTCCAACCCCAAGCATTTTTTTGTGCGTGTGAAAGATACTTCAAAGAATCTGTTCTCCTTAGAACCTGATCAGTCAGTAGTAAAATACACAGAATGTTCTAGAACTGATGAACTAATACAATTTTTTTTGAGGATCAAGGTAGAGTTTATTAGAGGAGAGAAAGAACGGAACTTATGGACTCCAAGCATGGAGTACCATGAGGGGCTAGGGCACCCTGGAGAACTCATGGACTCCAGGCATGGAATCCATGAGGGACAAGGAGTTGGAAAAGAACTCACGGACCCCAGACATGAAGTGCTGTGAAGCACAGGTGCCTGAGTACAGTGTGTGTGTGATTATTCACTGGAGAGCAATATTGTCAGGGAAAGGTAACTGTTAAGGGACTTACTTTTTTTTGAAAAATTTTTAAACTTTATTCATTCATTCATTTAGAGAGAGAGAAAGAGAGAGAGAGAGTGTGAGTGTGTGTGTGTGTGTGTGTGTGAGGGCACTCTGTATCCCTGTGGAGGGCCAAGGGTGACTTTAGGAATCATCCTAGATTGCTTCTACCTCCTTGCTTTGTTCTGGGATTTCCCAGGCTCCACCTACCAGAGCCAGAAGTAAGGGCCACCACCATTTCCACCTGGCATTTTTCTGTGGGACCTGGGATTCGAACTCAGGCAGGACCTTCTGCTTTTGAGGCAGGGTCTTAACTCCCAAGCCATCTCTCCAGCCCCAAAGGACTTACTTTTAAGAGAGGGTTTTGATGGTAAAACAGTGGCTAGAAGCCAGTGAAAGTCACCTAACCTCCTCCTGAAAAAGCCTGGGGAGCCAGGCTAAAAACCGAGGAAGACCTCTGAGTTCCTCTACCCTTAAAGGACAAGCTCCCTGGGATGCAGTGGGTTTTGTCTGTTTTGAGACCATCTCAAGTGTCCCAGGATGATTTTGGATCTGCATTCCTTGTTCCTCAACCTTTAAGTGTGAGGGCTATAAGCACAAACAGTTCCATACCTAGTTTATGTGATGTCTTAGGCAAAGACCTTAGCAACAGAGCTACATCCCCACGTCTAAGAATAGATGTTTAAAGATTCACTGGTGTGTGTGTGTGTGTGTATGTGTGTGTGTATCCTTTTATCTGTGTTTCCTGTTCATATTCTCTTGTCCCATACATGTTTCTTTGTACACTTACCAACACGCTCTCAGAATTTGTATGCTTTGGGAATTGAGTTGTTTATAGCATACAATGAAATGTTGTATAGTTAACTGTTTCTGTTGTTTCCTTCAGTGCTCCGCCCTTAAGTACCAGCTGTATAGCTGTGATGTGTCTTGTTACTGCCTTGCAGTATCCTGTGGGTGCCTGCCAGCGTTAGCTTACTCAGTGCGTCTGCGTGCAACGCCTGCCAGTATCCTGTGCATTCTTGTGTGGGTCTGTGTGAGACTTTTTTGGGGAAAATTTTCCCAAGAGGGAAACTGGTGGGCTCTTGCTGGGTTAATTTCCTCAGTCCGTTCTTCAGAACAGCTTTGGCTGTTTGCATTCCACTGAGCTGGCCCACATGAAGGTTCAGACTTTGTTTGGCATCATCTACTAAATCCTGTGAATACTATGTGTCTATTGGGAATAAATAACAAATTTAGTACTTTTTTCAGTTTCATTTGTGGTAGCTGATGAACTTCAAGCTCTTCACACATTTGCCTGGGATTCAGTTTTCCTGCATCACTCCCCCTTCTTTTGAACGTGTCTCCTGTAGCCCAACTGATCTAAACTTGCTTAGTAACCTCCAATGACCTTGGATTCTTGATACTCCCTCTGCCAACTCCCAAATGCTGGGATTGTAGGTATGCTCCCATGCCTGGCCTCTTTTTCCTTGGTGATGTTTTTTTTTTTTTTTCCATTCTGATTTGTAGCGTTCCTTATAGGAAAAATAGAGATGTTCATCTCAGCCCTTCAGTTTTAAACATTACAAAATCTTTGCCCAATCCATTCTGTACAATTTTGTCTTATTTTTTACAGAAACAAATTCATCTTCAAACTTACTTTAGAGTGCTAGAGGAGTATAGCTCAGTGGTAAATTGTTTGTTTATCATGTACAAGGTCCTATGTCAGCACACGCACACACACACATGCCTGCATTATAGTTTTTTTTTTTTTTAAGATTTGGTTCCTCTCAATTCAAGGTCCTATGAGTCTTCCATATAAATTGTAGAATGTTTGTCAAGTTTCTAAAGTAATTCTGATGATTAATTTTTACAAACCTCTCATCTCAGGCTTGTAATGGCAACACAATTAGATCTCAGAATTTGGATGTGTGGGTCTGGATTATGGTAAGTAGTAGTCTTATAGACTGAAAGCAATGTCTCTCTGATGACAGATAAGCACTGAGGAGCCCTTGGAAGTCCAAGGCTTTTCCTGAAAATGGGAGGAGGACTGGAAGCCCTCTTCACAGTCTCTGTATGTACTGCGCAGTGTGGCAGCTCTGAATACTTTTCAATAAGAGACTTGATATGTATGACCTGTTTCCCCTACCACACCCCATTTCCCTCCAGCCTGGTTTCAATCTCCACTTCAGCTTACATGGTCTCATTTTGGGGTGGATTGTAGCTGTGTCCTTTTTAGAGGCAGATTTAGTTGAAAGTAGGTCTCTTCTCATTCAAAATGATCTCCTGTTCCTTGTTTTCACTGAGTATTGTGTTCTTTCTGTCAGATTGCTGTTGATTTCTAAACCTGCAAATACGTCACTCTCACCTTGACACCAGGAATTCTGAGACCTCTAAGCTTTCTGGTTTTTGACAGCTTTGAACTCTGAAGTCTAGAGAACAGTCTTCAGAATTTTCCTTCCTGTCCGTACGTAGACAGCATATAACTACTGTCCTAGGAGCCCCTCATACTTGCCAGATGTCACCACACAACAAGTGTAGACCCTCCTGCTATTTTCACAGTTCTGATATTTAAGGCAGATGTTTTGTTCAAAACTGCATATTTAGGGGAATTGAGACTAAACCCCACTCAGATTTTTCTCACTCTGCCATCTTTAGTTAATTATATCAGACCCAGTCAGTATTCAGTAGCAGGTAGGACATTCGTGTTGTGAGGTGGCCAAATCAATTCCACATCTGAATTGGCTTTGATTACAGGAAGGACAGGGCTGCTGCCTGTATTCTCTAGATTCATTCAGACACACCTTTTCTCTCTATCTCCCCCAAAGTGGTTTCTTTTGGTACTGTTCAGTCACTGGGTCTTAGCTTGGTTTTTTTGTCAGGCAGTTTTATCAACTGCAAGCTCAGTTCCACCCTCCTGTAATTTTAGCATTTGGAAGATGAGGTGGAGGATTAGAAGTTTCAGACCATCCTTGGCTACATAATGAATTCAAGATTAGCCTGGACTACAAGCAAACCTATGTTTAGAAAATACAGTTAGCCAGGGAACTGACTTTAGAAAGGAAATGGACACAGTGCCCTTTGGGAAAGAAACCATAGTTTGGATTTTCCTCGAAGGGTAGCAGAGGAATTCCTGAAGCCCATCTGGAGTAAGTCACTTAGAATAGCTTTGTGGCAGTCTGTTGTGGCTGAGGCAGGAAGTTGGAGGCCAGAGCGGGCTACAGAGAATAGCTTCGTGGTCCCCATTTAGTCCCTGTTCTTGTGCTGCAAGCCCAAGCCTGGAGCAAGAAGAGGGTGTTAGGTGCACGCCCAGTGCCAGCTCACAGACCCTTATGTAACTGATCTTTGCCTCTCCTTTGTTGTTTTCCTTCCCTTCTTTTTCATTTGAAGAGGATTCAATGTGCAGATGCCAGGTACTTAGAGTCTAATTGTCTTTTCTGCTCGGTAGTTCACGTAGCTTAGAACCAGCACCATTTAGGTTGGACCTTTTTTCCTCTTGGAAACATAGAAGAGAATGTTAGCCATGCAGGTTGGTGTCATTGTGATTTGAGTAGTCTGTCTTAACTTTGTTGGCATAGTGGTCTGTTGAAGGTGTTTGCACAGGAGAAGAAAATGGTTTAAAGTTGTTCTGCATTGGGGCTATAAGTTCAGCAGCAGAACACTTGCCTAGTATGTACCAGGTCTTATGTTTAGTCCTTAGCATCACACACCCACATGCACACCTGGGTTCTCCTAAGTGGGCCCGTTGCTGTTGGTGTTCTTCAGCCTTAGGAGACCGAAGAAACCCGCAAGTCCTAAGGCTGCCTGGACTGTAGAGGGGACGTAGGCCTGCCCGTACAACTCGATGAGACCTTTCTTTCTTTTTTTTTTTTTAATTCTTTTTTTTTATACACTGGAGATACTCTTTTTATAAAATTTTTTTTCAATTGTGCGTGTGTGTGTGTGTGTGTGTGTGTAGAACCACCATGGACACCTCCACCTCCTCCTTGTTTACTCTGCTCTGGGATTCACAGGCTCCACCCCACCAAGACCAGAAACGCAGGCCGCCCCCGCTTCTGTCCGGTGTCTATATGTGGGGTCTAGGATCTGAACTCAGGACCTTCTGCCTGCAAGGCAGAGGCTTAACTCCTGAGCCACCTCTCCAGCCCCTCGATGAGACCTTTCTTGAGATTTTTTTTTAATGTGAGAGAGTATAGTGATACATGTCAGTGGTAGAGAGATGGCTTAGCATGTCCAAGGACATACTTCACTCCTCAGCACTCCCACCCCAAGTAAGTAAGTTAATTATGAATAAATAAACAAGGGCCTTGAGAGATAGCTTAGTGGATATCGCTAGAGATCTACATGGTGGGAGGAGAGAACTGGCTTCTAGAAGTTGTCCTCTGACCTCCACTCATCACCATGCACGCATATGCTCTCTTTCTAAATAAATAAATAAATGAAAAACATTTTTAATTTTTCAGAGTTTATTTTGTGCGTGTGCGTGTCTCAGAGGGCACTATATGTCCCTATGGAGGACCAAGGGTGACTTCAGGAATCATCCTGAATTGCTTCTATCTCCTCCTTGCTTTGCTCTGGGATTTCCTAGACTCTGCCCAACTGGGGCCAGAAGTGCAGGCTGCCACCATTTTTTTACATGGGACATTTTTTTACATGGGACCTGGGACCTTCTGCTTGTGAGGCAGTCTTAACCCCAGGGCCATCTCTCCATCCCTGAAAATGTTTTTAAAAGAGTATCCCACCATGTTAAATGTATATGAAAAATTAATAAATTCTTGGAAGAGGAATCTGATGGTGATGAGCAGGATGAACTGGAATGCAGGATAGCTGGGAGGCTGGTGATCCTTTAGTGAGATAGTGTGTGAAACAACTCTTGTGTGTAATCTCACATGCATGGATGCACTGGAGCTGGCTGGATATATAGCAAGGGCTTGAAGGAAGTGTTGGCAGTCAGGATGGAAGATAGGATGAGTTGGTGTTGTTTTGGAGGCTGCCTCAGTTTTTCTTCTGCTGTGGGGCAAATACTATGACACTTAAGGGAGCCAGGATTTATTCTGTCTCGGAATCTGAAGTAACAGTCTGTCCTTGCCGGGACCAGCACAGCGCAGGAAGCTGCTGGTCATGGTGCATCCACAGTGAGGCAGCAGAGAGCAGTGCAGAGGGCGTTGCTGGTGCTCAGCTTCCTTTCTCCTTCCTTTCTCCTCCAGGACTCTGCCCAGGGAGCAGTACACCCATGTGGGCAGGTCTCCCACACTGAAGCCCAGTAGCTCCTGTAAGGTGATGCTAGAACTCAGCAAGATGACACCCCAGAGGGGAACCTCAGAAAAAAGAGGTTCAAATATACTGAAATGTTAAGTTACAGCTTCTGGGAAGGACACATTGCCATTCTCAGAAATAGGGAGATCAGGCATAGGGTGTTTGAAAATGAGATTAAGAAGCAGGTGGGTATTCTGATAGAATCAGGTGGACAGTTTGAAACTTGAACATGACTAGTGCTAGGTGTCTTCAGTAGGTCCTAGTGACTGTAGAAAGTAATTTCAGCAGAGTGGTAGAAAAGGAAGCTGAATCAGGAAGGTAGAATATCTGTGGTGCTGGAATTCGAGGGGGTAGAAGAGACAGTAGACTGTGTTGGGGTGGTGCTAATTGTTTCTTAGGTACGGAGGCAAAGTAAAGAGTCTGGCTGCCAGAGCACGTAGTATAGAGAGAGTGAATCTGAGGCTTCTGACAGAGGATGTCTGAGCAGGATTAGGTTTAGTAACTAGTAAAGTGAGATGGGTGGGAGGACTGGGCACTAAAGGAAAGCACTCAACGCAGCAGATGTGGAAACATCAAGAAAAGTCAAGAAAAAATGTGCCCCAAAAGGCTCCATCTGAACTGACCTCAGATAGCCTTGCTTGTGACCTTCCAGTGGTCTTTAGGAACCAGACAGGACTGGTGGGAACTTGAGCCTTTCAAGGCTAGAAGTAGAAGTGAAGGAGTTTGGGCAGAGCCAAGGAGCTTGAAGGTTAGCGTGGAAAGCAGGGAAGCATGTAACGCTGGTAGTAGCTAGGCAGTGACAGGAGGAGATGAGGTCATTTGGAAACACCAGTGGTTTCCACTATCAAGTTTCCTGTTTAAGGACCTTAAGGACTGACCTGTGCCCTGGGCCTGTTGCTGGAGTACTTCCTGTCTCCCTCTGCTCTGACAGAACTGGACAAATCTCCTTTGCCTGGTTACTTCATCAGGAGCTTTGCATTGTGTAAAAATTTTTATTTTATTAGTTATTATAATATTTTGATAGTGGTACTTTTATAGTGCTATAGTTATGAGTATGTTGTTTATGAACTTAGTTTAGTTCATGTTGTGTAGACCACTCTTAATTCCCCCCTACATTTAGTCTCTCTTCTTCTCTCCTACTGATTCTTCCCTCTCTCCCTTCCTATTTTCCTTTCCTTCCTTGAGATATGTGTGTATTTGCATGTTCACATATGTGGGCATATGTGTGTGCATGCATACATGTTAGTATGGGCATGTGGAAACCCAAGGTTGATATCAAGAATCATCTATTGCTCTTCAATCTTTTTTTTTTTTTTTTTTTTTTTAGCCAGAATTTCCAACCAAACCCAGGGCTGGCTGATAGGGCTTGTCTGGCTAGCCGCCTCTTTCTGGGAGGTCTTAGGCCCCACATCCCAAAGATGGAATTACAGTTGGCTGCCAAACCAGACCAGCGTTTCACAAGAGACCTGGGGATCTGACTCTGGTCCTTTACCACTGAGCCATTCCCTCAGCCCTTCCTTCCTTTCTGCAATGCAGACGGTCCCCCTGCAAGCTGATGAACCTGAGAAGCGAGTGTTGTACATTTCATTTACACCCCCCTGACCCCGTTGCCAGCTCGATTCAGCGATACTCCCCATGCTTCTGTCACCTTCCTTCTTTTGAAGCCAGATTTCACTTTCTTTAAAGGAGATATGCAGGCGACCCTGAGGGATGAGCTCGAAGCCATTCTGCGCAAGAGGATCATGGTGTTAGATGGTGGGATGGGGACCATGATCCAGCAATACAAGCTCAGCGAGGAGAGCTTCCACGGGCAGGAGTTCAGTGATCATGCCAAGCCACTGAAAGGCAACAATGACATCTTAAGTATAACTCAACCCGACGTCATTTATGAGATCCACAAGGTCAGTATATTTTCCAGGTCATTTTCTGTGCCAGACAGATGTCACTGTGCTATGTGCTTTTTAAGAATATGGAAGAATGCGACAACTTCTTCGAGTATAGGTGTTGATACCACATAAAAGGCTTGCTCTGTGTTGGGCATTGGCATTCGTGATGGTGGATGTAGGATTTTTTGCTTTTGAAGTATTTGCACTCCAGTGAAAAACTGTTAAGTCAGAGTTTCATGTTCATCTGTCTTTTGGAGAAATATTGAAAGATGGTCTCTTAGTTTAGACTGCAATAAAAATTACCAAATTGGGCTGCTTGAACATCAAATATCAATATTTCTTACGGTACCTTTTAAAAAATGCATATTTATGAGGGAGGAAGGGGAAGAGAATAAAGGGGAAGGAAGCAAGTGCATGTGTGTAATACTATGTGTGGAGGTCTGGCTTATATATATTTAATTCAATGGTATTTGGAAGATCTTACATGTCAGCATGTACAGGCATACCTGATTTTTTTTAGCTGTCATATAGCATGTAATGAAATGACTATATTCAGTTCTCACCCTATTGATGATTAGGCTCTTTATGACTTACTATTACAATAAATGTGTTCATCTTGGCTGTCATTCCCAGTTGTGGAACATCATTCATCAGTGTCAAAAGGGTCCCCTTATTGAATATTAGAAATTTAAGGGGGTCTAGGAATTCTGCTCATGAAACTGATGTTGAAATGATTGTCCAGAGAAGCCAGGAGGGCAAGTTTGTTATTATTTTTGCATGTGTGTTTCTGTGCTTGTGTCTGTCTGTCTGTCTGTTTATGTCAATGAACACTGTGTGTTCCTGTGGAGGCCCAAGGGTGACTTTGGGAATCATCCTGGATTGTGCTACCTCCTCGTTGCTTTGCTTTGGAGTTTCCCAGGCTCCTCTTTCCGGGGCTGGAAATGCAGGCCATTGCCTTTTCTGTCTGGAGTTTTTACATGGGATCTAGGATCCAAATTCAGGTCCTTTTGCTTGCAGGCAAAGGCTTAACCTCTAAACCATCTCTCCAGCCCAGAGAGGCAAGTTTAAACAGCGAGCAATAGAGGGCATGAGTCTTGTGTTCCAGGAAGGGTGAAGAGGAGATGCTGGCCAAGTAAGCGTTAGAGGTGATGTAGTTCACATTGGGGATCAGATTAAGCAGGGAGACATAAGAGAACAGAGATGATGTTTATTGAATACCCAATATGTGCCAGATGCTCGAAGTGCTACCTCGTGTTGTGCTGGCAGAAGAGGGTTAAAACATTTGGGGTGAGGAGATGAGCCCTCAGAAGGTTGAGGAAACTTAACTAAATTTTGTATAATCTTAGTATGGTAACTTAGAATTAAGTTGTATGCTCTAACCTTGAGTGTGCCACCTTATTCTGGTAAGTGGTTAAAAGGTAGCTTATTGTTGGGTGCCTGGGACTTTGTAAAACATGGTTGATGGCATTGTTATTCTTTGTTACAGAAATACTTGCTGGCCGGAGCAGACATCATTGAAACCAACACTTTCAGCAGCACAAGCATCGCCCAAGCTGACTATGGCCTGGAGCACTTGGTGAGGCTTCTGTTTCATGCATCTGAAGTGCTTAGTAGTATTTGCTATACTGGAGATTGCTAGTTGCAAGAATCACCTGAAGCTACACAGTCAGGGTGGTGCCTACTTAGCAGTTGTTGAAGTTAAGACATAGGAACAGGCTTTGAGTCTTTTCTGCTTTAGAGCAAAGAGGCTGATTTGTTTTGCTATTGGTTTTTATGGGCAAGTAATAGTCATATAAAAATACATCTTTTGGTATAGGCATAATCATTGTATGCACATCCAGACAGTACGTAAATAAATGGTTGTAATTATGTCCTATGCAACAATGAGCAGGGGCTAGTGGTGTCCATAAGCCATAGTTTGCCAGCTCCTACTTAGGACATTCCGACTTCTTAATCACTCTGTTTGAGAATCCAAGGCACACAGGACCTTAGGATTCAGGGAGTTCATGAAGGTCACAAATTTAGAACCATGTAAACTGGCATATGGAGACCTATTGATGGGCCTTTAACTTGTGGGCTATACTTGGGGTATGCTTGCTTGCTCTTTTGTAGTAAGAAGGTCATGGTCCTTGGTCAAATTCTTAAGATAGCAGAACTACCAATTCCAACTTACACGATGAAGGAAATCGGGACCAGGGACCTACCCAACTAATTAGTATGTAGTGGTCAGCACAGTCTTCGAGCTTAGGTCTCCTGCATTGAATGCCTATACTTTTCCTATTAGGGTACTTTCTCTTTTTCTCTTTGAGACAGTGTCCCATCTATAGCCCATTCTAGGCTGGCCTTGAACTGACTCTATACCCCAGGCTGGCTTTGAATTGACTGTGTAGCTCAGTCTGGCTTTGAACTATGTAGTCCAGGTTGGCTTTGATCTTACCTATGCCCCAACTTTTCCAGTGCTGGGAAGACATCCATGTTCTACTATATTTGACTTAGTATTCTTTTTCTCAATTTGTGGAATATTTTACTGTATCAGTTTTTTCAACCTGCCAGATAACTGGAGGTTGCTCTATCGCTGGCTCATAATTTGGGAGAAGATCTGAAGCAGTTCTCAGCTGCCTGTCACAGGTGGGCAACTGATTGGCTTTCTTGGCTATGATCGTCCTGAGTCTTCAGATCTTCAAGTTCTACAGTTCTGTGGTGAATCCCCTAGGCATTAGCGTCCGTAGATTCTGTCTATGTGATGGAGAAAAGTGTGACAGACTAACTTGGAAATGGTTGATGTGTTAGGCCTACCGGATGAACAAGTGCTCTGCAAACGTGGCCCGAAGAGCAGCAGAGGAGATAACGCTGCAAACAGGTAAGAGCGTCCTCATTCCTGGGACATTCTCAGAGGTAGTGTGCAGTTCTTTAGCTGGCCTTTGGCCTATTCACAGGTCTAGATGCCATGTGTTACTTGTGTGTGGATTTCTCTGTATTGTAGTGAAGCATTCAGTGTCTGTCTCTCTGGACTCCAGGTTCAGGGTTTATACCCTGTTAACTCCATAGGCTGAGGGAATGTAGGTAGCTTATGACATCTTCCCTCTTTGGGATTCTGATTCCCATAGGCTGAGGGAAGGTAGGTATGCTTGTGACATCCTCCCTGTTTGGGAGCGCGTCATCACTTATTAAAGCCATAGCTGAGTGATTTGGTTATTGGTTAGTAACCATGACTCCTTCACGCTTGGCCTATTTAAACAGAGATCTTAAGATTTCTGTATCCTGCGGATGACCTTGATGGGTCTGTGGCCTGCTGAGGACAGTGTTGGATTCAGTCAGGCTAAGCTTTCAAATTACTGCCGTCCTGGCCCGCTGCCCTCACAGCTCTTGGCTTCTGGCAGAGCCACAGGAGTGAGCGGAGCCCTGCAAGATGCAGAGTGGGAATCACTGCCAGGGAAAGATGTGAGGAGATAATGTGGAAGTTACTTGAGCACAGGGATAGAGACCAATCCACAGGAGGCTGTTTCTAAGAGACAAATTGTAAGTTTTTGGCCCTGCACAGAGAGGTCATAGGCTGTTGTCACAGTCACTCTCTCTGTTGCTGTGAGACAACATGCAAGCAAGCAACTTAAGGGAGAAAGGAAAATTTATTTGGCTGTAGTTCCACAGGAGAGACAAAGTCTTTTATGGCAGAAAAGGCAAGTGGCAGAAACAGAAGTGGCTCGTGTCATGTCTGTTGTCATGGAGACAGCAGCTGCAAGAGCAGACTGTTAGCGGAAGCAGAAAGCAGGGAAGGGCTGACCGACCTCATGGCCTGCCCCTCGTGCATCTTTCCTTCAGCAAGGCTCCATCTCCTAAAGGCGCCATGACCTTCACAAACATCAGTATCTATCACAGCTCACATTCAAACTGTGACAGGTACTGAACTAGCTAAACTTACATTATTATTATTCCGCCTTGGGGAAGATAGAGGAACCTCTCTTCATAGGCTGGGAAGAAATTTTCTTTTTTCTTTTTTTTTTTTTTTTTGGTTTGTTTGTTTCTTTTGAGACAGGGTCTTATGTAGACCCGACTGGC
The DNA here is from genome assembly GCA_023101885.1 of Typhlomys cinereus. Classification (NCBI taxonomy): domain Eukaryota; kingdom Metazoa; phylum Chordata; class Mammalia; order Rodentia; family Platacanthomyidae; genus Typhlomys; species Typhlomys cinereus. The sequence goes on along the minus strand of JALPQD010000200.1, from coordinate 3,477,436 downwards.
CTTAAACTTCCAACTTTGAACTCTTGATCCTCTTGCCTCCATCTCCCAAGTGCTAGGAATTAAAAGCGTGGCCACCATGTCCAGCTGCGGACTGGGTTATCAACTAGTTGGTGTCTCTCCAGTAGAATTGGGTTTTTTTGTTTGTTTGTTTCTTGATTTTTAAAAATATTTTATTTATTTATTTGTGTGTGTGTGTCTGAGTGCGTGTGTGTGCATTAGAGGTCACTGTGTATCCCTGTAGAGGACCTAGGATGACTTTGGGAATCATCCTGGATTGATTGTTTCTTCCTCCTTCTTGCTTTGCTCTGGGATTTCCCAAGCTCCACCCACCAGGATTGGAAGTACAGACCGCCACCATTTCCATCTGGCGTTTTTTACATGGGACTAGGTCTGAAATGAGGACCTTCTGTTTGTGATATAGAGTCTTAACCCCTGAGCCATCTCTCCAGTACAATTGTAAACTATACCTTTGAGTATTAAGTGGCAGCATCACCAAGTAATGAACAATGTGGCCCCTGGCTTGTGCTGTGATGCACGTGTGAGCATAGCTTTCCAGGCTGTTCCAGAAGCAGGTCTGCACTGGCCTAGAGGTCAAGGTATTAAGGAGTTATTTCTAACATAACCTTCAGTCTACTTGCTGCTTTTTTAAATATTTTTTATTTCATTTTTGTTCAATTATGCATGTGTGTGCGTGTATATGTATGTGTATGTATGTGTGTGTAGAACCACAGACGAATTCGGGAATCACCATGGACCGCTTCCACCTCCTCCTTGTTTACTCTGTCCTGGGATTCACAGACTCCGCCCTACCAGGACCAGAAACGCAGGCCGCCCCTGCTTCCGCCCGGCGTCTATACGTGGGGTCTAGGATCCGAACTCAGGACCTTCCGCCTTCAAGGCGGAGGCTTAACCTCTGAGCCACCTCTCCAGCCCCTACTTCCTGCTTGAAGCCCAGGCTTTACAAATGTTGTTGCTGACTTAACATGTACCTCAGTGAAGTGCATTGTGAAGTTCATGACTGACAATGTTTTTTAAGAATAGGGAGAGTTTGCCAATATGCATATACTAGGATCTTGCTCACAATAGCACTAGTGATGTCACATGTATCAGAGTCTTTGGCTTGACAATAAAATTTATTTCTTTTTAAAATGTTTTATTTCATGTGTGTGTGTGTGTGTGTGTGTCTGAGGGCACTGTGTATGCCCATGGAAGTCCAAAGGTGACTTCAAGAATCATCCTGGATTGCTTTACCTCTTATTTGCTTTGCTCTGGAGTTCCCAAGCTTTGCCTTCCAGGGCTGGAATGTACAGGTTGACACCATTTCTGCCTGACTTTTTTTTATTTTTTTAATTTTTTAAAAATTTTTTTATTATTATTTATTCAATTGTGTGTGTGTGCACATATATATGTATGTGTGTGTGTGTGTAGAACCACAGGCGAATTCAGGAACCACCATGGACCGCCTCCACCTCCTCCTTATTGACTCTGCCCTGGGATTCACAGGCTCCACCCTACCAGGACCAGAAACGCAGGCCGCCCCCGCTTCCGCCTGGCGTCTATACGTGGGGTCTAGGATCTGAACTCAGGACCTTCTGCCTGGAAGGCAGAGGCTTAACCCCTGAGCCACCTCTCCAGCCCTCTGACTTTTTTTTAAACATGGAATCTGAGATACGAACTCAGGACCTGCTTGTAAGACAGAGGCTTAACACCTGAGCCATCTCTTTAGCCCTTAATTTATATATTGATTTCCATAGAGAAAGGGGTAAATCTCACATAATATGTATTAGAGTCCGTGAGTCACCTTACTGAGTGGCATACCTAAATTATTTTCCAGTAGAAGTCAACTTTTATTGTCTTACAAATCCAGGAAAAAATATGGCCAAAGAACTTGTTAGAATTTTGAGTTGTAGATTCAGGAAAAGCCTGCCTTCCTTTGCTGCTTATTCTGCTACAGACTGAACAGAACCAGTGCCTGGTGTGCTAGGGAAACACCATACTGCTGAGCTGCATCCCCAATCCCTTTATTTTGAGAGAAGATCTTGTGGAGCTGGGAGTTCAGACTCGAGATCCTGCCTCCACTCCTGAGTGCCACGACAAAGTGTTTGTCACCACACTTGCCAGGAGAAATCCTCAAGCTTGTGGATCACAACTGGGAGGTTGAGCTGCTTGTGATTTCACACTTGTTTTTCTTTTCCAAAGGAATCAAGAGGTTTGTGGCAGGAGCTCTGGGTCCAACTAATAAGACGCTCTCTGTGTCTCCATCTGTGGAAAGGCCTGACTATAGGAACATCAGTGAGTATTCATTACATACAGTCACAGACCTGGGGCCAGTGTTAATGATCTGCAAGTCTGCAAAATGAGACTGTAACTGATCTTGGGAATGTCGTGACTCGTGTCAGGCTTATAACCATGCCTGAAGTTGAGCTGCCATACTCTCTTACATGTAGACATGCTGGGGTGTGCTCATCAACTGTGCAAATGGAACTCTGACCATGCTTAGAAGTGGGCAGCCAGCAGATCTGTATTGTAGCCTTGGCCTATGTGTTGCTCCCCCAGTCCCTTCTTTTGGATGTTTTTGTTTTATTTTGAGAAAAGGCCTCACTATAGTCAGACTGGTCCTACACTATTATCAAAGTTGTGACAAGCTTGTCTTGACCTTCTGAGTGGCGAGATTATAGGTGTTCATCCACATGAACCCTTATATCTCTTTTATTTGTTTAATTGTATTTAATTGATGAATTTTGAGTCAGGATTATGTGTCTGGCTTTTAACTTACTATATAGCTGAGGATGACCTCAAATTTCTGATCCTTTTGCCTCTACTTCCTGAAACTGGATTATAGGAATGTAGTATTATACTTGGTCTTAAACCGTGCTGGGGATTGAACCCAGAGTTTTCTTTTTTTTTTTTTTTATTTTAAATTTTTTTTATTATTATTATTATTTATTCAACTGTGCGCATGTGCGTGTGCATGTGCGCGCGCGTGTGTCTGTGTGTGTGTGTCTGTGTATGTGTAGAACCACGGACGAATTCGTGAACCACCATGGACGCCTCCACCTCCTTCTGCCCCGTGAACCCAGAGTTTTCTGAAATCGAGGCTAGCACTTCACCAGCTGCCTCATGTCCCTATCCTCACCTCTTTTGATTCATGAGATACGAGTCCAAAGTGTCTAAGCATGCTAGCCTTGTAAGTTGGCCTATGTAAACCAGTCCAAAGTGTCTAAGCATGCTAGCCTTGTAAGTTGCCTGTGTAAACTCGCTATAGTAGGAGGATTAGGAAGTTGTCAGTTTGTGAACATCAGGACTAAGACGCAGAGATTTACAGTCCAAGGTGAACAGCACTGATAGTGTGTGTGCTAATGTGGGTGATGCACTCAGTATATGGCTTGTAGGCTTTTGGGTGTAGAACTTTGCATGTTGTGCTGTCACACTTCTGTACCAAGTGTTGCTCTTGCTAGGTGTGTGTGGTTGATCCTGTGGTCCACGTGTGACAGTGGGGAGGTTATTCCTCTGCTGTTCAAAGTCAGGTGTAGTTACACAGCAAGCCGAAAGGTCCAGGCTTCTCTATTCAATACTTACTGTTTTTTCTTTTTTAGTTAGGAGAGCAAGTGGGTAGAGGGCAGAATTTTTGGATGGAAATAGCACAAGACATTTCTAACACAGTTTTCACCTAGTAGTGATAAAGCACTGTTATTGTGATTCAGAGATTACCTGCTTTGCTGGTCTCTTTCCTGACAGTAGGTGTAAGGGCAGGTGTAAAATCCCTAGGAATGCAATATTTTAGCATCAGGGAGACTCCAGCCAGCCTATGACGTGCCCAAGTCTCATTTCTTTCGTCCCTCCCTTAATGGACTGATGACAATGATCTGTGATGTTAGTGATATGTTTTAAAATATTGCTTCACCATATTGATCCACCTTTCCACTCCCACACAGATACCGTGTGGATGACCTGCGGTGAGCGGGGCTCATGGCAAGGTTTAGGGAAAGCTGTGTTTGGTTTCTTATTGATCTCCTGTCACTCTAGATGAATGCACTTGGCCTTTTGCAAAGACAGCTCTGTCCTTAAACAATTGTACTGTAAACTGTGAGTGGTTCACAGGTGCCAGACTGAGCTCAGCACACCATCCAAAATGGTGCCATTCAGAAGGTAGAGCTGATGTGCTGGGTGTGATCGCTCTTTTGCAGCATTCGATGAGCTTGTCGAAGCATACCAGGAGCAGGCCAGAGGACTTCTGGATGGTGGAGTTGATATATTACTCATTGAAACCATCTTTGATACAGCCAATGCCAAGGTAAATTAAGGGAGGAGAAGGGCTGTGATGGGTGGGGCTATAGAGGAACTCTGTGATGAGAAGGTAACAGCCACTGTTGAAGTTAAGTATTTGCTCCATTTGTTAAGTGTATTTTCTGTGTATGTGTCATTTTGGTCTTTGATTTTGTTTTCCCTCTGGCAGAGATGGGGTTTAAATTGGTGCTCTTTAAATTGGTGAAACACACTTTGTGTGTGCGCATGCGTGTGTGTTTTGTATGAACCAGAGAACACATGAGTGTGTGTGCTTGTGGAGGTCCAAGGGTGACATCAGAAATCATCCTGGATTGCTCTACTTACTTATTGCTTTGCTCTGGTGTTTCCTAGGCTCTGCTTTCTGTGACCAGAAATGCAATTCACTGCCAAATCTGCCTGATATTTTTACCCTGGATCTGGGATCTGAACTCAGGTCTTTTGCTTCCAAGGCAAAGATTTTTAACCCCTGAGTCATCTCCTAGCCCATAATCCCCCCACACCCCCATTCCTTTGACAGTCTTATGCAGCCCAGATGGGCCTCAGATTCCTGATGTAGGTATAGACTCCTGATCCTCCTACCTTTACTTTCCAAATGCTGGGATTAGATATGTGCCTTATGTCTTGCTATCCATTTTAGTCTTAAATTTTATGTTTGTATGTATTTGTGTGTGGGACTTGTGCATTTGTGTGTGTGTGTGTGTGTGTGTGTGTGTGAGAGAGAGAGAGAGAGAGAGAGAGAGAGCCTGTGTATCTATGTATGTACATGTGTGTGGAGGCCAGAGGTCAACTTCTCCTGCCACACTGTTTTAGAGTCTCTCACTGGGACCTGGAACTTGCTCAGTTGGTTAGCAGGCTAGCAAATGCTAGGGATCCTTGTTTCTCTACCTCCCTTGTGTAGGTTACTAGTACTCACTTCTCTCTTCCCAAGTGTGCTCTGTCTGCTGATCCATCTGCCCAAGTGTGCTCTGTCTGCTACTGTGATTCTGTTGTATTGTTTGCCACAGCCTAGAATCATCTGAGTGTTGAGCTTAGTTCCTTTTATTCACCTTTCACCCAGACTTCTCTGGCTATTTTATATTTGTTTTCCAGTCAACTTTAGGTAAAGTTTTCTAATTCTATAAAGGAAACATCAGCTTTTGTTTATTTTGCGACAGTCTTGTTTATAGCTTAGACTGACCTGGAATGGTTCATTCTGGCCTTAAATTTACAGTCCTTCTGCCTCAGCCATCAAGTGCGAAGATAACTGTGTGTCTGCTATACCTGACACTCTGTTGACAGTGTGTCCACCACACCTAACACTTAGTGTTATCCACAGTACACTTCCCTGACAAAACCCCTCCATCACTAGGACAGGCCGTGTGATCTCAGATGTGCACATCTTCAAATTGGGGAAAATCATGGTGGGAAGAAAAGGAAGAGATCGTTGCTTGGAACTTACAGGACAAAGAGGACAGGACAGAATGAGATTTGTAGTTTTAAACCTATTGCAAGCTCACAATGATTTTTCCAGTTATGCACACTTATAGCATATACAGAGGTGTGAGGAAGGGCCATTTATTTATTTGTCTATTTACTTTTATTTTGGATGAGGGAAGAAGGAAAATGCAGGTTTCAGTTCTTCAGAGAAAAGACACTGCTGGGCAGGTGCTTTACCTCTCTGTGGCATCATGTGCCTCTCTGTGAAGGAGCAGTGGGTGCTGGCATGTGCACTGTAGGGAAGATACTTGTCCATTCCAAGGGTTCATTGTGTATCTTCTCATAAGAGCCCTTGGTGTGTGTTCTTTTTTCAACCTTTTCCTAATTAATTTACTCATTTCTTAGAGAGAGAGTGAGGGAAGAAGGAGAGGAGGGAGGAAGGAAACATGGCATATGGATGGAGGTCAGAGGACAACTTTTGGAAGTCAATCCTTTCCTTCCATCATGTGGGCTTCTGGGAATCGAATTCCAGTTCTCAGGTTTATTAGCAGGAACCATCCATCCTGCTAGACTGAGCAGATATATTCTGACCAGGCAGTTAGCTCCAGGTAAAGACATTCTTTTTCCTTTCTCCACAGGCAGCCTTGTTTGCACTCCAGAAACTTTTCGAAGAGAACTATGCTCCGCGGCCTGTCTTTGTAAGTCTTCAGATATTTTCATGATACTTTGGTCTGTTTTTTTGTTGTTATTCATTTGTTTGATGATAATTGTCATTTTTATTATAATTGATGTTCTTTTTTAAACTAGCTATGTCATCGTCCCTGATCACCTCCAGGTCAGTAGCAATGGGGAGAGGTCAGGACAAGAATCCTAAAGTGATTGATAGTAGTCACACTCTGCAAAAGAAGCCTGTTGAAACCAGGAACCTAAAGACTCACTTTGGCTAGGACCCCCTCAAGCTGCCCACTCCTATTGCATGAGCTCAAATCCTATTGCATGAGCTCAGTAATTCAGCAGGCCCATAGAAGAGGTCTGAGAACAGATCTTAGTTGAAACAGAGCATTGTGAGCAAAGTATGGTACTTACACGCGACTTAGGCCAACTGAAAAGAAACTAAACAGAAAACAGGTACTAGATAAATCAGATGGCTCCTAGGAGGAGGTCAGTATAAGCTGAGGCCTTGCCAGGGAGACTTCCCCCCAATCTGGGTGGACAGTTCTAAAACTGTTTGGGGGCATTCTTGTGCCTCAGTAGCTCTCATGTCCTCTGTGCCTCTGCCTATGGTGTTTCTACACACACACACACACACACACACACACACACACACACACACACACACACACACACACGGGCACAGCTTCAGGCCATTAGGACGAAGAAAGGCAAGTTCGCTGTCGCTCCTCCGCCTTTCCAGAGACTGGGACACAGCAGGGAGTGTTTCAAAGCAAATCTTGATTTATTGGTGATAACAAAACAGCTTATATAGACAAAGGACCACAGGGCACGGAATGGGCAGCCAACTGTGTCAAAGGTCAACACAGCATGCAAGCTTTACAGGTCAGACTCAAGGTATCTCAGTAAGGAAGGCAGGTCAACTCCTAAAAGCCAATTAGGGCTCTCTATAATGTGATCAGGGTTACACCCAGGACACTAGCTCTTAGCGCCATCTTTGGTCCCATGTGCTCAGCTATGCCCTGGGGTATTCCTGGGCGGACCCAACATCTGCCCATCACTTGACACATTTCATCTGTCCCTGTGAGGAGAGCTGTCCTTGACTTTGGGTGGTGCAGCTCTCTTGATCACAAAGGAACAGAGCACCAGCCTGCTCACTTCTCTTTGCCTCTCTGACCACAGTTTGCATTGACTGTTTGTTTCCTTGCATACTCAGGTGTCTGGGACGATTGTTGATAAAAGTGGACGGACTCTTTCTGGACAGACAGGAGAGGCATTTGTAATTAGTGTGTCTCATGCAGACCCACTCTGGTGAGTGACTTTTTCTGAGGGCCACAGTGGCCCTGGAGAGCACTGCTTTTGTTCTCACTGTGCCAATTCTGTGATACAAGGCCTTCTAAGGCCTCAGAGGACTATTGTGTAAATGTGTAGCTGTGCGGGTCTGGGAGAGCAGTCAGTGTGGACTTGTTTAACTGCATGTGGCTGGGCCACACTTTGAGCTGTTCTCCATGTACTCTGCACAAAAGACACAGTCAACATGAGAATGGGGGGTGTGCACAGAAGGCACGATCAGCGTGAGAATGGGGTGTGCACAGAAGGCACGGTCAGCATGAGAACGGGGTGTGCACAGAAGGCACAGTCAGCAGAGAACAGGGTAAATAGTAAGAAAACTATTGTTGCTGATCAGTTGTTACCACAGCCTGTTCATTAGCAGGAGTGAGAGGATAAAGTGCTGTATTGTGACTGGCTCATTTACTGGCATCCTGCTGTGTGTGTCCAGGAACACTGGCAGTCCACTAAGTGCCTTAGTAAGTTACAGCATAAAGTATAAGGAGCTGTGTAGAAGCATGAAGAAAAGCTGTCTATACTTAGAACCATGGAGACCTTGTAGGATTCAGAATTGGTTTTCTAGAGATGGTGACATCTGAGCTGTGTTGGATAACATGAGCTAGGTTTTGCTGAGCACAGAGACAGGATAGATGGAAGGTCAGCGTGAGATTATATGTTTATGAGCCTAGTCACATGTGACGCTTCATTTGAGCTTGGACATAACCCTAAGGACTGAGAAGACATTGTGTTCCACCTGTTTATTGGTGCTTATGATTGAAGATGGAACTTGGCTGGGGGCCACCAGCAAATAAAACAGGGCCAGTGGAAAAGACAAGCTGGCACTGGATCAAAGAGTGAAGCACTCCAGTGTCCTTTCTGTTGACAGCCCATGGTTTTACATGGTTCTGTTGTAGATCATTAAGTGGTGCCAAATGAAGGTGAAGCAGCAGCCCAAGTTAAATTACCCAGTGCACTAAGGCAGCTGGTGGCCAGCTCGAGGTTTGTTTGGGAGTTGGAGCTTTTTTTTTTTTTTTTTTTTGAAACAGAGTTGCATGGAGCCCAGGCTAACGTACCTCAGTTTGGAGCAGAGGCTGGTCTTCACCTAGTCCTCCTGTGTCTACATAGGTGCTGGGAAGGCAGGATATGCCCCCTTGCTGGCCTGGTTAAAGATTGAGCAGAAAGCCTGGTTTCCACGTGCCCTGTCTGCCCCTACTTCTACCAGTGTGCCCTGTTGTTGGCATCTTGCTGTGGTATGGGCCAGTGTTAGTGCATGACTAACTTCTTTCTGTAGTCTATCTTTATGGTTCTTTATGTATGCTCTTGTATGCTTACGTATGGTTCTGTATGTATGCTCAGGTTTGTGTCATTGTGAAATCACAGAGCGGTTTGATCTCCCAGCATCTAGGCCCTGCCTGTTGCCCCTTTTGTCTATTTTTTGGCAACTACTTTTTTTTTTTTTTTAATTATCCTATGCTGTAGCCTTTAGTGGATTACAGTTATAATCAGAGAGTATACAGTCTTCCTAGGCCTTTTCAATTAGTAATACCTCTCTCATGTCTCTTTATAGATAATAGCACATTTCTTCTTAGTGCTAGTATTCTGTTGTCTGGATATACTACAGGTTTTTTAAACTTTATTTTATTTTAAAGTATTGTATTTGAGAGAGAGAGGGAGAGAACAAAAAGGAAAAGAGAGGGAGAGGGAGAGAGAGACAAGCTTTCGTCCATGTCCTGGTATACAGGTGGAAGTCCAAAGACAACTTTTAAGTCAGTTCTCTCCATGTACCATGTAGGGTCACTGGCCCTGTTTTATTTTTTAAGAACTTTTAATTTAAAAAAATGTGTGCATGTGCGCACACAATTGTGCAATCATGTGTGAGTGTGCATGGCACAGCACGTGCGGAGCCTGGTGTAGGAACTGGAGCCGTCAGGCTTGCTGAGCAAGCACTTTCACCTGCTGAGCCATGTGCTGGAGTAGGCGACTTTTTATTTTTGTGCACTTATGTAAGTGTAAATCCTCGTCATTGTGTTTTTCACTTGAAACCTTCACACACATGTCTACAGCAATGTTATTTACTTACCTGAACCAATGTGCTCTGGGGATTGAGCACAGGTGCGCCTACCTGCTAGCCAAGTTACTTTTGTTGCTCTTTTGGCCTTCTGGGTGGCTTTTTCCACGTCTCCTGCTCCTTCTCCTCCTCCTCTCTTTAGGGTTTTCCTTTTCTTTTCCCTAGAGTATCGTCTTCACATTAGATTTTGATTATTGACCAAAGTGTGCTGGCATATCTAGCCTCTAGTATGAAACTAGCTGATTTGTGAACATATTTCAGTAGTCACAGGCAGAGTCCTTATCTGTAAGATTATCTGAGGTTGGAGACTGGGGAAAGTATGCAGTGCTGCCTGGGAGTCAGGGAGATGGCTTTACCATTAGTGGAATGAAGTGTTTTGAATAGCTACTACTGGTTTTGTATAATCTCTTTATTGTAACTTTTCTGGACAAAAAATACTTTAAAACAGAATTAATGATTTAATATCTCCTTGTTTTTCCAGCATTGGATTGAATTGTGCTCTGGGTGCAACTGAAATGAGGCCTTTCATTGAAACAATTGGAAAATGTACAACAGCCTTTGTCCTCTGTTATCCCAATGCAGGTGTGTGTTCCAAGGGTGCATGTGTAGAACTCCACACACACAGGTTTGGTACATGGGCGATACATTCTGAGCAAAGACTGTTGCGTGTGTGTTCGTGTTATACGAGTGTGTGCTTGAGATGTAATAGGAATTTTCCAGATGAAGAAGATGTGAGTCTAGACCAGTGTTTCTCCTCATAGCTGAAGGAACAATTTGGCTTATCCTAGAGCTTGCTTCAGAATAGGACATAACTTGAGGGGATGAATGTAGTCATGTCACCAACAGCCTTGCCCTTGGTGACTGAGTCAGCCACATAGGTATGGCAAAGAGAAGCCTTCTGTGTCCCAGTCTGTTATCAGGCAACCAGCAGGAGCACGTCGTGTGCTGTGTTCTAAAAGTTGAGATTTCAGGCTGGAGAGATGACTCAGGGGTTAAGACACTGCCTCACAAGTAGAAGGTCCTTAGTTCAGATCCCAGGATCCTCATAAAAGGTCAGGTGGAAATGATGGCCTGTACTTCCTGCTCTGGTGGACAGAGCCTGGGAAATCCCAGAGCAAAGCAAGAAGGTAGAAGGAATCCAGGATGATTCCCGAAGTCACCCTTGGTCCTCCACAGGGACACACAGTGCCCTCTGATACACATACACACACACACACACACACATACATACACACACACACAATTTTTTTTTTAAAGAAGTTATTTCTATTTTGTGGTGTGTGTGTGGTGTGCATATGATAGGTCTGTGTGAGTGTGGGTGGACACATGTCACAGCAGAGTGTGGAGGTCAGAGGACAACTTTTAGAAGTCAGTTCTCTCCTACTATGGGTTGTGAAGCTTGAACTCAGGTCCTCAGGCTTGCTTCTAACTGCTGAGTCATCTTCCCAGCTCCAAATGTGTACATTTTAAAATGCATATTAAATTTTATTTCATAGTAGGCGTAGTTAAAAAGGGGTTACAAGGCAGGACACTAAATAGCTAGAGGCTAAGGTCTTACTTGTGGAGACATATGTAAAGAAAACTGACTTTGTTTTTACTTGTCGTTAAGTCCTCACTAGTGTGAAGCGTGGAGGTGCTCAGGATACCCTCCACACAAGCATCTGTGTAACAAGAATGTGTTTCTCTGTGAGGAGGGGCTGGAAGTGAGGATTGGGATTTTTTGTTTCATGCAGCAGTGAATCTGTCTTTCAAAGAAATAAAGTATGTTTGTGTGATTTTATTGTTGTGTGGTATCTGTTATTATCTAAATACTCTGTATAATCACTTTTGCAAGCATCACTATTGGATTAGCAGCACATGAGTTTTATAGCTTTTAATCTAAGGCCTTTAAAAGTAGGGCATGTGTTTTTTAAGGTTGTTTTGCTAATGGTTGAAATGTCCTCAGGTCTTCCCAACACCTTCGGGGACTATGATGAAACACCGTCCATCATGGCCGCACACCTGAAGGTCAGGGGGTCCTCTTTCATTTGGGGTTTTAAGAGACAGATGTAGAGTAGACTCCTTTATCTCTATCAATTTCTTAATTAGTTTTGTGGTGGGGCTTGACTTGTGCAAGCCATGCTCATGCTTGCCCTCCTCTCAGTCAGTCCCTTTGATAATTGCAGGCATGCACCGCGATTGTGGGTGTGCAGGCATGCACTGTTAAGGCTGGTGCAGAGCGTCTTGGATTCAGTGAATTTAGAAGTAGAATTTTTCCTTAGTATGTATATACCAAAGAAAGATTTAGCTATTCTAAATTGTGGAGGCCTAAGCTAGGCTCAGCCGTCAGTGTCCTTATTATTGATTGGCACTGGTGTCTGTGAGAAAATTCCTATTAAGGTGTGATTTGGATTAGCTGGAACTTAGGTCTCCTCCATATCGTCGCTTCTGCAAACCCCTCAGGTCATGACCTTCCCTCTCATTCCCTCCAGCTGCTGCGTATACTGCATTATATTACGTTGCCCCTCCCCATTCCCCACCAGCCACCGAGTGCACTGCTCTGTCCTGAGCTGCTTGCCATCAGGGCCAGCGTTCCTCCACAGGCGCCTGCGTCTTGGAATCGAGGTGCACTGCACACTGTTCTGAGTGCAATCAGCTATTGGGACGAGTCTCTTTCCCTTCATTGCTTGAGTTTTATTTAGCTCCTAGTCACCAGTGTTGTTTCTTAACTATGTCTGACTTGATTCTTAGATTTTTGTGTCTTTTCTTTTAGACAGGCTTCCGCTATTCAGCTTACTGCTTGCACTCACGCTCCTCCTGCCTCAGTCTCTCATCTTAAGCAGGTGCTTCTCCGTGCTCTGGCTTCTCAGTGCTCACCTGTCTCTGGTTAATCTCTAGACACATGCTTTGCCCTGTGTCGTGGGAATACTTGAAATGTGGCAATGTGACAGAGGAATCTCATTTTTTATTTCAAAATTTAAAAGTTCTGTTTAAAAGCTGATACCTGTTTTTACTTGTTATTGCATTATCTAGTTCATCAGATACACAAATGAATTTCCTACTGCATTTTAGCTAGTACAAAAGATTTGTTAAGATCTAAACTATTTTCTACTTTTATCCTGTTCTTCAGGGCTTGTGAAGTTCTATTTCTGAAGTATATGTGTATCTCTTTTTAGTTCGGTGTTAGTTATTCAGGAACTGTAGAAAGTAAATACTTTAATGTTGTATTGGTTTCAGTAAACTGGGAGTCAAATGTATCCACTTTTCTAAGTATAGGCCTTTGCTGCGGATGGCTTGGTGAATATTGTTGGTGGTTGCTGTGGCTCAACCCCTGACCACATCAGGTGAGAGTCACCTCTCAGTGCTTTACCTTTCCTTTTTCCCTCCCCTCCCCTCCCCTCCCCTCCCCTCCCCTCCCCTCCCTTCCCTTCCCTTCCTTTCCCTTCCTTTCCCTTCCCCTTTTTCCCCTTTCCCCCTTTTTCCCCTTTCCCCCTTTTTCCCCGTGACAGCCTCTGCTCCTTTCTGTCCCTCAGCCTCTGGAGTTGATATTGCAGGCATGAGCCATCATACCCAACTTCATGTTTTCCTTTTGTATTGGCTAAATTGTGTTCCCCTCAACATTGTATAATGACTGTAATCCCAGTGGGTCAGAAAATCACATTGTATTTAGAGATGGGACTTTTTGAAGGTGGCTTATGGGGCTGGCAAGATGGCTCAGTGAGTAGAAGCACTTTCTGTTTAAGCCTATGACTTAAGTTTGATCCCCAGAATTCACACAGCAGAAGGAGAAAAACAATTCCTCTGAGTTGTCTTCTGACTTCCTTGTGCATGCTATGGTATACACATACATAAATGCACACTTAACTCATTATAAATCAATATTAAAAAGGTGACAGGTACTGAATAGGTTCATCCATAATCTAACATACATGGTGTCTTCATTCCAAGAGGATCAGGTCCCTGGGCAGAGAAGAGAACAAGTAAAGACTTGTGAGCCAGGAACTTGTGAGCCTTGGAGAGTGGTCAGCATTTCAGTCCCAGACTTCTGTCCTGCACAGTGTAAGAAACACGTGTCTTTGTTTAAGGCACATTGCTGTGGCAGCCCTAGCAAAGTAATATACTTTTGTATTATGGCAAATTCTAACCATGAATGTGGAAGAGAAATAATAAAATGAGCTTTCAGTGAGTTCCACGTGCCTGTCACAGAGCCATCGTGATTCAGAGCTTTGCTGTTCTCAATTTGTCTAATGTCCAGTTTTTCCCTGGACTATTAGAAATCAAACTCTAGATACTGTAATGCTCTATCCTGAACTGGTATTTGAGTGCTCATCTTTACTGTGGGCAGTGCACATCTCTGTAGGATTCTTAGGAAAGAAAAGCACACAGGCAGTGAGCGTCCTGACATCAAGCACATCTCCCCTCCCAGTGCAGGCTTTGCATAGCTCATGCTTCCGAGCCAGTGAAGGAAGGAGCGAGAGTGGTTTTGGATGTGTTTAAACCCTTACTATTTCTCGGTTTTGAGGATGGCTGGAAGTCAGTTGGGCATAACATAGTTCAGTACTCTTGCCTCAGTTGGACAGAGCACAGTCAGACTCATTCCCTGAGTGGACAGCAACTGTGTTTTCAGCCAGTGACTGTTGTGTACTAATGCAAGATGCGCTTATTGTGATGAAATGAGTAGCTCACTCCTCTTGTTGACTTCTCCGATAGATTCTTTGTAGACATTAAGTCTTGTTTCATGTTTTTTTGTTGCAGAGAATTGAATCTAGGGTATTGCACATACTAAGCATGTCTTCCACCCAGTTAATTATATCTCCATTCCAAATTACTTAAAAAAATACTTTTAAGAGTGACTAGAGAAAGAAAGTGTGAGGGGAGGAAGAGATGGCCTGATGCAGGTAGAAGTCAGAGGACGCTTTCAGAAGTCAGTTCTCTCCTTCTACCACATGGACTTCTGGTACCAGGTTTGTGAGCAGGCACCTTACCCACTGAGCAATCTTGCTCCCCTCCCCCATTTTTTTAAACTTTATTTTACATGCGTGTGTGTGTGAGAGGGCACTATGTATCCCTGCGAAGGACCATGGGTGACTCCAAAGGAATCATCCTGGATGCTTCTATCTCCTTTTTGCTTAGTTCTGTGATTTTCCAGGCTCTGCCCACAAGGGCCAAAAGTGTAGCCCACCACCATTTCCACCTGGCATGTTTACATGGGACCTGGGATCTGAACTCAGGACCTTCTGTTTTGGAAGCAGAATCTTAATCCCTGATCCATCTTTTCAACCCCTCACCCCCACAATTTTTAAAAATACCTTTAAAAAAAAATCAGTTTGAACACTAGTTGAAATAGCACAGTTGTGTGTTTGTGCCTACTGCTATTTGTGCCTATACATTTCCTACTTTTTCTTAGCTATCCATGGGAGCAGTGTGGTGGTCTGCTCTTTCTGGTCCAGATAAATTTAGTAGAACAGTTAGATTTTTGCTGGTTGGTCAGATATGTGGCTCTTAAGGTTGATAATGTTGAAATGAGCATGAATAACTCAGCCCATGCCCAGCCCCTTCTCCTGTCCATCCCTCCTCAAGCCCGAAGACTTGTTAAGCTGCTAAGTATGCAGAAAGGAGAGCTTTGTGTGTAAGTTTGAGGGCACTTGAATCTGGAGAGGAGGTTTGCAGGCCTGCTGTGCAGATCTTCACATGGTCTTGTTTGTAAGGGATACATCCGTGCTGCCCTGCCTGCTGGGTAGGCCCATAGAGGTCAAGGTTGACAGCTTAGTTTCCTGCGTACTGCAGACCAAAAGGCTGTAATTGTTGCACATTTGGAAGTAGTTATATAATTATGTGCATAGTTATGTTAATAAAAGCGTAATCTTGTAGATGAAAATTAGTTGATTAAATTTATTCTGAATTAATGAATATAATGTTTTCATTTCAACTCAGGGAAATTGCTGAAGCTGTGAAAAATTGTAAGCCTAGAGTCCCACCTGCTAATGTTTTTGAAGGACATATGTTACTCTCTGGTAAGTTATGTAAATGTATTTATGATATCAGAAACCATTGGTGGAATATATTTAATATGAATATTTATATTCTGAGTGGTTGTGATATTTGCCAAGTCCTTTGCTTATTAGGTTCAATAGAAGAGCTTATTTTTTTTGGCATTTAGATGAATTTTACTGAACAATTCTATTTTTCTAAGGATGGGGTAGAAAGATACTAATTTGAGGGTAAAAGTGAATAAAGGCCAGACGATGTGTCCATGTAGGACTTTTAGTTACAGTGAGTGAGATTCTATGGTCTGTCGTGCAGTTTGGAAACTTTGTTATTCAGTTTTGAAAACATGCCCTTGGCTGTAGTGTAATAATTTTAACAGTCAGGTTGATATGAATTATTAAAAATTCCCAATTGCTGAGATTCAGTGTTTTGTAAGGGAAATAGCATCTTTGTGAAAAATCTCATTTGCTTCCCAAGCATTGTTTTTATGATTTTGTATTTCTCATGTGTTCAGGACTTCACAAAGGTTTATGCATTTATTCTGTTTGTCCCATGAGGTAGACAAGCTTCTCTTTCAGCTGCATCCTGGTATGCAAACAAGAGATATTATCAAAGCCACTTTCTTGCCAACTGTTAGAAACATAGCTCTTTAATGTTCTTGCCTTGTGTTAAGGAGTATTAGAAGGTAACCAGAGTGAAAGAGTGTGTGTATATGTATGTGTATTTGGAGAAGTTATCTATAATGAAGGATTCTGTGATCTAGGAGTTTATAATGAAACGCTTTATGTACAACATTTTGTTTCTTATGTTTCCCAAGAAAAGCAAAATAAAATAGGAGACTAACAGTCAGTGAAAATGACCTTTCTTTGTCAGAGCTACTTCACAAGAGTGTGTGAGCCAGTGGTCTTCTGCGCCTAGGGCATGCGGTGAGGTGAGGACTGAGTCAGTGGCTATGGCAGAGGAGGGGGCAGCACAGTGTGCTGTCCATCACGGCTTAGCACCTGCCAAAGGCCACTGCTGCTGTGTCGCTACAGCAAGGCA
The DNA here is from genome assembly GCA_023101885.1 of Typhlomys cinereus. NCBI lineage: Eukaryota > Metazoa > Chordata > Mammalia > Rodentia > Platacanthomyidae > Typhlomys > Typhlomys cinereus. Next base: position 3,460,656 of record JALPQD010000200.1, on the reverse strand, counting down.
ACCGTTTCTGTGTGGTCTTTCAAGACCTATACATCAGAATAACAGTTCTTTTCTCCAGCTTGAACTTCGTGTGCTTCTAAATGTAACAGTCAGTTTCAACTAGATCTTGAGACAAGTGAGACATGTTTTCTTTCTCTGGAAGGTGATGTTTAGACAGGTCTCTCTTAGCACAGGTTCACTTCAGTTTCTAGTCATCCTGCCTGCACTTCCTAAGTGCTGGGTTGGGGGTGTGCACAGCCAAACCTGGTTTGAAACATATGTTATTGTGGTAAGAGAGAAGGGACTTCGTGTCTTGTGGTAAGAGAGAAGGGACTTCGTGTCTGGTGCTTTACGTCCACACTAGATGAGAGCACTTTGCAGAAATGGCCTCAGGGAAGTCTCATGAGCACACGTAGCCTCTAGAGGTTGGCTCCCTCATTTGCCTGACATCCAAACCTCCAAATCAGGTGGACCTCATCAGCAGTGAGCCATCCCAAGTCAGCTCTCGGACAGTGCTTACTTTCTTCTACTAGCCCGGCCTCTTCCTCACGCTGGGTGCTTCCTCAGCCTGTGCTTTCAAAGGGCTCAGAAGACATTTTCCTTTTTTAGCAGCAGCTGTGATAGCCTGTGCGAATTTTGTGTTCATCATTGTTGGGTTTTGTTTGTGTAGTCCTGTAAGGCTGTACTGCCCAGCTATGTCAGGTGAAAGGCTGTGTGGGCATGTGACTCTGACAGTGCCAGCAGGTAAGGTCCACTGTCCCCAATTGTCTACATGTCCAGTGGGACGCTAGTCTCATGTCCCAGAGCTGTCTACATTATCTAGTAGGACTGCTGGCCTCATGTCCCAGAGCTGTCCATGTGGCTGGTTTAATTGCTGGTCTTAATACTTGGAAAGCAAGAGGGGAGAGTAGTTGAGAGCCTTTTCGTGGTGACACTTCTCTTTGTTCCTCTTCAGTGAAATGTGTCCACCATCTGGCATTTGCCTCTGGATTGGCTGGTGCCAGGGCAGATATAATTACTCATTAGTAAGTGGGAAAATAGGCACCAAAAGCCCAGTGGCTAGCTCACTGGTGGAGGGTCTGCCACAGTGATTTCTGGGTTTCTACCTAGGTCCTCTCACCATTCAGCATCACCTTACTGGTCCAGGTTCGTGTCTTTTCATCAATGAGACAAGTCATATTCCCTGTACAGCGTTGAGATGGAGAGAACTTTCTTTAGTTATCTGTAAGCTGGTATTTGGTCATATAGCTGTGGGACAGTTTTTTGGCTAGACTCTTGGAAAGTAGCCTAGATTGGCTTCAAACTTATCCTTGCCATTTTCTTCCAGCCGCTGAATGCTGGGATTATAGGCGTGAGTTGCCATGCCTAGTTTGGTAATTCTCTTCTGATTCTAACAGTCTTAAGGGCTTTTGCCTCTGACTTGTAGTTAAATAATATGATAATGACTTTCCTTTTGCTCAGATGCTTTGGTTCAGCCCATTAGGGACATGGGCAATACAAAGCCCTGAAGTATCTCTTGTGGTGAGTTTGGTTGTAAATGCAGCTGCAACAAGAGTGGCCTTTGTTGGCTTTGTGTCTGCCGACAAGACTGGCATCTTGTTCCCTTATTGAATCCCTGGTCGTATCTATTCAGATGGCCTTTGGTAGTGACTTCCTTCTTACGGATACATTCATCTTTCAGGTTGTCCATGTATACTTTCAGGAATATTACAATATGCTTCTCTTTTTAAGGTCTGGAGCCCTTCAGGATTGGACCATATACCAACTTTGTGAACATTGGAGAGCGCTGTAATGTGGCAGGATCCAGGAAGTTTGCTAAACTGATTATGGCGGGCAACTATGAAGTGAGCACCTTCATAGACTCCTGAGGCTTGTACCGCGGTTCTGGCTAGATAGAATGTCAGTGAGCAGTGTTTGCCTTTGCTAGGAAGTACATGAGAAAGCTAACCTGTGCTGACTGCAGGTGGGATGAGGCTGTGGATAAGTAAAATTTTATCCAACAGAGCTTGCCTGCATAATTTATTTTCTGTAACTATGAAGTCAAAAAAAAGTGAAGAATATTGAAAAATGGAGTTCCATTGTTTGCACCCTTAAGAATTAGATCTTCTGGGGGCTGGAGAGGTGGCTCAGGGGTTAAGCCTCTGCCTTGCCGGTGGAAGGTTCTGAGTTCAGATCCTAGACCCCATGTATAGACACCAGCGGAAATGGGGGCGGCCTGCGTTTCTGGTCCTGGTAGGGCGGAGCCTGTGAATCCCGAGGCAGAGTAAACAAGAAGGAGGTGGAGGCGTCCATGGTGGTTCCCGAATTTGTCCGTGGTTCTACACACACACACACACACACACACACACACACACACACGCACGCACACACGCACACACATACGCACGTACACACGCATACACGCACAATTGATTAAAAAAAAAAAAAAGAATTAGATCCTCTAGAAACCAGAACCAGTGATTATTCTGTTTTTAATCACACAAAAAATGGCTCCATAATTTCCCCTCCGACTGACTACATCTCCTTCATGGTGACCAAGAACTGTCTTTTTTCGTAGGGCCTGGACTGGTCACCTGAAGTCTGGCCTATGTGTCCCCTTCCCTTCTCTGTGTGCTCCATGTGTCCCCTTGTCTGTCTCTCCGTGCATCCACCATATGTGCTTTCTACAGTAGAGTTCTGCAGAAAGTTTCTGGATTAAGGATGCAACTCAGACTCACGTTGCTCCTTCTAAAGGACTCATCTCATGCCTCTTGCTAACTCAGCACCATTCTGCTACTTCCATTTTGATTCTTCTGCCTGTTCTGCAGGATCCCTTTCTGCCCAGTGGGAACAGTAAGCAACACAATCAAGAAGGAGGGATGAAGATGAATTCTTTACCGAATCTAGTGACTTGGTGGTCCTCAAGGCTCCATGTTGAGGTTGGCCCTGCTAGGAGAGCAGCACCTGCCTGCTTCCTGCACATCTTGTGCATCTTAAGAGGCAGGTCACATTTGCGTTTGCCCAGGAGGCTCTCTTCAAGCACTAGCCTGTGACTGCTTTAATAGGGCATCTGCAGCTGGCATGTCCATCTGCTTTGTTCAGTCTAGCTCCTACTGCAGGGCTGCAGATTCCCTTTGGTTGATTTTCTCACTTCTAACTACTGAGAACCTTCACATTCCCCAATGTTTAGGCAGTGAAATGATCCACAAGTAGCTATAAGTCCTTATTATCCCTTATATTATTTAAATCATTACTGACACTGAAATCCACTCCTCCCCTTGCTGGGGATTGAACCCAATATCTCATGCATGCTAAGCAAGTTTGCTGTACCACTGAGATACAGCCCCAGCCCTGATCCCCCCCCCTCTCCCTCACTGGACTTTGTGAGTCTGGAGCTTTGAGTTGCTTGGCAAATGCTGCACCACTGAGGTATAGCACAAGCACCCAAAAATCTTTTTTTAATTTGCCAGATTCAACTGTGATCCCTTTTCTCTCTGTTTGCTCTGTGTTTCTTTTTTTTTGTTTTGTTTTTGTTTTTTAAATTTTTTTTATTATTTATACAATTGTGCACATGTATGTGTGTGTGTGTGTATGCGTGTATGTGTGTGTAGAACCACGGACGAATTCAGCAACCACCATGGACCGCCTCCTCCTTGTTTACTCTGCCCTGGGATTTGATTCACAGGCTCCGCCCTACCAGGACCGGAAATGCAGGCTGCCCCCGCTTCCGCCCGGCATCTATATGTGGGGTCTAGGATCCGAACTCAGGACCTTCTGCCTGCAAGGCAGAGGCTTAACCCCTGAGCCACCTCTCCAGCCCTTGCTCTGTGTTTCTGGTTATGTCTGTTCTGTCATAGTGACAAGAAAAATCCTCTCTGATTTTTCTTGGACATCTGCTATTGATTTTACTGTTATTTATTGTGCTGTCAAGTTACAAAGTGAAACTGTCCTCACTATGACTGTCAGTTAGAAAGTGTCACTGAACGTGATGCTTCGACTAGCAGTGTTCAGAATAGTAGCCACTTGAGGCTCTTCCTTTCCAACACTTCACAAATAATTGGAGGAAGTAAAATGTGTGCTCATGTGATCATGGATAAGTGACAGTGTAATAAATAGGGTCATCGATGTGGAGAGGCCAGAGATCATTATGTCCTTGTAGTGTGCATTGTCTTTGGATACTAAAAGATTTGAAAAGCTTTCCAGGATAAAAATGTGCTGAAGTTTATCTCCTATTTTTTTCATGTAAGTCCTGTTAATAGCCCAAAGTGAGGACTTGTCTAAAATGTTTTGATAAACACTGAGAAGTTATGTAGGTTTGGATAGTTTCTCCAAGGACTGTTCTTGAAGAAGATGGGCTTGAGCTGAGCTTAAACCAGTATGTAAAGGAAAGAGAGTTAGTTGCTCATAGAGAGACCTTTGCATCTGAGGCACAGAGGTGAAAGCAGGCTTGCCTGGGTGAAGCTAGAAATATATGTGACTGAGGAAGGGCCAGCTCTGAGGCCCAGAAGTGTAGGTTCTTCTTGATTCCAAGATGATATGATGGGAGAGATGTGTGGGAAAGTTAACCCGTGCTGAGTGCTGGGCGCTGGGGACCGGTTGCCCTCTGCTGTAAGGGAGGACTGCTGCTCTTAGTCTGCATCCTAACTGTGCTCCTGCTCTCATTTCTCTCCAGGAAGCCCTGAGCATTGCCAAAGTGCAGGTGGAGATGGGAGCCCAGGTGCTGGATATCAACATGGATGACGGCATGCTGGATGGTCCCAGTGCAATGACCAGATTCTGCAACTTCATTGCGTCTGAGCCCGACATTGCCAAGGTTGGACGATGTTTATACTCATTGAAGGAGCTTCCCTTGTCATTTAGTTTTGCTATTGTCACCTCCATCTGTCCACCTGAGCTGCTTTTCCTACATTGAAAACAAAGTGGTCTCTCACAGCCTTCTTCAGCTATGAATCTTTTTCACATGAGTCAGATTTTGGCTTCAGCTTGGCTGTGCCAAGGCTGGTAGGGCTGCTCACAAGAACCCACAGGTTTCCTGGGCTGCTCTCTACATATCAGGAAGATACATCACTTGGGGAGAAGTGACCTTGTTGGCCTGTAAGATCATAGCAGTGACCTAAGACTCTGTGACTTGTTCTGTAGAAAATGCAAGTTCATTTCCTGTTAACAACTAACTCACCTCATTTCTGTGCCAGAAAATATGAGAGCAAGGTGTCTTGAAGTTTTTATTTACAGAGAAAGAGAGTGAGGGAGAATCAGAGTTTGCCCAGACATCATAGCTCTTGCGTGGAAGTGAGAGGACAGCTTTCAGAATCACTTGTCTTCCACCAGGTGGGCTTCTGGGTATGTGGGCAGATGCCTGACCCTCTGGGCCATCTGTCCACCTCTTGGAGTTATTTTTTAAGGAAACTTCCTGGTGATCTAAGAGTTGGGTTTTTAGTTTGAGTGGTCAGTTTTTATTAGGCCTTAGCAATAACTTAAGTGAACAGTCTATAGCAAGCACTAAATTACATTTATTTACCTTTTATTTGTGTATTCCACCATATTTGTGGGAGTAAATTTTTGAGAATTGAGGGTCAGAGCTGTAGTGTTATGAGTTGGTCTGAAGTTTATCTGGAGCCAGCCATTGATGGGCATCCTGTGGGAAGGAGGCTGGCTCCTTAGAGCCGGCCCTCTGAAGGCCTTTTGACCCAAACTGCTTTCCTAGACAGATCTGCTTTGCTTATGCGTGAACTGTAATAGCAGAGGTCTGCTGACTCTGTACAACCTCAGGTGACAGAAGAGCTTATGACTGCTTTGGTGACTTTTCCGAGCTTTGGACCACTGTTAAAATTTACTGCAGGCCAAATTTTAGTCAGTTTGAGTAGATCATCAAAATACGCTCCTAACTGGAAAACTAAGACTGGATGATCACAGTTGGGAGCCAATCTAGGCTAGACCTCAAGATTTTATATATATGGGGCTGGAGAGGTGGCTCAGGGGTTAAGCCTCTGCCTTGCAGGCAGAAGGTCCTGAGTTTGGATCCTAGACCCCACGTACAGACCAGGCAGAAGTGGGGGCGGCCTGCATTTCTGGTCCTGGTAGGGCCGAGGGCAGCCTGCGTTTCTGGTCCTGGTAGGGCGGAGCCTGTGAATCTTGGGCAGAGTAAGCAGAGAGGAGGTGGAAGTGTCCACGGTGGTTCCCGAGTTCTTCTGTGGTTCTACACACACACATATACATACACACACACATACACACACGCATACACGCACAATTGAATAAATAATAAATTAAAAAAAAAGATTTTATATATATATATAATTTTTTTCCCCTTATGTGTGCAAGAGAGTACTTAAGGGTGTATGCCTGTGGCGGCCCAAGAGTGACATTGGGAATCATCCTAGATTGCTCTACCTACTTTTGTTTGCTGTGTGATTTCTGTTGCAGTTCGCCTGCATGGTTGCTGATAAATGACCATCGAATGGTTTAAGGGAACAAGGGGTTTATACAGTTCTCAGTCCAACTTGACAAGAGAGTATGCACCAACACCAGGGCCGAGGGAACTGCCCACACCATCTCTAGTAATGGCTGAGAGAGGGACGATCCTTACTTGCCAGACCAACATATATGGCCAAGTGTACATAAGGATGCTGACTTCCTTAACAGCTCTCTGCATTTTATTCACCTATTCAGGGCCTAGTCCCACCCACCATGGGCTGGGTCCACCCCATCAACTAGTAGACACTCTCCTTCAGGTTCACTCTGGGCTTAAGTACTAATTCTCCACAAATGTGCCCAGAACTTAAACCCTCAACTGTCACGTTGACGCCTGTGCCCAACCATGACAGTTTCCCAGGATGCCCTCCAAGGCCACTACCATATTTTTTTTTTTTAATTTTTTTATTATTATTATTATTTATTCAACTGTGTGCATATGCGTGTGTACGTGTCTGTGTGTGTGTGTGTCTGTATATGTGTAGAACCACGGACGAATTCGCAAACCACCATGGACGCCTCCACCTCCTTCTGCCCCGGGATTCACAGGCTCCGCCCTACCAGGACCAGAAGCGCAGGCCGCCCCTGCTTCTGCCTGGCGTCTATACGTGGGATCTGGGATCCGAACTCAGGACCTTCCGCCTGCAAGGCGGAGGCTTAACCCCTGAGCCACCTCTCCAGCCCGGCCACTACCATATCTATCCAGCATTTAAATTTTTTTTTTAATTTTATTTTTGCATGTGTGTGTGTATGTATATGTGTTAGAGGGCACTATGTATCCCTGTGGAGGGCCAAAGGTGACTTCAGGAATTATCCTGGATTGCTTCTACCTCCTTTTTGCTTCGCTCTGGGATTTCCCAGCTCCACCATCAGGGCTGAAGTACAGGCTGCTGACATTTCCATCTGGCACTTTTATGTGGGACTTGGGATTCGAATTCAGGACCTTCTGCTTTGGAGGCAGAGTCTTTTTTTTTTTTTTTTTTTTTAACATTTTTTATTATTATTTCTGCTCATACAAACTTAATAGGTACACCACTTCCCTCCCTCCCTTCTCCCCCAAGGAGGCAGAGTCTTAACCCCTAAGCCATCTCTCCAGCCCTGCCATCCAACATTTTTACATGGGATCTGGAGAGCTAAACTTAGGTCTCAAGCTTTTTTGCTTGAGACAAAGGGTTTGACTTCTGAACTATCTGCCCAATCCAGGGTTTGACCTTGGAACTATCTGCCCAATCCAAAACAAGTTTTTTTTTTTAATTTTTTTTTTTATTCAATTGTGTGGGTGTGTAGAACCACTGGTGAATTCGGGAACCACCATGGACTGCCTCTACCTCCTCCTTGTTTACTCTGTCCTGGGATTCACAGGCTTCGCCCTACCAGGGCCAGAAACGCAGGCCGCCCCTGCTTCCACCCAGAGTCTATATGTGGGGTCTAGGATCCAAACTTAGGATCTTCCGCCTGCAAGGCAGAGGTTTAACCCCTGAACCACCTCTCCAGCTCCCCAAAACAAGTTTTAATAGCACATTTCCATCCATAGGATTGGAGGCCAAGTTGTTTACAAGTTCTGTAGCATACTGTTCTCTTGTTGAATTAAATTTGTGTCTTTTCCTAGTAAACCTTTTCACTGCCCCCCCCAAAAGGAATATTTGTTATTTTGAGATAAGGCCTTATGTATCCCACAATGGACTAGAACTCACTCTGTAGTTGAAGATGGCTCTGAAATTCTGATCGTCCTGCCTCTACCTCCTAAGTGGTGGAATTACAGGCCTATGCCATGTCTAATATGTGCAGCGCTATGAAGCAAACCAAGGGCCTCATGCATACTGTGCAAGCATTTGTCAAAGAAGCTACATCCCAAGTCCTTCCCCCTTTTCAACATTGTGTTTATGTGTGTGTGCTTGCATGCATGCGTGTGTGGCATGGGAGGTATTGGGAAATGAGCCCAGAGCCTCACACATGCCGGTATTCTGTCCCTAAGCTGCATTCCTAGCCATCCTGTGCTTTTGCAGTCTTTGTAGATGTTTCTTAGGTAATCGTTTTTCACTCAGGAGAAACATCTCTTGGCCTGGGAAGTGTCCTGACTTCTCCCCTCTTGGATCTGGCCTAGTGCTTGTGATAGGTGCTCTCCTGGCAAGTTTGTGGTGCTCTTGTGTTCTAACGTTTGTTGCACTTGGTTGTCTGTCTAATCATTTATGGTAAATGTGGGGAGGCTGGTACCTGTCTATCTCGTTGTCTCCATATGGGCCTAACAATGCCTTAACTAACTCACCTGGCTTGCTTTATTTCTTCGTACCAATTTGATCTTCCATTCATCTTTCATGAATTAGGAAGAACTGTGTTCAATCATGTGCACGTTTTCATTGTTTATTTTAGTTGTTTGCAACTTTTGAGTATTGACGCTCCTTTTCCTTTTTTCTTTTTAATGATAAAACCTTTGTGTTTTCATTCTGCTTGAGATTTTCTTTGAGTAAGTTGGCTAGAGACCTGTTCACATAGGGCATGAGACTAAATGTTATTCCTGAGTCAGACCAGGGCTGTTGAATTCTGTGCTACACCAATTCCTGTCTTTGATTTTATAAACTTATTCCAAGTACTTTGGGTTTTTAGCTTTAACAAGTATACTGAAATTTTGTGTCTACCATTGTATCTACCATTATTTACATATTGTCCCTTAAGGAGGAGCTAAAGTACTCAGGCAGTCCTTGAAAGGGGCCTAGTAGCCTCTGACCTTGCTGCGCTTTGGTCTCAGGTACCCCTGTGTATTGACTCCTCCAATTTTGCGGTGATCGAGGCTGGGCTGAAGTGCTGCCAGGGCAAGTGCATCGTCAACAGTATCAGCCTGAAGGAGGGCGAGGACGACTTCGTGCAGAAGGCCAGGAAGATCAAGAAGTTTGGGGCTGCCGTGGTGGTCATGGCTTTTGATGAAGAGGGACAGGTGAGTGCTTTTGGCCTCATGCCATTTCTTACCCAGGTGAGAAAGCAGGTGAGAAAACCAGGTCTGAACTAGCCGTATTTACATTTATGCCTCTCTCTCTCTCTCTCTCTCTATACATACATACATACATATATATATATATATATATATATATATGCACACACACACGTATACATGAACATGTAGCTCTGCCTTTATGAAAACTTGATGTAAAGTCTTATATCAGTGGGAAAAGGTTGATTTATGCATTAAGTACTATTGGGACAACTGGTTATGCATTTGCAAGAAGACATTAGAGTCTTCTTTAGTCCATTTTGTGTTGCTAATAATAGAGTATTATAGACTTGGTAATTTATAAGTACTAGAAGTTTATTAGCTTACAGTTCTGAAGGTTGGAATGTCTGAGATCCAGGGCCTTTTGCAGTTTTGCCCCTTGGTGACCGGCAGAGAAAGTGAGGAAGAATGAGAAGGGTACATGGTCTTAAAACAAACCCACTTTGCAGTCATGAGCCTGTTCCTTGAATGATGACATTAAATCTGTCCATGGAGGAAGAATCTTTGTGACCAAGTGACACCTCTTAGCACTGTCTCCATTTCCTCCAGAAGCTAGGATGAGGTCTGCATCAGTCTAGTTTAAAATGTAAAACACTTCTAGATGGTATGTAGGAAACCAGTAATCTTTCCATGTAGAAGATGTTGCGAACTCAAGATACTGGAAAGAAACGGTAGGTGTCTTGCCAGAGTATAGCCAGCCCCTCCTCTTCCTCTGATGTCTGACTCAGTGAGTCTGGAGTGAGGCCTTGGTTCAGCAATTTCAAAACCTAGACGTTCTCTGCTCTAGTTGAAAGCCACCTCAGAGATTATGCCATCCAGTCATAGCAATCATCCATTCTCACAGCACATCATCTGTGTCATAGTGACCCAGCTTCACATATCTGGGACATGGCAAAATCAAGTGTTCATTCCTGCATGTCCACCTTGAAGCCTGTGCTTGTCTCAAGCTTTGTTATGGGAACTCCTTAGTAATTGATCTTGTCGATGGGGCAACATAAATATCGAAAATTAGAAAAGAGCTAAGCAAAAAGCCTTGCTTTTGAAGCCTTGAGAAGCCAGCACTACAGATGTTTTGGTAGCAGTCTGCTTGCTGTTGAGTTGCCCTATGTTGCTGGGTGAGCAGTCAGTGAGCACCCTTAGTGGGGAATGAGCTGTTGAAAGTGAGCAGAGCTGAGTTACCCTGGTTCGGTTTGTTTCAGTATTTGGTTGCTTGCTTTCTTTGAATCTTCAGTTTTTGTTTTGATTTGTATTATAAGCAAAACTTTTAAATTCAGGCCAGGTATGACAGAGGGGACTAGACTTGGGCATCTGGGTCAAAGGTAACAAAGAAAAATTTGTTGTTGTTGTTATTTGAGATGTATAGTCTTGATGTATAGTCCAGGTTGCTCTTGAACTTACACTCTAGCCTAGGTTACCTCCTAAGTGCTGGGCCTTTAGGCACAAACCACTATTGCTAGCTTGTTGTTAACTGTTCAACTATGTTAACATTACATAGTAAGAAACAGGACACTTTCATTATTAAAATTTGCACGGGAAAAATATTTTATCAATACTTGCCAGATCTTTGTGGGCACATCAAATCTAAGTTGGGAAAACGTATCCTTAAACAAGATCAGTCACTAAGGAGTTCCCATAATAGAGCTTTATCCTATTATTTTGGTAATGTAAGGTTTCTGCAAATATAATCGTCACATAATGGCAGGATAGGATATTTTTTATTGTTTGATGTATAGAAACAGTGCTCAGTGTTGTTCCATAAAAGCAGCTGTCATATGTAACACATTCCCCTAGGTTAAAAATCTTTTGAAAGAAGATTTTAATATACAGGGATATTAATCCTTGTGGGGGATTATTGAATTTGATTGTTTCCAAACTGAATAATTAAGGCCTGGTGAGATGGCTCATGGGTTAAAAAGTGCTTATGGGCAGCCTGACAACCTGAGTTCAGTCCCTGGGTTCTACAAGTAGGAAAGAACCAGCTCCTAAAGTTTGTCCTTTGACCTCCACGTGTGCACTGTGACATGTATGTGTTCCACCCCCAAAATAAATAAATCACAATAAAAAATCCAAAGGAGAAAACAACAGGTCAGTATCAGTGATTTTAGGTTTTTATTTCATAACCAACCACTTCATTGAAGTTAGATAAGTTGATACTGTTTTCTAGTTGGGCATTTTGTGTAGGTTATAGGTTTAGTTAAATAAGTTCAGTCTCTAGGAGAATGAAGCCAGTAGTTTTGTATTTCCATTGACTTACCTTGTAGAAGTTGAACTGACATCAGATTTCCTCCTTTGGTTTTCTCTGAGCTTGCCTAAACCTGACAACATTCTCTCCATTTGGTGACTTAACTAGAGCACCACCCTGGGTAAGAGTGTTCCATCGGGGGCCTTCATTATGAGATGGCTGATATGTAAGATTCCCCTTGTCAGATAAAAACACATGCGGGGCTGGAGAGGTGGCTCAGGGGTTAAGCCTCTGCCTTGCAGGCGGAAGGTCCTGAGTTCGGATCCTACACCCCACGTATAGACGCCAGGCAGAAGCGGGGACAGTCCTGGTAGGGCGGAGTCTGTGAATCCTGGGGCAGAGTAAACAAGGAGGAGGTGGAGGTGGTTCATGGTGATTCCCGAATTTGCCCGTGGTTCTACACATACACACACAAAAACACATATATGCACACAACGCATACACGCACAATTGAATAAATAATAATAAAAAAAAAGACACATGCTACCTGCACTATGTGTGCGAGTACCCAAGCCTCCAAGCCTGCATTCTCCCTCGGGGTGAAGAGCACAGGTGTGTGTTCAAGCTCAGCGCTCTGCTCTCTAGCTCTCTCCTGGCACTGAATGAGAATTGCGTGGGTTCATTTGTCCTTGATTAAAATATGGTGCTGTTCCATCCACTCTTTAGTATTTAACATTGTGATGTAAGGGCTTCAGCAAACCACCTAAAGAAGGCTTGAAGTGCCCTGTGCGAATCTTATCCTCACTTCGGGCTCACTAGTCCCGTTACTGGAGCCTGTTTGGAGATTCTGGTTTAAGCAAACAATCATCTCCAAGTTGCTGGGTGTCATAGTTAAGCACAGGTGTCAACTTGACTGTTGAGGGTTTGAGGTCTGGGCATAGTTGTAGAGAGAATTAATTAAGACCAGAGCAAACCTGTAGGAGATTGTCTAGCTGATGGGGAAGGCCCAGCCTATGGTGGGTGGGATTAGACCCTGGAATAAATCATGGAGAGCTGGTTGAGAGAGTTGGCATCCTTCTGTTCACTTGGCCAGACATGCTGGTCTGGCAAGTAAGAATTGTCCATCTCTCAGCCGTTGTGGTGATGGTGTGGCCAGTTCCCTTAACCCTGATATTGGTGCATGCTCTCCTGTCAAGCTGGACTATGAACTCTAACCAGTAATCCTAAGAGAATAAATCCCTTGTTCCCTTAAGTCATTTGATGGTCATTTATCAGCAACTATGCAGGCTGACTGCAACACTGGGACATGCTCCAGAGCTGAGACCCCTTCCCAGGTATCGTAGGTAGGCGCAGGTGTCAACTTGACAGTTGAGGGTTTGAGCTCTGGGCACATTTGTAGAAAATTGATGGTTGAGTTAGGCCTGGGCAGACCTGCAGGAGATTGTCTAGCTGATGGGGAAGGCCCAGCCTATGGTGGGAGGGACTAGGCCCTGGAATAAAATACAGACAGCTGGTTGAGAGAGTTGGCATCCTTGTGTATACTTGGCCAGACATGCTCTGGCAAGTAAGGATCATCCCTCTCTCAGCCATTATGTAGAGATGGTGTGGCCAGTTCCCCTGGCCCTGGCGTTGGTGCTTGCTCTGCTGTCAAGCTGGAGTGAGAACTGTAAGTGGACTATCAGTAAGAAAATAAACCCCTTGTTCCCTTAAGCTGTCTGATGGTCATTTATCAGCAACCAGGCAGGCTGACTGCAACACTAGGGAAGGATACCCCCACCTTGTTGTCTTACCAAAGTCCCCAAGGGTGAGTATCACAGCCCTGTTGAGGATAAGGACCCCAGAGAGCCAAGCATGATGTATGGTACCACCTGCTCATGGCAGAGCCTGTGTACGAGAGCTGTGCTTGTGCCATCCGTGTGTACAATTATAGACAGAAGCTGAGTGATTTTCATGTGGCAAGTACTTGTAGAAAGAAACTGAGTGATTCTTATGTGGTAAGTACTTATAGACAGAAGCTGAGTGATTTTCATGTGGCAAGTACTTATGGACAGAAGCTAAGTGATTCTCATATGGCAAGTACTTGTGGACAGGAGCTGAGTGATTTTCATGTGGCAAGGACTATGCCAGGTGCTTCAAGCATTTGCTGAGGCCTGGGCTGTGCAGAGGTCAGTTGGAAGCACTGCCCTGCCTTGGGAATGATTTCTGTCCTGCACTTGTGGCTCAGACTGAAATGACCAGCACTATGTGCTCATCTGCCAATCTAGTCAGTGCTGTCCTTAGCTCTGGCAGCTTCCCAACGCCACACCTTGTCCCTTAGTGTGCTTGCTGGGCTGTGAGCCTGGGGCGGAGCTCTCGTGGCCCTGGGGAGTGTACCTGTTTCCAGCTGCTGACTCACACCTCAGGCTCAGCTTTCATTCTGCCAACAGCAAAGTCACAGTAGGAAGAGTCGTTGAGAATCTCCTTGAGGGAGGTGAGCAGTCAACATCTCCCTTGATTTCTGGAGTGTAGGCAGTGAAGTCTGCTGCCCTGCCTGTCTTCCTTTCCTGGACCCTCAGTGCCCTTCTCAAGGAGGCAGTAAAGTCTGTTCCTGCCAACTGCAGGGTTCAATTGAAGACACATAACTCTGGTACAGTGCGATGTCCAGCTCCTCCACCTGCTCTTCATGCAGAGTCGCTCCAGGCTAAGTGCCCTGAGCACCTCTTCCCATTCTCCCTGCCCTTGACTGTTCAGAACCAGGTCTTCAGCAGGCTTTTGTGTCCCTATCCCGGAGCTGGGGTCCACACCACACAGGTACCTCAGAAACTGCAGTGCTCACTTCAGTGAGTTTGGTAAATTTTCAAGGACATTTTCACATTAATTTAGAATTGCTCCTTTGAGTGTGTTCTGACAAAGCCACCTTTGGGATAGATAATAGGTACACCGATATCCCTGAAAGCAATGATTATAATGGTGTGCCATAGTAAACAGTATAGCATAGTATATAATGGTATGCCATTGTCCGGGCCCACATCTACAATCGTGGAAATCTGAAGTGGGAGCAGTAGGAATTAAAAGTTTCAGGCTTTGGGTCAGAGGCGGTCTTGGATGTCCGCTATCATCCAAGCCAACTTTATTGTAATGTACAGGGTTTTTATAATCAAGAAGCAGGGCCAAATTCTTTACAGGACTATGTAAAACGCATACATTTTGGTTAACAAAGAGAAGTCAGGAGTGACACCCAATTGTCATGTGGCAGACATATCGCCAGGTATGCTAAACAGGCAAGTCACCTTGTCGCTAGAAGGGAATGGACAATGTATGCCTCAAAACAGTTACCTAGTCCGTGCATTAACATCTCTTTAGATAGGCAGGAAAGAACTGATAGGGAGAGAGGTACAGCCCAGCCAGTTTCTTAGAGAAACAAAAGCAGTCCAAATGACCTGGGTGTTTTCTCAACTTTCAAGGAGGGACTTCAGCCTATCATTGTCTTGCAGATGAGGAAAACTCAGCCACCCAAGGGAGGAGTCACTCAATGGCCCATTCAGTTGCTAATGTATCATCCAGAGTGCAGGCTTCTGGGCCTAGCAACCCCCACATGCCATGGTATAATGATGTTCTGCAGTATAAGTTTTTCTCAAGATACTTTACTATTCTTTTGACTTTTCACTTAAAATCTTTTAAACTTCTGTGCATCAGTTGACGGCATCACTACTTGCACTCTGGGGCTTTTGATGAAAATAAGGGTCGTGTGAGCATAGGCTCTGTGATGCTGCACACATCCACATGGTAACTTACAGCCAATAGGTGACTCTGGGAGGTATGTGGTAAGAGTGCACTGGATAAGAGATGATTCACATTGCAGATAGGACAGAACAGTACAGGTATGGGAGGGGGAGGGAGGGAGGTATGGAAGAGGTGGGAGTCTTTCCTGATCTCATCATGTCATTCAGAGACACTCAGTGACAAACTTACCAACTATTAGTTTCTTAATTTTTTAAACTTTATTTATTCATACATTAACCTTAGTGTGCACATGTGTGTGCGTGCATATCAGAGGGCACATGTGTTCCTGTGGAGGACCAAGGGTGACTTCAGAAATCATTCTGGATTTCTTCTATCTCCCTCTTGGCTTGGCTTTTGTTTCCCAGGCTCTGCCACTAGGGCTGGAAGTGTGAGCTTGGAGCTTTTCCTCCTGGCATTCTTACATGGGAACTGGGATCTGAACTCAGGACCTTCTGCTTGTGAGACAGAATGTTAACCCCTGAGCCATCTCTCCAGCTCCAGCTATTAGTTTCTGATGACAATGGATGAAATACGAAATATATCCCCTCCCCATAACCCAGAATGCCACTTGAGAATGTTATTTGTAGACTTTGAGTCAGAAGACAGCTTCCATGACAAAATTCAGAAATGTTCTAGTAAAAGCATTTATTCACTCATTTAGTCCTTGAGCAGATCACACTGAGTACATCCACTAGCAAGCTCTGGACACTGGAGACACAGTGAAGACTGCCATGCTAGCTAGTGGGAGACAATGGAACAGCCAAATAAACCTATTTAAAGAAGAGACCCTGTGTAACAGTTACTCTTAACTATTGCTGTGAGAGAACACCCAAAGTCAAACAATTTAAGGGAGAAAGGGAGATTTATTCAGCTTACAGTTCCAGAGGGGAGAACAGACTTTTATGGCGGCAGTGACATGGCTGGTGGCTAAAGCTGTGGGAAGGCTAAGTCATAGCTGGAATATTCCTGGAGCATCTCTCTCTCTCTCTCATCTATGACTCCTTTTATCTGGTCCTCTACTGGAGGTTTCAGTGGGATCTGTGGCGGTTCTGATGGGATCTAGGCTGATCTTTGTATTATCCAGATAATCTCTTCAGGTGGTCTCAGCTGATGTTAGTTAATGCCAGGTGTGTCAAGTTGACACCCAGGATTAACTATCACACCCTGAAAAAAGGAGGCAGGAGGAAGGGTAGTGGGCTGGCTTGGAGAGTGAGTAGGTAGACTTCTGAGAGGTAGGAAGCTGACTAGACACTGGTGAGCTGGCACTGAGGCATGACTGGAATGATCTGGCTAGGGGTAGCAACAGGCCTGGCAAGTTTTAGGACCACGGTAGGTTGTGGCTGGGGCTGAGTCCTGGCCGAGGTGATGAGAAGCAGGTGGAGAGAAGAGCCTCACTGAAGTTTGTGCTTGGCCTTCTAGGACTCTGCTGGGTGATAACTGACAGCTTCATGTTACAACTTGAAGCACACGGTTACAAGCCAGTGTTGTGGTGAGTGGAGGCACAAGTAAATGCATGTCCTTGAGTCTGTACAGGATGTTACTGTAGGAAGACCCAAGAAAGCACTTTCGGTATTGCCTGGGTGACAGGTGGCATACCGCAGGCAGATGAGGAGTGGGCAGGATTGGGGCTGGCCTAGCATGTGGTGTGTGTAACTCGGGCTGGTAAGTCTCCTGCCTTACTTCCCAAATACTGACACTGCAGATGGTAGTCAACATACCCATTGCTCACTTTTAATCTGTCCTTTGTAGTAGAGCTTGGCTTTTGTTACAGTATTTTTCATAAGCCTGTTTATTAACTTATCATTGATATGTGTATGAGTTTTGATTTTTAAATCAGGATATGACTACCGTATTGATGACACAGAGATTTATATATGATTACTTCTCTGTGACATAACATGATAAATGCTGAAAGAAATCCAAGTGTTGAGACTTGAATTCTTCCTACAAGTGAAATGTGCTGTTTTTGTAGATAACATTTGCTTTTCTATCTTAAATTATGTATTTGTTCCTATCCACAGGCAACAGAAACAGACACTAAAATCAATGTGTGCACCCGAGCCTACCATATACTGGTGAAAAAAGTGGGCTTCAATCCAAATGACATCATCTTTGACCCCAACATTCTCACTATTGGTACTGGGATGGAAGAACATAACTTGTATGCTATCAATTTTATCCATGCCTCCAAGGTCATTAAAGTAAGTCAGATTTTTTTTTTCTTCTCTCAAGACCCAGACCAGAGTTATCATGTGGGTCTTTTGCATTCTTGGAGTCGTTAAGTGTATTTATCAGTTGGGAATGTCACATTCTTATGCTTAGTACATTTTTTTAACTTTAGGAACTGTATTCTTTTATATAATTCTCTGAAATTATGCTATAGCACATGAGAATGTATAAAACATAAATGCCATCTGTACCAAGTAGCTATGACGTGCATGTGTTGGTCCTTTTCTGGGTGCCCCTCATTTCAGTTTACTTCTGACGCTTAATTTCTTGTGTTCTTAATTCCATTACTCACACATTACACTCCATCTGCTTTAGCTGTGGGTCTCATACCTCTCTTAAGATTTGTTTTTTAACTCTAAAGTTAGTAATGATAAGAAGTCTGCATGGCCCACTCTACATTTTCACACATGGGGATGGACATGTAACCTATCCTCATGTGTTCCCACCCGGGGATGGATGTGAATGCTGTCTCCTTTCAGCCCATTCTGTACAAGCTTTGTTCCAGGTTTTACTTGCCGTGCCTCTAGAGGAATGAATTTCCCTGTTTTAATAGTCCTTCAGTCACACTGCTAGGGCCTGCCTCGTGTTCCCATACACAGGATGGCTGTGACACCTAATGGGAAAAGCACAGGTTAGGTGAGCTGTTCACAGATTCAGTGTTAGCAGACCAGCAGTGCACATTATGTAAGATGTCTTTAAACAGACTCAAAAATCAGGCCATGTGTTGCTGGGTTTGACAAATGTGACCACAGATTGTAGGCCTCTAGCCAAGCTAGAAGCAGAGTCATCCCTGACTCAGTTTCCATAGTGACTTCAGAGGGCAGAGTGACCAACCAATAACAAGAAGTAACTATAAGTTCACCTCATTGTAGACTTCATTAATAAAGGGAGTCGTAAGATATTCTGGTTTTTCTCCTGCTATTCAGCTTTTGCTTTTTTTTTTTTTTTTTTTTTGAGATAGGGTCTCACTGCTGGCTTAAACCACCCCAGTGCTGGGCTTGCAGAACAGTCCACTATGCTTACTTCAAGTTTTGTCTATTTTGCTATAGCTGCTTTTTGTTAGTGTGTAATATTCTACTGTAATACTGAATCATAATTAGACATTCTATTGTTGATATACATCTTATGTGATGCCAACTTTTGAATGTTATTCTTGATGGCTGTATGCATTCTTGTGTATGCATGCCAGCGTCTCTCTGCAGCTAATGCCTAAGAGTGGAGTGCACATAGTACTGGACATTGAATCTAGACAGAGGCAACACTTGAACCTGTTTCTATTAGTTACTAGTGAGAGTTACTATTGTTCTATTTGCCTGCTAAAGCTTGTCATAGGAAGCTTTCATATTTTGTCAGATTCGTGCTGAACTAGAAAGTTTCTTCATTTAAAGTATGAGAGCCTTTCACTGCTTCAGCATGTGCAAATACGTGTGTAGGTGTGCTTGCACACATTGTCTCTTTTTTCTGTCATTTACCTAGCAGGTATTCATGGAACACTTGCTGTATAATGCTTTACCATTGGCCATTATGAATCAATCAGAGACAAAACAGAATTTTGTACTTCCTCAGGGATATGAGGTCTCATGGGAACGCTATCTGTGACGAAGCACCTTTGCGACACTGAGGAGGCAAGGCTTACGTCAACGGGAGGAGACCGCAGCATTCAGTGCTGTCGTTTGGCAGACTTTCTTCTGTTTGCTAACATTGGTTCTGGGCCATGTCGGTTTTGCATGTTTTTTTTATTTTCTGTTCCTGTATGTAAAACTGCAGATCCAACTTTTGGCCAAGTAGGGACTCTTCTCATATTCTCAAACCTTTGCCAGGAAACACTGCCAGGAGTCAGAATAAGTGGAGGTCTTTCCAACTTGTCCTTCTCCTTCCGAGGCATGGAAGCCATTCGGGAAGCGATGCATGGCGTTTTCCTTTACCATGCAATCAAGGTATGTGGAAACCAACTCTTCCTTAGGGCAGGCCTTGCAAGCTGTCCTGCTGCAGGCTTCCTAGATGGGGTTCTGGTGGAGCAGAACACCTGTCCTTCGCTTGTGTCTCTGGCTGCTTGTAGAGCACAGCAGAGTTGAGTAGTCGGGATTGAGACTGACCCCTGGCTTAGGACACCAGTGGAAGGCATCGTTTTCCTTTTTTTTTTTTTTTTTTTTTTTAAGACAGGATCTCCTGTAGCTTAGGAAGACCTGGATCTCTCTGTGTAGTTGAGAATGACATGGAACTTCTGAATCTCTGCTTCCACCTCTGAGTGCTGGGATGCAAGTGTGCACCACTATGCCCAGTTTATGTGGTGCTGGGGATTGAACCCAGGGCTTTGTGCATGCTAGGCAGGCTCTCTATCAGTTGAGCCACATGTCCAGCCCTCCTCACCTTCCTTTTTTTTGCCCTTAGTTTGGTATGGACATGGGGATAGTGAATGCAGGCAACCTTCCTGTGTACGATGATATCCACAAGGACCTTCTCCAACTCTGTGAAGACCTCATCTGGAATAAAGACTTGGAGGCCACTGAGAAGCTCCTGCGTTATGCCCAGGTAAAGGCAAGCATGTCCATTGGATGGCTTGTTCCCTTTTTTAAATTACTGCTCATTTGTAGTCCTAGACCTTGTGTGTGGAATAGCAGCAAGCATCTAGCTGTCTCTAGATCGCTGGAGATTTTTAAAGTTATAGAGAGGTGCTGCTGTCTGACATGGATGGAACAGCAGACTGTGCCCATACCATGCTCATACTGTGCCCGTACCATGCCTGTACCCTGCCCATACCGTGCCCATACCATGCTCATACTTTGCTCCAGCAGCTTCAACGTTGGAGTTTGGGCTTATGTTGCAGTTCACCTGTGTTGTTGCTGATAAACTCACCATCAAATGGTTTAAGGGAACAAAGGGTTTTATTTTGGAGTTACAGCTCTTTGTCCAGCTTGGCAGGAGAGCACACGCCAACACCAAGGGCTTCAGGAACTAATCACACCATCTCCACATGACAACTGAGAGAGGGACAATCCTCACTTGCCAGATGCATGTACGGCCAAGTTGGGCCTTCACCATCAACTAGACAGTCTCCTGAAGGTTTGCTCTGGAATTAAGTCAACTACTAATTCTCTATGAATGTGCCCAGAGCTAGAATCTTCGACCATCAAATTGACATCTGTATTTAACTATAACTTCTTCAGTTTATTTTAAGCGAAATATTTTTCTTGTACTAAGCAATGTATATTAATTGTAGACAGTTTACAAAATATATCACTCCTAATCGTAATCCTACCATCTGATGTTATCCACTGTTGGTTGTGATTTTGTTACAACTTTTAGACAATGTCTTTTAGTTTTTTTTTTGTTTTTATATACTTACAGACATGCAAACACATACCTTAAAAATAAAAATCTATTCCCAATGCTTTTGGTAACATCTTTGTCAGTAGTATCCCTAGTGTACCTTTCCATTTTATCTAGTATTTTTCTGCTTTAAAAATGGTTTTTGATTTTCTTGTATGTTGTGTTGCTGTTAGTATTACAGTTTATCTGCTTGTGTTGGGATCTGATCCATCTGCTCAAGGTTTGAGCGGAACACATTTGATCTGTTTGCATGTGATATAGAATGATGGGAATAAGTACAGATCACTCAAAAGCCAGCCTTTATTTCCACTCAAATGTTGGGTTCTGGGCTAGGCATATTAAATCTCCCCTGGATCCTGCTCCCCAGAAGGTAAGGTGGGATCTTCACCTCAAAAAAGGTGTAGTGTCTGGTGGTGGCAACAAGGCAGGTTGGGGATGTTGCAGCTTGTTGTAATATGTGTTGTGAATTTTGTTCTTGTTTTTCATGCTAGAATCTGAATTTTCCCCTGACTTTCCTTATTCCTCAGGAGAGTAGTGAAATGTTCTGGAAGATGAGTTAGCACAGAATTAATTATTAATTATTCTTGACTTAGCAGCCTTACAGGTGCTGTAACTTAAACTTATGGTTCTGGAGATTAAACTCTGGGCTTCATGCCTGGTAGGTGAGTATTCTAGAACTTGTGCTGGACCTTCAGCCCAAGGCCTAGACTTCTAGAACTGCTCTGGAAGGAAGCCCCAGGCTTCTCAAAGCTAAACGGACAGATCATGTGTCAACTCTGTACTTGACCTTCCTTTCATTTCCCTAAAGCATTTCTAGTTTCTTCTGTGGACCTGATACAGGTCTCTGATCCTGATCAGTAATAATACAGCTCTGCTTCTTACTCCTCACTTGAGAAATAATCCTCCTACGGCTGTTTCTGTGGCTGTTTCTGCTCGTGTAGACCAAGTGCTTAGCTTTTTCTTACTTTGTTGAATATGGCGATGGGGGCACATTCAGTCTGTGTGGCCAGCCGTCTGCCTTGCCAGATGTTCTTCATTAATAACTGACTGGAGCTCGATTCTGTTGAAGATCAGTAGGAAGGATATTATAGTATGTATTATGATGTCGTTGTAGAGGGATGATGTGGTATTCAATTTTTCTCTGCACATGTCCAGAGGAATATTTAGAAGAGGGGGGCTCCTGTTTAGGGTCTGATCAGCGTTGTGTTTTGTGTTGGCCATTCTTTGTTTTAGGTTTACTTTTTTTTTTTTAATTTTTTTTATTATTATTATTATTTATTCAACTGTGTGCATATGCGTGTGTATGTGCACGCGCGTCTATGTGTGTGTGTGTGTGTGTGTGTGTGTGTGTAGAACCACGGACGAATTCGCAAACCACCATGGACGCCTCCATCTCCTTCCGCCCCGGGGTTCACAGGCTCCGCCCTACCAGGACCAGAAGCGCAGGCCAACCCCCCCCCTCCCCCGCTTCCACCTGGCGTCTATATGTGGGATCTGGGATCCAAACTCAGGACCTTCCGCCTGCAAGGCGGAGGCTTAACCCCTGAGCCACCTCTCCAGCCCCTAGGTTTACTTCTTTAACAGCCCTTGTGTGTAAGGTTTTTGGAGGCTCAGCTTTACTGGGAATTTTAGCAATCCATTGCTTAAGAGGCCTCACATGCACCTTCTGTATTATGACAAGGTCTTTCCTAAGTTGCTGACCCCTTTGCTGAGTGGGATGACTGTCTATAGTCGGGTGACTTCTGTTACCGTTAGAGAATCAACAGAGCATCTATGCACTAACTCCTCAGAGTCATAGTCTGATAGTGGCTGGCAGTAGTTGGTAACAGTGTCCCTGGAGCTATGCAGATGCTGTGACAAGCAATGGTGCTGCGAGGCCCAGAAGGGCTGAGGAGCTAGTGGCTGCTCTGTCCACAGAGACAGATGCTTCAGCAGTCCCCATTTGGCCCATAAAACCTGAAGGATTCTGGAGAGTTACTGGGTTCAGCCATTTTGGAAGGCTGGAGAAGCCAGAGTGGAGTGTCAGGAGACATGGTAGCAGCAGTTGCCGCTGCAGTATTTGATGTACTTGCTCAGGGAGAAGGAAGACAGCGCCTGCTTTTTCTGGAACTGCTTTATGTTCGGCTGCATTGGAAGGTCCTGTCCACTCTGATGGAGGGTGCCCCCCCTGAAACTGCCCTCCAGAGCCACAGAGGGCTCCTGTGTGATTCCAGAGATCAACTTTCACGTGCAGCCAGGTTCTAGATTGATCTAAAACCATTGTCACCATCGATTGGACTGGTGGGTTTCTGCTCCAGTTAACCTCTGATTGTACCTAGAACTCGGACTCCCTTTTTTGGTACTGTAGTGCTTTGTCCTGTTTTTTTTTTTTTTTTTTTTTAATCAGAATTTTTTTTTTATTTCAGCTCATACAAACTTATTAGGTATACCAGTTCCCTCCCTCCCTCCTCCTCCCCCCCCCCGTACCCCCTGCTCCCCCTCCCCACCCCTCTCCCTCCCCATCCCCCAGTGCCTCCCACCCCAATTCCCAGAGAGTCCTTTCTTGTGCATGTCTGATTTTCCTCTGGGCCCTCCTCTCCGATGACGTACAAGGACCCAGTGGCCTTTCCCGAACCCTTTCCCGTGTTCCCCTTAGGTATAGGAACACTGCTGTGGCTGCCAATCCTTTGCCTCCAAGGATCTTGGTGCCTTTAGCAGATGCTAGACTTTGTGAGGTCAACAGTATGTTGGACAATGCGCAGGGCATGCAAAGTCCAATTATGATTGCTTCAGCCCTAACTAGTATAGAGTATCTTACATATCATTGCTCCTCCCATCCTTATGCTCTTACACTCTTACCGCCCCCTCTTCCGCAAATTTCCCTGAGCTTCAAGATGGGGAGAGACTAAGCTGGCCTAGTTCTAGGTGGTTGATATAGAGTCTCTGAAGTTCTGGATTGTGGTTTGTTGATTTTCTTTTGCAGTTTTGCTGCTCCTGCAATGCCCTTCACTCCATCCTGGTGGGCATTGTATGTTACCCCCTGGCCAGAGACAAAAAGCTGTTAGAGTCTTGTGATAAAAGCACATTCAAAGGTAGATGTAATAAAAGTGGGAAACCACAGTGAGGGAGGGGTCTATCACCCATTTGCAAAATTGTTACTTTTTATCTGCCAGACTATATGCCCTCCTCTTCTGGTGAGATCACTCCCCCTCAGTAGTAAATGATCAGGAACAAAAGTCTGTGAACTTAATCAGATGTCTCATTACTTATTTGGGTCCTTGATGGAGGCCTATTTTCCCTGCTGTAACATGGTCCCTTCTCTCCTTGTTTCTGGTGTGGCCCTCCTACCCCATCCCTCCTGTTCATAATCCTTGGAATTACTGTCTCTAGGTGGGCTGGGTGGGTTTGGTACTAGGAGCCACCTATTAGGGAGTACATACGGCGCTTAATTTTCTGGGTCTGGGATACTTCACTTAATATAATTGTTTCTAATGACATCCATTTCCCGGCAAATTCCAGTAATTCATCATTTTTGATGGCTGAGTAGTACTCCATTGTATAAATGTACCACAGTTTCCTTATCCACTCGTCAACTGTTGGACATTTGGGCTGATTCCATGACTTTGCTATTGTAAACAGTGCTGCTATGAACATGGTCACACTTGTGCTATTGAGGTGAACCTCTGCTGTATGGGGGGTTATTCCCAAAAGTGGAATAGCAGGGTCTTATGGCATTTCAATCTTTAATTTCTTTAAGAATCTCCAGACGGCTCGCCAGAATTGCTGGGTTTTGAACCCAGTCCCATACATGAGAGCAAATGCTCTACCAGTGAGTCACGTTCCCAGGCCCTGCACCTATCTTGTTTTTATATCATGCATACTCTGTTGAGCAACTGATTGCAAAGCAGGATAGAGTCAGTAGTCTGCCTTATACTCCCAAAATAAGTACTGAGCATATGGATCAAGGTAGTCATGTTTTGGATACAGCTGCAGATGGGATCATTTTTATTTGTCCTTCACCAACTGAGTGACAGTATTCTCACGTACCACCATCCATATTGCATGCTCCCACTCTGCCTCATGAATGTCACACTGATGTTTCCTCGAGTGTTTGGAGTTTCTGCTCTGCTTGTCCCCCCCCAGGCAGGCATATCTATCTGCTCATGGACCTGTGGTGTTTACGTACGTCCACAGCAGGGATAGGAACAATAGGAGGACTTTCTTTTCAGTCCACAGTGATAGAAGCCTGCTCATCATTATTCCATTTACCACCCGGGCCCTCAGTCTTGGCCTTCTCCCAGTTCCTTCTTGCTCTCTGTCATACTCCCGGTTATGTAATGGCTTTGGGTTTGTCCTTACCTGCCCTTGTGTTGCTAGGCCTCTATCCTGAGTTTTGGAAGCACCCCCCTCCATCCATCTAGTTTTCTGCAGAAACCCCATTTGGAGTGTGGCTGTGGCTGCAGAATTTTGGATGGTGTCTCCTGTCCTCCTTCCTACAGCCTCTTCACGTTTTGTTTGTGGGTGACGGTGCCCCTTGCTGAGAGTGGACAGTGTTGGTGAATACCCTGTCTACTGTCCCACAAGTAATTTGACCTAAGTGTTATCTTTGAGGATAAAAAGGAAAAATGACACCTCTCTCTCTCTCTCTGCTGAAAGTTCAAGCCCCACAGGTTTTCTCTTTCTCCTTGTACATCTGTTGTGACCCTGATGCATGTTGGACACTCTACCAGGAGCTAGAAATATAAAGCAAGATTAAGACACTTTTTTTATTGGTTGCAAATAGTGAAATACTGACTCACTTGTACCCACTTTCTGATCTTAATTTCAATTCAGACTCAAGGGAAAGGAGGAAAGAAAGTCATCCAGACAGACGAGTGGAGGAACAGCTCCATTGAAGAGCGCCTGGAGTATGCCCTTGTGAAGGTCAGTGCCAGGGTCTGTACAGGACGGCCAGTGTCTCAGAGTCTCTGGGCCATGGCTGGTGGGTGTTGGTGATGGCTGCCAAAAAGGAAGATAGCCTAGAGTCCTGACCACTGACTCCACCTGGAGAAATGTCTTCCCCAGCTCATCGACTGTCTAGAGACATGTTTGGTTGTCACAGCTGAGAGTGTAGGGGATGCTGTGGAGCACCCTTGTGCACAGGACAGCCCCGTGTCACGCTGAGGGCAAGAGCCCTTGCTTCCAGGCTGTTTTCTGTCCACCAGCAAGCCAGTGTCTGCTCTTCTTTGGAAACTGGAAATTTAGGCAACGTGAATAATCTCTTGACTTTGGTTTCCCCATTTTATGAGTCTGGAGAATTTCAGAACTTCTTTTTGGCTCGAGAACTTAGCTTTTTAAATTTTTTAAATTATTCTTATTATTTATTCAACTGTGCGCATGTGCGTATGTATGTGCGCGTGCATCTGTGTGTGTGTGTGTGTGTGTGTGTGTGTGTGTGTGTGTGTGTGTATGTATGTGTAGGACCACGGACGAATTCGCGAACCACCATGGATGCCTCCACCACCTTCTGCCCCGGGATTCACAGGCTCCACCCTACCAGGACCAGAAGCGCAGGCCGCCTCCGCTTCTGCCTGGCGTCTATATGTGGAATATGGGATCTGAACTCAGGACCTTCCGCCTCCAAGGCGGAGGCTTAACCCCTGAGCCACCTCTCCAGCCCGAGAACTTAACTTTTAACTCTTGGACTGAGATTCAGAAATTTCAGTTTGTGGATCTTGTCAGTGAACGACAGATAAATTGAAGAAGGCGCCATGATTTTAGAAGTTCACCTGAAGGCCCCCCAGTAATGAATCATATTCTGTACAAGCAGTGTTGCAGTGAAAAGGATAAGATTTCAAAAAGATGTTAATTTATTAACCATAATCATTACTGGGGTATGGACCCAGGACCTCATATACAATAAACATCCTCTTCCACTTAGCTTCATCCTGGACCTCATTTATAGCTTGCCTTGTGAGAACATTTTAGCAGTAAAGTCAGCTTAGTGCATTGTATGAATTACCATGTAGATTCTCAAAATAAACTTACGAGGTAGATGCTTTTGTGATCCTGTACTTGGGGAAACCTCCAGAGCTTAACAAACTGCCTGAACTAGTGGCGGGAGCCTGGTCCTGGTGCTGGACTCACCCTCTTCAGTGCTTTAGTGATTTATTCATTGGTGGTGTTTGGCCTGACCTGATTTTCTGTTTTTCGTTGTAAATTTTGCTTTTGAAGGGCATTGAAAAGCACATTATTGAGGACACTGAGGAAGCCAGGTTAAACCAAGAAAAATACCCTCGACCTCTGAATATAATCGAAGGTCCGCTGATGAATGGCATGAAAGTTGTTGGTGATCTCTTTGGAGCTGGAAAAATGTTTTTACCTCAGGTCTGTAAAATAGAAGGGAAAAAAAATCTTAAACCTTCCCTCCCTCCCTTTCTCCCTCCTTCCTTCCCTCCCTTCTTTCCTCCTTCCCTCCTTCTTTCCTTCTTCCAATCCTCCTAAATAAAGTTACCTATTTGAGAGCAAGAGAGTACCCTGTGGCATGTGTCTGGAGGTCAGAGGACAGCTTTTGGAAATCCGTCTTTCATCATATGGGCTGTAGGGACCAAACTTAAGTTGCCAGGTTTATACACAGGAACCTTTATCTGTCGAGCCTTGAAACAGGGAAAAATTCTAACAACCAACTCTTTTCTCTGCTTTTTAGTAAATAGCAAGTCTTGGTATTATTTTTCTTAGATTTTAATGTGTACAAGAGCTTTGAGGGATTCCTTCTCTTGGTGTATCTAGGAGCTGTTAGGAAAAATTCCTATTTAGAGGTGAATGGAGGTTAGAAATCATGCAGAAAGTTTTAGAATCATAATCTGCAGGTCCAGATTTCTCTAACACCTATGTTCCCTGAAAGTAAAGTAAAACCCAAAGTAAATGTAAAGTTAAAATTCGATTTGTCCAAGAAGTGTTCATCTTAGGGATGTCTGTTTTGAAAAAAATAAACCATTACTTTCTTAAATAATGGTACTTTAAATGGTAGCCTTCAAGTGAAATTGTTGCAGCAGCGTTAATTCTGTCAGTTAACAGATACTTGCGAGTATCTAGGTCCCTGGCCTTGGGGCATGTGAGAGGCTAGTGGGCTTCTTGCATGAGGTTTAAATCAGGCATGATGTTGGGGAGTGAGAAGATGAACTCCTGGCTGAGTGTGGAACTTTAAAGATAAGTAGAATTCTCAGATGGAGTAATGGGACTTCTAGCAGAGAAAAACCTAAAAAGTTAAAATTGATAGGCAGAAATTGAAAGGTTTGGTTTGTGGTTTTATTTTCTTCTGTTGTGCCTCATTCCTTGGCTCTCCCCATAAGGAGATTGTTCCTCCTCCTGCTCATTATGAGAATGGCAAAGGTCAAAGCATGCATCCTTAATGCTGTAGCCATCTGCAGCCATGTGATGTTTGGTAAAGATGCCTGACTCTGCTCTTTCTCCAGGTTATAAAGTCAGCCCGGGTCATGAAGAAGGCTGTTGGTCACCTTATTCCCTTCATGGAAAAAGAAAGAGAAGAAGCCAGAGTACTTAACGGCTCAGTGGAAGAGGAGGTAAGTCAGATTCCTAGTCCTGGGGACATCTAGGCCTATGGGCTCTCTTAGGGATTTCCTGGAAGACCTTTGGTGTGCTAGGGTTGGGGGTCTGTTCAGCGAGGCTGGGCTGTGCCCATCGATGGAAGTAGAGACACAGCCCAGTATGTGGCCCTCCTTCAGGTCACTCTGGAATTTTAATTCACATGTGACTTTCTGAAATTTGGAAATAATTTCAATGAAAGCCTGTGGTTTAAAGATAAACCCGGTTTATTTCTTCATCAACTAATCATTTACAAAGTCCCTGATGCATGCAGAGGTCAGGTTAGAGACACTGCATGTACCTGCTTTTGAGGTATTTGGCCCTTGAAAAGCTCTTCTCCAAGTCTGCTAGAACACGTGACACCACTTCTGACTCAATTTAACTCTGATTGGCTACACTACCAGAGTAAATTGTTAGCAGCTAGCTCCCACCGAAAGCTCAGGCCTAGAATTCTAAAGTGGAATTTATCTGAGTTTGCAGTTGGCTGCCCAGAGATAGCATTCTTGAGAGTGTTGCTGATGCCTGTCTTCCTTTCCCCAGAGGAAAGTGGGCTGTGCTATGCACACAGAGGTTGTGTTGAAGAAGTAAGATGCTCTTGTGCCCTGCACTGGGCTGCTTGTTAACATCTCAGGGAGATCTGTTATCTTTTCCCTCTTTCCTTCCTCTCCTTTAGCTCTCAACAGTAAGCATTGCCAAAGCTGTGATCTTCAGCCATGCTGTTCCTGGGAAGGACAGAGCTATTGAACTAGACTTAGTCCTAAGCTAACCAGCTAAGCAGAACTTCTTTGACCTGTCGATCCTGTGGCTTGGGTCCCAGGTCTGCCTTCAGTGGTCCTAATATTAGTTCTTTACTGTGCCAACACTTGCTTAGCTCTCAAGGACAGGTAGTCTTCTCTAAGTGATGCAGGCCATGTCAGCTGCCTGCCTTACCTTCCAGGACCCTTACCAGGGCACCATTGTGCTGGCCACCGTGAAAGGCGACGTGCATGACATCGGCAAGAACATCGTTGGTGTGGTCCTGGGCTGCAATAATTTCAGGTACATTAAGGCTTCATCTCCTTTGCTGAGTTGAGAGGGTTAGGGGTGCAGTAGATGTCTTTGAGTTGAGAGGTTACTATATAAGAACGTTTACATATCAACAGATGTGCAGTGGATGCCTTTGCTGAGTTGAGAGGATTAGGTGTGCAGTGGATATTAGAGGGTTTTTTTTTTTTGTTTATTTTGGTTTACTGCCTAGGGCGAGCACAGCTTTTCAGATGAGTTAGTAATTGTGTACCGCCTATGTGTCTGACAAGGAGGAAGAGAACAGTAAGAGATATCCAGGGGCTTAGATATCTAACAGACTTCCTGGATGCTGGTGCCCGGCTCTCGAGTTTCATGCTTAGTGTGACTAATGCTGTCTGAGTCCAAGTCCAGCCAGTGGTCCTTTAGCCATGGACTTCTTTCCACGTCCTGTTTTCTCTGGGTCCAAGAGTGTGGGTGTAGCTATGGCTATACCCCAGAGTTCTCTTCTCCACTGTCAAATGAGCCTTCTAGGTACCTTTCTTCACAATGCTTCACTCATTTCTGTCTGAAAGGTGAAGTCAGTGCAGTTGAGACCCTTTTCAATGGGCACTTTCCTCGTAAGCCGTCTGTCTGCCGCTCTTGTCTAAAGAGGCAGTTCTCACCCAGCCCTGCTGGAAAAAAAGGGAGGCTTGTCCTGTGAGGTCACTTTTCAATATCTTCTGAACTACAGCTTTAATTGTAATTATTTAAAAAGTATTTTATTTATTTATTGGAGAGAGAGTCGGGGGGGAGAGGGAGAGAGGCTACAGTGTACATATGGAGGTCAGAAGACAAATCTTGAAAGTTGGGTCTCTCCCATGTGGGTTCTGGGGACCAAACTCAGGTGTCAAGTTCTGTGTGCAGCACTTTTGCCTACTGAATCTCTTTTATTATAATTTTAATAGTATTCTAAATCCTCTTTAGAAATATTTTTGATCAGATATTTGATTATGTGACAGTTGATTTCAGATGGATTGTCACATGATAGCTACAAAAGAAAAAATTTGTTTTTTCCATTTAACAGACCTTCGTACTCATTGTATAAGAACATTTACATGTCAACAGATTTGTAAATTATGTCATCTGCTAATTCCCTTAAAAATAGGGATCTGGAGAAAGGATAGAAAATCATTTTTACATTTTAGCCAGTGGTAGTTCTTCTGACTGAGCAGTGTGTGAGCAGCAAGCAGCATCAGGACACGTCTGAGGACCGTTGGTGTGCTCAGTGCAAGAGGACAGCTGCCATGTCCAAACCACAGGCGTTCGTCCATTGTCTCTGGAGCGCCTCATGTGCTCATTAGCAATTGAAGGAATGGCATACTTGAAGAGGAGACTTTGAAGGTTTTTTCTTTCTTCCTTTTTTTTAGAATAGAAATGTCAGCAGGCTATTAGGACTACAGTAGATGTGAGACCTCGGCTGAGGCCCTGGAATGTGAGGCACTTCCATCTAGTGGTGGAGTGTATGAATTGCAGGGACAGAACTCCTGTGGCCCCCTGCCAGGTGGAAGCGGCAGCTGCCATCAGACCCTGAGAGAGGTGCACATCAGTTTAGCTTCTCTATCACTTTCCTTCCTTCCATCTTCCTGTCTTCGTTTCCTGTATTTTAACCTTCAAAAAACAAAGCAGCATGTTAATAAGGTGCCGTGTGATACTTTAATACCTGTGCATGTGTGCGGGTCGTCTCTGTATCGAGGCTTGTTCTTATTGTGAAGTGTAAATTTTTTTCATGGGCTGTAGCTCCACTGTGCTATGAACTCTGTCTACCTCACATGGTGCCCCCTTCAGCATGCCAAGTGCCACTGCAGGAGTGTGCCTGGGAGTCTAATGCTGGTTTCATCTGTCCTGGAAGATGTGCTGGGCAGCCTCCTACTTTGGCACCCAGGGCCTTCTTTTAGTACTGTGATGCTGCTTTCCATGTATAGGAGAAGTTGGGAAGGCTTCTCTGAGCTAGCTTCGATTCTTCCTTCAGCAAGACTCGCTTGAGAGCAGCTAAGCAGTGTTAGACTTTGTCTCCCAGTGTTCCACCTTCAGTCCTGCTCCAAGCACTTGTGATGCTTGGAGGCCCAGCTCTTGAGCCTCTCCTTCGTCCTCCTTTGCCTGTGCTGCCTCCTCATCCTAGGGTCTTATAGAGAGGTAGACCAGAAGGTAGGTCTAGGCTGAAGCCCTTCATTTATTTCCAGGGGTCCTGGTGCAAGGACCCCCGAGTTGCAAGGCATGGGACAGGCTAAGTCACTTCATCTCTTCAGTCTTGTGACTCTAGTGATTTTTAGCATCTGATAAGCCATATGTGTCCTACCACCAGACTCCACACTACATGCCCAGGCAGTTGCCTCAGTGCTTTAAGAAGTCTCAAGCTGGATATCTTGAAAGCTCAAATAATTGTCACCATCTTGAGAAAATTACAGCTCACCCTGTCTTTGGAAGCGTCAGCTCATTTTTATTGCTCAAGCCAAACCCTTGCAATGTCCACATTCCTATCTTTTCTTCTGCTCTGCACATGACTCCTGAGTTCCTCTCCACAGCATTTCTGGATCTGGTCACCATTCAGTGCCTCGCTTCTTCCATACTCGGGCTGTGGGCCACCTGGGCTTCTTGCAGCGGTGTGGCACTCTGCTTCTCTGGCCCAAAGCCAGTCTGTAATGGAAGCCATGTTTCTCACTCTGCAGCTCAAGCTTCGTGTGACTTCCTATCCCAGGGCAATTCCTAACCCTTGCCTCATCTGCTTTCTAGAGTGTCTGTCACCTGGAGGTTTCTAGCTCCTCCTTAGCCAATGAAATCACAGCTTCTGGAAAATGGAGTTCAAACCTCAGCTAGGTTTATTGGAGAAAAGCATGGGTTCCACTGTCTAAGGGTGGTTCTAGGACACGCCTCTCTCTGTAGAAACTGGTGTCTCTAGTGTCTCATGTCTCTGGCCTGCTGGTCTGTCTCTTCTTCCCTTTTCTGTGTACTCACAGTGGTCACCATACTCTTCCTCGAGGTCAGCATGCATATGGAACATTCCTAAAAGACATGCTGATGAAACAAGAGAGGACAGAGAACAAGACTGACACTGTTCTGATTGTTTTAATTAATTAATTAATTACAATTAAGTTGAAAACATAAAATGCAATGTTGCGAAAGGTCTGCTTTGCAGCACGTGTCTTTTTGTCTGGATTTAAAAGCAACATGCCATTCTACCTAGTTTTATACATAGCAGTTTATACTTTTCTTTTCAACCAAAGATCTGGCTACTTGATTTTCTTCAGTGTGTTGATTCCAAAGAGCATGTGGTACTTGCAGGGTTTCCTGCACTAACCTCACATTCCATTTGCTACTGGGTCAGTGCTAAACCAAGCCCAGTGTAGCCGGCACCGATCTTCAGCTATCTTGCTTTTTACTGAGGATTCCATATTCTATTTTTAAAAATTAAGAAAAGAATATGGGAACAAGGTAGAAATTGAAGCACATGAAAGGGCGGGGAGTGAGGGGGGAGTGGGCGGGGAGTGAGCAGTTACCTCTGCTTCAGAGCTGGGAGCCTATCTGACCTAAGCCCTCCTGTAAGACTCCACTTCACGGGTTCTACTGCTTTCCAGTAATGTCTTCTGTATATGGTCCTTTCTGGATTGTGGGGTATTAATGCCATGTATATGATCTGCCCTTTAAGAAGATGAAAATTCTGATGTGCACTAACATACTAGTGAAATGGTAAACTCAGGGACAAATATTGTGTCATTCCATGTACATGAGATATTCAGGTTAGGCAAATTGTAAGGACAGAAAATGAAACAGATAATACCAGGGGCCTGAGAGTGGAGATGGAAGGAGGGAAGAAGGGGGGGTTTGTTGCTTATGATTATTTATGAAATAGTTGCAGAAATAATGTTGGCAATTGTATAACGTTAAAACTAATCAATACCACTGAATTACATACTTAAAATAGTCAAAATGAGAAATTACATGTATTTACTACACTTAAAAAAGTCACATGCATCCTGGGAATTCTTGAATGTTGAGGTGAAGAGATCAAATGGAATGCAAGTGATCCAGTAAAGCTGGGTATGTGAGCTCAGTTATGTGTAGCAGGCATTTGATAAGTGGCTGGCGAACAGCAGCTATGGTCACAGCATAGTCTAGCAAGTACTTGGTGGTTCTGGCTGGCATCAGGGCAGCTTCAGTGACTCCATCTCTTCAAGCTCTTGTTAGATTTCTCATGTCTTGTTTCTGTGCTTCAGAGTAATTGATTTAGGAGTCATGACTCCCTGCGATAAGATCCTGAAAGCAGCCCTGGACCACAAAGCAGGTACTCATAACCATCCTTTGTTACTCAGGCACCTTAAGAGTTTGGGCCAGCCAGTAGGAGAGCTCAGCTTATGTGGGGTCCGAAGGCCAGGTTCAGCAGGTGCTGGGCCCTTCCTCTGGAATGGATGAGATTCTTCTGTTTTTATGTTTGTTTGTACACGCATGTGTTTATATCTGAAACATTATGAACTGTAGTTTCCTAAATCTAAGTCCATTGTTGAAGCCGTAAATTAAAATCTTACTATCAAAACTGGAAAAAAAAAAAGATTCCCCAGTGAAAAAGAAGTCTTAGAATTAGAAATTGGTGATTCATATTAGATCTTGTGTTCTTTATTACAAAGTTAAAAAAAACTGGGTGTCCTTAAATTTTTCTCTAATCTTCCTACTGATCTGTTTTTCTTTATTTTCTTTTTAATTCATAGACATAATTGGCCTGTCAGGACTCATCACTCCTTCCCTGGATGAGATGATTTTTGTGGCGAAGGAAATGGAGAGATTAGCTATCAAGATCCCTTTGTTGATAGGAGGAGCAACCACTTCCAGGTAAGTCAGAGTGATGAGCTTTGCACAGATCTTAAGTTCTCTCAGTCAACAGCATTTGCAAACAGTTAAACTGACTGAATAGATGAAAGTGCTTGCCACCTGGTGTCAGTATGACTCAGAACTCACAAGAAGATAGAGGGATGGAACCAAGTCCACAAAGTGGTCTTTTGACCTCTATGTGTCTGCTGTGGTATGTGCTTGCACATGTGCACACACATGCAATGTTAGTTAAAAATTTAAAATTGATGATCTTTTCCTCTGTGTTGAAGCAGGTGTGTGATTAAATGATTACAGATTCGCTCAAAGATACTCTAACCTTGTATTAAATACATACTAGTGATAAACTAAGAGGCCACTTGGGGCGTGTTGTCTTTGAAATAGGGACTTTTGGAACCTTTTGGGGAAAGCATACAAAGAAGAAAAGTTCACATTTCATTACAAGGTCATTTGGTTTATTCAGCATTCCTGAACCTGTCGCCATAGTGAGGGATGTTAATAACAGGTGCCAGCCTTTTGGAGTATTCCTTGTGATCCAGAGTTTATGGTTGCTGGGATAATATCTAGTTGCAGCACTGAACTTGGGGGTCCCACAGCGCAGTTTATTTTCTAGTGACTTGTACAGTAGTGGTTTGATCATAAGTCTTCCAGAGCTGCTTAGAGAGGGAAATTTATGTGATTGTGGGCTAGGTGGAGTTGAATTTGCAGGCGGGAGACTCAGGCAAGAGTTGGTATTGCAGTCTTGAGTCTGGACATCTATATGCAGAATCTCCTGCCCCTTGCAGAATGGGGAGGGGGTAGCTGAGAGTCCTTAGTTTCCTCCTAAAGCTCTTGGCTGAGTCCCACCACATTATGCAGGACTAAAATGTTAGTTACATTTAAGAAGTAGCAATGACATTTGGACTGTATTGTGATCGAAAAGCAAATGCCATGCCATAGACAAGCTTAAACATAAAATTAATCATCATGCCATTTGTCATGTAAGCACATCATTTTCACAGTATCTACCATGTTAAGTGTCTTTTTCCATTAGCTCTCTTCATGCTTCAGGTTCTCACATTAGAAAGCTGGGTATGTTTTTCCCCCAAGGACTCATTAGTAGCTAAGTGGTGGAATTGTTCTCAAAGGATCTGACCAACCATCAGTAATGAAAGATCTTTTTCCTTCTCTCTCCTCTTCCTCCTCCTCCTTTTTGTTGTTGTTTTTCTTCCTCTTCCTCTTCCTCTTCATCCTCCTCTCTCCTCCCTCATCTCTTTTTCTTTCTTCCTTCTTCTGTACTGGAATGGTAGCTAGGCATGGTAGGTAAGCTCTCTCTCACTGAGCTCTGTGTGTATGTGTGTGTGTGTGTGTGTGAGTATGTGTGTGTGTGTATGTGTATGTGCACGCACATGCGCACATGCATGTGTGTGCATCTGTGTACTGGGGTATGTACATAATGTGTGTAGATATTCTTGTCCATGTGCATGCTTGTGGAGGTCAGAGGGCATCAAGTGTCTTCATCAGTTTCCCTCCACCTTTTTCTTTTCAATATTTTACTCATTTATTTGAGAGCGTGAGAGAAAAGGTACACATATACCGTAGCACGTGTCATAACATGCAGATCGCAGAATACCTTGGGAGTCGATTCTCTCCTTCCACCATGTGGGTTCCAAAGATCAAACTCAGGCTTCTGGGCCATCTTACCAGACCCAGTCCAGGTAGGGTGGTGCTCACAGTTTTGGCAAGGTCAGCAGTCAGTGAGCCCCAAGGACCTGTCTGTCCTTTGCAGCACCGGGGCTTCAGCTATTCTGTGCCACACCCAGCTTTCACTAAGTGCTGAGGATCCAAACTCAGATCTTGAGCTTGTACAGTAAGTACTTACTTTAAGTTGTCTCCCCAGCCCAGTGACTTGTTAAAAAATTTGAGACATGGGTATCACTTAGATGCATTGGCTGCCTTGAAGTCACTCTAGTTCAGTCTGGCCTTAAACTTGGAATCCTCCTGCCTCAGCCTTCCAGATAGATAAGAGTCCAGACTGGCCTTGAACTTGGAATCCTCCTGCGCCAGCCTCCCAGGTAGCTGGAGTCTAGGCTGCACCACCAGTTATGGCAGATGACTAGGGTTTTGATGAGCCTGGTCTTTGATAATCATGACTTGCTTAGTGTGGAGAATGGCAAAAAGGTCCATAATTGCTTAGAATGAAAGACCCTTAAAAATCTTGGTTGTTGTCATAGTTGGTACAGTGTCAACTTGACAGTTGAGGGTTTGAGCTCTGGGCACATTTGTGGAGAATTAGTGGTTGAGTTAAGCCCAGAGCAAACCTGCAGGAGATTGTCTGGCTGATGGGGAAGGCCCAGTCCATGGTGGGTGGGACTAGGCCCTGGAATAAAATACAGAGAGCTAGTTGAGGAAGTTGGCATCCTTTGTGTACACTTGGCCACACATGCTGGTCTGGCAAGTAAGGATTGTTTCTCTCTCAGCCATTGCATAGAGATGGTATGGCCAGTTCCCTCGGCCCTGGTGTTGGTGGGTGCTCTCCCGTCAAGCTGGACTACAAACTATAACTGGACCATCATAAGAAAATAAGCCCTTTGTTCCCTTAAGCCATTGTCATTTGTCGCAACCCTACAAGCGAACTGCAACAGCTGTAAAAAAAAAAAAAAAGTAAACATTTTAATGATCAGATATATTAAAATACATTATAGATTACGCAATGGGACATTGAATTCAAAATTAATTATTTGATATGGTAGGATACTGTACCAGCACTTTAGGATCAAGAGTTTGCAATTTGGTACTGAATGGAAGTTGGCCTCATAGTTGATTCTGTCCTAAGATTTGCCAGATTAATTTGGAAAGCTCCTGGGTCTCTGGTTACTTCTCCTCACACTGAGGGCTTGGCAGGCACTCACTTCTCCCTTTGCCAGATGACCCCTTAGGGCTCGCACGATGTCATGAGACGGGTTTCCGAGGAGAGACAGCTCTGGATGCTCCTGAAGCAGCATTAGACTTGCCTTCTCAAGATGCGTGAGCCTATGGCAGGCTATTCAGTGAGCGTCTGCAGAGAAGCTGCAAGTCAGGGGTCAGAAAGGCTGGGGACATGCTTCCCTCTTCACCTGTGAAAGGGCAGACAGCGAAGTTGCCTTCTGTTTGTGGTCTGGATGCTGTGACTTCTTAAGGGTGTAGGTTCTGGTTGTGAGTGACTTTTATGTAGCCAGTTATTGCAAAATGTCTTCTTGGTTTTTTAAGTTGGGAAATTTAGCAGGAAGTCATCTTGCTTCAAGGTAGATGTTGCAGTTCACCTGCATTGTTGCTGATAAAAGACCAACCACCAAATGGCTTAAGGAAACAAGGGATTTATTCTCTTATGATTACTAGTTACAGTTCTCAGTTCAGCTTGACAGGAAAGCATGTACCAACACCAGGGCCAAGGGAACTGGCCACACTATCACCACATAACGGCTGAGAGATGGACAATCCTTACTTGCCAGACCAGCGTGAACAGAAGGATGCCAACTCTCTCAATCAGCTCTCTGTGATTTATTCCAGGGCCTAGTCCCACCCACCATGAGGCTGGGCCTTCCCCATCAGCCAGACAATCTCCTGCAGGTTTCCTCTGGGCTTAACTCAACCACTAATTCTCTACAAATGTGCCCGGAGCTCAAATCCGCAACTGTCAATTTGACACTTGTGCTTAACTATGACAGTAGAAATGGTTCTCTCTCTCTCTCTCTCTCTCTCCCCCCCCCCGGCTCCCCCCCCCCCCGCATGCATTTAATTCCTAGGAAGTAAAGTAATAGATCAGTATTTTTTTCATTGGGTTGGTCACAGGGAAGCTTAGAAGGTGTGTGAGTGTATAGCATTTCATGTATGCTAACAACTTCTGATCCCACCTTTCTTTTTTCTTTTCCTCATTTTTGTTTTTAAGTATTCTTATTATGCTGTATCTATGAAAGTCTTTAATTCTGGGAATAGGGTATGATAAGAATAAGTGTTTGAATTGTCTGGCCTCACTCAATATTAATAAAGATCACCACAGTACCCATCTGGTTCCTAATTTCACTCAGTGATTGACTCTGTTGGGATTGGATTTACCTGGCTTCTACGCACCCTTTACTCTGTGCACAGAGGGCAGAGTGACTCTGTGGCTCCGTCCTTCCCAACTTCCTTTGCCAGATGTGGGAACTCATACAGCAAAGGCCCCAAGAGAGAATGTAGCATTGACAAGACCATAGGAGGTGGTGGATTCATCTCCCTGCTCCAGGGATACTACGCTATGGCTTACCCTGCTCCTCCAGTGCGCTGTCCTGCCTGGAGACCTCATCTTTCTCTTATGCAAGGAGAACTACACTTAGAAAAAGCAGAAATGGGAGAAGTGTTGTCATCCTACCTCATTATGATATTATGCCTTTAGTACGTCAGTTTTGTGTGTGTATGCGAGTATAGAGTGCTCTTGAGTAAGTGTGCCTATGGAGGCCCAAAAGTGACTTAAAGAATTATTCTGGATTGTTTTACCTACCTACTGTTTTGCTCTGGAGTTTCCCAGGCTCTACCTTCTAGGGCTAGACTTACATCACTGTCATATCCAACCATCATTTTTATATGGGTTCTGGGGATTGAAACTCAGGCAAAAACTTTTACCATCTCCTCAGCCTCTTCCTTGTTTTCTCTTAGGCTGGTTTTCTTATTGTGGAGCCCTCACCAAGTAGGCTAGATTAGCTATGTAGCAAGCCTCAGCACAAGGACTATAAGCTTATACCACCACGTCACACTTTCTGTGCATGTTAACAAACACACTCAAGTCCTTAGGCTTGCGTGACAGGCACTTTACTGACTGAGCTAGCGATCTCCCTTGCTGGGCCTTGTTTTATAAAAGTTACTTCAGTGATCCATACTCACTAGGACATGTCAACCCATTCAGATGCGTGTGAAGAAGCAGCCTTCCCACCTGCTGTCCCATTTGACCCCCTCGTGACCTATGGGGCATATTGTCAGTCTTACCTCTGGCTTCTGTATGACCGTAAGGTGTGAAGTCAGTCCCTCCTCTGACCTCTATGTGACCTGGAATGCATGATGTTGGTCTCACTGATGACTTTGGTCTCACTGCTGACCTCTGTGTGATGTTTTCCTCTGTTTCCTAACTATTCAGAATCTTCAGGTCCTTACTTGGGGCAGGTCAAGGGTGGTGGCGTTTCATTTTCTAAAAATTGAATTGCAGGACACATAGCTGTATCCTGCTCCTTGGTTTCTCTGCCCTGACAGTGTGACTGTAATATTCCAGACAGCAGTGCGTTCTGGGACTTGTGACAAGGGAAGGAAGGAAACCTAGTGGGCCATCTTGGGAGAAACCGCCATAGTCACCTCCCACCTAGCCGCTGTGGGGAGACGATGTGTGTGTTCCTTGGTACGGTAGCAGATATGCAGTCTATACTGTTGCTGCAAATACCTAGCAATTAAAACGATTAATTTTGCATTTTAGTTAATTTATTAATTGTAAGGTTTAAAGGTTGTTTCTTCCTAGAGCATGTATTTTCAGATTTGGCATAGCAATTTGAGGCTGAACCAAAATTGGTATGAAATACTTTGTTGCAAATACAGCTCTGGTTTTAAAATTTTTTGGTGGTACTGGGGGTTGAGTCTGGGGCCTCTGCATGCTAGGTAAAAGCTCTACCATTAAGCAGTAACCCCAGCTCCTCCCTATTTTATTTAGAATGAATTTGAGTCCTGAGTTCCTTTCTACAAGTATAAGATAGGGTTAAGGCCAGAGTGTTGGTGTCTCTTACAAGAGGAGCAACAGCTAGAAACGTGTCCTGTGTCCTCTGCTGGTTCCCCTGGCCCTGACTGGTCTCCGGTTGCTTGTCAGCAAGGAGCCTGGCCTTGGTGACAGCAGGGCAGAACTGCAGGGCCTGACTCATCTGTGGCTTGTCCTGTGGCTCACTGGACTGAGTGAGTGCCGGCCTGGCCTTACCTCTTGTCGGCAGACAGCTGAGGACAAGGTCTCTGTCTCTTGTCATGTGCTTCCTTGGAGCCCAGGTCTGTCAGTTCATGTCATTGCACATTTCTCCTATCTCAGGATGTGAAAGAAGTTGGTTTATTTATGAGGATAATGTAAAGTTCAGTGTTTGTAGGGGAACGCCATAGAATCCTTCCTTTGAAAACACTGGAACTGTCAGCACTCATGATATTCTTTTCTTCCTTCTCAGAACCCACACGGCAGTTAAAATAGCTCCAAGATACAGTGCACCTGTAATCCACGTCCTGGATGCGTCCAAGAGTGTGGTTGTGGTAAGTGGGTGATCTTCTTCCTTTCTCCTTGTGTGAGACAGACAGCAGGGTGAGCAGCAAGAACTAAGATGCCACACAAGATCTATTTATTTTGCCCAGAAATGTGAACAGCAGTCAGGGTTCATGGTGCATCCCTGCATGTCTGCCTGTGGAGGGCGCTGTAGCACATCCATGCCTTCAGAGGCACTCAAAGTGGCCGATGGCTGTGCAGGGCACCTTCGAGTGGACATCTAACCAGACAGATGTCTTCGGTTTACAACCAAGATGACTCCACTGACCACTGCCAGAGTGAAAGGAAATGTACAGTGGCCTTGGTCCAGATGAAAGGACACTCTAGAAAGGGTCACCTGACCCAGCCTAGAGCCAGGGCATTGACTAGATATCCAAGACTCAGAATCATAAACTGTTTCACTGAACACAACAGAAACCTTGGCCAAGCCCTCCCCCACTTTTCTCCTCTACTGACACCGGAAGCCTTAACTTGACTTATTGTGTCTCCCTGTCTCGGGGCAAAATGACTGGGCAACAGCTGAGAGACCACTGGACCATCAGTTTCCAAGCTGTTCATCTGGAAACTAGGCGTGAGATAAGAAAAGAGCCAGCAGCTCTTCTGTTCTTCACCCCACTTGTAATTTAAGAAGTACCCGTGGCAGAGACATTTTATAAGAGAGAAAGCTGCTGAGGGACCTGGTGGTCTGGACACATCCAGTGATGTCATGCAGACTGGACGAGGTGACCACTGTCGAAAAGAAAACTTACGTTGAACTTGTGCATGGTAATCACTGTTGTTCTAAACTCAGTGATGTCATACAAACTAGACAAGGTGACCACTTCCGAAAGGAAGTTATATGTACATTGAACTTATGCTACTGATCACTATTGTTCTGAACTCAGTGGTATCATACAGACTGGACTTGTGAAAGGACGTTATGTATTATTGTTCTGAACCCAGTATGTCGTGTGAGTTGTTTCATTCAGTTTTCAGAGTGACCTTGGGAGACAGGTTCCTGTGACCAGGCAGAAGGTAGCCACTGTGAAAGCACTGGCTCCCTTTCCCTAGAGGTGTAATGTGTCCCTCTCATTTTGTTAGGCTCTGCTGGGTTTCCTAGATGAGATTCCCTAGAGGTGAGTTTAATGTAATGCAAGGGACCACTTCATATGAGAACCTGTTTTGAGGTGCCTGCACAGTAGCTTTTTCTGATTTTATTCCTTGGTGGAGTGATGTTTTATACCTACAGGGGTTGGACTGTTAATAGATACACTTAGAAAACACATAAAATTGCAAACTTTTACTGCTCAGAAGCACATTAACCTGTTTAGCTTACTTTCAGGTGAGACACTGAACATGATGCTTTTCCTGAGAAAAAAATTGCAATGGAGGTTGAGGAAGGCTCAGTGCTGTGGCTTTCAGCTTCAGCGTTCAGTAAGGACTGCCTCTTCCTTAGTAATTTTATTTTGCGTTGATGGTGGCTGTCGTCTTTCTGTTTGATTATTATAATTGCAAGTGACAGTCATCTGATTCCAGCGTTAGGGTATGGTTAGGGTCAGGCCCATGCCCAGGCAGCCCTAAGAAGCCAAGCACAGCCACCTGCACTCAACAGGAAATCAGATGACAAATAATAGTGAAAAGCAAAAGGAGATTTATTCACAGTGGTCACTTTGAGAAGAGGAGCTATGTGTCCAGTGACCAAATCCTTTAGAGTCTTGACATGCAGCATTGGGGTTTGATAGAGAACAAGAGGCCTGTTGTCATTATCTAAGCTCCAGTCTTTCCTGCAAGGTCCTTTGACCTTAGGGAAATTCCAATTACCGTGCAAAGCTACAGTTTAAAACCAGCTAAGGCCAAAAGACTCTAGGGCAGAATCTAAGGAGAGGCCGGTCCAGTCTTCTAGTGCTTTTTCCAGGGATCACTGCACTAATTCTTCCCATGATGTGGGACAGTAAATGGGGCATTGCCAACCAGGAAGCTCTCCCGAACCTTGGTGTCTCTGATTGAAATTGGGCATATTGGCCCACCCAAGCCCTTTAGAGGTCAAACTGACACAATCTGAGTCTGGGCCTTTCTGTCAATCACATCACTAGTGCGAGCTCTCTGGCCTTAGCCCAAGGTCCAGAGCTGATCTCTCAGGAAGCATTCCAGAGTTAGGGCTGGTGGCACGCGTGGATTCTGGCATCCCATGCCCACCAGGCTTCCTCTGTATTGCACACGCCAATAGGAGTTGGAAACATTGTGAGGGAAGGCTTCTGAGGAGGTTGCAGCCAGTCTGAGTGTGGACTCATCTTCCTTTGCCACTTCAAAAAAAATTTTTTTCCAGTGTTCTCAGCTGTTAGATGAAAATCTGAAGGAGGAATACTTTGAGGAAATCTTGGAGGAATATGAAGATATCAGACAGGACCATTATGAGTCTCTCAAGGTGAGTGGCAAGTGGCCGAATGGACCAACTTGTTTCAGGACAGAGCAATGCATGGTTTTCATGACTACTGACCCTTTGAGGAGGTGAAGATGTTTACCTTGTATGGGAGGCCTCTTTCCTAGTCAAGTCAGATTTTTTTGGTGTCTAAATTCCCAATAAATTTTGGTTATATAAGAAAATTAATTTTACATTGTGCATGGGTGTTGATGACTGTAATCTTAGTACTTGGGTGGTGGAGGTAAGAGACTCATGATTTTTAAGGTAACTTGGGCTACAAAATAGGACTGTATCTCAAAAAACTTGAGAGTATATTAGTGAGTCAAATACGCTGTTTATGTCATAGTTGTGAAAACAGATAAAACATGAGCTCACTTCCAGCCAAGAACTAGAGCTAAACTGTTCCCATGGCTCTTGTCTTATTCCTGAGGGAGGATCAGAGAAAACAGGAGGCGTTAGGAGAGACCATCGCTAGCCCAGCCTGCCTGCAGTGTAGCATGCTATGCCAGGAGCTCCACAATCGCCCTTCGAAGGTTGCCCGCCTTCTATGTGGGGTATGAAACACCAGCTGATTGGTTTATGAGGTGCCTGAGAGCCTGAGACTTCCTCCTTCAGATGCCCACAGCACTCCAGCCTTCGGGTTCAGGGTCAGCCTTACACCATGCAGATGAACCAGTGCATGGAGCAGGATAAGGGGTTTCATCGCAAAAGCGTTTCTAAGGCTTTCTTGGTTATGCTTTCATTGTAGAGATAGAAAAGCTCAGGGGCTCCGACTAAATGGCTTTTT
This sequence comes from Typhlomys cinereus, assembly GCA_023101885.1. Lineage (NCBI taxonomy): Eukaryota > Metazoa > Chordata > Mammalia > Rodentia > Platacanthomyidae > Typhlomys > Typhlomys cinereus. The sequence continues at coordinate 3,416,851 of JALPQD010000200.1, read as the reverse complement.
ATTTCTTCAACAGGAGAGGAAATACTTGTCTCTGAGTCAAGCCAGAAAAAATGGTTTCCACATCGACTGGCTGTCTGAACCTCACCCAGGTCTGTGGCTGTTGCTGGAGACTTGGAATGGGATGACTGACAGTGTCTGGGCTTTACTGGAACTAGTAGCTAGTAACTCAGTCGTGTGTGGTAACGAGTCAGCCTGACGATCAGAAAGAAAGTACCTGGGTCCATAGAAGGTACTTCTACACATGGTCCTGATATGGCCCTCCACAGCTCACTGAATCCTTTGGGGGACTCGGGGTGCATGGGTATTGGTTGCATTTTAATCTGAAGAGTCCAGCATTCCGGACATAACTTGAAGGTTGCCAGGATTGTCCTTGGGATCTCAGCTGACTCAAGGCAAGCCAAGGACTGATGGGGAAATGTCTGAAGTCGAAGATGATTGTGTTCACTTTGGAAAGCTACACAGCAAAGCCAAGTTCCCTATTTCTTCCCTTTTAATTTCTCTTATTTGTTTTCTTCTCTTTTTCATGTCTAGCTACCTTCTCATCACACAGTGTTTCAAGAGGGAGCAATATGTGTAAAATGTTTTGACAGGCTCAGAAAGGCATGAAAAACACAAATGTAAAACCAAGACAGGTTAAATTGAATCCATATTTCCGAGATAATGTCTAAAATCATCTTTCCTTGCTCAAGGCATCTGTGTTCCACACAGGGTCGGCAGAGTCCAGAGGGTTATATTGGGAACATAGTCTGATTGGTTGTAATTTCATTCCTTAGTTCAGTGTGGTTTAATGGAAAGAGTACAAGGAGAGAGCTGGGCCGAGGAGGCCTTCATTCTTGTCCCAACTTGGCTCTGGCTCTGACTCACTATGTGAAATTGACTGTCTCATCTCCATGAGTTTCATTTTTCTTATTTTGAAAATTTATTTATTTGGAATGTGTGTGTGTGTGTGTGTGTGTGTATGTGTGTGCATGAGAAAGAGAGAGAGAGAGAGAGCTATGAGTCCCTGTGGAGAACCAAGGGTGACTTCCAGAATCATCCATCCTGAAACATTTCTACCTCCATTTTGTTTAGCTCTGGGATTTCCCAGGCTCTACCCACCAGTACTGGAAGTACAGGCCAATGCCTTTTCTGCCTTTTTTTATGTGGGCCTGGGATCCAAACTCAGGACCTTCTGCTTGCAAGACAAAGTCTTAACCCTTGGACCATTTCTCCAGCCCTAATTTTTTTTTAATGTGAAATGCTTCGTGAATTTGCATGTCATCCTTGCACAGGGGCCATGCTAATCTTCTCTGTATCGTTCCAATTTTAGTACATGTGCTATGGATATGAGCACGCCTCCATGAGTTTCTAAGATGTACAAGGAGTCATGTATGGTAGTGCTGAGAATATGAAGTGTGGAAACCTTTGAAGAAATAGAGGACTGCAAGTAGTCCATGCCGTGACCACGTGCAATCCATCCATGCCGTGACCACGCGCACTCCATGCTGTTGCAGTTCGCTTGCAGGGTTGCTGATAAATCACCATCCAACAGCTTAAGGGAACAAGGGGTTTATTCTCTCTTACAATTTTCCAGTTACAGTTCTTAGTCCAGCTTGACAGGAGAGCACACAGTAACACCAGGGCCGAGGGAACTGACCACACCATCACCACATAACAGCTGAGAGATGGACAATCCTTACTTGCCAGACCAGCATGTCTGGCCAAGTATACACAAGGATGCCAACTCTCTCAACCAGCTCTCTGTGATTTATTCCAGGGCCTAATCCCACCTACCATGGGCTGGGTCTTCCCCATCAGCTAGACAATCTCCTTTAGGTTTGCTCTGGGCTTAACTCAACCACTAATTCTCTACAAATGTGTCCAGAGCTCAAACCCTTAACTGTCAAATTGACACCTGTGCCTAACTCTGACACATGCTGTGACTCCACAGTCCATGCCCTGGCCTTTTCCTTTCTGGGTGCAGTCCGTCACTAGGACAGTTCTGCTCTGTTCAAGTTAGACTTGCTAGGAGGATCCTGGAAGGCCTGGTGCCTGGCAGTGATGAGGATGCCTTCATAGGCTCTGCCCTGCTGCCTAGGCACGTTGGGCACCAAGGTGTGGCCCTCACCCAGGTTTTAAGGACATCCCAGTTGTGTTTAGGGAGCTGAAGGAAGGACGGGCCTTCTTTAGGGCCCAGGTGATAGAGCCTGAAGCAACCGTGAGCTCGTGCCTCGAGTGTGCTCAGTAGCACCTGTGTCCTAGGTTTCACAGCAGCAGGTTGCTGCCTGCCTCTAGCTGGAGGCCACTGCACTGGGAGGAGCAGCGGGGATAACAGAAGTCTCTTTGGTTCCTCTCCTGAGGGCATCACAGGCCTTGGCACCAAACAGAACTATACAACAGTGCTCACAGGAGGGAACAGTGCTGTGTGGTAGGAGAACAGGGAACAGATGAGGAGAGTCGGTGTGCAGTACAGATGCAGAAGTCCTGGCTCGGCCGGCAGCCACTGCTGCTTTTCCTCTGCTCTACTCACTGGCTTCCTGAGACGCCTGTGCTTCTGGAGCCCTGCTGTGCAGCAGGACAGCCCTGATTCTGGTTACAGGGAGACACAGCACTCCTGTCCCTTGACTCTGCCTATGGGCAGCGCTGCCATCTGTGCAGTCCAGGGAGCCCACAGCATTGTTTGCCATGGCCCTTAGCATCATCTCCACTGTGACACTTTAGATTCAGGAGCTCTAGAGAACAGTATCTTGAGCATCCCTAGGTAGTCAAAAAATAATACCTGGCTCTGAAAAATCAAAACTGCATCATTGTGATGGTCAGTCCCACAGGTGTCCATCCCACCAGTTCAGACGTAACCACAACCCAGGATTTAGGACTATGTGTCCTTAACCTTGGCATGCATATGTCAGTAGGCAGTGCGGCAGACTGACTCATATTTGTAAACCTCAAAAAAGTAGCTACTACATGTGACCTTCCTCGTTGGTCTTTTTTTTTTTTTTTTTCTTCAGTCTTCTGTACAAGTTAAAATGAGCTTGTTTTGATTTTTTTTTTTTCTAGATGGAGTGGGGATGGAAGGGTAGAGATGAAAGAGTGGGGAAGGAAGGAAGAAATGGAAGGGTGGGCTGGAAGGGTTGAGGGAAGAGTTTCAGGGTAGGACAGTCAGATGCAGGAGGGGAGGGTTTTATTTAAGATTGCTTTTCCATAGTAAATTTCAGGTTCCACCTCTGGGTAACCGGAGGCAGGCGTGGGAGGCAGCCATGCAGTGAGGAGCAGGAAGGAGCACTCCCCCAGCCAGTGTGGCATTAACAGCTTGCCTCTCTCCTCCAGTGAAGCCCACATTCATTGGGACCCGCATCTTTGAAGACTATGACCTGCAGAAGCTAGTGGAGTACATTGATTGGAAACCTTTCTTTGATGTCTGGCAGCTCCGGGGCAAGTACCCAAATCGAGGCTTTCCCAAGATATTTAACGACCAAACAGTAGGTTAGTTTGGCAAGTCCTTGCTTCCTGCCCGGTGTTGAAGATGTGGTGGGCCTCTGGGGATGGCACAGGTGGATGAGCTGTGTAGCTGACCAGTTCCACCTCCCTCCATTCTGTTTAACATATCAGCTCTCGGTGGGTTCTACAGTGTTGGCCTTTCGTTTACTCATGCTTTCAGGAAGTCCCATGCTGGACGGTGCTGATACTGGAGACAAACGAGAGGGGTGGACGCCATCCCTGCAGCTCAGAACCCGACCCAGGTGCTGCTGGTGGCATGGTGCTTGCTGGCTCCTGCCGGGGCCCAGCTCATTGGGTGCCCTGTGACATAAGAGGAGCTAGAACTCAGAGAGCAGATTGCCTGGGTGTCGGGAAGTGTTAGTGTGTGAGCAGCTCTGTGAAGCTTCCTTTGGAACTGCCGAGGCAGGGCCAAAGGATGGGGGTGGTTTTGAGACACCCTAGACGTATCTGCCTTTGTTGAGACTGGCAGAATTCACTGTTCTCAGCATTCAGGAGCAGAAGAAAATTTGATGTGATAAAGTGGAGTACCCCAGCTCCTGCGTCTAGCCTCTCCTTATCCCTAGAGACCCAGATCGCTGTGTGAAGTAGCCAGAGCACAGCAACATGCAGGGTGTGTTAGTGGAAGTGTGGCATTAGGTCTGGAGAGAACTGGAAAGCCAGAAGGTCCTGGGATGGGAGGACGTTAGATGCTGAGATCTGGCAGCTGACAGGAGGCCAAGAGTGGACTGTAAGGGACTGTGGAGAAGCCTCATTACTGTGCAGCTTCTTGCCACACTGTAGTCAAGTGTTTGTGGGACTGGTCTTCACACAGGCAGGGAAGCTCTGTGTAACATGTGGGAGCCGATGGCGGCCCAGAGTCTGCCTGATGCCCACAGCACAGGCACTAAGTCTGGGCAGCCCCAGAGACACTTGGCATCTGAACCACACTTGACTACTCACCATGGCTCATCCCAGAGGCTCCTGAGAAGTCGGTGACTTGTGTGTCTTGCTCCTGCTTGTCAGACTGTCCTAGGAGCCCTGGCTATGATGCTGTGTTTGCTATTGAGAAAGTGAGAGCTGGACTCCAGAGTACTGGCCATGTCTGTCCACCTTAGACGGTGGCCACTGTAGGCCTGAGACTTTGAGGAGACGAGCTGCCCAGGCAGCTGGCTGAGAAGCAACAGTAGTTGTTCTTTACAGGTTACTCTTGGCATCTCCAAGTGAATTCTTGCCATTTGTCCTTAACAGGCAAAGAGGCCCAAAAGGTATATGAAGATGCTCAGAATATGCTAAACACACTGATCAATCAAAAGAAACTTCAAGCCAGGGGCGTGGTTGGGTTCTGGCCAGCACAGAGTGTCCAAGATGACATCCACCTGTACGCGGAAGATGTGGTGCCCCAGGCTGCGGAGCCTATAGCCACCTTTTATGGGCTGAGGCAGCAGGTATGATGTGCTGTGGGCCAGGACTCTTTGCCTCTATGTCTAGGTGGGGGCAGTGCACTGATGCCAATATGCACTAGTAGGAAACTACCTCTTGTTAGTGGTAGTGTGCCGCACCTCAGCCTGCATGGCCAGCATTTGTGCGGATAGTGGCTAGAAGGCATCAACATGGATGTCCCGGATGGTAAGGCCAACTCACTGTGTCTGCAGGTGATGGTGATGGTGAGAGGGTGGTGATGCGCTTTGCATGCAGAGGCCACCGTGAGTGCTCTACGAGTGGGCCCTGGCTGTTGGCTGAGTATTCTCTGACTGTCCTCCCTGAGTTCTCTGAATACTTTTTCTTCTCTAAGTACTTCCTAACTGTCTTCCTTGAGTACGCCCTGACTGTCTCCTGAGTGCTCCCAGCTGTCCTCCCCAAGTGTTCCCTGACTATTTTCCTGGAGTCCTCCCTGGGTCTTCTCCCTGAGTACTCCCTGGATGTCCTTGCCAAGTGCTTCTTGGCTGTTCTTCACCAGCTCCCTTCCCGTGTACCTTCCTGTTTGTTGCTTGCTTTTCCTTTATAAGTACAGGATCTCACTTAGCCTTTTAACTGCTATGAACAATCGTTGTCTTTGTCAAAAATTGGACCCAGAATCCAATCATTCGTAGCAATTACTTTTTTAGTTTCACTGCCACATTGGTGATGTTAAAGTGATAATGTAATTGCAGTACAATTCACAGTGGCAGATATTTTCATAATTACGTCTGGTGGGATCCTAACCTTGGGGTCTGAATGGGGTGAGAGGAGCTCCAGCCTTCCTCTCTCAGGTTCTGTGTGAGCACCACACCGTCAGGCTCAGACACTGAGGATGCAGAGCCAGGCATTTGAAAGTGAAGCTCCAGCTGTTCCTAGGAGCTCAGCTTGTCTTTGACTGATTGCTGAGGTCGGAGGCCGCTGCTGGCCCCAGTCTTTCATCCTGGCTCCCCTTTGCTGAAAGTCTTTCCACTTTCAGCGTGACTGAAACTACTTCCGTCCAGGAGGTCTGGACTGTACTGTGATGAGTTTCCTCATTTAATATGTCCAGACAGGGGACTGGACTGTGTGCACAATGTTCCTTGCCTGGAAGGGCACTTCTGAGGAGCTACTGTGCTCTGGCTGACCGCCCAATCTCTGGGAGTCTTTGTCTGGAGCAGACTAGATGCTTCCAAGGCACAGTGACCTATGTGTCCTGTGCTGTAGGGAAGCTGCACAGCCCTCTCCAGCTTTTGATAGCTAAAAGGAGTCAATGAATGTAGCACTGCTGAAAAAAAAAAAAAGCTCCTCTAAGCAGCTCTCCTGCACACTGGGACTCTCCTGCGACTGTATCAGACATCTGCCTGCAGCCACAGCACATTCTCTGCCTGGGCTCAGGCAGCACGTGCTCATCTGGCTCTCTGGTAACTCCTTGATTGATTGCTGGTCCAGAGCAATGCCGTTGTATGGTAGTGTTCGTTATCAGCACTGATGGATTCTGTCTCAGTCTGTGGACCAAGTGCTCTGTGACTCAGATTTCTTGCCTGTAAAATGGAACTGGTGGTATCATTGTACAAGATTGCTGCGAGTTAAGTTAATCTGCCTAAAGAATAGGCAAAGTGTGGAGTACTTAGGAAGACTTAGGTGTAAGCTGTTGAACTCCCCAGTGACTTCTCATCGACTGGAATATTTGGAAGATCTTAATGGATAGCTTCACAGCAGGGATAAGTCAGTCATCATCTGAGATCAAAGTGCAGTGTCAGGACAGCCCCTGTGCTCTGAGGACCCAGAAGCAAGCCCTGCCGGACACATGCTTTTCATCTGTGGGGTGGGAGTGTGTATAGTGGAGGTGACGCAAAGTATGTGCGTCTTGAGACTGAAACACAGTATGTAACCACTTTCTACTTGCCAAGTGCTGGGTTCCAGGCCTGCAGCACATACCTGCTATGTGGTGCTGGGGACCCAACTCTACGTCAAGCCCTCCAAGCTTCATCCCAAATCCTGGAAAGATTGCATGTGTCCTCAGTTTCCCCTGAGAAATCCTTGGTAGACAACACCTCCAGCATGCCGTTGATTTCACAGTGTGTTGCCATGTGGTGAAGGCTGATCCATTTAGTGCAGTCACTTCAAACAGTCTTAGTGCTCATTTGGATTGAAAATGGGACAATTTTTTAAAAACAGTGACTATTTAAAGATTCTAGTGTTTGGTCAGTATGTGAATGATTATGTGTGCCATGTCATACCTTTTCTATTTTCTTGTGTGCATGTGCGTGGTGTGTGGATGTGTTGTGCAGGTGTGTGTACACATAATATGTACTCATATATGGAGGTCCAAAGTTGGTATCGGGAAATCACCTTCAATCACTCTTCTACCTTTTTCCTTTTGAAATGGTCTCTAAACTCAGAGCTTGATAAAAGGGCTAGTCTGCCTAGCCAGCTTGTTCTGGGAATTCCCAATCTCTGCCTTCTGAGGCTAGAAATTACAAGTGGGCACCATCTACCCAGCATTTCATCTGGGAGCTGAACACTGGTCCTTTTGCTTGTTCACCTTGCACTTTACCCTGAGCTATCTCCCTGTCTTTCTTTTTTTAAAAATTTTTTTATTTATTATTTATTCAATTGTGCATATATGCATGTGTGCATTCGTGTATCTATGTGTGTGTGTGTATGTGTGTGTATGTATGTGTGTGTATGTATGTATGTGTGTGTGTGTAGAACCACGGACGAACTCGGGAACCACCATGGACCGCCTCCACCTCCTCCTTGTTTACTCTGCCACGGGATTCACAGGCTCTGCCCTATCAGGACCAGAAATTCGGGCTGCCCCCGCTTCTACCCAGTGTCTATATATGGGATCTAGGATCTGAACTCAGGACCTTCCGCCTGCAGGGCAGAGGCTTAACCCCTGAGCCACCTCTCCAGCCCCTCCCTGCCTCTCTTTTTAAAAACCTTGTTTCATTGGTGTCTTAGTCCATTTGTTCCTGCTATAATAGAATATCCTAGACTAGGCATTTATAAAGAATGAAGTTTATTTTAGTTCATGGTTTAGGTCAGATGGCTACCTCTGGTGAGGACCACATGCAGTTTTTCAATGTAGTAGCTGTCAGAAAGGAGAGTCAATGTGTACCAGCTAATCTCCATTTCCCCAACTCAAAGCCTCTGGTGAGGCCCCACCCTGCACAGTTGTTTGTTTATTTAGCAAGTAAATACTCACTGTGTGTCAGGTATTGTGAGGTTATGTAACGGAATGAAGCAGGCCAGCCTCCCTCTGTCAGAAAGGCCCGGGAGGCAGCACATCGCTCCTGCCATGTGCTGGTGCATGGCTACCCTGACACCTCCCATGCTTGCTCTTGGGCTTCCAGGCTGAGAAGGACTCTAGCAGCACAGACCCCTACCTCTGCCTCTCCGACTTCGTTGCTCCTCTGCACTCTGGCATCCTGGACTACCTGGGTCTGTTCGCTGTGGCCTGCTTTGGGGTGGATGAGCTGAGCAAGGCCTACGAGGAGGATGGCGACGACTACAGCAGCATCATGGTCAAGGCGCTAGGAGACCGGCTGGCTGAGGTAAGGTGTGCAGAGATCATGCTCGTGCAGTCTCAGCCAGGACGGTGGGCCTCAGGTCAATGTCAGAATAGAGTGGCCATAGACTCAGCGGCTCTTTGTCCGTGAGTAGGTTCTTAAGCCATGTGTCCCCACATGTGTTTCATGTGTTATCTTTTTACCCAAGAGAAACCGTCAGTGCTGTAGTTGGCTCAAGTTGCCTTTACTTTTTTTTTTAAATTTTTTTTTTATTATTATTATTTATTCAACTGTGTGTATGTGCGCGCGCGTGTCTGTGTGTGTGTGCATGTGTGTGTAGAACCACGGACGAATTCGCGAACCACCATGGACGCCTCCACCTCCTTCTGCCCTGGGATTCACAGGCTCCGCCCTACCAGGACCAGAAGCGCAGGCCGCCCCCGCTTCCGTCTGGCGTCTATACGTGGGATCTGGGATCCGAACTCAGGACCTTCCGCCTGCAAGGCGGAGGCTTAACCCCTGAGCCACCTCTCCAGCCCAAGTTGCCTTTACTTAACTTGTCTTATCTCTGATTAGTTTTCCTTTGCACGTTGTGGTGTGCCATTTCCTGAGGATCCCCAAATTAAAATGAGATTTCTGCCTCCAAGCCCATGACTCTAATGTCAACATCTTGAGCAGCGCTTACCTTGCTGTGTGTGGGGGGGACGAGCACAGCTCTGTGGCCTCTATTCTTCTGGTAGGAAGCTGTAGCTTCAGAACCATTAGGTGCAGGGAAGTGACCTGGGATTCTCAGGTCACTAAAGGTGATGCTCCAGAGCGCAGGCGGAGGATACCATTGGGCATCAGGGCAGCTGACAAACTATCAGGTTTGCCAACTGTGGGCCTGGTGGGAAGGTTGCCCTATTTGACCACACCCTCTGCTCTGGTTGCCAGGCCTTTGCAGAGGAGCTGCACGAGAGGGTGCGCCGAGAGTTGTGGGCTTACTGTGGCAGTGAGCAGCTGGGCGTCGCCGACCTGCGCAAGCTCCGATATGAGGGCATCCGACCAGCTCCCGGCTACCCCAGCCAACCCGACCACACCGAGAAGCTCACTATGTGGAGACTGGCCAACATTGAGCAGGTCACAGGTATGTGGAGGACAGTGGCTCCGTCTTTCCTTCCCTCGCCAAGGTCATGTACTGGCCTTTCCTGCTGGTGTGGTCATCTGACCAGCCTCTGACACGTCTCCCCCTTCACTCAGTTATTAACATTTATGCTCCTCGTGGCTTTGTCTGTGCTTGGTGCTCAGCGTCAGAGGGACCTGACGAGTGACCTGTTGAGACAGCAGCCGTCTTCGCCCCAGTGAAGGTGACTCCTGCTGCTGTGGCTACATGGTGTCCCATCCTTACTGCACGGTTCCTGTGGTTGACACAGCTCAGCACTATTCACAGAATTCCATTGGCCAATATGAATTAGTGCTGGAGAAGTTAAGGATGTGGCTCTAGAGAGAGCACCTGGCTCTAGGTGTCCTGAGGTCTGGGCTTGTGTCCGTTTCCTGTAACCTACTTGGTGAAAACACCCATCCTTCGATGATCTCATGTCTTTGTCCATAAAGTGAGTGGCACAGGCAGACAACCCTAAGGTCCAAGAGAAAGTGTGCCCTCCTCCTCGGTCGCCCTCCTCAGCCCCGTGGGTCCTTTCTCCGGGCTTGGTGTGCCGTTCACCTGGGCTGGCCCACCCACCCAAGAGAGCTCAGACTTAGGCGCAGATTGAAGCCTCCACAGCCGGTCACAGGTAGCAGGAAACAGTAGCCTTTTCCAGGCCTGTCCCCGCTGGGTAAAATCCGCATGTCCAGAACTGAGTTTGGTTTTCCTCATGGCAGGAACTTGCTAGACTCACTGACTGAACTTTCTTACTGTCTGCCTAGGAGGCAGTTTCTTCCCTTCACTCCCAGAGTGTGCTGTGTGCCCGCGGCTGCCGGTCCAGCTCTGACCGCCGTCTGTGTTCTTTCCAGGCATCAGGCTAACAGAGTCCTTGGCAATGACTCCAGCCTCTGCGGTGTCTGGCCTTTACTTCTCCAATGTGAAGTCCAAATATTTTGCTGTTGGGAAAATTTCCAAGGATCAGGTATGTGTGTAGCCTCCCTACATGCTTGTGTTCATAATGAAACTCAGAGGCTTGTTCTCAGTGAAAGTGATTGGAATGAATTCACCCCAGTTAATGTCTTAATTTGATTGTGATTTACCCTGATCCTTCCTCTTACCAATGTGTGGTCACGCTGCCAGCTTGTAAATGGCAGATACTTACCACGTGTTTTCAGCCCAGAGATGGTGGCGTTGGGCAGATCCAATATCTATCGCCATCAATAAGCAGTAGGTTGCTATTAAAACAAGAAATGTCAGGTACTTACTGTCTATGGGAAGAGACTGCGGAGCGTTGTTGGGAGCATGTGAGCACTTGGTTTATAAGGCCGTCTCTGTTCTGCAGATCGAGGACTATGCTCTGAGGAAGAACATGCCTGTGGCTGAGGTGGAAAGATGGCTTGGCCCCATCCTGGGATATGATACAGACTAGCATCTCACTCTCTCAACCTCCTTTGTGCTTGCTGACCTCCAGGAGGTACAATCCAGGTGCCTTAGAAGTCACAGCAGAAGCTCGTGTGTGTCTGCTTGACCCGCCCCGCTGCCCTGTTGAAGATGGTGACTTACGGTTGGTGGAGCAGGTGCTCCTGGGATTCTGGAAAACAAACACTGTTTTTCAGGGGCCTGGAACGAGGAGCAGTGAGGCTGTGTGTCCTGGAGTTCCTGGGCCTTCCTGAGTCCTCCCTGGACACTTCCGAGTCCTCCCGAGTCTTCCCTGGCTCAGGACCTGGACACGCTGGAGACAGCTTTTGTATTTTTGCTCTGGCTCTAGGAACACACTTATTCCTGCTTTTTCCTTCCTTATAAAAATGTCTTGACGTTCAGTTGGCTAGAGAAAAGCGACTCTGTGGCAAAGCAGAGTATTTGGTCCAGGTGGTTGTGTCATGGGCTTCGGCAAAAAGGGGCATCCTCCACTGTGCTGAAGAGCCCTGCCAGCAGCCAGAGGTGCCCTGGAGGATGAGGTCGTGTCCATACGAAGCTTGCTGCTTGCTGACAGGAGAACTCAGCTCCTTGACCTCAGGTGACAAGATTAGTCGAACTCTCCAGGCGTCTATAATCTCATTGTTTCATAATGTACCTTTTTGAGGATAGTCAGCATCTTTCAGCTGTTCTCAGAGCTGAGTAGACTCTCAGTGGAGCTGTGGTGACCTATGCAGAGCTGGACAAGTGGATACCACTCAGCCCTTGATTTCCCATGCCATCCTGACTCCAACTCCAGACCCACAGTTTGGACACAGCACTGCCATGGGTTGCTGCAGGGTAAGGCCTTCAGGAGGTGAGGCGCGCACACGCACATTTCCACATTCCTGTTTCTGCTGCGTGACACACAAGCTTCTCGGTGCCATTTCCCATCTGTGAACTGAGAAGATCAGTCCCCGAGCCACTTAGCTGCAAGACATACTTCCATAGCGAGAGTATTCCTTAGGCTCCTGAGAAGTACCTTCACTCTTTAGTGACAATACAGTTGAAGCCGAAAAGAAGATTTGTAAGACCTTACGTTCAAAGAAGTCACTAGGCAGCCAAGAGTGGTGATGAGCCAGGAGACTCTTGATAACCAATTTCTTAACAGCTGGCAGGGAGTGGCTTCTTTGAATGTCTTACCAATCTAATACCATAACAGATGCCTTCTTTTCAACTTCAAGGCTGTATCGTCATTCAGGAGTTAAAGTCTAACTTGAAAACTCCTTCTTAGTTTACTCAGGGCACCTTAGAGAAGCAGGACTCCAGAGGCAGGCAGCGTCCTGACAGGGAAGCACAGCCCAGCATCTTCCGGGTCACCAGGTCCTGGGGCTCTGCTGAGAGCTGACTCGCACTCATGCCTCTGTGGATTAGGACTGTGCTCAGCTGACTCACATTCTTGCCTCCTGTGGATTAGGAATGTTGTGGTTTTCACTCTAAAGAACCGTCCCAAGGTGAATGTGATCATAGGCCAGTGTCCCCAAATTCAGGAAGTTGAGGCAGGAGGCTCAGCATGCATCGGTCAGCCTGGAGAGTACCACATGTCTCAGTTAAACTCTGGAGGAGCCATCCCCATTTGTACTTCTCCACAGACAACGGCTGTTGTGAGTGGATCTCATACCTTAGGTCACTGTTTGTTCTTTGCACTAGTCTCTCGACCTCCTTCTCCGTTCACGCTGAACTCTGTCTCTCCAGTCCTCTGGACCACACTTTCAACAAATATCTGGGTGTCTGCTCCACGTTACCATCTGCTTTCCTGCTTCCAAGTTCAGTGAAGTTAACAACTGTTCCACTGCCAGACCCAGCAGCCTTGCCGCGGCCCTTTGGATTCAGAGTCCTCAGGATCCCTCCCAGCATCATTCCCTGGCTGCTTTTTCACATTAGTCATTCTTAGCCAATTGTGTTCTTGTGCCGGCTTAGATCCCTGGCGTCGGGTGCCTTAGGCTGTAGTTTCCAAGGGTGATGTCTTCCGAGTAGGACTTTGGTCCCCCCATCCAGATACCCAGCTCCTCACCTGGACTGTCCCAGCGTGCTGCCTCACCTCTGACACATCTGATCTGTAGGGGGGCTGCCACCCAAGCACAGTCTTCAGCTGTCCCCATGTCCCATTGCAAGGACTGGACAGCTCAGAGTTGTGTTCATAGAGATGCATGCATCCCACTTTAGTTAGAATGGTGGTGGAAATATTCGGCACAGGTATGGTTGAATCCTGTTTTAAGACATGAAGGATGAAGATGGAGCAGCAAGGAGGATCCATTGAACTGTCAAGGAGCAGAGATGTGCACGGTTCTAAGGGAAAAAGGAATCTCTGTATATCTTTCCATGCAAGGCAGCAATCCACTGCCATTTCCAACAGAATCCAACAGTGGGTATGTTGAACACAAGCAGATATATTTGCAGACATCAGCAAAGACCAAGAGCGGCCAAAGCCTATTGCACATGAAGAGTCTGGAAAAGGTTTGTTGACGATGTTTCAAGTTTCACTGTAGAAGAAGCATGTGTGGGGCAAAAATGACTTCGTGAACAGTACACAGAATCATCCAGAGGGTAAGAGTACATAATGACTTCTGTACTGGGCGGGGCAGGACCCTGCAAAAGTGCTCAGGCAGTGGTTAGCCATTTAAAGCAGCCACACCTTCCAGACCTGAGCTAGCCCCATGCGACTGTAGCCAAAGCTCACATTGTGGTATCTGCAGGTGTTCATTGTGACACTAGCTGTAAAGTTAACAGTGGAAACACCTGTCCTCAGCAGACACAGTCCTTACCCTAAGGTGTGTTCTGTAGTGAGTGATAAGCTACAGGTGCCTCACAATGAGAATGAATCTCACAAAATATTAAAGGGAAAAACAAAACCAAAGAAGACATTGTCCAAACATACCTATGCAGTAAAACTGTGGTGAAGGGAAAGAGTAAACAGAAATGACAACCTGGCGTTCAGCTTAGTGATGGCCATGGGAGGGAGAGGTCGGGCGAAGGAAGAGCACTCTGTTATCAGGTGGGAAGGTTATGGGTATTCACTGTATACTGTGCTTTGTAACTGTTTCGTATATTTCAAATATGCTATATTTAATATATATTATAAAAAATAAAGTATAAAAACTACAATCCCAAGTCTGGTGGTGATTTCATATATAGTGCTCATTTGCGTCCAAAACAGTTTTGAAAGAAAGGAAGAACACTTTGGTAGAGGAACAGTAGGGATGAGCAGTTGGGCGAGAGGGTGCCTGCTGCAAACTTCTGCTAAGAGACTGGAGGAGAGATGAGATGAGCTTGGAGAGATGTGTGACTGGACAGGCAAATGTGGATCCAAAGCTTTTTAGTCCTTGGTAAAGGTTGGTGCATATTAAAAGTTGACCAAACTAGTTCATGTGCACTGTCCATTCTTCCAGTGTAATTTCCAAAGGTATCTTTCTCTTCAGCCCTCACAAGTATACTGCAATAGTCACCTTGTATTCTTGCGGGACACATCTCCCATGGGTAGCAGTTCACCTACACAGTTGCTGATAAATGACCATCAAACAGTTTAAGGGAACAAGGGATTTGTTTTCTTACTGATAGTCTGGTTACAATTTGTAGTCCAGCTTAACGAAAGAGAATGCACTAACACTAGGCCAAGGGAACTGGCCACATCATCTCTAAGTAATAGCTGAGGGAGGGACAATCCTTGCCAGACCAGCATACCTGGCCAGGTATACATAAAGATGCTGACTCTCTCAATCAGCTCTCTGTTTTATTCCAGGGCCTAATCCCACCCACCTGAGCCTTCCCCATCAGCCAGACAATCTCCTGCAGGTTTGCTCTGGGCTTAACCCAATCACTAATTCTCCACAAATGTGCCCAGAACTCAAAACTCTCAACTGTCAAGTTGATACCTGTGCCTAACTATGACATTCCACCTCTTGTCAACTTGACACAAAAATAGCACTTTTAAACTGTAACCTTCAAACCTGTCCCCACAGATGTTAAAAGTTATCTTAAAAATATAAATACATTTCATAGACAAATTTAGAATGTTCTTTCATTAAAACTTCTGTTTTTGTAATTTTGGAACCAAAAGTCTTTAAATGTCTCAGATCTGTTATCGAGTCAAAATAAGTTAAATAATTTAGCACAAATAAAACATTAAAACAACTATCTTTTTTTTTTATTCAATTGTGTGTGTATATGTGTGTGCACGTGTCGTGTGTGTGTGTGTGTGTGTGTGTGTGTGTGTGTGTGTGTGTAGAACCACGGACGAATTCGCGAACCACCATGGACGCCTCCACCTCCTCGTTTACTCTGCCCCGGGATTCACAGGCTCCGCCCTACCAGGATCAGAAACACAGGCCGCCCCCCCACCCCGCTTCCGATGGCATCTATACGTGGGGTCTAGGATCCGAACTCAGGACCTTCCGCCTGCAAGGCAGAGGCTTAACCCCTGAGCCACCTCTCCAGCCCCTAAAACAGAAGTATCTTGACATAATAAGAAAGCAAATCACATACTGCATCCTGTACTTCACTATCCATCACATAGTCAAGGTGGCTCAAAGATTCTAGGCATTCCCAATCTCCGTTTGCAGCTTGAAGTTGTAGAAGCAGAGTTCCTCTGAACTAGGGTGAATCTCTACTCAAGCCGTCCTCAGGTTCTGGCATCTCCAGCAACACTCTGGGTACGCTTCTGCAGCTATAAGTTCCTTGCAGGAACTCTACACCTGCCACCTGGTGCCAAGCTTTTGCTGCTCTCCACGAACCCTGTAACTGTACACCAAAACCAGTTCCACCGGGGCAATGGTAATTCCTGCCCTGGCAGGACTGGAGTGGGAGAATAGGGGATTTCATTGTGCTGCTCCCTGGTGTGCAGTTTAAAGCTGATGGTGTTGCTTTCCAGAAAGCAACATGGGTAACTAAAGCCATGAGACCCCAAATCTTGGGGTGAGAATGGGGATACCCCTGTTGACTCTGGAGACTTGCCTAAGAGAGGAACTTAGGCCAATGGCTCCGAGAACCTTGAAGTGGCAGGAATGGAAGAAGGCATATATAAATGTGTCTCGAGACTAATCCATGCTGCAAACCCACGTGGCAGCATGTTCAGTACTAGGCTGGCTGAGCTGAGAAAGGGATGGGAACTGTAGGCCTCTTCTTTCACCCAGAGAGCAGTTATAAAGACAGCAGTGCTTTATAACAGCTGAAGCTTGGTGCCCGTGTGCTCTAGTAACGTGACATATTTATTTTGTGTATGTTTTCATTGGAAATCTGTAAAATTTAGCTTGTTTTCTGGTATATAAATATGATAGATTAAAAATATTTTGCCTAACATGTACAAGGCCCTGGGTTCAATCCTCAACACAACAAAAATTTTTATAATTTGATGTGGCAAATAAGAAGAGACAGAACCGCAAATTTATCAGTCCTTCCAGATACCTAGTGGGGACTTAAACATCTTTCTGATGGGTTAAAGGTCAGGACTGCGCTCTAGGAAAGCTACCCAGTGTTTTTCTGTCCTGTCCAGAGACTTGCTGCACCCACTCACACATGGCCGACCTCATCTATCCTTCAGTGGCTACCAGAGCCGATTCTGTCACCACTTAGCTTCGTAATGGAGACTTGTGAGTATTGCAGTCTATGGGGTCTTCTGACACTGAAAACTCATTAAACTTCATCTGACGTCAGTGTTGGACAACTTTACTATGCAAATGATTGTACTTACAGGTGAGCCACCTAAGCATAAATGTGACCTGTCTCCTTTACCTGGAATGTAGAAGAAGTAAAAATGTCCCCTGTGCTGCCTGTCTCACCTGCCGTCACCGCATAGCAGGAACCGATCTTCCTTACTAAAGCTGCAGGGCAGGTGCTGAAGCGCAGGTGGCTTGTCAGGACAGATGAAAGGCCAGAGCTGAGACGTTCTAGGAGGGAGGTGTCCTGACAAGGACAGGGAGGGCCGCTGTGGGGCAGGGCTGAGCCACGGAATGCCCCTGACATCCAGGGGGGAGGAGAGTGCTAATTTTGCCTGGTTTGTGTCAGATCAGTGGGACTGTCTGACTTAGGAGAGCAGAGTAATTACTAGGTTTTGTCATGTGAAAAGTCAGGCTTGGTTTTACATGTCACCCTTAATTTTTTTTTTTCCACTCAGGATAAAGGATGGGAGGAGATAGGGAACATGAAGGTTTCCAGATGGCACTAACAAGCGTGGATTTCACGACAGGTTAGTGATAGGCTAGCAAACATCAATCAGCCTATTGTGTGTGGGGATGGGGGTTCTAAAAACAGGGAGAGCAGAAGTTACATGCATTGGAGCGAAGCAGCAGCCTCCTGCAGGAAGTAGAGGCTGTGGGTGCGCCATCCAGTTGATTGGCATCTAATGGTCGATTGCTTTGGTACTGTGAAGATGTTGCGATTGCTCCCTTTGGTTAATTTTTAAATTTTTATTTATTTTTATTTTAGAGTCCATACATGAATACAGTGAATTTATGATACTTTCACACCTTCCTCTCCAATCCCACCCCCCTCCTTTCCCATCACAACCCTTCTCCTGTATTCATGTCTTTTCACATGTGCGGCCCCCTGAGGTTCATCCAGGCTGCCTTTGATAACATGTACCTGAGCACTTGCTGGAGCATGAGTTATGTATCAGTGGGCAAAGCCCGCACCCCTTTGTTAGCCCTCAGCAGTCTCTCAGGGAGGCGTGGAGCCTCTTCAGATCTTTCCCCTTCAGTGCTGCATGTTGACAGGACAGATCCCCTGCAGTGAGTTCATGGACAGAGTCCTTCAGTTAAAGTCTAAAGCTGAGTTGATTGAGGTTTTGTGGTCAGGACAGAGCGAGCTTTGCAACAACAGAAACAAAGCCTTTTTTTTTTTTTTTAATATTTTCAATACTGCCTTTTTTTTTAAATTTTTTTATTATTATTATTATTATTTATTCAACTGTGCGTATGTGCGTGCGCGTGTGTCTGTGTGTGTGTGTATGTGTGTGTCTGTGTATATGTAGAACCACGGACGAATTCGTGAACCACCATGGACGCCTCCACCTCCTTCTGCCCCGGGATTCACAGGCTTCGCCCTACTAGGACCAGAAGCGCAGGCCGCCCCCGCTTCCGCCTGGCGTCTATACGTGGGATCTGGGATCCGAACTCAGGACCTTCCATCTGCAAGGTGGAGGCTTAACCCCTGAGCCACCTCTCCAGCCCCACAAAGCCATTTTTGTCCGTTTAGCTTCCTAGGAAGCTCAAGCAGTGGGCATGATATCCAACTCAGGAAATGCTGTCGTGGCAAATTACATGTGCTTCTACTTTGCCTAGCACCCTCGGATGAAATATGTGCTATGACAGAGACCTCCTGGGTCAGTTCACACTCATCCATTTCTATGTTCCTCATATTTATTGGGTTGGCTCCTGAGAGAGCTGCCGGGCTTGGTAGCGAGCACCTTTACCTGCTGACCCCTCTGAGCAGCCCTCCAGAGGAAGTTTAAAGTCATTTTAAAGCGGGTTGAGAGGGTTTTTAGTATTTGTTTTTGGTGCGTGTGTGTCATGACACATGTGAAAGTAAGTTATGGTTTCTCCTGCCTTCTGCCTTGTTTTGCAACAGAGTGTCTGTCTGTTTTCACTGCACATGCCAAGCTACCTGGCCATGGGTCTCTGGAGATCTTCCCATCTCCCATCTCCTGCTTCACATCTGTCTATGTGAGTCTTGGGGATTCAAGTCTCACGCTTATGTGGCAAGTGCTTTTACCCACCACACCATCTCCCCTGCCAACGTTGAACAGTATTTTGTTAGATTTTTGTCAGTGTGAATCACTGACTCCCTGGAAATCAGAAGGCAAAGGCAGGTAGCTTAGTGGAATCTAGGTGGATCTCAAATATATTCAGGTGTTTACATTGAGAAAGCTCATTTATATATGTTGTGTTCTTCATCACAAATTAACTCATTGGCAAAAATGTTTATGAATTACATAAAAGTTTGCAGAGAAAAATTATTCATTCCTCTGTAATATACACTCACTGTGACAGTTGCCCTTCTGTTGTATGATAAGATACTCTGGCACAAGCAACTTCCACAGGAAGAAGGGTGGGTTCATTATTTGGTTTATGTTTCCAAAGGAGATACTATCCATCATGGTGGACACAGTGGAAAGCCTGGTAGCTGAGGCACTACAGCAGCTGTCGGGAGGCAGAGAGTAAAAGAGAAGATTTGGGGTCAGGTTATCAAAGCCCCACTGCCAGTGACTGACTTCTTTCATGGAGACGCTACCTCCTGAAGGTTCCAGAACCACTCCAAGTAGCGCCACCTGCTGCTCAAATACGTTTGGTAACTGTTTACTTTCTGATTTTTTTCAACATTTATCCTAATTCATATGAAAAAGTATCTCACTGTAGTTAATACATCCGTTGTCTAATTTACTTTCCTCATACAGTGTTATAATGAAGTCTTCAAATGCTTTTTTAAAAAGGTCTGTGCAATATGACAGTCTATTTTAAATGCATGCTATGCTTTCTGTAACTATGTCTTTGAATGGAACTCTAGGCCACTTTGAGGTGTTTTTTTTTTTTTAACCTCTGTAAGCCATAATGATATAATCCTAACAGTTAGTATGGTATAATCCTAACAGTTTTGTTCCTGTGTCTGAGGATGAATCGACATACATTCACAACTCTTGGTGTGTTTAACCAAATTGCTTTCCAAAGGAGAGTCTGAGCAGCACATTTAAAATTAAACACTCTTTTTCAGGTACAGGGGATCACAAGTGTACCCTGTGTCCTTGAAGAGTCACTGCTGTGGAATCACTCGCTTACCTGGGGAGAGTCAATACATTTTCCAATATTGGGAATGTTGATTTTACATATAGTTAGTTCTGGTACTCCTAGATTCTCCAGAGAAAGAAATTGCATGTAGAATGAAGCAGATCATTGGAAGGGAGAACTAATTAGCAATTGCAGTTTGTTGTGGCCCATAAGCAAGTTTTTTTTTTTTATTTTATTCAACTGTGCACATGTGCGTGTGTATGTGTGCGTGCGTCTGTGTGTCTGTGTGTGTAGAACCACGGATGAATTCGCGAACCACCATGGACGCCTCCACCTCCTTCTGCCCGGGGATTCACAGGCTTCGCCCTACCAGGACCAGAAGCGCAGGCTGCCCCCATTTCTGTCTGGCGTCTATACGTGGGATCTGGGATCTGAACTCAGGACCTTCCGCCTGCAAGGCGGAGGCTTAACCCCTGAGCCACCTCTCCAGCCCCCATAAGCAAGTTTAAGGCCAGCCTGGGATACATAGCCAGATACTGTCTCAAATAATGATGATGATGATAATAATTTATAAGTAACTTATAGAATGAGGGCCATGTGACCTTTTCTAGTTATTTTTTAACTTATTTTTGGACTTGTGATGATTGAGTCTGACATGTGTTCAATCCTCATGCATCATGTAATTATGGATTGCGAGCTTATGTGTGAGAGTTTTATCTGTTGGAATCCTGCAGACTAGAACTTCTAGACATTTTTCTGCAGGCATTCCTCAGGTATTACGAGTCTGAAATGCTTTCTGTGTGATTTTTTTCTTGTATGGGTAGTCCTAGAATCTAAAGATAAGTGACTGCAGATGAACAACAGAAGAGATACATGGCTGGAATCCTCTGTGCACACTGTCGGACACAAACAGAGAGCAGCACGAGACCAGAATGCTCTCTTAGCACCTCTCTGTGTTAGCAGGTGGATGTTATTTCTGATTTCCCTCTGAGTGAAATTACAAGCTTGCCAGGGTCCTTGCAAAGGGTATGTGCTCCATCGTTCTAGAAATGAGCATGTATTCATCATCAGTGAGTAATGTGTCAGTTCGTTTCCAGTGGGTAATATATCAGTTTCCAGTGGGTAATATATCAGTTCATTTACGGTGGGTGGTATATCAGTTTAGTTTCCAGTGCATAGTGTTATCAGTTGGTTTCCAGTGCATATCAGTTAGTTTTCTCACTGCTGTGATGACAAAGTATCTGAAGGACAAGAGCAACTTGAGGAAGGAGGTTTGTTCTGGCTCCCAGTCTGAGGACACGGGCATGGTTCCTCTGGTGGGAAGGTGCTGAGCATGTTACATCTGCAGCAGGGACAGATGCTGGTGGGCTTGCTCTCCCCACCCTCTCTTTCCGCCACAGGAAATTTTAAAAAAATCATCACTAACGAAAAAAAGAAGATTAAAGTTTCATTCATTATATCTCACCAAACAAAAACTACACACGGTTACCTTTTTGTTTTTATTTTGTTTCGGAAGGCTGATGAAGTACCTACATCCCAGGACCTCTTATAACAGTCACTAAGCCTGTGAGAGGCTGCTAACTGGTACATAAAGAAGAAGAAAAGGTCATAATTGCCAAAAGGGGATATACATTATCTTATAAAAGTAGCACACTTGCTTTTGTAGAAATGAAAAATAAAATCATTAAAATAATCAGTATCCTTATAGAGCAAGTTAAGACCACTGTTTTTTAATATCTATGTGAAGGCTGTGGATAGGCTTCTTCAATCTCTCATTTTTAAAAAATGTGTTTTTTTAAAAATTCTTTTAGTAGGCACCAAGAGCCTTGGAGGTAAAGGATTGGCAGCCACAGCAGTGTTCCTATACCTAAGGGGAACACGGGAAAGGGTTCAGAGAAAGGCCACTGGGTCCTTGTACGTCATCGGAGAGGAGGGCCCAGAGGAAAATCAGACATGCACAAGAAAGGACTCTCTGGGAATTGGGGCGGGAGGCACTGGGGGATGGGGAGGGAGAGGTGGGGAGGGGAAGCAGGGGGTACGGGGGGAGGAGGAGGGAGGGAGGGAACTGGTGTACCTAATAAGTTTGTATGAGCTGAAAAAAAAATTCTTTTAGTGTTTCATATATAAATATAGTGGATTTATTGTATTTTCACACCTTAATCCCCATCTCACTTCCCCTCTTATTACAAACCTTTTTCCCGGCCACCTCCCTCTTACTTTATCTTTTCCCACGTGTGTCCCACTGGGCTTCATCTGGTGTGCACCTGATGGTGTGTACCTGAGCACACGGGGGCGTGATCATGTAAGGTAAGTGCACCACTGAGGATGGCATCTTCCTAAAGGATGACTTTTTTAAAAATTTTTTTATTTTATTTTATTTTTATTTATTCAATTGTGCATGTGTGTGTGTGTGTGTGTGTGTGTGTGTGTGTGTGTGTTGTGTCTGTGTATGTGTAGAACCACGGACAAATTCACGAACCACCATGGACGCCTCCGCCTCCTCCTTGTTTACTCTGCCCCGGGATTCACAGGCTCCGCCCTACCAGGACCGGAAAAGCAGGCCGTCCCCGCTTCCGCCCTGCGTCTGTACGTGGGATCTAGGATCCGAACTCAGGACCTTCCACCTGCAAGACAGAGACTTAACCCCTGAGCCACCTCTCCAGCTCCTAAAGGGTGACTTTTTAAAACATTTTTATTTTATTTGATTGCTGGAGGGAGACACACACACATACCATAGTGCACGGGTGGAGTAAAGATCCACTTCTCTCTTTCTGCCATGTGGGCTTCTGGAATTTGAATTGACATCACCAGGTTTGTGAGCAGGCGCCTTAACCCTGAGCCTCCCACCTCTCTTTAAGATACAGAATGTCTTCGTTCCTGATCATGTACAACTGAGGGGGTATGATCTCACCAGAAGGAGAGGGCATATAGTCTGGCAGATGAAAAGAGATCATTTTGCAAATGGATGACTGATCCCTCCCTCACCGAGGTTTCCTGCTTTTATTACATCTATCCTTGAATGTGCTATTATAACAAGACTCCAGTTTAACAGTTTTTTGTCTCTGACCAGGGGGTGACATACAGTGCCCAGCAGGATAGAGTGAAGGGCATTGCAGGAGCAGCAAAACTGCAAAAGAAAATCAACAAACCACAATCCAGAACTTCAGAGACTCTATATCATCCACATAGAACTAAGCCAGCCTAATCTCCCCCCATCCTGAAACTCAGGGACATCTGCGGAAGAGGGGGCGGTAAGATTGTAAGAGCAAAAGGATGGGGGGAGCAATGATTTGAAGAGTCTCTACACTAGATAGGGCTGAAGCAATCATAATAGGACTTTGCATGCCCTGCGCCATGTCCGTCACACTATTGACCTCACAAAGTCTAACATCGGCTAAAAGCACCAAGATCCTTGGAGGCAAGGGATCGATGGACACAGTAGTGTTTCTATGCTTAAGGGGAACACGAGAAAGGGTTCAGGGAAATGCCACTGGGTCCTTTTACGTCATCAGAAAGGAGGACCAAGAGGAGAGTTAGGCATACACAATAAAGGACTCTCTGGGAATTGGAGGGGGAGGCACTGGGGGATGGGGAGGGAGGGAGGGGGAACAGGGGGTTCGGGGGGGAGGAGGAGGGGGGAGGGAACTGGTCTACCTATTAAGTTTGTATGAGCGGAAATAATAATAAAAATGTTATAAAAAAAAAAAGATACAGAATGTCTGACTGAACTGGAGTTGCTCACCAGGTCTCTCCAAATGTAGGTTACAGAGATGCTGCTGCTTATGTGGGGCTGAGGATTCGAACTCAGGTCTCACACTTGCTTAGCAAGGACTTGAACCACCAAGGCTTCTCCAAGCCCAAGACTTACTAAACCCTTTTTACTTATTATTTTGACTTACCAAGTCCTTTCACACACAAATCTAAAAGAATAAGTCAGTAGTTACCCTTCATTTAAGGCTTTGCTAGGCTCAAAGTGTTAACATTGCCCTTTTCAAGCAGTCTGTTCCACTTAAGTTTTCAAAGTATGTGTAGAGAGTTGTACAGAGCAGTCTCTGCTTCCTGTTACCTTTTCTTGTTTGCTGGTCACTTCCTTTGGTCATGGATGATTTTGTGTATTTATGCTCTGTCGCCTGTCGTCTTTGTTAAGGTGGATAATGGGCTTTGATGAGCTTCAGAAAGCACCAGACTTAGGATTTGTCAGTTCTGTTGCTTCCCATTTTCTGACCCGTCGGCTTCTCCTCAGGTGCAGCGCTTCTGCTTCTTCCTGTGCTCCCCTGGTGATCCCTGCACCTTCTCGCTTCTTGAGCTGATGTTTAATCTGTTTGCTGCTGTCACAGCTGCGCCACATGCCTTCCTCTGCCAGCCGTTCAGCCTTTCTCTCTCAGAGTCTGACACACACTGCTGTCATTATTGCTACATCGATTTAACAAGTTCACTTCACATTTCTACTTTGACCCAAAAGCTAATAGTGTTTTTTTGTGACTATAGTCAATTTTGTTAAATATTCCAGGAGTTTGAAGTGGAAGTGTGCCCTTGATTATTAGGGTTCAGAATTTGATGCAGGTATAAAGTCAGTTTTATTAGTATTGTTTTCTATAGCTTTATTAATTTAATCTACTTGATTTGTCTTGTGCTGATGGAAACCTATTAAATCTCTTAGTTTTATTGTATTTTCTATTGTTTTTCTGCTTGTTTCTTCTGTAATATTCACTCTGAACACTATGACTGTTTGGCACATGAACTCTACTAACCTATCAGTTTTGGTGCCAGTAAATGCTTCCTACAGCAGGGTGGTACTGTGATAGGCTAAGCGTGTAGCCCACGGGATTGCAGCTGAGAACCAGCGGTATCACTCATAGGAATGCCCAGCTGACTTTCTACAAAGAGGCAAAGGCGGTTAGGAGAAGAACTTCAACACTTGCTGTGGGGATGACTATGTATCCTTGTGAGGAAAGATGGAATCGAACCCCTACCTCATACCATATAGAGAAATTAGACCCAATGGGCCTGTGACCTAAGGGGAAAAAGCACGCCTTGTTGAGCCCAGTTAGAAGGCAGCAGGCAGGACTCCGTGTGGCTTAGGTAGCAAGTGGCTGCAGTTAGTATACCTGCTGGTAAGCACAAGGAGAGAAACCCTCATCAGTTCTTGCAGAGATGTCACACGGTGCCACATTGTGGACAAGCTGATGTAATTCAGAAAGCTGGATTACTAGATAACCTGGAAATCCTATGGCCATGAAAATATATTCAAACAAAAAATTTGTGTGTGTGTGTGTAGATGTTCATGATCACATTCTTCATACTATCTGGGAAGTGAGGACAGCTCAAGTGTCCAATAAACCGATTGTGAAGAAACAGATGTGTTTTATCCTCTTAGAGGCGTGTCATTTGATGCTAAAAAGAAATGAAGTACTGAAGAATGCTGAGGCAAAGATGAACTTTGACAACATCAATGTAATCAAGAGAAGGTGGCCATAGGATGTCCAACACACTGTCTTTGAAGCATCCTGATGTAAAGACAGAATGGGTAGGCCACGGTCAGCGGCGTGGCTGGGGTGCAGCTTGTCAGTGGGCACTGGTTTCTATAGGGTTGATGAAAATTGTTTGTTAAAGTTGCTTAACTTTATGAATGAAAAAAAAAGCATTGAACTATACACTGTAAACATGTGAGTTGTGTGAATTACATCTCATAAAGGTGTTTTGAAAAGCTCAAGTAATAAAAGATGCCTAAGCATTTCCCAATGTGATGGAAATCAGAGCTGCTTTCTATTTGGGGTATCTTACACACAGTGCTGACTTTTGCTCCCCCACCCCCTTTCTCCCATTACAAACCGTCTTCCCACAAGTCACCCTTCCTCTCTCACGTCCTTCTGTGCATGCAGCTTACTAAGTCCCATCTTGTTATTGCTAATGACAGGTGTCTTGGTGCTTACTGGGCATGCTGGTGCCCGTGGGCATCCATGGTAGTGTTGTTAATCATCCTCATGCTGCTTGCATTGGTGGGCCTTAAAAATGGCCTATTTGGGCTGGAGAAATGGCTCAGGGGTTAAGCCTCTGCCTCTGCAAGCAGGAAGTCCTGAGTTCGGATCCTGAATTCCATGTAGAAATGGTGGTGGTCTGCACTGATGGTCCTAGAAGGCAAAGCCTGGAAAACTCCAGAGCAAAGCAAAGAGGAAGTAAGGAAATGCAGGGTGATTCCAGAAATCATCCTCACCCCCCCATGCCAAAAAAAAAAAAAAAGAGGGAAAAAATGGCCCTACTATGTGATGTGCTGTACAAATGGAGCAGCAGCTTGAAGCTGCTCATCTGTCCACAACAAGTATATTGGCTGCTTCAGGCAGCTGAGAACTTCTGCTTGAGAAACATCACTGCCTACTGACAGTGCTCGTGATTTCCACGAGCTCTCGCTGAGATGAACAGTGCCGTTCCCGCTCAGTAATGGGGACTGAGCCCAGGGCTTCATGCGTGCCAGGCAGGTGCTCTGCCCCTGAGCTACAGCCTCAGACCACTTGCTATTCTTTTATTTCGAGTCAGAGTCTCATTAGGTTGGGTAGACTAGCCTTGAACTCATGCTTAGCCCAAACTTGAGATCCTCCTGCCTCCCCCCACCCCAAGGAGCCGGAATTCCAGGCTCCTCTGCCACCAGCCCAAGTGTGGCTTTCGTGTGTACTTGTATAGCATGCATCCTGTAGCTCATGCTCCAAGGAGTAATTTTTATTGTAAATCTTGCATATATAGGAAACTGCATAAGAGTGTAGCTACTCTGGGCAGTGATTCTGCTGATGCATGTGGGCAAGAAAATCTGAAAACCTGGTAAGCGGCCTCCATTCTAGGTGCTGTTGAGGATAGTGATTCCAGGGAAGGGCCAAAGAGCAGCACTGGGAAGTTGGGGGTTGGCTTTGAGGCGCTCCGGGCTGCGGTGGATGAAGTGAGTGCAGATGTAGAGAACCAGCAAGCGTGTCAGCCTTGGAGGCGGAACTAAAAACGTGGTTGGCCACTCTGGCAATCAGTTTGGCGATTCCTAAAAAAGTTAAAGATTAAAAGGCCATATGATCCTGCTATACCACTTCTGGGAATAATCCCCCACAATACAAAATTTCACGGCAATGACACAAGTACAACCATGTTCATTGGAGCACTATTTATAATAGCAAAGTCACTATTTACAATAGCAAATGCCCAACAGCTGATGAATGGATAAGGAAAATGTAGTACATTTATACAATGGAATACTATTCAGCCATCAAAAAGATGAATAATGAAATTTTCCAGGAAATGGATGGAATTAGAAAAAAATTACCTTGAATGAAGTATCCCAGATGCAGAAAATTAGACACCATATGTACTCGTTAATAAGTGAATCCTAGTACCAAACCCACTTAATGACATATTCAAAGGTAAATCTCTATAATACCTGCTGTAATCACAGAGATAATAAGCAGGAGGGAAGGGGAAGGAGGGCCTCCCCCCAGAAAAAAGAGAAAGGATCATGCTTCAGTAGAGAAAATAGGTCACCGTCAAGTATTGCATGTAAGTAGCAAGATATCAGGTGCAGTTCACTCTTACTTCCCTTCCTGGTCACCTGAGACTGACAAGGTTTGATCTCACCAATCAAGGAGGGTATAGGAACTGGCAGATAGACGGAAACCATCCCTCAAATGGGACACAGCCCCCCCCCACCCCTTGCTGTAGTGTCCTACTCCTATTCCATTCTCCTTTGAGTCTCCTCTTATATTAAGATATTCATTCAAACAATCTTTTATCTTTGGTTAGGAAGTGACCTTCATACCAATCAGGAAGGAGCCAAGGGCAGTACAGGAAAAGAAAAACTGAAAACAATGACAAACTATAATTCAGAACACCAAAGACCCTACATTAATCACCTGGAACCAGACTAGCCAAATCTCTCCCCATCCTAAAGCTCGGGGAAACTTGCAGAAGAGGGGGTGGTAAGATTGTGAGAGCCTAAAGATAGGGAAGTCCGATATACAAAATACTCTACACAAGTTAGGGCTGCAATAACCATAATCGGACTTTGCATGACCTGCGCAATGGCTGACATGTCAACAACCCCCCAAAGTCTAGCATGAATCATAGAGGAGAAAGCTCTGGGCAGCAGGATCCTTAGAAGCAAGGGGTTATCAGACATAACAGAGTTCCCATACTAACAGGGAGCCCAAGAAAGGGCTCCAGGTTATGCCAGAGTCCTTACCCCTCACTAGGGTGGAGGACTCAGAGGGAGGTTTGGCATTCACACAAAAGGATGCTCCAGGGGATGGCAGGGGGGAATGGGGAGAACTGGGAAAAGGGGAGGGGGTGAAAGGAAAGGGAATTGGGGAGGGGGAGAGTGCAAGGGGGGACTTGGGAGAGGAGGAGGGAGGGAGAGAATGGGGGTACCTATTGAGTTTGTATGACTGGGAAAAAAATGTGGGAGGAAAAAAAATGGTTGACCTGCTGCCACCTTGCAAGTGATCAGGACAGTCTCTTCATATGCGTGGACTGATGGACTCCGTCCTGGTTCACATGCTGTGAACATGGAGAAGTCACGCAGGCTGTAAAATAGTGTTCACGCTTAGATGAAAAAGCATGGTCAATGTTTAGAAGGAGTAACCCTGGGCTAGGGAGAAGGCTCAGGGGTTAAAGTTGTTCCCTTGAAAGCAAAAGGACCTGAGTTCAAATCATCAGATTTCACGTCAAAATACTGGGCAGGTATGGCAGCAGCCTGCAATTCCAGCCCTGGAAGATAGACCCCCAGGGAAAAACAGTAAAGACGTAGAATGATCCAGGATGACTCCCGATGTCACTCTTAGTCTCCACAGGTAGACACACTCAAATGTCCTCTGGTAAGCACGCGCGCGCGTGCGTGTGTATACATACACAATCTCAGAGTGCAAGCACATTTTGGATAAGTGGAGATTTAGCACAAAACAGGTGAGAATCAGACAGCTGCATCTGTTGAAGAGTGTCACTCAGCTTCGAAGACCACTTCCTAGGTGATGAGATTTTTACCATGCTTAGGATTTCCACAGAGTACTTTAAATGCTCATCGTGGCTTTGAAAAATCACACAGCACAGAAAGATTGTCATGAGGCCTTGGTGGTCTCACTGTTCTTTACGCCCATGGACTCCTGAGTTCAGTTTTGGACTCACCTTGAACAGTATTAGAAAGTACAAGATCTTTTTGGTGGCAACCTCAGCTTCCCCACAAATGTTTGGCCTCTTTTGCCTTGGCACCTCTGGAAGATTTCCCTGGAAGACTGCTTTGTGAAAGAAAGATGGAGGCCCTGCAACATTCTGTCATAGCCCTGTTTAGGTCCCTCTTCCCACTAGGCTAACTTCTTGTCAATACATCTCATGGACTGAATTAATGTATAGTTAAGGAAAACTCAGATGTATGATGCTATTTTAGCTAATTCAGAATCACTGCAATGTAAGCTTCCTGTGCACAGAGATTCGTCTTCAACTAGGGCAGAACGTTGACTTTAGCAGTGTGTCAAAAGGGTATCTCACAATGGCTTGGGTGGCAAACACTCATGAGAGAGATGTGATGCTAGATGGGTATAGACTTTTCTATGGACTTCTCTCTAGTTCTAGAGTTATGTGGTCTTACATATATACATAGAAGTATGGTAGCTGTGTTGCTGTATGATGACCTGTGTTGATATATGGTGGCCTGTGTTGCTGTATGTTAGCATACATAGATGTACGGTGGCCTGCGTTGCTGTGTGTTCTGCCTCCTCTGTTAAGTCCTGGAAGAGTCTTGTTTTGTTTCTGTCGATGTCATCAGCACCTAGATAATGCTCAGTCATGTGACCAGTGTTGAGCACATGCTAATTGGAGTGACCATGACGTGTCCGTGTTTGCTCCCCTGTTCCTTATCTTGATGTCTGAACATCTCCGCTTGCCTCTCATGGTGCTTAACATTTGGAGAGTTTAAAGTGCATAAAAAGAAAAGTCACTGACCTGTTCTGTGCTCTGCTCATGTCACTGGGAGAGACACTCTGTCCCGTGCCAGCAGTTACTCCATGGTGCTGGGTGATGATCCTGAGTGATGTCACTAGGAGAGACATTCTACTCCATGTCATTTACTACTCTGTGACATTGGGCAGGCGACGGGCTCACAGTTCAGGGTGACCCTCAATAAACACTGTAGGAGGGCATTGTTTAGGCATCAGCAGACCAGTCTAATACTAAAGCTGGAATCCTATGTGCTAAGTTCCTCCTTAGCTAAGCCATTGTCTAATAAGCCGCCTTAATCCTCTACAGATGTTTGCTTTCAATCTTTGACTCCTGAACACAAGAACCTGGACATAAAAATCCCACAACAATCAGAGCATCTGTCCCTTTCACCCCGCCCCGCTCCGCTGGTCCGGACACGCGCGCGCGTGCCCGGTCCAGTCGGGCCTCACCCCGCGCCCTAGGTAAGTCTCCGCCCGGGCACTGCCCACCAGGACCCCAGGTCAGCCAAAAGGGACCCGGCTCCGACTCCCACCATCCAGCCGGAGCCGCGTGCGGGGCCGAGGGACAAGGAGGACCTCCCCCTGCGCCTGGGCCCCGCCCCAGCTGCCCTCGGGTTAAATAGCTCCACGCAGATGCCCCCATCCTCCCTTTACACCCCACCCCGCTCCACCGGTCGGGACGCGCGCGGTCCAGCCGGCCTCACCCCGGGACCTAGGTAAGTCTCCGCCCGCGCCCGCCCACCAGGACCCCAGGCCAAATAATTCAGTTTAGTGAAATTGAAAGATCTTAAGAGTTAAAATGACAATGCCAAAGTCAAAGTGCAAATCCATGAGAAGCAACACTCAAGTAAACAAATTTCCCACTGAAGAAATTAATCCCATAATGTTAGACTCCAACCAGAACAAACCCGCGGAAAAAGGCCAAAAAAGCCTCACCCAGGATAACGACTTTCAAAATATGATCATTACCATGTTCAATACTATGAAAGAGGAAATCCGGGAGGAATTACATAATCGAATCAATCGCTTGGAAGAGGAACACAACAGACATTTGGAGGAGTTGAGAAAAACAGTGCAAGAAACAAAAAGTGGCATAGAGCAGTTAAAACAAACTCAAGCAGAGTTTAAAACTGAGCTAAAAGACAAGCTATCTTCAACCCAGAACGCCACAGAGAGCCTTATCAACAGAACTAACGAAGCAGAAAACAGAATTTCAGACCTTGAAGATAAAGTGGGAGTACTAACCAGCTCAATGGAAGAGGTTGTTAAAGCCAAAAAGATACTTGAGAGAAATATCCAAGAGATGTGGGAAACTCTGAAGAAGCCTAACATGCGTATCCATGGAATACCAGAGCAAGAATCTCAAAATACCACCCCTGAGGAAATTTTTCAAATGATCATCAAGGAAAACTTTCCTCATCTAAAAAAAGAGAGGCCCATCCATATACAAGAGGCATTCCGCACCCCAAACAGATACGACTAAAATAGAAGCACGCCACGGCAAATAATAGTTAAAACACTCCACATTCAAGATAAAGAACTGGTGCTGAGAGCTTCAAGGGAGAAAAAACAAGTCACTTTTAAAGGTAAACCTATTAAAATAAAAAATGACTTCTCAGTCGAAAACAGTAAAAGCAAGAAGAGCTTGGAGAGACATACTTCAAGTATTGAATGAGCAAAAATGTCAACCCAGGCTGATTTACCCTGCAAAACTATCAGTCATGATCGAGGGAGAAAGAAAAATTTTCCAGCACAAAGACAACTTGAAGGGATACATGTCCACCAAACCAGGCCTTCAAAAAATGCTAGAAATGATACTCAAGCGTGAAGAAAAATCCAGAAGAACAGAAGGCATATATAAAACCATTAAAAGCGAAGCAATATACTTATAAAAACTACTAAACATAATAAATGTCTGGAATTAACAATAGTTTCTCCATTATAACACTAAATGTTAATGGAATTAATTCACCGATCAAGAGACACAGATTACAAACTTGGATTAAAAATCACAATCCATCAATCTGCTGCCTGCAGGAAACCCATCTAACCACAAAAGATAGGCATGCTCTAAAAATAAAAGGCTGGTCAACAATTCTACAAGCAAATGGAAGCAGAAAACAGGCAGGGGTAGCCATTATGCTATCAGACAAAGTGGACTTCAAACCAAAGAAAATTATAAGAGACACGGATGGATACTACATTTTAGTCACAGGTACAATTCACCAGGAAGACTTCACAATACTGAACATATATGCACCCAATATGGGCCCCTCCACATTCATTAAGAAAACCCTACAGTGTCTAAAGCAAGAAATCAACCCCCAAACGATAATTCTTGGGGACTTCAACACCGCCCTCTCAACATGGGATAGATCAACAGGTCAAAAGCTTAACAGAGACACTTTGGAACTTAATCAAACCCTGAAAGAAATGGACCTTACAGATCTCTATCGAACTTTTCACCCACGCACCAAAGAATACACATTTTTCTCAGCAGCACACGGAACTTTCTCCAAAATAGATCACATATTGGGCCACAAAATGAATCTACACATATACAAGAAAGTTGAAATTCTAACCTGTGCCCTATCAGACCACCACGGCCTAAAGCTGGACATCCACAACACATCAAACAAGAGAAAATACACTAACTCCTGGAAAGTTAACAATATGATGCTGAATGAGAACTGGATTCAGGAAGAAATTACAAAAGTAAATTCAAGATTTCCTGAAAGTGAATGATAACGAAAATACAACTTACCAAAATCTCTGGGACACAATGAAAGCTGTTCTAAGAGGTAAGTTCATAGCTCTTAATGCCTACATCAAAAAAATGGAAACATCAGAAATAAACAACTTAACAATGTAGCTTAAAGCTTTAGACAAACTAGAGCAATCTGATCCCAAAAGTAGTAGAAGAGAGATTAGCAAAATAAGAGGAGAAATATCTGAAATCAAGATTAAGAAAACGATAGAAAAAATCAACCAGTCAAAAAGCTGGTTCTTTGAAAAAATCAATAAGATTGATACACCCTTAGCTAAATTAACCAAAAGCAAGAGAGAGAAAACCCAAATTAACAAAATTAGAAATGAACATGGAGTTATCACTACTGATACCCAAGAAATCCAGAGAATTATAACATTATATTTCAAAAACTTATACTCTGTGAAGTTTGACAACACAAAAGAGATGGATGGATTTCTAAGTAAACACAACTTACCTAAATTGAATCAGGAAGTTGTGAATTATTTAAATAGTCCTATAACATATAAGGAAATTGAAGAAGTAATCTCGAATCTTCCCACCAAAAAATGTCCTGGACCAGATGGATTCAGCACAGAGTTCTACCAGACATTTAAGGAGTTAATAACACCAATACTCCTTAAACTGTTCCATCAAATAGCAAAGGAAGGAACACTACCAAATTCCTTCTATGAAGCTAATATCGTTTTAATCCCAAAACCTAATAAAGATTCGCTTAAAAAAGAAAACTATAGGCCAATCTCCCTGATGAACACAGACGCAAAGATTCTCAACAAAGTCTTAGCAAATCAGATTCAAAAACATATTAAAAAGATCATTCACGGGGACCAAGTAGGCTTCATCCCCGGCACACAAGGTTGGTTCAACATACGCAAATCAATAAATGTAATTCATCATGTAAACCAGTCCAAAATACAAGACCACATGATACTCTCGATAGATGCAGAAAAAGCTTTTGACAAGATCCAACAGCCTTTTATGATCAAAATGCTAGAGACAGTAGGAATGGAAGGAACCTTTATCAATATAATAAAAGCTATATACAACAAGCCCACAGCAAGGATTATGCTCAATGGGGAACAATTGGAAGCATTCCCACTTCGATCAGGAACTAGACAAGGCTGTCCACTCTCACCACTTCTATTCAATATTGTACTTGAAGTCTTAGCTGAAGCCATAAGACAAGAAAGGGGCATAAGAGGGATTCAAATCGGCAAGGAAGAAGTCAAACTATCCCTATTTGCAGATGACATGATCTTATACCTGAGTGATCCCAAAAACTCCACTAGGAAGCACCTGGAACTAATTGAGAGGTTCAGCAGGGTGGCAGGATACAAAATAAATGTGCAAAAATCAGAGGCCTTCCTATATGCCCAGAATGAAAGAAGTGAAAAAGCCTTGAGAGAAACAATACCATTTACTATAGCCCCTAAAAAAATGAAATACCTTGGTATAAACCTAACAAGGAGGTAAAAGACCTTTACAATGAAAACTTTAAAACCCTAAAGAAAGAAATAGCAGAAGACACCAGAAGGTGGAAAGACCTCCCTTGTTCCTGGATTGGCAGAATCAACATCGTGAAAATGACCATCCTACCAAAGGCAATATACAGATTCAATGCTATACCAATCAAAATCCCAAAGCAATTCTTCAAAGAAGTTGACCAAACAATCTCAAAGTTCATATGGAGGCACAAAAGACCCAGGATAGCAAAAACAATCCTGAGTAACAAAAACACAGCTGGAGGTATTGCCATACCAAACCTTCGTCTATACTACAAATCCATAGTTATAAAGACAGCCTGGTACTGGCTCCAAAATAGACACACAGATCAATGGATAAGGATTGAAGACCCAGATATAAGCCCACAAAGTTACAGCCATTTGGTCTTTGACAAAGGGGCCCAAAGAATCCAATGGAAAAAGAACAGCATCTTCAACAAATGGTGCTGGCAAAACTGGATCTCCACATGCAGAAGATTAAAACTGGACCCGTACTTGTCACCATGTACAAGACTTAATTCCAAATGGATCAAGGACCTTGATATCAGGCCAGAGACTATAAAAACCATAGTTGAAAGGATAGGGAACTCCCTCGAGCTGATTGGGCTAGGCCAACAGTTCCTAAACAGACATCCAATGGCACAGTCACTGCTACCAACTCTCAACAGTTGGGATCTTGTGAAATTAAAGAGCTTCTGTTCAGATAAAGAGATTGTAACGCGAGCTCAAAGGCAACCCACAGAATGGGAGAAAATCTTCACTAACCACACATCTGATAGAACTCTGCTGTCCAGAGTGCACAAAGAACTTAGAAAACTAAACACCAAGGAAACCAATGGCCCAATTAAAAAATGGGCCCTGGAACTTAAAAGAAACTTTACCAGGGATGAAATTAAAATGTCTAACAAATATCTGAAAAAATGCTCCACTTCCTTAGCCATCAGGGAAATGCAAATCAAAACTTCCCTGAGATATCATCTCACCCCGGTCAGGATGGCAAAAATCCACAATACAAACAACAACAAATGTTGGAGGGATGTGGAGAGAGGGGAACTCTCTTACATTGCTGGTGGGAATGCAGGCTCATACAGCCACTCTGGCGAGCCATCTGGAGATTCTTAAAGAAATTAAAGATTGTCCCCCTTTCGCACCCTAAACCCGCTCCGCCGGTCGGGACCCAGGGACCAGGAGGACCTCCCCCTGCGCCCGGGCCCCGCCCCAGCTGCCCTCGGGTTAAATAGCTCCATGCCGTCGCCCCCATCCCCCCTTTCGCACCCTAAACCCGCTCCGCCGGTCGGGACGCGCGCGCGCGCGCGCACGCGCGGTCCAGCCGGGCGTCCACGCCGCGCCCTAGCTGGTGAGTACCCCCGCCCGCCCCCCCCCCGCCCCCCCCGCCCCCCCCCCCGCGCACCGCCCATCAGGACCCCCCAGGTCGGCCCACGGGGAGCCTCCCACCATCCAGCCGGAGCCGCGCGAGGGACCCAGGGACCAGGAGGACCTCCCCCTGCGCCCGGGCCCCGCCCCAGCTGCCCTCGGGTTAAATAGCTCCAGGCCGTCGCCCCCATCCCCCCTTTCGCACCCTAAACCCGCTCCGCCGGTCGGGACGCGCGCACGCGCGCGGTCCAGCCGGGCGTCCACGCCGCGCCCTAGCTGGTGAGTACCCCCGCCCGCCCCCCCCCCGGGCCCCCCCCGCCCCCCCCCCGCCCCCCCCCCGCGCACCGCCCACCAGGACCCCCCAGGTCGGCCCACGGGGACCCGGCTCCACCTCCCACCATCCAGCCGGAGCCGCGCGCGGGACCCAGGGACAAGGAGGACCTCCCCCTGCGCCCGGGCCCCGCCCCAGCTGCCCTCGGGTTAAATAGCTCCAAGCGGTCGCCCCCATCCCCCCTTTGCACCCCGACCTGCTCCACCGGTGGGGACGCGCGCGCGGTCCAGCCGGGCCTCACCCCACGACCTAGGTAAGTCTCCACCCGCCCCGCCCACCAGGACCACAGGCCAAATAATTCAGTTTAGTGAAATTGAGAGATCTTAAGAGTTAAAATGACAATGCCAAAGTCAAAGTGCAAATCCATGAGAAGCAACAATCAAGTAAACAAATTTCCCACTGAAGAAATTAATCCCACAATGTTAGACTCCAACAAGAACAAACCCATGGAAAAAGGCCAAGAAAGCCCCACCCAGGATAAAGACTTTCAAAATATGATCATTACCATGTTCAATACTATGAAAGAGGAAATCCGGGAGGAATTAAATAATCGAATCAATCGCTTTGAAGAGGAACACAACAGACATCTGGAGGAGTTGAGAAAAACAGTGCAAGAAACAAAAAGTGGCATAGAGCAGTTAAAACAAACTCAAGCAGAGTTTAAAACTGAGCTAAAAGACAAGTTATCTTCAACCCAGAACGCCACAGAGAGTCTTACCAACAGAACTAACGAAGCAGAAAACAGAATTTCAGACCTTGAAGATAAAGTGGGAGTACTAACCAGCTCAATGGAAGAGGTTGTTAAAGCCAAAAAGATACTTGAGAGAAATATCCAAGAGATATGGGACACCCTGAAGAAGCCTAACATGCGTATCCATGGAATACCAGAGCAAGAATCTCAAAATACCACCCCTGAGGAAATTTTTCAAACGATCATCAAGGAAAACTTTCCTCATCTAAAAAAAGAGAGGCCCATCCATATACAAGAGGCATTCCGCACCCCAAACAGATACGACCAAAATAGAAGCACGCCGCGGCAAATAATAGTTAAAACACTCCACATTCAAGATAAAGAAATGGTGCTGAGAGCTTCAAGGGAGAAAAAACAAGTCACTTTTAAAGGTAAACCTATTAAAATAACAAATGACTTCTCAGTCGAAACAGTAAAAGCAAGAAGAGCTTGGAGAGACATACTTCAAGTATTGAATGAGCAAAAGTGTCAACCCAGGCTGATTTACCCTGCAAAACTATCAGTCATGATCGAGGGAGAAAGAAAAATTTTCCAGCACAAAGACAACTTTAAGGGATACATGGCCACCAAACCAGGCCTTCAAAAAATGCTAGAAATGATACTCAAGCGTGAAGAAAAAAACAGGCATATCCAGGAGAACAGAAGGCAAGTATAACATCATTAAAAAAGAAGCAATATACTTATAAAAGCTACTAAACATAATAAATGTCTGGAATTAACAATAGTTTCTCCATTATAACACTAAATGTTAATGGAATTAATTCACCGATCAAGAGACACAGATTACAAACTTGGATTAAAAATCACAATCCATCAATCTGCTGCCTGCAGGAAACCCATCTCACCACAAAAGATAGGCACGCTCTAAAAATAAAAGGCTGGTCAACAATTCTACAAGGTAATGGAAACAGAAAACAGGCAGGGGTAGCCATTATGCTATCAGACAAAGTGGACTTCAAACCAAAGAAAATTATAAGAGACACGGATGGATACTACATTTTAGTCACAGGTACAATTCACCAGGAAGACTTCACAATACTGAACATATATGCACCCAATACGGGCCCCTCCACATTCATTAAGAAAACCCTACAGCGTCTAAAGCAAGAAATCAATCCCCAAACGATAATTCTTGGGGACTTCAACACCGCCCTGTCAACATGGGATAGATCAACAGGTCAAAAGCTTAACAGAGACACTATGGAACTTAATCAAACCCTGAAAGAAATGGACCTTACAGATCTCTATCGAACTTTTCACCCACACACCAAAGAATACACATTTTTCTCAGCAGCACACGGAACTTTCTCCAAAATAGATCACATATTGGGCCACAAAATGAATCTACACATATACAAGAAAGTTGAAATTCTAACCTGTGCCCTATCAGACCATCACGGCCTAAAGCTGGACATCCACAACACATCAAACAAGAGAAAATACACTAACTCCTGGAAACTTAACACTATGATGCTGAATGAGACATGGATTCAGGAAGAAATTAAAAAGGAAATTCAAGATTTCCTGAAAGTGAATGATAACGAAAATACAACTTACCAAAATCTCTGGGACACAATGAAAGCTGTTCTAAGAGGTAAGTTCATAGCTCTTAATGCCTACGTCAAAAAAATGGAAACGTCAGAAATAAACAACTTAACAATGCAGCTTAAAGCTTTAGAGAAGCTAGAGCAATCTGATCCCAAAAGTAGTAGAAGAGAGGAGATTAGCAAAATAAGGGGAGAAATATCTGAAATCGAGATTAAGAAAACAATAGAAAAAATCAACCAGTCAAAAAGCTGGTTCTTTGAAAAAATCAATAAGATTGATACACCCCTAGCGAAACTAACCAAAAGCAAGAGAGAGAAAACCCAAATTAACAAAATTAGAAATGAACATGGAGTTATCACTACTGATACCCAAGAAATCCAGAGAATTATAACATCATATTTCAAAAACTTATACTCTGTGAAGTTTGACAACACAAAAGAGATGGATGAATTTCTAAGTAAACACAACTTACCTAAATTGAATCAGGAAGTTGTGAATTATTTAAATAGTCCTATAACATATAAGGAAATTGAGGAAGTAATCTAGAATCTTCCCACCAAAAAATGTCCTGGACCAGATGGATTCAGCACAGAGTTCTACCAGACATTTAAGGAGTTAATAACACCAATACTCCTTAAACTGTTCCATCAAATAGCAAAGGAAGGAACACTACCAAATTCCTTCTATGAAGCTAATATCGTTTTAATCCCAAAACCTAATAAAGATTCGCTTAAAAAAGAAGACTATAGGCCGATCTCCCTGATGAACACAGACGCAAAGATTCTCAACAAAGTCTTAGCAAATCGGATTCAAAAACATATTAAAAAGATCATTCATGGGGACCAAGTAGGCTTCATCCCCGGCACACAAAGTTGGTTCAACATACGCAAATCAATAAATGTAATTCATCATATAAACCAGTCCAAAGTCCAAGACCACATGATACTCTCGATAGATGCAGAAAAAGCTTTTGACAAGATCCAACAGCCTTTTATGATCAAAACGCTAGAGTCAGTAGGAATGGAAGGAACCTTTATCAATATAATAAAAGCTATATACAACAAGCCCACAGCAAGGATTATGCTCAATGGGGAACAATTGGAAGCATTCCCACTTCGATCAGGAACTAGACAAGGCTGTCCACTCTCACCACTTCTATTCAATATTGTACTTGAAGTCTTAGCTGAAGCCATAAGACAAGAAAGGGACATAAGAGGGATTCAAATCGGCAAGGAAGAAGTCAAGCTATCCCTATTTGCAGATGACATGATCTTATACCTGAGTGATCCCAAAAACTCCACCAGGAAGCTCCTGGAACTAATTGAGAAGTTCAGCAGGGTGGCAGGATACAAAATAAATGTGCAAAAATCAGAGGCCTTCCTATATGCCCAGAATGAAAGAAGTGAAAAAGCCTTGAGAGAAACAATACCATTTATTATAGCCCCTAAAAAAATGAAATACCTTGGTATAAACCTAACTAAGGAGGTAAAAGACCTTTACAATGAAAACTTTAAAACCCTAAAGAAAGAAATAGCCGAAGACACCAGAAGGTGGAAAGACCTCCCTTGTTCCTGGATTGGCAGAATCAACATCGTGAAAATGACCATCCTACCAAAGGCAATATACAGATTCAATGCTATACCAATCAAAATCCCAAAGCAATTCTTCAAAGAAGTTGACCAAACAATCTCAAAGTTCATATGGAGGCACAAAAGACCCAGGATAGCAAAAACAATCCTGAGTAACAAAAACACAGCTGGAGGTATAACCATACCAAACCTTAGTCTATACTACAAATCCATAGTTATAAAAACAGCCTGGTATTGGCTCCAAAATAGACACACAGATCAATGGATAAGGATTGAAGACCCAGATATAAGCCCACAAAGTTACAGCCATTTGGTCTTTGACAAAGGGGCCCAAAGAATCCAATGGAAAAAGAACAGCATCTTCAACAAATGGTGCTGGCAAAACTGGATCTCCACATGCAGAAGATTAAAGCTGGACCCGTACTTGTCACCATGTACAAGACTTAATTCCAAATGGATCAAGGACCTTGATATCAGGCCAGAGACTATAAAAACCATAGTTGAAAGGATAGGGAACTCCCTCGAGCTGATTGGACTAGGCCAACAGTTCCTAAACAGACATCCAATGGCACAGTCACTGCTACCAACTCTTAACAGTTGGGATCTTGTGAAATTAAAGAGCTTCTGTTCAGATAAAGAGATTGTAACGCGAGCTCAAAGGCAACCCACAGAATGGGAGAAAATCTTCACTAACCACATATCTGATAGAGCTCTATTGTCCAGAGTGCACAAAGAACTTAGAAAACTAACACCAAGGAAACCAATGGCCCAATTAAAAAATGGGCCCTGGAACTTAAAAGAAACTTTACCAGGGATGAAATTAAAATGTCTAACAAATATCTGAAAAAATGCTCCACTTCTTTAGCCATCAGGGAAATGCAAATCAAAACTTCCCTGAGATATCATCTCACCCCGGTCAGGATGGCAAAAATCCACAATACTAACAACGACAAATGCTGGAGAGGATGTGGAGAGAGGGGAACTCTCCTACATTGCTGGTGGGAATGCAGGCTCATACAGCCACTCTGGCGAGCCGTCTGGAGATTCTTAAAGAAATTAAAGGTTGAAATGCCATATGACCCTGCTATTCCACTTTTGGGAATAACCCCCCATACAGCAGAGTTTCGCCTCGATAGCACAAGCACGACCATGTTCATAGCAGCACTGTTTACAATAGCAAAGTCATGGAATCAGCCCAAATGCCCAACAGTTGACGAGTGGATAAGGAAACTGTGGTACATCTATACAATGGAGTACTACTCAGCCATCAAAAATGATGAATTACTCGAATTTGCCGGGAAATGGATGTCATTAGAAACAATTGTATTAAGTGAAGTATCCCAGACCCAGAAAATTAAGCGCCGTATGTACTCCCTAATAGGTGGCTCCTAGTACCAAACCCACCCAGCCCACCTAGAGACAGGAATTCCAAGGATTATGAACAGGAGGGATGGGGTAGGAGGGCCACACCAGAAAGAAGGAGAGAAGGGACCATGTTACAGCAGGGAAAATAGGCCTCCACCAAGGACCCAAATAAGTAATGAGACATCTGATTAAGTTCACAGACTCTTGTTCCTGATCATTTACTACTGAGGGGGAGTGATCTCACCAGAAGAGGAGGGCATATAGTCTGGCAGATAAAAAGGGGTAACATACAATGCCCACCAGGATGGAGTGAAGGGCATTGCAGGAGCAGCAAAACTGCAAAAGAAATCAACAAACCACAATCCAGAACTTCAGAGACTCTATATCAACCACCTAGAACTAGGCCAGCTTAGTCTCTCCCCATCTTGAAGCTCAGGGAAATTTGCGGAAGAGGGGGCGGTAAGAGTGTAAGAGCATAAGGATGGGAGGAGCAATGATATGTAAGATACTCTATACTAGTTAAGGCTGAAGCAATTATAATTGGACTTTGCATGCCCTGCGCATTGTCCAACACACTGTTGACCTCACAAAGTCTAGCACCTGCTAAAGGCACCAAGATCCTTGGAGGCAAAGAATTGGCAGCCACAGCAGTGTTCCTATACCTAAGGGGAACACGGGAAAGGGTTCGGCAAAGGCCACTAGGTCCTTGTACGTCATCGGAGAGGAGGGCCCAGAGGAAAATCAGTCATGCACAAGAAAGGACTCTCTGGGAATTGGGGTGGGAGGCACTGGGGGATGGGGAGGGAGAGGGGTGGGGAGGGGGAGCAGGGGGTACGGGGGGAGGAGGAGGGAGGGAGGGAACTGGTGTACCTAATAAGTTTGTATGAGCTGAAATAAAAAATAAATAAATAAATAAATAAAAAGAAATTAAAGATTGAAATGCCATATGACCCTGCTATTCCACTTTTGGGAATAACCCCTCATACAGCAGAGGTTCACCTCGATAGCACAAGCACGACCATGTTCATAGCAGCACTGTTTACAATAGCAAAGTCATGGAATTAGCCCAAATGTCCAACAGTTGACGAGTGGATAAGGAAACTGTGGTACATCTATACAATGGAGTACTACTCAGCCATCAAAAATGATGAATTACTGGAATTTGCCGGGAAATGGATGTCATTAGAAACAATTATATTAAGTGAAGTATCCCAGACCCAGAAAATTAAGCGCCGTATGTACTCCCTAATAGGTGGCTCTTAGTACCAAACCCACCCAGCCCACCTAGAGACAGTAATTGCAAGGATTATGAACAGGAGGGATGGGGTAGGAGGGCCACACCAGAAACAAGGAGAGAAGGGACCATGTTACAGCAGGGAAAATAGGCCTCCATCAAGGACCCAAAGAAGTAATGAGACATCTGATTAAGTTCACAGACTTTTGTTCCTGATCATTTACAACTGAGGGGCTGTGATCTCACCAGAAGAGGAGGGCATATAGTCTGGCAGATAAAAAGTAACCATTTTGCAAATGGGTGATAGACCCCTCCCTCACTGTGGTTGCCCACTTTTATTACATCTACCTTTGAATGTGCTTTTATCACAAGACTCTAGTTTAACAGCTTTTTGTCTCTGGCCAGGGGGTAACATACAATGCCCACCAGGATGGAGTGAAGGGCATTGCAGGAGCAGCAAAACTGCAAAAGAAAATCAACAAACCACAATCCAGAACTTCAGAGACTCTATATCAACCACCTAGAACTAGGCCAGCTTAGTCTCTCCCCATCTTGAAGCTCAGGGAAATTTGCGGAAGAGGGGGCGGTAAGAGTGTAAGAGCAAAAGGATGGGAGGAGCAATGATATGTAAGATACTCCATACTGGTTAGGGCTGAAGCAATCATAATTGGACTTTGCATGCCCTGCGCATTGTCCAACACACTGTTGACCTCACAAAGTCTAGCATCTGCTAAAGGCACCAAGAGCCTTGGAAGTAAAGGATTTGCAGCCACAGCAGTGTTCCTATACCTAAGGGGACCACGGGAAAGGGTTTAGGGAAAGGCCACTGGGTCCTTGTACGTCATCGGAGAGGAGGGCCCAGAGGAAAATCAGACATGCACAAGAAAGGACTCTCTGGGAATTGGGGCGGGAATCACTGGAGGATGTGGAGGGAGGGGGGTGGGGAGGGGGAGCAGGGGGTACGGGGGGAGGAGGAGGGAGGGAGGGAACTGGTGTACCTAATAAGTTTGTATGCGCTGAAATAATAATAAAAATGTATTAATAAAAAAAAAGAATACATGTGATCAAATTGTTTATAAATTTAACTATCCTGCCTTATCTCTGGTAACTATCTATTAAGATAGTTTCCTCTTTGATGTAATAGCACTCATTTCATGTTTCATGTTCACAGTGCTACTCTGCAAGTTCATGCGGGAGTCACATGAATGTCTTTTAATTTTTATTCTACATTATTTTCATTTTCATTAAAATGAATTATAAATATGCAAAAAAAAGAATAAATCTTTGGCCACTTTAAAAAAAAACCAATCAGAGCACCTGATAAGCTAATAGATAGGAAATGCTTTGTTTATTGAAGATTCAGCAACAGGATCACCAACCAGGCTACTAGTGACTCCAGCTTGTGAAAGTCCATTACCTGCAGCCGGCCACACTGCAAAGTTGGAATATGTCCAAGGGATCCTGGCCGGGGGGTTAGGGAAGACATAAGGAAGTCCCTGGGACCAGCCATGAGCAGCTTATAAAGTCATCCATTGACCTTATGGCCTTGATGGTGAGTGGCCCTCCTCTACTTGACCTGTTACCACCATGTTCTGTAGCGACACAGCCTTTTGTGGTCCTGTGGTAGAATTCAAACACAAGATACTCCTGCTGGTACGGACACATGAACCATATGTCCTAGTTTAGTTCACTCCGATCGGATTGCTACTGTGCCCAGTCACTCTCAGACACAGCCCCTTACCCTGCCCGCTCCTCCCAGTCCTCTACCTTTTCTCCCCTAGGATGGTACAAGGCTCATGGGTCATCCACAGGTCTTGTTTGCAGGGAACGAGCTGAGCTTGGCACCTTGTGATCTTTGGGGGTGGCATCTCAGGTGATGCTGGGGTCTTGTGGTCTGCCTCTGGGGGTGCATCTCTAATGGTCTTTGGGGCCAACGTCTCTAGTCTGTCCAGGACCTGCTTACCTGTTGGATGGTCCCCCAAGGTCTGCAGCCATGTCACCTGTCAGCTGGCCTCTCTGTCTGGAGAATCCCTTCCCTGCTAGGACTATGGACTTCCTGCAGCTTGCCTGGGACCCCCTAGGTCTCTCCCTCCCTCCCCCCTTCCTTCCTCCCTCCCCCCTTCCTTCCTCCCTCCCTCCCTTCCTTCCCTCCCTTCTCTCCCTTCCTTTCCTCCCTTCCCTCCCTCCCTCCCTCAAGCCTGCTGATATCTGATGAGGAAAACACATCATTCAGGGTAGTAACTGACTTCAGGAAGCCTTAGAAGTGAGACCAGCTGAAGCCAGAGT
Organism: Typhlomys cinereus; assembly: GCA_023101885.1. Classification (NCBI taxonomy): domain Eukaryota; kingdom Metazoa; phylum Chordata; class Mammalia; order Rodentia; family Platacanthomyidae; genus Typhlomys; species Typhlomys cinereus. The sequence goes on along the minus strand of JALPQD010000200.1, from coordinate 3,372,445 downwards.
AGTGGACCACAGGAGGATGTCAGAAACCTCGCCCGCCTTGAGCTGGTCTCCATCCTGTCTTTCTTCCTGCCTCAATCCATGTTTCTAAGTTTTTCTGCACAACCTGTCTCCAGGCTGTGGAATCTCAGCACAGACACTGGAAGAACTCGTGAGTGAGTAGGCGTAAATCAGAGGACTCGCATATTAATGCAGAGGCTTGGTATGTCCTCTTTCATGCCTATATTTTACTGTAAAAGTAATACACCATCATCAAAGAAAATCTCTACCCACATTCCTACTTAAAACAGGTGGCTTCAATTTCCCTTTAATATCTACTCATTCCCGTGTTCTTAAAGATAGTTGTGAAATTGGCGGGATGAGCATTTGCAACGTGGCTGGGATCTGGTCACGAGCCTTTGTTCTTAAGTTCCAAAGACAGTTTTAATTTGTGATTCAATTAGTATTCAGTTCTGGAGTTTAACAACTGCAAATCACTGACTCTCTGGTTCTTTTTTTCCCCCCATTGCATTGGTCTCTGGGGACACATTCCTTGAAGGGATTCAGGGTCAACGGTTAGAAATGGGCCCATGGTTTTTGATATGTATTTATAACATTCATTTCATGGGAAAATGAACCAAGAGTCTCTTCAGCAAACTTCCTCACAAATAAAATGTTCTCACATCACTAGTTTTGAATTCAGGGTCTGACTATTTGGTATTTATATTCGTGTTATATAAATTTATATTTCTAAGTATAGACACACGAGTTATTGGTCTTCTCAGAAATCGGTTGTGTAGTCTCAGCTCCGAGAGCCTCCATACTGTGTCCCAAGGCAGAGTTTCTACGCCCCCTTGCATCTCGCTGGATTCTGCTGCTTGGAGTGGAGAACGGGAGGGGGGCAGTGTCTCTGTGCTAATGTCTTTCTCCAGAATGTTCTGTAGGCGGAAGGAGTAGGAAGTGTTGTCAAGGCTGCCCCAGGACCCAGAGCTTGAGAGCTCTCTAGAAGCGAGGGTAGGGGTAGGTGGAAAGTAGGATGGAGGGTGGGAGGGGGGTCCCCTGTGGGCCATGCTACTTCTCAGGTGAAGCCAGTGTTGACACTTCTTGCCCATGGAGCTCGCAGAGGTGATAGCCCGGCTTTCTCATTGGAGCCTGACACCAGCTCCCACATACTTCCTGGAGCAGGCTGGGCTGCCTGAGAAGGATTCTTTCTAAAGGGGGAACATGTGCTCGGCCCTCTCCCTCCCTTCCTTCCTCCCTCCCTCCCCCCTTCCTTCCTCCCTGCCCCCTTCCTTCCTCCCTCCCTCCCTTCCTTCCCTCCCTTCCCTCCCTTCCTTCCCTCCCTTCCCTCCCTCCCTCCTTCCGTCCTTCTTTTTTCCTTCCTCTCTCCCTTCCCTCCCTCCCTCTTTCCTTCCTTCCTCCCTCCTTCCTTTTTTCCTTCCTTCCTTCTTTCTTTCCTTCCTTCCTTCCTTCCTTTCTTCCCTCTTTCTCTCCCTCCTTCCCTCCCTCTCTCCCTCCCTCCCTCCTTCCTTCCTTCCTTCCTTCCTTCCTTCCTTCCTTCCTTCCTTCCTTCCTTCCTTCCTTCCTTCTCTTTCCTCTTTCCTCTTTCCTCTTCCTTCCTTTTCTTTCTTCTTGAAGGTTTTTCTTTTCTCTCTTTTTTTAAACGTGTTCTTAATCTTTCTCTTTCCTTTTTGAAGGTTTTTCTTTTCTCTTGTTTTTTTTTTAAACGTGTTCTCATGTAGCCCAGGCTGACCTTGAGCTCACAATGTAGCCAAGGATGACCTTGAACTCCTGATCCTTTAGCCTGGGATTACAGGCATGTGCCACTCTGCCCAGCTTATACAGTGCTGGAATTGAACGCAGGATTTCTTGTGTGCTAGTGAGCATCCTACCAACCAGCCTGTGTCCCCGGCCCTTTTCTAAAGCATTTCTAAACAGAGTGTTTCTACAAGGAAAGAGCCTTCAGAAAAGAGTGCGCCTCCCTGTAAGCGCCACAGGGAGCTCTGGGTCTCTGGACCCTTCTGCACAGTTGCCGATGCACAGGCTGCGTAGGCGTCCTGCGCAGTGGGTGGCGGGCGCTGTGGTGGTTCTCTCTGCAGCTGTGAGACAGCCTGTGACGTCACCGGGTGACAGGGAAAGGAGATTATTTGGCTTATGGTTTCAGAGTGGAGATACAGCTCACCGTGGCACGGCAGGCAGCAGAAGCTGGAGGCGTTCTGGTCACAGCCATCATCATGGAGGCAGAGAGAGAGAGAGAGAGACAGAGAGAGAGAGCAGCAAATTGCAAGCAAGGTAGAGCTACCCAACCTCAAGACCCGCCCTCTGTGACCTGCCTTTCTCCAGCAACGTTCCACCTCTTAAAGGTGCCACCATCTTCCCAAACATTGACATCAGCAGAGGATTCAAACATGTGCCCGTGGCGTGGGACTCCATTCAGCCCATGACTCTGGCTCTGTGGCCAAATCACATCTACCCTTCTGACTCACTTGCACGAGGGTCGTAGTTCATGCTGTTAGAGAAGGGGCCATATTTAGTCAGGTACCCCTGGAATCTAGCTGCTCTGGAAGCTGAGGCAGGAGAGTGGCTGAAATCCAGAGTTTGAGATCAGTCTGGGCACACAAAGAGATGCCATCTCAAGAACAGCAAAGGAGAAAAGAGAAGAAAAAGTCAAAGACTTTACCCCAGCAGATGTTCAGATCCCAGGTCTGAGTTCAAATTGCGCCTGGACGCAGGACACAGACACTCAAGCGTCCTCCAAGAGGATCACTCTGCAGTGGTTACCACTGTTCCTGGCAGGCGTGGTGGTGCATGCCCAGAGATCCTCGCTTCAGACTGTCTCTAAAGGATCCTAAGCGCAAGCTGCACTCCTCCCACTCCTAGGCCAGGTCCACAGAGATCGACATCTCAGGATTTTGAGAAATATCTGTTTGTGCTCCCCCAACATCGAACAACATGGAAACTAGGGAAATCTCCAAGAGAAATAAAGAGAAACTTGCATGGCAAACCAGGAGGCATTGTTTACCCACACATGCATGGGCAGCTAAACACAAACACATGTGTGTGAACAACATTTGCACACATACACACACATAGGCACATGCATATGCACACACACACACATACATAAACACACGGGCACACGTGCACACATGCACACACACACACACACACATTGGATTATACCTGGGTGTTTGTCCTGTGTCTAGCTTGGGTCCAGTATAACCTGGGATCTGAACATGTTAGACCCCTGGCAATGCTCTTCAAAACAAAAGTCCTATCATTAAAAAAAAAAAAAAAAGGTTGACCAAATGACAATGAATGCTGAGGAGACGCAAGGAAGCTTCTACGCTGCTATAGATCACAAACAACTGCAGCCACTATGGAAATCAGCACGGAGGTTCCTCTAAACACTAAAAATAGAGCTACCGGATGACCTGGCTCTGGCGGAGGCTCCTGGGAATATACCCGAAGGATTATTATAATCAGAACCGCAAAGAGAGATTTGCATGTCTGTGTATTGCTGCAGGATTTGAAATAGCCAAGCTAGGCTTCTGTCAGCAGATGACTACATAAAGAGAACCAGGTAAATAAACACATGCAGCTTTATTTAGTCATAAAGAACGGAACCGTGCTAGAAGATGGTGCACATGGCGATGGGGCCCGTCGCATTAAGGGAAACACACCCTCTCTGTTTTCTTTCGCACACTTTTTCTTTCACAGACATACACACAATCTCTCACACATATACAGTCTCACACATACACAGTCTCTACCCCTCTCTTGCTCTCTCTTTCTCTCACACAATGTCTCACATATAATCTCTCTCTCTTACACACACACACACACACACACACACACACACACACACGAGAGAGGAACACACACACATAGATAAAGTAGAGGAGGACTATTTGGGCTGAGAAAGCGCTTAGAGTGGAGTGAAAGGTGGGGGAGACGGGGAGGGTATTGGACAGTGAAAATGGACAAAGCATGTAACACATCTGAACTAAAATGTCATCATGGAATCCAAGGCTTTGTATAGCAAAGAAACATGGATCAGAGTTTCCAAACAGACTGGCGTGTAGCTCACCAATAGAATGCTTGCCTGGCATTCTAGAAGCCCTGGTTCTCTCTCTGCCAAAGACAGAGGGAAGATGTTTGTGAGGTGGGCATGGTGTTGCCCACCTGCAATCCCAGAACTGGAGAGGTGGAGGCAGGAGGGTCAAGAGTTCAAGGGTAGCCTGGGTTACCTAAGACTCTGCCTCAATAAAGCCCCCCCATATAGTCTGGCAGATGAAAGGTGATCATTTTGCAAGTGGGTGACTGACCCCTCCCTCACCGAGGTTTCCTGCTTTTATTACATCTACCTTTGAATGTGCTATTATAACAAGACTCCAGTTTAACAGCTTTTTGTCTCTGACCAGGGGGCGACATACAGTGCCCATCAGGATGGAGTGAAGGGCATTGCAGGAGCAGCAAAACTGCAAAAGAAAATCAACAAACCACAATCCAGAACATCAGAGACTCTATATCAACCACATAGAATTAGGCCAGCCTAATCTCCCTCATCCTGAAGCTCAGGACATTTGCGGAAGAGGGGGCGGTAAGATTGTAAGAGCACAAGGATGGGAGGAGCAATGATTTGCAAGATTCTCCACACTAGTTAGGGCTGAAGCAATCATAATAGGACTTTGCATGCCCTGCACAATGTCCAACACACTATTGACCTCACAAAGTCTAGCATCAGCTAAAGGCACTAAGATCCTTGGAGGCAAGGGATTGACAGCCACAGTAGTGTTCCTATGCTTAAGGGGAACATGAGAAAGGGTTCAGGGAAATGCCACTGGGTCCTTGTACGTCATCGGAGAGGAGGACCAAGAGGAGAGTTAGGCATACACAATAAAGGACTCTCTGGGAATTGGGGGGGAGGCACTGGGGGATGGGGAGAGAGGGAGGGGGAGCAGGGGGTTCGGGGGGAGGAGGAGGGAGGGAGGGAACTGATCTACCTATTAAGTTTGTATGAGCGGAAATAATAAAAAATGTATTAAAAAAATAAAGCCCCCCCATTTTTTTAAAATATAAAACATTGTCCCCTGGCCAAGCAGTGACTATCAGGAAGGCCCTGTCGCTAAGCAGGATTGGCACTGGCGGCACCTGGACTGAAGATAGAGCGGGAAGGACCTGGGGCACAGCCACACCCGAGACCCAGAGGTACCTCATCTGGCTGTTCCTCCCATCAAGATGTTTGAGAGAGCAACGTGCTGTCCTGCCCTGTTGTGGCCTGGACATGGGCTGCCAGCACAGAAGTGGGCTCACCCGACACCCAGGAAAATGAGCCCCCCTAAAGAGAGACAGCGACGTAAGTGGACTCACGCTGGAATACACAAAGCTAATACAGTTACTATGGCAGGACTTTTGCAGAGCAAACTGAAAACTGTCAGAGAAATAAAGGAGGGTATCGTATCCCTGACATTAAGAATAGATAGTTGTGAGACAACACTTAGCTTTGAAAGAAGACAGCCTGGCTACTTTAGAAACGGAAGACGCGATTTCTTAGCATCTAGCATCTTATCTGCTAAGCCATCTGGCCAGCCACTCTGCAAAAGTTTAAAATCCACAGGAGTTGTTTGAGAAGTCCACTCCATGGTGGGTCAGGTGGCACCTCTGGCGAGGAAGCTGAGCATGCTTGGAGGGGGGTGTGACACATACCTGAGGCCAATGCTGCTCTAGTTCTGTGCTTCAGAGACACGAGCATCAGCTCACGGAGTGATTAGTAGTAAGACCTTTAGATATATTCTCTTTTTCTCCCAGATTCATTTCTGGTAAAAAGCACTGAGTTAGTACTCAGAATATCTGGTCTCCTTTTTGTACCCTGCCCAAATAGGTGGCTTGAATGCCCCATATGACTTCTGTGAACACTAATTTTCTCTTATGCAAATGATAGTAAATGGACTAACTTTGAGAATGGCAAATAGAAGATGCACAGTTTACAAGCTACCCTTCCTGTGCAAGGAGCAGACATCACTAATCAATTACGGCACTGCCAAAGCTAGAGAAAGCCATTATTACTTGATTGGGGTCAATATGGCAAGATGGCCTCTTTTTGTCATGTGTGCATTCAATGATCTCTTCAGTTTGTTTGAAATCTCAGGAAGCACTCTAGGTTGACAGGAGGAGGGGGTGGGGACAGACCCTCATCTAGCAAGAACAAGGAAATCCTGCTCAAAACCAGAGGAATAAGGGACACGCCCTTCAGGATTCCCAGCACACCTGTCACCACGTGGCAGCCAAACACACTCAGGTGATATCCATTAGGTTTCCATCGCTGAATGAAGCTCTCTGCCAAGTAATGCTGGAACGCAGACAAGCGGCCTCCCTTGAACGTAAAAGGAACAGTGGCCCCAAGGAGGCAGATGGCGTAGGCAGGCGCAGCCGGGAACCCCCAGGCTGGGAGGAAGGGAAGGAGGCATCTCCAGATGCTCTCAACTCTCTTAGACCTCTAACCATCCACACGGGGTGGTTTCACAGTATCACAATGATAATATTCAGGATGAAGGAAGGGAGACCCTGTGAAGTTAGACACGAGCTCAAAGTCGCATTCCTGTTGGCAGCAAGGCTGGGACACAGACTTGGTGACATGTTAGGTGAGGGTGGTTTCAGTCTTTTCCTTTGAGTCAAGCTGTTGATCGTGCAGCTCTTGGCCTTGAGCTCCTGACCCAGATGCCTGTTTCCCAAGTGCTCCATGGTGCCTGATTTTGTGCAATGCTGGGGATCGAACTCAAGCCTCAGAGTATACAAGGCAAGCCCTCTACCAACCCGGTCACATGCCTATCTCAAGAATGACTTTAATAAGCAAGAAAAGGAGTTGGTTCTCCCCAGCAGAGAGCGGTGGGGACCTTGGGTGGGGTGCTGGCGTGGCTCAGTGAGAGACCGCCCTGGAGGGGCTGTTAACATACTCCTATCTTGTCCATATAGGTTCCTGCAGAGAGTCTCTGGCTATGCCATCTGAGCAACAACACCCAAGGCTGACCTGTACATACACACATACACACACACATGCACATGCACATACTCACATATACACATACACACATATACACAGGTATATACATACGTATACACACTTACACACATATAAACACTCATATATGTACACCCACATATATATACACACGTACACATATACACACATGTGCACATACACAGAGACACGTATACACACACCCATATATACAGACACACATATATACACAGACACACATATACACATACATATACACACAGACACGCACATACAGACGCATATACACACATATATACACATACGCAGATATGCACACACATATACACACAGACATACACACAAACACATATAAATACACAGACATGCATGCACACACAAGCACACACATACACATATATACACACACAGACATGCACACACATACACACAGACACATATGTACACACACACATGCACGCACGCACACACACCAGGAAAGATGCCTCAGGGCCTTGCTGGACAGTGAAGGGGCTGGACTGTTCCCAGGCCGGCGTGTTGTCTGTTTGTGTGTGTGACGCACTCTCAGACAATGCCATGGCTCTCCTAACAGCGTGGACACTGTGCTGTGCGACGGGTCTTACTGTCACTGTGGATCCTGCTACGATGGCCCCTGCAGGTCTCAGAACAGTGCAGAGCCTCCACCAGGGTTGCAGATAGACTTCCACTAGAGAGGAAGTTGAGGAGCAGCCGCCTTCACCCTGGCATAATACAAGGCAGAACTGGTCAGATGGGCAGCACTGCCCCTCTGGGGTATGGCCGATACTTGATTAAACATCTTCAGGCCATTGTCCGAACAGCCTCTGAAATGATCCGCCTCGCTTCTGCAGGACAGAAAGGGAAAGGTGATTGCTGCTCAAATGGCAAACATTCAGCTCCTGGGGCTGCAAAGGGGAGAAGACAAGGCTCTACCCCCTGTAGGTGCCAGTCATAGTCCTTGGGTCGAGGGGCACTGTGGCCCTTAGTTCCTGGGAGCATCCAGGCAGGTCACGAGGGCCAGGAGCTCAGTGAGATGTTCAAGGTCAGCATAGCAAATAGTTTGCCTTCAGCACAAACTCCTTGCTTTGGGCTTGGGGCTTGGTTCTGAGGGACCTGAAGCAACTGCATCTTTTGGAGTCTCTGGCTGCTCCTCCATGAACTGAGACATTTGCTCTCAGGCACTAGCTGGGATGAGGCATCGCTGAGTAGAAGCCCACCATACCCAACTAGCGTCAGATACTAAGATAAAACCCTCTCCTCCTTCCCTTCCACCTCATGAGGCGGCCCAGTATACCACCCTGTAGTATACCCATGTCCCCAGCTCCTATTCTTCCAGAAACTTCTCCAGATCTTGCCCTTCCCGGAACCACTCTATCCATCCCTACTCCAGAGAATGAAGATGGATAAACTAATGTACCATGAGGGTTTGTTCCAGCTACCCTAACAGTGTAGCACAGACTTGGGGGGCAGAAAACAGAAACTTGTCTGGAGGCCAGAAGTCCAAGGTCAGAGCTGGTTTCCTTCGAGGTGGTTTATAGTTGGCTGTCTTCTCACTAGGTCTCCTCGCCCTCCTCTGGGTAAAGACATCTGTCTTTAAGGACACACACCAGCGACAGTGGATGGGGACCATCCTCACACATTCATCGTCTGTTGCTTTGAGACAGGGTCTCACGTATGGCCTGAGCTATTTTCCAACTTGCGGTCCACTGTCTGCCAGCATGGTGGGATCACAAGTGTGCACCACCAGACCTGATTTTCATTTGAACTTTGCCTCTTCAAAGATGCTGTCTCTTGGCTGGAGAGATGGGTCAGCGGTTAAAGACTTTGCCTGAGCAGATCCCACATAAAAATGCCCGGTGGATATGGCCTTACAAGAGAGAGTCTAGGAAACCCCAGAGCGAAGCAGTAAGGACATCCAGGATGGTTCTCCAGTGTCACCCTTAGGCCATCACAGACACACGCATGTGGCTTATGTGCCTTGTCACACACGCACACATGCGTGCGCACGCACAGCTGTCTCTGACTGTAGTCATATTCTGAGGGAGTCAGGGACGTACAGGGCTTCAGCGTGTAAGTCCGGGGGACACAGTTGGGCCCATGCATGGACATGGCGTTAAGTACCCCTCCCCCACTTAAATGCTCTGCATCTGTAAGGAGAATGCCCGAGGGGTGGGCAAGATGGGTAACATGTTTGCTGCCAAGCCTGATGACCTGCTTTTGCTCCACAGAACCCTCGGGAGAGAACTGACTTCTGCAGTTGTCCTTTGACCCCCATGCGCAGGTGTGCCGCCCCACACGAAGGAGGGTGCTGTCCAGCCAAGTGTGTCGATGTTTGCTCTCCATGACCAGGTGGATGAGATGGGGGGACGGTTTGCTGGAGACCCTGCACTCTTCACAGACTGACACGTGAGCAGTCTGCTTGCCCACAAACGGCTCTGGAGGAAGACCCCCAGCCTCATTTCCTGAGCAGCCAGGAGTCTCGGCCACTCGCCTCGTCTCCAGGGAACACTTAGGTTTTTCTGAAGAGCTCGCTGTCAGCCCTGCCAGGAGGACTTGGCCTCGGCTCTGGGCACTTGCCCAGAGCCACAGGGAATCTTCCAAAACCTGTGCCCTCGCAGGTGACAGCCTTGAAAGAGGGCGCTTCCAGGAGGAGGGAAGCCCATGTGAGCTCCTGCGGTGGGGTTGCAGAGAGAAAAATGACTGGCTGTGCTTTTGTGGCCGAGAAAGAGGGAAATGGAACTTTCAGCTTTTTCTTTTTCTTTAAAAATGAACAGCTCAGCCAGCAGCAATTCAGACTTCTGACTGGAATATAGGAGGTAATGTTGGCAGAAACGGAAAACAGAGAGCAGACCCAGCAGGTAGCAGCTGCTGTCCAGGAAGGGAATGGGGGACGTGTGGGAGGTTGAGGGGGAGAGGACTTCCTCAGGTGATTCCCAGAATGCAATGCATCCTTCCTCTGCAAAGGTCAGGGTCTTTTATTAGCCCCTTACTCATCATAAGTGTGTATATATGCCCGTTGGTCTGTCTGTGCACATGCATGTGGAGATGCTCAAACAACATGAATAAACGCAAGAACCTAAACGCAAGAACCCAAGTGTGGCTCACTGGGTGGGGATGCCTGGCACAACTCATTCTGTGCACTGCGGGGAAGGTGGGCCAGGGTCCTTCCCTCCTGATCCCTGCCCATATACACCAGGGTGGTTTTCTGCATCTCAGATCCAGGCCTGCTGTCTGTCTACCGAACCCCCTGCTGAGTAACTGCTTGGTAATGGCTCCAGGCTCCAAAACTGCCGACCCAAGAGGGACTTGAGTTCATCTCTGCAGAACCGGAAGGTCCGACATCAGCTCTGCTTTGGGACAGCTGGAATCGAGTCCCACCTCGCAGCTCTGCTCTGCCAGGCCTGGGACACCGCCCCTCCGCACAGCTGCAACTACCAGATGAGCTTCGTTTTGAAGCCTGGAGAATTGGGTGGATGCAGTTTGAAATAACCAGATGTGAGCGCAGGAGAGGAAACTTCCTTATACGGCCCCTCCCAGTCTCCTGCAAGATGAGCCTCTATATCAAACACAAAACACGAAGTGAATGTAATTAAAAATAGCCAACACAGAACAAATAAGAAAATTAATTCCAGAAGCAATTCAAATAATAGGGCAAATTTCTGAAAAGAACTTAAATGAAGTATATTTGATTCCACTGAGAGATAAAGAAAGTAATAACACTTACAAAGCCGCATAAGAAATCACAAACTGAGGAGCTGGGCAGATGACTCAGGCAGCTGCAAAGTGCTTGCTGCACAAGCCTGGGGACCAGAGTTGGGATTCCCAGAACCCACATAAAAGTTGGGCATGGCTGAATTTCCTCTTACCCCTTTCCAGGGTTGGGGGGGCAGAGGCAGTGGCCCCAAGGAAGACACCCAGTGTTGATCTCTGACCTCCACACACTTGTACATACACATGCACATTCAGTTATACACACGTACACCACACACACACACACACACACACACATACACCCACACACACACACACAAGCACATACACTATCACTAACCAAAAAAGTCCCAGAATCAAAAAGCATTGAAGCACAGTGTCCTGCCCAAGTATTCTATGGAAAGTGCTCACTTGTCCCTGGTTCCTGGCTTCCATTGGCCTCTGCATGTTTGAGGTATAGCAGTGGGGAGAGAAATCCAGAACTTCCAGTAAGACCCACACCAACTCCTAGCAGCAGCACCTCTCCCTGTCGACCTCTGGTGGCCCCCTTTGGTACTGCAGCCCTCTGTAAGTTCCCAGTTCTATCAGTTAGCTTGCTTGTGTAGTCTCCAAGTTTGCTTCAGGAGAACGTACATTTGTATATTTTATTGCTTCTTAGCCTGCAGAGCTTTGTGCATGTTTAATATGTAATCTTGTATGAATGAATCGCAAGGCATAAAGCAATTACTGGGAGTTGGGGAGACGGCTCAATGGTTAAAGCGCTTGCTGCACAAGCAAAAGGACCAGAGTTCAGATCCCATGTAAAATGCTGGGTGGGTGTGATGACCAACCTGTATTTCCAGCCCCAGAAGGTGAAGCCTGGGAATCCCCAGAGCAAGCTGGCTAGTGACACTAGCCCTGTAGGTGAACTCTGGATGTGATTTGGGACCATGTTTCAAAAGAATGAGGTGGCAGAGTAATCAAAGATGATTCCCCTTACCAATCTTGGACTTTCACATGCATGTGCATAGATGTACATATGCGCCTCCCACACATGCACATGCACACACTCCATACATGTGTACATGAGAAAATGAAACAATGGATGTGTAGTTCATGCTTATAATCCCAGCACTAGGAAATCTGAGACAGGAAAATCACTGTGACTTGGAGCTTGGAATACATACTGAACTCCACACTAGCCTGAGCTTCAGATTGAGTCCTATATCAAAAAAAAAAGCAGAAAAAAAGATTAAGGGCAAAAAAATAAACCGCAGGCTTCAAATTGAGCATACTACTGTGCCAAAGACATCTCTTCCCTGTTTACTATGTGAGATGCCTAGTCTACATTTTCTCTGAGTGACGGGCCTTGGCTGACCTACCAACACCCTGACCTCAGACTTCTAGAACTTTGAGAAATAAATTTCTGTCCTTAATAGTTGACCCAGGCTACATACCTTTGAATATTTTATTTATTTATTTGAGAAAGGGGGAGACAAATAGAAGGTGGCGCGTGCATTCTGTGGCATGGGTGGGGGTCAGAGGACAACTTTTGGAGTCAGTTCTCTCCCTCTACCGTGTGGGCAGGAGGTTTTCCCACTGAGTGCTCTTGCCTGCCTCAGACCACAACATTCTTTAGCAGCAATGCAAACACACTGCACATGTGCCTGGCCCTCCGGGGCTTCTGTCTGCTTCTGAGTCCTCAGCATCAAGTTCTGCAGGCTCCCTCCACCCGCGGGACCCTCTGACCTCACGCTCTCATGTGGCCTGACCATGCTTCTTTCCACTTAGATGGTCCGCTCAGAGGGAGGCTTCTAGAGTAGACCAGTCCCTTTGGTCACGTGACGTCTCTTTGGGATACTCCACCTTACCCACACCTGCATCATCTTTCTGCACAGCACAACAGCCGCCAAGCAGGGTGGCGAAGCAGGGTGGCGGCCCTCCCTTGCTGGATCCAGAGAGACGCTGGAAGAGGGTAGAAAACCTATTTGCCTAGAATAGCTGTGAGGATTTAAGATTTCTATTTGCCTGTGTGTGAGCACCTGTGTGTGCACCACGGCGTGTGTGCGTGGGTTAGACACATCACGGAGCCTGTTCTCTCTTTCCACCTTGTGGGTTCCAGGGATTGAACTCAGGTCATTAGTCTTGTGAGGCAGGCTCTTTACCCACTGAGGCATCTCATCGTCCTGCCACGATGATTTTAGATTGAGTGTGTTCAGGTGGGAAGTGGTTGGCTGACCCTGCGAGACCTGGAACCATTATAAGGTATACAGCTGTAGGTTCCCTGTCCACTCCCTCATATGACCTACAGACAAAATGTTTGTCCTTGAGGTATGGCTTGGTTACACTAAGTGAATAGATGTGTCTCTAAATGAGAGTTTCAGAGAGTCAGTGGGAGGCATGGAAGAAGGATCCAGAAGGGAACCCAGGGGGACAGCAGGGCTCAGAACCGCGGCATGGGGCTAGAGCTGAGCAGCAGAGTTGCTGATGGAGGAAGCAGCTGCAGAGGCTGAGGAGAAGGCAAATCTCCGTTCTAGGCCTCCTGATGCCACGGATAGTCACGTGAACACTTGCTCCTGGCTAAAACTACCTCTCACAGTTATCCCACTTGAATGATGCTTCCGTCCACTTATCCCATGTGAACCATGTTTGCCACAGACTTGGGGCTATTTCCATTCTCATTTGCATTGATTGACCTCTGCATGCTACCTCTGGGTCAGAACGTATAGGGAGAGAGGTGGAGGTGGGCACATTGATCTTTGCCATGCCCTAGCTTCTGTCCCACACTCATTTTTCTACATAAATTTGTGTGTGTATGTGTGTATAGAAATGGGTACTTGAGTGTGTGTTCCTGTGAAGGCCCAAGGCTGACATCAGGAATCTTCTTGGATTATTCTACCTCCTTATTACTTTGCCTTGGGGTTTCCCAGGCTCTGCCTTCCAGGACCAAAATTACAGGCGACCATCATTATTGCTTGTCTTTTTTTTGTTGTTCTTGCACGTGTGTGTGTGTGTGTCCGTGTCCAATGTATATCTGAGGGAACTGTGTATGGCTGTGGGGTCCCAAGGTTGATTTCAGGAATCATCCTGGATTGCTCTGCCCCCTTCATGTTTGCTCTGCTTTCCAGGGCTAGAAGTGCAGGCTGCCACCATTTCCAATTGACATTTTTACATGGGATCCAGGATCTGGACTCAGGTCCTTCTGCTTGCAAGTCAGAGGCTTAACCCCTGAGCTGTCTCTCCAGCACATTCACACGTAAATTCTAAGAGCATTGTGCTCACAGAAGAACTGAATCTACCACAGTTGTCAATTTTTCTTTCTTAGTAGGGAAAGAGTTAAAGTCCTGTCTCTGTGTTGAAGATTATTAAGTTTTCTGACCTCAGAGTGGGATTTGCTGAAGGGCCCTGAAGAGCAGAAAGGGCTTGGACTTTCAGGAGGATTTTCCTGTTAGAGATGAGAATGAGCGGGCTGCCGCTTGGTTGAAAGGAATTAAAATGAGAAATGGATTTTCACTGGTGTGTGACAGGCTGTGGCAGAAATTAGGTCTGTGCTAAGTGGACATTCTGGAACAAAAGAGCAGGGAAAGAGAGCCATAGGAGAGGTCCCGAAGGTCTTGATTAAGTGGCTCCCCAGCACCGGAGAACCAAAGACAAACTACTGGGAGCAGATATGGTCATCACTGGACTCTAACTAATAAGCGGGGGGAGTCCACAAGCCAACTTAGTCCAGTCTGGGCAGAAGGTGTCAATGCTGACAACCCATTAGCTGACAGAACCGCACATCAGTAAAGCTGGCCTGGGAGAGGGCTCAGTGGATAAGGTGCTTGCCCAGCAAGCTTGAAGGCTGGAGTTCAAATCCCACAACCCACATAAAAGCCAGGCAGGCATAGTGGCCGCCCACCATTCCAAGCACTTGGAGGCAAAGACAGAGAATCCCAAGGGCAAGCTGGCTGGCTGGCCCAGCCAACAGGACGCCCTGGTTCAATCGAGAGATTCTGCCTTAGGAATGAAAGTGGAGAATGACAGAAGAAGATGCTTGGGCCTCCACACACGCCCCCATGTGTACATGTGCCCCCATACATACATCTCCACATGTATGCAAAAATAAAGATAAATTCACAACTTAAGAGGTTCTGTACAGATTTTGTATCATGCTACAAGTTCCCTGTGCTTGCTCTAGACATTGCTGGATTCGACAAGATATCCATGGTAGGACTGTGTTGTTTTTTAAGTTTTTCATGTGTGCATGCTCGTGTATGTTCGTGTGTGTGTATGTGTGTGTGTATGTGTGTGTGTGTGAGTGAGTGTGCATGTGTACATGTGAGAGAGTATGAATTTGCATGTGTTTATGTGTGTATATTGCATGTGTGTATAAGTGTGCATGCTTATGTGTGAATGTGCGTGTGTGTGCATGTGTACATATTTGAGTGTGTGTATACACGTGTAAATGTGTATGTGGGGGGGTCCCATGACCAGCACACTTACCTCTGTATCTTGATGGGTACCAGAGGGGGATCAGCAAGAATTAAATCAGGCTGGGTCAAGAGGGGATCTTGGAAAATCCAAAAACCAAGTCAAATGTATTATGGAACCTGATCCCTTATATGTTTTGAAACAGGGGGTGACATCTGTACACTGCGCAGATCGATGACGTCAATAGTGACAGACAAACTGCAGGTGCAAGGTCCACAACAGGTGGGACCACCACCAACAATACAGCCCTGCCAAGCTGTTAATAGCCCTAATGGCCCCATACATGGTGGGGAAAGAACAGGCTGCTGATAGATCAGGAACATGGTGATACAATTACAATGATAAAGCTCTGTGCCCGTCCTTTAGATATGCTAATCTATGTCTAGATGGCTTCTAAAGAACAGGAAGGAATATGTAAAAAATACCTCTGCCCTCGAACCCAATTCAAGACAGGACAAGATCCATCCCTGCCCCTTGCGGAAAAGTCAACAGGATTCAGCCTTATACTGGTATAAGTTGGCATCTATGCTGGCATAGGCACAGAACTATGCTGGTATAGGAGGCACACTGCCACTGAGACTGCAAGGAATGCCCTTGGCATCCATCTTCAAGAAATGGAGATCTTGGGCTTGAGCGTTCACTATAAGTGTGTATGTATGTGTGTGTGTGCATTTGTACATGTGTGTATGTGTGTGTACGTGTGCATATAGAGGCCAGAGGACAGCCTCGGGGTCATCCTCAAGTACATACTCTCCTCCTTTGAGACAAGGTCTCTTCTTAGGACGTGGGGTTCCCTGACCTGGCCTTGCTGGCTGATCATTGAGCCCCAGGGGTCTGCCTGTCTCTGCCTCCCCAGCACTGGGTTATAGACATTTTCATAAAAGCCCTGGGAATCAAGTCAAGTCCTCCTGCTGGCAGGATGAGCACTTTAGTGAGCTCCCTCGAAGCCTAGGTAGAGCTGCGTGTGCGGGTATAGGACCCCAGAGGGGTAGAGGTGCCTTTCTGACATTTCCAATATATTTCCATGTATGCTGCAAGGTCCCTAGATAAAGGCGGAGTGGGTCCAACTTCCTGACCACAAGGTGTCCTCTGAGAATGGGGTTTGCTGCCTCAAGGGAAGGGAAGAGAGAGCATTTCCATCAGCCATGGAAAGATGGCAGAAAGGGAGGGGAAGCTGGACACAGCCAGCGGTTTGGAGACCACTTGATGCAGGGGGTGGGACCAATGAAGTGCAAGAGAACCACTGAGTTCCACCTCTCAGACTTGGATCTGGCTTTCAGGAGACCACACTGTTCGTCTCAGGGTCCTTAACCACACCTGGGAACACACTTCCAAACCAGGGTCCGAGGACTTCACCCGGGAAGCAGATTCTCCCTGGGAGCCGTTTCTGGCTTAGTATAGACACTACTGGTTTTAGCCAGCTTTCGCGCTGTTACACAACTCTGCATTTGTTACTTTAAAAATATTATCATCATTTTTTATACTTCCATCTATCCAATAAAGATGAAACAACTCTGAAGCATATTCTAGTGGCCAGTCACCCCTGAGCATGACTCCAGGTCCATGCATTACAGATACGATAATGATGTCTATCAGCTGTTATCTATTAATTATGATCCTGCGCTCTGCTGGGTGCTGTTTGTGCTTGGATCATCATCAAAGCTGCTGTACCACAGAGAAGGAAGCTGAGACTGAGAGAGACTGGAAAACTCGGTCAAGGTCACCCAGCCAAAGAGGCAACTGCCTGGTAGTTGCTGAGCTCTGTGGAGTTTCCCTCCACTCCCTGCTCCAATAGCCTATACTTCTAGCCACGTGGGGAGAATGGCACCTTCTTACTGAGCCATTGTTTCATTTAGAAGCATAGCTGACTCCCCGATAGACTCCAGCAACTTAGGAAACCTTTTCATGATCCAAGGTAGACGCGACTCACCCTACATTCCCATCAGAGCTGGGCCTTCTTAAGTTCCTCTAGGCAAATGATCAGGCACCTCAGATCTCAGAGGAACTCAGACACCCCAATCCACAGAGCTTCTTAGAGACACGTCTGGCTTTGCAAGCATGCTTCCTCACTGGAAAGAGCATCCGGTTCCTCCAATGTAACAGTAACATGAGCATCATTGAGGAATTGCTCCCTTGTTGCTCATCGGTTTCCTTTGATTTCCAGCTCTGCCTCTGAATCGTGCATGGAAAAGGTCATGTGATAACACTGAGTGTGGTCTGCTTTAGCTTGTCATTAGATGAGGCTTTTATTATGTAATAAAGGAGGAATGAGGAACACTGGATGGGATCTAACACAGAAGTGCCTTTGGGCTGCAGGCGGCTGAAACAGCTTATCCGAGTATAGTGCTCTAATTCCTCAATTAACTTTTCATTTTAAAGATGAGGGATTTTTATGTGAAATCTGCCATTTAAGAAGAAATGGAAGAGGCCAAATGCGGGTGCACCTGAAAACAGGATCTTGAAGTCGGGCGGGGTGGCGGATGCCTGCAGTCCTAGATGCTCAGAGGCAAAAACCCTTGTGCTCATGGGTTCAAGGCCAGCCTTTGCTTAAAGTGACACTGAATTTCTTAAAATAAGTGACTGAAACAACAACATAATAAGCAAGATTTTCCGATTTGAAAATTGTTGCATAGTAGAAGAATTGAGGTGTTAAAGATGTTCTAACCTCTGATTTCATCCTCCCATTAGATGGTGGCACGCCCCACTTCAAGGCTGAGATAGAGCACTTAAGACCATGATGTATCAGTTTTATATTCTAACGTGATCAGTCGGCATGGGGCGATTTCACAATTCATGTTCATATTTATCCTTTTTTAGTGTCGTGAATTCTTAAATTCTTTTTTAAAAATTCCACTTATTTGAGAGAGAGAGAACATGAATGTACATGCATGGAACACATGTGGAGATCAGAGGATAACTTGTGGAAGTCAGTGCTCTCCTTCCATTCTGTGGGCTCTGGGGATTGAACTCAGGTCACCAGGTTTGTCTGCAGGCACTTTTTTCACTGAGCCAATCGCTGGCCCAAATCTTAAATTCTTTTTTTTTTAAACTTTTTTTTTATTATTTATTCAATTGTGCATCCATGTGTGTGTGTGTGTGTGTGTGTGTGTGTGTGTGTGTGTGTGTGTGTGTAGAACCACGGGCGAATTCGGAAACCACATGGACCACCTCCACCTCCTTGTTTACTCTGCCCTGGGATTCACAGGCTCCACCCTACCAGGACCAGAAACACAGGCCGCCCCCGCTTCCACCCAGCGTCTATATGTGGGGTCTAGGATCCGAACTCAGGATCTTCCACCTGTAAGGCAGAGGCTTAACCCTTGAGCCACCTCTCCAACCCCCAAATCTTAAATTGTTAAGAACACCATTGGGAACTGAACAGATGGCTCAGAAATTAAGTCTCTACCTTGGAAGCAGAAGGTCCTGAGTTTGGATCCTGGATCCCGTGTAAAAATGACAGGTGGAAATGGTGGGGGCCTGTACTTCAGGCCCTGGAAGGAAAAGCCTCAGAAACTCCAGAGCAAGCAAAGAGGAGGTAGAAACAATTCAGGATGATTCCTGAAGTCACCCTTGGGCCTCCACAGGCATACGGTGCCCTCTGATACATGTAGAGGCACACAATACAAAAACACATGCAAAAATTAAAAGAACAAAAACAAAACACTGAATTGTGTTCCCCTCTATCTCCCATATTCCTGTGTTGAAGTTCCAGTGCCCTGTGTGACTGTATTCTAAGATCAACTTTCAGAGAGACTTCAGGTTAAATGGAGTCACAGTGCGGGACCTTAACCACACTGGTGTCCTTAGGGGAACAGGAAGGAAACCAGTGTTCATTTTCTCCTTGAGTGCACAGAGACCATCTCCGGCAAGCTGAGAGGTCAAACAAGGAAGCAGTGGGCTCCCAGCTGGGCGAGTCAAAGTAACCACGGTCAGAGCGTGGAGCCTGCGGCAGGCAAGAGCACAGCCTTATCCCCAAGCCCCCTTGCAAAAAAGTAGTGTGGGGGTTTTATTCAGGGGGACTGTGCATATTTCCAAAGGGGTTGGCCCATTCCTGAGCATGCTCAATATGCGAGTACATTGCTGAGTGTGCTTAGTTTAAGGAGAAAAGAGTAGACATATTCTGAACAAGCTTAGCATGGGGTCATGGAGCCCACGTTTGCATGCTTGCAAGATTAAAATGATTCGACTTCAGAGGTGGCTCAGCAGGTAAAGTCTACGCTCGGCAATCCGAGTTCAAATCCCTAGAATTTAAGTGAAAGTGGGATATGGTGATACAAGCATCTATCATTCTCCCCATAAAAGAGGGAGGCAGTTTGGGGTCCAGGTAGCCTGGCTTGCACAGCAGGGAGGAGATTGGGAAGGGGAAACATAAAAGGGAAAATCTTAAAATGAAACTTCTTTGGCCTGAGAAACTGCTGACAGGCAATAAAATGCCCCCCCCCCCTACTGTTCTCCAAAATTCTCCTCTAGAATGCTATTTGGCCAGAGGGCCTGCAAGACGCCTGCATGCCGATAAGACTGTAAAACACTGCCCGCTAAACTGCTTTGGTGGGGCTTGCAACCTCCTTTGTCCCTTGTGTATAAAAACCGTGTGGAGATGTAATTCAGGGCTGCAGACACATCACCCTGCCTGTGTGTGTAAGCCCTGGTACTGGTCTCTCTCTCTCTCTCTCTTTCTTTCTCTCTCTCTCATAAAGCCTCTCAGTTATTAATTTTAACTTTTGCTCTATGGTGAATCTTTGAATGACCCCCCCAAACCTATAATATTCTGGGGGTTCCCCCAGGTGAGGCTGGACTATTTTTCAAGGAGCCAAAGGAAAAGCTTCTCTCTATAGTTGGAGCTGAAGAAAAGGCTCCCCTATAGCTGGGCATCTGTGAGCTTTGACCAAGCTCATGGTCTGTGCCTCACTGGGTGGATTTTCGGACCCCGCAACAGAGACTCTGTCTCCAAATAGATGGAGAGACAAGGAGCAGCTCTGACACTGTTCTGGGTCTCCATGTGCTCGCTAAAGCACATGTCCCCGGGCTGGCACGTGAACATATGCACATGTGTGTGCACATGTGTGTGAGCATGCACATACACACATGCACACATATACACGCACACACCTGTACACATGTACATACATATGAACATACATGTACACACACATACATATTCGCAGAAGGTTAGAATGGTGGGCAGGGATGACCCTGGGCATGCTCAGCTGCACCATGAAGTTTTGGTTGGAAATAAAGGACAGAACAGCTTGCCGGTGTTGGAGTGCTGACCTCACTGGTCAGCGGAGGACCTCACGAGACAGGAGCCGTGGGGCACCTTGATCTCGGGCTTCCATCTGGAGAACCATGAAGCAGCAAGCGTCTGCTGTGCCAGCCTCTAGCCCGTGGGATTATGACAGTCCCAGGGCTGGGCAAGACATGGGCGTTAGTGAGGTGAAGCAAAACTATGAAACAAAACCATAAAGCCAACATCAGGTTGCTGGATGGGAAAAGGGAATCCAGAGACCTCAAGGCCTGTGAGGTGACTTAGTGGGTAAAGATGTGTGATGAGGAAGCCCAATGGCTGAGTGTGATCCAGAACCCACACGGTGGAAGGAGAGAACTGACCGTGCAAACTGCCCTCTGACCTCCATGTGTGCTGTAGCACGCATACACACACACATACACCCCACACCCCCCCACACCCCACACACACCACCCCACACACACACACCACACACACACCACACACACCACACACACCACACACACCACACACACACCACACACACCACACACACACCACACACACCACACACACCACACATGCACACACACCCCACACACACCACACACACTACACACACACTACACACACACTATACACACATACCAGACACACACCACACACACTACACACACACACCACACACATACCACATACACCACACACACCACACACACACCACACACACACCACACACACACACCACACACACACCACACACACACCACACACACACCACACACACACACCACACACACAGCACACACACACCACACACACCACACACACACCACACACACTACACACACCACACACACACCACACACACCACACACACACACCACACATGTGCCAGTGTGCATGCACACACTCACACCCACACAGGTGAGTGTGGCATGCACATCACACTCATGTGTTATGGCACATATATACTACATATACAAACACATACTAACTAACTAAATAAATAAATGTACAACAAATTTAAAAAAGAAAGTATGCACTCTGATTCCCATATGGCTTTAAAAAATGGTCCTACTTCTGAGTGGAGATTTGCCAAAGTGTGGAATAACTTACATGGAATCCCAGTAATGCTTTATCACTGTTGTGGTTTGAATATGAATTTTCCTTTACAGACTCTTGCGCGCGTGCGTGCGTGCGTGCGTGCGTGTGTGTGTGTGTGTGTGTGTGTGTGTGTGTGTGTGTGTGTGTCTGTGTGAGTGTCATGGTTTGAAATGTGTCCCCTTCAGTCTCATGTGTTTGGCAAGGTCATGGCACCTTGAGAGGTGGAGCCTTGCTGGAGGAAGGCATCCAGGAGAAGTCTGCCTTTGCAGCAAGCAAGCTTACAGCTCTCAGCCTTCAAAATATTTGCAGTGACTTAGCCTCCTCCAGCTTTGCCAGCCAGCCATGCTGTCTCCACCGTGAAGGACTGTTTCTCCTCTCTGGAACTGCAAGCTGAATAAATTTCCCTTTCCTTTAAGATGCTTGACTTTGATTGCTCTCTCACAGCCACAGATAACAGTAACCAGTACAGTGTGTGTGTGTGTGTGTGTTTGTGTGTTTGTGTGTATGTGTGTGTGTGAATATGTTTGTGTATATGTATATGTATGTATGTGTGTGTGTATGTGTATATGTGTTTGTATGTGTGTGTGTGTGAACATTTGTCCCCAGGTGTTTTGGGAAGGTGGTGGAGCCTATATGAAGTGGAGCCTTTACCTAAATGACCTAAAAAATTGAGACCAAACTCTATTTTGACCCAAATAAAGCAAGAAGCTCTTCAATTTTCTTCGTTTTTTCAAAGGCAACCACGCCCTAGTTTTCTGAGATAAATTAAACTTTAGCTGAATGTAGCCATGGATCACTGGTCTTGGATTCATACTCATGGCTTTTTATATACTTTATATTCTGCCTGTTGCTTATATGCACTAGATTCTTGAAACAGAGCATTTGCTCAAAGGTTGAAGCCATCTTTCTAATATAGAAATGCTTTGTAATACCCAATGAGCCTTCTTCATTCACTGCATGCAGTGAGACCTGTCTCTGTGCCCTGCTTCAAGGATACTCTCCTAAATTATATATGAAAAGGAGGATTCGCCCAAAACTTCATGACACTTCCCCCTCATGCAGTATTGGTAAGATGTCAGTTCTTTCCAACTTGAGCTATAGATTCTGTGCAATCCCAATCAAAATGCCAGCGTGCTATTTCACCATGTTAACCAACTGTATCTACAAATGATCTGGGATAAGTAAAAGGTCAGACCGGCCAACAGCAGTCTGCTCAGCTGGAGGACCCATATTGCCTAATGTTAAGACATGCTACAAACCAACACTGACCGAGACATGTGAGCTGGTGAGGACAAGAAATGTGCATCAGCAAAACAGAAGAGAACTCAGAAACAGAACCACACCAAGATGGTGCATCAGTGCACAACAGTGTCAGCACAGAGCCTCCTTAACAAACTGCACTGAATGGCTGCATGTCTTTAGGTCCAGATGAAACTGAAATACAGATCTCCTTCCAATTTCTTCACAAATCAACTCTAAATACTTCACAGGCCCAACCACAAAATACAATATGGAAAAATTCAAGAGTTAAATTCTGGAGAATCCACTGCCCTTGGGCTGGGTGGTGCATTTTTAAATACACTGAAAACACCCATGAAAGGAAAAGAAAATGGATGTCTGTGCTTTGCTAAAATTCAAAATGTCAGGTTGAAAAAAATAAAAGGTTGTTAGGAAAAGGAAAAGAAAAGTGACAGGCTTGGAGAACATGTTTGCAAAACATATTCTGGTATCCAGAATACACAAAAATGTCTTAAGACTCAACATCAAGAAAACAGTCCTATCAAAACCCCAGCAAAACAGCTGGACAAACATCCCAGAGAAAATGTAGTCGGTCAGCGAACGAGAAGCCTCGGGATTGTTTTCCATTAGGGAACTTCAAATTCAAACTATAATAAGACACTAATATATACCTACTAAAATGACCCAAATCAAAACCCCCAGCCACACCAATGCTAACGCGTGCATGGAGGGCACCAGAAATCCCCCACTGCCTATAGGCATGAGGTGTGGTACCAGGTCCAGGTGGTCCTTCAGCAACCTCTTGCTACAGTAAAGATAGGCATCCCATAAACGTGATGTTCACCCCAAGCACTTGATCAGATAATTTGAGAACTTGAATGCATGCAAACCTCTGCATATGGGTTGTTTACAGAATTTTATTCATTATTGCCCATACGCACACTTCAGTGGGAGAGAGGCTGAACAAGCTGTGGTACCTTCATATACAGCAGGGCATTTGAAATGCCCAGTCAAGGCACCGAGAGACAATAATGAGTCCTCTTCAATCCACTAGGTGAAAGAAACCAACCAGAAAGCTGCCTACTGTGTGTGTTGGTTACTTTCCTCAGTGCTGTGAATCAATCTAGCAGGAAGTAAATTGAAGGAGAAGGAATATCTTGGATCCTGGTTTGAGGGGATGTAGCTCATCATGGTGGGAAAGGCATGGTGGAGTTCAGGAGGGTGAAGCACATGCTTGAGGCTCACCACATTTGTGTGTGTGTGTGTGTGTGTGTGTGTGTGTGTGTACATGTGGAGGCTTGAGGCAGTCTTTCTGAATAAACTGTCTTATTCACTGAGTCAGGGCCTCTCAATCAAACCCAGAGCCCACTGAGATGTGGCTAGTCTTGCTGGGCAACTCTGGAGATCCCTGGTGTGGCCATTTCTCTTCATTTGCTGATAAAGCCATGATTAAACACCTGAATGGAACAAGAGATCTTATTCTTGCTTATGATTCTGGCTACAGTTCCTAGTTCAGCTTGGCAGGAGAATTCACACCAACATCAGGAGCCAAAGGAACTGACCACATGGTGTCCACAGGAATCGCCGAGAGAAGGGCAAATGTTCTCACTTGCCAGTCTGCCCAAGTCTGTGGAAGTGTGGCAGAGTACTGAACCAGTGTCTCCATCTTGCCCCCTGCCCTAGCAAACGGTCTCATCTAGGCCTGGGTCTTCCTTCATCAACTAGATCATCTCATGCAGGTTTGCTCAGAGCTTGCCTTAACCACTCTAATTCTTCACCGATGTAAAAATAATAATAAAAAAAGACTCAGCCCTCAGTTGTCAAGCTGACTTTGGATCCAACTAGCACACCTTGTCTCTTTCCTCCTGAGAGTGAATGACAGGAGGAACGCCACACCCAACCGGCATTTATGTGGCTTCCAGGCATCAAATTCAGGTGGCTGGGCTTGTGTGGCAGTCTCTTTTACCCATGAGCCATATTGCTAGCCCATGTGCTTATTTTCAAAAAAAGTATATTTAGAAAGATCGTGACCTGTCCAGTAACTGTGTCAGGCACAGACAGACCTGTGCATGTACCCAGTTGAATCTCTAGTGGGAGGCCAAGGGGATCAGCTGTGACCAGGAACCAGGAGGAGCACTGACCATGTGACAGGACTGTTTCCGTTTGTCACCTTCAGTTCTGTGCAAGGCTGAAGAAAACACAGAAAACAGGCAACTGATGGGCGGTCGGCTCTGGGCCATTCTCTCACACTTGTTATCCTCCACTGTCTGCAGCCATTGCTTCCTTTCTCTTTTCATTTTGTGTGTGCATGGATGCATGTTCACATGTGCGTACATGTGTGCATGAGAGTGCACGTGGAAGGCAGAGGTCAGCCTCAGAGGTCATTCCTTTAGGTCATTTATCAGCTATCCATTTATCATCTATCATCTCTCCACCATTATCATCTATCTGTTTCTATCTATCTACATATCACTTATTAATCATCTGCCCATCTTGATCTATTTATTTACTTTAATCCATCAATCATCTATTTATCATCTATCATCTATTTCTCTTAGTCTAATTATCTACCTATAATCAATCAATTGATCAGTCTGTCTATATATGTATGTATCTATCTTTATCATCTATTTTCATCTATATAGCCACCTACAATCTGTCTGTCTATGTATTGCTCTATCTCTTTGTCTCTTTCATCTATTAATGTACGTATCAGGAGTCATCCACTGTTTTTTTAGATAGGGTCTCTCATTAGTCCCTTGTTTATGCTAGGCAGGATGACCAGCAAGCCCAGGTATGAGCACATGCCACACATCTGACTTTTTAAGGAGGGTTCTTGAGGTCAATCTTAGCTTCATGTTTGTTTTACAAAGACTTTGCCAACTGCTTTATCTACCCAGTCACATGCAATCCTTTAGCAATGAGAAAAGGCACCAGACACTATTGTTAGCATTTACTATTGTTCCAAAAACGGTTTGGATGCCCCCCTTAGGATCCAGGAAAATTGGTTCCAGGACCCAAGGATGCTACAATTGCTTATGCTTAAGTCACTTCTGTAAAATGGCATAGGGTTTGTATGTAAACCGCACACATCGTCCTGCATGCATTAGCTGTCTCTATAGAGTTGTGGAACTGAAACACAGGGTGCTGTGTAAATATCGTTCACACCATCTCACTTGGGAGTTAGCGGTAAAAGTCTGAATGTGTTTCGTACAGCAGCATCTTCCCCTCATAGTTTTGATCCATAATTGTTGAATTCATGGATGAGGAGCCCAAGGGTACAGATGGCTGCCTGTGAATTTATCTAACTTTAGAAAAGTTAAAGAAAAACCACTCTAAAAATGTGCTTGTTGAAAGAAACAAAGAAGGAAGGAAGGAGAGGTGAGGGGAGAGGGAAGGGAGGAGAAAGAGGGACAGAATGAGAAAGGAAAGGAGATGGACAGGCATTCCTTTCTCCTTCTGGTTTTAACATGACCCCCCTTCCCCCACAGACATGTCTCTCTAGGCTCCAAGTCCATAATATGAAAGAGAAATTGATGTTGTTCTGATTAAGCTCTGGTCTGTCTTTGTCGTGTTCACATGTGTGCTCAGATCCGTGGCTGTCAGTCATGTGTGCGCATGTGTGCTCAGCATCATCTATTAGTACTAGAAAGCTGCCAACATGCTGCAGTTTCTGGGGTGTTTGGGGCTCAGGAGCAGTGGAAGAGCAGCTGGGAGGGCGTGAAGCGCCACGGAACTAGGAGAGCCCTGAGGCTAGACAGGGGGCTCATCTCCACGTCTGTCTGTGGGTCAGGCGCAGGTGCCTGGGGCCATGAGTCCCAATGGCTTAAATAAACATCAAGGCCAGAGCTGGAGCAGGCCATGGTTCTCTGCTGGGGTGGGGCAAGCTCTAGTAGACACACAACTGTTCTAGGGTTACTGATGTCCCTAGGAGTGTCCCTGTGGCTGTGGATGTGTTTGTAGAGCAAGCACAGGGAGCGGCAGCCATTGCCCTGTAGTGCTCTGGAAGACGGCACCCCGAGGCCCACAGCAGAGGCAGCTACAATGTAGCTCGTGCGTAATCACAAAGCTACTGTGTGGCTATTTTCAGCTGTCAACCTGACACTTGAAATGCAGGCCTGCGGCACAGCTCTGAAGAATGACTTAGCTACAGCAGAGCTCTGAGCAAATCCACAGGAGACTATCTTAACTGCATGATGGATGTGGGAAGACCCAGCCCATATGGGCGGGACTCTTCCCTGGGTAGCTGGTTAGTATTTAGGCAACTGTCTTATTTTCACAACTCCATTGCTTTAATAATTGCATGACCCAGACAACTTAGGAGCATATGGAGATTTGTACTCCAGCTTATGATTCCAGGTTATAGTTCATTATGGCAAGAGTCAAGATAACTTGCCACACCAAATCCACATCAAGAACAGAAGAGCAAGGACTGATGCTGCTTTCTAACTTGCCAGTTTTCCAAAGCACTATGATTTTTTGGGGGGGGGGGACTGGGTCATGTAGTTCCCAGCAGGAATTTGTGGGTGATATCGAGTCTCAATGTCAAAAGGTTGAACACGTCTGATAGAAGCAGTGCTTAGTCTCCCAGCATTCCCTGGATGTGTGGGCTCTGAGCACTGATCCAGGCGTCTGCCCATAAGCATTGTGGGAGCGTGATTCACACCAGCATGACTTTCTTCACCTAGACTCACCTACATTGGTTGGTCTGATCATTGACGTCAGCAAACTGGGGAAGGGTGGAGGAGGGGGACGCTTGAGGCAGAAGGAGGTGCTCTGATGCCTGTTTACAGAGGGCGGGGCTGTGGCGCTTTGGCCCAGGTCCAGGAGACAGTGAAGCAGGTGGTCTGGACGT
This sequence comes from Typhlomys cinereus, assembly GCA_023101885.1. Lineage (NCBI taxonomy): Eukaryota > Metazoa > Chordata > Mammalia > Rodentia > Platacanthomyidae > Typhlomys > Typhlomys cinereus. The sequence continues at coordinate 3,344,842 of JALPQD010000200.1, read as the reverse complement.
TGGCTAGCCGTCTTTTATCCTGTCCCATGACTCGGTACCATCCACATCCTGAGTGGGTCTTGGCCCTCAGCTCTTCCTCTCTGGTAATACCCTGACAGGCACCCCCAGAAATGTACCCCACCGACACCCTAGGTGATCCTAGATCATCTTGACCTAAGTTCTTCAAGCTACTTAGACTTGTGACGAGTCCCCGGGGGTGGAGGGATGTGTCAAGGGGCTTTCTGATTGTGACTGTGACAGGTGATTTGCTCAGCAGGATTCGGGGGGCAGCAGAGAGACCCTGGGCCTGTGACAGGTGGCTGCCCCTGGGTGTCCTTCACTCCACCGTGAAGCCCTTGTGTGGCCTGAGCAGATGACTGCTACCCAGCACTTCCTTAAATGGAGAGGCGAGCCCTGTCACACGTGACATCCCGTCTCTCATGGGCGAGCTGCTCCCTGTCCTCTCTCACCTCCATCTGCTGACAGAACTGTGCTCACCCAGTCCCCGACCAGGCTCACGATGAGCCACCAGCTTCTTATCACCCCGAGAGCAAGGTGGCGCCTACGCAGGGTGGCTTTTGTCCCCTCCTTGGCGTTGGCCTTTTATGCACAAGTGTCCTTGTTTACCCTCTAGACCCAGGGCGACTGATAGAACAGAGAGCGGGGCCAGGGCTTGCGTGTTTTCTGTAACACGAGCTTATCATTCAACACCAGACCACTTGGGGGAAGAAGTAGTTGTCCCTGAACTCACGGTGCAGAGGAAGAGAAAGAAAACTCAACCCGTTAAATAGAAAGTCTCAAAGGAGCGACATTCATTCTCAGAGCCAGGAATTTGTTGTCTAGTGTGTATGTTCAGGTGTAGGTGTGTGTGTGTGTGTATGTGTGTGTGTGTCTGTGTGTGTGTGCGCAGGTGAGGACACGTGTATACTGATGTGTGTGTGTTTGCAGGTGTATGTACATACGTGGTGTTGCGTCAGCCTGCAACATTGCTGATAAATGACCATTAAATGGCTTAAAGGAACAAGGGATTTATTCTCTCTTACCATTACTGGTTACAGGTCATACTCCAGCTTGATGGGAGAGCTCACACCAACACCAGGACCCAGGAAACTGGCCACACCATCACCACATAACAGCTGAGAGATGGACGATCCTTACTTGCCAGACCAACATGTCTGGCCAAGTGAACAGAAGGATGTCAACTCTCAACGATTTATGATTTAAATCGCTTTAAATCGTTAAATCGCTCTCTGTGATTTATCCAGGGCCTAATCCCACCCACCATGGGCTGGGTCTTCCCCATCAGCCAGACCATCTCCTGCAGGTTTGCTTTGGGCTTAACTCAACCACTAATTCTCTACAACTGTGCCCAGAGCTCAAACCCTCAACAGTCAAGTTGACACTTGTGCTTAACTATGACATGTGGTATATGGAAGTTTGAGTTCAATCTCAAGCGCCATTTCTTAGATACTGTCCACCTTAACTTTTTGAAACAGGGTCTCTCATGGTCTTGTAGCACTGAGTAGGCTGGGCTGACTGGCCAGCGAGTCTCAGGATCCACCTATCCCCAAGTGCTGGGATTCTAAGTGTGCACCACTATGTCCTGCTGTTTTCTGCAGATTCTGGGGTTTGAACTTGGGTCCTCAAGCTTGCACAGCAAGTACTTTGCCAACTGAGCTATAATCCCAGCCTCCCCTAAGCCCTCCCTGAGTTTCAAGGACTAATTTAGGTAATCTGTCACTTTGCTCAACCAACTCAGGTGACCCCCAGAGGCTGTGCTGCCGTAACCTCAGGACCCTGGCCCAGGCTGGTCCTGGGTGGCTTCTGTTGGGGGTTCTCTGGCTCAGCACAGGTCCGAGCAGAGTGTCCACTGCAGGGGTATGGCTCTGGAGTCCATGTGACCAGGAACCAAGGTAGCATTAGAGCCAGGGGAGGGGGAGGGGAGATCAGGCCCACTTTGTCCTCCCCACACCGGCTGCCCACTTTCACCTGGAACTTCATTTCTCAGGAGCTGAGATGTGCTTGACTTTGTGGGATCAGAGACCCCTGAGATGGACAGGCCTGACTGCAGAGCCTGATCCCCACTTGATTTCTCCTGCGTGTCCCTAAACCTGAGTGTGCGCTGGGGGAACCTCAGACCTTCCAGTTCTAGATCCTCAGCGGTTCTGTTTTCTGTCAGTGCCTGCGTTAGACACAACTAGGTTCTGCCTTTGCTTGCAGGAGCTGAGAACTGATTGCTTGGGCTCCGTCCGAGGAGAACGGTGGCCTCGTGTTCCCCTAACTAACTCTTCACGCTCTATGGCCACTTCTGATGCTTTCCTGACCTCTGCAGCCCCTCTCTCCTCCCCATTTCCAGATCCTCCAATCACAGCGAGGAACCACAGTGTGTGTCTTCATTGGGTGGGTGTGTCTAATCGAGGAGGGGACAGAGACAAGTCAGAGAGACGCATGGACATAGGCTTGAATAACTGTGTCCCCATGGTCCTTCCTGGGGTGATAATGGTGAGCGTCCTTTCCCAGCGGGGACACAGGAGATCGCCGTGGCACCAGGGCTGCCTCCTGGCACTGAATGGCACAGGTGCATCAACCACTGCCAGCTTCCTTCAGGGGCTGCCCTGGGCACCATTTGCCGGCAGAGAACCTCTTCTCTCCTAGCAGGGCGGTGGGGTCGGTCTTGCAGTATTCAGGGTCCGCCCTGTCTCCACATCATTAAAGCACAAAGGAAGCTGCCAGGGGCTGCTGGTATTTACTGCCCTGCTGGCTTGAGGATGCTCAGAAGACAGACTGTCTGTCATCTTTTATTAGCGCACATGTATCTGTATTTGTATGTTTGTGTGCAAGAGGGCACTTGAATGTGTGTGACTAAGGAGGCCCAAGGGGGGGTGTCACGGTTTGAAATGTGAGTTGTCCCTCACAGGGGGACATGTGAGTGAATCCTTAGTTGTTTGGGAAGGTCATGGCACCTTTTGGAGGTGGAGCCTTGCTGGAAGAAGGTAGTCACAAGGGGTGGGCCTTGAGTAGATTTGCCCCTCTGTCTGGGAGAAGTCAGCTGTGGCAATTATGTGCCTCTCCACCTGATCCAGGCCACCTCCAGCTTCTGCCAGCCAGCCAGGCCTTTCCTGCCGTAATGGACCGCGTCTCCCCTCTGCAACAGTAAGCCAAATAAATCTTCCTTTCTCCCTTTAAGTTGCTTGAGTTTGAGTATTGTCTCACAGCAACAGGGAAGAGTTATATTGGGTAACGAGAAGGTGACACGGAGTCATCCTGGATTGCTCCATCTCCTTATTGGTTTGCTTTGGGGTTTCCCAGGCTCCACCTTCCAGGGCTGAATTATAAGGCCACCACCACATCTTCCTGGCATTTTTACATAAGATTTGGGGATCTGAATTCAGGTCCGTTTGCTTTCAAGGCAGAGACTTGAGCCCCTGATCCATCTCCCTAGCTCGGTGTGTCATCTTTGCCTTGTTCCTGGGACCTGCTCCAAGAAGTGCAACGTAATCCCCCAAGGAATGAGGAAAACTAAACGCGACCTTGGCCTGCTGCTGCTGCTGCTGTGAGGTCCCAGGTCTTCTCACTTTCTAGAAGTTGATTCTGTGTGTATGTAGGACCACAGAACACGAGCACGGGGGAAAGGGGTGTTGTGGTCAGAATCTGAAATGTCCCCACAGGCTCGTGTTTTGAATTTTTGTTCCCCAGCTGGTGGAATTTTAGGGGGAGCTTTGGACTTTCAAGAAAGGGGGAGGGGGCTCACTGCTGGAAGTAGATTAGTAGGAGGGGGTCACAGAAGGTGCTCCCTGGCCCCAAGTTCTGATCTTGTCTGCTTCCTGGTCTGCCACCATGTGAACTGTTTCTACTTCACACGTTCTGCCACTGCCATGGCGGGAGGGGCTCTATGCTGCCTTCCTCCTGTTGCAGGCAGAAACCTGTGGCACTGTAAGCCAAAGAACCTTCCCTCCTGTAAGCTGGTTTTCAGGTATTTTGGTCATTATGATTAAAAGTAATTACCTTTTCTTTCCATTGATGGGTCTGTGTGCCCAGTGTAGCTGGGAATGTCCACATTGAGTCTCAAAATGGTCCTTAAGAACCAACTGGCACAGTTTTCTCACTTTCTCCAATGGGGCTATCCAGACACTCAACATGGCCATTTTGCAAAAGGTGGCTTTCTGCCCCTGGGGACTATGGACAAAGGGTAGGGCCCTAAGGGGGAAGGAAAGATATGTGGGTGCAGGTTGCAGGTACTTGCTTCTTGACCATCCTTGCTGCTCTTCCTGTGCCTGGATTTGGCTGGATTTCCTTGGGAGTACTCTAGCCCTGGACTCACCAGAGAGTAGGCTGGCGTCTGCTGGGTGAGCCCTCTGCCTCTGAGGGACGCTGGCCAGGGGATGCGTGCCTCGTGCTTATAGTCCAGTGCAAGGCCTGTTTATGTATTTATTATCTATCTATTCTTCAATATTTTGCTTACTTATTCTTGTGTGTATGTGCATGTTTGTGTGGATATTGGTGCACATGTGTGTGTTCATGCATGTATGCGTGCACATGTGAACGTATGTGCACATGTGTGTGCATGTGTGCACATGCTTATGTCTGGCACATGTGCACACACGTGTGCATTGTGTTTGCATGTATGTTTATGTGTGTGCATTCATAAGTGGATGTGTGATGTGTGTTCCTGTGTGCTGAAAGAACACCTCAGATGTCCTTCCTTAGGTACTGTCCGTCTTGCAGTTGGGAGACAGGACTTCTGAGCTTGCCAAGTAGGCTAGGCTGGCTGCCAGTGAGCTCCAGAGATGCACTGGTCTCTATGTGCCCCCCAGCACTGGGATTATACCCAGCTTTTTGATGTGTGTGTGTGTGTGTGTGTGTGTGTGTGTGTGTGTGTGTATTCTGGCGCTCAAACTCAGGTCCTCAGCATAAGACAGACACCTTGCTGACCACTGCTTCCCAGCTTTTTTCAGCCTTTTTCTTGGCTCAGAGTCTGAGACCCAGGACCCTGAGCATGCTAAGCATGTGTTCTCCACCTGACCACAGCCTGTGCCAAATCATTGGCTCTCAGCAGGTCCTCTGCCAAACCATACCATAGCCATACATTGCCTCTTGTCTTTGGAAACTTGTCTTGATTTCTAAGTCGCTCTGTCACTCAGATTCATTTTTCTTTTCTTAGCTATCTCATATACTTAAATATTATGCACTGTCTGGAAGATGACTATTACTGATGATGTTTGCAGGAACCAAGGGAGAAAGTGCTAACATTTCTTGATCTAGTTTTTAATGCTTTGGAATCTCCTCCACAATTTAACAATTGTTAGTGAGCAGGGTATAAAGAAGCCCTGTGGGCTTTTAGATGTGTTTAAGTAGCATGTTACAGAAGGATCGTCAGTGTGCTGTCAATTCGTGTCCGAGCACATTATTTGTTAGGCACTACGTAATTAGCGGTTAGTTTGCTTAAGACAGTTCTTCCAGGGGCTAGAGAGGTGGCTCAGGGGTTAAGCCTTTGCCTCGCAGGCGGAAGGTCCCGAGTCGGATCCTAGACCCCATGTATAGGCGCCAGGCAGAATCGGGGGCGGCCTGCGCTTCTGGCCCTGGTAGGGCAGAGCCTATGAATCCCGGGGCAAAGTAAACAAGGAGGAGGCAGAGGCGGTCCATAGTGGTTTCCTAATTCGCCCATGGTTCTACACACACACATACACACACACACACACACACACACACACACACACACGCACGCACACTTGAATAAATAAAAAAAATTTAAAAAAAAAAGATAGTTCTTCCAGGGGTCACATGTGACCAATCTCATTCACCCTTCTGACATTCCTGGGAGCTAAACCTTGTGCTCCAGAGATACCAAGTGTGTCTTACATACCAAGTGACATACCAGAAAAAGGTAAAAATGCCAGGAAAATGAAAGCTCGTGGCGCAAGCTTTTTCCTGAGCTCATGAATTGTTCTGAGGATACTTGCACTTTCCCTTGGTATCCTGTATCTAATAAATTCGTGGGTTGTGGGTTTTCTTCTAAGATGAACTTGAACTAGATTCTTCTTCCTGTTTTTAAGGCTAGAGTTTAATGAGACCTGGTGCACTCTGAACGCCTGAAAACAGGAGGGAGGCAAATCAATCTTGGATCTATGGCCCAATCTCCATAAGGCCAGAGGCATCCGCGAAGTCGCCTTTGAAGGAATACGCTGAGCAAAAACGAAAGCTTCATGTGGAATGAAATGAACCTAGAGCAAGTGCTGAAACAGAGGCCGGAGCTGGGGATGCTACGACACTTCTTGGGTCCCCTCCTGGCCCAATGCCTTTCCATCTTCCCACACCCCCTCTTCATCGGGAGAGTGGAGGTGTCTCCATAGATGGTGGAGAGATCATTGTAGAGACCGTAGGAGTGGAAGGCTCTGCTTTAAGTCTGTTCCTGTTTCTTTTCTCTTTCCACTCCCATTTCTGATCCTTTTCATTCTTCCATGATGCCGTCCTTTGTTTTTTTTTAATTTATTTTTTCCACTCATACAAACCTAATAGGTACCCAGGTCCCCTCCCTCCCTCCCTGGATCCCCTTGCTCCCTCTCACCTTTTCCCCTTCCTTCCTCCCTCCCTTCCTTTCTCCCAGTATCCCCCCCCCCAATCCCTGGAGCATCCTTTAGTGTGCATGTCAAACTTCCCTCTGGATCCTTCACTCTAATGAGGTGTAAGGACTCAGTAGCATTGCCTAAAGCTCTTTCTTGTGTTCCCCTTTAGTATAGGAATACTATTGTGGCTGTTAATCCCTTGCCTCTAAGGACCCTAGTGCCTGTAATCCATGCTAGATTTTGGGGGGTCAATGATATGTCAGTCATGCAAAGTCCTATTATGATTACTTCGGCCCTAACTTGTGTGGAGCATCTTGCATATCATTGCTCCTCTCCATCTTTAGGCTATTACAATCTTACTGCCTCCTCTTCTGCAAATTTCCCTGAGCTTTAGGATGGGGAGAGATTAGGCTGGCCTGGTTCCAGGTGATTAATGTAGGGTCTCTGATGTTCGGAATTATGGTTTGTTGTTTTTTTCCCCCCAGTTTTGTTGTTTCTGCACCGCCCTTGGCTCCATCCTGATAAAGCCAGAGATAAAAGGCTGTTAAAACAGAGTCATACTGGGGGCTGGAGAGGTGGCTCAGGGTTAAGCCTCTGCCTTGCAGGGGGAAGGTCCTGAGTTCGGATCCTAGACCCCACGTATAGATGCCGGGCAAAAGCGGGGGCGGTCTGCGGTTCTGGTCCTGGGGGGCGAAGCCTGTGAATCCTGGGGCAGAGTAAACAAGGAGGAGGTGGAGGCGTCCATGGTGGTTCCTGAATTCGCCTGTGGTTCTACACACACACACACACACACACACACACACACACACACACACACACACACGCGCGCACGCGCGCACGCACGCATGTGTGCACACACGCACAATTGAATAAATAAAAAAAAATAGAGTCATACTATAAGAGGTGGGGTGGGGTGGGGGTGAGGGGTTGGGGGCTGGAGGGTGGTCAGTCTCCCATTTGCAGGATGGTGACCATCTATCTGCCAGACTCTATGCCCTCCCTGACTGGTGAGATCAAACCCCATCAGTTGCAAGTGACCAGGAAGGAAAGTCTGTGAGCTTAATCAGATGTCTCACTATTCACTTGCAGAGGCCGGCCTTTGTAAATGCAACTCCCTGCAGATCTAACCACCAGAATCTAATTTGCCTATGCAAAATAAGCAGAATGTTGAGCCTATTGGAGAGCTATAAGCAGGGTGGGTGGAGATACTGAGTTTGCTGCTCTCCCTTGCCTGGTTAAACCTATGCTGTTGCATGAACAGTCTTTTCTCTGTTTGTCAAATATAGCTCCGTGGTTACCAAATATCACAGAGTCACTGTTCAGGGGCCCAGATGTTGCTGAAACAACTGTCCCAGTGTTGCAGGGTTCTTGTGTTCAGAGTTGAAGATTGAAACCAGAGTACATGTAGAGGAGTAAGGTAGAGTTTATTAGAGGAGAGAAAGGCTGGAATTCACGGACTCCAGACATGGAGTGTCATGAGGGGCAGGCGCCAAAGATGGCTGCCAGGGGCAGGCATATTTATACACTTTGATAAACAGGAAAAAGGCTTTTTTCCATTGGTTAGGGAAGCCTGGGGAAAATGGCTTTTCTTCATTGTTTAGCTCACATTGGGGCCCAACCTAGTTGATTTGGGGCCCACCTGGGACTAGAGATCAAGTTGTTTCCTTGCGGGTTTAGGATGTTTGATAAAGAGAACTCATCTCCATATTCTTTCATTGGGAAGTTGACCATTTTATCTCTGGGAGGATGGAGTCAGTTCCTCAGCAGGGGTGTTCCTTCAGGGTGATCCCAGTATTGGGGGATGACCTTCTGGAATTTCAAAGACCTTGAGGGACCATCCCAGCATAGCTGTTCTAAACCTGCCTGAATGCTAAGTGGCAGAACCCGGTGGAATAATCTGACATGACCAGTCAGGCCGGAGAAGTCCTCGTTGGGATTTGGACTCCACAAAGTACAGCGATAAAGCTACAAATAGAAAGTGCCAGTATCTGTGGCCCCAGCTCTGGGGACAATCTTTCCACGTAAGCATGGAGCTGTGGCTGCACGTCAACATCTGAGGTAGAAGTTCCAAAAAGGGAATCAGAAGATGACTTTGGATGTCTGAAGTGAGCTGGAAGGGCCAGAGTTGTGACCCGAAGGACGGCGGCTCACCTGCCACTGTCACAGTAAAGCGTCCGCTCGCTCTCTCAGGTGCATCTTTGCAATCATGAAACACACAACGCAGTTCCTCGAGTACTCACACAACTGTCCTACGATGAAAGCAGGGCCTGTTGTCACACAGGGCTGTGGCCCTGATGCCTTACCCATGTGTGGCCTGGCCCTCTCCCAGTGCCTGGCTCCAGAGTCTGGAGCATTTGGGTCCTCTCGGCCCCCACTTCTCTCCAGGCAGCACATTCTTTTCTTGCCACTCTGGGTTCACACTGGTCGGTCTCCCTGGGGTCGCTCACCACGGTTTCCTCAATAGAGTTGCATCCATTCCGCTGCCAGTGTCTTTCTAAGGCAGGATCAGAGCAGCCATGCTGGGATGGTCCCTCAAGGTCTTTGAAATTCCCGAAGGCCATCTCACTGCTGGGATCACCCTGAAGGAACACCCCTGCTGAGGAACTGACTCCATCCTCCCAGAGATAAGATGGCCAACTCCCTATGAAAGGATTATGGAGATGAGCTCTCCATATCCAACAGACAACTTGATTCCCAGCCCGATGTAGGCCCAAGATCAACTGGGTTGGGCCCCAGTGGGAGCTAACCAACAAGAAAAAGCCAGTTTCCCAGGCTTGCCTAGGTGTACAAATATGCCTGACCCTAGCAGCCATCTTGCCCCTTATGGCACTATCTAGTTCCTTGCTCCTCATGGATTCCAAGCCTGGGGTCCATGAGTTCTCCGGCGCCGCCCCTCATGGCGCTTCGCATCCGGAGTCCATGAGTTCCAGCCTTTCCTTTAACAAACTCTACCTTAATCCTCTAGGCGTGTCCTGGTTTCAATCCTGATTCCAATCACAAGAACCCTGCAACATTTCCAGGATGCCCTTGTGCTGTCCACTGGGCACTAGGGTGGATCCACCCTTGGTAGATGGGCAGTTTCACGTGAAGAGTCACAGATTCTCCACCTTTCCTCTATCTCAGCTGTGACAGGCAGGGCTTTCTTGCTTCCCTCGCTTGCTTTGCTTGAGCGCTCCTGTTTCTCTACTCACAGATCAAACAATCGTCTGCCGTAGTTCCTTGATTGAGGTATTCCTCTCATTTTACAGTTTACCTCTCTTACCTCCCCTACATTTTCTTGCCTCTTCGACCTCCCTCCCTCTCTCCCTCCTTCTCTCTCTTTATTCTTTCATGATTTTCTTCTTTCTTCTTTTTTATTTAGTGTCCCTTTTTTTTCTTCTCCTTTTCTTTTCTTTCTTTTCTTTCTTTCTTCGTTTCTTTCTTTCTGTCTTTCTTCTTTCTTTCTATACTCTCTCTCTTGCTCTCTCTCTCTCTCTTTCTTCCTTCCTTCCTTCCTTTCTCTCTCTCTCTCTCTCTTTCTTTCTCTCTCTCTCTTCTTCTTTCTCATGTTCCGCTAGGCAGGCAGCCACCAAGCCCCCATGATCCTCTTGTCTCTACCTCCCCCCCCAACTTGCCAAGGTTATAAGCAAGTGGGCTGGACAGTGCCTGCTAGTGGGTGCTGGAAGCCAGTCAGGTCCTGGTGCTCCTGAGCAAGTCTCCCCTCTCCCTGCCTCACTGTCTCCCCAGCCTTCTCCTTCTTCGACCTTCTAATACTGGTGTCCACAGAGCCGCTTAGTGCATGTCCTGGGTGGGCACTGTTGTGGCAATGGTTTTAGTTTGGTGGCAGGACCTGGATGCGAAACCACTTAAAGGAGAGAATGACTCCCCTCTTTTCCCAGACCCCCCACTCACAAATGTGTTGGGACAGACCATTTCAGACTCTCACCGAATAAATGTCTCTAGACCAGGAGTCCCAGTCTCCAGCTGTTTCTACAAACCTATTGGCTAGAAGTTATAGCACCTACGTCCTAATTCCGTAAGACTTTCTATGTTTAGCCAGACAACATGACAGTCCATTAGTCAAGGCTCGTCAGAATCCCCTCCTCTTGCTGGAAACCAAATAAGATCAGTTTACTTTTAGTCGCTCTTACATCCAGTTTGACCACATTTGGAAAAAAAAACATGGCTATTTATACATGAAATCACTTTGCTTTCTGACAAAGCTTGAGGTGCCCTTAAAAAATAATTGATTAATAGATAGGAACACCTTTCTCCGGCTCTGTGATTAAAATAATTTAAATGTTAATATCGTTTCCTTTCTAAATATGTTCACTGAGAGTCAAGGGAGTCTGGCTTTGTTAATTCATGTTTTCATTTTAATAAACGTAGAATATTTTCCAATGCTGCTGGAGCCACACAGCTCCTTAACTGACTGTTGGGTGTATAAATAGAGTGTTATCTTGAAAATAATTTCAATTGGGTGACTAATCTAATGACTCCTCACTCACCAGGTCGATTTTGCTCTATCTCAGAGGCAGCTGAGGACAGGGGTCAAATCCTGTTGTTAGCTACCACCCTGACTTTCTTTCTAGTGTCTTCTCACCCAGGCCGCTCACCTGAAGGTCTGGCTCACTTCCTGTTTCCGTGGTTAACACACACCTGAGGCAGGAGGCGATTAACCTCTAGGTTTTCTCTGAAAAGATTCATAGGGCACGCTGAGGTGAGTCCCGAGTGGTTCCAGAATGCCCACCCAACCCAGTGGAGCTTGAGCCATCTGGCCTTAGACACAGCAATTTTATCTCAGTGTCTAAAGGTTGACAGAGTAGCTTTTGACTGAGATCTTCCGTTTAAAGTTCTTCTCAGTTACATCTTCAAAGAGGTTTCAGTAGATGATTGACAACTTGCTTGCTTCAGCCCCCTGCGATAACTGGACTGTGATGCTTCCTTTGACCTTGTGACCCTGAGCTCCTTTGGAGGCTAGGCCTTAGCCGTGGGCCTCCACAACCTCTCGGCATCCCCAGTCTTGTGTATCAGCTCACCTTTCATCTTATGACCAGGGTGATGCTTAATCTCTCTGTGTCCAGTAGCAGGGCCGAGGACACAGACCAGCCACACTGCATGTACATCCTCTGCTTTAGTTGTCACTGCAAACCCACCAGGACCCCCTGCCCCCTCTTCTGTTCACAGAAGAGGAAACAAGTCTATAATACAAGCAGCCCACAAGGATTGCTGGCGGGAGGTGGCACTGTCTAATCCCGGGGTCCCACAAACATCTCCTTCTTTTTTATTTATAAGACTCAGAATGGCAAAAAAAAAAAAAAAGAGAGAATCAAATATGCATGAGTTTATTTGCCTACAGATTTAGTTACTTTGCTGCTCTGACCAGACACCTGCTAAAGATGCAACTTAAGAGGGGAGAGACTTATCTTGGTTCATGGCTGGGGGGGGGTCTGCCCATGGTGACGGGCAGCATCGTGGCAGAAGCTCCTTCACATCCTGGTTTTGGAGGGTGGGGGAGGTGAATGGGCGGGTGGGTGGGGAATCCTGGAAACAGGACAGAAATGCTGTTGCTTGACTGTTTCTCTGTTTTCCTTTGTTCTGGTCTGTTCCCAAGCCTTGGCTTGGTGCTTTCTATGTGAGGGGTGGGGCCTTCCGCTTCAGTTATTCCCTCCAGAAACACCCAAAGGTGAGCTTTGATGCGGTAGGCATTGCTAAACTCTAGGACAGCTCACAGTTGAAACAAACTATCACACTTACTTCTCATTGGATCTTGGGCTGGACCAGAATCTATATGTGTGTGTGTGTGTGTGTGTGTGTGTGTGTGTGTGTGTGTGCATGCGCAAGTACACACACCCATGTAGACACGTAATGGCCAAATGAGGACTCCAGGCACCCTGCTCTATCACTCTCCTCCTTATTCCGTTTGAAGCAGAGTCTCTTACTGAACCTGCAGCTAGGCCCAGTGAGCCTCCTGTTTTTGTTAGCACCCCTAACCCCATGTAGCACTGGAGTTACAGGTGAGTGTGTGACCATGCTCAGCTTTTAATGTGTGTTCTCAGGATTTGAACTAAAGCCCACAAGTTTTTACCTGCTGAGCCACCTTCCTAGACCTACATGTCATACATTTGAATAACAAAATTATTTATAACAGTCAAAAGTCAGAAATAAAGCAAATGCCCATGAGGTGATGATGAATTGAGGCACCATACAATGGAAAACTTATTCATTCACAAAAAGTCAGTGAAATAATGGTATGGCCGGATATTGGAGGCTTTGGGGCGAGTAGAAGTCACAATGTGCCAGAGATTATACTACCGTATTTGTATGTGAAGAACAGAAGAGGCAAATCTATTGAGAAAGAAATGAGATTGGTATGTCCCACTTACAGCAAATTTCCGAAGCCCCTGGTTTATGGGCCAACACATAGTAGGTCCTCAATAGAAACCTAAGGGTAGAGCCATGATTTCTAGAAGTGGAAGTCTGTTACTTTTCTCATTTCTGTGCTCATCTGGGTCTCTTTCTCTTCCCTTTTTGATTCAGTGTGAGCCCTCAGTCTGTGGGATGTAGCGCCCACGATGGGGTGGCGGTGTCTTCCTTGCTCAGGAAGCCTCTCTAGAAATGTCTCACAGACAAGCCCATAGGTGGGCCTGGCTGATGCCCTGCATTCTTCTTTGTTGTTGTTGTTGTGTGTGTGCATATATACATGTGCTCGTGCACACATGTGTGCATGTGTATGTGTGGATATGTGTGTGTATGTATGCATGTATATATGTATGTGTGTTTTGTGTGAACCATAGGGCACTTGAGTGTGTGTGCCTGTGGAGGCCCAAGAGTAACATCAGGAATGATCCTGAAATGCTCTACCTCTTTATTGCTTTGCTCTGAGGTTTCCCGGCTCTGTCTTCTGCAGCTGGAATTCTGCCTTCATATCTGCCCATCATTTTTACTTGGGATCTGTGAGGTGAAGGCTTTTGCCCTTGAGCCATCTCCTAGCTCTCTACATGTTTCTTAACCCAGTAAGGTCAGGCATCATGTGATTGAAGGGATGATGTGGTCTAGCTGGGACTGGGTCTCAGCATCCTATACATGGTTAAAATCCTGCCCCAACACACACAGGGGTGGTGGACTTGGCAGAGGGTGTCCTGCTGATCACAGAGCTTGAGCAGCATATGCTGACAGGGTGTCTGGCTCTGAATAAACATTTCTTTTTTAGCACTCCTCCCTAATTCCTGCCCTCCTTGGGTTACCATTAGTTTCTTGGGAAAATAATCTGTGGGTCCCAGGATGGTGAGTCAGGCCAGGCACCCGGTTATTTTCTGGGCAGTGGCAGGTCTCTGGGTCCCATCCTGTTAGGACCCGGCTCCTTCCACCTCCCAGTGCCCACGCCAGCCTTCTGCTCCTCCTCTCCTGCCACCCTTGCCTCGGTGGTTGCCTGAGTAACCACAGAAATATTACCCCACGTGCTCCAGGAACAGAATGTCAGTGCACTTTACTATTGTTTAATCTAAAAACAAATGTGAAAATAACTCGAGCCTGGACGAAAGTCCTTTCTGGAACAGTCTCCTTGGACAAGACAGCCTCAGAGTCAGTGTGAAGTCAGGTTGAGCAACAGTATGTAGATTATTAAAGGTTTATTTATTCTTAAATTAGCAAGGTACTAATGGATTTGGGATTCTTGTCCAATAAGGGAGTGATAGAAATATGAGGCATAACTTCACTGAAAAATTAGGAATGTTTATATTTGCATATGAATAAACCCACGTGTGAATGTATGCACACACACACACACACACACACACTTTTAATGTGAATCTCTCAACTCCTGGATGTTATTGCACATTTCAGGACTTTATGATGAGTGGGTTGAAAAATAACATTTCCCTCTTGACCAAATTCATGTAGCCTGATTTGGGTAGCGGGTCTTTATAAATGTAATCAGTCATTTACTTCTGAACCATTGGAAAGCGGTGGGGGAGGGGGAGGGACGTCTTCGAAGGTGGAGCGGGGGAGGAGGCCGTGAGGGGGCGTTGGTATGGAGACGGTGTCAGACATCTGACTCACCACCCAAGGGGGCCATCAGCAATGGCCCAGGGCTGGGAAAGGCAGGTGAAGTGGGGGAGGCATGCGGCTGTGAGCGCCTGGATTTCAGGGTTCTGGCCATTGACACCATGGACTCAGAGTGGCAGGCCTGGAGAACTACAGAGTGAGGCGTTCGAGATGAACACTGAAGATTCCTTCCAATAACTCAGGTGTGCAATGAGAGTAAGGCACACACATTTCTACTTCTCCGCACAATGTGCCGGGGCAATGGGAAGGAAAAGGGATGACCATTTAGCTTTACTGGCTGAGGAGGGTGGGGGTCTTAGAGAAAGCATCCTTGTGGGTCATAACCAAACTTCTGAGTTTCATCTGAAGTTTTGAAGAGTTAAGCTGGCACATGTAGAAACACCCCAAGGACCTGGAGCTCTGTCGTCTTGCTCCAGAGAGGAGAAAGGCTTGCTCCATGCACAGAGAGACGCTGGCTCAGAAAGAGGCAAGGGGCGAGGGGCAGAGACAAGGGAGGCAGACAATGGCACTCTGGGAAGATGCCAAGTCAGAGGTCAGTGTGCAATTCCTGGAGGCATGGAGGGCAGAGGGCATCTAAGTCTTAAGTTGTTCACCGGAGTGCTGTGTCCTCATTCCCACTCTTCACCCACATTTCTGCGAGAGCTGTAACTTCCCAGGAGTGGGTCTCAAGATAAATCCAGCTGTGGCGGAGGGTGCACGTCATTTCAGGAGGTCTGGGGCTGAAGGCCAGAGGTCCCAGCACAGTCTCTGGTTGTCATTTGGAGGGCTGAAGAAGCTGGATTCTCATGTGGCTGCAGAGAAGAACTTACCAGTGGTAGGGAGGGAAGGAGGGAAGGAGGGAAGGAGGAAAGGAGGAAAAGAGGAAAAGAGAGAAGAAGGGAAGAAGGGGAGGAGGAAAAGAGGAAAGAAGGAAAGGGAAGAGGGAGAGAGGAAGACAGGAAGGGAAGGAAGAAGAGAGGGAGGGAGAAAGTTTTTCTCTTATACATTTCTTTTTTTCTGGTCTGCTTCTGGAAGGTACCACCAATATTTAGGGTTAGTTGTTGTATTTCTATTATTTATTATTTATTCAATTGTGCGTGTATGCGTGTGTGCATGTGTGTGTATGTATGTGTGTGTATGTATGTGTGTGTATGTATATGTGTGTATATATGTGTGTATGTGTAGAACCACTGGCGAATTCGGGAACTACCATGGACCGCCTCCACCTCCTCCTTGTTTACTCTGCCCCGGGATTCACAGGTTCCGCCCTACCAGGACCAGAAACGCAGGCCGCCCCCGCTTCCGCCCGGTGTCTATACGTGGGGTCTAGGATCCGAACTCAGGACCTTCCACCTGCAAGGCAGAGGCTTAACCCCTGAGCCACCTCTCCAGCCCCAGTGTTGTATTTCAAATATATTAATCAGTAGTTCCTTTCGGTGTCTCCTGCTGCTTGGCTCTCTTTGCCTCCACGATGGCTGCAGTGCCCCAAGTCACTCCAGCTTCGGCTGCCTGTCATGCCGTTTCTGCCCTAGTGGACCGTGTCTCTTCTGGAACCAAAAGTCAAGTGAATCTCCCTTTCTCCCTCACGTTGCTTGAGCCTGAGTGTGTTCTCACGGCAGCAGTAGGAGTTACTGCACAGATAGGATTAAGGAATAGCCCTTAATTTGCAAGTTTGTGCAAATCATGGGCAAGTGGTCCTGGTGAGTGGGAGCTGGTCGCTAGGGTCCAGCAAAAGTGCCTGTGGGATTTGGACATGCACACTGGGCAAAGAAGGCAGAGAAGGAGGAGTGCCAAGACTAACCAGAGCATTCCAAGGGGTTCCAGAGAGGCCTGCAGAGTGGAGGCACCCAGAAAAGACTGTCACCATCACCTTGCTTGTTGGCTTGAGTGACTTACCTAACGATGCACAGGGACATTTGCAAGGCTGACTTTGGGGTGCGTCTTTGAGGGTGTTCTCAGGAAGGATTTACTAACGGGGGAAGACCTGCCCCGAATGCAGATTGCAGCATCCCACGGACTGTGGGAGAAGAAAAAGGAGAGAGGCAGATGTGAGCAGGCAGCCCCCGGCTCCTGCCGCCACAACTCTCCCCACCCGAAGGGATTGTCTTCTACTGTGAGTGCTTTTCCCTTCCGTTGCCTCTCATCAGGTCCCTGGAAGAGAAACAAATAGGTAAGAGACAATCAGCCACACCTGGACAGCTTGAGGCTCAGGGCCAAGCTTGGCACATTGTTAGGCACCATCCGGCTCAGAAGGATGGTGCGGCTTGGAAGGGGGTGTTCAGGACAGGACCTAGAAGCAGGGCCCAGGGGTAGTGCTCAGTGATCTTGAATTTCAACCAATGATATGTTCTCAAGTCTGTGTATAGGCGCGTTTCTTGCTTGTAGCTAAGATCTGTGTGGTCATTACAGGTACAGGGCCCGTGTACAGTTTCTCAAACGTTGGGCTTTTTATTGGTGTTAGTCTTGGGTGCCTCTCGGTACGTGGAAATAAAGAGGAATTTTTCTTTTCTAGCTAAAGATACACTGAAGAGATTAAAGTTGATGAGCAGATAATCAAAATGCATTAAAGAGTATGCAAATGGAGTAGAGACTGGAAAAAGAAATAAAAAGGAAGCCAGAACTGTACGTAGCCTTGGACGTTGTCCTTTATGCTCTGCTAAGAGCAAAATGGCAATTCTCACAGATGGAAAGATAGAAAGAGTATGAAATTGAAATTAATTGGTAGAATAAACCACTTTCTAGGACATAGATGCACATGGGGGTATGACAGGGACAGAAGTGGGGCAAGTGGCTGGGAGAAGTACAGAGACATGGTGGAAGTACGCGCATGAGAGTGGGCAGCTTTGAGGTCTGTTCACAGTTGGTTAATAGAAGTTAGCAGATAAAGCGAGAAGCATAAAGCCAAGTTCATAAAGGGAAATTGGAAGGGGCTGAATGCTTTAGTCACAAGGTGTCTACAAGATGCTGGGGGTGAGGGAGGGCGATAACACCTTTGGGTCTTCACAGGTACACATACTCAAATGTCCTCTGATGCATGCTTGCGCATGCACACACACATACACACACACACACACACACACACACACACACACATACACACATTAGAACAATAGAGGCTGGGGTGCGGCTCAGTTGGCTGAACTCTTGTTTAGCATGCACAAAACACTGACTTCTGTCCTGTTGTGGTCTGAATGTCCCCTGCAGACTGTTTGAATCTGTAGTTGGTGTTCATGTTTGGGGAGATTGTGGCCCCGTTAGGAAGTAGAGACCAGTTGCAGGAAGGTCCGTCACAGGGGTCGACCCTGAGGTTTGGCGGCCCGGCCCCACCGCCTCTTAGTTTGCTCTCACTCTCTCTACCCCAGGATGACTGTGATAACCTGGTCTGGACTCCTGCTTCCAGCCGCAGCTTCTGCTGTGAGACTCTTGCCACACTGAACTGTATCCTCTGTGCAGCCATAAGCCAAATAAATCTCACTTTCTCCCCTAAGGTGAGTCCGAATGTTGTCTCACAGGTGGGAGGATCAGAAGTTCAAGGACATAGTGAGCTTGAGGTCAACTTGGATGCAGAAGATCCTGTCTCAAAAAAAGGATGTAGGATAAAGTATTGGACCAGCAAGATGGGTCAGTGAATGAAGGTACCTGTGGACAAATCTGAGTTCCATTCCCAGAGCCCACATGCTAGGAGGAGAGAGGTAACTTCTGAAGGTTCTCCTATGATCTCCAGAGGCACAGTTCTCTCTCTCTCTCTCTCTCTCTCTCTCTCTCTCTCTCTCTCTCTCTCTCTCTCTCAGTAAAATGTCTTAGAATATTTTTTATTGTTAACTAGAACTCTGACTTGAAATGTTACTGTTTTGAGACATTCAAGGCCTGTTTACTTCTTGGCCTATCTATCCAGGTTCTGGTGGAAACCAGCATTAAGTGGTCTTTGTTTTGGAGGTCTACATGGAAACCTCAGAGGGGAGATGCTGAGTCACACAAATCCACAACTTATGGAGAATTGTCATTTTAAGTGCTGAGCGCGCCCCGCTTCCATTTCAGAGAGTCTATAAGGGTAAACTTTGGCTTTTAACAAAGATAGTCAGTTACATATTTATAAGAAGAATGATCTAGAAGTTTCCAGACTGGTGCACTTAATCTTCACGTTGGGAAGAAGTTGGACAGAAACAGTTAAGAAGGCATTCGGTGAGTGCTTTAATGAGGCCGGCAGCACACGCAGTGGCCAGGAAATGAACAGGTGATACCCTTGCTGGCTGGCAGGATGGCCAATCAGCTGACTGGGAGGGAGGAGCAGACAGGAGCTCTCCTGACCCCAGGAAAGAGTTAACAGAATGCTCAGAGAGACTGCAGAAAGCATTCCCCAGTTAAGAGGGAAAACCAGGTGATGCAGAAGGAAGTAGTAACTGAAGGTTCTAGAAACAGTGGTCAAGGAGTCTTCCTGGACAGGATTCCTAAGCTGTGGAATGACAGTTGTGTGACCATCTGAGAGACTATCCCACTCAGAGGGAGCGCCGAGAGGGTGACACTAGCCTGCTTGGAAAGGCCACCAGTGCTCTGAAACGCTTGAACTAAGGGGAGCTGTGGTGATGATGAGAAGGGTCCAGGCACGCAGGCCCTTGGAAGTGGGTGATGGTTGGCGTGGTTTCTATTCAAGGGTAAGGTCAAAGGAAAGGTGAGGAGTGGGCTAGAGGTGGCTAGGGGAAGCAGAAGAAATTGCTATGGCACGGGGGGAGGGGAGAAGGGGACTTTGACAGCTTTGGGGTCTATTTTTTTAAATTTATTTTTACCCAATCATATAAGCTCAATAGATACTCTGGTCCTCTCCCTCCCTCCACCCCTCCCCAGTTCCCCTTGCACCCTCCCCCCTCCCCTTCTTTGCACCCCTCTCCTAGCCCCTTCCCCTTCCCCCTCCCATCCCCTGGGGCATCCCCCTATGTGAACGTCAAACTTCCCTCTGAATCCTCCACTCCAGTGAGGAGTAAGGACTCAGTGGCATAGCCCAGAACTCCTCCCCACCCCATTCCCCCTTAGTATGGGAACACTATTATGGCTATTAATCAGCTTTGGGGTCTATTAACAGCTGGTTAATAGAAGTTAGCAAGGGAAGAAGGTTAGTCCAACCAAGCATGCCACCTGGGTCTTTGGTCTGACCCAGAACTTTCCATGAAATGAACTGGGGAAGACTTTGGAATAAGAGGTGTGGGGAAGGGATGGGATGGGGTGGGGTTCAGTCATGTCCCAGAGATTTGCCCGTTCATCTGAGAATTGAGGAAGAAGTCAGACTTATTCTGGAGGGGGGGTGAGAGGGAGGTTGACATGAGGATGAACCATGAGTCTCAACAGAGCGATGCTGTTTGAACAGTCTCAAGTGGGGCCTCATGATTTGTCTCACAGGAGGTTAGAAATAACAGCAGGTGAGTGGATGGTCTGGCCCGGCTGCGTCAGCCGCTTGCTCTTAGGTCCCCACAGGCTGAGCTTCAAAATCTCCTTTCAGCTGCTGCTTCTCTGAATTTTCCATAGAGTTCCTGAACCTACCTTTAGAATGTTTGTATCTTTTTCACCTGTTTTGTTGTTCAGAGGATTCACTGCCTTAGTTGAAGCTGTGTGTGTGGGGGGGTGCTAACCATATCGTCATCCCCTCCATTGCTACCACCTAGCTCAGTGCCTAGTAATTAGCTGGACTTCAGGCAACTGTTTTTGCAGAAGCAAATTATTAATAAGAAATTTCTGTAAGACAAGACGAGAACTTCCCTGTTGTCATGGTTTGAACTGTGTCCCCCACAGTCTCATATGTTTGGGAAGGTCATGGTACCTTTAGAAGGTGGTGGAGTTTTGCTGGAGGAAGGTAGTAAGAAGGTTTGGGCCTTGAGGTGGCTGTCTTGCAGTTCTCAGCCTTCTGAATAGGTGTGACTTAGCCTGCCACCAGCTTCTGCCACCAGACATGCTGCTTCTACCTTGAAAGACTGTATCTCCCTCTGGGACCATAAGCTGAATAAATCTCCTTTTCTCCCTTACGTTGCTTGACTTTGGGTGTTATCTCAGAGCGACAGAAAGAGTAACTAATACGTCCCTCCAGCAAAATCCACTAGTAGGGGAAAATATTTCCAAGGATCTGGAGATTTCATGACTAAATGAAAGTAGGATTTAAGAGCCCTCCTAAGGCCCCTGTGAAACTACTCACACACTCCTTCACACACTTGTGAAAACACTCATGCACATACTCGCTCACACTCCTTCACACGCTCATGCACACACTCATGCACACACGTGCTCACACACTCCTTCACACACATGCACACCCTCGCTCACACTCCTTCACACGCTCATGCACACACTCATGCACACACGTGCTCACACACTCCTTCACATACTCCTTCACACACATGCCCACACTCGTTCACACTCCTTCACATACTCATGCATATGCTCATGCACACACGTGATCACACACTCCTTCACACGCTCATGCACACACTCATTCACACATGCACACATTCATTCAGTCATGCACACCCTTGTTCACAGTCATGCACACACTCGTTCACACACTCATGCACAGTTTATGCACACACTCACACACACCCTTGTTCACACACTCACGCACACACTCCTTCACACGCTCATGCACACACACGCTCACACTCCTTCACACGCTCATGCACACACTCGTTCACACAGTCATGCACATCATTGTTCACACAGTCATGCACACACTCCTTCACACACTCACATACACCCTCGTTCACACACTCACGCACACACTCATGCACATGCTCATGCACACACTCATGCACACACTCCTTCACACACTCATGCACACGCTCATGCACACACTCGCTCACACAGTCATGCACACACAGGAGCACAGGCCTTGCTATTCCTAGGATGTTCCACCCTCTCTTTTGTTCTTGTATACAAGAATCTGCCTCTGCCTTGTCCCGTCCTGTGTCCTCTAATCACAAGGACCACCGCCATCCCTGATCAACCCGCCCCACTTGTCCCATGAAGCCTTTTCTGGGGCCCCCAGTCCCCTCGCTCTATGAGCTCTGCTATGAGTCTGCAAGGCAAGGCACGAATGACACTAGCAGACCCAGAAGCCAGACACTTCTTTCCTCGCTCTTTCTGTATTCCAGGAAGAGAGAAGAGCCAGGCAGAAACAATGCTGAAAGAATACTAAGTGCGTGAACACATGGATTGTTGGCAACTGTCAAACCTCCCGTGGGGCTTCGTCTACCTTTGCTGTCTCAGAACACAGCCTGGTTCAGGAGAGGTGTTGCTTTGGGAAAACACATTTCCATGGCTCAGTTACATGTCTTGTGGTGGCTCAGGGCGTCTGCTACCTGAAGGGCAAATATAGAATTCTGCCAAGGATTGTGACATAGAGCCCAGTGAAGCATATTGATCTCTAGATTACAGCTCCTGTTCTTTTTTTTTTTTTTAATTACTTTTCTTCAGTTTTTTTTAAATTTTTTTTATTATTATTTATTCAACTGTGTGCATATGTGTGTGTATGTGCGCGCGCGTGTGTCTGTGTGTGTGTGTCTGTGTATGTGTAGAACCATGGACGAATTCGTGAACCACCACGGACGCCTCCACCTCCTTCTGCCCCGGGATTCACAGGCTCCGCCCTACCAGGACCAGAAGCGCAGGCCGCCCCCGCTTCCGCCTGGCGTCTATACGTGGGATCTGGGATCCGAACTCAGAACCTTCTGCCTGCAAGGCGGAGGCTTAACCCCTGAGCCACCTCTCCAGCCCTACAGCTCCTGTTCTTAAACTCACCTTTGTCCACCTTTTGAAAATTTCATGGAGATCATGATATTCCACGAAAGATTATAAAAATCTTTCATATCCCAACATTTTGCTCCATATCTATGTATCTAGTTAACCATGTATCCAGCTAATCATGGTCAACTTCCTCCTGAATTTTCTTTTTGAAGAACTTCACAGCACTTAATGTATATATAACCTACCCTTCCTTCCAGTACCTCCTGGAACTCAGACAAATAAATGGTGTGAAACCAATATATAAGACATTGTGGTTTAAAAACACATTATATTGCATGTACAGACGTTCAGCATACATAACATCTGATCAAATAGGAACATGAAAACAGGGGCTGTTGTCTGTTAATTGCATTTTAAATGCTCCAACAAGTTCTGGTGGGCTTCCCTCTAAGGATTAACAAGGTAGAAGCTCCTCATTTGCTATTACATCATTGCAGATGTTACATCACCTTGCAGAAAGGTGAGTTAGTAGATGATTGTAGACATTCTTTGGACAAGCCCCTTAACCATAAGCCCACAGTATATAGTATGTTCTTATATCATGGGAGAAGACAAACTTAGTGGCCTCTGTCAGACACATGTGTTTTGCATAGATGGATTCAACCAACTGTGGATCAAAAGTAATTGGAAATGAATTGTTCTATACATATGTAGACATTTTCTTATTATTACCCAAACCATGTAGTGTAATAATCACCTACATATATTTCCATGCTAGTAGGGACCTTAAGGTGACCAGGGGGTAGAGGGTGATTTGTATTGGTGATGCGTGAGTAGCATATTGCTTATGTGAGGGGTCTGGTCATTGGTGAATTTGAGTCTCCTCAAGCTGTCTGGAATCCATCTTATGAACTATTTTATCATAGAAAGAAGTTAAGACAAAATCTACTGGTTTGTCTCCCAACACAAACCTGAGGAAACCACATCCTGTCCAAATCCCAAAGCTCAAGCACTCACATCTCATATGCAGGAACCCACAACATCATCGGCAATGAACATCTCCACAGCATCCCACCTCTCAGGAAATCACAGTTCCTCAGGAACCACATGTGGAGAACCAACATTTCAGGAACCCATATTTCAGGAACTCCTTCCTCTTCAGGAACCCACAGTTTAGGAACCACATCTTTTCAGAACCCTTCTCCTTCAGCACATTTAACTAGCAAACTCATTTGGGCTGGGCCACCGTCTTCTGAGAGGTTTAGCACTCCTTGGCTCCCTGTAGTGGCTCGTACCTCATGAACGTTGACTACAGTCCAAAGCTTATCAAGTTTAAGATCAATACAGAAGCTGATAACATAGCAAGGAATAATCTTCAAGTCCTGAGACACTGGTTACTACTAAGACTCAAAGCTGTGGAGGGAAACGGCTGGCTTTTATTTCTGAACACACAGTAATCCCTGGCTCTGTCCAGAATTTCACTTGACATTTTGAGAGCTTGCAGGACCCTGGCTTGGTTCAAAACTAGAGACAGAGCTTTGCCATACCAGAGCCTTGTATATTCCTGCTGGTCCAGGCTCCTGTGCTCTGGATAGGTGAGGAGCACGAGGTCACTGGAAAGAGGCTGGATGTGGAGAACTCCCAGCTCTGTGATCTTGGGAGATAACTGACTTCCCAAGATTTGCTCTCCTCTTTCTAAGATGGCCCTGTTGGGAAGAGGAAAAAAACCTGTAAGAATAAAGTGTTTAGACTGCAGTAAATGCTCAACAATAGAGGACATCATCATCATTATCATCATCACCATCATCATCACCATCATTTCCTTGACGTCATTTCTTGTAGTAGCACTCACTCAAGAGTTTAGGTCCTGTTACCTGGGGGGCCACCTTGTGATCACTTCCCCAGGGAATTTGAGGCATTTTCCCCCCCCTGGGGCGCATGAGACTCTAGAAGCTTAGAATTCATTCAACAACTAGGAATTTAATATTTCATTAGTATAAAGTGACTTTGTAGGGTACTTAACCTGGCATTATATGTTGAGAGGATTAAAAGAAACAATATAACTTTTGCCGGAGAAGTTCTGCCAGGCTGGAAAGACACCTTAGGGGCTGATGCACCAGCCTCAAAACCTGGGTGCCTGAATTCAATCTCTGGAAGCCCATATGGTAGAAGGAGAGAACTGACTTTGGTAAACCTCTGCTAGGACACCATGATATACATGCATACATGTGTGTGCTTTCTTGCTCTGTGAGTTTCTTAACCCCTGCCATTCCTTCTAGTAAATAAAATACTGAAAAGTTCCTGTGGCTAAAATGTCAAAAAGAAAAGCCTTTAAGAAATTTTATAGTATTTTACTTATCACATAGGCAATTCAGGGTAGTTTCCAAAAACATAGAATGTGTCTTTTTAAAAGAAATTACACATTGATATAAATAAGGTCAATAGATTCAATTCCATTGTTCTCAGTGTGAAAGACCAGATTATTTAACGTCAAACCATGAGCTAATTTCAGAACAGCCAACTCTTGAGTGGGACTTTTATTTTTTGTTGAGTCATTTATAAAATTCCAAATCAATATTGTATACATGTATGAAATTATCAAATAAAGCATTAGAACATTTTTAAAAGGAAGATCCTAAGTCAAAATTCACGTAAATGATGATGTAAGACTCAGTCAGTCACTATGGATACAGGACTATGCCAAGTTTTCAAGTAAGATGTTTAGTACACTTCTAGTCCATAGAAATCTCACCACAGGGAGAATATGTAAGACAGATTCATGATATATTTTACTGCAATACACAAACCCTAGCTCTGTGGAGAAATGTTACTGAAAGCTGGAAATAAAATGCAAGCTACCCAGAATCCCTGGTCAGTTTTAATGGTGTGTTACATGCCTGTGCAGTGGAGGTAAATTGATGCAAAAAAATCTTTATTTTACAGTGCCTACATCTTTACAGGCTTGACATTTGGAAACTTTGCTTTTCACTGATAGCTGTGGGCTAGGAAGACGATTTCTCGTTTTCTTATTCCAGTTGTTTCAAACCTTTCACTTTCTCAGCCACAGCTGCTTATTAAATAGGGGTCTAGTGGGCTGTTACTGTGTGGAGGATGACGGAAGTTGGATTCGATATTTGTGGAGGAGTGCTTGAATATCTTCTCTTGGCCAGCACGGTGGATGCTGTGGGTTTAGATCTACCCACAGATACCATCCATCCTACAGTTATTGCAATTCCTTATGCAATTGGACTGTTTGTCTTGGATCACCTCACAAAGATAACACTGTCCTGTGGGATGTGCTTATTGCTGTTGGATTTTGTTCTTGTTAGATGCCCTTGCACATTTTTATTGCTGCTGAGTGTTGTTTTACATTGTTGCTGTATATTATTAATATTGTTAGATATCCTTGGTGTTTGTTGTTATAGTTGGTGGTTGTTGTATGTTATTACTGGATGCTGTTGTATATGTTGTATTATGGCTGAATGCTGCTGCTGTTGCATATCGTTGTACGATATTGTTATTGTCGTTGTATGCTGCTGTTATAGTTGGATGTTGTTATTGCTGCTGGATGTTGTATGGTACCGTTTTGTGCTATTGTTTTTGGACATTGTTGTACATTGTTGGTGGATGTTGTATGTTATTGCTGTATGTTGTTTTTGGACAGTGTTGTATGTTCTCACTATTGTTAAGTATTTTGTTAAATTTCTGAAGTTCTGTGTATATCCAAACGATGCTCACTATCTGTGAAGAGCGTGGTACCCTCTAACTCGATCCTGAAGAATCAACTCCATGCTGACCCTGAATCAAGTGTACAGGGGTGAGGGGAGAATCTCCCCTCCGTGCACCCGGAGGGAAAGGCTCCGGAAAAGCCCTGCGAGTGTAAAAGGTCAGTGAGGGCGGGTGGGGTGGCCCGGCAGGTGGAGGGCCAGGGGCTCCCCGCACGCGCCGACCCAGATTCCCTGCGCGACCAGTAAGCGGCGCTGGGCCCCCGGCGCTGGCGGTGGGCGGAGCGGGCTGCGGATTACCTGCCGCAGCCAGAGCCCGGCTCCTCCCCGCGCCCGCCTGCCCCCAGCCCGCCCCCGCCACACTTGCTGGGCTCTCGGGGTTCCGCGCACTTGCTGGTCGGAGCCGGGCGGTCGCTCTGGGCTGCGGGGCCGCGTCCCCGCATCCCCGGCCGGATTTCCCTCCTCCCGCACAGTGCGGCGCCGGGAGGCCCCGCAGCCTCGGCCTCCCCCGCGCGCCCGCCACGTCCGCGCCGCAGGGGACTGCCCCGAGTCGGCTGCAGCCCCGCGGCCCCGGCTCGCCTCCCGCCACCCGAAGAGCCGCGGCGCCGGCTGCAGGCAGCGCCGGGGGCCGCGGGCGTCGGGCTCCGCCAGGCTCCGGAGCTGGCCGTGAGGAGCGCGGAACCATGGCCGATGGAGGCGAAGGCGAGGACGAGATCCAGTTCCTGCGAACTGTAAGCGCCGCGCCGCGCGCTCTCCGGGCGATGGGGGGTGGGGGTGCCGGGCATCCACCGAAGGGGGGCCGCGGGCACGGGGGCTGGGGGACACCTGCCTGGCCCCGGGGGTGCAGGTGCGTGCGGGGCTGGGGCAGGGCGGCGCGTGTCTGTGCGCGCGTGTGGAAAGCCGGAGGACCCAGTGCGGCGACAGCGTGGCGAGCCAGCGGGAGGCACCCGGGACCCGCGCTACCCCACGGATGCTGGGGAGCCGGGCTGGGTCGGGGATGCCCCCGGTGGCCGGAGCTCGGTGCACAGCCGGTGGCCGCAGGGACTCGGCGTGTCGCCGTCCCTGGGGCTTTGGGACTGAAGCCGCGCGCTGTCACGGAACGCAGACGTCCATCCATGTATTCCGCACAGCTCATGCAGCGGCGGCGGGGGCCAGAAGGTTGTGGAAAAGCCACTCGGAGAGCCCCCCAAGTTAAGGGGGGTACTGCAGTGGGGGCAGGGGGTTGCTCCGATGTTCCCCGTGGGTCATAGGACTGGTGCCAGGGAGGCACTGGGATTGCTTGCGGAGCATGGAGGTGTGCACGCGTGAGCGTGTGAAAGTGGTGTATGCGTGTGTGTGTGTGTGTGTGTGTGTGTGTGTGTGTTAGCGGGGAGGAGGGTGTTGGGAGCATCGTAAATATATCGTTTTCCAGACGCTGGCTTGTTGAATCCCCGAGTGCAGCTAAGTGTTGCGTGCCTGCTTGCAAACGTGTGTGTGTGTGTGTGTGTGTGCGCGTGTGTGTGCGCGCTCGCGTGCTCGCGCAAGGGCAGGGTGACTGCCCGGAATTTCCACGCTGGGTGGCAGACAGTGGCTCCACTCGGATCCAGTCCTTTCCCTTAAGTGCCGCTTGGCGCTGCTCCTTCCTCAGTGACTTGTCGGAGCACTGCAGATGGTTCTGGGGCTGGTGCAGAGAGCCTGGACTCAAGAACCGCAGAAACTTCGCGTAGCAATAACCCAGTTAGCTTAGCCAGCCAGTGTGGCTCCCACCTCGCCTGCCCCACCGCCTCTCTCCTCTCCAAGAATGTTCCCTGGACTGCAACCTAGAACTCCATTTTCTGCTGTGACTTCTTCCCAGCACTCAGAACGATACCGCTTTGCACAATCACAGAGAACCCTAGAGATCTTTGAATTTTGAAACATTAACCAGAAGGTAACTTTTAGGGGGCCAAAAGGTCTTGCTGAGGTATTTGGGCAGAATCTGTGAAAGTTCCACTTCTAGCTACCATTCTCTTTCTTTGCCCTTCCTCATCTTTGGGGGGGGGAGCATTTGCATACTAAAGGGGGTGAGGGAAAGCACAGTAAAGTGTATAATGCAGGGCCCTATTGGATGGGGGTGGGAAATGCTTATATGGAGGGAGCAGATTCTGCTGGTCCAAAATCTGTCACAAAAGAGACCCTCGCTTATGGGGTTGGTTGTGAAGCTTTCTTGTCATAGAGGTTCTTCGTACAAGTTTTTCCTTTAAACGATTCAAATCGCATTAGTTTTTTTTCAACACGAAGGAATGATTTCTGCTGTCAGATTACATATTTAGTTGCTGTATGGTTTTCAGATTAACTTTTTATCAAACCTCAGAGGGTTAAAATTAGCTAGACTTTCCCCCCCCCCCACTGGCTTCTTGCACTCAAGAGCTTCTGCAGGCTCAGATGTTAAGCTTGAGGTGCTGTTATCGGAATGTTTAATGGGACTGACGTTCCATTCCGAGCACGTCCATTCATCCATCTTTTTTTTTTTTTTCACATATAAGGTAATGTTAACTCCTTGCCACTCGACAGCTGTCTGTCAACTGGCGCAACACCTTTGATAAGTGGGCTTTGGAAAGGTCTGGCAGTGGTAGGCTGGGATTTTTCTTTTAACATAGCATCCCTGGGTTGTCCTGCCGAAGACAGTGACCTTGAAGAGGAAGTCCTGTGGAACAGGTTTTATTTTTTCCCTTTTGTTGGTGTACCATTGCTGCCTGAGAGGAGAATGTATATGTTGTGAATTTCCTAGAACTGTTCACAAATCCTCTATCCCACCCCAACTGCCCTGGATTCCTTTACTCTGTTCTGTTATTCTGAGCATGTTGTGGTTCTATAATGCTGGAAGAAGTCAAGAGGCGCGCACCATTTCTATATTAAGTGCAGCTCCTTTTTTCTGCTCTGCATTAATTATGTATTTATTTCCTCTATGTAAATGAATGTGTGTGGATGTGTGTGCTGGGCATGTGTGTTAAGGTCAGAGGACAACCCTTGGGAGTAAGTTCTCTCTTTTCACTATGTGGATTCTGGGAACTGAATTCAAGTCATTGGGCTCAGGGACAAATGCCTATTACTATTGAGCTATCACCCCGGGCCGCAAATTAATTATCTTTACATGTCCAAACTTGTCAGTGAGTCATTCAACTGTATTGGTCTGTTTTGTTCTGTTGAGAGAGGTTTTCGCTTATGACACCAGGCTGCCTGGGAGTCATTCTGTTTCCTACAGCTTTGAACTCACGCCAGTCTTCCTGTCTCAGCTGCAGCTGGAATTTACCACTCATCTGGCTTTATCTTTTTTTTTTTTTTCTTGAGATTGGGTCTTATATATCCCAAACTGCCCTCAAACTAGCTATGTAACTGAGAATGACCTTGAACCTCAGCTCCTCCTACCACTACCTCTTGAATGCTGGGATTCTAGATGTGTATCACCATACCTAGTTTATGGGATGCTGGGGATCAAACCTAGGGCTTCATGCATGTCAGGCAAACTCTCTACCAATTGAGCTCTATCCCCAGCCCTCCTATTTTTTTTTTAAGCTTATATTTTGAGGAGCATTCAGACTCTCTCACCTCAATTCAGTAGTTGTGACGTGAAAACTCCAGACAGTAATGGGCATTCAGATCACTCACGAAGGCATTGTCGACTGGGCATTGTGATCTGACCAGCGCGTCCATGGCTTCTTGTCAGTTGGATTTGTAGTCCACGGTCTAGTGCATTGAGGCATTTTCCTCTCCACCAGACAGGCCTTTTCTTTTGATTCCCCTCTTCTTCTGAAAGGGCCTGAGATGGCTGTGAAGGGGTATTTGGGGAGAAATCCTTAATGGCCTGTTTCTCAGAGTTATGTCTTCTGCCTCAGCCAGGCTCCAGCCACTCCAGCCTCCCCAGCCCACCCCGCCCCCGTGCTTTCTGTCTCCTTTCCTTGTGCCTTGGTTGGTGGTGGTTGTCAGCCAAGGTGCCCTCCCTTGGCCTCCCTACCTGCTGAAGACATGCTCCCTTTGATTTGCTTATCTTCAGCCAGTGCCATGTTCACTCTGGATGCATCTGGACACTTATAGCAGATGAATCCTACACAAGCTTAGTGGATTCACGTGTTCCATGTCCAACACATGCACTCTCCGGGCCCACGAATCAACATAAACCAGGACTCACATGCAGGAAACAGAAGTGGGAGTGTTAGGAATTGATCAGGCATCGGGTCATAAGGAGCCCATGATGTCCTCCATCGTCTAAGCCAATTTTACTGTAGCACACATGAATATTTATAGAAAAACAGTCAAAGAAGAGCAGAGCCAGATTCTTTACAGGATCATGTAAAATATATACACTCTGGGCTGGCAAAGAAAAGGCAGGAGTGACATCTACTTGCTGTGTGGGACCAGACATGATGTCTCCAGGTAGAGTTAAAAGCAGGCATGACACTTAGTTGCTAAAAGGGAATGGACAATGAATGTCTCAAATCAGAGTTACCTGGTCATCATAAATGTGCATAATGCATGTGATCCATGCATTAACATATCTCAAATGCATAGGGAAGGAATTGTAAGGGGAATTTTAACCCTGCTGGTCTGAGAAGAACAAAAGTGATCTAAGAACAGACAAGAGGCAAAACTCAACGTTCAGAGAGAGGAATCCACCTAACAATTGTCAGATGTTGATGTGTTGTTCTCCAGGAAGCAGGCTTTAGGCCTGAAGACCCCTACAATATACAGCCTGAAATGTGTGGTACTCATTATTTCAAGAAAACAAAACAAAACTTTGATTAACTTAACCATGTTATTTAGAAACTGAATATTTTGGCTAGCCTTCTAGTCTCACACCGACTCTACAACTCACAGAGGATAGAGCGTATACCTGTGACTTTCAGAAGCCCCTGTTATGGAATGATCTTGGCGAAGGGTTTGTGCTTCTTTGTAGGTGAGGCAGAGTTTTTTTTTGGTATGTACGGGTCTTGTTAGTTATTGCTTCTGCATATACAGAGACTTTAAACTTAGTCCTGGCTGCAGAAATGATTCTACTGTTTCCTGCTGGTCTTCCTGCCTTCCTGCTCTCACGGAAGAAGCTGCCATACTGAGGATTTCTTCTCCTGCCTCTCCATCTTGTGCCACAGAGAGGAGGCTTGCCTTAGGAAATACTAAGTACCTAGGAAGAACTAAGTACTTAGGAAGTACTAATACCTAGGAAGTACTAAGTACTTAGGGAGTACTAATACCTAGGAAGTACTAAGTACTTAGGGAGTACTTAGTTAACAGCTATTTTAGGAAGCACTCAGTACTCAAAGTCGAGCACTGTGCAGGGGGGTGGGAGGTCCAGGAAGATAGCTGGTGTGAAGCAGAAGACAGGGACCCTGGTCGTCTTCAACTCTGTAGATACCACCAAATTGAGAGAACAGAGTGAGTTGTAGACATTTGAACTTTTGGCTCTATCTTGAAGTTCCCAGTACCCCCTTCTTCCTCCCCAGTCTATATCATCAGCCTTTTTTTCCACTTAGACATAAGTATCCACACATTATAGGATCTTAAACACTAGGGCATTATTTTGTTTAACATTCTGCCTTGTCCTTTGACTTCTGACTTTTTTTTTTTTTAACTTAGACTGAATTAGCCTAGAAAAGATTCCAGCACCGGGCAGCTGAGCTTGGGGAGAGGGAGGGAAGACAAGTGTATCTTTCTTTACCTTCTGAGACTCCAGCACTGAAGGGATTTTAGTAATTTGGAAATGCATTAGTTGAACACCTTCTGTATGCATCATTAAATTGGATATTGAAAAGGCAATCTGAATAAATAGAGAAATGTGAATTTATTTTTTTTCACTCATGTATGTGTGTGTTTTCATGTGGGTAGGCTCATGTGGGTGCATGTATGTAAACAAATGCACTTGAGTGTTGCCTGTAGAGGTCCAAGGATGATATCAGAAATAATCCACAAGTGCTCTTCTAATCCACAAGAAGCTCACCCCTGGTTAGTGATGTGGGATAATACAGCGTGTGAAAAGTGTTCCACATGCTCTTTACAGAGGATGCTTATTTGTTTGTTCAGCCCTTGACAGGTATCAGCTTGATAATTGAAGGCTCAAACTCTAGGCACATTTGTAAAGAATTAATAGTTGAGCTAAACCCTGAGCAAACCTGTAGGAGATTGTCTAAGTGATGAAGAAGAGCCAGCTTAGGCTGGTGGGACTAGCATCTGGGCATGGTGAATAACACGGAAGGAGATGGTCAAGGAAGCTGGCATTCTTGGCATACTTGAACAGACATGCTAGTCTAGCAAGGGAGGTTTGCTCCTCTCTCAGTAGTCCTGGTATGGTGTGGCTTGTTCCCTTGGCCACACCGTATGACACGATTCTCTTTACTCACAAGCAGGAGTAGAGATGTCGCTGGATAGTCATAAACCAGAACAAAACCCCTTGTTCCCCTAAGACTTTTTTTCAAGGGTTTATCAACAACATGCAGAGTATGCAACGTAACCCAGTGTAATGGTTACTCTTTACTACTGCTGTGAGAGAGCACCCAAAGTTAAACAACTTATGGGAGAAAGGAGATTTACTCAACTTACAGTTCCAGAGGGAAAATACAGTCTTTCATGGCAGAGATGGCATGGCTGGCTGGCTGGCAGACTAAGTCACAGCAGACCTCCACATGGCTTGAGCATTCCTGGAATGTCACTCCACCTATATTCTGTGGTCTCTTTTATATGGTCCATTACTGGGAGGTTCTTATGGGATCTATGGAGGTTCCCATGGGATCTAGGGCAGGTATAATCCCTTCAGGTGGTCTCAGTTGATCCTTCCAGGTGTAGTCTCAGTTCACACCCAGGCTTAACTGTCATACCCAGGAACATGCAGAGTAACCAGGAACATGCAGAGTAACCTAGCAGCATACTGCCTGATTATAGCTTGAGTCCGACCAGTGTGGTCTGTGCTTACTGCTGTCTCCACCTCTCCGTGTTCCTAGAATGTTCCAGTAATCGCCTCCTTCCCACACTTCAGTGCTCCTCTCTTCCTGGTCAGAAGTGACTCATTGGATCTCCCTTTGGAAGCAGGATGCCTTCTATCTTGTCTTTGGACATTCCTAGCTTTTCCATAAATCCTCCTCCTCCTCCTCCTCCTTTTCTTCTTCCTCCTCCTCCTTTTCCTCCTCAGTTGTTCCTGAACACGCCATTCTGTCTTTTACTCTGTCTCCTCTGGGATCCTCTGACTGATGGAGTCTTTGGAAAAGACATTACCCACTTCCTGAGAGCAGAGGTGGTGGGCCGCTCGGTGGGCCTTTGCAAGGGCCCTAACGCGATCATGAGGGTTGTTGGCAATGCTCTTCTGAAGGCCTGGCATCCTGCCCTCTCACACCGAGGCCTGGGATTTCCAAAGAAACTAGGGATAGCATAGAGCGTGCAGCAGGGTACCAGCAAGCCTTCTTCCAGCTTCCATCATCCCATGTCCTCTGATGGACAGGCCGGCCTGGAATCCTGATGCTGTTTTTAATGAGTTTATTGTCCAGTTCAGAGTCACGCCCACCCTGCCTTCCTCCTCCACCTGGCTCCCAGCCCTCATCCTCTGTCTCCCAGAGCTTGTTTTAATATCTCTATCCACCATGGAGCTTTCTGGAACCACTCCAACCAGTCCTGCTTTCACTTCTTGACTGTCTCCGGAGCTTCCAGTGTGTTCTATATATTTTCTCACTCAGTACTTCGTGGGAAGGATAAGGCCATGGTGAAGGGGAGAACGTTTGCTTCCCATGATGCTTAACCTATTTGCTGCAAGACAGGCATGTGAAAAGTCACACCTCTTCTTTTGATTAACTGCAAGGGTCACTTGAACATGTGCACACTCAGAAAGAAGAGACCGACCCCTCCATCCCTTTTAGAGATGGGAGTCAGAAGTTTGATGGGTGAAACTCTGAGACAAGGTCAGAGGAGGTGACTTGGGTGTGACAGATGCTTAGGCCAACTGGTACCATCTCTGTCATGCTTGCCACTCAAGGAGTCCCTCCACCTTTTCAACCGTGATCATTTCTTAAGGTCAACTTGGATAGCTCTGGAAGCTGGCAGATTCCTCCGATCTCACATTAGATGTCATCGTGAGGAATGACCACCTCTCTGGTGTGTGCTCAGTGAGGGAACCCGAGCTATGGCCATTGGTAGCTTTGCTTCATGCGGGTCCATCTGTCTGCCTCATTCCTGTGCTGTGTCATGTGTCATGACACATCCTTCAGAGAAGCCACAGTCAGGAGGAGTGGGCACGAGTGTTGGAGGCGGACGGTTCAGAGCCCTCACTCAAGCCACATGGTCAGGCAGGTTGCTTTTGGTGTAAGGATTATTCTGGAAGGTGACAGGAAGTTTTGGTGCTTTGCCCTTCCCCTCTCAAGTGCATGTGTGTGTGGGTGCACATGCACCTGTGTGCAGAGGCCAGCAACCACTTTAGGTGTTGTTCCTCAGGAATCGCCCCCCATCGTTTTTGAGATGGGTTTCTTTCTAGGACCGGTTAGGCTGACTGGCCAGAGAGCTCCGTCAGCGCTTCGTGGGAAGGTGAAGGCCTTGATAGGGGACATTTGTTTTCCATGATGCTCAGCATGTGTTTGCTCCAAGAACGGCGTGAAACGGGCCTGCCCATGTCCATGCCTGCAGAGCTAGGATTAAAAGCGTGCGCTGCCCTAAGAGTTTACATCAGTGTGGGGGATCCTGCTTGGGTTCTAGTGCTTGTGACAGGAGCTCTTTATAAACTCAGCCACCTCCCCGGCCCCTCTGCTTCCCTGTCTAGGAATGTCTTCTGCCTGTCAGGCATGCTGTTCTCTGGGGAGTCTCCTGCCCAACAGGACCCGTGTTTGATGCTTTGGAATTGACTTCAGGCTGTGAGAGACCCCATCACAGAACAGACTAAGGGTGTTTTCTCCACTCCCCAGGTGTTCTCCCTACTGTTTGCTCAAGGCTCCTTGTGTCCCCGGGGGAGTTAGGGACAGTCTTGCTTTTACCTAGGAGGACTCATCCTCCATCCACTCTGTTGGATGCTATGCCTTGACATATGAGCCTCTTATTAGATTTCTTTCTAGTCAGTCTCTCCTTGGCATGCCTCTGAGGGAACATTCAGGAGGCAAGGGACATGTCTAGGAAGTAGCTGATGTGACAGTGGGGATTGTAGCCTTGCAGGGGGGCCGGAGCCTTGGTTCATAAAGTAAGAAAGACAGGTTTCCAAGTAACTTGCTTTTTCTTCCCTCTCTCGGGAGGGAGGTGGGTTGGAGCTGTCTGTTAGGATGATTGATGTAGCAGCAACTGTAAGGGTTACTCTCAACTATTGCTGTGAGAGAGCACCCAAAGTCAAGCAACTTAAGGAAGAAAGGGAGATTTATTCAGCTTATTGTTCCAGAGGGGAGAAACAGTCTTTCATGGCAGAGGCAGCATGGCTAGTGGCTGAGAGCTACCAGATTGCTTGCTGCAAAGGCAGACTTCTCCTGGAGGTAGGGTAGGACTCATCCACCTCAAGGCCCACCCCTTGTGACTGCCTTCCTCCAACAGGGCTCCACCTCTCAAAGGTGCCATGACCTTCCCAAACACATGTGATTGTGGGGAACACATTTCAAACCATGACAGTAACCTAAAATATAAAGGCCAGAGATAGAGGCCAGAGGGACATTGGTACCATGAAGCCCGTTAGGAGCCCAACACCATGAGTTGCTATAGGGTGCTCTAGGCCACTTTTGTGGAGCAGTGGTTTTAGGCATGGGGATGTTTAGGGGACTCTGGTAATGTTGAGATGCAAGAGAAGAGGGGGACTGCAAAAAGGGGGTGGTATTGATTTGGAATTCAGAGGATTTGGAATTCTGTGGATTGAGGCCCCATCTGTATATACAAGGCTGTCCTAAGAGGAGTCCAGGGGACCAGCACTCCCACAGGCAGGAGGATGTGGAGCTACAAGGAGGACACACAAAGATCTCAGCAAATGCAGCCATGAGCTAGGGAGCACTCCAGGGGAGGAGCCAGGGGGATCCTTCCTCTGCCTCAGGAAGAGCCTGCTGTGCCCGCTGACCCCTTGGTGTCGGCTTCCTGTTCCCTGCAAGTGAGAACAAGCCACGCTGCCTTGGGGGCTTTGTACTGAAGTCCTGACACGGGGCTCCGGCTGGAAACATAGTCTTGGTGGTTTAGAAACAGGATTAGCAAAAACCAGCAGCTGGGTTGGAGAACCGCAGGTGTGAGTCCAGAGCAACTGCAGGTGTGAGCCCAGAACAATTGCTGGTGTGAGCCCAGAACTGCAGGTGTGAGCCCAGAGCAACTGCAGGTGTGAGCCCAGAACAATTGCTGGTGTGAGCCCAGAACTGCAGGTGTGAGCCCAGAGCAACTGCAGGTGTGAGCCCAGAGCAACTGCAGGTGTGAGCCCAGAACAATTGCTGGTGTGAGCCCAGTACTGCAGGTGTGAGCCCAGAACTGGCAGCCAAAGGGTCTCAGGTAAGGAGCACATGGAAAATTGGTGGCAAAGACCAAGAGAAAGATGGACAGAGACATCTTGGATGCCACTAACAGTTCACCAAAGTCTCTGTAGGAAGGTAAGAGTGAATACCATTTTGAAGGAGATGGAGGGGCAGGAGTAAGGCAGGAAGCTGGCCTGGGGAGATGGTATCAGTGGCTTTTTCACCCCACATATTGAAGAAGAGGGAGGTACGATGGTAGAAGAGTGTTGTACCGGTCGCACAACCTCACATAACCTCGTACATAACCTCATACATAACATATAACCTCAGATCACAAACTTAGGAAGAGGAAGGGTTCATGGTTTTGGAGGTTGCAGCCCATGGTCAGTAGGAGCTATTTGCTTTTGAACCTGTGGTGAGAGAGCATATCATGGGAGTGTGTGGGGAGCTGGGCTTCACGAGCAGGAGGAAAAGAGAGAAGAGGCGGAAGAAGCAGGAGTCCTGGTCGCCAGTAACCTGAAGAGTGCTTTCCTCCCACTAGCGCCACCCTGTGGTAGACTTTCAACAGGCAGGTATTTTGGGAATCCTTAAATTCTAGTCTAGCCCCAAAGTAGGATTTTCTGTTTCTCATGGGAAGGAGAGGTGACCGATTGTCTTGGGAGTCCTGCAGGGGTCAGGCACACTGGAAGCCGATGTAGATTCTCTTGCTGCAGGTACCTGGTTACTCCTTGCTTTGCCTAAGTTCAGAGCATACCTACCTTCATCTGGCTTTGGTTTAGCCTCACAACACATTCCCTGCTGGGGATCTTCAGAAAGTCTTTGAAATAGAAGCTCTGTGTAGCTTCCTTGGTTCTACACCAGCATGTGGCATGGTGGCAGTGTTCATTAGATGAGCCAGCTAGGCTTGGAAGCACCAGGTGTCAGTAGGATAGATGATAAAGCGTCATATTGCTAGTAAACATCAGAACTGCAGAACTCTGAGCCTCAGGGCCATAGCAATTACTATGTAGGGGATTACAGGTAACTTTTAGAAATGGCCAGCCTGGGAATATAGTGGGATGATGCTTTGGCAGTCTGGGTCAGAGGGCCATGTTGAAATGTTATAGGAAACCGAAGGATTCTGCTTAACTGCCACTGTCCCGCCCTCTTGTGCTGGGACATGTGGCCATACAAGTGCCAAGAATTGTGGATTAAATGTGCATCAGCCCCCAAACGCTCCTGTCCCCAGCTGGTGGCGCTGTTTGGGAAGGTTGTGGAACCTTCAGAAGGTGGAGCCTTGCTGGAAGAAGTGGTTATTGTGTGTGTGTGGGGGGGTTGATTGATGCACCCACTTTCTGTTCTCTCTCTCTCTTCTTCTCTCTCTCTCTGTCCATCTCTCTCTGTCATAGTTAGGCACAAGTGTCAACTTGACAGTTGAAGGTTTGAGCTCTGGGCACATTTGTGGAGAATTAATGGTTGAGTTGGGCCCAGAGCAAGCCTGCAGGAGATTGCTAGCTGATGGGGAGGCCCAGCCTATGGTGGGTGGGACTAGGCTCTGGAATAAAAGATGGAGGGCTAGCTGAAGCAGTTGGCATCCTTGTGTATACTTGGCCAGACATGCTGGTCTGGCAAGTAAGAATCATCCCTCTCTCAGTCATTACGTAGAGATGCACCTGGTGTTGGTGCATGCTCTCCCGTCGAGCTGGACAGACTGTAACCTGACTATCAGTAAGAAAATAACCCCTTGTTCCTTTAAGCCGTTTGGTGGTCATTTATTAGTAACCATGCAGGCTGACTGCAACACTCTGTTTCTCTGCTTTCTGGGTGTGGAGTCAATGTTACCCGGTAGCCATATCTTCCCTTCCCCCATCATGATTTGCCTCGATGAAGGACTGTGTTCCCTCTGGAACTGTAAGCCAAAATATTAATCCTTTTCTCCCTGAAGTTGACTGGGTCAGAGTATTTCATCACAGCAATGAGTAGTAACAGAGACACAAGAAGGCACTGGTGAAACCACAAAGCCAGTCAGTGAACGCCCAGAAGCTTGCTAATTAACACCCAAGTATAAAGTATAAAGTCTCCTGTCATTCCAGCCACACAGCATTTTCACCCCAATTCTGGGAAGCGCCGTTCATGTTGCAGACTTTCAGTGCATGATATGGGGGAGTCTTATCAAAGACTAGGGCAATAAGTCTTTCCCTGCCTGCAAAAATAGACCGAATTTATCTAACCTTAGAAAATAGAGTTTATTTATGTAACATTTCAGGGCCCTTCCTGGAAGCTGCGCTGGTGAATTGTATAGAGCTCTTGACTCCGGACGGTTTGGACAAGAAGCCGTAGAGGGAGCTGTTGCTCATCTTCTCTCCGATGCAAAGATTTAAAGTCTGTCTCTTTGATTTACTCTCCAGAGCCTGCCGTGGTCAGATTTTACTAGGAGCCATCATTCATGCTCCAAGCAATGTCATTGTCCTTCTTTCCCGGAATACTTTAACAGCTTAGTGACTCATCGTGTGCACAGCTGCTTCCCACTAAAGGCTCCACCAGGAGAAATCATAACTCTCACCTCAAAGGAATCAGAGGTAGTGTATTCTGAGCCAAATATGAGTGACTGTGGCCCAGGAACATAGATTCAGGTTGTCCCAAACTCCATGTTCTGCTGTGGTAACAGTTTCTTGGGGTTTTATCATCATGGAACAAAGAAACCCATAGATCAAAACACCTTTCAAGTATATTGGTGAGAATTTCAGGTTGATGGGTCATAGCTGAGCAGGGAGCTTGCTGTCACAGGCTACAGATGCTGCTGTCTGAGGACACTCTTAGCTTTTTGGTTGTGGAAACCAGGATTCTGGTAGGATATCCCAAAGACTGCAGCTAATACTCACCAGGATGTTAGGTCACATAGAGAGGTGGGTATAAAGAGCAACTAAGGGGACTAAAGGTGGCCCAAGGTAACCTGGTTCTGGACCTGCAGCATCTCCACTTCCCTGAAGCGCTGATCAGTCATCAGCATTGCAGGCACCATGTGTCTTCCCAGGAGCTTAGTTTAGCTTTCCAGGGGGAAGCAGAGACGTGTTCCCCTCCCACTACTGCATCCCTGCCGTGTGGGGCTGCAGGAAATGGGGTGACTCAGGGAAACACAGGTCCCGTTTTCCACTGACATTCAGCTTCGTATTTTGGGCTTTCCACAGCAGAGCATGCGTTGCAATTTGCCTGCATGTTGCCAATAAATTCGTGACCAAACGGCTTATGGGAACAAGGATTTTATCTTGGCTTACAAGGTCTGGTTATAGTTCTTACTCCATCTTGGCAGCAGAGTTCACACCAACACCAGGGGCTGAGACAACTGACCACACCGTACCCACAGGACTGCTGAGAGAGGGGCAAACTTGCCAGGCAGCGTGTCTGCCGGAGTCTGCCAAAGTGTGGGCTTGATTGAGAGACCCAGTCTCATAGAGAATAAGCTGGAAGAGAGACTGAGAATGATTCCCACTATCAACCTCAGGCTTACACACATACACACACACACACACACACACACACACACACACACACACACACGGATATGAAACAAGAAAAGCAAAAGGCAGGTGTGGTGGTGCACATTTGTAATTCCAACACTAGGAAGATGGAAATAGGATCCCTACAGCACACACAAACATGCATGTGCACATGCATGAAGGAAAGGACTTTGCTGAGTCAACCAATAAATATTCCCACCCACTCTGGGCTGGGTCTTCTCCATCAATTAGACGATCTCCTGCAGACTTGCTCAGAGCTTAACTCAATTACTAAAATTCTTTATAAATGTGCCCCAAACTAGAGCTCTCAGTTGTTTAGTTTGACACTTGTATCTGACTTCCACTGTGCGTGTGTGTGTGTGTGTGTGTGTGTGTGTGTGTGTGCAGATGCACATGCATATGTGCACATGGGCATGTGGAGACTAGCAGTCAATGCCAGGTCTCTCCCTTAACTTTTTAAAATAAAATTCTTTTTTTTTTATTATTTATTCAACTGTGTGCATATACATGTGCGCGCGCGTGTGTGTGTGTGTGTGTGTGTGTGTGTGTGTGTGTGTGTGTGTAGAACCACGGACGAATTCGCGAACCACCATGGACGCCTCCCCCTCCTTCTGTCCTGGGATTCACAAGCTCCGCCCTACCAGGACCAGAAGCGCAGGCAGCCCCCGCTTCCGCCTGGCGTCTATACGTGGGATCTGGGATCCGAACTCAGGACCTTCCGCCTGCAAGGCGGAGGCTTAACCCCTGAGCCACCTCTCCAGCCCCCTTAACTTTTGAGTCAGGATCTCTCACTGAACCCAGAGCTCATCCATTTGGCCAGGCTGGGTGGTGTGCAAGCCCTGGGGTCTTCCTGTTTCTGCCCCGGGGGGTGTGGACCCCTATGTCCACCTTTATTGTGTGAGTTCTGGCAGTCGAGCCCAGAGCTATGTACACATGGTAAGTAAGCCTCCACTGACGGCCAGCTTCTCATCCCCAGAGCGTTATTTTTGTCTGTTTTGACGTTTGCCATGCCTCTTGTTCTGCCGATCATGTAGAATTCTCACATGACATTCCGTTCTGTAGAAAATGTCCTTGGCAGGACTGAGACAGAAAATGCCATACTAGCAGCTGATGTGGCTGTTTCTCATTGCACTGTAATAATAATAATAATAATGATAATAATAATAATACCCCGAGAGGTCACTGTCTCCTGTGCTCCATCCCCAGACGTATGTTAAAAAACAAAACAAAGACAAACTCGCATGGGCTGTGGAGGTGACTCAGTGGTTAAAGCACAGTGGTTAAAGTTCAGGTTCCCAGACACCATATCTGTGCCACGTGGGCATGACATCTCACAGTAATTCCAGCCGTGGGAGGCAGAGAGGGAATCCCCGGAGCAAGCTGACCAGCCAGACTAACCCTATAGATAAGCTCTGGGGTGATTTAGAGACTCAGCCTCAAAAAGAATAAGATGGAAGAGAATCGAGGATGACTCCCACTATCATCCTCAGGCCTGCACACATACAGAGTCACCACACATGCACACACTCGTGAACATGGAAAAAGAAGAGAAAAAGGTGGGTGTGATGTGCACGCTTGTAATTCTAGCACTAGGAGACAGCAACAGGAGGATCTCAGCAGGACCCAGACACATGCAACGCATGAAGCAAAGACAAGAAGTGGCAAGAGTCTTCTCGAGACAGCGTGATGGGCGCTGGTTCAGGGGCACGACTCAGGCTCTTCTGGAGTCTGCAGACATTGGGTATTAACCTTTACCTTGAGATCATCAGTGGTGAGTGTGAAAACACACTGTGGAATTTGTACACTAAGTGTTAGAGGCATGTGCGGCTTGAATTTTTATGAGAACAGTGTTTTAGAAGCTACAAACTATCTGTGCACGGTAGTGCCAACTACTCAAAAAATGTAGAGAAAATATCTCTAACAAATAAATTGCTTAATTTTCCAAAAAATTGGTGTTTTACTTCCACCTTCATTTGCTGTGATTAAAATGCCTGGGCATAAACAACCATGGGAGAGAAGTTTTATTATTGGGGCTTCCAGTTCTAGAGAGGGACTCATAAAGTATCTCATGGAGGGAATTCAGGAAGGGACGGCATGGCAAGTGGTGCATCTTGAATCCACACCTAGGAAGTAGACAGGGAACCGGAAGTGGGCCCACCTCTCAAACCTCAAGGCCCTCCCACAGCCACCCACTTCCTCCAGCAAGGCTCTACCTCCTGAAGGCTCCACAGCCTTCCCAAACAATTTCCAGCATTTGACAGATGTAATTAAAACTTATCGTGAGTAATCTTCTATAGGCATTTATTAGAATGATTGCTTTGTGCATGTGTCTGCCTGTGTGGGTGCGTATGTGCAAGTGCTCATGCATGTAGGTGTGTGGGGGTGCATGCATGCATGCATGCATTTGTGTGTGTGGAAGCCAGAAGTCCACCTTGGGTACTGTTCCTCAGGAGCCAGCCACCTTATATTCTGTGACAGGGTCTCACCCAGCCAGGTGCTCAGCAGGAGGCCCTGTGGTTCCTTTCTGTCCGCACCAGCATTTGGAACGATCACTTTCTAAAGTCTCGAGTGGAGTGATATCTCTCTATGCTGCTGACGTCCATTTCCCTGGTGCTTGGTGGTGCTGAATATTTGCATTTCCTTCTGGCCATCTGTGTGATTATTTTGGTCAAAAGTTCTTCATATCAGGCTGGAGAGATGGCACAAGGGTTAAGACTCTGTCCCATGTAAAAATGCCAGGCAGATATGGTGGCCTGCACTTCTAGCTCTAGTGGACAGAGTCTGGCAAATCCCAGAGTGAAGCAAGAAGGAGGTAGAAGCAATCCAGGATGATTTCCGAAGTCACCCTTGGCCCTCTACAGAGACACATGTGTCCTTGACAGACAGACAGACAGACAGACACACACACACACACACGATGAATGAATAAATAAACTTAAAAAAAGTTCTTCATGTCTTTTGTCTATTTTTTAGTTTTTTCTTTCTCTCTATCCCTCCATTCCTTCTTCCCTTCATTTCTACTTCTTATTTCCTCTCTTCTCTCCCTCACCTCTTCTCCCTTTCCCTTCCCTTCCTTCTCCTCTCTTCTCTTTCCCTTTCCTCCCCTTCATCAAGCTTTTGGCTTGATGTTCCCCGTTCCTTTCTTCTAAATGTTTGAAGGTCTTACAGTGTAATACTTAAGTTCAGAATGTATTTAAATTTGTTAGCTGACTGAGCTCCAGTTATCCCCCCAACATCTGTTGAAAAGACCATCATTACTTGTATTCGTACTTAAGCTTTGCTAGGGTGGAGCCACTTTGATTCTGCCCATCTGCACGTCACAGTCTTGAGACAGGAACTTCATGACTCACAAAACCGAGTCTGGCGTCTGTTTGTTTCAGTCTGTTCCTGGTTCCCACACTTACTGGACCATTCCTTCTAGTGCCTTTGTCTGTGCAGGTAAGTTCCGGAAGACTTCAAGGATCTCATTAGCCTGACCTCACTTTGGGGTGACCTGGCATCACCCTCAGGCCGCAGGGTGTTGCTGCGTCTCTGAGGGAGTCTGCCTTGACTCTGTTTGTTGACACCCCAGCTTCACTCTTTACATCTGGCTTCTTCCTTCCCTTTCACTGAGCCTTCCTCCTCTCCATCCTCCTCCTCTTCCTCCCCCTCCTCTTCCTCTTCCTCCTCTTCCTCTTCCTCCTCTTCCTCTTTCTTCTCCTCTTGCTCTTTTCTTCTTCATCTGAGACCATGTTATCTTCCCATCTTTTCTCTTGTCCCAGGCGATGAATGCCACTTTGTGTGCTGTAGAGCTTGTGTGGCGTAAGGAATCATGCCATACGCTTAGCTCACGAACAGAGGAAGAGTCGCTTCCCCGCTGGATCCCAGCGCGAACAGTCTGACGATGATCACCTCTTTCACCTCTTTCTGAATCACTTTGCAGTCCAGTCATGCCAACCTCGTGTAACAGCACTGACATTCTTTCTGGGGCCATTTTCCTTAGGGATATAACCT
The DNA here is from genome assembly GCA_023101885.1 of Typhlomys cinereus. Classification (NCBI taxonomy): domain Eukaryota; kingdom Metazoa; phylum Chordata; class Mammalia; order Rodentia; family Platacanthomyidae; genus Typhlomys; species Typhlomys cinereus. The sequence goes on along the minus strand of JALPQD010000200.1, from coordinate 3,300,950 downwards.
TTTGGGGAGATGGTAGGAAGTGAACTTGGGGCCTGCCATATAGGAAGCACACACTCCGTTACTGTGCCCCACCCCTCCTGGTGAAAGTACATTGAGACAGTAAGTAGGTACTGTCTGGGGCAGTGTGGCTACAGACAGGCTCTTGGATGGCTCTCACGTATCGACTAGCAGAATTTATGCCAGAGTAAAAGCACTGGTTTTATAGGTTAGGAGTCCTCAGCCTGACTTTAGAGTGGTTGGAATTATTGAGGTCTCGACTGTGGAAACCTTCAGTAAGATGGGCAGGGTTGTGTCGAGAGTCCAACCAGCTTTTCTGTGTTTTCACTGATGGACATGGTAGCTGTGCTTTCTCCTCCTCCTCTTTCTCCTTTCTTTCCTCCTCTTCCTCCTCCTTCTTCATCTCCCTTCTTTTCTTCCCTCTTCTCCTTACTTCCTGTTCTTCTCTTCTTCTTCTTTCTTCTCCTCCCACTTCCTTTTCCCCCCTCATAATCCTTCTCCTCCTCTCCTCTTCTTCTTTCTTCCCTCCTTCCCCTTCCCTGTGCTCCTGCTCCTCTTTCTCCTTATCCTCCCTGTTCTCTTCCTCCTCCTCTTCCCCTTCTTCATTCTCCTCCTTCCTTTTCTTCTTTTTGAGGCAGAGTCTTGCTATGTAGCCCTGGGTTGGTACTTGCTATAGTGGTCTTGGCTGGCCCCAAGCTCATGGCGACCCCCTGCCTCAGCTCCTGGGGGGGGCATGGTCCGCTCTACCCCTCCCAGCTGGGTGCTGGCTCCTCTTGGGGATTCAAGCCACTTCCCACTTGTTAAGTTATTCTTCTTCACCCTCTACATCTTACTACACTCGCCCAGGCTCTGTCTATGGGAACTTTTTAAAGAAAGGTCTTTACTACATCGGAGGAAATATGTAAATGAATTCTTGTTTGCATAATGCATTTCCATTTGAGCACAAAGTGGTTCCACTGACTGGTTTATGAGTTTTCAGGTACAAAATGAACTTCTTGTTGCTGTCTTTAGATCTCTCTGTACTGCGGCCTCTAAATGTCGCTTTCTTTCAAGGTGCTCCTCGGGGAACGAGCTGAGAAAAAAGTACATTCAGTGGTGACGTCATACTGAGAGAAATGCCCCGCACGCTTGATGTTTGGCTCAACTGCAGGAACTCTGGGAGAAATTGCCTTTTTCAGGAACAAAATGATCAAAGTAAGAGGAGTTTGATGATAGGTTGGGAAGGACATTGCGATCTCTAACTTTATTTTTTTTAATTATTTTTTTTTGTGTGTGTGTGTGTGTGTGTGTGTGTGTGTGTGTGTGTGTATCAGAGGGCACTGTAGGTCCCTGTGGAGGATCAAGAGTGACTTTAGGACTCATCCTAGCTTGCTTCTTCTACCTCTGGGATTTCCCAGGCTCTGCTCACCAGGGCTGGAAGTGCAGCTGCCGCTGTTTCTACCTAGTATTTTTAGGTGGGACCTGGGATCTGAACTCAGGACCTTCTGCTCGCAGGGAGACAGAGTGTTAACCGCTGAGCCATCTCTGTGTGTGTGTGTAGAACCACAGACGAATTCGGGAACCACCACGGACGCTTCCACCTCCTTGTTTACTCTGTCCCGGGATTCACAGGCTCCGCCCTACCAGGACCAGAAATGTAGGCCACCCCCACTTCCGCCCGGCATCTATACGTGGGGTCTAGGATCCGAACTCAGGACCTTCTGCCTGCAAGGCAGAGGCTTAACCCCTGAGCCACCTCTCCAGCCCCTGTTCTCTACTTTAACTGCAGAGGAAGACCATGTCCACTAGGTTGCTCTGGAAGAGCATGTCATGAGGCCTTGTGATGGGTGATGGTCATTGTGGTCTTGGCTGGATTTGGAGCATCCTGGGGGACACATCTCTGAGCGAGTCTGAGAGCTTTTCCAGAGAGGCCCACCCTGAGTATGGGTGGCACCACCCACTGACTGGGGTCTCCACACTACGTAAGAAGGAGAAAGCAGGAAGGCAGCGGAACATCTGCATTCTCCTTTCTCTGCTTTGATCCCCCCAGCGGGCAGCAAGAGCCCACCACATGCCTTCCCTGCCATGCTAGCTTCAGACTGTGAACCACAAAAAACCTTTCTTGCCTTTGGTGGCTACATGTCAGACACTGTCAGCATAGTGCCGATAGGTGATCCAGCTTCCCGAGTCTGAGAAAATCTGAGCTGTGCATGGCAGCTCTTCCCAGCAGTATCTTGTTAATTTACAGTCTGGCTGCATTTGCATTGATAAGAGTACAGCCTATCACAAACCACTCCGAGGTTCAGCCGGAAAGTAAAGGGAAAGGATTGGAGAAGGAGAATCATTTTGTGTGAATCTGTTACATGAATGGATTTCTCTAGGGACTTAATAATGTCAACATTATTTATCTAATAAATAATTTATTTGAAAATAGGCACCACAAATTGGACCTTTATGGGTACAGAGAGGACTTTGGTGCTGTATTTGATTATTAATGTCTGTCACACAGATGACTATAAGTAGTCCAGGGAAGTCAGGAATGTTTGCATAACATTTAGCTTCAGAAAGAACTGTTTCCCAAAGAAAACGTTAGATAACACTCCTTTGTCAGCCACGGGTGCGGGTGCTTTTCACTGAAGTACTGCATTACTAGGAATGAACAGTTTCCCTCAGTGCTTTGGCAAAGCTCAGTCATTTTCTCTTAGGTGGTGCTGAGCAATTCAACTATTTCCTTTTGGGTATCTTTATTATACAATTTCTCAAGGAATAGCTTTCTTTGGTCATTTATCAACGTTATGTTAGTTTCCCTAACCATTGTGTTTTAATAGGGTTTCCTTTATTGTATGTGCACATATATATGTGAGTTCATGTGTGTGCATGTGTGTGCATATGAATGTGGCAAGGCCAGAGGACAGTATTGGGTACTACTGCTTAGATGTTGACCACAATTTTATTTATTTATTTTAAAATTTTTATTATTTATTCAATTGTGCATGTATGCGTGTGTCTGTGTGTATCTGTATGTGTGTGTGTGTGTGTACAGAACCACGGACGAATTTGGGAACCACCATGGACGCCTCCACCTCCTTGTTTACTCTGCCCCGGGATTCACAGGCTCCGCCCTATCAGGACCAGAAACGCGGGCCGCCCCCGCTTCCGCCTGGCCTCTATACGTGGGTCTAGGATCAGAACTCAGGACCTTCTGCCTGCAAGGCAGAGGCTTAACCCCTGAGCCACCTTTCCAGCCCTATTTATTTATTTTTTGAGACAAGGTTTCTCAGTAGTCTGAAGCTTTTCAAATAGGCAAGGCTGCCTGGGCAGGGAGGGAGGGTTGCCTATCCCTGCCTTCCTAGTCAGGATTACAAGCACGTCCCATTATGCTTGATGCCCCCTCCCTCCCCCTCCCTCCTCTTCCCTCCCCCTTCCTTCCTTCATTCCTTCCTTCCTCCCTTTCTCCTTCCCTCCCTCCCTTCCTCCCTCCCTTCCTTCATTCCTTCCCAGGCCCTTGCGCTTAGAAAGTACTTTAGTGACTGTTACAGTCCGCCTGCATGGTTGCTGATAAATGACCAGAACACAGCTTAAGGGAACAAGGAGTTTACTTTCTTATGACAGTCCGGTTACAGTTCATAGTCCAGCTTGACAGGAGAGCACACACCAACACCAGGGCCGAGGAAACTGGCCACCATAATGGCTGAGAGATGGACAATCCTTACTTGCCAGACCAGCATATCTGGCCAAGTATACAGAAGGATGCCAACTCTCTCAACCAGCTCTCTGTGATTTATCCAGGGCCTAATCCCACCCACCATGGGCTGGGTCTTCCCCAGCAGCCAGACAATCTCCTTCAGGTTTGCTCTGGGCTTAACTCAACCATCAACTCTCTACACCTGTGCCCAGAGCTCAAACCTCAAGAGTCAAGTTGACACCTGTGCTTAACTATGACATTCCACCCCTTGTCAACTTGACACAAAAACAATAGCACTTTTAAACTGTAACCTTTCCTTGTCCCCACAGATGTTAAAATATAAATACATTCCATGGACAAATTTAAAATGTTCTTTCATTAAAACTTCAGTTCTAATATTTTAAAAGTTCAAAGTTTCTTAACCTTAAAACTCTTAAATCAGAATAAATTACTTTAAAATAGATAAAACATTAAAACAGAAGGATCTTAATAAGAAAACATTAAAAAGAACAAAGTCCAGCAAATCACCGCATCCTGTACTTCAATGTCCATGTTCTGCTGCTCATCACATAGTGAAGGCGGCTCAAAGATTCGAGTCATTACCAGTCCCTGTTTGCAGCTCGAAGTTGTAAGAGCAGAGTTCCTCTGAACCAGGCTGAATCTCCACTCGCAGTCGTCCTCAGCAGCAGTCCCACAGTTCTGGCATCTCAAACACAATTCTGGGTTCTCCTCTGCAGCTTTAAGCTTCACCATCTCTTGCAGAATTCTACGCCTGCCTCTTGGTGCCAAGCTTTTGCTGCTCTCCATGAACCCCTCAGTAGTACATGAAAACCAGTATCACCTTAGGGACACTGCCAGATTCCGAAGCGAGGTTGAAACGCAGCTTAGTCCACTGGAGCCACAGCTATACCAACTTCAACGCGCTGACGCTGGAAAAGCCTCTCTTCTAGGCAACCAAACTTGCAAAGGGCAAGAAACTGCTTTAACTTGGGCTTTCGCCCCCTGAAGGAATCTGAGCTTCCAAACCACGAACTTGCCATACGGTGGTTTCCACATCCTCCACCGTCTCAGTGCAAGTCACTAGGTTTTCCTTCACTGATACTCATTTGTCCAACAGCAGCTGATATTCTGCTGCCTGCCCTTTGCACATCCAAACCTCCAAGGTTGCCAACACAGCTCTCCTCTGTCAAGCAAACCAGACCATCGTCCTTATATTCAGTTTTACCAAAGTCCTTGTTTCCCTCATCACAAATTGGGCCCAAACAATGTCTCTCAGCAACTGGCCCACTAAACGCTGAAGAACGGTATTTGTAAATCCACAAAGTGAAAACTCTCAAGCATTTTCAACTTTGTCCAGTGAAACCGTTCAAAAGACACAAAATCTACATAGTCAGATTTATCAGCAACACCCCACTTCTGGTGCCAAATTCTGTTACAGTCCGCCTGCATGGTTGCTGATAAATGACCAGAACACAGCTTAAGGGAACAAGGAGTTTACTTTCTTACGATAGTCCGGTTACAGTTCATAGTTCAGCTTGACAGGAGAGCACACACCAACACCAGGGCCGAGGGAACTGGCCACCATAACGGCTGAGAGATGGACAATCCTTACTTGCCAGACCAGCATGTCTGGCCAAGTAAACAGAAGGATGCCAACTCTCTCAACCAGCTCTCTGTGATTTATCCAGGGCCTAATCCCACCCACCATGGGCTGGGTCTTCCCCAGCAGCCAGACAATCTCCTTCAGGTTTGCTCTGGGCTTAACTCAACCATCAACTCTCTACACCTGTGCCCAGAGCTCAAACCCTCAAGAGTCAAGTTGACACCTGTGCTTAACTATGACAGTGACTGAGTGATCTTCCCAGCCCAGTACTTTTTCTTAAAATCTTAATTTTTGAAAAAAAATGCCTGAGGGTAGAACATGGCCTTAAAGGCATTTCTGTGTGTTTTGTCTTATCCCCATGATTTTAAAACTGCTTTCCATTGTATCCCACATTAACATAAACTCATCATATCATTGGCAATGCATTAGCTGGTCCATGTAAATCCGTGGGAGAGGGTTTGACATCCTGTATGTGCATTAGCCCCTCTCCTCTGTCTTCTCTTTCCTTTTTATTTTCTCTTGCATGTGGATGTGAAGTAGAATTGGCAGCATGTTCTGATGACCTGTCAATCAGCGTTAATCTTTCAGCTTCTTAGAGTAGGTGGGAGGTGAGTTGAAGGAGCCAAGACAGGTCTGCTTTTCTAGCAGTGCCAAGCTGTTGCAGTTCGCCTGCATGGTTGCTGATAAAATCACCATCAAACGGCTTAAGGGAACAAGGGATTTATTCTCAGTCCAACTTGACAGGAGAGCTCACACCAACACCAGGGCTGAGAGAACTGGCCACACCATCACCACATAATGGCTGAGAGAGGGACAGTCCTTGCTTGCCAGATCAGCATGTCTGGCCACCTATACAAAAGGATGCCAACTTCCTCAACCAGCTCTCTGTATTTTATTCACCTGTTCAGGGTCTAGTCCCATTCTCCATGGGTTGGGTCTGCCTCATTGACTAGACAATCTCCTGCAGGTTTGGTCTGGGCTTAACTCCATTAACAATTATCTACAAATGTGCCCAGAGCTCGAACCCTCAACCATCAAGTTGACACCTGTGCCTAATCATGACACAAGCAGTGTGGCGATCCTTTATTGTCAGCTTGACTGGATTTAGTAATCACCGTGGAAACACATCTCTGGCTGTGATTAGAAGGTACTTCCAGAAAGGTTTAACTGAAGAGGGATGATTTATCCTGCATGTGGACAGCAGCATCCCCCACGGAGTCAAGGACTGAAGGAAAAGGAGAAAGTGAGCTGAATACCAGCATTTATCTCTCTGCTTCCTGTGAGGTTACCACGTGACCAGCTGCTTCACACGCCATTGCCTTCCCTGTTATGACGGACAGTGTCCGCCATGTCTTCTTGGCCACAATGGACAGTATCCGCCATGTCTTCTTGGCCACGATAGACTGTATCCGCCATGTTTTCTTGGCCATGATGGACTGTATCCGCCATGTCTTCTTGGTCACGATGGACTGTATCCGCCATGTCTTTTTGGCCACGATGGACTGTATCCACCATGTCTTCTTGGCCATGATGACTGTATCCACCATGTCTTCTTGGCCATGATGGACTGTATCCGCCATGTCTTCTTGGCCACGATGGACTGTATCCGCCATGTCTTTTTGGCCACGATGGACGGTATCCACCATGTCTTCTTGGCCATGATGACTGTATCCACCATGTCTTCTTGGGCATGATGGACTGTATCTGCCATGTCTTCTTGGCCATGGTGACTGTATCCACCATGTCTTCTTGGCCATGATGGACTATATCTGCCATGCACTCTTGGTCATGATAGACAGTATCCGCCATGTCTTCTTGGCCATTATGACTGTATCCACCATATCTGCCATGCTCTCTTGGTCATGATAGACAGTATCCGTCATGTCTTCTTGGCCATGGTGACTGTATCTGCCATGTCTTCTTGGCCATGATGACTGTATCCACCATGTCTTCTTGGCCATGATGGACTGTATCTGCCATGTCTTCTTGGCCATGGTGACTGTATCCGCCATGTCTTCTTAGCCATGATGACTGTATCTGCCATGTCTTCTTGGCCATGGTGACTGTATCCACCGTGTCTTCTTGGCCATGATGGACTATATCTGCCATGCTCTCTTGGTCATGATAGACAGTATCCGCCATGTCTTCTTGGCCATGGTGACTGTATCCGCCATGTCTTCTTAGCCATGATGGACTGTATCTGCCATGTCTTCTTGACCATGGTGACTGTATCCGCCATGTCTTCTTGGCCATGATGACTGTATCTGCCATGTCTTCTTGGCCATTATGACTGTATCCACCATGTCTTCTTGGCCATGATGACTGTATCCACCATGTTCTCTTGGCCATGATGACTGTATCTGTCATGCTCTCTTGGCCATGATGGACTGTATCCACCATGTCTTCTTGGCCACGATGGACTGTATCCACCATGTCTTCTTGGCTGTGATGACTGTATCCACCATGTCTTCTTGGTCACGATGGACTATATCTGCCATGCTTTCTTGGCCATGATGGACTGTATCCACTATGTTTTCTTGGCCATGATAGACTGTGTCTTCAAACTGTGAGACAAAATAAACCCGATTTGCTTTCAGGTATTTGGTCACAGCAATAAGAGAAGTAGCTAATGCGACAGAGTATGATTCATGCTGGGAAACTACACAGCCTTCTGTTACGGTGTAGGGATTTCTTTTCCCCTTTGGCCAGGGTGAACTTCCTGATGTTCAGCTGATGGGCAGAGAGGTCAGAGGAGCGGCAGGAGCTGTAGGCAAGGGATGTGCTCCCAGGATTGCGGCAATGATGAGCTTACCAGGACCAGGTGGCCTTGGGGAGCCAGCGCCCTGAGTGTTTCATTAATGCATCAACCGACAGCAAGAGGGGAGAGTGCAGAGGGCTTCTGCATGCAGCTTCCAAGCTACTTGTTGTAAGCACAAAGCATATTTGGAGACTTACATTTAATGTTAGAAAAATTAGAAGGCGTTTGGTCTCTGAGTTCAGGAAGCGTCAGAGGACTATAACATAACACACTTACCCATTAGTTTCACTGATGCTCTGGGAAGATGTAGCACATTTACCTCATGACCTATTTCTGGCTGCACCCCACTGCATACTGCAGTAGACATTTTGGGACCTAGAGGTTTGCGAGAGAAGCTTCGCAAACATCAAAGGTTATCCCTGAATGTTATTTCAGGGAATGTGGACTTCAGCCTGCAGTCTTTAGTGCATTGGTCATTTAAGGACCTTTGGCCAAGATTGTGTGATGTTGAGAATACAAATGGGATTTCTATTTTGGGTGGTCCCTGGCTTTGAGAAAGGGAGTCCAGCGGCGCCAGGCAGGGGGATCCAATAGTGACACAGAGCGTGAGTAGTGAGGGTAGGCAAGGCTGGAGGCAGGTTTCATGGTTGTGTTCTGTAATTCATGCCTTCATACAAGGCTGTGTGTGAGTCACCTCTCTCTCCCTGCATTGGTTACTTTTCTCCCCACTGCACCAGTATACCAGACAGCGACTTTCTGGAGGAACAGCGTGTTCTGGCTCGTGTTCTAGGGAATGCAGCCTATCCCAGCAAGGAAGGCATGCCAGCCAGAACATGGAGTGTCTGCTCACATGGCACCTGCAGCCAGGGAGTGGGAGCGGTGAATGCGGGTGGTCAGCTGACCTGCTCCTTTTCATCCAGTCCAAGATACAAGCACAGGGGTGGAGTGGCACTGCCCACACTCAGCGTGGATCTTCCCACTTCAGTTAGCCCAAGATAGACACTGCCACGCAGATGTGCTCAGGGGCCTCTTCTACAGGGATTCTTCATCCATCAGATTGACCATCCAGATTAACCATCACAACCATGGAAACAAAAACATGTAAGAGGGGCTGGAGAGGTGGCTCAGGGGTTAAGCCTCTGCCTTGCAGGCAGAAGGTCCTGAGTTCGGATCCCAGATCCCACATATAGACGCCGGGTGGAAGCGGGGGGGGGGGGCGGCCTGCGTTTCTGGTCCTGGTAGGGCGGAGCCTGTGAATCCCGGGGCAGAGTAAACAAGGAGGAGGAGGCAGTCCATGGTGGTTCCCGAATTCGTCTGTGGTTCTACACACACACACATGCATACACGCACACACATACATACACGTACACACACACACATACACGCGCATAATTGAATAAAAAAAATTAAAAAAAAACATGTAAGAGAGTCAGCTCATGAAGAGGAAAGGTTTTCTTTGGTTCATGGTTTTAGAGATTCTGTCCTTGACCAGTTAGTGCTGATACTTTGCACTTGTGGCAAGATGGCATGTCAAGGTAGGAACACGAAGCAGAGTTCATGGCCAGGAGGGAAAAGTGAAAGGGGACGCTCAGGCTCCGAAATCCCTTTTAAGAGTACCTCCTCACAACCCACAGATTAGACCCGCCTTCCTAAATGCTTCCTTGTCTCCCATTAGCACTGGGTTGGGGACCAAGTCTTTACCCCACAGACTTTTTTGGGAATTGTGCAGTCATTGCTGTGTGTAAGGTACATGTGGTTGTTACTTTGGTCTCCTCGGGGAAGAGAATTTAATTCATAGAATTTGTCATTTTGATCCAAGACTCAACACCTGCGCAAGCGCCTGCCTGCTCCCCTGTCCTGCTTTGACACAAAGGGCGTGGTCTTGAAGCTAAGCATTAGTGTCGTTATTATAAATATACCATTTTTGGTATGTATATGCATGTGTGTTTATGTGTGCAAATGTGCGTGTGCAAACGTGCGTGCGTGTGTGTGTAGAGACCTCATTAACCTTGGGTGTTGTTCTTCAGCCATCATCTACATTGTTTGTTGAGACAAGGTTTTTATTGCCTTGGGGTTCAGTGATTTAGGTAGGCTGTCTGGCCATGAGCTCTAAGGATCCGCCCGACTCTGCCTCCTCAGTGCTGGGATTACAAGTTTCCTCCCCACCTGACTTTTCTCTTTTCTAGTGTGGGTGCTGGGAATCAAGCACTCTGCTGACAGCTGCGGCCCAGTCCTGTAAATGTTCCTCTCTATTAGTTGTTCCATTCTGCTCTTATTCCTTGGTGGAATTAAAACCCCTGTATTATGCTCCTTTAATTAAGAAAAAAAAAATAGAGAGCCCTAAAGACTCTGTCAGGGAGAGCTGCCCCATACATTTGCCCCTCTGATAATTATGCAGGGCTTTCAAATACCTCAGGTTAGCCCACCAAGTGGGAGTAAATGGTGTGTGTGGGCCGAGAGCTTGTTTGGCTCCCTATGAGCTGCTTCTCCATGTAAAGAGAATTAAGTTGAACCCTGCTATTTGCTGGTTTTTTATGTGAGTTTCACAGGGGAAGAGCTTCCCAAGTTCTGCAATTTACATGTGAAATGTGCGTTTTCACGCACACCTGTGGTGCGAGCTGACATTAATTCTTCCTTCATCTCCTTGCTGGTGGAGAAATCACAAAGCCTGGATAATGTCTGGGTTTTATGAAATGAAGACTTGGATTTGTTTTTAGCAAGCTGACAGATGACTCGCCTTCCCAAAGCGGCCTCGTACATTTTGTTTTGTGAATGTTTACATTGCCCCGTCCTCTCACCAGCATAATGGTCTCACTCTGCATGGGGTGGGCCAGGAATGGTGGGTTGGGGAGCTGTGTTTTTTTTTTGTTGTTGTTGTTGTTGCTCTAAGTCCTCCTTGAGAAGTTACAGATGGCTGTCATCAGGTACCTATTTCCAAGTTCATTTATTTAGGTCTAGGGAGTAGGTAGAAAGAACAGCGGAGATATTCCACGGCAGTTTGGAGCCCGCTGTGGTTGAGATTGTTTGGTCGTGTAATTTCCCACAACCAGATGTCAGCTTCCTGAGGAATGCATGTGGCAGTCGGGGCTGCCGCAGCCCTGGTACAAGCCCTTGGGTCCCAGGGGTCTGCCCAGTGCTGTCTATGCAGTTGTTATTGAACAGTGGCTACCATATTGGATAGTGTGACTGGGAATCATGACTTCACTGACCACCTGGGACCCCCTCCACAGGTCTTTTTGTCTCCTCATTCTCTTGCACATTCTTTCTTGGGAATGTCCTGTCACAACCCATGGCTCACTGTGGCCTGGACAGTAGCCCATTTCCCCCTCTATTTCCACATGAATGCCTACAGGTTCTCCCATGGGTGCCCCTAGGATCTTACATGAGTGCCTACTGGATCTCGCATGGGTGCCTATAGGATCTCTCATGGGTGTCTATAGGATCGCACATGAGTGTCCACAGGATCTCCCATGGGTGTAGGATCTCCCATGGGTGTCCATAAGATCTTATGTGAGCACCCACAGGATCACAGGGGTGCCCTTAGAATCTCACGTGAGTGCCCACAGTATCTCTCATGGGTGCCTATAGATCTTAAATCCTGCATTGTTGAACGCTGGTTTTCTGTTCCTCCATCCAGGATGGAGGATCCCATGGATCCCAGCATTCCCTCAAAGTTTGCAAAGCAGTCGGCTCACATCAGCATGAAGCAGGGAACGCCGAGAGTCCAGAAGGCAAGGGCATTGTGGAAACTGAACAGCATTTGCAGGAAAGCCCCATGTGTCTAAAGGACGTGCGTGATCCTCGCAGGCAGCCGCTGATGGGCGCACAGCCACTCGGGCGCATGGAGTTTGGGGCTGATGTTATTCGTGGGCAAAGCAAGTGGCTTTTTGGAAATAAATGGAAAAGTGAGGGAGGAACATTTCAGCCCCTCCCTGTGGCTGGAAGGCGCTAAGCCTGTCTTCCTTCATTCTTTGCTCCCTTCTGTTCCCAGGGGTTAGTCGTGCAATTCCCAGGGGCAACTCCTCTCCAGAATTTTCCCCTAGGGAATAGCGCTTCATTTTTTTTGCTCCTGCATCTCAGGAATATACTGGTTCTTTGTCAATTCTCTAGAAGGAAAAGAAATGACAAGTTGATTTGGACCCAGTAGAAGATGAGATTTCGCCTGTGTGGGAAGCGTGAAACGAACCTGCCTGACGGCCAGTGCTGGTCCGGTGGTTTGTGACCACAAAGAGCCAGGATGACAGTGGCAGATACCAGTGCTGCATACAAGAAAAGGAGAGTCCGGGTTGCTCACCACGTGCTGCTGCACCAAGTCCGGTGAACACTGCTTGAGAGCTGTGTGGCTATTCAGGTTCAGCTTTGTGCAAACTGACCTTCAGTGTTTCATGATTTCAGCTGTCAGACTTTGCGGTAGGAAACATCTAATTAGTACCAATTCACGTGCCCTCTAGAGACATCGAGCAAGTGTGTACAGTCGCCCCTACCCTAGACCATGCAGCTCTTGTATGGGAATTTGGCCATGTCGGCTCTACTAAGTAAGCAGGAGTTTGGGGTTCAGATCTCGGGTCTGTTGTTGGAGAAATTACCTTTCTCAGGACCTCTCAGCTAGCACACTGTAAACTGTGCCACCTGGAGGAAAATGCCAGCATGCTCAGGCAGTGTGACTGGCTGCCCCACCATCCCTGAGGTGTGAGGGGGTATCGGTGTTACTTTTCTCCTTACTGTGACGCAGCACCTGACAGAAGTGACCCACAGTCGGAGGTTTTGGTCCATCATGGAGGGAAAATCATAATGGCAGGAATCCAAGGTCCCTGGGCACGTGACATTCACAGGAAGCAGAGAGAGATGGATGGTACCCTCTCTCTTTTTTATGCAGTCTTAGGTGCCAGCCCATGGGATGGTGCTGCCCACTTTAGGGTGGTCTTCCCGCCTCGGGTAGCCCCATCTAGATGTTCCTTCTCAGACATTTGAGAGCCTCGTCTCCACAGCAGTGCTGGATCCTGTCATGTTGATGCTCACGATGAACCATTGTGGGTGTGGGTGGGGGAAGCGACGAAGAAAAGGGTGGATGAAGCCACAGGATATTTGAAGCTGCATTTTTGGAATCGTGGCGTCACTTGCGAGTCGAATCAGATTGTTTTCCTGATATCAAGTGAAGGCCATTTCCTGTCACTCAGACAAACTGTCCAACCTAACTTAATGGAAGAGAAATTTTTTTGGCTCAGAGTTTCAGAGGTCATTGGCAGCTTTGTATGTAGGCTGTGGCAAGGCAAAAATGACGCAGTTGACTCAAGCAACTTAAGGGGAGAAAGGGAGATTTCTTCAGCTTACAGTTCCAGAGGGGAGACATGAGTCCACGATGGCAGAGACGGCATGGCGGGCGGTAGGAATTGGAGGAGGCTCAGGCACTGCAGACATCATGGAGGCCGAGAGAACTAGCTGCTGCTGGAGGAGACTTCTGGCAGGAAGCAGGGCAGGGCTACCCAACCTCAAGACCCACCCCCTGTGCTGTGCCTTCCTTCAGTAAGACTCCTCCTCCCAAAGGTGCCAGGACCTTCCTAAATGCGAACATCAGCTAAGGATGCCAACACAGGAGCCTGTGGGGGCCGCTCACATTCAAATGCGACAGGAAGATCATAGCGGAAAAATACAGGCGTCCAGTGTGTGTATCATCGGCCACTGTGTCCCTGTAGAGGCCTAAGGGTGACTTCAGGAATCATCTGGATTGCTTCTACTTCAATTTTGCTTTGTTCTAGGGTTTCCCAGGTTCTGTCTTCCTGAACTGGAAGTGCAAGCTGCTGCCATTTCCGTTTTACATGGGATCCGGGATCCAAACTGAGGTCTTTTTGCTTGCAAGGCAGTCTTAATCTCTGAGTCATCTCTCCAGCCCAAGGACATGCTGAATATCTACCGCTTTCTCCAGTCAGCTCCCACTTGCCCTTAATAATACCTCCTCCCTGTAATGCCCTTAGATTACATATCCATCTCTGCATCTAGCCGCTGATTGGCTCAGATCCTTCCTTGTTCTCTCAACTCTCAATGATCAGATTCACCAGCTGAAGATCAAGCCTTTAAGGGGGACATGCCATAATCAAACCATAGCCCCCTGTTACTTGGTTCTAACCAAGTACATGGGCCTGGGAGGATGACGGTACCTTGGCTTCTGTATGTGATCCTGGTTTGGATAGGAATGCTCCAGTAAGATAAAATGCAGACATGGTAACAAAAGATGCAGCAGAAACAAATTTTCTCACAATCGGGTGGTTGGAAGCTGAGATGAAGGTGTCACTACCACTGGCCTCTTTCTCTGGCTTCACAGTCTTCCCTTCATGCATTTCTGCAACCTCGTCTTGAGAAGAGTCGTCAGATTGGATTGGGGTCCACCTTTATGAACTAGAGAAATTCTTTAAGATGTTGAAACTGATGCAGTTGGTGGGGACACAACCAGCCTATAACCTTCCTAATCTCAGCGATTTCCTCTCGTCCCCTGACAGTCTTCTGCCTCCTTTCTGCTAGGGTGATGTGAGTTATAGGGAAGGAGGGCCACATGGGTCAATTGGTCCAACCCGGGTCCTGCACAGGGGTGAGGGGGATACGAGTGGGCAGTGTTGCTATGGTGGAGAATCTGGGTCATGGCAGGGTTATAGCTGGCAGCGATTAAAATGACCTCAATTATATAGAACTCGTAAGAGCTGCCTGTTAGTTCTACTCTTGGGGATCGTGGCCCCTCTCTGTGCTGTGCACAGCCCTTAAGTTACAGCGTCCTGTCTCACGGCAGGGAGTTCTTCTCTTTCCAGTTTCATAGCATATTTTCACGGCCCTCATGAGGTCTTTGAGAATATATATGGTTCTCAACTCCCACGCGTTAAAGGCAGGATGGCCCATTGTTAGGGGAGCTTGAATTCCACATAGGAGGGGACACTTTAGGGGACATGAATGGATCGATGAATTTCCCCCCCTTTCCTAAGTAGCTTGCTGTTGCTTTCCGCATGGTACCCAGTCAGCACCGGGTCTGGAGGGGCAGGTCCAACCCCTGGGCCTGGGGTTTTCTCGCATCTCGTCTGTTTTCACGTTTTCTTCCTCCTCCTCTTCTTTTCTTCTCCTTTAATTTCCCTTCACCCTTTAATTTCTCTTCACCTTCCTCCTCTCTTCCTGCTACTTTTCCTATTTCTTCTTATCCTCCCCTCTTCCTCCTCATTCTTTTCCTCTCCCTCCTATTCCTCTTCCTCTTCCTCTTCTTCCTCTTAGTCCTCCTCCTCCTCCCCCCACTCCTCTTTCTTCTCCTCCTCCTCCTCCCACTCCTCCTCTTTTTCCTTTCTCCTTCTCTCCTCCCAACCTAGTTACCTACCCATGATGAATCATCTAATGTTATATTCTAGCAAAGTCAGATTAAAAAATGTAAATGTTTTTGTTTAAGCAGAGATGCAAAATGCAAGATGTGCAAGAGTGATGATTCAGTCTCCAAGTGCTGTATGTGCAGGTACATTTATTGCTAATATCAGATGCACCAATATGTGGATCCCCCCTCCTGCCCCCCCCCCCTTGTCCCATAGAGGTGTCAGTAAACAGATGACAGTTTGTCTTGTCAGCAGCCGAGGGCAGGGGAGCTGAAGCTGCTGGGTTTCTGTCTAAGGTGCTGGCAGAAGGCGTGTCTCTCCTGACAGCATGGCCACCCCCGGCTTCTCACCCCACATTCACCTGTCCACAGTAGGCTTGAACATGCTTTTAAAACGTTGGAGTGTTGCATATTATTGATAAACTCATGATCACAGAGCTCAGGAGAAAAGGTGTTTTATTCTTGCTTATGATTCTCAGTTATAATTCGTAGTCCAGCTTGGTAGGAGAGCTCACACCAACACCTGGAACCAAGGGAGCTGGCCATGTAATACCCACAGGATTGCTGCGAGAGGGGCAAACCTCACTCACTAGACAGCAAGATGGCTGAAGAATTCCAAAGCGCTGAACCACCTGCCCCATCTTATCTCCCTGCCTGGGAATGGTCCCATCCACGTGGGCTGTGTCTTCCCACATGGATCAGACAATCTCCTGCAGGCTTGCTGAGGGTTGGCCTAGAGTACTAATAATTCACGAAAGTGCCCAGAGCTCAGCCTTCAGTTATCAAGCTGATGTCTATATATCTAATCAGCACACGGAGGAATTCTTTGTGATAGCCAGCCATCATTGTCTGCCAGATTGGATTTGGAATCACCTAGGACACGGGAGACAGGACAGAGAGAGAGAGAGAGAGAGAGAGAGAGAGAGAGAGAGAGAGAGAGAGAGACTTTCATAACAGATGCACTTGGTATTTTCACACGGCTAAGTCTTCTCTCTGATCGCCACACAATGTGCCGTCTATGATGTGATTCTTCAACTTGAAAAAATACACAAGAGATTTCTAGTTGCGGAAAATTGGTAAAGAGAGGAGTCAATGTGACAAGTGTTTGAGGAGGAAGATGCACGTTAGAGAAAAGATTTTCTAGTTATTGAGTCGTAGCACCTTGGGTGAGACCATTGAGCATGTGCATTACAAAATCTAGTCATTTTGTAATAAATTAAGCCAGTTAAGCGAAGATTATGTGGTGGGGCTTAATTGCATATATTTATTTTTGGAAAACTCTTCACATAATATTTATGTTGGGTAGGTTTGGGCTGATGGAGGAGGGTTGCTATTCTTGAGGGGGATATTAATAGAGACGGAATGGAATGGTTGACTCTGCGAATCTGGCTCGGAGAAGTATTGCACAGAAGGAGATCTGGGATCAGCCACCCCAGTTACCTGCTGGGGGGCTCTGTGGGCATCTAGAGATATGGGCAGCTGCTGTGGCATGACTCTTGCCAGCAAGTAGTTTTTTTCCTCCTGGAGTCCATGTGAAAGTCGACATCCTCTCCGGAGGCCCATCCGATGCACAGTCTTCCAATGACCACTTCTG
Source organism: Typhlomys cinereus (assembly GCA_023101885.1). NCBI lineage: Eukaryota > Metazoa > Chordata > Mammalia > Rodentia > Platacanthomyidae > Typhlomys > Typhlomys cinereus. Next base: position 3,283,998 of record JALPQD010000200.1, on the reverse strand, counting down.
ATGGTAAGGAAGTGGGTACCATCCTCATCCTCATGTCCCTGGTGATCTGGATCCCAAAGCACACTGACGCCAGACTCTACTCTTCAGGTCTTTAAATTTTTCTTTTCTTTTTTGCATGTGCATGTGTGCGTGTGCGTGTGTGTGTGTGTGTGTGTGTGTGTGTGTGTGTGTGTGTGTGTGTGAAGGCCCAAGGATGACTTCAGGGATCATCCTGGACTTCTCTAGGTCCTTATTGCTTTCCTCTGAGGTTTCCTAGGCTCCACCTTTTAGGTGTAGGCTGCTGCCATTTCCACCTGGCATTTTTACAAGGGATCTGGAATCTGAACACAAAAGCTTTAACACCAGAGCCCTGTCTTCAGCTCCAGCAATGGCTTCTCATGAGTAGAGGCCCAGGGGTATCTTACTGTTGGAGGTGATGGTGTCAGAGAGGTCTTATTTTGGATAGTTTTTGGTGCAATACTTGAATGCAAACATGCTCCATAAATACTGATCAATATCAAGCTCTCTAGTTTTACAAACCCATGGTTAAGTTTATCTTCCCAAACACTGTGACCAAGCATCCCAAGGTACTGTATGTCAGTTGCTTCCTGGGTCTCCTGCTGTGTGCCACATACCAACCTGTGAGGTTAAATGCTGTCCCCTGACGACGGATCAGACGGCTGTGGCTCAGAGATTCAACAGCTGCTTCCAATTGAGGTGAATTAAAACGGCGTTGATGGAATCATCCTGGCCTTTTCTCCCTTTGTTATTTTCCCTCACAGTTGTTTTCAAGACAGTGAAGGCAGAGGATATGCCCCCGAATCTAAGACAAACCCCTTTATTCAACTCGCTCTGTCTAGCTAAGAGCAGCTGCGGTTTCCACGTGAAACTTGGAGTTAATAGAATGCTGACTCGGACTGACACCTTTCTAGGATCTGATTGGCTTGAGGAACTGTCTCAGGAAAACAGCCAAGGTCCCGTGCCACACTGCCTGGGACTGGGAAGCCCTGGAGTCACCATGTACCACATTACGAACACAGCCCCTTCACCAGGATCGCACCTAAAGGTGCTGTGTTGCAGAGAAAGGCTGTACCAAACGAGTGGGTCTCTGATCCCATCGGAGCCAAGAGCAGCAGACTTGAGAGCTCGCTGCCAGGCAGGACAAGTACCCAGGAGGTTGCTGCATTGAGTCCAGCCAGCTGGGGAGGGGTGTCTACTTGGAATCCACCTTGGAGAGGTGGTTGGTGTGTCTGGAGGCCCAGCAAGGCTTGTCAGTAATCATTTCCCAGGCGCCTCCAACTGCAGAGAGCTGCAGGCAGAGAGGGGCAGGCAGCCAGCAGGATGGCACGTGGCAGCCACTCGCCCACTCGGCATGGCAAGGAATCCATGGAATGAGATGCTCTGGGCGGTCAGCAGGGTGCCCACTTAAGGTTGACCTTGAAGTCTAACATTCCAGCCTCCAGGCAAGCTGGGTCCCCTAGACTCACACTATTAGAATAGTTTTTCTTTGTGTGTGTGTGTGTGTGTGTGTGTGTGTGTGTGTGTGTGTGTGTGCGCGCGCCTGTGGAGGCCCAAGGGTGACATCAGGAATCATCCTGGATTGCTCTACCTCCTTCTCCCCATTGCTTTGCTCTGGGGTTTTCCAGGCTCTGCCTTCCAGGGCCAGAAGTGCAGGCCGCCATCATTTCTGCCTGGCATTTTTACTTGGGATTTGGGATCTGAACTCATATCCTGCTGCCTGTGAGGCAGAGGTTTAACCCCTGAACCATCTCTCCAGCCCTAGAATAGTTTCTCTTGCCCTTGGAGGTCTGGGTCTTGTGCTCATGAACACTCACAGACAAGCAGGGAGCCCTGGGTGTTATCCTGTGTCCTCATGGGCTGTCATGATCCTGGCTTCAGGGACAGAAGGTTTGAATCCAGACTCGACAGTCTCTATCTTCCATAGAAGGGATTTGCCTCTTAGTTTATGACATTCAGCAACATCAGATACTTTCCACTGCCGCAGGAGTGTACCTGCTGGCCTGGGGTGTCTCCTCCTGGGCTCTTCTCACTCAAGATGTAAGTCACATGCACCCCCATCCTTCAGTACTTGTCATTGTGCTTGAGTTCCTCCTTTTCATTTGTAAACTATGAGTCTTTTGTCTGCTTTTGTTTTACCCAGAACTGCACACTTGTAGTGTTTTGTTCCTTTGAAAATCTTACAACGGTATGTGGAATCTCACAGGGCTGGAAGCTTAAAGTACAGGGCTCTGCTATTTTCAATTTGTTGTTGGTATCTTATTTTCCAAAACCCAGTAATGGTGTCTGGAAGTAGTGTTAATTACTTTGCTGGTCATTCTACCACCAATCAACTGTTTCAGAAAGAAAGAATTGAAGTGTCTGTGTGTGTGTGTGTGTTTTCATGTGTATTGCATATGTAGTGCACGTGTGTGTGTGTGCTCATGCTTGTGGAGGTCCTCAGTTGCTTTCCGTCTTAATTTTGGAGACAGGGTCTTGCACGGACTATACTGATTCCATTATACTAGATACCCATCCATCTCCCGGGACCCTGCTGTCTCTGCTTCTCCTCTGTGGCCACGCCCAGCCTTTTGTGTGGGGATCTGAACTTGGGTCTTCACCACCTGACTCGTCTTCTCAGCCCCAAGGTTCTTATCTGTGAAAGCAAGATGTTGTTGTTATGAGAAGACAAGAGCCACTCTGGCCATGTTAGGGTCCCTCCTATGACCTTGCCATTCCCAAGGCCGCATCTCCTGCCTCCTTGAAATGCACGGTGTCATGGTTTGACATGCGCCCACAGGCACATGTGTTTGAATCTTCGATTGTTTGGGAAGGTCAAGGCACCTTTAAGTTGTTTAAGCGCAGGCGTTATCTCACAGTAGCAACAGAAAAGAGTCAGTGGTGCGCGTGGTTTCCTCGTAGAGTTTCCTCGCACAGGCACGTCTTTGGAGTGGGTAGGTGCTTATTGCAAAAACTCATGGCTCGCCAGAGTGCTGGGAATAGGTGACTATGGAGTGCTGAGCCTGCGTCGGGACACCTGGGTCACGCCCTGTGGCTCGGAGAGCACCTTGAGAGGATGTGGGAAGAGCCGGAGGAGGGGGAGGAGTGCTCGGAATTCCCCCTTCTGGACACGGTGTGGCGTTGCCCCCATGAACTCACAGCGCCCTGAGGAGCTATATTGACCATTCATGTTCCCTGAGGGAGTAGGAGCTATTTTTTTGGTAAGCTGTGCTCATGCATGTCACAGAAATATCCCTAAAAATCCTCCAAACAACAAATGAAAGTGGGAAGGAGACTTGGTGGGCAGAAGAAAGGTTTCAGCAGGAGCAAGAATGGGGTAAGAGAGGGTAGGTAGTAAAGGTGAATGACCAACATATTTCGTGTGTGTGTGTGTGTGTGTGTGTGTGTGTGTGTGTGTGTGTGTGTGTGAAGTTGTCAAGGGAGTAATACATTTCAAAACATTGGTGGGCCATGTGCCTGAAAGCTTTTCTCTCACATGATGCCGAGCGAGGAGCCCCGCACCCGGCAGGGATTGGCGCCCTGGGCAGGCCCTGCAGGTGGTCCCTGAGCCTAGTGCCTCTAACGAAAGCCGTCAGTGCTACTCTGGACTTTGGTTTATTTTAGTGCCGACTGTTTATTCAAAGCCCTACTAAAGTTGGGATTGACTCATAGCTTTCTTAAAGTCGAAGTGAGCTGAGCTTGAATGCATATTTTCTTTTTCTCCCCAGTTTCTGGATGATTTATATTCCAGAGAATATGATTCAAGTATTCCATTGCACTAAAGGATCCAAACTGTGTCCTGTAGGTAGATAAACAAAGAGAGGGCGAGATGCTTTGCACTTGCTAGGCTGACCTTTCCCATCAGTACTAAATGCTCTGGGGGACAAAAAAGGAAAGGTTCAGAGTTGACTTAAGACCTCAGTTAAAAAGGGAGATGGGGGAGAAATTGAGATACTGGCATTGAAGGTGTCTGTGTGTGTGTGAGATTCTGCTCTGTTTGATTCTTCTGTCCTCAGCTTGCATCTTTGTAAGGAGGCGAACCCCAGATGTCGGGACTAATTTGCTTTTATAGAGTGGCTGTTGAAACCTGATCCATTGCTTCGTGGATTAAATAAGGAGGCTGATGTTTCGTAGCTCTGGACCGGGGGCTCTGGCACATCCACAGATTTGTACTTAATATCTATGTTGCATTAAGGTATGTACTGGATACCAACTTCTAGTATAACAGGCTAAAGAGTGTAAGGAAAATACCTTCTATTGCATACCTAAGCAAATTCTGTATTTTTGAGAGGTAAGGTTGGGAAATCAGGATAGAATATGAGTAAAAGATTGCTTCTCACCCCTTGTGAGGATTTAGTTTTTTAAAGCTAAGTGTGAAAATATTCCATGTCTATCCATTTGCAATGATGCATTAGCCATAACTACACAGTGTCACCTACAGGGAAAGACGACTAAGCAAGAAAGAGAAAACCCAAGCCTTATATTCTGTGGGGTTTTTTTTTTTGCTATTGCCAATGCCCCCTACCTGTTGGTTTTGGTACTGCTGTGATTTTTATTGATACACTCCTATTTTAGATTTGAATTTTGAGTGGAATTTCTTTTTACTTACTCATTATTGAAATGTATGTAATGATAATTTTTTGTGGTAAAAATCAAGGTAGAGGCCTATAATCTCTTTTTGTTTTTTGAAAGTGCGTGTGTGTGTGTGTGTGTGTGTGTCTGTCTGTCTGTCTATAAGAGGGAACTTGAGGAGCGTGTGTGCCTGTGGAGACCCAAGGTGACGTTAGGAATCATCCTGGATCGCTTTGCCTTCCAGTGTCAGAATTACAGGCCACCACCATTTCTCCTGATGTTGTTACATGGGATGTGGGGATCTGAACTCAGGTCCTTTTGGTCGTGAGAACCATCTCCCCAGGCTTTGATGATCTCTTTATTCCTCTTCATTTTTTAGGTAAATGATCAATTTATGTATGGCAATGACATTTAAGACTTTAAAAAATGGAGAGAGCTGAGCAGATCATTTGTGCTATAAATTTATTGGGCACAGACGATTTGCCAACAACTCAGTTTTTATTGATGGTTTGACTGGTAGCTTTTCTCTTTGCCAGTTTTATCAAGGGATAATTGACAAATAAATATATTCAAATACACACATCTATATATTCATAGTGCACAATATTTTTATATCATGTTGGGCATAATCAAAGCAATTCATGTGTCTATCACCTACATTTTGTGTGTGTGTGTTTAAAGTAAAATCACTTAAGATATTTTTGACCCAAGTTCAAATGTACCATGCAGTGTTGCTAACATGATGTACACCAGTCAGAGAAACAAGTTAATGATCTAAGAATGGGTAGATGGCTAAAGAGAACATGATGTAGATATGCAATAAAAACTCTTCAGTCTTTTTTTTTTTTTTTTAAAACTCTTCAGTCTTAAAGTCCAAGGAGATCTGGTCTTTTCTGACAATATGGATGAACTTAGAGAGCATTATGCTAATGAAGGAAACCAGGTATTAAAACACAAGCACTTCAGGATCTTGCTTCTATATGGAATCCAAAAGTCTCAGCTCATAGAAGCAGAAAGAAAGCTGTTTTCCAGGAGCAGGTGAGTGGAGAGATGGCCAGGGTGTGTAGAGTCATCTTATAGGAAGTCGTTTTGATTCTGTGCTGCCTAAGAGAGAGGGTGGTGTGATGTAGAGAACTGAGAGAGTCTCTCCTGCCTGCCTAGCTCAGCATCCAGCCCCAGGCACGTCACGAGTCCCTTGGCATACTGTGAGAAGGACTTGCAAAGACGCCTTGTGCTATTGTCAGCATGGAGACGGTGTTACCTGACATCCCAGGATCTATGGGTTTAATAATCATCTCTTATTGAGAACAAAGAAGTGTGAACATTAAAAAAATTACCCAGAAAATAAAATATCAGTATAATATTCAGGTTAATTCAGCCCATGGGTTAATGTTAAGAGTTTTTTTGCTGTCCCAGGACCACCAGCGGCCGGCCAGTCATGGTGGGTCTTTTTTCATGGATCTCCGTGCATGGTCCCAGGTCAGTCTAAGAAGAGAATGTAAATATATGAAGAATGATAAATTTTAAACACCTGTGCTTTCCTAGGAAGCTCTTCAGCCCCATATGGCTTATGTTTTGTTTTGGAAGACCTATTTTGAAGCAAGAATATAGGTGTTCATTTGCCAAAACATAAATGGAGGGAATGGAGAGATTCGTAGACCAGTGCCAGTCTGTTAAGTCTTTTGATCTTGAATCAGTTAATGAAAGTCAGCACCCCCACCCACAGCCCACAAACCCGAAACTGAGGTAGAAAGAAGTTTGTAGCATCTCCAAGATTGAGCTGGCATTTGGAAGAGTTAGGATGTGAACTTGGGTGCAGGGCACAAGAGCCCATATTTTTAGGAACTGTGATGACTCAGGTCACTTTGACCAAACGTGGCCAGGTTTGCATTTTCTTTAATTTCTGGGGCCCAAGCTGCTGCCAACTTTTCCTTCTTGAGTCAATTTGCCTGTCTGAATCACATTGCTGTGATTAAGATACCCGCCAGAAACAACTTAGCCTCAGGCTCATTTTTGCTCACCGTTCCAGAGAGATTCCAGGTCATCACGGGCAGCAAGGCATGACAGTGAGAGTGTGTAGCAGAGGGTCTTCACGTTACCGGAGACCAGGAAATGTCAAATCACTGAGTTGGAACCTTGGCCAGCTTCTAACCTCCAACGCTCTGGGCTCTGCCTCCTATTGGTTGCACTGCCTCCCCAGGTAACACCAGCAGCTTGGTGCTGCGGCCTTCACTCATTCCTGGTGCCATGCATGGACTTGCATGCATGCACACATGCTACTAGGAATCCTCTCCTATCAAATGTCTCTTCTTTGTGCCTTCGTCACTGGAGGATTGATTGCCCAGATGCTCTGTGTGCATTTTCTATGTGTGCATGTGTGTATGCACATGCATGTGTGTGTGCACATGAACATGGAGGCCTGAGGTTGATGTTGGGTGTCTTCCTCCTTCGCTCTCAGTGTATTCTTTGAGATAGGGTGTCCTCACTGAAGCTGGAGCTCAGCTAGATGTGCTGTCTAGCACATCCAAGGATCCCCCCGTCTCTGCCTCCCCAGTGTTGGGCTCTCAGGCCTGTGCGGCCATGTGTGGCTTTTGTGCACGGCCTCTGGGGATTGAACTTAGGTCCTCAGGTTTATTGACTGAGCCATTCCTCAGCCCCTTGCTTTCACATGCTGTGCCTTTTGGGGTTCTGTGTCTTTGCAGGTGCAGTTTCTCTTCTTCATCTGACGTGTTCTGGTGTTGGCTGATGGTTTTTGTGGCTTTCCAGGTTGTTCTGAGGCCTGGTGAGTGGCTCTGTGGCACCATCGACACCTTCACTGCAGGATTGGAGAGGAGCTGGGTTCCTCCCTGCCTGGATCTTTGCCCCTGGGGAAGGACTTTGAAAGCCCAGAGCCCCTGCAGGGCTGGGTGGGATATCAGGTAGTCCATTCTGTGCCTCGGGAGCGGTAACAGCTGTGAAGGTTTTACCACATCCCCGCTCTGGAGGCCCGGCGTCTTCAGGCCTGACATTATCGCTGGGACTGTTGGCCGGTCTGGCACACCGTTGGGGGACAGATTGCGGTGCAAAAGGGCCTACAAGGGCTGCTGCTCCAGCCTGTGAGTCATGCCGGGGCCCTCTGGCAAGCATGGGGTGAAGTGAAACAGAACCCAGAGCTCGCCAGCTGTTTTCCTCCTGGGGAGGCCCGAGTGTTTATTAAACACCTACTGTGTGCCCAAGGGGGCTCAACGCTTGCTGGGGAGACATGATCAGAAGGACATATTATGAGGTGTGTCATGTGAGATGATCATAACACTCTGGGGACTCGCAAGGAGCAGAAGGAGACAAGGGACTGAAGGAGGAAGTGAGCATGCTGTGTCGTGTCATGATTGGGGGCACGGGAACAGTCTTGCAAGGGGCAAGAAGTGCACAGAAGACTTGCAGGCGGAGGGAAAGGCCAGCACAGATGTGGTAGAAGGGGCCCAGGCCAGCACAGATGTGGTGGGAGGGGTCCAGGCCAGCACACATGTGGTGGGAGGGGCCCAGAGAGCTAGTCGTGGAGGTGGTATCGCTGGGCGGGTCTGCGCTTCACCCTGTCAGTCATCAGGGAACCACCACAGAGGTTTGTGCTGAGAAATGACTCACTCAGATTCCTGTCTTCAAAACCACAGCTGACTGCCATGTTGAGTCTAGACTAGAGCCGGGTGGGCTTGTGCGTATGGGTGGAGGGTAGGGAGGCAGCTGCCCTGGACCATACCGGTTAGTGTTAAGTGCAGGGGTGTGGAATGCAGGATACAGGGGCTCAGAAGGAGAGCCAGAGAGACTCCCTCCCCTCGGCCCCCACACTCTCTATCCCTTCGGTTCTGTTGCAGGCTGGGTAAGTGAAACAGTGAGGGGTCAACCCAGGCCCCTGGCAGGTGGATAGTGTTCCCACCTTCCAAGTCAGAGAGGCTGGGAGTGGTCAGGCGCAGTCACATGGCACCATTGGTAGATGGTGAGTTTGGGGCTCACAGAGCTGGACCATGTCCAAGAAGAACTGGGTTTCTGAGTATGACTGATATATGATCTCGCTGTCCTGGTCTTGGTCCCTTTGGGATGCTTTAGCAATCCACTATGGACTAGGTAACTTATAACGCAGAAACACATTTCTCCAAGTTTTGGAAACCAGAAAATCCAGATCAAGAGATCAACAAATGTGGTTTCTGATGAGTGCTCTTCTTAGCTAATCTCTTTGCAACCTCACATGGTGGTAGGATCTCTGAGGCTTCTTTTAGAAGAGAGTAATTCTGTCCATGCCAGTCCCACCTCTTGACCTGGGTCTACCCTCATGACCTGGCTCCACCCTCATGACCTGGGCTCATCTCTTCATACGTCATGATGGGGTCAGGGTTTCAGCAGATGAATTTCCAGAGAACACACACACATATTTGCACCAGAACACGCAGAACGAAGATAATCTGGATTAAGAAATTTAGGGCCATATGGAGGCAAAAAGCTTAGGAGACAAAGAAGGATGATGTTTGCAAAAGTAAAACAGAATAGCTCATTAAATAACGACATCCAAATATCAATAACAACTTGTACTTTGCATGTCGTAACTGAGAAGTTGTTCGAGTATGGTGTGCCCCGCTGCAATGCTAAATACCGGTTGCTAGCTAGATGCGATCTGGAGACCAGCCTAGGGCCTTGGCGGATGGGTTCCTTGCGGTGGGAGACCCACCCTAAATTCCAGGGGCTGGTGTCCTGGGCTGACTCAGAACGGAGAAGGTGAGCCGAGCACCAGCCTTCATCTCTCTGTTCCTTGCTGGGACGCGTTCCTGCTGCTATGATTTCCTGCTCTGGTGGATGGCACCCTGAGACTGGGAGCCAAAGAAAACCTTGTTCATGAAGCTAATTTTGTCACAATAGCAAGAAAAGGAATGGAGACACCCACTTAGGATCTCCTGTTTATTAGAAAATGTTACGGGGTGTATTAGTTACTTTTCTTGTCACTGTGATAAAATACCTGACAAAAGTTGATTGAGAGGGGAGAGGTTTATTGTATCTTAGAGTTCAGGGGACACAGGCCAACGTGGTGGGAAGACGTGAAGCCCGGGTTCCATCTGGCCAGTGAGCCCTTCCACCAGATCTGGGGCTTGCCAATAATCCGAATGTTCAGAAACCAATTTCCTCCCCCTGTTTGCTAAAGGTTCCGTAATTTCTCAAACAGCGCCACCAACTAGGGATCCGACATGTGAGCCTGTGGGGAATGATTTATACTCACACGACAACGCAGGGTTCAGTTCCTGTGCGTCTGCAATTGCTTTGTAAATTCACTTTGTGTTGTTACAGGTAAGGGGTGCTGGGTGTCTCCAGTGTCTGTCTCGGGTTGGGGGTGCCCATCCTTCAGGCCTCGCCCCAAGTCCTCGGAGACACTGGTATGTTCCAGAGATTCCAAGAAGTCTGAGCGATTGCGTGGAGGATGGTTTCCTCAGTTCCTTTCCACTGCACAATGTTACACAGTCTTTGCTTTGCTCAAAACCTACTTCCTGCCCAGATCTACTTGCTCATGCCTCCTACACGCAACCAGACCCCCTCCTTCCTTCCCTCAGGTGGTCCCTGGACTGTCCCCTGGTTGGGTTCCATGTCCATAATCTTTATTGATCTTGGGGGCGTGGCGGAAAAACCTCCACTTCATACCAGGCCTGCTTCGCTTCTCGTTGAGAAGGTTTCAGCCCAAGGCTGATCACTTGTCTAGTACGCACATCTCTCTGGGACCACCCCAGCACTGGGGGTACAGGGTCATTCCAGTTGTGAGCTCATTTCCCCTGAGAGAATAAACAAAACTGAATTTGCTGATAGTATTAAAAACCTCTGTGGAAGCCGGTTGCGATTGTTCCCAATTTTGTATAACGTGGAATTCAATACTAGAATATTCTTTAGTGCAGTATTTCAAAAATGTTAACATTCTGCTCTTGCTGCCTGCTGTGTTGTTTGAAATCTTTCCAGCCCGAAGCTCCAGAGAAAGGGGTCTTGGAGTCTGGGAGGTCAGACCATACCTATCAGAGGAATAAGGACCCCAAATGTAATGACTTCTCTCTCTTGCTGAGTGACTGAGAGAAAAATAATGACTTGAAAGGAGGGGAGGTCAGGATGTCTCGGCTTGGTTGGAGGATGTTGTGTGAAGTCCTTCAGTGCCAGCGCCAGCCTGCTAAGCTGCTAATTGAATTCCTGGAATGAGACTGATGTACTGCGGAGGCCCCGCCAGGCCTCTCCTGGGAATGGGGGGGTGGGGGGGCAGACTGCAGCAGCGAGCTTCCAAACCAGGGCAGGGCAGGGCAGGGCAGAGCTGAGCCCAGCTGAGTGAGCCCAGGTTTCCCCCAAAGCTGTCTAAGAGCTTCCTTGTGCTCTGAGGAGGGAGAACATGAGTGCGTACGTGTGTGTGTGTGTGTGTGTGTGTGTGTGTGTGTGTGTGTGTGTGGGCAGAGGTTTGAAGGTGGGGGTCCTGGTTGCTAAGAGAGGCTGTGTGGGCATCTCCTGGTGTTTGGGGGGATGCTGCTCACTTGCTCTCCATCAGTTGCATGGGGGCGTCATTGCCTTATGGGGATATAATTAGGTGTGGTTAATTCTTGGACACAGGCTTATCATTTCTGCTGTGCGGTGTGTGTGCGTGTGCATGTGTGTTTAACAGAATGTACGGGGAAACTAAACCCTATGCAAGGTATTATTTCATAACATATTACATTCATCATCATATCAATGTATTACATACTTATATATCAATACTATAACTATATCATCTGATTACATATGATCTATTTATTTTTATTTTGTGTGTGCACATGTTCATGTGTGTATACAAGTGTGTGTTTAACAGATTATGGGGGCAACCTGAACCCCGTGCAATGTATGTATAAGGAATGTGACTATTTCATAATGCACACATCATAATACCAATACATACTGTATGTTACAGTATGCATTTATGCTATAAATATGTTGATTTTTAATATGCATTTTTACCTTTTTGTATGTACATGTTCATGTGTGTGTGTGTGCGTGGAGGCCAGAGATGGATGTCCGATGTCTTCCTCAGTCACTTTCCATCTTATTTTTTGACACAGGACTTTCGTAGTGAAATGGTGAACTTCATGTGAAATGTTTTATTTTTGTTTTTGGTAACAGCTTCTGCTTGGAATCTGGCTTGTCCAGTGGTGGCCGTGGGATCCTGAGCGCCGGTGAAGGCTGGGGAAGGAATCACAGTGGCTTGGGGAAGAATTCTCAAGGCCAGAAAGTGACACTACATGAAAGACAAGAGAAACAAAGGACAGGCAGGGCCCAGATTTTGGAGAAGGGCATTCTCTTGCGTCCGCACCCCTGTAGAGATTAAGCTTTTCTGTTCTGTGTCTGTGTGTGCTGTTCGTCACTTGTCCGTGGTGGTAAAATAGAAAGCTCACTGGTTCAGACAGGCTGACCGGCCAGTGAGTCTCTGAGGTCCACTCGTCTCCATCTTCTCGGCAGCAGGATTGCAGGTGAAAATCATCATGCCCAGCTCTCACATGATTCTGAGGACCAAGCTCACCTCGTGCGCGTGGCAAGCGCTTCACGGACAGGGCTCTCTTCCTGGCTGCTTCCTTCTGAAATGACACTAGATTCATAGGGGAGATGAAGGGCTGCAGAGTCCCATGCCCTGTTGGATTTCTTTTCCTTCCAGTCAATAGCCAGATGGACTAAAGCCCAGATGGCCTTGAGCTGGTGGTCTTCCAGCTTCAGACTCCCAAGTGCTGAGATTACAGACTTCAGCCCCCATCCGGGCTTACTTCATGCTTTTAAAAATTCATTTCCTGTGTATGTGTGTGCTTAGGGAGTGCATAAGTGTGTGTGTGTGGCACACACATATGTGTGTGCATGTGTGCTCGTGTATGTGGAGGCCCGAGATTGAGAGTGAGAATTATCCTTGATCATTCTTTCACCTTCCTCTTTTGAGGTACAAGTTTCTAAACTCAGAGTTTATCTGCAGGACTAATCTGGCTCGCCTGGTTGCTGGGGAGAGAGTCCCAGGCTTCACCTTCTGGGGTTGGCGTTACAGGTGTGCTGCCGCACCCACCCAGCAGTCACATGGGGTCTGGGATCTGAACTCTGGTCCTTTTGTGTAGTAAGTGCTCTAACCACTGAACCATCCCCCCAATCCATATACTTCGAAATTGAGAAATGTAATCTGAACAGAGGGAAAAAAAAAGACTCCCACTTACTTCTCTATTCATTCATCCCCTCCCTCACTCATTCATTTCTGCAGTACTGGCGGGAGGGTGCCGCATGCGAGGCAAGGGCTCTGCCCCTGAGCCACATGCTGGTCTCCGCTTGCTTTAAAGTCAGTAAAGAACCTGAAATTAAATTCAGGTACAGATCTTGGGATCTTAAGAAAGATTATTATTATTTTTATTTATCATCATTGCTTTAATCCCCCCTGCAATGTTAGCTATGTATGTGTTGGAAGGATCCTGCATCACGCTCTGATTCGGAGCGCTTCGTGTTCTGAAATCCGTCCGCATCCCTGGAGCAGCAGCCTCAGCAGAAGCAGCCATGCAAGGGGCCCTAGGCCCCGGGAGGCATCTGGCGCCCACAGGTGGTATGTGGGTGGCATCTTTTCCCAGCAGTGCCCTGCAGCAGGGGTGCCATGTGAGCAATTTGAGAAATTGAACGAAAACATTTGTTAGGTGGGTAGGGGAGATGAAGTGCGCTGGTTGCCAGGCCTGTGCCAGGCTTCCGTTGGACAGTGACCTCTATACTGGCTTTGTGCTGTAGATGCCCTTCTCATGGCTTCATCCCTGGCTTCTGGGAGCCCTGGGGAGGATGTTTCCAGAGAGGCTTAAGTATAGGGGGAAGAGTCATCTTGAATGTGGATGGCAGCATCCTGTAGACCTGGGCAGCATCATTATCCTATGAACCCGGGCATCCCACATACTGAGGACCTGTCCTGAATGCAAGGGGAAACAGGGCAAAGTGGTCACTTGGTGGCGGTCATCACTTTCTGCTTCCTGACTGTGGGTGCGTTGCGACAAGTCACCTCTCTGCTACCACGGCTGAGAGCCACCTCCGTGACCAGTGCGTGTGTCCCTCAGACTGTGAGCCAAAGCAAACGCTTCCTTAGGTCGCTTCAAGGTTTGGCCCAGAAACAAGAAAAGTAGGCAATGCATCAAAGACAGTAGGTAGTTGGAAGGTAAAAGAGATGTTTGTGATGGGGGCAGGGGAATGAATCACCCCAGGTTTGTCTCTTTTCCCTTTCTCTTCTCTTCCTACATCTTAGTTCAGCTGGTTACTTTTGCTTAGCCTTTTGCGTTAATAATGTTTACCCAGGCAGGGAGGAGAATTCCCACCCACTTCTTTTTAAATTACAATATTAAAAAAGAAATTGGCTAATGGTTCACCCCTTCCAGGCAAGTCTCTTTACTGGATGATTCTTCCCTCTGAGACACGGCTCACCTCTGCAGCCCATATATAGTCATTATTAGGGCATTGAATTTCTGAGGACCCGTATTTATTTGATTTAATCTCTCCTTGAGGACATAGGCCTCTTGAGAATGGGACAAAGATTCTCTGGAGACACACGCTGGACTTTTAAAATAGCCCTGCAATTTCTAGCTTGTGTTTAGTTCCAGCGTATCGTGCAACTCGCCTGTCAATCTTGTGTTTGGCTATTTTATCCTTTGTCCTGTGTTGTGCTTGTTTGCTTTCTTATCCCCATGGGCCCTGCCTCACAAGGCCTTGGTGTTCTACGACCATTTATTGAAAGAGCGTCTCAGGATCCCACCAGAAGCGGCCTTCACAGGTCGCAGCCTCTAGAGCCTCTGCCCTTTGTATCTTTGGGTAATCAGCCACTTAGAGGAATTGGGAGCCAGCTGCTGCTTTTTCAGCTGTGTGCGTTTGCTGAGTTATATGGGTATGTGATGTGTACACACATTCATGTGAGTGTGCACATTTCACCAAATATGTATGGAGGTCAGAGGGTATCCTTAGGTGCCTGTCTGTGCCTTTCACCTTGCTTGAAACAGGGTGTCTTGTTTGATTGTTTTTCCATTCTGTGCACAGGCCGACTGGCTCAATAGCTTCTAGGGATTCCCCTGTCTCCACCTCCTGTCTCCTAGCAGTGATAGGATTATAGATACTTGTGTGTGATACATCCAACTTCTACGTGAGCTCTGGGGATTCAACCTCATATCCTTGCACTTAACACTTTTACCCACTCAGCCACAGCCCATCCCCCTGTGGTTCTGTTTTAATAACTTCAGAAAGTCACCTAGCTGTCGGACATGTTACTGTTGGCTTCTTTGCTCCAAGGCTTTGTCACACGGTCCTCTGGGTGTCTGGCCCCTTGAGGTGAGAATTGTATTCTATCCATTCTTGCCTCCCACAGCCCCTTTGGTATTCTGCCTCCTTCTTGGTATTTCATATGTGCTGAAATGGACTTAAGACTACCATGAAAGTACACACTTCTGCAGAAAGAGAGACCCAGGCAAAGAGACAGAGAGCAAGAAGGTGGGATTCAGTGGTCTCAGGTCTGTTTGGGCTAATCAAGTGTATCAACAATCTCCAGTGTATTATTTTTCAAGACCACGTGAGAATAAGATCTTGTGTTGCGGTTTGGCTCACTTCTCTTCAGTTTCTCAATGAGGGAAATGGAGAGTTCGACTGTCCTAGGCTCAGGCGGAGCAGGCGGCTGTGGAGGCATCTGCCCCTCTCTGTCAACATCTTCCCTGTGCCTTTCCTGTCCCAACCCACAGCTTGTGTCTTCTGCTCTCAGTTCTGCTCCCAACTGCCTCACAGTCAACAAGAACATATATTTTAAAAACGTTTTTTACAATTTTGTTTTTGAAACAAGGTCTCACATGGTTTAGGCAAGCTCAACGCACTATGTAGCCAAGGATGGCCTTGAACTTCTGATCCTTCTGCCTCCAGCTCCCAAGTGCACCACCATAACAGCTTTATGTGGGCTTGGTGCATTTTAGGCAACTGTACTGTACCAACTGAGTCACATCTCTAGCCTCAAACAGACTTTTCTTTACAAAGAACCCAAGACTTGGCTTTTACCATTGGGAAGAATTTAAAAAATGCTCTTGACAGGGTAATAATGCAAGAGATTCTCCTCCTCTTCCTCCTCCTCCTCCTTCTCTTCCTCTCCTCCTTCTCTTCTTCCTCCTTCTTGGACATTTTCGTAGCATAAATATTGAAAGGCCAGCGCCTCCCACCAGGACCTAAACATAGTCTAGATAGTACTGATTTTTCCCCTCTTTGCTTATATCTTCTTACTCATTAAAAAAAAAAAACTATTCAATTTGACATGTAAAATATCTTTTCACCAGATGTGGTAAAAGGCTCCTAAAATTCCCAACTCTCAGAAGTTTGAGGAAGCAGAATTGTGAGTTTGACTCCAGCCTGGGCTATGTAGCAAATAGGGAGGAGTATGTGATATCCCTCGTCTGAACACCCCTGTTGTGGTTTGACTACGACGTGTTCCCCACAGCCTCATGTGTTTGAACACTGGGTCTGCAGTGGATGGAAGGTTGTGGAGCCCCACTGGAAGAACTAGACCACTGGGAAAGCTCATCCTACTTCCTGTTCCCTCTCTGCTCCCGGAACACAAATGCTCTGTGAACAGCCAGCATCCGGCTCCTGACACCGTGCGCTTTTCCTGTCTGTGGCCATGTTTTCCCCACCCTGAAGGTCTGTAATCCCTGACCCCCTCACCAACCTCAACCGTAAGCCACAGTCAGCCCTTTCTCCCCGAAGTCGCTTTTGTCAGGGTATGTTGATCTCTAAAACTGTAGCCATTACAAACACTTCCGTTAACAAGCCGCTTTGACACATGACAAAGCCCACAAGGGAGGAGACAGGAGCCGATTCTAAACTCGTGAGGTTCTGGCGGCGGAGTGGAAGAGTAAATGTTTTGTGTTTAGCTTAGGACTTGAACACTGCCAGCAACTTGGAGATATTTAGATTTCGAAGGTGGCTGCTGTTCTGTGGACGTAGTTGGGATTTCTTTTAAATCCCGCTGGCGAGGAAGGAAGAGTTAAGGTGGTGGAAACATCACTCTATGGAGCAGTGTTGCTTTGGGAACATGGTGGAACTGGGTGTGGCCCAGAACAAGAGAAGGGCCCACTGCTCATCTTCTGGCCGGCATGGTGGTCTTGGGCACATCCTCAAGGTCAGCTACTTCCTTAGCAGCCTTTGCTGTGGGCCCAGAATCACATATATTAGTTACTTTTTCTTCTTCTTCTTTTTGAAGGTGTTATTATTATTAATTTAGCCTCTGCGTGTGTGTGTGTGTGTGTGTGTGTGTGTGTGTGTGTGTGTGTGTGTATCAGAGGGCACTGTCTGTCCCTGTGGAGGACCAAGGGTGACTTCAGGAATCATCCTGGATTACTTCTACTTCCTTTTTGTTTTGCTCTGTGATTTCTCAGGCTCCACCCACCAAGGCCTGAAGAAGTGCAGGCTGCCTCCCTTTCTGCCTGGCATTTTATGTGGGACCTGGGATCTGAACTCAGGACCTTCTGCATGTGAGGCAGAGTCTTAACCTCTGAGTCATCTCTGATCCCTGTATTAGTTACTTTTATCATGATTATGATCAAACATTGAATTGGAAGGAACTTAAGGGAGGAAGGACTAGTTTGGGTTCGTGGTTTGTGAGTTGCAGTTTGTCATGGAGTCGCTGTCTTTGTGGTAGTGAAAACATGAGGCTGCTTATTCACATTTTGGAGGATCAGGGAGAGGAGAGATCAGGCCAGAACCAGGACTGGGCTATAACCCACAGGCCCTTCCCCATTCACCTCAGTATCCTACTTCCTTCAGCTAGAGCCCACCTGCTAAAGGTTCTACAACCTCTCAAAATGGAGACCAGGTGTTCAGCTCCATCAGCCCATAGGGGAGGTGGAGATGCCCAAGCTGTAACAGCAGCTTGCACCCAGGGTTGTTCTAGTAGAATCAGGACAAGGGATGCACTTTGGAACAGAATATGAGGCTGAATCTGGGTGTCACGGAGGAAGCCATGTTGTAAAGCTCGTGCAGGGCCCTTGGAGGAACACAGACAGTTGTCTCCACCAAGTGTGGCCCTTAGAAGTTCCCACACTGTGCAGCTACTCTGCATGTGCTGATAAACTCACGACTAAAAAGCCTAGGGAACAAGCGCGTTTTCTTCTTGCTTGCGACTATGGTTGCAGTTCAAGTCCAGCTTATAGGAGGCTCACACCGACACCAGGAGCAAGGGAACTGGCCACACCATGTCCACAGGGATTGTTGAGACAGGGACAAACCTCACTCGCAGGCAACAGGTCTGTCCAAACATACAGAAGAATGTCCACATACTGAACCAGCTCCCTCCATCTGATCCACTGGCCCTAGGAATGGGCCCACCTACTATGGGCGGGGTCTTCCCACATCCATCATACAGTCTCTTGCAGGTTTGCTCAGAGACTTGCCTTAGCCACCAACTTCATAGTGTGTCCAGAGCTCAGCCTTCCATTTTCAGGTTGACACATCTAACTAATGTGCACACTGACTGAGGTCTAACCTCACAAGGGGAAGAAGAAAGGAGGCCAGTGGTGGTCAGGAGAGGGGGAGACTCTGGCTTGCTGACTGAGTCAGTGCCAGCCCAGCGTTCATTCTGCAGAGGCAGGGAGTTTTGGCAGGCTTGGGGGAGACACCATGTTGTCTCCCCAGACCCACAGGAAGCTGTGGAACATGGCTCCCCACGGTGAGGCTGGCACCGGGGTACCTAGCACGTGGAGTACACAGGTGCTTAGAAAAGAAAAACAGCGTTCAGGGAGTTACTTTAGGAATGTGTTGGCATTTCTTCTCTGTGGGGAAGTGTGCTTTTTAGCATCGAGGCAGGTTTTTATAACAGCTTGTTTTCACACAGAAAACACGAGGAAGTCCCAAACACTGGACTGGGCTTTGGCTTTGAAACACAGTGTGCGGGCATCTGCCCTGTGGGCAAGAACAGACTCGGAAGGCCTTGGCGCTTTTACAAGCGCCAAGTGCGACCTCAGAATCTGCAAGGTTAACTTGGAACATGCACACCTCTATTCCAGAGGTAGCTGTGGCTGTCTTTGGAATGAAGTCTACCTGGAGAGATTAAATGTGATTTCAGTGTTAAGAAATTATCCGCGGGGGGCTGGAGAGGTGGCTCAGGGGTTAAGCCTCTGCCTTGCAGGCGGAAGGTCCTGAGTTTGGATCCTAGACCCCACGTATAGACGCCAGGTGGAAGTGGGGGCGGCCTGCGCTTCTGGTCCTGGTAGGGCAGAGCTTGTGAATCCCAGGGCAGAGTAAACAAGGAGATGGAGGCGTCCATGTTGGTTCCCCAATTCATCCGTGGTTCTACACACACATACATACACGCACACACGCACAATTGAATAAATAATAAAATAATAAAAAAAGCTTTAAAAAAAAAGAAATTATCCGCGATGTTTTTATTTGGCAGTGTAATACCATGCTGGAAACAACACATCACTTGCGTTTTCTCTTCCATGGCTGAAATGTAGAGAAGAGAACAATGAGAATTAAAATAGTGTGTGTGTGTGTGTGTGTGTGTGTGTGTGTGTGTGTGTGTGTACCATGGCACATGAATTGAGGTCAGAGGACATCTAAGCCAGCCCCGTGAGAAGTTAATATGGTCAAAAGATGATGTCTAGGTTGGGGAGATGGTTCAGTGGTTGGAGAGCTTGTTGTGCAAGAAGACCCCCAGATCCCATGTAAACTGACAGGTGGATGTGGCGGCCCCCCTGTGATCACAGTGCCTGGGAATCTTCCTCAGCAGTCACCTAGCTCTGTAGGGGACACCTAGCCACAAAAGAATAAGGTGGAAGGGCGACCCAGGATGTTTCCCAATATCAACCCCAGGTCTCCACACTCACAGACATGTGCATCCCACATGTGCTCACATACATGCAAACATGTTTGTATGTATGTATGTACACGCCTACACATAAAACACATGAAAATGGGATTAGAATAGAGATGATTTCAGGTGACTTTAAATTCTGAAATTATGCAGCAGAATCTGAATTTTTGGGCCTGGCCTGTAGGGGGCAGACTCGCTAACTAGTAGAAAATACTTTGTGGTCAGATTCGTGGAGTCAGAGTCAGCTTTGAGGTGGCTGCTGGTGGTACGTGGAGACAGGCTTTCAGTTTTTCAGAATGTCAAGAATCCTGAAGGTGGACAATGCTGAAGGTCACACAAGGTGAATGTGATGCTGCTTAACGAATACTTAACCATTGGCCAGAATTTGATCACCGTCGACTGGGGCTCTTTCCAATGGCAGGAAAGCAGGTTCTCGCTTCTGTTGAGAACAGCATGACTCCACTTCTTGTACCTTTGTCTCAGACCAACCAGCTGGCTTAGAAAAGCTGGGTCCCAAGGTGTGCATGCTCTAGGGGTTTCATTGCAACCTGCCAGGTTGCGCTAGAACCATTTACAGGATTGCTTTTCTCACTGACCACACACCAAAGCCCAGTGTCTTACTTTCCTTTAGTTCCACACGTTTACATACTTTTTGGATGGCTTATAACAAGATGGCCAACATGATGTGTGATTCAGTTTGCTTGATAATAAGGTCATATTTTTTTCATGTAAAAATAGCCAAAGTGGGAAATTTTATGTTATGTGTATTTTGGCATGGTAAAAAATAGAAAAAGCACAATAATGAGAAAATGGAATCAGCTAACGTGCCCATCGACAAAAGAATGGATAATGAAAATGTGGTACATCTATACAATGGAATATTACTAAGCCATCAGAAAGGATGAGATTATGGAATTTGCTGGTAAATGGATGGAATTGGGAAATTTAATATTGAGTGAGGTATGTCAGACATAGAAAGTTAAGCAACACATATTCTCTCTTACATGTGGATCTAGCACTGATATCCTTGTCAGTGTATTCGGATTGGAATCACTGTAAGAGGCAGAAAATTCAAAAGAGGCCAATGAGTGGGAAGGTGGGAAGGGATGGTTTAGGTAAAACCTTTTAAAGGGGAGATTTAAGATACTATGACAAGTAGGGTGAGGGAGGGAATAATTAGGAAAAATACAGAATGGAGAAAGAGGGACTTATTAAGAAAATGCTAAAATTCTGGGATGTAACCCCAAAGGAATCTTCTATGCTAGTAATATGTAAAAAAAAAAAAAAAAAGTCTTTTGAAAAAAGGAACAAGAATGAGCAGTCCTTATACAGAGGAGCACAGAGTGAGGAAAATGGGGGGGGGAGCTCTGAGCTAATCCACTTAGAACCCAGTGACAAAAATACACTAGAAGTAGCAGGAAAGTGACACTTTCCTGATAAAATGTTGGCCAGAGGTCTTAAAGGACCCCAAACATTATAGGCTTTTGCCATTGCTCTTGATTGCTCTCCAAAAAACTGTCAGTAAGACCCTATTTCTAAAGATACAGCACATATGGATCATAGAATATGGGCAAAATACATCATCTATCCTTGCTGGATAGCTTACATGGTACCAAGCAATATGTAGGAGCTATTGGGGGAGAGAAATAATCACAGGCCTCATCAGCTCATGAGATCTGCAAGTGGCAATAAAAATTACTATGGCAACCTGTGTAATAGTGGCATGAGTATCAAGGAGACAACCAAGGGCTTTCTAACTGGACTCAAGACTCGCTTGTCAGAGTGGAACACATTCCTGTTACTGTTAACTAGAACAAGAATCTAAAAATAGGGAAGGAAATAGATCAGTAGGGAAAAGCAGCCAATGAACCTATAGATAGGAAGACAGTACACTAAACTGCTCTGTAAATAGTTGCTACTATACCCATAGATTTGAAGACCATTTAACACTCAGTCTAGAAATATTCTTTGACAACAGAGGTAGAGGATCTTAACACTCTGACAGGATGCAGCCTAGGGCAGTAGAAGAGCAGTGAAGTAGACAGCAGAGGCCACCCAGCAAGGCTCAGAATTAGCCCAACCTAATCTCTCCCCATCCTAAGACTTTGGGAACCTCGCAGAAGAGGGGGAGGTGAGATTATAAGAATCTAAAGATGGGAAGGGTCACCGTTGGATAAAACAGTCCATTCAAGGCAGGACTGCTACATTTAGGAACTTACTACAGTGAGACTTGACCTTAACAGACCTGCAAAATGACTGACATAGACTACAGAGGAACTCAAGCGAGATAAGAACATAGAATGGAAATCTTGGGGACTAAAGTTGGATTAGTGAAAGGAAATGCTCCTATCAGTGGGGTGGCCCGAAGAGAAGCAACTTTGTATACCACAAGAGGCCTGAACCCTCACAACAATAGACAAGCCAAAGGGAATCCTGGGGTCTATAGAAGCAGATAGACAGGAGAATGGGAGGGAGTGGGATGGGAGGGAATGGGAAGGAGGGGGATGGAGGGAGGCATGGATGAGTACTCCATATGCTTATAAAACTAGAAAAATAAAATAATTAAAAATAGAAAAAGCGAAGTTTTTAATGGATACGTATGTACATATAGATTTATTTTTTAAAGTGTGGCTTATGTCATGACTTGGATGTGAGTTGCCCCCTCAGGGCATTTTCAACTTTAGCTGATGTTAATGTTCAGGCAGACTATGACTCCTTTAGGAGCTGGAGCCTCACTGGAAGAGATGAGCCACAAGGGTGGGCCTTGAGGTTGGATAGTCTTAACCTGCTTCCCCAAGCAGTCAGCTCGTGGAGTTTGCTGCTTGCCCTCTCGGCCTCTATGATGGATGTCACCTGAACTGCCTTCAACTTCTGTCTCCAGCCATACCTTTTCCACCATAATGGACTGTATGCCCTCTGATACTGTGAGCCAAACAAATCTCCATTTTCTTCCCTTCAGCTGTGTTGAATGTTGCCTCACAGCGACAGAGCAGAGTACCGGCCACAGCTCAAATCCGTTGAGGAAGTTGGGGCTCCTAGGTTTGCATTGCCTTGTCAGAGAGCCCATGTTCATCCAAGGGGCAAAAACGTAGGGCTATTACATTTGTTAAATAAAATTAAAAAAAAACCTTGAGTAATGCTTTAACAAAACCAACATAAATTCTTGAACCACCCTTGAGATAAGGTAACACATACCCCTCCATCATTCATTCACATATATATGAATTTATATATATATATAATACATATCTTATACATATATAAAGGCACACACACATACATTCACATGCTTATGAATATTTTATTTAAGGAACTGGCATCACATTGAACATACTGTTTCTTAATTTATAGTGTAAAATTTAAGAGCTGTGTTCCGAGCATTTTTTCTAGTTCATAAACATTTCTTATGATTTTTTCATGACTGTAAGACGCTGGCATAGTTTAGCTAATGGTTTGTGTGTTGGACATCTATGGTGCTTTCACAGTTTCCATGAAGGAATGAGTTCCAGTGACATAACCATTCTTGGGGAAATCTTTGTGGGAATTAGGAGTCTCTGGATTACATCTTTTTTCCTCCCCCAAATAATTTTTCTTTATTGTTAACATGATTCAAGGAGTTGTGGTTAAGAATTTTAAAGAGAATTGTTTCCTTAGTCTATTTGTGGGTGGAATTCCCATAAAAAAGTGAAAGAATCCACTCTTTGACAGTTGAACTTAGAGTGAAACTGTTCCCATTGGTCACGGACTGAATTATTTTTCTCCAATTCATGTTTAAGTCCATTCATTGAGAAAGTGACTGTTTGCAGACAGGGTCTTTAAAGGGATCGGTCAGGTCAGATGAGGTCAGATGGGCTCTGATCTGGCGTCTTGCATGAGGTGAGAACTGCAGATGCCCGAGAAAGGGCTGCGTAAGGACACAGGCAGAGGATGAGAATCTGTGAGCCATTGTGGGGCCTTCCACTTTGGTGACACCTGATCTCCAGAACTGTTAGGAATGGTTTCCTGTTAGTGTAGGTCTCTTGGTCTGCGCACTGTCTTGCAGCCTTAGCAAACTCTGCATGGTCATTGCCAAAACTCCAGGGTGTGTGTGTGTGTGTGTGTGTGTATGTCTGTGTGTCTGTGTGTCTGTGTGCGCACGCACCTGTGAGCATGTCCACATGTCCATGTGCATGCCATGTGTGCATGTATAGATGTGTATGTGCATGTCTCTGTGTACATATGTCTGTGTCCATGTGTACACACGTGTGTGTGTGCGCACGCGTGCAAGCACCATTTTGTCTTACCCTCTTATCTCGATTCACTGTGTTACTGTCTAAGTGTGTGGCTGATCCAGGCAGCCTGGGCTCCAGAGACAGATGTCCAGGTGTGGTGGCAGATGTGCCTGCCAAGCTCCAAGGCGGACGACCAGTTTGCTTGCACAACCCATGTCTGCTGATCGACAGGAAAGGCTAGCTGACCTCCTATCTGCAAGGCTGTGCTGTGCTTCTGTGATACGGGCTGAATCCAGGCCAGAGGGACAGGCCAAGCTACCGTGAAGGACATGTTTTCTGCCACCTATCAGCTCCAGAGAGATGCAGGGCATATTCCCATGGGTCAGAGGCCCTGCTGTGACCGATCACATCTCTCCGTGGATTTCTCATGGAGGGTCACTTCACAGTTTTGAGCTTTGTTTCTATTAGAGAACTATTAATTGCTACATGATTTAATCTAACATTTGAAGTTCAAGAACCGAGCTATAACCTTTCTGTCAGCCAAAGTTCTTTTCCTCCAAGAACACAGTTATTCAAAGCAAAAGTGGGAGAGTGAGACGTGTGTATGTGTGTATACATGTGCTCCTGTGGGTGACTGAATGCGTAGCCTTTGAGCGCTGTTCCTAAGGAGCCAAACACCTAGTTTATCTGAGGCAGTGTCTGGTTGCGTGGAGCTCACCTGTTAGGTGAGCCTGGCTGGGCGCAGACCCTGGGGATCTGCCTGTCTCTGCCTCCCCAGCTCTGGGGTCATAAGCATTCACGACCACACTCAGCTTTTTCATATGGATTTGGGTTGGAATTCAAGCCCTAGTACTTATGGAGCAAATACTTTGTTGACAGAACTATCTTCTTCCACCAACCCTGGAATGTGTGTTTTATGGTCTCTCTGGAAACTTGTTGCTTTCTTTTTTTTATCCTTTAGCAAATCTGTTCGCTCTTCTGACCTTTGATTTCCTCTTCTGCAAGACAGGTTAGTAGTTGTCATAGTTAGGCGCAGGTGTCAACTTGACAGTTGAGGGTTTGAGCTCTGGGCACATTTGTAGAGAATTAGTGGTTGAGTTAAGCCCAAAGCAAGGAGATTGCCTAGTTGATGGGGAAGGCCCAGTCCATGGTTGATGGGACTAGGCCCTGGAATAAAAGACGGAGGGCTGGTTGAGAAAGTTGACATCCTTCTGTACCCTTGGCCAGACATGCTGGTCTGGCAAGCAAGATCGTCCCCCTCTCAGCTATTATGTAGAGATGGTGTGGCCTGTTCCCTCGGCCCTGGTGTTGGTGTGTTGTTCTCTTAAGCCATTTGATGGTGATTCATCAGCCACCATGCAGACTGACTTCGACAGTAGTCCATTTTCTTTGTCACTGGAGTGTTGGGAGGGCAAATGAGACTATCCATCAGTGACTGATTTCACTGCCCAGCACAGCGAGGGTCTAATGGGAAACATCCTGTCCACTGGTCCTTAGGAGTCGAGTGGTGGAGGAGAGTTCTTGGAATTCAGCAGCCCTCGACTACACAGTATGGTTTAAACTTCTAACAGAAATATGGTAAAATGGCTATGGCTAGTTCATCTTTGAAATGCCAAGTCGTGGGGCTGCGAGATAGCTCAGTGGTGGTTAAAGCCTTTGTCATCAAGCAATAGAGTTCAGTTCAGATCCCTGCCTTCGCGGTGGCTGCCTGTAATTCCAGCCCCTGAAGGCAGAGCGTGGGAATCCCCAGAGCAACCTGGCTGACCCGACTAGCTCTAATGGCATGCTCCAGGTTTAATTAGGGACTCAGGCGCACAACAGTAAAGTAGAAAAGCAATTGAGGATGATTTCCGATACCACATGTGTACCCAGCCTCATACAAACACACATACATATATGCACATATGCATACATATGAAAAAAAACCCAATAAATAAAATGTGTCTGAAAAGAGTCCATGAGGGAAAGTATTTAACACAGCTGTGGAATCTTGCAAATGCATGATAACATGATCATGGCCATGTGACCTTGCAACAGGATGGTGGGCTCTTGACTTCTTCATTCCTCAGTTTCCTCATGGGTAGAGGCTGGCTTTGAGGCTTAAGCGTGATGAAGGCTTTCGACTCACCTTCAACTGTGGCTGTTCTTGTTGCTGTGGCCTGATTTGGCTCTCCAAAGTATGTGATGGTCGATGAAGGGTAAAGGTTTTCCTGATGGAGTACTGAGAGGCTTTGAAGGCAGTCTGCATGCCGTAGCGTTCCCCTGCTGATTGCCAGACGTTTGGAGACCTGGTTGACATCTCTCCCTCTTGGAGGTGGGGAGAGAGTACGTCCCTCCCTAGGCTTTGGGGCTGCATCCAGCAGGACAGCCTCTCTCTGGGATCTGGGCAGACAGATAAGAGGAGCAGCCTGCTTCCTTGGGATCCAGCTGCTGTGTTTAGCATGTTCTCTGTGCACTCATGCATGTGCATGCATATCGTGGAGACTGCTGCAGCATACACAAGAGGGCGTGGTGTACAGAAAATATGTGTGGGGGAACAGAAAGGATAGCTCATTCCCAAAGATGTGGCTTTTGTGCTTTGCAAAATGCAAGCAAACAGCATGCACTGTCTGTTTTGAAGTTCATGTAGGTCACAGGAAAGAAGAGATTCACCGTGGCTCCTGGTGAAATGTGGCATGGTGCCACACACCATGCCTGCACTGTACAGAAATTGTCTGTAAAAGGGCAATTGGCCGCTTTGAGTGGATCACGAAGCTGCTTTGAGGAAAAGAGTTGTAAGAGTCTTTTGCTGTAATTTGCAGTGGCAAGTGCTGCTTTATTGTAGCAAGCTCCTGAGAAACTGGGGATTGGAGAGGAAGAGGTGGAGACAGAGAATAGAATCCCACAGATTGCAGGGTGGTGATTTGGCTGTGAGTCCCAGGTGACATTCTGGGCTGGCAGTCAGATGTGTGGTTGGTGATAAAGTGAAGTTGTAGCCAATAGACCCTGCATGTGTTTTCTTGGACAGCGCCGTGGTGGTCTCTTTGGGTCTGCAGATAGTATCTTCTGTTGTGCTAGATCAAGAGTTGGTATATTTGAGGTGTATTTGACAGTGTCCTTTGGAAATGAACAGTGTGGTTCAGGACAAAGCTCAGAGTGATGATTCATGGTTTTGGAAACAAAGTTAGCTCAGTGGTGACCCCTTTAGGCTGGAGTGGGGGGCTGGGTTTAGAGACTACCCTGGAGAGAAGGTAGCACCCCCCCACTTCTGGGCTCACTGGTCCTCGGAATGAGGACAAGGGGTGACAGACTTATCCATTTGTGGAAGATCGAGAGTCTGTTAACATGTCAGTTGTGAGGACGGTAGGGGCTAAAGTTGGCGGTCAGGAGTGATGGTGAGAGGAAAATTCCAGATAATGTGGAAGTAACCCCAAGATAAGGGACACATTAGCGATGGATCACTTCTCATTACCTAGCTGCCTGCCATTCTGAAATGAAAAGAGAGTTTCTAAGCCAGGAGAGTTAACAGAATGGTGATGTTTTCTTTTCGGAAGATGAGAGTGGAAAATGGCACACACAGCACGTGCGGGGCGACTAAAGGTGTCCTTGGCAAGCTGCAGGACAGGCCTTGGAAGGTGGCTCATGGATAAGCGCTTGCCTTGCAAGCATGAGGACCCAAGTTCGAGACCCAGCATACATGTGAAAAGCCAGGTTTGATGCACATACTAGTCATCCTAGCACTGGGGAGGCAGAGCCTGGCAGATTCTTCGGGCATGTTGCACAGCTAGCCTTGCCTGCTTGGTGTATTCGGCTGTTGAGGAATAACACTCAAGGTTGATGTCCAGCTGTTCTTCTCTCTCTCTCATGCACACATGCACTCATACACATGTGTACTCACATATGTAATCATATACATGTGTACTAACACATGCATACTCATATGTCACACATATGAACATGCATGCACACATATACACAAGATAGGGGAAACGTAGACAACTTTATACATACTACCTGTGCACCCTTATACATATGAACACACACGTGTGTGTGCATACACACGCATAGACATAGACACAGACACACACAGATAGGGAAGCATGTATACAGCTTTTAGACACACTGTCTGATTTTTTCTGATGTCCCATAAAAGTGCTTTTCTTTCATGTGCATGTGCGATAACAGATCAACATAAGCCATTTCTCAAGAAATTTTTGTCAAAAGTTATATTTTTTTCTTTAAAAAAGCTTAATGAAAATCTTTATGTACTGAAGGGCGAAAATAAAGTTTCCACAGATTCTGAGATGAAAAGACATTTTTATCTCCCTTGAAGTTACATAATGAACAAGCGCGGATGCTGCAATGAGTCTGCGCCACGCAAGCCCGTCGGCTCCTCTGCGGCAGCTTTCTGCTCATCATCTGCAGCCAGCTGCGCCTCTGTTCTCCGTGACAGGATTTTCCACACTTTGGGGGTTATGAGCCTTTGAGAGAATTTGCTTTTTGCATGGTGATCCACATGGCCACATTTATAGCATGAAGCAAGCATGACATAATTCTTTCTGCGTCTCATTTTGTTTTGCTGTAATTCTGTTCTGTTGCTTAAAAATAGTGATGGACTGAGCACACAGCTCATTGGTTAAAGTGCCTGCAGAGAGGGAAACTGAGTCACGGAGTGAGGGAGTGTTAGGGCTGTGATTCGAACCCAGTAGTTCCCCTGCGAAGTCTCTGCCCCAATCAGTTACCATTCTGTATCATGGTGCCTCAGCGTGGCTGGAGAAAGGGAAACAGACAAACCATACAGAGAAGCTGAAGGTGGAGGAGAGTCCCGAAAACATAAACCTTTAGATCACATCTAGATTCCACGTTAGCTCTTGGCAATGCGTGGCGTCTGTGAGCTCTTGGGAGGTGATTCATCATCTCAGTGTCTTATGTAAGACGAGTCAGCTACATATGGTTTATTTTCAGGTATCTTCTGAACTCTTTAAGAAACCTTAGCAACAGTAGCCAAAGATGGTTTTCCAGTTATCTTTGTGATATAACATCATAAACCAAATAAAAAGTCTGGATCACATGGGGGGGTCTGGAGGAGTGGGGAGAGGGAATCAAGGTTTTGGTTGTTTCCTTGGTGTTCAAATTCTATTTTTTTTAATTTTTGCTTTTTTGTTGTTGTTGTTTGAGATAGTACTTTCACTAAAACCCAGGATAAGTTTGAAGTCATTATTTGCCCAGGCTGGCTTTGAACTCACATTGGTCTTCCTTCCTGAACTTCCTGAGTGCTGGGATTACAGGTGTGAGTCACAGCTGTTGTGGTGTGTTCATTGGCAGCAGAGTCCTATACATCTGGAAGGTGGGGGATGGTCTTGCTTATATTAACTGAGGTGAGAAGACCCGCCTGCTGTGGATGGCACCGTGCCCTGGCTGGCATGTTGGATTGTGTAAATGGAGCCATCCTTGCTTTCTGCTTCTGGACTGTGCTGGACAGCTGCTCCAAGCTCTCGCTGCCTTGATGTCCCCCACTGTGATGGACTGTAGTCTTGAAGTGGGGGTTGCTTCTGTCAGCAGCAAGAAAAGGTAGTGAGGCACCTGGCTTGCTTTGCTCATTCTACAATCACACTGTCTGATTGTCCCTGGCTGGTTTTTACTGAGAGTCTTTCATGTTGAGAGTTTTATTCATGACTTCTTGAGAGTCGCTAATTGTGATGAATCTGCCTTTTTGTGTGGCCTTCATTTTCACGCCGTATCTTTGCTCAGATTCCCCCAAGGGTATTTTCTCTGCTGAATGCAGTCTTTGGAATAGATGTCAGGCTGCTGAGAGGAAGATGGATTCTGCAGTTGCAGTAAGGGGATGAGGTGTGTGTGAAGGAGAGGAGGGCGGAGCCTGCATTGCAATGAGGGTATGTATGAGCCGCAGCCTGTGGCCCCTTAGCGCTTGCTAGTGGTACTGCTGCAGGGGACTACCTTGACTCAGGCAGGGGCCGACCATGCCTCCTCTCTCCCAAGACCCCCACAAGTAAATAAAATATGAAAACAATAAATCAGTGTTTCCGTCTATCTACACAGAATAAGGTGAGCAATGCAGTCTTTTAATTGAAAAAATCACCATTAGCCTGAAATGAAAGTAATTCTGTGCTTCCAATTGTCACTTTTGGATGGTTTGAAGGAATCCCCCCCCCCCCGGGTGTGTGTGTGCATGTGCACATTTTGTATCTGGATGTGTGCTCATGTGTATTTGACAAGAAGCACTTGACTGTCCTGGGGTGACAGTGTGAATCATCCTGGATTGCTCTCTGTCCTTATTACTTTGCTCTGAGGTTTCTCAGACTCTGCCTTCCAGGGCCAGAATTGCAGGCCACACCTATCTGCCCAGCATTTTTATGTGGGATCTGGGGTTCTGAACTCAGGTTCTTTTGCTTGTGAGGAAGTGGCTTTAACCTAAACCATCTTCTCCCTAGGTCCAAATTAATTCTTTTGTAAAGCAAAATCCCACTTGAATACTGTGAATTAGCATGGGTAAAGGTTTGCTTCTAAGCTTCCTTAGTACAGAACATGAAGTCTATGCAACATATAGTAATAGTTAATATACAGGCATGAGCTTGTTTATTCATCCCTCAAATTAGGATATTATGGACACCATAGAAACTTGGAAGTGTCTTTCTTCCACCTACTGTATAGCTACTTTTCTGGATTTTGATGACAGTCATTTAGTTGCTATGTTTTCTCATCTTGTCACATTTTCTCAGGACATACTTTAAAAATGTAACCCCAGGGTATTTTTAAAAATTAATTTGTTGTTATTTCTCTTCATTATGCTGGAAAGAGCCATAACCCAGGCGTCATGAGACTATATTGTATCATCAGTAATTATTATGATTATTTCCCCAATCCAATATAGTGTTATCACTTAAAGTCTGTGGACCTCTTGTCTCCAGGAAAAATGAGAAATTTGACTAGATTAGTGGTTTCTTAATTTAAAAAAAATCTTGTAGGATTGTTTGTGAAGTCTTAAGGTAGAACAAAAGAAATAGCTATCTATCTATGCTCTAAATTCAGATCGATAAGATTCACCATAACACACATTATCAGTAGGTAATTGTTCAGTTTGATTGTGATTCTGCTTTGGAGCTGTGTTAAATGCAGTAGCTGGCTTATCTAGGTCTGAGACGCTGGGAGGATTGGGGTGTGTAGGAAGTGCATGGAGCCATGAGAATGTTCTACAGTTATAGGAATGATTATAAAAACTCTGCAAATATCCTAAAAGCTACTCAATTGAATACTTGAAATGTGCAATTGGTATGGAAATTCAATGGTGTATGAATTATACTGCAATAGGAAGAAGTTGGATGTGTGATGGTGGTATGATAATTGTATGTGGTATTAAGTGGGGAGGGGAAGAGGGAGATAAGAAGAAGGGAGGGAGAGGGGACAGGGAGACAGAAGAGAGGGAGGAGGGAAGAAGGAAGAAAGGAGAGGAAAGGAGGAAGGGGAAAGGGAAAGAAGAGGGAGGGAGGAAGATTAAGAGAGGAAGGGGTGGTCTCTGTCAGTGAGAGAGAAATGCCATCACCTATTCCTATGTGGGCTGGTTGGTGTGTATGTAGTGGATTCTTTATCTCTTGGAACCTTTTTCTCTCTGCCTATTGCGTGATTAACTTCCTCTGTCTTTGGGCGGTTCATACTTGTGTATGTCATCCTTGGTGGCTCATACCTGCACTGCAAAACTTTTATAATTCACAGGAACACGATGCACTAACAGTTTCATGTGATCTCACAAACCCCATGGTTCTGAATACAACGGTGGCTTTGACGAAATGGGCTTAAGCTGCTGGCAGGCAGCAGTTGGTCCTCTGGTTCCCACAGTATACCCCAAGATGAAAACCAGGGAAGACCATGTCGAGTAGGTGATGGAAGCTAAACCCACAGTAGTTGGCTGCCCAAGGAGAGCACGTTTGATTGTGTTTGTTTTAGAAGAGTTTTGGTAAGCGTGACGTCTACTGAGTTAGCAAATCCCAGCAGTGTGCTGTGGAAGCCAAACGCATCCATGCAGAATGTAGCTTGGAAATAATTCAAGCGTTATCACATCTCTCTGCTTATTAGCCACCCCCCCTCCTTTTACAGGGTCTCATTTAGTTTGAAACTGTATTGGAATGTCTAGTTACTACCTTCCATTTAAAAGATGTGATTAGGAAATCTACTTATTATTTTCCATCCAAAGGACATGCTTGGAATATCTACTTACTGTCTTCCATCCAAAGGAGGTGATAGGTTGCAGCCTTCAATGAGCTCAGTGGGCCAACCACTTTTCTTCGTGGTTGACATGGAAGAGGCGAGGTTTGCCTCTCGTGGCATCATATAGAGACTGCACATTCATGAAATCGCTGTTCATGAGTTAGGGTTTTCCTCCCACTGTTTTGTGAGCTAGAATTTTCTCTGGAAATTCATAGAATAACCTCACCCCACTTGATGATGTCTGAATCTTCTCCCACTGGTTGCTTTAGGATCTCTGGATGGATGGTGGAGGAAGAGAGTTAGAAGTAATCATCTTCATTTTCTCACCTGCGAAGGAGCAAGTAGCTGCACCCAGACTTTCTCTGTGTAGCGTGTGCTGTGATTTTAAGGATTTGGAATTTGGATTAAAAACATTTAAATAAGAGGGCTAGAGAGGTGGCTCAGGGGTTAAGCCTCTGCCTCGCAGGCAGAAGGTCCTGAGTTCAGATCCTAGACCCCACGTATAGACACCGGACGGAAGCGGGGGCAGCCTGTATTTCTGGCCCTGGTAGGGCGGAGCCTGTGAATCCCGGAGCAGAGTAAACAAGGAGGAGGTGGAGGCATCCATGGTAGTTCCCGAATTCGCCCGTGGTTCTACACATACACATACATAAGTACACACACAATTGAATAAAATAATAAAAAAAAACCGTTTAAATAGGAAGATTCCAGAAACCTGTGGACTCTTAGGTCCAGTAGTTACTGGTTCTTATAAAGTTCTTAATTATTTTAAGGTTACTCTGAGCTGTTTGAAGGAGTTGGACTCACTTTGTTTTACTCTTTTATAGCCAACTGATATATTTTACCAGGGTCTTTCATTGTATCTCTATATATGTATATATGTACACACACATCAGTTTGCTTTGTTCTTATTTAGCTCTATCTGACTCTCCTGCCCATCCTCTTGCCCCTAAACAGTCCACACCATCTGTTTTCTTATCACATGTATTCCATTAGGCTGCCTGGTTCGGCCTCCACCTCTTCCTTCCTTTTCCTGGTCTCCTTTCTACCTTTGGTCCTCTGCATGGGCATATGCATGGTTACACAGACACACACACACACACACACACACACACACACACACACACACACACACACAAACATATTTAATTACTCATATGAGAGAGAATATGTGGTTTGTTTTTCTGAATCTGATGCTATCCTCTCCTCCTCTTCCTCTTCCTTCTCCTCCTCTTCTGCCTTTTTAATGATACAATCTCCATTGCCACTGTTTTCCTCCAAATGGAGTTTGACTCTCTTTGGACCTTAGGTTTCTCTGGAGCCCCTGTGTGGGACCCATACACAGCAGCAAGTACCACCCCCTCCCCTTCCAGCTTCTCAGGGTTCCGGGGGTTCCCCCTTTCCATCCCTGTCAAGTGAGTGTGTCTGCTGTGGTTCAGTCCTTTGTGGAAATGTGTCACCACTTTTTTTTCTAGCCCAGGCTGGCCTCATCCTTGCTATGTAGCCAAGGACATCCATGAACTTCTGATCTTCCTGCTTTACCTCTTGCGTGTTGCGATTGCAAGTGTGCACCAGCACCACATCTAGTTTTATAGTCTACTTAAATAACCTGGCAGACATTCCCTCATCCACACTGGTTCTTAGGGCAGACCACTAGACCTCAAGCAAGAGCAGTGGACAGCAGGATACTACCCATAATTCATCTGAAAGTCATCTGGTCCATCTGCCAAGTATGCCAAGAAGCTCCTATCTTAGTGACAGGAGATAGATAGCTTGACAGCTTGTAGCCAGACACCCGCCCAAGTGAGGGTCCACTCTCTCAGTTGGGCCTGGGAGATAGGGCGCTATCTTCTTTGGAGGCTGACATTCCAAAGAGATAGTTCCTGGATCCTTGAGAGAGGTATTTTGGGATCTCAGAGCTGACCGAAACCTTATTTAGAAAGGAATTTACTTGCATTTCAGAGACGAGAGAACTCACAAGTTTTCTATAGAACATGTTCTAAGAAAAGGGTAGGAGGTTCCCTTGATTTTTTTTTGTAACAATGAGAATTAGGCTTTTTGTTTTTAAGTTCTATTTGCCTTTGAACATGGCTCAATCACAGAGATGTCTTCATAGCCTTTATATTATTTTTGTTGTTATTGAAGCAGGGCTTCCTACAGCCCAGGATGGCTTCTGTCTTCGTGTAGAGTCGAGATGGCCTTGAACTTGTGATCCTCCTGCCTCCAGGTCCCAAGTGCTGGATCCTAGGCACGTACCACCACATTTGGGATTCCTTTATATGATTTGTTTGTAGTCTTTTTCAGTGTGTTATTTGGCATGTACACAGTGCTATACATTGCAACAACACATACCTAAGCTGTGGAGTTTAGTCATAAAGCTGGCACTGACTCAAGAACTGAACCTGGGTGCCTCCTACCCTGAATTTAGTGTTTATCCTTTCTTTGCATCACATGGGCATGCCACTTTAAGCAGCTGTTTCCATGTAATTTATAATTTCGCATTGCTCCCTTTTAAACTTAAAAACAGCAACCAGTAACCAGCTGTAGGCCACCTTTGGGACCAGCCCTTTCCAGTCCCCATTAGGTCTCAGGCGCCTGAGTTGTTGCTAGTGGCTGCACATGGTACTTAGAAATATCAGGGAGTCCATTCTGTGGCTATATATGGTCATTTGCTTGTCCATGTCCTTGCCCATGGCAGCAGGGTTGCTTCCTGTCCTGTGATAGTAGTGGTCATGCTTCTGTCAATATTCTTGCTGTGTTTCCTTGTATGTCCCTCAGTGTATATTCTGAAGAACATGCTCCTTAGCCACACCTCTTTCACCCTCAGCTCTCATAGCTCTAACATTGCCTGGAACCCAGTTTGCTTCCTGGCTTGCTATCTGTCTCCTGCCTCTCTGCCAGGGCAGGATCTGTCTTCTTGGGCTTTTTTTTCTTGATCTCAGTCCATGCTGGATCTAAATCTCCCGGGGATGATTCATTTCTCTAAAAAGATCCTCCAGACAATATTGACTATCTAATCCCGTGATAGCAATAAGCCAAGGGAAAAAAAAAAACCCAGAGGGTTGTAGTGTGAAAATAGTTTTTTTTTTTTTCTGGAGAAATATGCCATGGCGATAATATATTTATGTACGTGGGCATGTTGTGTGTATGTGTGTGTGTGTGTGTGTGTGTGTGTGTGTGTACCAGAGTATGCCTGTGGAAGCCCAAGGGTGACATTGGGAATCATCCTGGATTGTTCTACCTCCTTATTGCTTTGCTCTGAGGTTTCCCAGGCTCTGCCTTCCGGGGCTGGAACTGTAGGCCATTGTCATTTCTTTTTGGCATTTTTATGTGGAATTTGGGGAATCCAAACTCAGGTTCTTTTGCTTGTAAAGCAAAGGCTTTAATCCCTGGGCCATTTCCCCAACACCCATAATATTTTTAAGTGTGGAGATTTCTGACTGCCAAGATCTGTTATTAAAGTTGAGGGGTCCTCTTGGGTGAGCAAAATCAAGTTAAGCTTTCAAAGTCTCAATAAACGGGGCAATGTCACTATCAATTCAAATTTCGCAGTAAAGTTTGCCTGGAGAGACTATGCCAATGACAGATATTGACTGTAGAAGAGATTTAAGATTAGCAGCTCATTGGAAAGTAAATTGGTACATGTTTTCTGTATAATGAAAACATGATAGTTGAATGTCTCTGACAAGTAACATCTTTTTGGATGGAATGGGAAGAGTTTTTGTTTGGAAATTTAGGGAAAAGTAAAAAAAAAAAGCATTCTTTTGGCATATAGATTTTTTAATTACTGTTCTTGAGTATCTTGTACATGCATATAGTGATTAAAGTTTGTTTTAGAACCTTATTTTGGGCTTGAGAGATGGCTCAGGGGTTAAGACTCTGTCTCGAAAGCAGAAGGTCCTGAGTTCGCATCCCAGGTCCCATGTAAAAACACCAGACAGAAACAGCGACAACCTGGCCCTGGTAGGTAGAGTTTGGGAACTCCCAGAGCAAAGTAAGAAGAAGGTAGAAGCAAGCCAAGATGAGTCCCAAAGTCATTCTTGGTCCTCCACAGGGACACACAGTGCCCTCTGACACACACACACACACACACACACACACACACACACACACACACACACTAAATAAATTAAAAAACCCCTCATTTCATCAACTCTGATGTTCCACAGCATACATATCTCTATCTAGGCTGTGAACAGTTAAAAAGTTAGTTGTCTAAAGAGGACACTGGTGTGGGGGAGGGGTGCTGCAGGATGGTATGTGTGTCTTATGTCTTGGTGAAAACTGTCTAGTTGTCAGGGAAGTAAATGTGGTCATGCAATTCCCAAGGACCCCACCTTGATGCTTGGGAGACCCTCATATAAATGTGTAGCTAGCACTTTGTGGCATTCCTGGGCCCTACCGTGCCCACTGTTGATGGACATGCTTCTTTCGACATTTTGCGGGACGGCCAGCTCTTCCCTTTGCCTGGTGCTGCTGTGGCGGTGCAGCCCTGTGAAATCCCTAGGGAAAGGTTCTTTGTAGGCCAGCTGGAGTGGGACCCCTCCCCCAATCGTCACGTTGCCAGCCCCCTTCACTTAGAGAATGTGTTAGTCTATTTCTGCTCATTTCAAGCGCAACTCTGTCTCTTCTGGTAGCTTCATTTCTGAGTCTTAAACTCTGGATTCACTGTTCTGTTTGGTCTCCTAGAAAAGAGACCAGCCTATGGAGACACAGCCTCGCCTAGAGTTTCTTTGGCCTCCTAGAATAATTCCCAGTTGATCTTCTATGTGTGTGTATGTGAATGTATGTGTGACTGTGTGATTGTAAATGTATGTGAAAGTATATGTGTGAGTGTATATATGTGTGTATGTGTGAATATGTGTGTGTGTGTCGCACTCAGTTTCATAAGGGTTGCATGCATTAGTATGTTCCTATGAACATTGTGTCAGTGGGTACAACACTGAAGGAAGTGCACCCCCTCCAACAGCTAGTAATAACCCTTAATAGTTGGTCCCACGGGGGGGGGGGTAGTGATACCTTCCATGATGAAAGAAACCAAAATAATATTTTTGAATATTTATTTGTCTGTCTGTCTGTCTGTCTGTCTATCTGTCAGAGGGTACTTTGTGTCCCTATGGAGGCCCAAGGGTGACTTCAGGAATCATCCTGGATTGCTTCTACTACCTTTTTGCTTTGCTCTGGAATATCCCAGACTTCACCCACCAGGGCCAGAAGTGCAAGCCGGCACTGTTTTCCGCCTGGCGTTTTTAATGTGGGACCTGGGATCAGAACTTAGGACCTTCTGCTTGTGAGCCATCTCTCCAGTCCCATCTTTGCATTTTGAAAATCAGCCCTTCCCAAATCCATCCCTGGCAGCTCAAGCAGTGACCATTTCCTCTGTCCCTGTGAACTGGCCCGGGAGCTACAGGCACTGTAGGGTTTGGAGACACATCCCATCGCTGGTCACGCTCTGAAATTTCATTACCAAGGAACTTGCTCAGCAGGTGGTCGATGACCACTTGGTAATCCTGAGGGGGAAACAGGCTTCTTAACCAGAAGAGGTCACATCTTTATCATCTGCATATTGCCCTCCTTAGGTGCCGGTGTGGAGAGGGATTTTAGACTGAATGTTTTGGAGCACAACAGGTGTCAGAAAAACCAAGACCTCAGAGGGAGGCAGTGGAAACCCAACTCCTACTAAAGCCTCTGTTGTTGGGAAAAATAAGCAGTAGTGTGGTGTTGGCTAAAATTCAATGCATTTTTAAAAATATTTTTAATTTCACAATTACATATATATTACGGGCTGGGTCCATTCTTTTTCCATCTCAGTGACCTGAGTGTTTAACCTGAGGGATATTTGGAGAGTCTTGAATATAGGCGGGGTGGATCTTTTCTTGGAGTATAGATTGGGAAGGGTTCTCTGTTTCAACACCCCTATCTATGTAGGGGCTCAACCATCTCTTCTCCAAAAGAAAAACCACCTCTTCTCAAGAGGTGGGAATGGCTCATGGGGTGTTAAGCACATGGCATGATTTCACAGATTTTTCCATAAAGACGTGGGAAATTTGAAAATGCAAGGATTTCTCTCGTCTTGGAGTATGTATCTGAAGGGATTAATAGGAAAATCGGGCAGATTTTGCCTTCAAAGGCTTGACTCTGCCTTTGGTGTTGGGGATAAGTGCCTTTGGGAGAGACACATGCTGATCCACTTTCAGGGGTTCAGCAGGTGGTTTTATTTCTTTTGGGTTTCAGATCATGACTTTGAATGGTGGCTAAGCCATGAAACAGGAATCCCGGGGGAAGCAGCTGGGCTGGTTCATTTGCACACAGGGTTTTTACTGCTGATGGATGTTGGTCTGAGGAATACTAATGCACCGTTAGGAAAATGGTCTCAGAGGCTGTTTAATTTTGCATAAGGTTTGTACCCTACCTGGGTTTTAATTTTACACTTAAGTGTCAAGAAATTAATATTCAGATGCAGGCCTGAAGTTGCTGGAAGTATCCAGAGACAACTCTCCGCTCCTCCTGAGGGGCATTGTTATGAACATGAAGTAAAACCTGGGATGTGCTTGCTCTGAGAACAGAGTGCAAACACTGGAAAGAGTTTTTCCAACTGGTAGACACCCAAACTTTCCCTGGTTTGACTCTAGAGAAAAGTCCTTTTGTAATCAATAGGGTACCTGTTACAGTTTACTTACATGTTACTGATAAATTCATGATCAAGCAACTTAGGGGAGCAAGGGGCTTTTATTCTAGTTTGTGATTCTCCTTTACAGTTCATAATCTAGCTTGTCAGGAGAGCTCATCCCAACACTAGCAGCCGAGGTAATTGGCCACACCATATTCGCAGTGATTGTGGAGAGAACGGCACACCTCATTTACCAGACTGCAAGTGCCAAAGTAAGCCGAACTACTAAATCAGCGTTCCCCCACCTTATCCATCTGCCCAAGGAATGGTCCCACCCACTGTTGGCTGGGCCTTCCCTTAATTAGGCAATCCCTTGTAGGCTTGTAGGGCTTACCGTAACC
Organism: Typhlomys cinereus; assembly: GCA_023101885.1. Taxonomy (NCBI): domain Eukaryota; kingdom Metazoa; phylum Chordata; class Mammalia; order Rodentia; family Platacanthomyidae; genus Typhlomys; species Typhlomys cinereus. Next base: position 3,245,175 of record JALPQD010000200.1, on the reverse strand, counting down.
GCCAATTCTTCAACGTGCCTCAAAACTCAGCCTTCAATTGCCAAGTTGGCATCTGAAGCTCACTAGCCCAGCACTCCACCAAAAGGCTGGTGTGTGTGTGTGTGTGTGTGTGTGTGTGTGCGCGCGCGCGTGTGTGTGTGTGTGTGTGTGTCCATGCATGCTACATACATGCTACAGTATGCATGTGTAGGTCTAAGGACAATCTCGGGTTTCTGTCCTCACTTCCCACCTTGTTAGAGTCCTTGCTGCTCCCTGACACGGACACTCAGCCTGCGAGTTTCTGAGGATTCTCCTGGCTCCTCCCATCTCTCTGTAGAGTGCTGTGACTACAAACACATGCTGTCACGTCTGGCTTCATGTAGGCTCTAGGTATCTGAACTGAGTTCCCCATCATTTGTGCAGCAAGCACTTTGCCTGCCGAGCCATCTCTCCAAACCCCAAACGCTCTTGGGATGTGCCTGTTCATTTGGAAATGAGCAGATGAAATGAAATGGCTTCTGCTATAACTGAGCTTTCAGCCAAATGGTGATGTGATTACACTGTTCAGTTGGAAAGCCCTAATTTTGAATTTTCCTATTTACAATTGATCTGTATTTCTTCATAAATCCCTAATTTCCCCATCTGCCAAGTGAGGATAGCAATGTTTTAGGTTTCCATATACACAGGATTGATCTCAATGTGTGTGTATGTGTGGCCAGGGTTGTTACCTTGTTGTGGGTAATGGGGGACACAGGGTACCTGTTCATGAAACAGGAGAGGATCCCCACGGTCTGTGTCCTTGAGGAGGTGCTGTGGAACGGATCTTGTCATGACCTTGATAAGTCTGGGCATGTGGCTATAATATGAGATGTGTCTTGGAGGAATGTCAAGTGGAGTGTGGGGAGGTTGGGAACAGAACTGAGGGTCCTCCTGCTTGAGTGAAGCCTGGGCGAAGAGCACATGGATATGGGGGTGCATCTGGGCAGGAGGCAGAGGGGTGCCAAGTGGGATGTTACAGAGAAGAGTGAAAATGAATCATGGAGTAGTTCAAGGTTTCTTGTGTTGGCCACTGAATGAAATGTGGCTTTGTGAATGGACACAAGACATGTAAGTCCAAAAGAATAAGCTAGTGTTTTTGTAAGTGAAAGGAGGCAGCGTTTCTCTCAGGAACCCTTTGACAGCATCCCAAATCATTCCAGTTGCTTTTTAAACAATAATGGGAGGGGCCTTTGTTATATGTCACTATTCTGACAGCTCAATTAGGCAGTGATATGCTGTGAAATAGTTTTGATGCATGATGCACACATTTAGAATAACAATTGAATGCTGAATCTGAGTTATGCCTAGATAGTGTAAAGCATATGTATGCCCACTTTTTTATCTCTTGAAGGTTATAAACTACAACTCAATGAATAGCTCTAGGCTTTTCCAATAAGTTTGCACACAACCTGTAAACTATTTTTCACGGCTAGGGATAGGAAATGAACATTTTAAATTTTGGTGACACTTCTTTGAATTGTTATTACATTTTTTCACTGAAGTCACCTAAAGGCTATATTTGTATTGGAAATTATGATGTCATTTTCCCTTGTAGAAATACTGTCTTGCCACTGGGCAAAGGATGAAGTTTGATTTTAAGGAAACATTAAACTAATGTTGTATTTGTTAAACTCTCCTGAGTTGGGACTTAAGATTTCCAATCTAAAGCCCTTTAGTTGGCTTTTTTTTTTTTCATTAGCACACGTGGCATCTTTGGATGTTCTTATTCATCTCTCTTCCCATTCCTCTTGCCCACCTGCCAGTCCTCCCTCACTGCTCCCCTTTCTTCTCCCCTGAAGCTTCCTTCCTTTTCTCATGCCCATGCATCCCATCATGCTCTTTGCTTTTCCATTCCTCTCTGTCTTCCATCCCTTCATACATCTTCCTTTGAAATTTCATGTTCTATACATGCATGAACTTTGACTAAAGCATTCTGAGTGTTCCATGTGGATTTGAATTCTCTTCTTATCTTCAGGGAAGTTTTATAGATTTCGGTATATGTGATGAACTTTGTTAAGTTTATCTCATGTGTACATTTGCTGTGTGTTGAAGTATACCATATGTGTAGATGTGATATACATTGTTAAAGTACATTTAATGTGTGTATTTACTATGTGTTGAAGCAGTACATTGTTAAAGTGTATATTTGCTATATGTTGTTGAAGTGCATCATATGATGGACATTGGTGAAATGTATTGCATGCATATTTTTGCCATATGTTGTTGATGTAAATCTCATGGGTACATGTGATATATACATTGGTGAAGTGTTTTACCCATGTTTATGTGGTGTACATTGTTGAAGTATATTACATATATGTACATATGCATACATAATGCACATTGTTAAAGTGTAGTACACGTACATTTCCTGTATGTTTTTGGATTGTATCATATGGGTCTATGTGAGGTACATTGGTGAAGTATAGTGCTTGTGCATATTTACTGTATGTTTTTCATGTGTATCACATGTGTCCATGTGGTATACACTGGTGAAGTGCATTGTGTGTTTTCACCACACTTTCTTCTCATTGCTTTGAAAAGTAGCTCTGCAATTCCGTGGCTAACAGGCCTACTCTTCAAAGCAACAATGATGTGTGTGATGTGTATGTATGATGCATGTACGTGTGTAGGGGCACGATGTCATCCTGTGGTGGTTAGAGGAACAGTTATGGAACAGTTCTTTCTTTCCACCCTAACATGAATGTGGGGGTCTAACTCAGGTCTTGGGGAGGTGTCTAAGTCAGGTCCTCAGGGTGGGTCTAACTCAGGTCCTGAGAGATGTGTCAAGTGCCTTTATGCACTGAGTCGTCTTCCTGGCCTGTGGATCTTCTTTCTTGTACTTGATCCCAAGGTTCGTGGCTACTGCGGAGCACCCAGTCCTCCCTGAGCCCCGAAGTGGCCAGTCTGGCTGGGATCCACTCCCTTGTGCTGCGCCTTTCCAGACACAGCTCAGGTGTCTAAGAAGAGACCCAGGAGCAACTAGAACTGAATGTTAATGGTCTGCTTTGGACCAGGGCAACATGGGGCCTAAGGGGCCAATGTGTAAAGGGCCGTCAACTGGACAGGAGGATTGTATTACATGTCTCCACAATGCCTCCTTAACTGCATTGGTATGAAGTAGGCAGGTATTTATGATACTTCCAGTTGAGTTAAATACTTATTTAAGTGCTAGTTGTGAGTTGAACAGCAGGCTGGGAGTCAGGTACATTCTAGTTGCGAATATTCTCTTTGGAAAAGAGTCCAAGATCCGACAGATATGTCTGCATGGAGGGAGATGGGGAGGTGCTGGGCCAAGCCATTTGCCACCCCTGGAGCACACCATGTTCTTCTAATGACCGCTGAAGTAGGTCATTGAGAGCAGCCAGGCTGCCCCGCTCCTGTCACTCATTGTCCCGTCCTTACCGTGCGTGTACATGCAAGTGTGTGGATGCAAAACATTGTGTCCACGTGCCTGTGGAGGTCAGGCCTCAACCTTGGGTGTCTTCCTCAGTTGCTCTCCACATTTTTCTGCATGTGTGTTTGCAGGTATGTGTGCAAGAGGACTTGACCATGGGCGCCTGTGGAGGCCCAAGGACGACACTGGGAGTCACCCTTGAAGGCTCTACCTCATTGTTGCTTTGCTCAGGGCTTTCCCAGGCTCTGCCTTCTAGGACCAGAATGTAGTTCACTGTCATTTCTGTCTGGCACTTTTACATGGGCTCTGGGGATCTAACTCAGGGCCTTTTGCTTACAAGACAAAGGCTTTCACCTCTAAGCCCTACCATATTGTTTTGTTGTTGTTTTGTTTTGAGATGAGGTCTCTCAGCAGCCTGGAAAGTTGCTGATGCAGCAAGTCCCAGGGATCTGTCTGCCTCTGTATCGTCACAGTGACATAACCGCATCACCATACCTGGATCCTTGTGCTCATTGGGCAAGCTTGTCACCAATGACAGATCCATCACCCCAGCCCGTCGCCTGCTTCTTATGGCAACAGCGATGCCAAAGGCCTCTTTTGAATGGTTGAAGGATGTGGGATTGCCCAGTGAATCCTTCGTATCATAGCAGGTCAGGTTTGCTGTGTCTGACGTGGTGTCGTGTAGCCCCCATGGAGATGGGAGGTTTGTTGACAGTCTGCCCGCTTTTCTCTTCTCATGGAACACATTTGTGTCAGGCCCATGTAACCTTTGCAGAACATCGCCATGGAACAATCAGGTTGTCACATAGGACACATTGCTTTGGGGATCGCATGCCAGGAAGCTCCCCGGTGCCTGGTGGACAAACTCAGCCTCTGCCTCAGGGAACTTGTTTGGCACGCTTGGAAAGGTCAAGCGGGCATCGTTTGGAACATGGTAACCAAAACCTGTCTTTAGTGTGACAGATGCTGCATGCGGATCCTCAATGTTCCCGAGGCTCAGTGCTCAGCTTGGTTGGGAAGCCCTGGTGGTTGCTGACAATTGTCACTAGAATGCCGCCACAAAGGGAATTGTGGGATGCCACCTTTTGCTTCCCAGCTGCCATGGGGCATGTCACAACCTTTACTGTGTGCTCAGCCCTGATGTACTGTCTTACCATGGATCCGGCTGTAGTGTGCACAAGAGACGGTATTTGAAACCTCTAAACCTTTCCTCTTTTCCTCTTTGCAACTCAGGTATTTTGTTACAGCATTTGCAAAGCTGACTGATAGAAGGTGCAAGCTGTTTGGACTTAAAACATATCGGATGATGAAAAACACATTTATCTACCAGCCAGAACTCCTGGTTGTGGACTGCTGTTGCTTTCCTTCGATATAAACTGGATAATATTTTGTTGAAGAGTAGGATTTTGGTAGGAAATGACTTTCCAAGTTGACCTATTTCCAAAGTGTTTTGAAACATTAGAATGTTTTCATCCGAGCATTTGGTGATCCTAGGGCCACGTGATGTGTCAATGGTGTGATGTCTTTCACACTTATGTAACTCAAGTCATCCTAATTGTCTTGCCTCCAGCCTTAGTTTTCCTTTGGGTTTGGCATGGCATTTGTCTTACATAAATATATTTTGAAAGTCCTTTGCAAGTTTGGGAAGTTGGCTCTGTGGATAAGTACTTACTATGCAAGTATGAGGACCTGAGTTCAAATCCCCAAGACCCATGTTGAACTGGGTGTAGTAGCATATGTCCATGATCCCAATGGTTAGACAGGAAGTAGAGACAGGAGAATTACCGAAAACTCACAGGCTGGTTAGCCTGGCATGTGCAATTTTGAGCAACAAGCAGGGTGGAGAGTGAGAACTGTTATCAAGGGTGTCTAACACACACACACACACACACACACACACACACACACACACACACACACACAGAGCCATTTCTAAAACAACCTCACAGAAAAGATAATTAAGGTCCTTAGAGACTGTCTGCAAGAGGAAAGGAAGGAAGGAGGGGAGGGAGGAAGGGAGAAAGGGAGGGAGCAAGCCGCACCTGCTGAAGCCATGCGGCACTGGGGGCTTGCGATACTGAGGCTCAGTTTCTGGACCAGCGACTCCAGGAAAAGCAGCTTGGGTCGGCGGCTGTGGAGTTGTGCCAAGTTACCAGTCCTTCTGTTCATACAAGGGGCTCTGAAGAGCTGTTGTTTCTGTAGGTTTCCCTGTTGGTGGGGATTTTTACTGTGCTACAAATGAAACAACCTTTAACATTTATGAATATATGTCAAATGAAAATTACATGGCATGATAAGTAGTTTTGTAGCAGGATGACATTGTTTTACATGTTTTCACATTTTTGATGCCTGACTTCATTACCAGACCTGTGTTGCTATCAGTCTTTCTAAGGTCATTGGGTGGATGTCTAGGAAGACAGTCTACCAAGAGCTATGGGTAAAGGGAGAGAACCTGGTCCACCGGTGACCCCTGTTGTCCTCAATGTTCTACCTAGAGTGTGGCATCTTTAACCTAACACGACAGAATTGCCACTCCATTGTGTGAAAGGAACACAATGAATTGAATCTATTTCCATCTGTCTCCAGGGGCACAGGCTGGAGGTCACATGCCGGATCTGTCCACTTGCCTTGTCAGATAGGAGTAGCATTGCGGCAGTGACCCAAGAATGTCCCTGTGCAGCCAAGAAACTTTCTGGGCTGGCGCTGGGTTGGTTGGGAAGATGAGCTGAGTCTATTGGGGCGCCCGCCTTCCATTCCTGGAACTCCAAGTCTGTGCTGCACGAGTGGTGCTGCTGAGCACCTCAGGCCCGCGGGGGAAAGGAACTAGCTGCCCGCCACCCAAGCTTTCCCACCCAGAGCTGCTGCTTCCGTAGAGATAGGAAGCATCACACACTCCGTCCTCTCTGCTCAGCAAAGATGCATTAACTTGTGACCTGGATGACCTGTGACTGAGATGACCTGGGACAGGGGGAGACCTGGGACATGGAGGCAGCCAAATTAGCATCAGCCTCATAGTCTCACCTTTTAGCTCTTCATTTCATGCTGACTGCTCAGAAAACCCCCGGCTGCTGGTGTGGCGAGGCCATGGTGACTCAACTGCTTTCAGTGCAGTGGTGACTAGTGCCTTTTCCTGCTTCGCCCTTGTAAGGATCCAGCATGAAGCAGTCCCACCCAGAGCATTTCCTGACATGTTAAGGTGTTTCCAACTTGCACAGGTGTGTGTGTGTTCCAACCCGAGCTCCTAATTTGCCTGAGAATCAATGGCGCAGTTATGGATTTACATGACCTTGATGCTGACATTCTGTGCTGTTAAGATACAGATGTCACATTGACAGTTGCAGCCTTAGCTCTGGGGCCAGTCGTCAAGAATTGAGAGTTAAGGCAAGTCCTGAGCAAGCGTGTAGGAGACTGTCTGACTGAGGGGACCATTCCCTTTGCAGGCGGATAAGATGGAGGGAGATGGCTCAATCAGTTGGCATTCTTCCGCATATTTTGAACAGACTTGCAGTCTGTCAAGTGAGGTTTGCCCTCTCTCAGCAATCAATATTGTATGCCCAGTTCCCTCGGCCCCTGGCATTGGAGTGAGCTCTCCTGCCAAGCTGGACTAAGACACTCATAAGCCAGAATAAAACCCTTTGTTCCCCTCAGCTGTTTGGTCTTGAATTTAGGGGGACATGTAGGCAAAGTGCAGCATACAGCTTTAGGTTAAAGCACTGGAAGCGCTGAGATCAGCCGTCCGGCTCTGAGATCAGCCGTGCTCCTGTAAGTAATCCCCATCCATGCTCAGCACCTGAATTTAAGAAATTCACTGGTTCATCCAGCCCAGCACGGGTGCAGTTCTTACCTTAGCCAGTCATTGTGCTCTCTCTCTGGAGAACAGATGGTCGTCATTTCCTCCCAAGATAGGATCGTGCAACAAGTGTTGAAAGAAATATAATAATAATAACAACAATTTGGAGATTCACCTTCAGCCTTGGTGCATGAACTGTCCAGGTTTGGACGGGAGGAAGAGCGTTGGAGAACTGGGCTGTCTCTGCTGCCCGATTGGACGTCCAGGTCACGTGTGGAGGCCCAAGGCTGGCTCTGTGCAAGGATCAGAAGCATCATTACATTGCCAACGAATTTAGAAGCTGCCTATAGCAGGAGCAGGCCGGCAGTGCGGGTGCCGAGCCGCGCTGCGATTGGCCGCTCCGGTGCCGAGCCGCGCTGCGATTGGCCGCTCCGGTGCCGAGCCGCGCTGCGATTGGCTGCTCTGGACTGTCGTGTCTTACCCTGCAGCGGATGTGGTGGGTCATCTTGGGAATACGCTGGTTCCAAAGCATGTCTAGGCTTGTGGAGCGCGGTGCGAGTGAGGCACGGTAGGGCAGGCTGCCGTGGAAGTGGAGTACCAGGTGATACTGGCGCTGCTCGGAGCTGCCAGCCAGGAAGCTGGGTGGGAAGACTTGGTGTCTGAGGTCTCCGTGCTCGGCCATAGCTGAAGGCCATGCAGTGAACCCGTCACGGGGGTTCTTGTGATTTCTCTCCTTTGGGATGATGTGTATGTGTGTGTGGGCGCGCGGATGCGCATATGTGCCGAGCCTGGATACCCCTCGAGTGTTGTCCCTTAAGCACTCTCTATTAAAACAAGACAGTACTGGGGCAGAGCTTACCAAGCACCCCGGGCTGGATGGCCAGCAAGCTCCGGGCATCTTCCTGTCTCAGCTCCCCAACCCTGGGGTCACAAGTGCTGACCACTACACCCCGTTATTGTGTGTGGGTTCTGGGGGTCACGCACATCCGCATAGACTTTAACCCAGCAAGCTCTCAGGGACAGAGCTAGGCCCCACCCCTAGGCTCTGTAGTTGTTTTTATGTCAGTCTGTTCAGGTTCAGGCTAAAGATTATCAAGGTGCCCTTGTGAGTCTCTGTATTTAATTTTGTTTCTGTTGTTTTTCAGATTTAACTCTCAAGAGGGCATCTTACCCTCCTTTTCCTCCCAAATGCTCGCGGGCTCTGTCTAGCTGCTGTCCCTGCTCTGCGGTGTTGTGGTGAACTGTCTGTGTGTGCAAGTCTGCTGTGAGTTCAGATTTCCTGTTATGTGTCGGCTTTATCATTTCATCCCTAGAGAGAGATTAGAGATGGGTCGGTATCCTGGGAACGACTGAAAATACAGAGTGTTTTAGAAAGAAAACATATGGGTGTGGAGACGGCACAGGGTTTAAAGCCTTTGCCTCATGAGCACCATCTCTACATAGTGGCTGAGAGAGGGACGATCCTTTCTTGCCAGACCAGCATGCCTTGCCAAGAGTACACAAGGATGCCGCCTTCCTCAACCAGCTCTCTGTACTTGTTCACCTGTTCAGGGGCTAGTCCCACCCATCATGGGCTCGGTCTGCCCCATCAGCTAGACAATCTCCTGCAGATTTGTTCTGGGCCCAACTCAACCATTAATTCTCCACAAATGTGCCCAGAGCTCGAACCCTCAACCATCAAGTTGACACCTGTCTCTAACCATGACCCCTTGAACAGATTGTGGTGAATCTGTCTTTTGTTTGTATAGTGATAGAATGACATCCTTATGGTGTTTGGGTAGTAATAGAATGACATCCTTGTGGTGATGTAAAAAATTGATGGTGTTGAAGTTTAAGTTAGTGTGAACATTGATTTATCATTTTCTTTTCATGTATTTTAAAATTTTTATTCTTAGGCAGTTTCATACATGAATACAATGAATTTATCCCCCTTCCTTTTCCAACAAACTTTGCTCCCACCCAGAGTAGACCTCTGAGGAAAGTAGCTGCCTTCCCATCTAGCATCAACTCTTCACAGTGTCTCAGGGGGTCTCTAGCCCTTTCCATGGTGAAATATTGATAGGCCAAACCTTGTGTAGGTATTTTGGAAATACACATAGCCGCAGTGAGTTCATGGGTGCAGCAGCCGAGTCATGGTGTAGAAGATGCTGTCTGACAGCACCCCTCCACCCTCTGGCCACCCCCTCTTCTATGATGTTCACTGAACTTTGGAGTGGGGGATGATTTAGATGTCCTGTTTAGGGCTGAGCACTCTGCGGTCACTCCTTCAATTGGGTCAGTTGTGATTCTCTGCATTAAACACCTTCATTGCAAGAGAACAGTGCTTAGTCCTAACTGAGAGCTGTTCAGATCTATGGGTACAGTTATAAGGATTCAGATGACAGCTTGATATCATGTCTTTACACACGTTAGCATGTGCTCCTTCCAGTCCACAGCAGAATCCTCATTTTCTCCATGTTATCTAATCAGATTCTAATTTACTCCTTCCTACCCCAACAAAAGATTATCTTGTTTTGTCTTGGCTTATGCTATGCATAGGCCACAGTGGATTGCTGTTTTACTGGGGGAAATACACTTTTAATTTCTTGCTTGGCCTTAAAATAATAAATGACTGGAATATTACCTTCACAATTATAGATGCAGAATATATTTGGAATATTTAAGCTAAAAAATGATAAATTAAACAGGTCCACTTGGGATTCTAGACATGATTATGCTAGTTGTACCCAATTAGGGTTTCTTTGTGGGGATAATTCATTGTTAGAGGCATGATGAACAGTTTGGTAAAAATTCTAAGAATGCGAGCCACTGAAATCCATGCCCTGTGGGAACTGTTACATACACATAAAACTTCATATATAAGCATAACTCCAAAATTAGCTATTTAATATTGATTTGGCTAGAGTTTGGATACTGTTTTTCTTATTCATTTATTGGTGATTATTATGTTAAGTCACTATTCTGTCTCCTGGAGATTTGTTAATGAACAAAACAGACGGAAGTAAATTAAACAATCAAGATAATTTTTGGTAGAAAAAAAAATCCAACCCACATGCTAGAAAGAGAGAACCATGGATTCTGGGAAGTAAAAGAGGACAGTGGATTGGGTTCATCAGCATCCTGGCCAGGGTAGAGGTTGGGCTCCATCTAATCCCTCATTGGTGAATTTGTTCCTGATGGATTCTGGGAAAGAGATTAATTTGCTTTCCATTACATACGTACTGGGGACCCCATCAGACTCCAATCCTTTGGTTGCACTGGTGGTCCTGGCTAAACCAAACAGGTTACAGCACTGAACCAAGAGTCGGGACAACTGGGGCAGGGGGTCCTGGAGGGATGGAGGAAGACAGTAATCAGGATGCTTCGTGTACATGTATGAAACGTCAAAGAACATGGTTAGTGAAGAATCCAAAAAGAAGGATGCTCTGGTAATACCCTTGTTGGGGTTGCTCTTTGGGGTGAACCATAAGATGAGCAAGAGCCAGCAATGGAGCCAAGTAGACAGAGCGATCCAAGGGTAAGACAGAGCAGACGCCCTGTTCTCAGGCAGCATAATCCTGGCTCACTTGAGGAGGCCATGGCGGCAGGATGAGGAGTCCAAATGGGGCTCACATATGACTGACAGCCTAGAGCCACATGTGAGTGACATCAGTGAACCACATGTGACTGACAGCCTCGAGTAACTATGATTGACAGCTTTGAGCCCCATATGACTTACAGCCAGAAGTCACATGTGGCAACCACCAGTGGACTATTGTTGTTATCTCAGGCAAGCGGCCTGGCGAGGTCTCAGGACCCAAGAATAATGACTAATAGAAGCGACTCTGAGGTTTCTAGAATGTGTTTCATTGTGCTCTACCCTCATACTAAACCTTTAAAAGCTTTTGTGATAGGGTGGGGGATGGCTGGGGAGACAGGTGTTTGCATTCTAGCATGAGCATCCAAACTGAGGGTGGCCGTGCAGTGTCTGTTACCGTGGCACTTGGAGTGGAGAGAGTGTGTGTGGGGATGAGGAGACAGGGGCACTGTTGGGGTTTTCGTCAGCCAGTCTAGCTGCATAATGAGCTCCTAGTTCACCAAGAGACTTTATCTTCAGGGTCGAGGTGGAGCGTGGCAGAACATGACACAGAGCACCCTCCTCTGGCCTTGTGTGCATTCATGGGCAGGTACACACACACAGACACACAGACAAACACACACACACACACACACACACAGGTACACAGACACACACAGATACACAGACACACACACACATACACACAGACATACAGACACACATACACATATACACATATACACATACACACAGACACACACGCAGATACACAGACACACACGCAGACACACAGATACACATGCAGACACACAGACACATACACATACACACAGACACACACAGACACACATACACACATGCACACACAAAGATAGACACACAGACATACAGACACACATACACAGACACACAGACACACACACAGACACACAGACACACAGACACACACAGATACACACATACAGACACACATACACACACAGACACACAGATACACAGACACACACACAGACACACAGACATACAGACACACACACACAGACACACGGACACACACACAGACTCATAGACACACGGACACACACAGACACACATACATACATACACACATAGACACACACAGATACACAGATACACAGACACACAGACATACAGACACACATACACACATAGACACACAGACACACACACACACAGATACACAGACACACATACACACACACAGATACACAGACACACACCCAGACACATACAGACACACATACACACACAGACACACGGAGACACACACAGACACATAGACACACGGACACACACAGAGACACAGACACACAGACACACACAGACACACAGACACCCACACAGACACACATACACACATAGACACACACAGATACACAGATACACACACATAGACACACAGACACACAGACACACACACACAGACACACAGACACACATACATACACACAGACACATATACACACACAGACACACACGCAGATACACATACACACAGACACACATACATACACACAGACACAGACACACATACACACAGACACACATAGACACACACAGATACACAGATACACACACATAGACACACAGACCTACAGACACATACACACAGACACACACACACACAGACACACACACAGACACACATACAGACACACATACACACATAGACACATACATACACACAGACACATATACACACACAGACACACACGCAGATACACAGACACACAGACATACATACATATACACACAGACACACACAGATACACAGACACACATATACACACAGATACACAGACACACAGATACAGATACAGACACACATACACACAGACACACATACACACAGACACACACAGATACACAGACACACACAGATACACACACAGACACACACACATACATACACACAGACACACATACACACATATACACACATACTTACACACAGACACACATACACACAGACATATACACACACAGACACACACAGACACACACAGACACAGACACACACACAGACATACGCTCATACACACAGATACACAGACACACACAGACACACAGATATACACATATGGATGTACACACACAGAGACACACACACACATAAACACAGATACACAGACACACACACAGTCACACACATAGACACACAGATACACAGACACACACACATAGACACACCCAGACACACATATACAGATACACAGACATACAGACACACACATGTTTGTGCAAGCCAGGCACACATCTATGATCTCAACATCTGGCAAGATTATGAATTTAAATTTTACACAGAAGATTCTGTCTAAAAAAAATCTTTACAATAAACAAATAAGTATCTGTTAAAGTGCTTCATGGGATACAGAAAGGAAATTTGGAAACAAAAGAAACTATTATTTCAGTGAATAATAAAATTTGTCTTTATACATTTACTTTATAAGTACATCTTCATTTTAGTATTTGCTTTCATCTAGTAAGTGATTTTGATGAACACAAGAATCACCAGGAGTTATGTATAATCATTTGTATTTGCCCTGGCCTCCAATGATTTTTGTGTTTTTTTTTTTTTTTTTGATTGTATACTGTCACAGTCCTATTGAAACTATATTGCTTAGCACACAAAATAGAAGTTGTGAGGATAACAAGTATGTGTGTGTGTGCGCGTGCACACATGTATATGTTTAATGATGCACTTTGGAATTTGGAGTGAAGTTTAAACTCCGTCAGAGATACAAGAGTTCACACACACTTGTAATTAGCACTTGGGAGGCTGAGGCAGGAGGATTGTCAGTTTAGGATCTGAGTTCAAGCCATCAGGGCCTAGGAGGTGCTTTGGAGAGGCAACAGGGCAGTGTGGGGGGCTCAAGGTCAAGCCCATGCCAAGGGTTTGGGGGGAGACAATGTGTGTAGACATAGTTTGCCTGTGCTCTGGTGGTTCTGAGGGCAGACCCTCTCTCGGAGCCCATGGAGGTGGTGTTCTGAGCTGGAAGTGTGTCCGCACACGATATCACTAGTTCTCCATTGTGTTCAAAGTAGTTCTCATTCCAGGAAGTTCCAGATGGAATAGTGATTGTGGCGCAGAGGACAGTGAGGCCAAATGGACAGGTTTTTCTTGACATCAGTGCTGTTCTGAAGAAGTCTTAAAGCACTTGGCTTTTAAAGCACTTGGCTTTGGCTTGTCTGCAGCTATAGACAGATTGACGTGTTATGATAATTGCCAAGGGAAGTCTCCAAAGCAAGAGCCCTTCTTACCTCAAATCCTGCTCTCTCCCTTTCTAGCAAAGCAAAGCCTCCACCCCTGAGTGCCTCACCCAGGTGCTGGGGTTACATGTCGGCTTGCTCAACCATACCAAGGCCATGCGGTGCCAGGGTCCCTTGTATGTTGGGCAAGCACTCTGCCAACTCAGCTGTATCCCGGGCCTCTCAGAACTCACTGAGCCTCGGGCTGGAGAGACGGTTCAGGGGTTAAAGCCTTTGCCTCTCAAGCAAAAGGACCTGAGTTTGGATTCCCAGATTCCATATAAAAATGCTGGTCTGCGTGGCGGCAGTCTATAATTCCAGTCCTGGAAGGCAGAGCCTGGGAAACCCCAGAGCAAAGCAGTAGGGTGGAAGAGTAATCCAGGATGATCCCCAGTGTCATCTTTGGGCTTCTGTAGGCACACACAGTCAAGTGTACTCTGCACACACACAGAGGCATGTACACCCACATGCACACATGCAATGCATGTATGCACTTGAAGACACAAAGAACTCACTCAGCCCGTCTTGGGGGTAAGCACCTCTAGATGAGTGCTGGGATAGGCACGGCTGCGATTTACTGCCCCTTGCCATGCTCACTTCCTTCCTGTGTTTTAGTGACTCCCCCACCCCAGCCCAGTGTAAGAGGGGACCTGTCTGCTCACTGCATGCGCTAGCAAAACATTAGCACACACAGTGTCTGTGGATGAGTCAGATCCCCCAAGACTCCTCTGGGGTGATTCTCCACTTAGGCAGTGCAGACTGTAAGACTCCTCTGCCCTCGGGCTGCCCTAGGGGAGGGTTCGTGTATCACATGATAGGCAATGCTGTGTGTTCTCTTCCACACAGGTAGAATACTGTGAAGCTGTGTACACGCAGCTTCTTGGCGTGTGTGTGTGTGTGTGTGTGTGTGTGTGTGTGTGTGTGCGCACGTGCGCATGTGAAAGCTTCTTATTCTCCCTTTCAGTGGGAATATGAGGAACTGGCTTGTACTGGTGGTATGTATGCATCTGAGATGGGCGTGCATGTCTCATGAATGTGAAAACACCTCTTACTCTCACTCTCTTGGTGTTTCCAGATGCTGCCTCTGTTGTCTTGATGCTCAGAAGCATCCCCTTGTCTGCGCCCTCACAATCTTTAGCCCTCTGGGAGGACCACAGCCAATGAATCAGTGCACCTGGCTTCCACCATGTCAGGCTTAATTAAATTACAGCTTAATTCTTTCTATTAAAGAGAGCTCTCTCTCTCTAACCAAGTTGTTAATGTTTAGTCATAAAAGATGGCTTGAGCTGGTGGGCTGTGTCTCCTGGCCTTGAGATTTGTCTGCCATTGGGAAGGGTCCAGCTCACGGTACTTGCCAGTCCCTGGGTGCAGCAGACACGGTCTTTCATTTTCCCCCTGTGGTGACACAGACCTTTTTTTTAAACTTTTTATTTTTGCATGTGATTGTGTCTCTGCGTGTGTGTCTTGAGTGTATCAGAAGGCACTGTGTGTTCCCCTGGAGGTTCAAGGGTGACTTCAGAAATCATCCTGGTTTTCTTCTACCCCCTCTTTGCTTTGCTCAGGAGCTGCCCAGGTTCTGCCTTCTAGGGTCAGAAGTGCAGGCTGCCTCCATTTCTTCCTGGAGTTTTTACATGGGATCCAGGATCCAAACTCAGGACCTTCTGCTTGTGAGGCAGAGGCTTAACTTCTGAGCCATCTCTGCAGCCCTCTCTCAGTGTATTAGTTATTTTGATGTCCCTGTCACCAGACACCAGCCAGAAGCAGTGTGAGTAGAATCATGGCTTACGAGGATGCATGGCCATCTTGTTGACTGGCGCTTGGTAGGTAGTGATGGGAGCGTGTCGCCTGGTTTCTCCATCTTGGTGGATCAGGAAGCAGAGAGAGCTCCCAGGGGCAGGGTTATTTCTAGGCCTATAGCCCTCAAGGCGGGCCCACCAGGAATCCCCTTCCTCTAGCCAAGCTCCCTGTCCCCCCACTTGCTCAAGTTCCACAGGCTCCCAAGACAGCACCACCTGTTGGAGATGAATCGCAAGCCTATGAGGGGATTCCTAAAGCGCTCGTGAGGCAGTGGGGTCCGCCTGAGCAAGAGCTGGAATATTTGGAGTCGGACTTGCCTGTGTCTTGCTTCGTGACTAGCTGCTTCTCCCGGGGCTCCAGGGCTGAAGGTCATTTGTTTTGAGTCCGGGTTTTGCTGCTCATTTGATGCTCAGTAGCTATGCGCCTGGACAAATGGTGCCGCAGAACCTGTTTGTCTGTTTTCTGTTGCTGTCATTGAACACCAGTCGCTGGGGAAGTTGATAAAGAAAAGAGGTTCTTGCCATGTGGGGATCTTTCTGCTGGTGGCAGGGGGACCACTCTGGGAGGAAGGGGACCCTTGTTTCTCTAGCAGTGCCTCCTTCTCCATCATTCACAACGCAGCGGTTCTTTGAATGGAGGTATAATTGGAAGGGCAGAGCCCTCCTGACTCTACTACTGACTGCCCACTGCCCTGCTTGCTCTCACTTAATTTTTTTTTTACCTGCATTGTGTATGTGTGCATGAATGCATATGCGTGAGCACACACACTTGCCACACACTGCATGTATGTGGAGGTCAGAGGACAACTTGCAGTCGGTTCTCCCCTTCTACCATGTGGACTCTGGGGATCGAATGCAGGTCTTCAGACTTGGGAGCAAGTGTGCTGACCTGCTGAGCCATCTCACTGGCTCTGCCTTTTAAGACATCACTTCGTGGTTAAACCTTCAAGTCCTGGACGATAAAGGCAAGACAGTGAAAACAGGACACCCCGCTTCTTGCCTCCCCTCTGCTACAGGGTTGTGTGCAGACTCCTAGGAAGTGCGTGAGTAGTGCTCAAAAGAGCACCATAAAGAGTTATGAGAGAGAGGGAAGGAGGGTGAGAGAGAGAGGGAAGGAGGGAGAGAGAGAGAGAGAGTTAGTAGACAGAGAATTACTAGACAGTTACTAAACAGAATTATTAATCAGAGTTACTAGACAGAATTACTAGACAGAGTTACTAGACAGCTACTAGTCAGAGTTACTAGACAGTTACTAGTCAGAGTTACTAGACAGTTACTATTCAGAGTCAGTAGTCAGAGTTACTAGACAGTTACTAGTCAGAGTTACTAGATAGAGTTACTAGACAAAGTAACTAGAGTTACTAGTCAGAGTTACTAGACAGAGTGAGTAGACAGTTACTAGTCAGAGTTACTAGACAGGGTACCAGTCAGTTTCTAGACAGACTTCCTTGTGTTTTTTTGGGCTGGTGTTTTGCTGTGCATGTCAAACATCTACCCAGATGGCCCTGATGTCATTGTGTTGCAGTTTCTCTGCATGTTTTTATTTTATTTTTATTATTTATTCAATTGTGCCATGTGTGTGCGCGTGTGTGTGTGTATGCATGTGTATGTATGTGTGTGCAGAACCACAGGCTAATTCGCGAACCACCATGGATGCCTCCACCTCCTTCTGCCCCGGGATTCACAGGCTCTGCCCTACCAGGACCAGAAGCGCAGGCCGCCCCCACTTCCGTCTGGCGTCTATACGCGGGATCTGGGATTCGAACTCAGGACCTTCCACCTGCAAGGCAGAGGCGTAACCCCTGAGCCACCTCTCCAGCCCCTCTCTGCATGTTTTTGATAAATTCACAGCCAAGTAGCTTAGGGAACCGGGGGTTTTCTTGTGGCTTATGATCGTATGGCTTGGCAGGAGCTCATACCAACACTGGGGCTGAGGAAACTGGTCACAACATAGCCACAGAGTTTCCTGCTAGGGGGACAAACTTCCTCTCACTCTCCAGACAGCAAGCCCGTCCAAAGCATGCCAAACTACTGAACCAGTTCTGTCCACCTTACCTACCTGCCAGGGGATGGTCCCCCCATCATGGCCTGGGAATTCCTGATCACTTAGATCTATCTCCTGCAGGCTCGTTCAGGGGTTACCTTCACTGCTAATTCTTTACAGATGTGCCAAATCCCAGCCTTCAGTTGTCATTAGATACTTGAATCTAACTGTCACACGCTGGGAGTGCCTGTCCACACACAGCTTTGATGCTTGATGTGGAACTGTTCGGTAGGCAATGGAATGCAGGGCAAAAGTATTAGGGAAGAGTTTGACCTTGATGATAAAAGACACAGTTGATTAAATAAAATAGTTGATGTAATTTTTTAAAAAAGATGCTCTATGGGTTGCCAATCATTTCAAAATGTTTCATTTCTCTTTATTTGGTCTATGTTAGCAGTCAGGCAGAAAGTAGTTAATGTGGTCACAATTTACACTGAATGAGCTGCATATGTTCTCTCTCTGCTGCAGTGAGACAATAGTCAGACTCAGTAACGGAGAAAGGGAGATTCATGTGGCTTACGGTTCCAGAGGGAAGGTCAGTCCATTATGGCAGGAAAGACATGGCGCCTGTCAGAAGCTGGAGGAGGCCCAGGTCACATCCATCATGGAGTCGAGAGAGGACCACCACACATGGCCAGAGCCAACTCCTGGAGGAAATGAGGTGGGGCTAACCAACCTCAAGGCCCACCCCCTGTGACTTGCCTTCTTGTAGCAAGGCTCCACCTCCCGAAGGTGCCATGACCTTCCTAAACACTGACAACAGCTAAGGATTCAAACACACGAGCCTATGCGGGACACTTCACATCCAAATCATGACAGTCAGTGCGGCTTGGAGTTGTAAATTAAATCCCCTTCTCATTCCCCAAAGCTTCTCATTCGGGTCCTGTGTGCATCACTCTGAAGCTGCGATAAGTAACCCAGTCATGTCTGCAAAGCATTTGTGGTCTCTGAGAGATAACCTCATGTTTGTAAAACACTAGCCACTGTTCTACATGAACTCATCCAAGAAAGCTAAAAGCCCCTATGCTAGCTGAGGTCCGCCATTTACAATATTTCCATCTACAGTCTCCAGGCCAAGCATCCCACCAGGAGTCAGCCTGCACCGTGACAAGACTACCATCTGTCAATAATGTGTAGCTTCCACATGAATTGTGCACTTCTGCATAACACTTGAATATGCAAATTTTATTGAACTCCTAAGACAAAGGCTCCTACTTTTCTGTTTGTCTAATAATGTTAGGTAATACCTGTCAGTTTTGCATCAGGCTTCATGGTGCAGCACATACCACATAATCCCTGCCAATCACACTCTGTCAAGATAATGTCCCACGGGGGAGCTATGATTATCTTATTATATTCTTGAATTCTTTTGTATGTCTTTGTTAGAGTTTTAGGCATAACTCATCAACAAAAATGACAAAATGGCCAAAAGTTGCCTTATTTTGAGTTCTGGAATTCAGCTTCTCTGGAAATCTTTCATAATAACTAAACCCTTGCTTTTTATTCCAAAATCCTGATATGAAAAAAAATCCTTTAATATCATGTGTACATAAATATATGACTTATGATGGTGGTCTCAAATTTGTGATCAAACCATCAATACTTTCTGGACCTTAGGAACTAAATAATTTTTTTAAAGAAATAAGCTTGCAGATTTTTAACTCCACAGATGTTAGCTTGCATTTTGCTGTATGTCTGGGAAAGACATTTCATGTTTGCATGAAGCATAGTAGAAGGATCAAGAAGAAACAGAACACATTGTGTATTTGAAATAAGTTAATTTGGGGAACAGATATATATGCATATCAGATATTTTCTTGTAGAAGAGGAAATAATCTTGATATTTACTGAGATTACCAGTGTTCTTGCAAACAGAAAAATCAAGTCCTTCTGTAAACAGAAAACATAATTTTGGTCTGTATTGTGCTGTATCAACCTCAGAAATAATGGAGGCTAACTTTAGTGAGTATTAAGAATGCTTTCTGTTTGATTTTGCTGGAGGGATGGGTACGATGCCAGTTAGTTTCTCTGAAGAATTATTTAGTTAGGAAAGCTCTCTGGGCAAGCTTGTAGGAGACTTTTGTGTGTGAGTGTGTCTCTGTGTGCATGCCTGTATGAGTGCATGTCTGTGTGTGTGTGTGCGTGTGTGTACCTGTAGAGGCCCAAAAGTGACACTGGAGATCATCCTGGATTTCTCTGTCTCCTTTTTGCTTTGCTCTGCAGTTTTCCAGTTTCTGCATTCCATGGCCGGAAGTACAGGCTGCTGCCATTTCTGCCCAACATTTTTACGTGGGATCTGGGATACAAACTCAGGTCCTTCTGCCTGTGAATCAGAAGCTTAACCCCTGAGTGATCCCTCTAGCATGACTGATGTAGGAAGACCCAGCCCACAGTGGGTGGGACCATTCCTTGGATAAGATGGAAAGGGTGCTGGCTGGCATTTGGCAAGGCGAGCAGCAAGCTGGTAAGCTTTGTTCCATGCCTCTGCTCTTGCCGTGGTGGCCATTCTGCTCGGCTCCTGCTGGCAACCCACTTGTTGTGATGGGGTACAACCTGGAATGATGAGCTGAGTACGCCTTGCAATCAGGTGTGTGATGTGGCGATGAAGTTACAAAGCTAAGACAGGCAGCAGCTCTTTCTGAGCTGCGCAGTTAAGTTGGCTGTTCACCCTGCAACTGCAGTGCAGTTTTAGAACATGATGCGACGTCCCAAAACATACCTTCAAATCCCTTGAACACTGATTAAAATATCCACCAAATGCACAAGAAGGAAAACGTGCAGTGTACACAGTGGGGCTTTATTCAGCTCTGAAGAAGATGAACTTGTGGCATTTGCTGGAAACTGGGTGGAAATGGAGGTCATAATGAGAAGCAGAATCAGCCAGAACTAGACAAATATTGCATACTTTCATATTGTGGTGTCTAGAATTAAATACATGCATATGTGTATACATGTATGTATGCATACATATGTTCAAAGGACATGAAAAGTAGGGGGATCATGAGAGGGAAGGAAGAGGTTTTAAGGAAATGGTGGGGGTGGGAGGAGACAAGAAGGTAATGGGATGTGGGCACCCTGAGAGCAGAATAGGGGAGCAGCAAGAGAAACTTCCTCTGTCATACTGATGTAAGACCCCATATGTGGGACTGGGCCTGATGTGCCCCCACTAGACTACCAAGCTAGTGGAGGCTGTGCTGCATTGGCTTGGAGCAGTGCCCTTTCCGTGGCTAACAGATGGAGCGACAGGTCGCAGACATGCGGCATGGTTCAGAGTGAGCTCTATGTGCCAAGGGGCAGAAGCTGGATGGCTTGGCATTGATATTGTCTGAACAGAAGGATTAATGGGGACATAATCCCATTTGAATCTTTAATTTCCCCAATAGCTGATTTGCTGTGTCATAGATGATCCAGAGGGACTAGTGTCAGATTCCAGCCAGCAACAAGCCAAAACGGGCCATGGTTAGATCTTAACTCACATTAAGCTGAATTGTGGCTGGGTTGCCAGCGCTGTGGCTGGAGACAGAGTATATTTGTTTTATGTTTCTCTTCTTCTGGTTTTGTCTTGTTTAACTTTGTTCATGTGTTGAGATAGGTTTCCATTCCATAGCCCCTGCCCTGGAATTAGATAGTCCAGCCTGGGTTGCAAGTCATGATCCTCCTGCCTCAGGCCTCCTAAGGGATGGAGGGAAAGGCGTAAACCACTCCACTAGACTTCTATTGCTCCTTAAATTGGGAAATATTTGGTGCCTACCCAGAGAATGCCCGCATGTGTACACGGATTGCAAGTTTACCTTAGACTCTAAATTTCTGGTCTTTCTTCCTGATCCATCCACTCTACCACCACTGACCTCTGTTTTCTTCTTGCTTTTCTGTTTTTAGCACAAGCCTAACCTAGCCTGTGTTCCTCACCTCACTATTTACACTTGCTTGCTTTTCAACTTTACAAATGGTCTCCCATGCCATGAATATTCCTTGGTGGTTCAGTGTTCCTAAGAACTGCTGATGAGGGGCTGGAGAGGTGGCTCAGGAGTTAAGCCTCTGCCTTGCAGGCGGAAGATCCTGAGTTCGGATCCCAGATCCCACGTATAGACGCCAGGCGGAAGCGGGGGCGGCCTGCGCTTCTGGTCCTGGTAGGGCGGAGCCTGTGAATCCCGGGGCAGAAGGAGGTGGAGGCATCCATGGTGGTTCGCGAATTCGTCCGTGGTTCTACACATACACAGAAACACACACACACACACACACACACACAGACACATACGCGCGCCCGCACATACACACGCATATGCACACAGTTGAATAAATAATTAAAAAAAAAAGAACTGCTGATGAATAAAAGTTATTCTTTTTTTGCAGCACGATGATCTTTCATTGTATATTAACACAGTATTTTATCACTTAGTTTCTCTGTCTGGGGAGAGTGGATCCATACATGCGAGGTGGACACACATGGGGTAGTGTGAATGTGAATTGTCCCTTACACACTCATGTGTTTCAGTACTTGGCGTCCGGTTGGTGAGTTGTTTGGAAGGTTGTGGCACCTTTAGAGATGGAGACTTGCTGGAGGAAGTATGTCACTCGGTGGTGGGTCTTGAGGTTGAGTAGCACCCCTTTTCACTTCCTTTTTTCTCTCTGCTTCCTGACTACGGCTGTAAGATACCAGCCTGCCTCCTGCCCCACTACCCATGCCTTTGCCTGCCACGGGGCTGGTGTGACTTTCCCCATCTTCACCTCTCAGGGCACCCCGTTTCCTTGAGCCTCTGCGCAGACATGTTGCTATGGCATAGGAATGTTGGGTCAGCAGGCCACATCTCCACTGACCACGGCCACCTCTGCTTTCTGCCAACAGGATCGGACCCCAGACTCTTCTGGACCAACTGCCATGTAATTCGTGGCTGCTGAGGATGTGGGCATCCTGATGAATCCAGCAATCACAGCGGGGCTTTCTTCTCTCTCTCTCTCTCTCCAAAAGACACCATCCCAATTTCTTACCCCCACACGTTGAACCTACTCTGTGTTACTGTGCCATATTCCTTAATGGAATCCTGGGTCAAACAATTTGTGGAGAACTTGTCAGAGGAAGAGGAATTGTTGAATAGTGAGGGGAAGAGAACTTATCGCCAGAGGGCTGAGCCAGGGAGGGGGATGGTGGGGAGACATACACGCTGTGTGCGAGGCAGGAAAAGCACGTGGGGTTGAGAACTGCAGAGGATCCTTTGCAGGTACCACTGGGTGGGGGTGGGGGTGGGGGTGGGGGAGTCCGTGCCCTCTGGATAGCACGCTAGGAATGACGTGGACTTGAATCCACTGGGCCGAGGAAGAAGCATGTGTTAATATGTTACTGGGATGTGCTGTCAGGAACAGAACTTGGATCATCAGTCTTGGCAGCAAGCACCTCTGTCTGTGGAGACCCCTCTCAAGTCAGTCTGGATTTTTAGTGAGCATAGTTGGTACTTATGAAATCCCCCCCACCCCTGAGTCTCTGAGTTTATCCCACAGGTGAAGATGTAGCTGCATATTGTGCTTTCATTTCTGCATGAGTCAGCAGTTTGGAAGTCTTCCCCCCTCCCCCAGCTTCCTAAAGGTCAGAGCTTTTCCCTGAGATCTCCCAGTTACACGGATTGGGGCCAGGACTTGTGATATGGCCACATTAGGAGCCTTGGACACCATTTCCACCTACGGGAAGACCCTGAGTAGGTAGGTGAGTGTGAGTCAGGGTGGGTGTAATGAGACTGGGGAGTTGGTCCTGCCACTCTGGCCTCCCCAGCAGGTGACTCTTCTGTGGGTCCCCACCTCTGTGGAAAAAGCTATATCCAAACATGACTTGGGGCTTGAAAGAGGAGGTTGGTGGTGGGGAGCAGAGCAGGAGTGAGGAGTCAAGAAGTGGGGTCCGTCTTGTCCCCCCTGGAGGTACTGATCCCACCGCATCTGCTCATTGTGACTGGAATGTCAAGGTCCCTCGAATCACATGACACAATTTACAGTGCAAGGCCCGCTTTCCAGGAACCGTAAATAACCATCATTAAAACTTAATTTAATCAAGAATGCATTTTTCCAGAAAATTGCATAACTTTTTTCTGATAAATAATAGGTTTAGTTCCTGACTAGCAAGTTTTTGGCAGAATGCATAGTCTTTGACAAAAGCAGTTCTTCTGTAGTCTGCTTTTATTCAAAAGTTACATAATGATGAACGCTAGCTATTTCTGAGGCATCACTTGGGAAACCGTGGTGGGTTTATAAATGATCTTCAAGGTCCACAGACTCATGTTTGTATATTAATGCTTATTAGATATAATGATGCCTATTTTTACAAAATATAGAAGGTGTTTATAATTTCTTTTCTTTCCTTCTCTCCTTTCTTCTTTTCTTCCTTCTTTACTCTTTCCTTCCTCTCTCTCTGCTTCCTTCTCTCTCTCTTCCTTCCTTCATTCTCTCTCTTTCTCTTTCTTTTCTTTTTCTTATTTCTTTTATAGTTGAGTTGAAGGATTTTGTTTTTTTCTGAAATATACGTACATGTGTGTGTGTGTACAGAAGAGGGCACTTGAGTGTTTGTGTCTGTGGAGGTCCAAGGGTGACATAAGGAATCACCCTGAAGTGCTCCATTTCCTTAATTACTTTGCCCTGGGGCTCTCTAGGCTCCACTTTCCAGGGCCAGAAGGGTAGGCTCCCACCTACATTTTACATTTTA
Organism: Typhlomys cinereus; assembly: GCA_023101885.1. Taxonomy (NCBI): domain Eukaryota; kingdom Metazoa; phylum Chordata; class Mammalia; order Rodentia; family Platacanthomyidae; genus Typhlomys; species Typhlomys cinereus. Next base: position 3,220,616 of record JALPQD010000200.1, on the reverse strand, counting down.
TATCTTCCCAACATTTTTACGTGGGATCTGGGGATCTGAACTCAGGTCCTTTTGCAGTCCCTTGAAGCATTCTTTATATAGAAGTTATCACCATGATGTACTTAATGATCAGAAAGTGCCAGGATTTTGGTGTGCTTTACACGACTGACTTATGGAAGTTTATGCTTCACATATTTACCCACTCACCTCTGCCCTGCACATTCTGCATTTCCCGCACTTTTTATATGTGGACTTTGGACTGGCAACCATTGGCTTCTCAACAAGGGTCTCAGCCTGTTGTCATGCACCTGTTGTCATTCAGAGAGCATAGCTGTGTGCTCATGTGCAGTGTGTGAGGCAGGAGTCCCGCCTGGCCCCCCTGGTCTTTGGGGACAGGAGGTGATGGTGTATAGCTATGAGCCGTGGAAGAGTGAAATGACCCCTCTCTCTGACTGGTGGTCTTCAAGTCCTCAGGCTGCCAGAACCCTGTGTGGCAGCACAGGTTACTGGAGGTGTGAACCACAGTGACTCTCAACCATGGGACTCAAATAAGCTCCATGGTGCATCTATCTGTTGCTTTAGTGCTTGCAGTGAGGATGTGGTGCCGCTTCCGGGCAGTTCTGCCTTTGCATTGGCCTGTGTTCCGCACGTGGCTGTCCTCCACATCTGGCTTAAGGATTTGATTGACACATTAGTCTCTGGGTGTGGGGGCGTGGGGGCGGGGGGGGTGGGGGGATCTTGACATTTTCCAGTTTTGGGGCCCAGAGACTGCTTTTCCTGCTCCTTTGGCACCTGACGCTTGAGATCGGAAGCCTGCTTCTGGCTAGGTCCCACATTTGGATCCCAGAGAGGTGGGCGCTTGTCTAGTAGGGATTTATGATTGTGGATTTTTCTCTTTCTGTTCCATTCACGGACAAAAGTTACAAGCAGCAAAGGCTGTAGGGCAGTTGTTTAAAAGATTCCCTCCCCCCACAAGCTTATCTCTGTATCTTTTGCAACGTGTGATTCAGCATGAAAGAGACAAATATGTGAAGTCCTTAGTGTAACCAGGAGGCGTCTACATTCCACTGTCCTCTGCTGTGGTGGCATCTTTTTAACTTCAGTTTCATACCACTAAATGAGTACTGTTTGTGTGTGTGTGTGTGTGTGTGTGTGTGTGTGTGTGTGTGTGTGTATGTGTGTTGAATTCAAGTGGCTGCATCTTTTAACATTAACCTGCCAGTCAACTCCAGTTTGGGGCCAGACTCTTTGATTTACAGTTGTGTGTTTCTTCCATATTGATTACCGAGATCCAAGATGTCTCCTGGGTAATTCCTGTGAGTGCTGGGAAATGGTTGGGATAACAGAAGCAGAGTAAGACCGGCTTGCATAACCGGTCCCACTGCTGGGAAGCCAAAAGTACATCCTGTCCTTTCCCCTTCGTCCCCAGAAATCCCATCATCTTGATTTACTCTAGAAAACAGAAAAGCCTTTAAGCAGCATAACGACTCGCCTCTCCTTGTGACCCTGAGAAGAGGCTCTGTGAGTTTCTCCGCAGCTGGGCGGAAGGTGGGGGGATGTGTGTCCAGTGGCTGCGGGTCTGACTGCTGCAGCAGACATGCCCAAGTGGGCGGCCTCCCCAGGGCGTTGCTGGCCAGCCTCCTCGCACTGCAGCATTTGCAGGAATGTCCGCATGGCCAGCTTGCCCAGAGAGGGCTGCCAGCAGGTGGAGGGAACCTTTCTCTACCAGAGCCAGAGGCCATCTTGGCTCAGCCTGGCTCTCAGGATTCCCATCCCTTAGGCCCCCATGTGGATAGAGAGCAGATGGCAGAGCATCACCGCGTTCTGTGGCCCAGGAGACTTGGAGGATTATTTTAAGAACTCAGACCTCTGCCTAGACTACATCGTTTACTGCACTTTTTTTTTTTTAACGTTTTTACTCTTTATTTTTCAAAATAAATGCAAAATATGCACAGAAGGAGCCCCGCCCATCACAGCGTGTGGATGATGGTGCGGCTGGGAAGCTGGTCCACGTACTCCTTGGCGTGGGCCAGCGCAGTCTTGGGCGCCTCGGGCGGCGGCGGGGATCCCTCCACCAGCTTCACAAAGTAATGACAATGGACCTTCTCCATAATGCCACAGCGGCCGCGGCCGTGGTAGCGGATGCACTTCAAGCACTGGCCTCGGCCCGAGGTGGACTCGGCCACGTGTAAGTTGGATCTGAATTCCACGTTATGGTCTCTCACCGCCATGTCTTGGGCTTCCAGGAGAACCTCTTTAATTATCTGAGCCTCCTTCTTTTTTAATTTTTATTATTATTATTATTGCAACTGTACGCATGTGCTTGTGTATGTGCGCGCGTGCGCGTGTGTCTGTGTGTGTGTGTGTGTGTGTGTGTTGTGTGTGTAGAACCACGGACGAATTTGCGAACCACCATGGACACCTCCACCTCCTTCTGCCCCGGGATTCACAGCTGAGCCTCCTTCTTATCACTGAACTCCAACTGGGCCAGAGCCTGGTCGATGGACATTCCTCGTATCCGCGGGCCAGCGCCGCGCGGCTCCTCAGCGTCCGCAGCCACCGGGCACCTGCAAGGCGAACACGAGCCGTGAGCCCGGCGCCCGCCGCCGCCTCCCCGCCCGCGCGCTCAGGCCGCCGCGGCCTTACCCGCCGCTACGAGCGCCGAGGCCGCCATCGTTTTTTTTCTTATGTATTTAATTTTTCAGTTTTGGTTTGCCTTTGGGTTGTTGTTATCATAAATCTCTATTAGGTCTGTCCTGTTCACAGTTCTAAACTGTAAGGCTTCCTCTTTATATATGTGTGTGTGCGCGCACATGTGTTTGTGTGCATGCATGTGTGCACCTATGGATTGCATTGTTTTTCTGCCCATCTATCTTTCATTGCACGTGTAGATTGTTCTGGCCTCTGGAGTGCAGTGAATGATGCTGTAGTGATAATGGTGTGTGTAAATATCTTGTTGAGATCCTGCTTTGAGTTCTTTCGTATCTGTGCCTATCCTGTGCATTGCACAAGGCACCCAGAAACTGACACATTTTGAAATACAGTTATCCCGAGCACTCCCTCACACACACACACACATCACTCCGAAGGAAGCAGACAGAGCCGATTGCAGTTTCAAAGCAGTGCTGTTCGGTACTCTAGGACAGTCCTGGGTGGCTGAGAGAGCGGAGTAGGCTGAAGGGGGGAGGTATGGAGCGGTGGTCACTCTACTCTTCCAGTCCTTGGTTGGTCACTGATCGCAGGGAAGTCGATGTCTAAAACACCAGAGCACTGCATCAGAACACTCTCGCAGGTGTGATGCGCCCACATCCCAGATAGTGGTGGGAAGTCGGATCTGATGAGCTCTCTCAGGTCCCCAGTTTTTATTCTCCTTTGGCCTAGGCATGTGCCACTTTATTCAAGCAATCACACATAGGGTGTAAGGTATGTTTCACACTAATAAGTTGGGGTTTCACACTAATAAGTGACAAGCTCAGGTCATTATTGTTACAATTCATGTCACACGTCACATGTTCATATTGATAAGGGATCTGCAGTTACAAGCTTAGGTTGTCGTGGTTACAATCAATGATGTAAGGCACACACACACACACACACACACACAAGTGTGTTTATCATTGTAAGTGACACAGCACAAGTTACAAGTCTCAGCACACACGAGTTTATTTGTTTCCTTCAATTTCTCTATCCCTATGCTATGCTTTCCCTGCACTCTTCACAGTCACAGTAATTTTGTTCACATTCTGGGCATTCACATTCTTGTGGTGTCTGGCCCCATGTTTTCCCTCTGCTCACAACAGTCCTGAAGATGATGTTACTTGGAGGATCATGTTAAAAGTTTCTAGGAGAAAAATTGTAAGGACAGAACCTTCACAGATGAAGTTAATGGGCCAGCAAGGTGACTCAGCAGGTAAAGATGACTGTGTACAATCCTGGTGGGCCAAGTTCCAGAGCCCCATGTGGTGGAAGGAAAGAAGCAACTTCTGAAAGTTGTCCTCTGGCCAACATACATGCACAGAGTATGATAGTTAATCCTGGGTGTCAACCTGACACACCAAGTATCAACTAAGATCAGCTGAGACCACACCCGGAAGGATCAACTGAGACTACCTAAAAGGTTACACCTGCTCTAGATCCCATCAGAACCTCTATAGATCTCATAGGATCCTCCCAGTAGTGGACCATATAAAAGGGAACCACCAAAGAGAAGAGGCGCTTTTGTAGCTGTGCTAGGAATCGTTCTTCCTTTCAGCCACCTGGTTTCTTCACTTCTTCAGCCCTCTAGCCTTCCAACCCTCCAAGTCTTTGACTAGACTAAAGACTCTCTAGGAATCCTCCAACTTTCGGCCATCACCCACTGAACTACTGGACAGGCACAGCAACAATCCATTATCAAATGGAAATGGTACATATGAGACAGGGCCCGAGCAGGTCCTGAAGGCACAAGTAAGTTGCATGAAGAAGTTGCTCAAATACTTATGGTTCCTCAGCTGTTGCAATGCCTGTTCCCAAGCATGCACCTATGGCCTCCTGGGGTGTGCCCTATGATCGGCTGACTGAAAAAGAGAAGACTAGGGCCTGGTTCATAGATGGTTCTGCCCACTATTCAGGTGCCACCCAGAAGTGGACAGCTGCAGCAGTACAACCCCTTTCTGCAACAACCCTGAAGGACACTGGAGAAGGGAAATCTTTACAGCGGGCAGAACTTTGAACAGTACACATCGTTGTACATTTTGCTTGGAAGGAAAAATGGCAAGATGTGCGACTATATACCGATTCATGGGCTATAGCCAATGGTTTGGCAGGATGGTCAGGGACTTGGAAGAAACATAATTGGAAAATTGGTGAGAAAGATATCTGGGGAAGAAGCATGTGGATAGATCTCTTCCAACGGGCAATGGACACAACGATATTTGTGTCCCATATAAATGCTCATCAAAAGATGACATCAACAGAGGAAGCATTCAGTAATCAGGTGGATAAGATGACCCGTTCTGTGGACAGTCAGCCTCTTTCCCCAGCCATTCCTGTCATTGCCCAATGGGCCCATGAACAAAGTTGACATGGTGGCATATGGAGGTTATACATGGGCTCAGCAACATGGACTTCCACTCACCAAGGCTGACCTGGCTACAGCTGCTGCTGAGTGCCAAATCTGCCAGCAGCAGAGACCTATATGGAGCCATTCCCTATTATGACCAACCAGCAACATGGTGGCAGGTTGACTACACTGGACCACTTCCAAGATGGAAAGGGCAGTGCTTTGTCCTTACTGGAATAGATACTTATTCTGGATATGGATTTGCCTTTCCTGCATGTCATGCTTCTGCCAAGACTACCATCTGTGTGTGGACTTACAGAGTGTCTTATCCACTCTCATGGTATCTACATAGCATTTTTTCTGACCAGGGAACTCATTTCACAGCTAAAGAAGTATGGCAGTGGGTCATGACCATGGAATTCACTAGTCTTACTATGTTCCCCACCATTCTGAAGCAGCTGGCTTGATAGAACGGTGGAATGGCCTTTTAAAGGCACAATTACAGCATCAATTAGGCGGTAATAGTCTGGAGGGATGGGGCAGAATTCTCCAAAAGGCAGTATATGCCTTAAACCAGTGTCCAGTATATGGTACTGTGTCTCCTATAGCCAGGATTCATGGGTCCAGGAATTAAGGAGAGGAAACAGAAATAGCTCCCCTTACTATCACCCCTTGTGACCCATTAGGAAAATTTTTGCTTCTTGTTCCTGGGAGTCTGTGTTCTACTGGCCTAGAAGTTTTGGGTCCAGAGCAGGGAATGCTTCTGCTGGGAGACACAGCAACTATTCCTTTGAACTGGAAGCTAAGGCTTCCTCCTGGTTATTTTGGAATTCCGATGCCCTTAAGTCAACAGGCTAAGAAAGGAATAACAGTGTTAGGAGGGGCGATTGACCCAGACCATCAAGGGGAAATTGGACTGGTTCTCCACAATGGTGGTAAGGAGGAGTATGTCTGGAGATCCATTAAAGCATCTCTTGGTGTTACCATGTCCTGTGATTAAGGTCAATGGGAAATTACAACAACCCAGTATAGGCAGGACAATAAATGGTCCTGATCCTCTAGAAATGAAGGTATGGGTAACCCCTGCAGGAAAAGAGCCAAGACCTGCAGAAGTGCTTGCTGAAGGTGGAGGAAATACAGAATGGGTAGTAGAGGAAGGTAGTTATAAATACCACCTAAGGCCACATGACCAGTTACAGAAAGGAGGATTGTAATTGCCGTGAGTGCTTCTGGTCTAGACTGTTAAGAATAGGCTTGTGCATGTACACATATGCTAAGAAGGTATTTATGTAATGTAATGTTAATCTGTAGTTATGTGGTAAAATGTTGTAATCTACATTATGATATTGTGTTATGGGACACTAAATAAGCATTTCTCAAGGGACATTATCATTTATCTTGGGAAAAATAATGTGTGTGCAGTTATACGTGAATAGCTATATTATGTTAGGCAGAACTATAAATCTTATTCTTTTTATTTAGAGATTTTTAATGGCCTAAAGAAATGTGATGTGGTGTCAAATTGACAAAGGGTGGACTTGTGATAGTTAATCCTGGGTGTCAACTTGATACACCAGGTATCAACTAAGATCAGCTGAGACCACACCTGGAAAGATTAACTGAGACCACTTGAAAGGATTATACCTGCCCTAGATCTCATCAGAACCTCCATAGATCTCATAGGAACCTCCCAGTAGTGGATGAAATAAAATGGAACCACCAAAGAGAAGAGACGCTTTTGTAGCTGTGCTAGGAATCGTTCTTCCTTTCAGCCACCTGGTTTCTTCACTTCTTCAGCCCTCTAGCCTTCCAACCCTCCAAATCTTCAACTAGGCTAAAGACTCTCTAGGAATCCTCTAGTCTTCAGCCATCACTCACTTGGACTACTGCATTGAGTAGCTACTGGCAGCCATCCTCGGACTACCTTGGCCATGTCTGTAAGCCATCAACAAACATTCCCTGTTTATCTAGAGAACCTGGCTAATACACAGAGGCACACGCATGTTTCTGTGTTCTCTCTTTCTCAAAAATAAACTAAAGCAAAACAAAACAGAAATGCAGACATTATCATCCTTGTGAGAAATGGCTAGAACTAGTTCTGTGTGTCATATGACGTGACTTTGCTGGTGTCTGATCTCAGATCTCCAGTCTCCAGATCAGTTCTTTTCTTATAAAGTGCGGGGTTCCGTGACTTGCAAGCTTACTTCATAATTCTGAGGATCAGCAAGAATCAATTTAGGCTGAGTCAAGAGTACATCTCAGAAAAGCTGAAAACCAAGTCAAGTTTGTTATGGAACCTAATCCCTTATATACCATGAAACAGGGGGATGCAATTGTGCAGATAGATGACATCATATACATTGCAACATAGACTACAGCCAGTACAAAGTCAACAACCACCGCCAACACAGCCCTGCTCATCCTTAGAGATGTTAATATGCCCTAATGCCCCACTCATTGTGGAGAAAGAACAGGCTGCTGATAGGTAAGGAACGGGCGATACAGTTACAATGATAAAGCTCTGTGCTCTTCCTTTAGATGTGCTCATTGATGTCTAGATGGCTTCCAAAGAACAGGAAAGAATATGTAAAAACCATCTCTGTCCTTATCCCAATTTGAGACAGGACAAGATCCATCCCTGCCCCTTGCGGGTAGTCAACGAGAGTCAGCCTTCGACTATGTGCCATAGGCTGGCATAGGTTGGCATAGGAGGCACACAACTATGCTGGCATAGGAGGCACACTGCAACTAAGACTTCGAGGAATGTCCTTGGCATCTGTCTTCAAGAAATGGAGATCTTGAGCTTGAGCGTTCCCTACAATAAAGTTTATAGTTTTTGTTGTCATTTTTGACATTGCTTTTTGCTTCTTCGGGAGCACAAACCGAACCTAGAAGTGAGGGTGCTGGATCATCTGGGGGTTCTAGTTTTTTTGGTGGACCTTCTGCTTCCTATAATGTTTCCACCATTTTACTTTCCCATTGTTTGGCATTTTCTGCTCTTTTGATGCTGCTGCTGACAGCTGTTAGACAATGTCTCAAGGAGAACTTGGTGTGTGTTTTTCATATGATTGGAATCCGAAGCCTCTCTTCATTGATTTACTGGCTGTGTGAGTTGTTGCCTTCATCTCTGTGACCAAGTGTCCAACAAGATGCAATGTAAGGGAGAGAAGACTCCCTGGCTTTTAAGTAGGAACAGAGCCTTCATGGCAGGAGTGTGAGCCAGCTAATCACACTGCAGCCACAGTCAGGAAGCAGACACCAAGCAGGAAGTGGGCCTATGAAACATGAAGGCCCTGGTGACCCGCTTCATCCAGCCAGTCTCTGCCTCTTGAAATTTCACCACCTTCCAAAACAGTCCCACTGGCTGGAGACCAAGTGTTCCAACAGATGAGTATGCCCCTGATTGACACTTGAGCGGGAGGGAGGGCAAAAAACAAATCACATCAGACCAGAATATGGGCGGTCTGTGTGTTTTCTTTAGCATTTGTCTATTAAAGTTCTTCGGGCATTGAAAGTTAGGTTGAGAGGAATTTCATGTGCGTTCTGTTGATTTGCAAGTATCTTTTCCTCTACGTTCTCTTTTTGCTCTATTGCTGGCTTCTCTTGGTCTGCAGAGCATTTCCTAAGTTGGACATTGTCGCATTTGCCTATTTTTGCTTTGGTCGCCCATGGTCGTGGTGCTGTATCCCAAGAATCTATTGCTGAATCCAGTGCTTGACTGTGTTCCCTTGTGTTTCCTTGGTCTTTAGTCTCATTCAAGCTGACTTTTGCATGCGGTCTAATAATATGCAAGAACAGCTCTAGTGTTTCACGCATGACACCCTCTTCTGAGCACAGCATGTGGGAGACATGATGCTTCCTATCCCTTTCTCCGTCTGTATCCATGTCCCAGAAACACATTATCTTGACTCCTGCTGTTTGCATGTAAGCTTTAAAGTCAGGAAGGATGGAGCCTCTGTATGGAGTGTGTGTGTGGTGGTGTGTGTGTGTGTGTGCATGCGTGTGTGTGTGTTTCTATTTTTGCCAAGAGTATCTTTGAGGGTTTGCATGACATTATTCAGAAACCTGGTTCCCTTAAACTTTTATCAGATAAAGCCGTTGATGAATTTGACTAGAACAGCCAATCCCTGGCTGTAGAGCATTTCTTTGTTTGCAGAATATCGTCACGGTCTCTCATGCATTTTGTTGGGGGCCAGGTAAAAGGTCCTATCGAATGGCATGGTAGGAACAAGTCATCTCTACCTGTAAAAGATGGATGTTTAACTAAGACTGGATGGTACGAGAAGTGGGCTCTGACTATATCTATTGGTCACTCAATATGAAATCAAAGTCCCTCAGTTAGCAACTGATGGCATCAATGGGTGCTGGACATACGTTGAAAGGGAGGATGTGGTCATAAGTCTCCTTTGGTTGTTGTTGCTGTTGTTTCTCAAGTAATACCTGCTGCATTTCTGCGTCAGGTCTGGTGAGTCAAAGTTGGTAGGTTTACTCAAGTCCCTAACCTAATGGTAGAGCTGCTTGGATTTCCCACGTGGTCTTATCACCTGATGTGAAACAGACAGAACGAGGTTTCTGTACAATGTTTAGAAGAGGGAAACCACATGTACAACGGTCATTGGCCTGTTCCAGGCTGGGGAGCAGCTGGAACAGAGCCAAGAAATGACTGTGTTTCACGCCACCATAGCCTGTATTGTCTCTTGTCATAGTTGGGCACAAATGTCAACTTGACAGTTGAGGCTTTGAGCTCTGGACACATTTGTAGAGAATTAGTAGTTGCATTAAACTCAGAGTGAATCTGAAGGAGATTGTCTAGCAGATGAGGCAGACCCAGCCTATGGGGGGTGGGACGAGGTTCTGAACAGGTGAATAATATATAGAAAGCTGGTTGAGAAAGGAGGCATCCTTCTGTACACTTGGCCAGACATGCTGGTCTGGCAAGTAAGGATCGTCCCTCTCTCAGCTGTGGGTAGAGATGATGTGGCCAGTTCCTTTGGCCCTGGTGTTGGTGTGTGCTTTCCCATCAAGCTGGACTGAGAACTGTAACCAGTAACTTTAAGAGAAAATAAACCCCTTGTTCCCTTAAGTCATTTGATGGTCATTTATGAGCAACTATGCAGGCAAACCGCTACATCTCTTGAATAAAGTTGCTCTATAACTGTATGATCACGTGCTGCCCTACAGCATACCTGAGTCAAGCCACAGAAAGGGAAAGGGGACAATTATAGCTCAAGATTCTGCGCCTCAGTCCTTCATTGCAGGAGGTCACAGCAGCAGAGTCAGGAAACTGGTCACGTCACGGTCACAGCAAGAGCGGAGCCATGAATCAATGTGTGTGTGAATCAATGCTTACCTGCCCATGCTCAGCCACCTCTCTGTGTTACACAATCCTGGAGCACCTGCCTAAGGAATGGTGCTGTCCTCCATGGACTGGGTGGTCTTCCCACATCATAAGCAAGACAGTCCCTCAAGCTGTGCTCAAGGCAGACCTTAATCTGGAGACCTGCCTCCTAGTGTTAGACTGACAATTAATATTAATCGTCACAACATCTTTTAATACGTGATCAGTGACTTCAGATTCTGTGAATCTCCCTCCATAAGTAAAATCACACATTCAATCACTAGGCCAGTTAATGAGGCCCTGGGCAGCGTCTTCACCTAGGAGCCAAAAGATCCTGGGAGATATTAATCAACTTAGAATTCAGGAAGGGTTAGGTAGAGAGCATTTATTTTCAGCTAAAGCATTAGTGTAGAAATGTCGAATGTTACTAACGAAGATGAGGGTTTCTGGATTTCATTTTACTCCTATAGATTAGTTACCAGGTAAATCAGCAGCAGCAGGCAGGTTATTCAAAGATAACCTTTGAGATTATTTTATGTTATTTGAGATCCATGTGTAATGATGTGGGTAAACGAGGTGTGTTCTGGGTTCCTCTACATCCAAAATCCCCTGGGCAATGGTCTCGTTTGTGGAGCTTCTATGAACTTCCCTTTTCTCAGGGATGTTCTTGAGTGACTTCTCTGAGCTTGTCAATGTGATGATATCCTCTGATTAAAATGATACTAGGAAATAAGCCATGTGCTTCACAAATCAGTATCTTTTCTCCTTTGGTTCTTGGGCACTGAATATTTCCTTGTGGTGAGGAAACTATCAGCTGCCAGATGTTGTCAAACCTCCTTCATGTAACCCACAATTCTTATTTTTCCAGAGTCTCTGGAAACTCCGTATTTTCTATTAGTGTCAAAGCAGGCCCATAAAAGGGGATTCAAGTGTGTTTCAGAACACCACAAACAAACCCATTGGCAACAGGACTTTGACCAAACTCAAGGGAGTCCATTAAGTACATCTGGCATGGCTGATTGTTTGGTCACTGTGCTTCTAATAGCCAGGTGGTAGCGCCATAAGGAGACACTTGCCTTTCTCTCCCATCAGATGTCCTATAATTGCCATTCCACCTCTGATATTTTTTTTTCTCCTAAACTTTGAGGCAGCAGGATCTTTCTGGTGTCTTTAAATGTGTGCCGCTGAATTTTGTAAAAAAGTGTCTTTCCTCCGCGTTCCCAAAGGTTTCCTGGCATAAATGTCTTTGGTTCCTTCTCATCTTGCTTTTGATGTCACTTCTGGTAAGGTTGGGGGGGCGCTGATGTTTGAGTTCCCTGGCAGGTGCTGTCTCTCTGTTCTTCTGTGGGGTGCGGACAGGTCTTCACCAGAAGAGAGAAGAGGCGTCGTGCGTATCAAAATTCTAGCAAGCATACGGCCCAGATGGTTAATAAACCCATGACTTCTTTGACCTTTGCTGTGCACCGCTGTGTAATGCACATAACAGACACATACAGCTCATAGGATGCTAAAGGGCCAAGTGTCCAAAATGACTGCACTGGAATGGCAGGTCTGGGGAGGATGATGGTCTAGGAGAGTAAGGCATGAGGCGACCACATGGGACGGGCAGCAGGTGTCAAAGCCCATTTGTTCAAGCCTGTCACTGACCATCCATGTGGACCCTCACATGCCCTTGCCCCAAAGAAGGCCCTCATTCTTCTGCACTGATTCAGGGTACACAGGGCCCACAATGCTGCCCTCAGTGGACGGAAGGGTGTCAAAGTGTCTTAAGAAGCTTGGAGGCATTTGAACTGCTGGTTTCCACATGTCATGCTGTCGTCAACTGACACTCCTCTGGGGTCCCCTCCCCTTATTAGCAGAAAATGTATTTTGAACCCCAGTAGAAGCCCAAAGCCACAGGCAAGGCAGAATGATACTCGCAGTGTTTTCTTCTATACACACCTACCATAAGGTCTCAGTAGTGAATTAGATATAGAGGAGATTGACATGTCACCACCAGCATCATAACACAGTTAGCCCAGTGCAATGTAATGCAGTTGCCAGAATTGCATTTCTCAGTCATGGGGTAGCTGACTATAAGCACTGTAATAGCAGGACAGCCGGTTTGACAACCAAGTCGGCTACAGAGTGTCAACAGGACAGGGAGCATAGATAGTCCACCAAGCCCGAAGGAAGACCGAATGCTCAACACAGCTCCCGAGAGACGGCTGAGTGCACATGCTGGGTGGGGAAGGGGGGCTACTTTCTGTCCTGGAGGACCCATGCACACAGGGTCTGTGCCCCAGAAAGTGCTCAGGCACACACCAGCACAGACACCTCAGCGGGCCACTCGTGCAGAAAGACTGGCGAGCAGGGGAGCCTGATGGTGAAGGTTTTCACTGGGGCAGGAGCAGGGCTGGGATTGGATGATGCAAGGGAAGAATGGCTTGAATCCATTGTGCTCACCTATGGAGCTGTAATAGATTTTAGAAAGAGAATTTTCTGAGCTCCATTCAGATTTTTCTATTCATCGGCTGGGGTGTGTACTTCTCTCTCTCTCTCTCTCTCTCTCTTTCTCACTCACTCACTCACTCTATTTGCATTGAGGGAGTCCATAGCTCTGGATTAGTCACTGCACAATACCGGACCATCCCATTTCTTTCCCAGTAAAAGGAAATTTGTTCCACTGCATGATGTAGATTCCAGGGGTGAAGCACATCATACCTGGGACAAGATATGACATCTGGACTGCATGCGATCCTGGAGCTGAAGGGCTTGGTGCAAAATTGTATATGTGTGTGTGTGTGTGTGTGTGTGTGTACAAGAGGGTCCTTGAATGTGTGCATCTGTAGAGGCTCAAGGCTGACTTTGGGACTCATCCTGGATTGCTCTACCTCCTCATTGCTTTGCTCTGTGGTTTCCCAGACTCTTGTCTTCCAGAGCCTGAAGTGCAGGTCACTACTGTATCTGCCTAGCATTTTTGTGTGGGGTCTGGGGATTTGAATTCAGGTCTTTCTGCTTTCAAGGCAAAGACTTTAACCTCTGATCCATTGTCCCAGGCCCCACTGTGTATTACTTTATTGCTGTCTTCCCAAGATTCTGACAGCTAACTAGATTAGAACAAAAACTTGTCATTTTCTAGCCTAAAACATTTTCCTCACAGAGTTTCTAGGTTTTGTTTTCATAGCTCCTTGCTGGATCCGCTTGGAATTTCTTTGGGGAGTGAGCTTTATTTTTTATCATGTAGATAGAACTTGATCATCCTTCATCTTGACCCCAGTGATTTATATGTGAGCTCTGACATTTATCAAGATGCCATTTTTTTTTTTATAGTTACAGGTCCTTCCTTCCAAGTCTGTTCCAATTCTGTGTCAGTATCACGTTGAGTTGGTCGTTGTGGTTTTACATAAAGTCTTGCCCATAAATCCTCCACTTGTTTTCAATTTACTGTGTATTCTTAATGATTCTGAGCACATTTTTATAGGAATTTAAGGATAAGCCTGTCATGGTCAGTGAAATATGCTGTTGGGATTTTCATTGGTGAATTGCTCAATTTATGGATCTATTGGATCTATTTTGGGAGCTGTTCATAAATTTAGAATGTTGAACCTTCCGATCTCAAACATTATATATATCTTTATTTTGGTTTTCTTTACTGCTTAGTGATGAAGTTTTACACTTATCTTTGTAAGTTCTTCATCTTTTTTTGCTACTCAAAATTTTTTATATATATATACATACATATATATACACACACATTATATATATATACACACATTTTATATATATATATATATATATGTATGTATGTATGTATAGTTGCAGTTCACCTGCATGGTTGCTGATAAATGACCATCAAAAGGCTTAAGGAAACAAGGCTTAATATTATCTAGTTACAGTTCTCAGTCCAGCTTGACGGGAGAGCTCATGCCATCATGAAGGCCGAGGGAACTGGCCCCACCATCTCTACATAATGGTTGAGACAGGGATGATCCTTACTTGCAGACCAATATGTCTGGCCAAGTGTACAGAAGGATGACAACTCTCTGTATTTTATTCCAGGGCCTAATCCCACCCACCATGGGCTGGACCTTCCCCATCAGCAGACAATCTCCTGCAGGTTTGTTTTAGACTTAACTCAACCACTAATTCTCTACAAATGTGCTCAGAGCTCAAACCCTCAACTGTCCAGTTGACACCTGTGCTCAACTATGACATATATAAAGTGAATTTCAATTGTTTTCACCTCATATTGCTGATTCCACTCTTTCCTCCATCTTCCATTGGAAACCACCTTCTTCACAACCTATTTTCATATGTGTGTGTCCCACTGAGTTCCCTTTGGGTAGTCTCAGTAACATGGACCTGAGTACTTGCTAGTAGATGAGGCTGGCTGGCTAGTGGTAGCCACAGTTCACGGATCGATCATGATTTGTCAGTGTGTAGCACTGAAGAGAGTTGCCATCCTGCCTATTCCTAAATGCTTGTTTCCTTTCTGGACAATTTGCAAGTGGAATTTTTAAAAAAATGGATGTTCTGTTTGTTCCTGAAATGTATGAAATAGATTTTTTTTTAACATAGATTGACTTTCCATTTTGCTAACTTGCTGATTTCTCGTTCAGAGAATTTGCAGCCATGTCGACAGCCCGTGTGTCTGCAGCTGTATCCTGGTCCTCCTGCCTTTTCTTTGTTGTGTTCCATAGCTCAGCCTTCGTGCAGAACCCCCAGTCATGGTGAATCTCGGACATCCATCACACCGATGCTGCCAGACTTCACTTCAGATTCCAGACGTTACCATGTATCCCAATTATACTGATTTTTTCCCCTTAAATTGGCTAAATCTTATTAAGTACTTTGCTATTTGTAGTGAATTAGTTTGATTTTCTTTCTTAATCTTTTATATATTCGTTAATTATGTAGTCATAGAATATTTAGAAATCGACGCAAAGACAGATAAAATAATTCAACCGTCTTTCCCCCTTTGGTCTCATGAGAAAAATGAACCAAAGGAGATGGACAGTAATTGAGGAGCAACATCCAAACTTGTCCTCCATTCTGCATGTGCATGCTCAAATATATACATAGTAAACACACACATATGGTCACGTATGCACATAGTAACTATACACATGGTCACGTATGCACATGAGTAACTACACAGGCATATACTTGTTCACATATGACATGCACACACATGTACACACATGCACACATATTGATTTGATCACCTACAGGTTGAAGAAGCTGTGGCTTAAGGGGGACAGTTTTGAAACACCCGGATATGTTTCTGATAATGGACACAATAGGAATGATGGGAAAAATCTTGTGGCTCAATGGAAAGAGCCTTTCAGAAAACCTGTGACCACACTTGCTTTGGAAGAGTAACTTCAAGAGAGCACCAGGAGAAGAGTTGGTGCTGGCCACAGTGCTAGGAAGGAAGGGGCCCCTTGCTCCTTCCTGCCTGTAGTGAGAGCACTTTAGGTGTGTTCACTTCATGTGTGTCCTGTCTAGGGAAGTGTTGAGCTCTTCTGTTGTGTCCTTATGTAAATGGGTGGCTGTCTGAATCAACCTCCTCTTCATGAGAGGCAGCCGGAGCTGAGCTGCTTTGTCCTTGCATTTAAAACAAACTTGAATTTTTTAATGATCTCCAACTGTTTCAAGATTGTGTGTGTGTGTGTGTGTGTGTGTGTCTGTGTGTGTTTGTGCGCACACATACATGCAGGTGTTTTTCTTAGAGTTCCTTTTTTGGTAATTTTTTTACAATGTTAGAAAGAGAGAGAGAGAAAGAAAAAAAATAGCTAACCTGTTTTCCCAAATAGTCTTTCACCTCAGGAAGTTTGGAAAAGTGAGCAGAAGGGGTTTAACCCTCAGGACCTCCGAGCTTTTCGAAGGCTTTGACCTTGAACAATCCTAGGAGAAGCTTGTGTAGTGAGAGGCAGATCCCCACCCCCCACCCCCCATTCAGCAAAGGCTACACTGATGGGTATGCAGAATTTATTCCTAAATCTCCATTTTTTTCCAGGGCCCTGGGAAATTTGCAATCAGAAATTCCACATGGAGAATGGCAGTTCGCCAAGTGCCCAGTTCCCTTCTTTTGCAATGAGAATTCAAACTCTTCATTGCATACAGGTCAATACTGGGCCACAGATCATTACCCCCATAATGCCATCACTATTAGTGTGGCACATGGGATTCACACCTGTGGCTGTGTAAGGTGCTTCTGAGTCCACACTTTGGATGGGGTCTTTGTCCGCCAGTGAGCTTTGCAGTCAGAACAGGACGAGGCATGTGTGCATGACCACTAATCTATTAAATAAATGAGATGTCAAATCTTCGTTTATATGAAACATCCAGGCTGGGCTCTTTTGAATTTATTTCAGGAACATAATGCGCTCTTTCTTGTCGATAGTAGTAAATGTTTCTTTTTCAAAATGATTTTCATTTATTTATTTATTTCTGTGGGTATGATTGTGAATGTGGGCGTGTGCGTACCCCAGCACAGACGTGGAGGTGAGAGGCAGCTTTATGGTGTTGGTTCTCTCCATCCATCTGTAGGTGAGTTCCCAGAACTGAACTCATCTTGTCCGGCTTGTTCAGCAAGCACTTAACCTGTTGATTCATTTTTTAAAAAATTTCTGTGTGTGTGTGTGTGTGTGTGTGTGTGTGTGTGTGTGTGTGTGTGTGTGTGAGAGAGAGAGAGAGAGAGAGAGAGAGAGAGAGAGACAGAAAGACAGAGACACAGACCCAGAGCAGAGGTAGAGGTAACTCTTGAGAGTGAGTTCTCTCTCCTGCCACTTTGTGAGATCTGGGGGTTGAACTCAGGTTGTCAGGTTGCACAAGGACTTTTCCCCAAAAGCCATCTCACTGGCCCCTGAGATTTCTTAGTATTTGCTACCTATATTTACTAGGTGCTTCAAGAGAGACATTACATTTAGCCTGTTAGCAACTCTACAGAGTGGGTCTTTTTTAAGCTTAAGGAAGCCTGCCAGGTTAATTTAGCCAGGGCCACACAGCGTGTGTAGGAAGAGCTAGGATGCTCGCAGTGCGACACTAATATGCCCTTGTGTCCTCTGTATTTTTAGTTCCTAGATTTTATTTATTTTTGTTTGTTTGTTTTGAGACGGGGGGAGAGGAGGCGTCATATGTTGCTCAAGGCTGGCTTGGAATTTGCGGGGTAGCTAAGGATGAGTTTGAACTCAAGATTGTCCTGCCTGCATCTGTCTAAGTGCTGAGATTAGAAACACAAGCCCCCACAACTCTCTAGTTTTTTGTTTTAGTTCATTTTTAAAAAGCTATTCTTTTATCCTGGGCTGGAGAGATGGTTCAGGGGTTAAGACTCTGCCTCCAAAGCAGAAGGTTCTGAGTTCTGATGAACAGGTCCCACATGAAAACGCTAGGCTGAAATGGCAGCACCCTGCACTTCTGGCCCTGGTGGGTGGAGCCTGGGACATACCAGAGCAAAGCAAAAAGGAGGTAGAGCTGTCAGGTCCCAGGAACCAACATAAACCCAGACTTACATGTAGGAATTGATCAGGCATGGGGTCAGAGAGAGCCTAGGATGTCCTCCATCATCTAAGCTAATTTTATTGTAGCATACATGAGTATTTATAGGAAAACAAAGAAGAGCAGGGCCAAATTCTTTACAGGATCATGTAAAATGTATACACTCTAGGCTGGCAAAGAAAAGGCAGAAGTGACATCTACTTTCTGTGTGGGACCAGACATGATGTCTCCAGGTAGAGTTAAAAGCAGGCATGACAGTTAGTTGTTAAATGAATGTCTCAAAATAGAGTTACCTGGTTACTGTCTTGTGATCCATGCATTAACATAGCATTAACATATCTAATGTCTCATGCACAAGGAAGAAACTGCAGGGGAAGGTTTTAACCTGGCCAGTTGAGAACAAAAGCCACCTGAGACCAGACAGGAGGTAAACTCAACTTCCAGAGAGAGAAATTCCCCTGCCATTGTCTATACAGATAAGAGGCAAAACTCAACTTCCAGGAGGAGGAATCCACCTAACAACTGTCCATTTCAGATGCTAATGTGTCAGTCTCCAGAGAGCAGGCTTTAGGCCTTGCTGACCCCCATAGAAGCAGTCCAGGATGATTCCTGAAGTCACCCTTGGTCCTCCACAGGGACACACAGTATCCTATGACACACACACACACACACACACACACACACACACGAAACAAACAAACAAACAAACAAAGTTTTTTTAAAAATCCCCCTGTTCTTTAAAGAATGGATGAATTGGAAACGGAAATAGGTACTAGTCGATAAAATGTTGGAATTTTTTTTTTAATTCTGTGTTACATGTATGAATATAGTTGAGTTTATGATGTTTTCACCCTTTAATCTCTAATCCTTTCTCCTTCTCTTTTCCTTACAATCTCTTCTCCCCTACAGTCCCTTCTACTTTCAAGTCTTTTCTCATGTGTAGCTTGTTAGGGTCTGATTTCTCCTAAAGACCATCCGTATACAAAAGACACGTATACAAAAGCAAGAGCATTTATTCAATCCAGCATGCTGGGGTCCACCATAGGATAAATACAATGGCGACCATGAACAACGGGAGCTTGCAGCCTATATAACCCCATACAGAAGCTCTTCTCGAAGTATGTTGTCTCCCTGAGATTAGCTTAAGTATAGTCACGTGTATACTTGGAGAAACCCTATTGGTCCCACCTGCAAGTATGTGCAGAACATGTGTCATGATTTCTATTTCAGTTGGCCATTTCCCTGATTGGTTGGCCCCCGCCCAGATGGTCTGTCCCTGGTGAGCCTGGGTGGAGCCTGTCATGACTTAAGGCTGATCCTCTAAGGCCGGCTCCAGCCCAGGGACTTTTATGGTCTGTCCCTGGCAAGCCTGGATGGAACCTCCATGGCTCAGTGGGTTTCATCAGCGCTGCCATTGGTGGCATGTGCCAAGTTCTGGCTGGAGCATGAATCATATTAGTAGATATACCATTGAGGATATTTTAAAATAATTTTTGAGTGAATTGATGCTTTGGAGTTTACACTTCCTTTCTCTGCAATACAAAAACTCAGACAACCACAAAAGAGAATGAAGCTGTAGGAAACAGTGTAAATTGTTAAATAGAGTTGCAATGGTCTGATTTTAAGGGCTTGTTTTTTTACCATTTGGTTTGAAGGAAATTCAGGTTTCCCGTCAGTTGCTGAAGGCACGTATCTATGCCTTTTTCAGTTTGATACCCTGACCCGACCCCTTGGGTTCCCATGCAGGGTGGAATTCAGTGGGAAGCAGCCGAGTTGGGAACTGCACAGGGTAGAAATCCCAAAGCATAACCCTTCTTTCCCTCCTGCTGGCTCTGCCTCATGTGGTTTTCTGACCTGAGGTGACTTTTTTTTCAATGATAATTTTAATAACAAACGTCAAGAGCGTTGCTTTCTTCAGTTTGATGTGAAAACACCTCTTTATTCAGTAATTGAAAATAGGGGTTGGGGTATGGTAGAGTTAGTACAGAGCTTGCGATGCCAGTGTGAGGACCCGAGTTCTATCCACAGAGACCCTGTACAGAAGCTGGGCGTAAGAGTGTGTCTGCAGTCTTAGCGCCGGGGAGGCAGAGGCCGGAGCACCCTGTGTGCACTGACCAGCCAGTGAGTGTAGCTGTGAGCAAGCTGCAGGCCATTATCCCTGGCTCACACAGTCAGAGCAACAGGAAGACATCTTTCCCTGACCTCTGGCCATCCCATCCACGTGTACACCCACATGCAACACATGTACACACACACACCCCAACAGAAAATGACTGTACCAGGAAGTATTTGGCCTGGGTTTGTCACTGACTTCCTAGCTGGGAAGCCAGTGGAGAAATCAAGGCTCCATGCCTGTTTGTTTCTCTGTCTGGTAATGTCACTGGGAGGTCCTGACTCTGCCCTTTGCTGTCATTCAAGGTCCCTTTTCTTTCTTTTTTTTTTTAAATTTTTTTTATTATTGTTTATTCAATTGTGCGTGTATGCGTGTGTGTGCGTGTGTGTATGTATGTGTGTGTGTAGAACCACAGATAAATTCGGGAACCACCATGGACACCTCCACCTCCTTGTTTACTCTGCCCTGGGATTCACAGGCTCCGCCCTACCAGGACCAGAAATGCAGGCCGCCCTCGCTTCCGCCCAGCATCTATACGTGGGGTCTAGGATCCGAACTCAGGACCTTCCACCTGCAAGGTGGAGGCTTAACCCCTGAGCTATCTCTCCAGCCCCTCAAGGTCCCTTTTCACTGACTGAACTTGGTCTTGAAGGCTGTCCGCTAATGGTTCTGGACTGATGTGTCAATTCCTATGCATGCTTCTCAGTTGGGACTAAAATAACCAACTGTGAACTCTCGCTTTTGTTTATCTGGCCACCATAGAGAAATCACAAGCAGATATGGATGGGGTGTCTTTCTCGGAAATGTTTGGTATATTAGGGATGAAATCAAGGATTAGCCCCTAGATTTGGGGCGTCCCTTTCTAGAAACTGGTGTTAGCGCTTTCCTTTCCGTTCCGGCCCAGTGGTGTCACCTCTGAGGTTGGGAAGGTCCGTGTTTGCATCTTTACAGATGGTGCAGTCTGCCCAGAGTCCTTCCTCCTGTAGCTGACTGGTGACTGTGGCCCTGTGGGTTGTACCGTCCTGTGCTGGCAGGTGCCCTGTGTCATGTCCTGTGTCAGGGGATGGGCTGAAACATGGTGTCTATTTGGGTCGGTTCCGCAAGCCTGACTGACTTTGTCATATCACTGATGGATGGTTTATCAGGTGACTAATGGGAAGCCACTACTTCTGGGCTGGATTTTCTCAGGGAAAGCAGCTCTGGGTGAATGGGCGAGCAAAATCTAGGAAGTTTACAGACAAAGTGGAGAAATAAGAATGTAAGAAATGAAACCCTTTTGAGGTTGGACCCCAAAGATTATGAGTTGTCAATCACTGGTATGATGGAAAGGATTTCTGTCCATCAGAATCTTCACTTCGTTATTAACATTTCACTGTGGTTTTATTTTTTTTTTCACTATGGTTTTAAAGATAATTGTGAATATAATATGTGTATGGTTTTATGTCTGAAGCTACTCTGTTCTCATTTATTTTTAAATATGTGTGTGTGTGTGTGTGTGTGTGTGTGTGTGTGTGTGTGTGTGTGCAAGAAGAGTGCACTTGGAGTGTGTGTGCCTATGGAGGCCCAAGGGTGGCATCAAGAATCATCCTGGATTACTTTTCCACCTTTTTGCTCTGGGGTTTTTCAGAATCCCCCTTCCAGGGCTGGAATTACAGGTTGCTGCCACCATGTCTGCCCAACATTTTTACAAGGGATCTGGGGATCCGAACTCAGGTCCTTTTGCTTCTGAGGCAACGGGTGTAACTCCCAAGCCATCTCTCCAGCCTTGCGCTCATTTATTTGTCAGGCATTTCTAATGGTTCTTCTTTCCACCCTCTTTGGTGAGGAGCACCTGGTACCGGCAGTAAGTGCTGACTACTTGGTATATCTGGAGTTGTCCCCAACTCTCGAGGCTTCGAGTGGCTGCTTCAAGTCCAGTAGGATCCTATTGTTCATGCTCAGGACCCTAGTTATGGCCACACCAGAGCTTGTATTTGACTTTACAGTGGTCATGGGCAGCTGACAGTGGAGAGGATTGGGTGTGTTCTTCAAAAGACATCTAGAGAGTCCTCCCGTCTGTCTGTCCGTCCTTCAGGTCTCTATCTATCTATCTATCTATCTATCTATCTATCTATCTATCTATCTATCATCTATCTATATCATTTATCAATGTCATCAATTTATGTATCTTTCTCTTAGTCTGTCATCTATTACCATAATCATCTATCATAATTATATATGTATGTATATATCAACTATTATACATTGTCTATTTATATATACATCATCTATTTATCATTCACCTATCAGTTTATCATCATCTACTTATTATCTGTGTATCTACTTGTCTCTTAATCTATTTGTCTATCATCTATCATCTACTCTTTCCTTCCTTCCTTCCTCCCTCCTTCCCTCCTTCTTTCCCTCCCTCCCTCCCTCCCTCTCTCCTTTCTTCCTTCCTTCTTTCTTCTTATCCTGGGAATTAAGCCAAGGGTTTTGTGAATAACCTAATTGCACCAATTCTTAAACCTAACCATTGAATCATTTCCTTTATGGAAGCTGATTCCAGATTACTCATATATCCATGTGAGAAGTTTCTGACCCACGATGCCCCACTTTGAAGCAATATCAAGCATGCCACGCTCGACTTGCTGGAATGCTAGAATGCTTTCAGTGTGTGTCAAGTGTTTACAATGATTATTGACAATCACACCCTTCTCCCGTGCTCCTAATGACAAGATTAGTTTATTATGCCTGAGGATGATACCCACTCCATGTGGGGCATGGTTAGGATAAAACCAATGAATAAGACAAATGAGGTTAAGTAGACAAGGGAAATGAAAATAGATAAAGAGCAGCAGAGACATTTCCAAGTTTCATGAAAATCTTTTATCTATTTGACAGATGAGGAAGAATTAAGAAAATACAGGTATGTCGTATTTTTGTTTCTTACGATATTTTAATCTGTTTTGGTATTGCTTACAAAGAATGATCTCTGGAAAAATTTCAGAAATTACTAAAGAGACACAGGGAAAAAACTCAAGTTCTCCCTTAACCTCAGATGTAGATTAAAATACTTGTGATAGTTAATATTGATTGTCAACTGGGAGATAAACCTCTAGGCATGTCTGAGAGGGAGTTTCTCCACTGTGGAAACCCACCCTAAATGTGGGCAGCGCCACCCCATGGGTCTTGGACCAAATCAAAAGAAGAAGGCAAACTGAGCACCAGCTTTCATCGCTCTGCTTTGCGACTATGGATATCTTGTGACCAGCTGCCTAGTGCCCCTTCTGACAGGCTTTTCTGTCACGAAGTGCTCTACCCTTGAAGTGTGAACAAGATCAACCCTCCTTTCTTATTAAGCCATTAGTCAATTTAGCTTGTCACAGCAAGAAGACAATCATAAGAGTGATGTACACTTACTTGTGTTAATTGTTTTCACATTCAAAATATACAGGCATGCTATATGGACATTGATCTGGTTATCCGTATTTACTGTTTTGTGTTATTTGCATCGTCTTTATCTTCCTATAGAGTATTTTGGTTGTTGTCACATCTATACTATTGCAAATAATCTTACATGGAATATCCTTCCATATCCATGGACCTATCTCTTCTCCAGCTTTTCCCTCTGTCCCTCTTCCCTCCTCTCTTCTCCCCCTCCCATGTTCTGTCTTGTGCTCTCTCCTCCTTCTTTCCTCTCCTCTTTTTTCTCTTCCCTCTCCTCCACTCCCCTTTCCTTGCTTCTTCTTCCCCTCCTCTCTTCTTCTCCCTTCCTTTCCCTTCACTCATCTTCCTCTTCTCCTCTCATGCCCGCTCTCCTCTCTTCTCCTCTCCTCCTCCTCCGTACTCCCTCGCTTTCTCTTTGAGGGTCTTACTCTAGTCCCAAATAGTTTGGAACTCACTGTGTAACTCAGGCTGACTTTGAACTCTTGGCAAGTCTCCTGCCCCAACCTTCTAAGTGTATGGATTAGCGGGCATGACTGTATTCTGTTTCCCAAATTGTTATCTTAAGAAAAATTCCTAGAGATGGTATTGAGGAATTCAAGTTATGTATATTTAAGATTTTTTCCCCCAGAATGGAACCACTAATCTATATCTCCAGCTATATAATTGATGTTCATTTACCCATGTAATAGCCATAGTGGGTTGACATCAGTCTTTCTCTCCTTACCGGCTAATAGGTGAAAAATGTCACTTCCTGGCTGATTTCTAGAGTTTTGCATCTCAGAAGGGAGATGGTACTTTCCCTCCTCGGCACGTTGCTCCTTTCGTGTCTACTTGACACAGGTGGCCTGTGTGCCTCACGGGAGTCGAGGATGTCATTTGCAATATGTGAGAACTCTTTCCATGATACGATTATTTGCTCTTAGTGAATTGCATATACTTTTCCAGCTTTGCAGTTTACTTTAGTCTGGCTTTACATTGCGGAATCATTACATTTCCATATAGTAACACATGTTTCTCTTACTGTATATATATATATTTAAAATATTTTGTTTCCCTAGTTTTAGAACTTAGATTATTTAATTTAATATTTATTTTTCTTTTAGAATTTCATGCACGAGTACAATGAATTTGGGCCATTTCACCCCTTAATTGCCCAATCCCCCCGCCCCCTGCAAAGCTTTCTTCCTCCTGTCCTATGTGCGCAACCCAATGACTTTCATCTGGGTTGCCTGGATTCATGTGCCTGAGCTCGTGCCAGAGAGCAGTAGGTAACATTTCTCAACGCTTTCCTCACAGCTCTCAACTCTGCATTAGCTGTCTCTCAGGGAGGTGTGGTGCCTCTTGAGATCTTCCTGCCTCTGCACTGGGGAAATTCTGACAGGCAAAAATCTTGTGCAGGGCCTGTGGAAGAAGACACAGCTGCTGTGAGCCCATACAGCAGTTCTGGCGTACCTGGAACACACAGCTGGGCAACTCCCTTTCAGCCCTCGGCTCTTACCTTCTCACCACTCCTCTTACTCCATGTTCCCTGATCCTTGAGGGGAGGGGGTGATTTAGGTGTCCTTTTCAAGGCAGAGAAAGGACCTAGATTTTCGATGCATTGAAATTTATTCTAGCAAAGCCTAAGAGGGAATATTAACGTTTCCTTCCAAATCAGTAGTCAGTTGTCCTAATCCATTTCATTATCTCACTGATTTTTTTTTAGCTGCTTTAAGATTTAATCAAAGCTCTAGGTGCCTTTTTATTAGTGTATATTTCTGTTGCTTCAATTGATACAACTGTGTATTTCATTTTAATACGTAATGGGGTAGCTAAATTCAATACGCTCCTATTCACAATTTATTTTTGCTTTCTTACAAGTTTATTCTTGCCAATGAACTTTTAAGTATGAAAAATCTGCATTGAATATATTTGCAAAATCACTGTGAGAGATTTGGTGCTTGGAAGGAGAAGCATTTTCATAGCAAAGACAATTTGGGGCATATGTACATGTTGGAACAGATGTTGGAAATCTCACACAGGCTTATGATCCTCAGGAGGAAGAGCGTACCCCACAGGGTGTGTTCCCCTCAGATGAATTATGTTGGAGAAGGTGAGAGTCCTTGTGGTTCAAGTTCCTTCTGTTCCCGGCCGGAGAACCGGCATCTTCCTTTTGGCCCTGTCTCATACTTATCTGGCCCAAGGTGGAGCCAGGATTCTAGGGCAGCGTGACCTTGGGTCTTATCAGCGCCTGGCCCAAATCACTTGTGAGTTTTTCCAGGGGACGGATCTGAGTCTTGGCAGGATCAGAGGGAAATGCTGCATTCTCCTTGTTGGAACAGCTGCTCGGGAGGCAGCCTCCCCGCTTCCTTCTGCCTCACTGTCTGAGGCCCAGCAGATGCTCCAGGCACCCGCAGCTCAGTCCAGAAGAAGTGCATCATCCTGTCACATGACCACCACCCTGGTCTGTCCCCATCTTGCCTGGCCTTCCCACCCTCCGGTCCTTCAACCTCGTAGCCGTCCACATTGTTCGGTCATTGGCCATCCCATCCTGGCATGGTTATCAGCTCTGAGAGAATTCAGCTTTTTTTTTTTTTTAAGCGTCAAAAGATCCTGCAGGTTTGGTTTCATTTGCTGTATAGATACAATTAATTAGAAACACAAAGATGAGATCAATAGGTGACATTTCCCCCATGGCACATAGGGCCATATGTGTCCTTTAGAGACACAGTGTTGTTATCACTGAAAATCAGTGTAGACAAATAACATTAAGTTTCCTAATAGACTTTAGCTGGAGGGAGGGGATTGTCTAAAGCTGGGTGCCTTCCGAAGACCACAGTTATTTTCTGAGAATCCTCCATTTGGAACAGAGAAACTTGAGAGGTGGGGGAGATGGCTCTGTGGGAAAAATGCTTGTCTTGAAAGTATGAAGACCAGGGGCTGGAGAGATGGCTCAGGGGTTAAACCTCTGCCTTGCAGGCAGAAGGTCCTGAGTTCGGATCCTAGACCCCACATATAGACGCCAGGCAGAAGGGGGGGGGGCTGTGTTTCTGGTCCTGGTAGGGTGGAGCCTGTGAATCCCCGGGCAGACTAAACAAGGAGGAGGTGGAGGCGGTCCATGGTGGTTCCTGAATTCGCCCGTGGTTCTACACACACAATACAAAGGAATCCTAATCCATTTTAAGGCTGTGCAGAATGTTAGATGAGGTAGTTAACTGTTAGTTCCTAACTGTTATACTGGTATTAATATTTATCTATTTTAGTATTTAACTTTTAGTGCTTAGCTATTAGTACTCAACTGTTAGTATTTTTAGTACTAAGGTATTGTTACTCAACTGTTAGTACTTAACTATTAGTACTGGTGTGTTAGTACTGGTATGACTCACTGGGTTATCATAGCTACCTTGCTTTCAGCAAGGGATTCGGGTCCCTCATATATACTAATGACATATATGAAACATATTTAAGAACTTAGGCCTTTTTATTGTGTTGTATTTATTTCTCTGTATTTCTTTTCCTCAATGGCTATTTTAGAATGACAACATAGCAAATATTAGAATGCCTTTGTTATGATGACACAAGCCAACATAGCAAACATAGCAACATAGCTATGTTTGACATCATATGACAACATAGCAAATATTAGAATGCCTTTGTTATGATGACACAAGCTAGTGAAGAAGCAATACACATTCTCTTCAAAGACAAACTGTTATGGACTGAGTGTTCTTCTAACCGTGGGAAGCTGATAGCCTCATACTTAGCGTGGGGGGGCATAGACAATTATATATACCCTTATATACATATATATGTAATATTTAGCTCAGTCCTTGAGGTATGGTAGGTACTTTCTATAGAACTAAAATCTTCTCCATGAGTTCATAGCAGCAAATAGTTCAGGAGGCTAATATACTTAACTGTTGGCTTGTGTTACTAGAGTTTCATTTTATAATGGATGAGTGGTCCAATAGGGGATAGAATGAACCCTACAGACCAATGGAAGTCCTCCAGCCATTTTCAGTTGTGTTCTGGTAATTGTATTACTAAGATTTTGCTAGTTCCCAGAGTTTACTTAATTGAAAATACAGAATATCACAATAGTGTCCTTTACCAATTCTATTGCACTTTATTTGTTTAAACTGTGTGCAAGTTTAGCTAAGTATGAATGTAATATATTTACCCAAGGAAATTATAATGTTCTAAGCAATATAAATCCTGTAAAAATAAGTGGGATGAAAAGTATCAGTCCAGTAAGATTATATATTAGGGCCTTCTACTTTGTTTTTTAAAGACTCCTTTCATTTATATATTAAATTTGGTTTTCACATTGCATCTTATACTCATGTTATATATTGTATCATGATGAATTCAGTTTCTAGCTATGTATTTGTTTTAATAAGAACAGCTTATCAATTATTTCCAGTTATATACCCATGTTTTTGACCATGAATGTTGAGTTTGAAAACAAAAGGAACTCTGATGAAAAGAAAGGTACTTTTATAATGTGAAATAAAATCTAGAAAAGTAAAGATTCTAATCCTTATATTGGCCACTCAATGCTTTGTTTTTCTTCAGAAACTGTAGCACATGCATTATATAGGTATCACAACTGGAAGCTTTCAATATAGGCTTGGTGGAGCACACACTCAGTGAACACACTCTCTAAACGAGGAGTAGAACCAGATTATTTACACTGCTCCTGACTGAGCTGGGCTCCCCCTCCAATGCCTCAGGGCTGCCAGGTCACCCTGCATTTCAGATAGAGAAAGAGCGGCCAGTGAGAAATGATACCAGCTGCCTGTCAATCACAGAACCGGCAGGCGCTGACTGGTTTTCCTTTTCAAAAACATCTTTCCTGATCATTGTGCTTCCATAACAACATTAGTATATATAACCCCCCCCATGCTCCAAAGTGACATACCTGCAGACATTCTGGGTCTAACTTACTGATCAATTTGTGTTCTTGATGTTAAAGTTGAGAAGACATTTTTTTCTCTCTAAAACAGTGAATGTGCACACTATGATTTTTAAAAATCATGGGGAGGGAGAGGAAGAGGGAGAGGGAGAAAGAGAGAGAGAGTGAGTCACACTTCTCCCCTTCCACTAGTGGGCTTCCAGGTATTGAATTCAGGTTGCCAATTTTGGAAGCAGGTGCCTTACCGGTTGAGCATCTTACCACCCCCAGCAACACTATGGTTTTTTAGCACAGAATATTCCTCTAGGCTCCTGTGCTTGAGTGTTTGGGCTCCAGCTGGTGGCGCTGTTTTTGGAGGTGTTTGGCTCTTTCAGAGGTGGGTCTAGCCAGAAAGATTGGGTCACTGTGGTGTGGTGTGGATCTTATGGGTTACAGCTTACCCTCACCTCCACCCCCATCCTGAGCTCTCTGCTCTCTGACTGCTGTCACCATCTGACCATCTACTTCCGGGGTCGAGTGAGCCCTTCCCATCTTTGCCTTCCCTTCCCTGATGGAGTGTATCCCCCGGACCATTTGTCAAAATGAGTCTCTCTTCTCTTGCTTTAGCAGGTATCTTGTCACAGCAACAAGAGAAGTAATTAAAATAGCACCTTAGGGTGACCATAGAAATTTTTGGGAAATTTCGGTCTGCAATTGTTAGGCGATTTGTGCTGCTTGGATATAGATGAGCTCTGGGCACATCGATGGAGAACTGGTAATTGAGCAAGCCTGCAGGAAATGGTCCATTTGAAGACTCAGCCCATGGTGGGTGGGATCATTCCCCGGGCAGGTTGTATACGATGTAGTTTGACGTTTGTTGCAGTTAGCCTGCATGGTTGCTGATGAATGCATGCCAAAAAAAAAAAAAAAAAAAAAAAAAAAGACTCTGAAAGGAGCAAGGGGCTTAAATTTTTCTTATAATTCCTGGTTGCAGTTCTTAGTCCACCTTGGCAGGAGAGCCCACTGCAACACAAGGGCTGAGGAAACTGGCCACACCATAACCATGTAACAGCTGAGAGAGGACGATCCTTACTTGCCAGACCAGCATGTCTGGCCAAGTGTACACAAGGATGCCAACTTCCTCAACCAGCTCTCCGTATTTTATTCACTGTCCAGGACTTAGTCCAACATACCATGGGCTGGACCGTCCTCATCAATTTGACAATCTCCTAACAGGTGAGGAAGTTTGCCCCTCTCTTGGCAGTTCTGAGGCTCTGATGTGGCCAGTGTCCTTGGCTCCTGGTATTGGCATGAGCCCTCCTGCCAAGCTGGATTGTGAGCTGTTACCAGAATCATAAGCAAGAATAAAATCCCTGGTTCTTGTTGTGAATTGATCAGTAACATGCAGACCAATTGCAGCACAGCGTGGCTTGTGGCCATGTGACAGTCATGGAATTATCACAGCTGATAGAGTCTTCAGTTGATGGGTGCACAGAGAAATCTTGGTAATGCTGGTGATGACACTAACATGTGATTCATGAGTTCCCTGCCAGGCACAGGAAGCCACTGCGTCCCATGATAAGACTGGGGAGGAGAACGGAGGTGAGAGGGCAGGGAGGGAAGGAGAACAGGAATTTCTACTTTGGATTTATGGCTCAGTGTTGCTATATCTGTTTTACTCATATGGCTTATTGCTGTGGCATTCAGAATGCGAAATGATAGTTTAAGGGAGACGGGATTAATAGATTTGAAATCATTTGGTGATTAGTAACTCAGTGGCTTATGAAATCTACCTTGAGATGCAGGGCGGCTCCCCATTAACATTCTGAGCTGTTTAAATGGATGCTTTAGGGTGTCCATTTTTCATCTCTGCTCTTCCATTCAGGAGACATCGATAGAGTGCAGGGCATTCTCTGTCATTTCTCAGAAGATAAATAAGATTATTAAAGTTGTTTTTCATGTTGATGGTGGATAGACGTTGCATGGACTCCTTGCCAAGTGAAAATTGTGTCTTATTGATTGTGATCTCAGGATTAATACACAGCCTCGGGCATATTGCATGGTTCCATGTTGTTAGCATATGCTGGTTATGATGAAGAATGCAGCCTGAAGTTGTGTACATGCTGATTTTGTCTTGACATCTATTCTGATAGTTTAGAGTTAGTGCCTCATTCTGTGGAAATGTAGACTGTGTGTACATGTGTGTGTGTGTTTTGATTGTGTGTGTCTGTATGTTTGTGTATGGTTTGTGTGTATATATGGTATGCGTGTATATGCTGTGCTTGTGTATGCGTGTATGTGGTGTGTGTATGTGTGTGTGTGCATGGTGTGCTTATATATATGTGGGATGTATATGCATGCATACACACGTGTGTATGTAGTATATGTATATATGTGATATGTATATATGCATGTCATGTGTATATGTGTATGCATGTGGTGTGTATGTGTGTATGGTATGCATGTTTGTGTATGCATGTGCTGTATATGGGTGTGTGTGGTGTGTGCACACATGGGTGTGCATGCATGTTGTATGTATGTGTGTATGTATGTGCATACAAGTGTGTGTGTGCATGCATAGTACATGTGTGTATGTAGTGTGTGTTGTGTGTGCATGTGATGATGGATATGTATGTCTGCATATGTGGTGTATGTGTGTGCACATGGTATGTGTGTGTTGTGTGTGCACATGATGGATGTGTATGTTATGCCTGCACACGTGGTATGTGTGTGTGCACGTGGTGTTTGTGTGTGTAGTTTGTGTGTTGTGTGTGCGTGTGGTGGATGTGTACATACATTATGTCTGCATATGTGGTGTGTGTGTGTGTGCACACGGCATGTTGTGTGTGTATGTGATGGGTGTGTATGTTATGTCTGCACACGCGGTATGTGTGTGTGCGCACACAAATGGCTGCAGGAATGACTGATGACTGAGGTCATGGTCTCTCTTCCTTTGCTGTCAAAACCTATTTGTAATTGACTCCTCTGAAGAAATGGGCTTCGGTGAGATCAGCTCCTCCAGGAGACGGGGAATTGTGGGGTGTAACCCAGGTCCCCTCGATGGCACTGAGTGTTATTGCAGCCTTTCTGTCTCCCTTGCCATGCTGGAGCGGCAGCCTGGGTGGCTAGGGGATCGGAGTAGGGCATCATGACCAGGCTCCTTGGTTTGATGGCTTCACTCAGCATGAGTGGCTGACCCTGGCTTTTCAGGGCCCAGTTCCTTTGCTAACTCCAGTTATGGGGGTCATCTGTCTTCGGTTCCTGGGCTTTCAGGACCCTTGGCCTTCCTCCCCTGTGGTTAGGTTGGGAGCTTCCTGCTTCACTGTTGGTGCCATCTTGGTGAAAGACCAAAAGCAATTTGTTTTTGAAAGATTTAACTTTTTGAGTTAGGGCCTCACAGTGTAGTCGAGGCTGACCCCTGAACCTTCAGTCCTCCTGTCCCGGTAGGAGTTAGTGACTCAGGCCAGTGCGCCCCACAGCTCTGCACATGGCGCTGGACACAACTGGCTGACCTGTGGCGTCCAGACATCGTGTCCAGACACAACCATGTCCAGAAGACAAACAAAGGTCATTTCTGCTCCTGCCCTTTTCTTGTGCGAGGAGAACAGCTTTTCCAAAGTCCTCTTTGCCAGGGAGACTCATGTCTGTGTCTCATTAACCAGAGCTTGGGCAAATGCTGGTTCCTAAAATAATTACCAACACAGTAAAAATACTCACTGCAGCTGGAAATGGAGTGGCTTCCCCTAGAGGCACATAGCTGGTGGCCAAGGCTGCGGCACCAAACGGCACTCTGCCGGGGAGCAGGAAGGAGGGAAAAGTGTTAACTGCTGAGGCTGAATTTCCTCCTGGGTACACGGGGGAATATGGCACTTAACCTGACATGAATATTTAATGACATGGCATCATTACCAAGACCTGCAGGAACACCTTGTGGAGGAGACTGAGGCTGGGCCCTGCCCTTCCAGCTGCTGCTAGGCTTCCTCAGTGAGAGTCATGGAGTTGAAGCAATTGGGGCATCTTGCCTAATTTTTTTCCCATTTATGGCCAACTATTCTGTACTGGGGTTTGCACCCTGGGCCTTGGACGTGCTCGGCAAGAGTCATATGGTCAGGTGCAATCCTCAGCTATCCTTTGGGCTTGCCGTGTAGCAGACACTTTGCCAGGGCATGGATCTCAAACATACTGCTTTTAGGTCTGCGGGGAAGGGGAAGGGAGCGATCTGTGACCGTGTGGAAGGTTGTGTGGAGGCCCGTGATGCAGAAAAGCTAACACGAGGGGTGGGGAGTCTTACTTACGGAATATGAGCTTATCAGTACTGAGGACCTGGGGTCCAAAGGAGCCACAGTTTAGCCTTAAACTAGGACAGCATTAGCGCAAGAGACAGCTTGACATCAGAGAGAAGAGGGAGACAGCCGTCGTGGACAGCCTGGCGGGACAGGAGGAAATCTGCAGAGTCCCTGGACGGAAGGATACTTCTACCTTTTGATAGTTTCACAGGGTCCCCTAGAACTCGACGGAGAAAGCTGTCTTGTCACTCTACATTTTTTAAAATGACATCCCAGTGCTCCAATAAACGGTTATTTATTTAGTTAGATGTAAATATGGGGAATTAAGGAAGGACTATCTCTTAAGACAGACTGCAAGGACCCAGTGAGCACCCGCCGGCAGGTTCTCTAGGATGTGGGGCTGGCTGAGCAGTAGTTCGTGTGCGTGTCACAGGTCTGTACTTCCAGAATGTGTCAGAATGATACTCGGACTTGGACGAGGTGACAGAAGCTTACATACAGGCCACTGCGAGGCTAGCTGAAGTCGCAATACCCCCTTTATGGCCCCTCTTTCCTCAGGATTTCAGTGACACGCCAAGCACGATGCTTTTCCTTGTCTGTGGAAATATCAGTCTGCGTTGGAGGCTTTCTCAGTAACTAAATGCACACAGACCCAGACCTGAGCTCCGGAGGGGGTAGGGGGACTCAGTTTTTAGCACTTCCCTAAGTTCTCAGGGCTACTTTTGTTCTAATGACAAGAGCTTTGACAACCTAACTTTACTCTCAAAGACATACTACATACTTCAGTGGAGGGCAATTCAGTGGACTGTGGTCAATCAAATGGCAAGATTTTTTCTTTTTACTATTTTCATCTTGTTCATTTTTTAATCAGGTAACGGGGAGAGAAGTGATGATCCTGGGACATTGGAATATGAAACACAGGCTCCCCTCCCCTCCCCTTCCCCCCTCCCCTCCCCTCCACCTCCCCTCCACCTCCCCTCCCTTCCCCTCCCCCTTCCCTCCCCTCCCCCTTCCCTCCCCTCCCCTCCCCCCTCCCCTCCCCTCCCCTCCTCTCTCCTCTTCATGTGTGTCTGTCAGAGGATACTATATGTGCCTGTGAGGGCCCAAGAATGACTTCAGGAATCATCCTGGATTTCTTTTTTTTTTTAAATTTATTATTTATTCAATTGTGTGTGTATGCATGTGTGTGTGTGTGTGTGTGTGTGTGTGTGTGTGTGTGTGTGTGTGTAGAACCATGGATGAATTTGGGAACCACCATGGACTGCCTCCACCTCCTCCTTGTTTATTCTGCCCCGGGATTCACAGGCTCCGCCCTACCAGGACCAGAAGTGCAGGCCGCCCTCGCTTTCGCCCGGCGTCTATATGTGGGGTCTAGGATCCGAACTCAGGACCTTCCGCCTGCAAGGCAGAGGCTTAACCCCTGAGCCACCTCTCCAGCCCCATCCTGGATTTCTTTATGTCTTTTGGCTTTGCTCTGGGATTCCTAGGTCCCGTCTTCCAGGGATGGAAGTGCAAGCCTTCACCATTTCTGCCTAAAATTTGTATGTTTCAGATCCAGGATCTGAATTCAGGGCCTTCTACTTTTACAGCAAAGTCTTAACCCCTGAGCCATCTCTCCAGCCGCATCTTGGATTTCTTTATGTCTTTTGGCTTTGCTCTGGGATTCCTAGGTCCCATCTTCCAGGGATGGAAGTGCAGGCCTTCACCATTTCTGCCTGAAATGTTTCAGATCCAGGATCTGAATTCAGGGGCTTCTGCTTTCACAGCAAAGTCTTAACCCCTGAGCCATCTCTCCTGCCCAATGTGGCTTTTCTTCTGTGTAGGCAGGAAGGTAAGGTCACACCATAGCCTAGTTATGTTATGATTGGGCAGGCTTCACAAACACCAAAAATTCAGATATCAAGTTTGAAAAATTTTGACATGAAGGATGAGAGCAGAATTATAAAACTCTGTCTCTGGTGTGTGCTTATGGGGTTTCCTACTCTGGGTTTTTGAGACCAGCTCCTTTTTGGAGGGTATGCTCCCAGAAGCATACCCTCCAGAAGAGGTCCAAGAGATTTTTTCCTACAAATTTTCCATCATGGTTAGTGCAGTAGACATGGTTAGTGCAGTAGACATGGTTAGTGCAGAGATCTGCAGACATGAACTGATGATGAATGCAGACTTTTTCAGGTCATCTCATGCGACAAAATCAGGGAAAGAATGAAAATAAGAAAAATGGCAATGCTCATGAAAATGGTTATTAATTAACTTCTTTAAGACCTCTATATGTGTTAGTAATTATGATAACGGCCACCATCCTTACTTTATGAGTGAGGAAACCTAGGCCTAAAAAGGGTAAGAGATTTGACGGCACCTTGCAGCTAACCACAGTCTTAACCACTGTGTTGCTATCTCAGAACATTTATTTTGTTCTCGTTGCATAGCTGGGAGCATTCCTTCTGTCCCAATCCTCTCGGGTGATGTTTTTGTCTTGGGATCTTTAAGTAAGACATGTCTACGTCATCCATTTCCCCCCTCCTAGGTTCTGAATAACAGAGTAAGGCAGCGGTACCTCATTTTTTCCTAATGGGGTGACCCAACGGGAGGAGGTAATAGGACTGGGCTCAGCTACCGACTTATTCCCAAAATTACCAGATAGGTGATGTCATTGCCTAACGATGGAGGGGAGGAGGGACTGAAAGATGTCTAGAGCGTGTGGTTGGAGGATCCTTCCCCACCAGGCCCCAGGCATGGGGAGAAAGTGCCCTCCTGTGAGAACAGCATTATGGGAGGATGAAGATGGAATTCTAGTGTAAATGTGGATCTTGCCATTTGTAAGGGAACGGTCCTCAGTAAGAGTTCGAGAGCTGTGCAGGGAAACTGCATTTGGTTTAAGCATTCTATTAAATTGCTGCGTAGATGGTCTCTCGCTGAGCTCTGCAGTTTGACAGCCCAGGTGGTTGGGTTTCGCTCTGTCTTAGAAGGCCTCAGCCTCTCCCTGCCCTGGCACCCTGGCTTGCTTTGTCTCATTACTGACAGGGGAGTAGTGAGTGAGTTTCAAACCCAGTTGTTGCCTTTGAGAACATTTTTGGGAAGGAACAGCTGTGCTGTGTGTCTTGAGAAACACCTTGGATATCAGAGCACTTGAGAGAGCTCAGAAAGCTTTATCTGCAGAAACATTTTCCGAGGTGATGGAGCTCATCTGGTTCCCGACTGCACTGTGGGCTCCTAATCCTCCCGTGGGGAGAAGTGATCGTGATGAAGCTTATGGCTCTTAGTAGTGACAGCACTGTGGGAGGGAGGAAGCCAGATTTTAATTTCTAGAAGTGTCCTCTGAGCTAGAGTGGGGGAACTGCTTGTGCCTCCTAGTATTTCCTCGTGCTTGTGAGCGTGACCTTGGAGAGGTTGGCTGAGAGGACATTCCAGTTAGGGTGAACAAGTCCTTGAGACCTGAGACATAACGCCGTGACCCCTGGAGGTGAGATGTGTTGAGAACCCTAAGACTGCTAAGAGAACAGATTTTATGTATTTTTACCTCAAACATAGGTGATGTGTCAGCTCCGGAGTTAGGATGGTTTGATCTCACATGTATTGAGCCCTGAAATGGTCTCACCACATGAAAATGTGAAGTGTCAGGGGCTGGAAAGATGACTCAGGGGTCGAGACTCTGCTTTAAAAGCAGATGACCCTGAGATCAGTTCCCCAATCCCACGTAAAAATGCCAGGCGGAAATAGTGGTGGGCTGCACTTTCAGCCCCAGAAGGCAGAGCCTGGGAATCTCCAGAGCAAAGCAAAGAGGAGGTAGCATCATCTAGAATAATCCCTGAAGTCACTCTTGGACCCCACAGGTACACATAGTACGTACACACACACACACACACACACACACACACACACGCACGCACGCACGCACGCACGCACGCGCGCGCACACACGCGCACATGCACACACAGAGAAAATGTGAATTGTCATATATGTGATTTAATCATTTCACATATTATGTAGGAAGTATTGTGCACACTGTAAATATTGTGTCTTTGTTAACAAATAAGCCATGGCCTATGTTTCAGTAGCCAAATACGGCTGTGTTCCAGAAAGAATGCAATGCACATGAATGAGAGAAAGAGCTGACGTCACTAGGATAGAGGTAAGGATGCTCCATGACTAATGCTCAGTGAGAGACCCTGTCTCAAAGTGATAAGGCTGACAGTGACAGAGCAGGACACCCGCCATTCTCCCCTGACCACTGGGCTCCACACACCTGTGCAAACTTGTGTGCATGTGTCACACTGCATCACACACGTACACATACTCTGAAAGAAGGAAAAGTCACCTATAAAAGACTTATTGTCTTCTAAATAATGTTGCTAATATTATCCCAAATGCCACTTGACTTACTTGTAAGGATATATTACATTAGATCTCCTTTTAAGTAACATGGTTACGGTAGTTTCAAATTTATTTGAAACTATTGTAATTTACTAGAAATTGCTGTAGAAAAATGACAAAAAAGGCTTGTCCAATAGTTACTTGAAATGAATACTTAATTTTCTCAAAATTATGTTAATTTTTTAAGGAATTGACATTGAGAGTAGAGACAGTTTTGGTTTGCTTCAAGAGAGTTTTTTTTTTCTTTTATTTATTCAATTGTGTGTGTGTGCGTGCGTGTGCGTGTGCGTGTGTGTGTGTGTAGAACCACGGACGAATTCGGGAACCACCATGGACCGCCTCCACCTCCTCCTTGTTTACTCTGCCCTGGGATTCACAGGCTCCGTCCTACCAGGACCAGAAATGCAGGCCACCCCCCACTTCCGCCCGGTGTCTAAATGTGGGGTCTAGGATCTGAACTCAGGACCTTCCGCCTGCAAGGCAGAGGCTTAACCCCTCAGCCACCTCTCCAGCCCCTGCTTCAAGAGAGTTTTTAAAAACCAAGATTACTTTTATTTATTTCACCAAGTACAGATCATTCCTGCCACTGATATTGGCTGGATAGAAGCTCGCTCTCTGCCTGCATGGTGGCTGTAGCCTGGGCCTCCTCCAGCTTCTGCCGCCTCCAAGCCTTTCTCACCTTAGAGAACTGTGTCTCCCCTCTGAAGCCATAAGCTAAATAGTCTTCCTTTCTCCCTCGAGTTTTTGGTTGGGGTGCTGTCTCGCAGCAGCAGAAGGGGTGTTTGCGACATGGAATTAGCCTGTTCTCTGGCGGGCCGCTGGCCTGCTATCCATGTAGTATCTAAGTTGTGGCTAAGTCATTCCCAGCATAAGCCTCTTCTATGTCCACACTGACCCACCCCCGTTTTATTCCACTTTACTTTTTGCAGGGAGATGTTGTGAACATCTATTTTCTCTGTCATGGATGAGGGTATGTTTTTCCAGTAGATATTCCCAACTATGAGGATTTTTTTTTTTTTGTAGGGGGCGAGACATGTCCCATGGTAAGCCTGGCAGATATCTCAGTGATCCGTTCCTTTTCCTCTCA
This sequence comes from Typhlomys cinereus, assembly GCA_023101885.1. Classification (NCBI taxonomy): domain Eukaryota; kingdom Metazoa; phylum Chordata; class Mammalia; order Rodentia; family Platacanthomyidae; genus Typhlomys; species Typhlomys cinereus. The sequence goes on along the minus strand of JALPQD010000200.1, from coordinate 3,182,617 downwards.
TATACTTCTGAGGTCAACCAGCAAGGCCTTGCTCAGGAGGATGCCCCCACGTCTTTCTCCTGGCTCTGGGGACACTGGTCTACCAGTTATCCCACCAGGATTTGGCTTGCTGTATGTGAGATTAGTTGTCTTTCTCCCAGATCCAGCACTTGAAAAATTTTCATGTGCTGAGTTTCTCTCTCTCTCTCTCTCTCTCTGTTCTTCTTTCCCTCTCTCTGCAGCTTGTTTAAAATGAATTAATTCCAGATGGCACCCTGTTTTTCTGTGTGCGAGAATGTGAATGGAGGAGAGAACATTTCAAATGCTGGCGTGCCTGGAAGTCACACTGAAGCTCTCTGATGCTTTGACGCTAAAGGCAGTGTTTGCTTCCCCATGTCCTCCCTGGTGCGTGTGGCCCACGCCGTGCTCAGCTAATGTTTCCATTGGCTTTGCATAGGTGGGGTACAGATCAAGAAAACCAGAGATCTGCAAGCAGTGGAGACGAAAAGACACAGCTCCGTGGCTTGGCAGGGTGCCCGTGTCAGAAGCGCTCCTGAAAGGACACTGTCGTTAGTGTGGTATCTGTGCTCCAACTCATTCTTTTGCCTATGGGGTATTGAATTACACTGGGCAAACTTAGACTGTTTGTAGAGATTCATAGGACACCTTTTCCATCTTGAAATTTTTCCTTGAGCAACTTCATTTGCTGAACAAATATTTTTCTTATTTTGCTTGGGGCAAGAAAGATTTTCATGATGTAGATGACAGTTTAAATAGTTTTTTCTTACCCAGTAATTTCTATTTGTTTTTAATGGATCTTTTTGTAGATGACTTTTTCTTCTTTCAGGTGTGCGCGTGCGTGCATGAGTGTGTGTACGTCTGTGTGTTTGCTTATGCACGTCTGTGTGTGCCAGTGTGTATGTGCGTGGTGAATGTGGACGACGTCCATGTGTGCTATCGCTCTCCGCTTTATTCCTTTGAGACGAGTCTCTCCCTGAGCCTGGAGCTAGGCTGGCAGTCAGCAAGCCGTGGTAGTCCTCTTGCCCCTACAGCGCTGGATTTACAGGTCTGAGTATGGCCCTGACTTTTTTTTTTTTTTTGAGGTTATTGCAGGGACTTTATTGAAAGTGAGAGGAAAGGGAAGAAACTCTCAGATATTCTATCTGAGAGAGGTAAAGAGGAAGACATAGCTTTAAGGTGCGAGAGCCCTGGAGCAGAGGAGATGGCTTCAGGTCAGAGAGAACAGGGAAATCACTGCTGTGACATGGCTTCTTGGCAGGAAGAACCAGGAGAAGGGGCCACCCACGTCAGAGGTAGGTAGATGCTGGAGATTTAAACTCAGATCCTTATCTATGCAGCAGAAATCCTCATCCAATGAGCGATTTCCCAAGCTCTTAGGTGACAAAAAAAATGTTTACATGTATTTGTGTGTGTGTGTTTGCATGTATGTTTGTGTGCCAAAGGACAACTTCTGGGAGTTGATTCTCTCCTTCTACCTTGTGGGTTCTGGAGAGTAGACTCAAGTTGCTCTTCTTGTGTGGCAAGTGCTTTTTCTGCTGAGACATCTCTGTGGCTCATGAGGTGACTTAGGTATATTTCTACTGGGTGGATTTCTGATGGAGGTGTTCTGTAGTATCACGTGCTAAGCTTGGCATATGCTAATGTCAGTCAAGGGTAACGGCACTTTGTCCTGCTGTTCCCAGCTGGATCATTATATACTTAAAAAAATTAGATGGAGTTCCCAAGGAACAGCATATCTTTTTTAAAATGTGACTTGATGAGGTATTTTGCAAAGCCTAGCGTCAACGTAGTGTGACTCTGCCAACCATTTAATACGGATTGTAGATATGTATGTGGCCTCTTATCAGCCAAACAAGGTGGACTTGAACCGTGTCAATGTAGAAAACAAAAACAGAAGTAACAACAAAGTAAAACAAAGCAAAAACACAGCTGTTGTCTCAAGGGGAATACAAGGGAGCTTATTCTGGAGTCAAATGTGAGTGACCGAGGCTCAGGAACACAGATTAAGGTTATCCCAAATTCCATGTTCCAACATGGCTATTTCAGGAGGTTTTTATAGTAACAGAATAAAGAAAGTCATAAATCCAAACACTTATAAAACAGAAATCATAACAAAACATAAATCATATTACAAGACAATATATGCATGTGAACATATCATTCATGAAGGTACTTATATAGGTCATAGTAAAGTGTAGATTTTTGTTATAGGCCTCAGGCGCTGTCTGATGACATTCTAAACTCTGGTCTGTTGGAAGCTGGGAGTCTGTTCACACATTTCAAAAGGTTTTACTTAATCCTTACAATGATGTTAAATCATACACAGAGGTGGGCAATAAATGCCTACTGAAGAGGCCAAGATGGCCCAAGATAATTTGTTTCTGGACCGATGGTATTCCGTCTCTCCAGGGTCACTGAAGTTCTGATCTATTAGTGGTGTGGAAGGTTGATTTTGGGTGTGGCTTCTATCTGGGAACTTCAGTTACAGCTCTCTGTGTAGTTAAAGATGAACTTGACCCTCTGCTCCTCCGGCCTCCACCTCCCTCATGCTAAGAGTATAGGGCTGTGGCTCCTGCCCAGTTTAGTCAGTGGTGCCGTTCAAGGCCAGGGATTCCTGCGTGCTAGACAAGCACTCCGCCCCCTCCCCCAGCCACATCCTGTTTAACACTGTCAGCGTCTCTGTCTCCATGATAATGTGAGAGTCCAGAAGGGTTTGGGTCGATCCTGTAGTCAGAATCTGTGTAACAGCCCACTGGGAGATTTGGTGCGATACTCTCTTGCTTAGATAATTAGCTGGGAAGTAACAGAGAGTAAGCAAGCTTCACAAGTTTCTTCTAAGGAATTCCAGCTGGTGTGTTAACATTTGTAAAAACGAGAGCCTTCCATGTATATGGCCGATATGGAGTTCTATTGATGGAAAGAAGATGACATAAGGGAGAGTCTTAAGATACATGAGCTTTATTATAATAGAGGGCCTTGTAACCACAGCACCGTGGTTCGGTCTTAACACCTATTAGCTTTAGAATAGGAGAGATGTCTGCCACACACAGCCATCCGATGTGCTTCTCCAAAGCTTTAGATTCTTTGGGGCTGTTGCAGTTCGCCTGCATGGTTGGTAATAAATGACATCAAATGGCATAAGGGAACAAGGGGTTTATTTTCTCTTACGATACTGGTCACAGTTCTTAGTCTCCAGCTTGACAGGAGAGTACACACCAACACCAGGGCCAAGGAAACTGGCCACACCATCACCACATAACAGCTGAGAGAGAGACAGTCCTTACTTGCCAGACCAGCATGTGTGGCCAAGTGAACAGAAGGATGCTGACTTTCTCAACCAGCTCTCTGTCATTTATTCCAGAGCCTAGTCCCACCCACCATGGGCTGGACCTTCCCCATCAGCTAGACAATCTCCTGCAGGTTTGTTCTCTGCTTAACTCAATGATCAACTCTCTACAAATGTGCCCAGAGCTCAAACCCTCAACAGTCAAGCTGACACCTAGCAGGACAGGGGCCCAAAGAACAAAAAGGGAGCTTCTAACTTTGATAGCTTTTCTAGAGTGTACTGGAAGTTTACTAGCTATACTAGAAAAGGGCAGCGAAGGCAGGAGTTTTCTGGGCTGCCATGGGATGTTGCTGAGGGACGGGGGGGGGGGGGGAGGGCACAGCAAAGTTAGGGAAAGAGCATGAGAGAAATGATAGTCCTCTTTTAAGGTCACCATAGGAGGATGTATAGGGCAGGTCTCTAGGAAGTCAGGTCACTGTTTGGGGAATGGGCTATTGTAAACCGATGTGGTTAGTTTTGTAGGCTGCCACTTTCCAAAAAGATGGAGGGGTGCCACACACGTTGGCTGTGACTGACACTGTACCCATCTTCTGTGCCCTGGAGCTTTTCAGATGCCAGAGAGGAAGTACCGTAGGACCTGTTTGTCTCATGCGGCAGGCCTCTGGCTTTGCCTGCTTTCTTTCCACAAGAACATCTGCTTTCCACCTTGGGATGGGAGCTGACCGGGTCAACTCCTTCCACGGTTTGCATTTTCTTCTGTCCACCCCGTGTATCCTAAGCTCCACCACCAAAGCAAACAAAACAAAGCGGACACGAATTGGATAAACAACGCGGGCCTGTTTTTTCATGATTGCTTGTGATGGGTTATATTTCCACTCTTTGCTTTGCTTATTTGTGTGGTCTCATATGGAAAAGATTTGCTGGTCATTCTGTATTTCAGCATAACGTTGCATTTGCTGAGATTCCCAATATGTCAAATTCAGATTAAAAGAAAAAAAACTAAAATGTTAATAAAATAATCCTCAATCTAGACTTCCTGAGGACCCACTGGCCTATCGATTAGTGCCAAGGGTTTATGTGTGGACCCATACGAAGCTTAGAGTACACACGGGGCAGGAGTTTTCCCGCATTGTTTAAACAACACCTGCTAACACCTTCTTTCTAGATTACCCTATCATCTAGAGTCCCCTTCTGCACTGAGCTGAATCCAGTCTCTTCTTGGCCCCTGTGGCTTTTGTCTTAATATTCCTTGATAATTCATATGATCCCAACAAACCTGGATGGGTTTTTTGAAATGACCTTTGGTCTTTGTAGCCCACCCATCCCTCCACTGTCTACCATCTGGCCTAATCTAGACAGAATTCATAGCATTTCCAGAAGGTGGTTTCGGCTGAGTTCATTTTGGTGTTTGGTCCTTTCTGGGCTGTTCCCCATAGTGGCTGTGGAATGTGTAAGACTTTGCAACTAAACAGCTGACCAGGGGAGATGGCAAGTCATGGAATCTTGGGTGTACGTTTTTACATATTCAGTAGAAAGAACTCAAGTTTCTTAAGAAGGGAATGAGTTAAAACATGTAAATTGGAATGTTGGGAGTGTGCTCCTTATTATAAATTGATTTTCTTTTTGCTGTTTATATGAACTGGGGTGGGATCAAGGTTTGTATTCTGGATGTTAGAACATGCCTCTAGATTGGCAGATTGGAGAAGGTATGAGCCTTTAATCCTTGCTTCACCCAGCAGTGCTTTGAATGATTAACTATTTCCGAATATTGCAGGAAGTACACAGATTGAAAGTCATGAAGAAACTCACCATTTGGTTGTTTTCTTGTTTGTGTTGTTATTTTTGGCATGCGTGTGTATGCGTGCGCTTGCGTGTGCCTGTGTGTGTGTGTGCATGTGATTAAGTGAGTATGTTTGTGAGAGGGTACTATGTGTGCCAGTGGAAGCCCAAGGGTGATTTTGGGAATCATCCTGGACTGTTCTATGTTCCTATTGCTTTGCTCAGATATTGCCTTCGAGGGCCAGAATTACAGGCCACTGCCATATCCATTTGGTATTTTTTTTAAATTTATTATTATTATTATTATGTATTCAACTGTGTGTATGTGCGCACGTGTGTGTCTGTGTGTGTGTGTCTGTGTGTGTCTGTGTATGTGTAGAACCACGGACGAATTCGCGAACCACCATGGACGCCTCCACCTCCTTCTGCCCTGGGATTCACAGGCTCCGCCCTACCAGGACTAGAAGCGCAGGCTGCCCCCGCTTCCGTCTGGCGTCTATATGTGGGATCTGGGATCCGAACTCGGGACCTTCCGCCTGCAAGGCGGAGGCTTAACCCCTGAGCCACCTCTCCAGCCCCCCATTTGGTATTTTTTTATGTGGGATCTGGAGCTCAGAACTCAGGTCCATTTGCTTGTGAGGCAAAGATTTTAACCCCTGAACCATTTCTCTAGTCCCAATTTTTTTTTGATACCCAAATGTTTTTATACCAAAAATTTTGTTCTTTATGTACACGTTGTGTATGAGTATCTGCATGTGTGTGTGCACTTAAGCATGTGTTTAGGTATGTGTAGACCAGAGGACAACCTTGTTCGATCCACTGTATTTTTTCAGACAGTGTCTCATTGGACCGGAACCTTTAAGTTAGACTAAGCTCACTGGCCAGATGTTGCAGCTCGCTTGCGTGTGCCAATAAATCCACAAGCAAACACTTAGAGGAATAGCTCGGCAGGGAGATCATAACCCACACGAACTGGCCACACCATGCCCACAGGGATTCCTGGGAGAGGGACAAACTTCATTTGGTGGACTACGAGTCTGGGCTGGGTCTTCCTTCATCAATTAGACATTCCCTGCAAGCTTATTCAGGGCTTGCTTTAACTATCAGTTCTTCACAAATGTGCCCAGAGCTCAGCCTTCAGTTGTCAAGTTGACACCTGCATCTAACTAACACACCAAGGAACTGTAGGGATACTCACTTCTCCTCTTGCCAGTGTTGGCATTACAGATTCGCACCACCACGTCTGGCTTTTATTCATTCATTCATTCTTATTTATTTATTTATTTATTTGTTTGTTTGTTTGTTTGTTTGTTTGTTTATTTATCTATTTATTATTTAATTTATTTATCTATCTGTTTATTTATTCATCTATCTATTTATTTATTTATATACATAAGTACTGCGGGATTAAACTTTAGGTCCTCATGTGCCCAGCAAGTACTTTATTGATTGAGTGCTCTCTCTTTCTCTCTCTAACTGTTCTTGATCTACTACACAGCTGGGAAAGCAAGGGCTGGGCACAGTGTTCAGCTGCAGGCTCAGACATGATAATTAGATGTTCAGTCTTAGTTTATTTTGGGGTTACTTTAACTGTGAGGATCGCTTCTCAAAATGGTTTCTGGATAATGTTATCAGTGGATCTGAACTTGCAGTACAGTTCCTTTTCTGGCCCGTTACAAGCTTGGTGGGGGAGGGGGGTGTGTGGAACCATTTCTGTCTGTTTTCTCCAGCAGTTGGGAGACGCATTGCCTGTTACAATCACATCATTGCTGGGAAGGTCAAGCTGATGCAAGGTAGCAGTTAGACAGCCATGTTTGCTCTAAGTCACAAGGAACCCCAGGCAGAGTGGATGCCTGGTCTTTGTCTTATGTGGATATGTTTTCACATCACCTTGTAAGCTGGGAGCCTGGACAGAAAAGTGGCTCTGAGAACAAAGCAGAGAGCATTGTTTGTCAGCTGGGCAGATGTTCTCTTTGAGCCAGCTGCATGGATTTATGTTCAGCCTATGAAGGAGTAAAAACTTCACGCTTCACATTTGTAATAAGAGCTGCGCACTTCAGACACACTCATCCTCGTGTGGTTGAATTACTCTATAAGCTTGTGTAGGCTCTGAGGGGTAATAAGTATTGAAATCTCCCATCAAGGAAGAAGGGAGTTGGAATAAAAAAATAAAATTACATCTGTTTTTCTGTCTGTTTTTCCTTTGTTCCCTTCTCCTTTCCATGTTTTTGTCACTTTCTCTCCTTGACTTTATTTCCTTCTCTGTCTCTCTGTCTCTTCTGGATTCCATTGGTAGCAAAGCTCTCATGATTGATTACTAGCCCTGGCGGTAGTGCCGTGTGGTAATCAGCCATAGGCATCAACTTGACGATTGAAGACTCCAGCTCTGTGCACAGTTCTGAAGAATTAGTAATTGAGTTGAGCCCTGAGCAAGCGTACAGGAGTTTGTGTAATGGATGAGGGAAGACCCAGTCTGTGGTAGGTGGGACTGTTCCCCGGACAGAGGATGTTGCCATCCTTTGGTGTATCTAGACAGACATGCCGTCTGGCAAGTGAGGTTTGCCCCCTCTCAGCAGTCCTGTGGGTATGACGTCACCAGCTTCCTCAGCCCCTGGTGTTGGTGTGAACTCTCCTGCTGAGCTGGACTAAGAACCGTAAGTGGACAGTTGTGAGCCAGAATAAACCCATTGTTCACCCTTCAGCTGCTTGGCCATGAGTGTATCAGCAACATGCAGAGAACCCGGGACAGTGCCTGGGTATAGGAGATGCGCTTTCTATGCACTGCCGGCCATTTCTGCCTGCTGTTCCCTTCTCCAGGTATCATGAATGTATTTGAACCCCAGGGTATTTTCAACCTTGAGGAGTTTTGTTGGTAGGTGCTCACATTGCCAGAGACCTCCTGCGCCCATTTTGCCAGGAGAGCCATAATTATCAGGGCCCTTCTCTTGGCCAGCCTTTCTGCAACATGTAATTCTTCCCATTGTGGCCTTGGAAGGTGCTTTACTGTGCGCGTGGCCATACAGCTGCCGAATACAGATTTTTCTAACTCTGGGTTCAATTAAAGACCCAGACTCGAAACAATAAGGTGGAAGAATGATTGAGATGATTCCTGATACCTCTCTTGAGCCTTTGCAGGCATATGCTCTCAAGTGCACTTGTACACACACGAACATGCACCCATCACATATATATGATGGTGGCCTGTTGCAGACGTAGGTCCCAGCTGTGCTTCTGTGACTGGCCATTGTGGCCTGCTGGAGGTGGCACTCGCCCAAGCTGTAGTGCCCACAGTCATGGAATGAGCAAGTGCTGTGGGAGATCTGCAGTGTCCTCCTGGCTCCAACACGGCAGCCTGCTCTTTCCTTCTTAGATGTAATGCAGTAAGGGATTCACTGGCACCGCCTTCCTCAAGTCCCGTAGACAGTGGGTCAGAGATGCCACAGAGGGGGCACTCGTGTTCACTGACAGGTCAGATCAGTGACCTGGCAGTTTCTGTTCCGGGCCTTATTTCTCTGACACCAGCCCAGTGCTAGCCTTGCTGGGCTTCTGAGCATCCGACATGTCGCCGAAGCTCCTACCTGGTCTGTGCTTCCTCTGGGCTGCTTGCTAGTGACTTTGGTTTCCTTATTGCATTTGACTTGCTTTTGTCCTTGTCACTGTTATAGGATTCCACCCCCTTACTTTTCAAATTTGTGTGTTTTTTTGTTTTTGTTTTTGTTTTTTTTTTTTTTTTGCATGGTTTGACTGTGGTATCCGTCTAACCACGAATACAGACTATAAGACATCTGACTGTCAATTGTAATTGAAAATGTCTCTAAATTTTTATACAAGTATCAACAGTATTAGATTTTTCTGTATTATTTCACGTGACCCTTGGTTATTTAATGGAAAACAATCTTTTTTTTCCCAATTCTATTTTGTCTAATACTAGCATAACTCTCTCTGGTTGCAGTGCTGGGCATTGAATTCAGTCCATGGTAAATGTTCTCAGCAAGGGTTCTACCACCAAGCCACACCCTCACCTCATTTGAGCTCGAAAGAAAAGACCTTTTAACAATCCATGGCTTCTCATAAGTGGTTCTGTAACTTTTCCCCCAAATGTTCTATGTGAAGGAAAAAGAATTTTAAAAAAGCCTTCAAAAGTGTTAAATAGCCCTGGAAGAGTAACTAACACTGGAATTGGCGAAAACTATTATTTCTTTAAAATCTTTTTCGCTACAGTGGCACTTTTCTTGTGAGGGCCTTTGGATGGCGGGTTTTAAGTACCAGTCCTGCGTGGTTGGCGCGTCCACTGTCCCTGGAGAAGGCTTCCTGTCGGGCTGGTCTGGAAGGAGAGGGAAGGACTCAGAAAGCGCACAGTGAGCAGCTGCGGGTCGCCAGCGTCCTTGTGCTCAGGCCTTCAGTCTTCACAGAGATGACAGTTTACAAGCTGCCTGGCTGGCCATTGAGGCTCAGTGGGGAGGCACGGCAGCACGGAAGGTCGCACAAAAGAACAGTACTTTGTAGAACAAAGACCTCAGGCTGGCGCTTAGCTAAGGGAAGGAAGATGAAACACAGCCTGCTGGAAGCAGGGGAGGGAGTCAGTCATTTCGAGAGTTAGGCCTGCTGTTGGCTCTGGGTCAAGGACGCAGAAAGATCCCACAATATCATATGTGAGTCTGAACATAAAAAAATTATACTGCATTCAACAGGAGGACGGGGGTTAAGTGGATTCACGGGTTTCTGTAAAGGCAGACACATCGACCCCAAATCACAACGCTACGAGTTTCTATAGACCTTCTAGAAGACAGAGAAAGGATCTGTAATCTACAAAAGCTCATTGATTTCAGAGCAGGAAATGTTGCTTTGGTGGTGTGTCATTCATCGCAGGACTAGACAATTTCAAAGTGAACTGTGGAACCTTCTCTTGGTTTTATTTCTCTGCGCTGTCCACCACCCAGACCACTAATGTACAATTCAATTTCTGTTGTAATACGAACTTTACACCTTTCCATTGCAAGAGAAGGATGTTTCCAGGTAATTTAACATCAGTGATCTAGAAGGGCGAATAAAACAAGAAAGAAAGAAACCCACATTTTCCAAGTTAGGCAACACGGGAAGAGGGTTCACCAACCCACAGAAATGTTTGAGAAATTCAGTCTGGGTTTTTAAAGGACTCACAAAGGTGGCCAAACAGAGAGTGTTCTCTTGGATGATTGTTCAATTGGACGTCTTTGATTGGATATTGAATTTAAAGATTCAAGTCAGTGGGCTCTACTTACCTGAATACTTCCTTCCACACCCAGATCCCCCAACCCCCCCACCCCCGCACCCCAATCCTTGAGCTTGGTACCCCTTCCCCGGGGGTCCTTCACTTTCAGTCTTGCATAGAGCTTTGCTTAATGTCATCAAAGGGGTCAGTCTGCGCTCTTTTATTACTCTGCTGTGTGTGTTTGTGGTTATATTAAACGGATGTGTGTGAATACATGAGTGCACTTGATTATCTGTTCTGTGGAGGACGAAAGGTGACATTAGGAATCATCTTTGATTGTGCTTCCACCTTATTATTGTATCCTGGGTCTCTGATTAAGCCCAGAACATGCTATTAGGACGGCTCTGGCTGGCCAGCTTGCTCTGGGGATTCCCAGGCTTTGCCTTCCGGAGTTAGAATCACAAGTAGGCCACCACACTTGCTGACTGTGTGTGTGTGTGTGTGTGTGTGTGTGTGTAGAAAAGGCACTTGACTGTGTGTGCCTGTGGAGGTCCAAGGGTCCCTTTGGGAATTATCCTGGATTACGCTAACTCCTTATTGGTTTGCTCTGAGGTTTCCCAGGCTCCATCTTCCAGGACTGGAAGGTAGACCACTGCTGTTTCCATCTGGCGGTTTTTTATGTGAGATCTGGGCATCTGAACTCAGGTCCCTTTGCTTCAGCCCCTGACCCATCTCCCAGCCTATCTCTTGATCTTTTGACCTGGTTCCTCTTTATCTCTGGTTCTGAATCGGCCTGATGCTCAGTTTTCTGTCTGTGTCTATTTAGTTTCCTCTCCCGTGGTAAGCACCATGGCTGCAGGAACTTACTGTATTTTGCGTTTTGTAAATGAATTAAACAATACAACAATATTAAGATGGGGCAATTATTTATAAGATTTCATATTTTAGACACACTTTTTTGGCACTTGATATAAATTAATATTTTCGTTCGTTTAGTGCTTCACCACAATCCTTCACGGCAAAGACGCCTTTCTTAGCATAGATGGGACAAACCGCTGTTATAGTGACAGTATGGGGAAGTCAGGGCTGTGGAACTCAAAGCCTGGGTGCAGCTCATTCAAAAATAAAGTTCTCAGGGTCATCGAGATGGCTCAGCATGTAAGGTGCCTGCTTGAAAATCTGATGATCTGAGTTCAGGTCCTGGAAGCCCACATGATGGAAGGAGAGAACTTGCTCCTGAAAGTCGTCCTTTGACTTCCACCCGTGCATGGCGGCTCTGTCCTTGAGCTTCTGACAGAAGAGCATTCACAAGGTGGCTCATGTAGCGAGATCAAAGCCACCCACTGCCTCTCTGGGCTGATGAGGAAGGAGAAGTGGAAAAGAAATGGAAGGTAAACAGCAGACAGAGCTGGGCAACTGGCTAAGGGCTGCCACTAGCGTTAAGCCTCTCAAGACTTCCTCTGCCATTTCTCTTCCGCTTCTAACTCCTTATTGGTTTGCTCTGAGGTTTTGGGTTGGTCTTTGTGCTGGGATGGCTGGAGGCTTCCTAGGAGCCATCCTTGCCCACATTCAGTTTATTACAGTTCGATGTGTTAGATGACAGAGTATGCATACAAGTAGAGATACCCATGAAGTGCAGATGTTCACTAGGACAAGGGGATCGGTGCTTTGGGTATGCTCAGGGGGCTGGGAGCCTGCCAAGACTTTGTCGTTTTTTTTTCCAGAACCATCTCCTTCCTCTCTCTCATCTGCCCAGCTGGGCTGTTTCACACCAGCTGTTAGTCCTTGTATTTACCATTCTCAGTATTCCAGACCTTGCCTGCTTGAACAATGACATCCATTTCACCCTAACACTTGTTCATCCTATGCCATTAACTAATAATGAGAGAATAAGTCATTCAAAAGATTATTATTTTTTTAAACTTCTTTTTAAAATTATTTATTCAATTATGCGTGTGTGTGTGTGTGTGTGTGTGTGTGTGTGTGTGTGTGTGTAGAACCACAGGCGAATTTGGGAACCACCATGGACTCCTCCACCTTCTCCTTGTTTAGTCTGCCCCGGGATTCACAGGCTCCGCCCTACCAGGACCAGAAACACAGGCCGCCCCCGCTTCCACCCGGCTTCTATATGTGGGGTCTAGGATCCGAACTCGGGACCTTCCGCCTGCAAGGCAGAGGCTTAACCCCTGAGCCACCTCTCCAGCCCCCATTCAAAAGATTATCATGAGATGTCTTCTATCCATCTTGTGGGTAAGAAGTTCAGTCAGCCCAGACTTCACTGTTAAGTCGCCGGCATTGCTGGGGCCAAGGCTTGTCACATGCTCCTGCTGTGGCCCTTGAGGCTCTTTCTGTACGGCCTAGATTGCTCCTTCATTGCTCTTGCATCTCACTGCGGGGTGAGTCCTTTGAATGTTTCCATCCTCATATCTGAACCCTGCTCGCTGGCAGATGGTCCTCTTTATGACTTTGGGCTTTTTGAAGTCCCCAAACTCATAGCATGAATGTTCCTCATGTGCAACTTGCCCTTTAGCTGCTCTTCGCAAGAACCAGGGCAAGCCCAGCGGAAAACGGCAGCTGAGCGGAAATTTGCTATTCTCCTGGGACTGACTTCCTGCTGGGCCGGAACACATGGCTCAGCGCTTACCAAGAACACACCGTGGCTGAGGCATGCGCTGCTGCTGATCACTGGTTGATTTCTAGGCCAGAGACAAGCCCTCCATTGAAATGCCCAGTCTGTTAGGAAAGCAAATCCATTTACCAAAAGTCTATGGAGACATGGGAACCAGATAGCAATTTACATTTTAATTAAAGAATTACATTTATAATCAGCAAGAAGGAAGGTAATTGGGTAGTTTTTACCCATTAGAAATGAGCGGGAGGTTGAAATTAAAAACTCTGATTCTACTATATTTTCCAAAAACACATCTATGAATGCATGGATGTTTGTTTCTACACAGAGCCATGGCAGGCTGCAGAAAGCAAAGTGCTGGGATGGGAGTTGTTACATAGTGCATCAAAGCGTAGACACAATATTAAAGTGACTCCTAAGAACGTATGTCAAACTCCATGTATTTGCTGAAACTTCTTTATTCCTTTTCTTTTCTGATAACCTAAATTTTGTGTTGTTACAGCTGTTAAAGTTTTTCAGAAGCATAGCACATGTTCAAGCATTTCTAGCACAAGAACAACGGAAACCTTTTGTTCTAGTCTGCTTGGTGTCTCTCAAGGGCCAACCCCAGGGGGAAGAAAGGAGGGAGGGAGAAGAAGGGGATTACCTATTAAGCTTGTATAACTAGGCAAAAAAAAAAAAAAAGTAATAAAAATCTGTGCCGGTTCCTCAGTTCTAGGTGGTATTTGTGAGAGTGGTTTCAGTGTGTGTGTGTGTGTGTGTGTGTGTGTGTGTGTGTACGTGCACGTGCGCGCTGGAGTGCGCTGTGGCACATCTGTGGAGGTCAGAGGACAATCTTGGGTGTTGTCCACTCCTTCCACCTTGTTGTGTGAAGGAGGTCTGTCACCATGTAGAGTGATTTCATGTCTTTCTGGTCACTCAGTTTGGGTGGCAGACGCTGCACCGTCTCACTGCCCCGCAGTCTCAGTGTCCACATCTTGCCCCTCACGTGTGCAGCCCGACTCTTTTCAACCTTGAGACTCTGCTTGTTTCCCCCTCTGCTGCACATGTTCTTCTGCAGGTCCTTATCCAGCCCTTCTTGGGGTGTCTTTACTTTCACAGCTCTTGTTTCCTCCCCACTTTGCCCCAGCCCTGCCCCCCCCCGACTTTCTTCCGAACATGAACCACGCCATGTGGTTGCTCCTGCGATGGTGTGGAAGGATGCTGCACGTGGACAGGGGGAGAGGGTGGTGGTCCTGCAGAGCCCGGCAGACCGAGACGGTCCACCTGCTCCAGAGCCGGGATGCAGGCTGGGCCCATGGCAGGGCTCGGGCAGGTTAGCCCGTGGAGGTACTGAGGACAGGCTTGGGGGTCTAGTGCTAATTGCTGCGACGAGGAACACTGGGTGGTGTAAGATTTTAAGGCTGTGGAGGGAGATTCACATGTTGAGCATGTGAACTTCTAGGAGACTAGACACGCTCCAGGGAGGTCATTGTCGGGTGCAGTGATGGGCACCTCCCAGTGCCAGGGAGGGTGCAGGCAAGAGTTGACTGGGAAATTCAAGGCCAGCCCTAGCTACATGAGGTTCTGTGTCAGAAGTATAAACAAGGGTTGGGGAGAAGGCTCCGGAGTGCCCGCTGGGCAAGCCCGAGGACCCGAATTGCATTCTAGCAGCCATGTAAAAAATCTTTGCATGTTTCAGGTGCCGGTGACCCCAGTGCTCCAGGGGCAGAGACAGGCGGATGGCTGGGGCTTGCTGGCCTCCACCCTAGCTCCAGGTTCAGTGAGAGGCCTTGTCTCAGGGGAATAAGGCAAAGTGTGCCAGCAGGATGCCCTGTGTCCTCTTCTGGCCTGGACATACATGCATGGGGGTGTGACCTTGCACATATGTGCGCATCCTACACATAATTAAAAAAAATAAACCAAGCAATGAAAATAAATACCAAAATGACACCATTCTTGGCATCTCTCCATAGGATGAAGGCTTGTCTAAAGCTTTCTTCCCTGTTCCCTTTAAAGAACACTTGAGAACAGTTATCTCCGAGACAGTTAAGAAAGGCATTCGAGATTTCTTCTTAGGAAGAAGCTTAGCCTTGCATTTTGTGTAACCTTTGCTGGCAGGAGCTAGGCGCGCTCCTCTCTGGAGATTGTGGTCAGCTGTAGGGAGACCGTGTCAGGGTCCTGGTGAGTTACCCGATGACGGTCAGATGCACAGGGAATGCCACAGCATACTTGGACTTTGGTGCGGTAAAAATGTTTAGGGGGTGGAAGCCCAACATGTAAAGTTCCTTTCTGCTAGAGGTGTTTGTGTTTTTCCAGCTTGGAAGAGAACGTTTTCCATATTTGGGAAGCAACATTTGTCTTCTGCTTTTTGCGAGGCCAGCCGCTACCTGCAGCTGGTAGAAAGTGTGAGAGGTCTGACAGTTGATCGTTGGGTGTCCAGCTTTGTTTCCCTTCGGGTGACATTGCCCAGACTTCTGGCGAACGCTGATCTCACTGCCCGTAATCTCTCATATACATCTTGAGTATAAACGTTCACATGTCTTCTGCACCCCCTGCCGTTTTGAGATTTAAAAAAAAAAACCGATTGTGGTCAGGCAACACCCACCCCGGGAGTGAGTAAAGCTGGTAATAAAATGTCCAGTGACCCCCTGTTAGTGGAAACAAAGCAATAGATAAACTCAGCATAACCATGTCCGAGGCACACTGAATTGCTCCCTTCCAAACTGCACAGCGTAGGAATTTCTTCTCTTTTGTCTTTCTCACAATGTCCTGGAACGGACGTTGGATTCATCCGCTAGTGGAAATGAGACTAGACAGTCACACTGTAGTCTGAATTGAGATCTATCACTGCCAATCAAAACTTGGCCCAGGAGTGCTAGATGCCATGTCGCATACTTGTCACCCTAGCACTTGGAAGGTGGAGACAGGAAGATGAGATCAACGCTGGGCTAGTCAGTAAGTTGAGGACCACTTGGGCTACATGAGAACTTATCTCAAAACAAAGACACGTGAGACAAGAACAAAAGATGCGACAGAGCCCTGAGCGTCCCTGGAGTTTGTGCAGTCACAGCCCTGTGGAGACAAGTCTCTCGCGGGTCACTTGCCAGTCACACTTCCTGAGCGGTGTGTGACCATGCACAGGCGCAACAAAGGTGGGGAGTTCTTCCTTTGCCTTCTGAGAGCAGTGCATAGAGGGTGCCGGGAAACTTAAAAAAATGGGGGAGGGGGAATTGACCCTTTCTTCCTTCTCCCTGAGAACATCAACTCTTTCCTTCCTTTCTTCCTGGGGACCTCTCACCAGTCCCCTCTCCCCCCTTTCTTCCTTGGAACCATCCAGCAGCCTGATGCTCCCGGCTGCTGCCCCAGCACATAATGGAGACCTTCCTCCAGTCTCTGCTCAGAAGCCTCAGAGGTCCTTTAGTCCCTGACCGTCCTCCGCCCCCAGCACTTCTCATCCCCATCTACTGCTCTGTAGAACTCTTCATCTGCTAACACAATTATAAATTTATCACGCCTTTGCTTCTTGGATCTTGTCCCTTGCTAACACGTAAGCCTAATGGGTTTGGGGATTTTTGTTTTATTCAGTGATTTATTTCAAGCCACTTCAGAACATTTTTGAGTACATATTTGTGTCCCAAGCAAGTGTCTGTTAAATGATGAATGAATATGTGAAAGAAACTGTTGATGTTTGAGAATCCTTTTCCACGTTGTGCTGTTCCACAGGCTTGGAACATTTGGTATACAAATCATGTCTTATTTATGTATCTCAAAATTGTATGTAAGAGAGTATTCTACCTTTGGCCTTCCCAGCAAGTGTCACACCTTTATTCTAAGTGTCTTGAAATCACAGCACAAGAACTGTCATTTAATGGAGGGAGCCAGTTCAACGTGCTCTCTGAGCATTCACTACGTGCAGTGGTTTAACAGGGGCAACGAGACGCTTTTTGCAGCTTCTAACAGAAGCCATATTTCCAAGGTGTCTGGTGTCTGCAGAATTCTATCTTACTTCCTGGACAGATGTAGAGCAGATCTTAAAAAATATTTATGTATGTTGTTTGACAATTTCATACAGTGTATGTTGATCATGGCCTCTCTCATCCCCTTCACCCCCCAAACTTCATGTTTACATCTCTTGCCTTTCTTTCTCTTTTTCTGTTTTTCTCTGCCTTTCTCCCTGCCCCTCTTTCTTCTCTCTCTGTCTCCAAGTCTTTGTCTCTCTCCCTTGCTCTCTGCCTTTCTCTCCTCTCTTTCTTTTTGAGTCTTTTTCTCTCTTAGTCTTTCTGCCTCTCCCTATCTCTATGCTCTTTCCTCTCTATGAGTCTTTCTCTCTCTGAATTTCTCTTTCTACCTCTCTCTCCTCTCTGTCTCCCCATCTCTTCTCTCTTTCATCTCTCTCTGAGCCTTTCTCTCTCTCTGAGTCTCTCTCTCTCTGAGCCTTTCTTTCTCTCTGAGCCTCTCTCTCTGAGTCTCTTTCATTTTCTCTCCTGTCTCTCTCTTCTCTGTCTCCCCTCTTTCTTTCTTTCTCTCTCTCTCTTTCTTTCTTTCTCTCTGTCTCTCTCTCTCTCTCTTTCTTTCTTTCTTTCTTTCTTTCTTTTTCTCTCTTTCTTTCTCTGAGACTTTCTATTTCTCTGAGTCTCTCTCTCTCTCTCTCTCTCTCAGTAGCCCTCTGATTCCCATTATTGCTGCTATCATGTTCATGTATGTATTGGGGGGCATGCACTGGAATGTGGACAACCTAGCAGCGGCTACACCCCAGAAGAAAAGTGACTGTCCTTTTTCAAGGAGTCCTCAGCTGCTGGGGGCCAGGAGTGAGGGTGGGGCCTGGCAACCGCCGCTCTAGGATGGTCGCTAGCTGAATCTTGTGCAGGTTACTGTAGCTGTGGCCACATCATGTGCTTCCTGGCTCCTCTCTCTGTTTTCTGACTTTTTTTTTCCACCCTTCCTTTCACGACTTGAACTTGTTTTTATCACTCGGAGCTAGATTTTGAGTAGATGCTGAGCTTGGAGAAGTTCTCATAGCACAATGCAGGAAGTCGAGTAGCAGGAGTGTAAACCTGGATAAACATTTTGGAAGACAAGCAAGTGGGAGTATAAGAAAGCACTTGGCACAATGTAAAGGGTTTGTGTGTGTGTGTGTGTATGTGTGTATGTGTGTATCAGAGGGTACTATGTGTGCCTGTGGATAGTCAAGAGTGACTTCAGGAACCATCCTGGATTCTTCTACCTCATTTTTGCTCTGCTCCGGGGTTTCCCAGGTTCTGCCTTCCAGGGCTGGACGTGCAAGCTACCTCCATTGCCATTCAACATTTTCCCTGAGGTCTGGGGTCCAAATTCAGGTATTTCTGCTTGCAAAGCAGAGGCTTAACCCCTGAACTGTCTCTCCAGCCCATGACCAGCCTTATTAAGACCATTGTGAAGCTTTCAAGATTATAATAGATTGACTTACAAACAGTGTGAGAGGAGCCCAAAGCAAGTGAATGCCCAGCCTGGTCTGTTGGGGCGGCTTAGGCTTTGAAATGAGGCCTGAGATTGAATCCCAGAGATGGACAGGTGTTAACTGGAGGTGGGATATAAGCGGCTTAGCAGCATATTAGGAAAAAGAACCTATGGGAGCATCCGAAGAAGGAGATGGCTGGACACATGACCAGACAACAGATGGAAGGTCTTGTGGGCTAATGGGTTCTTAGAGTAGTGGGAATGTTAATGTACAGCATTGAAGGAAACATGCATGGACGATTGGATGGCGCAGATCAGAAAAGGTGCTGGCAATGCGCTCTTCAACTTCATTCTTTTCCTTATATAATTGTGTTTGCTCCATGTTGATGGGTATCAGCAGAAGAGCGCTGTATTTCTCATTTTGTCCAAAGTACAGTGACTGCCTGCCTGATTTATTTAGTTCATTGTTGAGACAGGGTTTCTGTTATCCCAGGCTGACTTCAAGCACATGATATGGCCAAGGGTGACCCTGAGCTTCTGACTCTCCTGTCACTGCTCAGTTATTTCACTTAATTCTTCTGCCGCAGTGATAAAACATTCTGACCAGAGGAACTGAGAGAGAGAGAGAGAGAGAGAGAGAAAGAGAGAGAGAGAGAGAGAGAGAGAGAGAGAGAGAGAAAGTTAATTTCGGCTTATGAGGCTAGCTTACATTATGTTATCACTCAGAATGAGAGAACAGGAAGTGAGACCAGGTTATCAAATCTCAAGCCCCACCCACCTCAGTGACATACTTCCTCCAGCCAGGTGCTACTTTCTCTAACAGCATCAGTAGCTGGCAACTAGGTGTTCAACTGTGCAAACCTGTACGAGAGGTTTCATATTCAAAGCACACAGCCAATACTAGGATGACAGCTATGAGCCGACATTTCCAATTTTGTACCAGGAATTGAATACAGGGCTTTGAACATGCTGGAAAGAATCCTGCTAACTAAGCTATACCTCCCCCCCACCTATAAACTTACTTTAATATCGAATTGATTATAATTGGCTGTCTCCTATAGGAGACTAGCCTTGTCTCCTGGGATTTGTACCTTAGTGAGACCCATTCATGATCCTAGATGTTCAGATGATTGTCCGTATCCCCAAACATTTATTAAAGAGACAGTCTTAACCTCCATCCCACAACACCACAGAATCAAAATGTGCATTTTTAGTGCAGCCTGCATCTATGAACACCACAGAATCAGAATGTGCATTTTAGCGCAGCCCGCATCTATGAACACCACAGAATCAAAATGTGCATTTTAGCGCAGCCCACATCTATGAAACACAGGCCCTCTCCTGCTGGTCTTTGGCATGGTGGAAAAATCAATTCACTTTAGAAGCATTGTGGAGACTATGACTCTCAAGTCAGATATATTAAATTTAATGACTCAGTCCCTGGAAATGCGCCTCATTATTCTCCTCCGTGTCAGTGTGGATCGTGTTTACATTGGGGCTGAACAGGGAGGGTTGTAAGCTAGTGTCCTGGCAGGCATACCATACCCATGCTTTGGTAACTGTGCTATACTTCTCTTTCTTGTGGCTTGCTTTCTCCTACTCTCCCTCCTTTCTTACTGTCATCCCTTCTTCTCACTCCCCAACTCAAGTCATTGCCCATTAAATAGTATCTGAGTCATCTCCAGCATCCCCAAGGGCTCTTTTACATGAGAAGATTGTTCATGTGTTAGAGTTCTGTAAGATGAGCAAGATAAAGTAATCAAAGACTTCGGGAGACTGTCAACTGGAGGTTCAGTTCTTTCTACTTGTGTTGCATGCTTGAAAAACACCGAATGGCTTTGATCTTGTAAGAAATACGCAGAGCACCTCAGGATCTCTTATTAGCGCCACACGGGACATGAATTTTGCATCCATTCATACTCATGTGAAAACCATGTAAAAACCACCCACCTCCACCTGGCTGCTCAAATGAAGTGAATGCTCCCTCAAAATGAACCAGCCAGCCCCTGGGGTGCATTAGGGGCTGGTTGTTGGGATGGGGCCTTCCTGTAGTTGGAGTTCTTCAGTGCTTCATCTTGTTGCTGCTGCTGTGGAGGAAGAGAACATAAGCACCAAACATAAGAGCCACCCCTCCCCCAACGTCGAGTTGCGCTCTTTCAGATCAACACAGCGTGTTTCTTTGAGTTAACCAAAGCAGCTTTTCTATCATTTTTTTTTTTCAAATCGTGTATGTGTGTGTGTATGTGTGTGTGTGTGTGTGTGTGTGTGTGTGTGTGTGTGTATCAGAGGGCACTCTGTGTCCCTGTGGAGAACCAAGGGTGACTTTGGAATCATCCTGGATTGTTTCTACCTCCTTCTTGGTTCTCTCTGGGATTTTCCAAGCTCCACACATCAGGGATGGAAGTATATAGGCCATTGCCATTTTTTTCCTTGTATTTTTACTTGGTGACCTGTGATCCAACTTAGGATCTTCTGCTTGTGGAGCAGAGTCTTAACCTCTGAGCCTTCTCTCCAGCTCCTTCTATCATTTTTAAAAAGATTTACTCCTTCCTTTTTTCCCATTCTTCCTTTCCTGCCTTCCCTATCTCCTTCTTTTTCCTCCTTTTCCTCTTTCTCCTTTCTTTTCCTTCTTCCCTTCTTCTTTCTCTTTCTTTGTCTTCTCTTCCTTCTCTCCCTCACCTTCTTCCCCTTCTCTCTCATCTTTCTCTTCCCTCTGTCTCTTTCTGTTTAGGAAAATGTCCTAACCTTGAACTTGCTGTGGAATCAAGGCTGGTCTTGAACTTGAGCAGATTGTGCTCAATTCCAGGTTCTTATTTCTAGCATTACTCGTGCTGCATCATTCTTTGTTATTTATTACTGCACCCCCAATACCTGCTTCTGCTACATGAATTGATTGGAAACCCATGGTGTGTTTCAAAGGATCAAACTCTGTACATGTGTAAGCAGCCCAGGATCATGCAATCAAATCTCTGAGGTGTGGTTGAAGGAGATA
The DNA here is from genome assembly GCA_023101885.1 of Typhlomys cinereus. NCBI lineage: Eukaryota > Metazoa > Chordata > Mammalia > Rodentia > Platacanthomyidae > Typhlomys > Typhlomys cinereus. Next base: position 3,161,322 of record JALPQD010000200.1, on the reverse strand, counting down.
ATTTATAATCAGCTCAAACCCACAAATTCAGTCAAGGCCCTACTTTCCTGTATTACTTTTGGAATGACATGTACACTTGTCTTTAGAATCTGTTCTGTCCCTGAGGATATTCGGTTCTATGATCACACTAGACAAGCTCTTGGTACTCCTGATCATGAAACAGTGTATAAGAATACGGGTGTGAAAATTCCCCAACTCCCTCATTCTGATGGACTCTGGGGATGGGTAATAGTCATGGGTGCACTGCAGACAGCTGACAGTGGCTTTAGCTCTTTTCTTTTCTACATTTCCCTTCTTACAAATGAAAAGCACCTGGCAAATTGATTCTAGAAAGTTCTTTTTGTGACAGTTCTTGGATGTGACTCAGAATTTTGGTGTGTGTGTGTGTGTGTGTGTGTGTGTGTGTGTGTGTGTACATGTGCGTGCATGTGCACATATGTGTGCATGTGTGCTGAGGCCAGAGCACAACCTTAGAGTTGTGTTCCTTAGGCTCCATCCACTTTGGTGTGTTTCAAAACTAGGCTTGTCACTGACATGGTAGTGGCCAAGTGGGCTCATCAAGCTGGCCAGCGAACACCAGGCAAGTTTTTGTCACTACCTTCACAGTGCCAGTATCACAAGTTTATACCATCCCGCCTGGCTTTTATTCTCTGGGTTGTTGGGATCGTTTTAGCAGCCACGCTGAAACCTGCCTGCAGGTTTATCACCCAGGCCCGTGGTTCAACTTGTAACAGACGACGCGGTCACACTGCCGCACAGCTGGCGGAGAGTCGTCATGTGGTCTCACCTTTCCCCTGGTCTCTCCCCCACAGGATGATGAGGTGGTCCTGCAGTGCACCACAACCATCCAAAAGGAACAGCAGAAGCTCTGCCTGGCAGCAGAAGGATTCGGCAACAGACTGTGTTTCTTGGAGTCGACTTCCAATTCTAAGGTGGGGTGATTCCGTTCATTCAGACAGTCCAATCTCCCTTCGAGTGTCGGCATTATTGATGAGCATTCTGATGTTTTCTGCAGTCCCATACATCATGGGGAAACTAAAAGTACACCATGCTGTCACTCTTTAGTGTAGAAACCTTGAAAATTCTGTTGTTTGCGGAAAACAGGATTCTGTCATTCACAAGTGCAGACAAAGCACTTGACCTAGGACAGTTCTGGTCTAGTGGAGAAATAAATGCGTGAACAAGAATCTCCATTTCAAAATGGACATAGGTCGGTAAGGAAGATGGAGGAATACAAAGCAGAGAAGAGGAGAGGCGTACCACGTTCAAGGTATTTAGGAAGCCTTTGAGAGGTAGTAGCTCGGAGCAGCCAGAATCAAATGAGAGACTGGGCAGTGCTAACTCTCTGAAACTTCCCCAGAGAAGAACCAGATCATACATGCACCCCACGTGTGAATGCACATGCAGGGTGTTCAAGCCTTGCTGTAATGTGACAATTTGTGGAAGACAAAGTCTCCAAGGAGCAGAGCATGGTTGGCTTTCTAGTCCATTGTTGCAGTTTGCTTGTGTGTTACTGACAGATTTTCAACTGAAAACCTTAGGGGGACAAGGGGGTTATATCGTTGCTTATGACTCTTGATTATAGTTCACAGTCCAACTCAACAGGAGGTTTCATACCAACACTTGGTAGCCAAAGAAATGGGCCATACCGTATCCACAGGAATTGCTGAAATAGGGGCAAACCTCCTCATTTGTCAGACTACAAGTCTGTCAAAGTGTCCAAAGGGCTGGAACCAATCACCTCCTTCTCATCCACTGGCCCAAGGAATGGTTCCACCCACTGTGGGCTGGGTCTGCCTGTCATTAGACAATTTCCTGCAAACTTGGCCTGGTTCTTCCAGATGTTCCCATAGCTTAGTCCCGTTGTCAAGTTTTCACTGGTATCTAACTGACCGAGTCCTGGTTGGAACTCAAGGTTTCTTTACCATGTGACATGGGACCATGGGAGAGAGTCATGGGAGTGAGTCACTTCCATTTGCTGAGGAGGTGGTTGTATTTGGACTTCACTTCAAGAGCATTCTGGATGGGCTGATGGATAAGATTGTGTAGAATGTGGGCAAGAGGAAAAACATGGTGTCTGGGGTGGGAAATCAACATGCAAGCCACGTTCAGCAGATCTCAGGCAGTACGTCTTGGTTTGCAGAGTTCCTGGCATGCATGGTCTTGTTTAAGTGTCATGATAAGAAAATGAGTGGTTATTGTTGTCCTGCTTGCTGCGGAGATGAAACACCACTCAGTTGATGGAGGATGTAAATCGTGCTCCTGAAATGTTCAACACGACTTCAAGTCACAGCATTGGCAATAGCTTTGCACACTGAGACTAGGTCTTGTGACTTCAAATGCTTGATTCCTTCTTTGTGCCATAGAAACTCTGATTATTCTATAAAATGATAGTATGTTGCTTGTATATGTAACACACACACACACACACACACACACACACACACACACGACTGTTACACTGTTCATGCCAAGTACCATGATGTTTTCCACAAAATGTTAATTATAATGTATCCTTCAAAAGATAAATGTATTTATTGTAGCTGAGGATGGCTCTGAATGTCTGATGCTCCTGTTTCCAACTCTCAAGTGCTGAGTGTACCACCACACCCACTTTATGCCATTTTGGGGATCAATCCAGGGTTCATGCATGCTAGAAAGTACCCTATCACCTGAGGTACATCCCAGACCCTCCTTAGATTTGTTTGAATTCAACCAATTTTTATTGGCCATTCTCTTTGCATAGCTTGACTATGATAGAGTTAATTGTGAAAAATATTCTTTAGAATACTTTGGTATCTTAATGGTATCCCCCCCCCCATTTTCTCACATTTTGCGCAGTGGTTACATCCAGACTGGGCTGCTTTGACTATCTGGATGGTATCAAACATTGTACTAACTGTCTGTTTTGTTTTCTTGCTGAAAGATTGGTTTCTAATTTTAAAAATTATCCCATGATGGGGGCTGCCTCAGTCAAGCACTTGCCTTGCAAGAAAAGACTTGAGTGCCATCCTGGACTGAGAGCAAAGCCGGCTGTGATGGTGAACGCTCTGAATCTCCACAGTGGGCTGGGACAGGCAGGTGGATTCCTGGGGCTCGCTGGCCAGTAAGCCAGGCCTATATCTGGCAAGCTCCAAGCTAGTAAGAAGCTCTTGTCTAAAGGGAAATGAAATGCAGAGGCAGCTGAGGAACATAACTGAGATTGTCCTTTGTCCATATGCACATCCACGCCCATGTGTATGCTCACAACATGCACAACCACATACATATACATGCAAACACACCTTCATGCACATTCACACACATGCACGTGCTCACAGTACACATAGCCACACACATATACATGCTTACACACATGCAAACACATGCACATGCTCACACAGATGCACATACATGTGCATGCTACACACATGCCTACACAGTGCCCTGCTCACAACATGCATGCCCACATACATATACACGCTCACACAGATATACACACATATGCATGCTCACACATATGTATACATTTCTGCACGCTCACATGCATGCACACACTTGTGCTCATGCACATGTGCGTGCCTACACACTTAGACAAAAGCCCTCACACACATACTCACACATATGTGCATTCTCACACATGCATGCTCACACATGCATATACTCACATGCATGCACACATGGGCACACTCACACACATACATACGATCACATGCATGCATATGCTGACACACGTGAACACACATGCACATGCTCAAACACATGCATACACACATGCACATATATACACATGTGCACACTCTCACACATATATACTCATACACACCCCGACTCCTGCTCAACAGTGGACAACAATTAAGCATTAGCATAGGACAAGTCACTCCTCGAGCTGTTGGATCCAAGCAGGGACCTTTGATTCTACTTGCTCTGGTGGCTGAACGAACAGAATAGGTTAACCCATTTTATTTCTGCAGTGTCTCACATTTTTTTGACTTCTATGAAAATTTGCCTCATGTCACTCATAAAGTACAAAATGAAAGATAAAGCTAATATTTGGATAAATAGTCTCTTGCAGTGGAAGTCCTCCCCTCCTCCTGCCCCTGTGACATCTGCTGACCTCTCTGTGTCCCTGCCTCCCAGCTTCTTGGCTTTATGCCTCTTTGACCGCATGTCCTTCCAACGGTGGTCTCGGAATGCCTTTATGACATAGACTTGGGAAGTTGGGGCTGGTTTTTGGGACCTAGCAGGTCTGAGGCCATGGCCCACAGTCATCAGGAGTAATTTGGCTCCATCACTAGTTGCTGGACCCTGGAGGACCAGACCTACCTCATTCATTTTCTTATCTTTTAATGCCAAGCACAATGCCTTGAACTAGGGAAACAACAGATTAATTCTGCCTGGACACAGATAGTAATAGGCTGATGATATATTTTCTATGCTAGATTTTGGACTCTGCAAGCACAAAGAGACAGAACTCTGGGTCTCCGCCATGTGTCTAACATGTGAATATAGTTATAGATATGTTTCACATTGATGTATCTGGGTTTGATTTTCACTGGTAGAAAATGGAATGCAGCTCTCCTTCCAACGCTGGTGTCTCTTACGTTCATCATGGAAGCAAGAAGCACAAAGGATTGCGGGCAGTAACTAGACAGACTCTGTAAATTATGTATGTCCTCCTGGAAGCAGTCCCAGAAATATTTTATGCCGCAGAATTTTTTCATCAAAGGCAGAAATGACTTCTTAAGAAGACTAGGTATTATGTTCTAGGATATATGTTAAGGCCAGTCTTGGTCTGTGAGTTCATAATTTCAGTACAGATCTCCCTGTAGATAATATAGATATTAAAATGTAATGACCTATTTAGGTAAGTTATTCCTATTTCGTCATGATAGATATTCAGGATGCCCTGACTTCTGAACTTTGTTTCCTTAGAATGGGGAGTTTGGGCTGTTGTTTTTCAAAAGTAGCAATTTGGATGCAGAAGTTCATTACTGCTAAAATTTTAAGGTGATGAGCTGGGGAATTTGGTGATGAATTTGCCTCCCAGGAGTGGGAACCTGGGCTTGATTCCCCAGAGCCCACGTGAAGAAGACAAGAGTGAGGTGTAGGGCACCTAATTGCCATCCCAGGCCTGAGGATGTGGAGAAGCCCGGTTTTCAGGGGTGATTCCCAGAAGAAAGTGGGAGATCGTGACTGAGAAACCCCAGTGATGCCACCTGGTAAGCAATGTGCAAGGCCGATCTTTAGCTTTTTCATGCATGCATACATGTGGACCTACATGCACCTGAGCAAGTAGGTATGCCCCTCCACCCCCAGTGAACGTTAGGGGAGTTATATGAAGCTATTTGGGAGGCATAGTTTGGCATTGTCTGTATTCCTTCAATGAAAACCCCAACCCTACAGCCCACATGGCCAGTTCTTACGCAGTTTACAGTTAGAGGACAGGAGGCACCGAAGGGAGGATGCTGTGATTTCTGTTGCTTCTCCCTAATCAGTATCAGGTACTGTGTGAAAGCATGGTGGGTCAACATGGAAGCAGCAGGCATGTCTGGGAGGAAACAAGGAGCCTGGGATGGTCGGATGTTTCTGGAACAGACTGAATGCTTCAAACTGTCACACAATTCCACTGGAATTCACATCCCAAACCAAATAGTATCTAATGACAGGCCTGCTGGGGTGGGGTGGAGGAGGTAAAGGGAACATTGTAGAGAAAGCTCATAAAATAAGAGCCCATGTTTCCAGCCTGAGGAGAAACTGCCGAACAAGGAGTTCCCAGGCCATGTAGCTGTGCTGTTTGGGTTGTGGGGCAGACAGGTAAGTGTCGTTACTGAACATGGCCTGTGCTGGCCTGTGCTGCAGCCTCTTCACTGTAACAGAAAACACTCTGCTCCAGCATCCCATAGTCACAGTCACGCACCGCCCTTCCTCACTCCTTTTCAGTTATCATACTTTATGATGACTAAACTAGTTTGACTATTTCCGGTCAGTTTAATGTTTTTTTTTTAAAAAGATTGTATTTATTTTATGTATGTATGTGTGTATCAGAGAGCACTGTATGTCCCTTGGAGGTCCAGGGTGACTTCAGGAATTGTCCTAGATTGCTTCTACCTCCTTCTTGATTCTTTCTGGGATTTCCCAGGCTCTGTCCACCAGGGCCAGAAGTATAGACCCCTACCATTTCCACATGGCACTTTTATGTGAGACCTGGGATCTGAGCACAGCACCTTCTGTTTTTCGAGACAGAGTCTTAAGACCTGAGCCATCTCTCCAGCCCAAGCCAGCCTAATTTTAGCAGTATTAACCTTATTCTTCCACGTTAGCTTGAATCATATTGAAACGTTCTTGATGTTTACATTTAACATTTGAGAAAGTTTGAAATACATGTTGTGATAGTTAATTCTGGATGCCAGTTTAACCATACCTGGCATTAATTAAGATCAGCTGTCAGATTACCTAAAGAGATGATTCAGGTAAATACATTTACAATACAAAGACCAGCCTTAGATCCTATTGGAACCTCCCAGTAATAGACCAGATCAAAGGAACCATAGAACTGGAGACTAGGAAGATGAGAGACTCTCCGGGAATCCTCCAGCCCTCAATAGTCATCCACTAGCACACTGGATGTTCCCAGTGGCTTAGTCAGCCTCCAGCTTCAGCCACTAGCCATCTTGCCCCCACCATGAAAGACTGTTTCTCCCCTCTGGAACCATAAGCTGAATAAATCTCCCTTTCTCCTTTAAGTTGTTTGACTTTGGATGTTCTTTCATGGCAACTGTTAAAGAGTAATCGTTATACCTGTTCTGTGTTTTTTCCCCCACAAGTAAAGAATATAACATTAACCAATTCAAATGGTTGAGCTAGTTTGAGCTCTTTTTTTTTTATTATTATTTTTTATTCAACTGTGCGCATGTGTGTGTGTATGTGTGTGTGTGTGTGTGTCTGTGTGTGTGTGTATATGTAGAACCACGGACGAATTCGCGAACCACCATGGACGCCTCCACCTCCTTCTGCCCCGGGATTCACAGGCTCCGCCCTACCAGGACCAGAAGCGCAGGCCGCCCCCGCTTCCGCCTGGCGTCTATACGTGGGATCTGGGATCCGAACTCGGGACCTTCCGCCTGCAAGGCGGAGGCTTAACCCCTGAGCCACCTCTCCAGCCCTTTTTTTTTTTTTTTTTTTAAAGAAATAGCTATGTTTAAACAAGCACCAAGAGAATTGCCTAAATATAACTCCTGTTTAGTTTTATGGGTGATTTTCTTTTTTGAATTAAAAAATAATGTGTGCGTTTGTATATATTTTAAATATAGCACCATTTGGAGCTGGAGAGATGGCTCAGGGGTTAAGACTCTACCTCACAAGCAGGAGATCCCAAGTTTGGATCCCAGGTCCCACGTTAAAACACCAGCCCTGCACTTCTGGCCCTGGTGGGCAGAGCCTGGGAAAAGCCAGCGTGAAGTAAGAAGGAGGTAGAAGCAATCCAGGATGATTCCCGAAGTCATCCTTGATCCTCCACAAAGATATAGAATGCCCTCTGATACACATACTCTCTCCCCCACCACACACACATACACACAGGTACATGTGCAAAATAAAGTATTTAAAAAAAAATAGCATCATTCTTGTTTAAAGATCTTACTTTAAGAGGATGACTGCCTGATGCCTATCTTTGTGGTCAGATGCAGGATAGAGGGGTTTCAGTTTAAGGCTTTCTGATCCTATGTACATGTGGAGGTCAAAGGACACCTTGGATATCATTCCACAGCTTGCCATCCACCATTTCTTTTTGAGACAATGTCTCTCCCTGGGTCAGGGTCTCACCAAGCAGGCCAGGCAGACTTGCCCCCAAACTCCAGGGGTCTGCTGGTCTCCGACTTTCCATTGCTGATTGCACATCACTCTGTCTGACTTTTTTAAAAACCTGATCTTTGTGTGTATGTAGATATGTGTGTACATGTGTGGCAGGGGTAAGGACAAGCATGTGCTGTGGCATGCCTGTAAAGGTCAGAGGACATCCTAGGGTGATGTCAAGGCAGGGTCTCTTGGTGTTCTCCGTTGTGTATGCCTGAGGAGCTGACCTGTAGGCTCCTGCGAATTCTCCTGCCCCGTCTCCCCGCTCTCTTCTAGCTGGCATTGGGCATTCCTGGTCTGGTTTTCATTTTTACATCAAGGCCAGCTTTTTACCCAGCCATTTTCCTAGCCCTCCTGGCTTTATTTTTCACGTGGTGCAGGAGAGAAAATTCTGGTCTTTACGTTTGTCTGGCAAGATTTTACTGACATACCCTCTCCCCTACCCCTCAGGAATGATTTCTGTAGTACGCTGTTGGATAGATTCCCTGGGGACTAATTTGTCTGGCTTTAAAGCTCACGACAGAGTGCAGTTTATCATCAGAAGAAATTTCGATACTGATCCTCTCAAGGTGCCAAGCAATGCCGCCTTGTGGCATTCACACAGAGATCCTTGATGCGTGGCAACATGCGGTTGAAAACAGTGAAACTTCTCATTTTCTAGTGAAGTCAGTCCAAGTTCTAGAGCATTAAACAATGATGGTTTCTAAGTACCTGAGTATGATTGTTTCAGAAACTTGATAGTGGGGAGATATTGGACTGGGAAGTAGCTTAAAGTCAGACAAAGTGTCACATCCCTTGGAGCTGCAGCTTCATTGTAGCACGGCGTGGGAAACTTGTTTTCATATGTTGTGACCATTCAGTCCATAGTCAATGCAACAATCCCGAAAGAAAAAATTCACTTTTCAAAATAGCAACATTCTTATTTAAAGCTTTTGTTTTAAAAAGAATTGCTACCTGGTGCTGCAGGATAGATGTCTTTTAAATTGACTTCAGCTAGTTGACCAAACAATCTCAAAATTCATATGGAGGCACAAAAGACCCAGGATAGCAAAGACAATCCTGAGTAACAAAAACACGGCTGGAGGTATCACCATACCGAACCTTAGTCTATATTACAAATCCAGTTATAAAAACAGCCTGGTACTGGCTCCAAAATAGACACACAGATCAATGGATAAGAGTTGAAGACCCAGATATAAGCCCACAAAATTACAGTCATTTGGTCTTTGACAACGGGGCCCAAAAAATCTAATGGAAAAAGAACAGTATCTCCAACAAATGGTGCTGGCAAAACTGGATCTCCACATCCAGAAGATTAAAACTGGACCGTACTTGTCACCATGTACAAGACTTAATTCCAAATGGATCAAGGACCTTGATATAAGGCCAGAGACTATAAAAACCATAGTTGAAAGGATAGGGAACTCCCTCGAGCTGATTGGGCTAGGCCAACAGTTCCTAAACAGACATCCAATGGCACAGTCATTGCTACCAACTCTCAACAGTTGGGATCTGGTGAAATTAAAGAGCTTCTGTTCAGATAAAGAGATTGTAACACGAGCTCAAAGGCAACCCACAGAATGGGAGAAAATCTTCACTAACCACATATCTGACAGAGCTCTACTGTCCAGAGTGCACAAAGAACTTAGAAAACTAAACACCAAGGAAACCAATGGCCCAATTAAAAAATGGGCCCTGGAACTTAAAAGAAACTTTACCAGGGATGAAATTAAAATGTCTAACAAATATCTTAAAAAATGTTCCACATCCTTAGCTATCAGGGAAATGCAAATCAAAACTTCCTGAGATATCATCTCACCCCTGTCAGGATGGCAAAAATTCACAATACAAACAACAACAAATGCTGGAGAGGATGTGGAGAGAGGGGAACTCTTCTACATTGCTGGTGGGAATGCAGGCTCATAAGCCACTCTGGCGAGCCGTCTGGAGATTCTTAAAGAAATTAAAGATTGAAATGCCTTATGACCCTGTGATTCCACTTTTGGGAATAACCCCCCATACAGTAAAAATTCACCTCGATAGCACAAGCACAACCATGTTCATAGCAGCACTGTTTACAATAGCAAAGTCATGGAATCAACCCAAATGTCCAACAGTTGATGAGTGGATAAGGAAACTGTGGTACATCTATACAGTGGAGTACTACTCAGCCATCAAAAATGATGAATTAATGGAATTTGCTGGGAAGTGGGTGAAATTAGAAACAATTATACTGAGTGAAGTCTCCCAGACACAGAAAATTAAGCACCGTATGTACTCCCTAATAGGTGGCTCCTAGTACCAAACCCACTTAAAGACACTCAAAGATAAATCTCTGTAATACCTACAGTAATTGCAAAGATTATGAACAGGAGAGATGGGGAAGGAGGGACACACCAGTAACAAGGAGAGAGGGGACTATGTTACAACAGAGCAAATAGGCCACCATCAAGGACTGCAAGTAAGTAATGAGACATCTGGTTAAGTTCACAGACTTTCTTTCCTGATCATTTACAATGGATGGAGTATGATCTTACCAGAAGGGGAGGGCATATAGTCTGGCAGATAGAAAGTAACCATTTCGCAAATGGGCGATTGACCCCTCTCTCACCGTGGTTTCCTACTTTTATTACATCTACCTTTGAATATACTCTTATAACAAGACTCTAATTTAACAGGTTTTTATCTCTAGCCAGGGGGCGATATCCAATACTCATCAGGATGGAGTGAAGGGCATTGCAGGAGCATCAAAACTGAAAAAAAAAATCAACAAACCATAATTCAGAACATCAGACACTCTATATCAACCACCTGGAACCAGCCTAATCTGTCCCCATCCTGAAGCTCAGGGAAATTTGCGGAAGAGGGGGCAGTAAGATTGTAAGAGCACAAGGATGGGAGGAGCAATGATATGCAAGATACTCCACACAAGTTAGGGCTGAAGCAATCATATTTGGACTTTGCATGCCCTGCGCAATGTCCAACACAGTATTGACCCCACAAAGTCTAGCGTTTGCTAAAGGCACTAGGATCTTGGAAGCTAGGGACTGACAGCCACAGTAGTGTTCCTATGCTTAAGGGGAACACAGGAAACGGTTCTGGGAAATGCCACTGGGTCCTTGTACGTCATCGGAGAGGAGGGCCCAGAGGAGAGTCAGGGCATGCACAAGAAAGGACTCTCTGGGAATTGGGGCGGGAGGCACTGGGGGATGGGGAGGGAGGGGTGAGGAGAGGGGGAGCAAGGGGTTTGGGGGGGGAGGAGGGAGGGAGGGAACTGGTGTACCTAAATTGACTTCAGCTTAAAACTTCATGATGTTGTATTTCTGAGACTGGATCATAGCCACAGTGTGTAAAAGCATATTTTTCTATTTCCCCCATTTTCGTGTGTGTTTGTTTGTATATGTGTGTGTGCGTGCATGTGTGTGTGTGTGTGTGTGTGTGCAGCCTGGCATTAGTATCTGGAATCAACCTTGATCTGTCTTCCACCTTGTTCAGCTTACTCTGGGGATTCCTGGTCTTTACCTTCTGCGGCTGCAATTACAGGCAGGTTGCTACACCTCCTCAACATTGTGCATGGGATCTGGGGATCCGAACTCTCGTCCTTCTCCTTGCTTGGCAAGTACTTTAACAACTGAGCCATCTCCCCAGGACCAAGCAGCATATTTTTTTTTTAATCATACTTTCAGTAGTAAGTACCACAGATATAGCAGCATCAGGAATTCTTTCCATTTCTTCCAGTGTTGGTGCCGTCACTTTAATTAAAAGTGCTTCTCCTTGTAATGTGACACTGAGGAGCTGTATTTTATCTCCAGCGGCTTCTCATTTTGGTGGATTATTCACCACCATAAATAATGCATCCGGGTATTAATGATGCATAATCGTTGTGCTGTTCTGAACAAACGGCTCTTCTTATTCGAGTGAGGGATTTTGAGTAATAAAACTGTCTGTGTAAGATAAATGCTAGATGATGTAAGAAACATCAGATATGTATGTTGGTCAGTATGGGTCCTGTAACCTTCAGCTGAAGTGGAAAAACATTGTGTTTTGTATTTGCTTTAGTTTCCATAGACTTTTGTTTGTATGGAAGACGGCATGAAAGAAAGACCACTTTGTGTGGCAGAAGAAGGCACATTTTCAAAGGCTATTTTTGTTGATCAGGATTCTTGTGATTTAGTTGTTTAACTTATTCTGGATTTGCCAGTATGCTCAGAGGAACATGAAGTTGGCCGTCTGGGAATATTTCAGTGCTATGTGAATATTTATCTGTTTACAGTAAGCAGTTTTATACTCATACAACATTCTGATGTTATTAAGTTCCAGCATAGTATCTGACTTTTTTGGGCAAATTATTGCCTTGGGTGAGAATGAAGTGGTATGTTGTTAAAACACACAAGTTGTATGGGTGTAACTCTTAGTTGAATCTTTTTTTTTAAATTTTTTTATTATTTTTTATTCAATTGTGTGTGTGTGTGTGTGTGTGTGTGTGTATGTATGTGTGTGTGTATAGAACCAGGGGCGAATTCGGGAACCACCATAGACCGCTTCCACCTCCTTCTTGTTTACTCTGCCCCGGGATTCACAGGCTCCGCCCTACCAGGACCAGAAATGCAGGCCGCCCCCGCTTCCACCCGGCATCTATACGTGAGGTCTAGGATCCGAACTCAGGACCTTCCACCTGCAAGGCAGAGGCTTAACCCCTGAGCCACCTCTCCAGCCCCGACTCTTGGTTGAATCTTAACCAACCAGTGAAGCTGCTACTTCCTGAGGGGTGAGCAGTTATGTGATGATAATGATGACATCACTGAAATTCTTAAATCATAAGCTTTTTTTTTAAAGGAATACTGAAATAACATGTCATCAGTATATAGCTTCGCATGCTAAAGATTCACCCTAAAGGTGTTTCAGAGATTCTAAATGGACCTTGTTGTAGTTAAACAAACAGGCAAACAAACAAGCAAAATAGAGTTCTGATTTCTTGGTATGTTTCTTCTAAGATGTGAGAACATGAAATACAATGAAAATTTCAAAATGCCTTGAAGTCTAAGGCTGAGAAACAATTTAGACGTGGGAGGAGGGATCTCTCCTCAGCAGGAAGCAGATGGAGTGAGTGTTGAAATCCTCCCTGGGGCTCTAGGTCTCTGGCTCCCCTGAGTCCCTTGCAGACCTGGGACGGGATTGGCAGATGCTTCCATCCTCCAGCCTGCTGGTGCCAGCTCACCTGAGGGCTTGTGTTCCTGCTACTCTGCTGACATTGGTGGGCAGGAGGCCGACAATGGCCCACTCATGGTGTAGGGAAACTTTGTGTCTCACTAGTGAGGCGCTGAAGGCTTGTCTTTGTGGGGATGTCTCGGCTACCGTCTCAGGCTGAGCTCTGTGAACTCCATGTGAGTGTGTCTGCTGTAACCATCCAGAGTGACCGTCTGTGAGAATTAGCTAAACCTGTCCAGTTGTCACCTTTGTAAAGAATGAGCAGTTGAGTTAGGTCCTGAACAAGCCTGCAGGGAGGGCGTTGTCTAATTGCTATGTTGAACCCACCCAGGGGCAGAATTAGTCCTTGGGGAGGTGGGTAAGATGGAGAGAGCTGGTTGAGGAAGTTGTCATTCTTTGATATACTTGGACGGACATGTTGTCTGGCAAGGGAAGTTTGATCCTCTCTCACAGTCCTGTGAATATGATGTGCCTTTGGCCCCTAGTGTTGGTATGAGCTCTCCTGTCAAGTTGGATTAAGAAATGTAAATGGACAGTTGTAAGCCAGAATAAAATCCATTGCTCCCCTAAGATGTTTGGTCATGAGTTCATGGGCAGCAATGTAGGTAAACCATGACGTCATTGGAAGGGAAGGAAATTGGCTACTTTTGATAATCGGTGTAAACAGCCCAAGTCCCGCTAGGGTCCTACACTCCGCTGTCCTTTCTAGATTTGAGAACGACTTTCACAGAGTGAACTTCTTGCAGCCAGGGAAGCTGCTGTGTGGGGGCTTGGTAGCTCTTCTGAGGAAAGCCAGATAGTAAATGTTTTAGTCTCCTCAAGTCATGTTTTCTACTCAACTCTGACATTCAGCTCCAAAACAGCTGCAGAGACAGTATGTGAATAGAGAAGTCTGGCTGTGTTCCTGAAAAGAATTCTGTTGATTGCCACCAAGACTTGAATTTCAGATGATTTTTATGTATCCTGAGATTTTTTCTTTTATTTTTTCAAAAAATTTTTTCAGCCATTGGAAAAATTTATAATGTATTCTTGAATTGTAAATAGTACAAAAAGAAGCAATGGTCTAGTTTGGTGCAGGACTGAGGCATACTGACCTGGTTTAATATTAATACATCAATATTGCTAGTTCTGAATTTTCCAAGGAGAGGAGAGAATGAATGCAATAAGATAGTGTAATGGTTACTCTTAACTATTGCTGTGAGAGAGCACTCAAAGTCAATCAACTTAAGGGAGAAAGGGAGATTTATTCACATTATGGCTCCAGAGGGGAGATACAGTCTTTCATGGTGAAGGTGACATGGCTGGTGGCTGAATCTGGAGGCCGACTAAGTCATTGGGAACATCCAGTATGCTAGTGGGTGACTACTGAAGGCTGGAGGATTCCTGGAAAGTCTCTCATCTTCCAGTCTCCTGTTCTACGGTTCCTTTTATCTACTTTGCTGCTGGGAGGTTCCAATAGGATCTAGGGCTGGTCTTTGTATTGTAAATGTATTGATCCAGATAATCTCTTCAGGTGGTCTCAGCTGATCTTAGTTAATGCCTGGTGTGACAAGTTGACACCCAGGATTAATTATCACAGATAGTACTCAAAGATAGGACAGATGAAAAAAATTTAAATTCTAGTTCAATCCTCCAACTCTATTCTGATACTGACAAATATAGCATTTCTGGCTGGAGATTCATGGTGAGTTGCTGAATTGGGATGTTTCGCAGATCTTGATTAAACAGCATGGTGGATTAGAACACAAGCATAGATAGAGGAAACGTGGAATGAAGGCATTTTGGGGGGGGGGCTGGAAGCTCCCAAGTGTTCATTGGAGGGGTAAGTTGCTTTTCAGACTGCACAACCATGCTTCTATTTGCAAGGCTAGTGTGACTGGAGGAGTCTAGGCTGTGTTTGCTTTTCCTGTGCTAGCTGCTGGACTGCAGGACTGTGTAGACTCTGGGCACTGCATTCTGAACAGCCTCAGCTGTGAGCATACTCCATTCTCCCTCCTTTGGAATCTCATGTGTCCGCTGCCCCCAAAGGAAGCTGGTTTTCTCAGGCAGCTGGGAAACAAGCATTCCATCTGCATCCTCTTTCTCTTGGCGAAGGTCTCTCCCTCCTCCTGCACCTCAGAAATCAGATTTCTGTTGGGTGTTTTTGTGTCCTGGATTCCAAAATTAAAATCGGAACCTGTGGAGAGGTTAAGGCAGGGTTTTTTGAGAATGAACTCTCAGGGCAAGGTGGAAGCCAGAGTTGAGCCTATGGTGGGAGAGCATCATTAGAACAGAGGAGAGCACTTAAGAGCAGAAAGAGCAGAGGGAGCCAGCCGCCTTGAGCAGTGCGTGGTGAGAGGAGTCAGCAGGGGAGAGAGAGGAAGGCGGACACTCTCAGAGGTTTGGTACAAGAGAGGCAAGGAGAAATACCCAGGGGGGCAGGGTCTGGGTGCTGATAGGGCAGGCTTGTAAGGTGGCTTTTCCTATTGGTTAGTTTTAGTGTCTTTAGTTTTGTTGTTGTTGTTATCTTGTTTTTAAAGAATGAGAACTTTTCCCCCCACCATGGTATTGGGAATTGATCCCAGGACCTCATACATGGTACACAAATAACTTACCACTGAGCTATATCTCCAGTCAAAGATTTGGACTTTGGTTTTATTTATTTATTTATTTATTTATTTATTTATTTATTTATTTATTTATTTATTTATTTATTTATTTATTTATTTATCTATCTATCTATCTATCTATCTATCTATCTATCTATTTATTTTGTTTTTTGTTTTTTGAGATCTGGTCTTTTTTTTTTTTTCTCTCTCACATTTTATTTTTTTCCTAATCATACAAGCTCAATAGGTACTTCTGTCCTCTCTCTCCCTCTCCTCTCTCCAGTTGTTCCTCCATTGCACTCTCCCTCCTTCCCCCTTCCTTTCACCCTCTCTCTTTCTCCCCCTCTCCGGTGCCTCCCCCTTCCTCCCTCCCATCTCCCTCCCATCTTTTTGTGTGAAAGCTAAACCTTCCTCTGAGTCCCCCACCCTAGTGAGGGTTCAGGACTCAGTGGCATGGCCAGGAGCCCCTTCTTAAGCTCCCCTTTAGTGTGGGAACTCTACTATGACTATTTAATCCCTCGCATCTAAGGATCCTACTGCCTGCAACCTTTTCCCCTGTGATCCATTCAACCCTAACTTGTGTGGAGTATCTTGCATATCGTTGATCCTCCCCATCTTTAGGCTCTTACAATCTTGCCGCCCCCTCTTCCTCAAGCTTTAGGATGGGGAGAGATTTGTCTAGTCATATATCTGATAGAGCTCTATTATCCAGAGTACACAAAGTTTTAGTGTCTTTAAGTGGGTCTTTTTAGTCCTTTTATGTCTGATTTGTCCGTTTGTGTTATTCACCTCTGATGACTAAACTGTTTTTTTTCTAGAAATGAGGAATTTATCTGCTTAAGAAGAATTTATCTTCTTCTCTTTTTCACTAGCCATAGATGGGGAGATTTGAGTCCATTTGGGAGTTGGGTGGTGGGCATGGTTCCCGCAGGACCTTCCTAGCTACTCTGGGCTGCCTGCAATGGACACTGGTTATTTCCTGTAGCTAGGAATCTTCTCTCGCTGCAGAAGCACCTGTGGCCAGAGACAGCCTGTTGTTCCGAAATAGCTCAGGAAGCAGCATGAGTTCTAAGGAAGCAGATGCTCAGCACGCGGATGTCAGTGTTATAGGTCTTTCCTTCTTCTGATTGGTAAGAACATTGATGTTTACTAGTTCTTCTGGCTTTTAACAGAAACTGCCAGTACTCTCCAGAGAGGACGAAGAGATGGTTTTCCTCCTTATGGAATTAATGTAGTGTCTTTAGAGAGGTTGTAACAGCGCTATCACGTGTTAATGGGTAATGGCAAGGAATTGCATGCTTGTAGCAACATTAATGCACTTGTTTTATTTTTATTTATTTATTTCTTGGTGTGTGTGTGTGTGTGTGTGTGTGTGTGTGTGTGTGTGTGTGTGTATCAGAAGGCACTATGTGTCTCTGTTCAGGACCAAGGGTGACTTCAGGAATCACCCTGGATTGCTTCTACCTCCTTTTAGCTTTACTTTGGAATTCCTAAGTTCCTCCCCCCAGTGCCAGAAGTACAGGCCACTGCCATTTCCATTTGGTTCTTTTTAAACGTGGGACTTGGGATCTGAACTCAGGACCTTCTGTTTTTGAGGCAGTTTTAACCCCTCAGCCATCTTTCCAGCCCAACATTAATACACTTCAACGAAAGGTTCTTGTTAATGTACCGTTGCATGTAAAGCGGTCCTTGGTTGTTATACTCAGGCATAACATCAAGACTTAGAACTTCACAGAGAAACCCCTAGAACAATACTCATTGGCCAAATCAATACAGAATAAAACACTAAGGCTTTTTGTTAGTATAACTTTCTGATGTCATTGCATGATATCATTCAGACTCCATATATATTTATAATATATATAGTTGCAGTTATATATTATGTAATTATAAGATAAATGGAAAAGATTATGGATGCTTGACTTACTAGAAATGATACAGTCATTTTGGAGGATAGTCTAGCAATTCCTTATAAATTTAAACTCATAAAAACATCACTATAATCTACTCTTGGTTTTGTATCCAAAAGTCATTTATCTGTTTCTTCTCAAAGTCTTGAACTTATGCATCTGGAGCATTTGTACTCACAAGCCTCTCAAACTAGAAGTAACTGACATTTCCATCCCACTGTTGAGGAGATATTATAAAGAAGAATGAATTGTGAATCTGTTTGTATGGTTGTTGTTTATTCTCTGGGTGTGGTTGTAGGGATTGAAATCAGGTCCTCAGGCACACTTGGCAGTGAACTGAGTGGCCACACCCCAACCCCAGAACTATTAATCCTCACAACTCAAAAATTATTAAAAGACAGAATCACCATAGGATATGGAAAAGAACAGAGTGCTGGCAGTAAGCAGAGGAGGTGCTGGAGGGATGGGGGAAGTAGGTGGTGTTACTGTTCAGGCACAAAGGTTTTTATTCCATAAAACAGATGAAAATGCTCAACTGGTGACCACAGTGATAGTTAAAGGATGGCAGAAAAGGCCTAAAACTTCTCAAGTTGTGTGCTTACAAATAGTGAACTTTATTGCTCGCGAATTATACTTCAGTAAAGCTGTTTTTTTAAAGCATCATAAGCATGAATGCAAAATGCACTTTTATGTGACATTAAAGCAAATTTTCTAGGCATCAGCGAATGCAGAGAACAGACACGCAAGGAAGATAATCCTCAGCTTGGGGAAGGATGGTTTTAAATTGTGCATCTAAAATGAAGAGATCTTCTTATGCAGACTGTATACAGCTCTCCCAGGAATTCATAGGGAAGATAGCGTAAGTAGAAAATTACTCCAGATAGTTGAAGAATTTCTTAGGAAAGGAACCTCAACTTCCAGGCATTTGGAACGATCCTCATCAGTACTGGTAACAATGGTATGAAAAACTTTCTCATGTTGTTGTGCATGGCAGATGTTTCCCCATGTTGCCGTAGAAAATAGTAACAGAGATGTGGATCAATGGAAATCCTCCTGTGTTTCTGGTATGAGTGTAAATTGGTATCTCTTTAGAAAACAATATGATTTATTAAATATATTTAAGTTGTTCATATGTTAGACTTGAACAATTCTCTCCAGGAGACACACTGTCCTGCACCAACTATTGAGTAGGTGTTCAGGAAAACACACCAAATGTATTTGTGTTGACTTTATTTTTTATAATAGGAAAACAAACAAAGGGCTTGAAGTGTTGCTCAGTATATAAGGTGCCTACTCCGGGTGTATGTGGACATAAGTTTGAATTCCTTGTATCCACGTGGAAGCTGGGCATGAAGGCTCTCACCTGTGATCCCAGAGCTTGGTGGGGGGTACAGGTGGATCCCTGGGATTCCACAGCTCACCAGACTAGCTCAATTAGTGAATCCTAGCTTTGGTGAAAATGGCTGTCTCAAATAGTAAGGTGTTAGGGGAAGATTTCTGATGTTGACCCTTGGCCTCTATACACACATCCATGGGTCAGCATACCACACACATGAACCATGCATCTTCACAGTATGAAACAAAAAGATAGTTACCAGCCTATCAGAAGAACACAGGTCCAGATTATTGACATCATCAAATGTTGAGCAAGGAGAGGAACACAGGGGATTTTTGCCCACTGATGATGGAAATGTGTGTGCAGAAGTCACGATGGAGGATGGTTGTGTGAATGATGATTCAGCAATCTCAGTCCTTAAACAAAAGCTGGAAACTTAGGACACTCCAGATACCTGCACTTGGATGTTTATAGCAATTTTGTGCATCATGTCATAGACATGCAGGCAACCAGCACATGAGCATGTAAGTTTGGGCGCGTCCAGATAATGGGGCATTATTCAGCACTCGGACACAAAGAGCCACGGATCCCTTGGAAGATGTGGGGGAGCCTTCAGTGTACATTGCTAAGAAGCCAACCTTAAGATGACTTCACCCTTCTGTGCTGACTGTAATACACTGGAGAAGGGGACACTGTGGAGACAATAGATGGTCAGGGTTTGCTCAAGCCAGGGTGTGGGAGGGGGGAGATGAATGGGGAGAGCGCAGGATAATAGGCAGTAACAGTATTCTGCGTGGCACACACTGGTGCACGCATGCCATGATGAACAGACAAGGCTCACGGAGCACACGGTGCCGGTAGTGCGCACCACGGGACCCAGAGCCATCGTGCTGACACTGTCTCCATACAGGATCGTCCTTATCACACACGAGTCACTTCAGGGTATCCTGGCAGGGATGCTGGTGTTTTCAGGCGCAGGTGAGAGGGTCAGGAAGAAGAGGGGTGCAGGTGAGAGGATTGGGGAGAGGAAACATGCAGGGGTAGGTGGGTGAATGTTGGGGTGCTAATAGTGGGGTCTGGGCACCTCTCTCCTCTCTCTTCTCTTTGCTAAGAATATAAAATTATGATAGATAGCAAATCCATTTGCAACAAACCATACCACCCACCAATGATCTCTAAGTATTCACTAGTGGAGAAATTGATAATTAAAGTGCCCGTAAGCCATATTATACTGTATTGTGGGAAACCACAAATGTACATGTCAACAGTGATCAAATCCAGAAGCATAATATTATACAGAAAGGAAAAAATCAAATTGCATGCAGAAGTTTGCATTATCATGTATATAATGTTTTATAAACATATGCATGATGATTCCGTATATGTCATAAACTTCTGAGTAAGTGCATATTAATGCTGAACATTTATGTCAAGAGAAGGTTTGATCCTTGATTTATGGAGGTGAATGGAATCAGGAGTGGGCACCTGGCTTGATTTGACAGTGCGTGCAGGAATGTACTTTTTAGCCTGCTGCTGGAACTTGGTTGTTGATGATAGAATTCATATGTATCTTGTATTTCTGAAGTACTCCTTTAGAAAAGAGCCAGTGCTTGATTTGCAGCCAGAATATTTTTCAAATAAGCAGTAAACACTCAACTCATTAATCGGGGAAGTTCTAAAGTGATGAATAATTTTTTTTTTTTTGCCATGTCAGATTTGCATTTTCAAGGTTATACTTCAAAGCCTCCAGCAGATGTTGCTTCTGGAATGTCATGGTAACTGGAAATTTATCACTGAGTTAAGAAAGTTGACTTAGAGGGTGGATGCCGAGGAAGGGAATGACCTGAAGGTGTTGGAGCTAGAGACCCCATGCCAAGACCCACCAGGTGTCCTGGCTCAGCAGTCAGTAAAGCATGCTCCCAGAACTGAAATTCAATGCCTTAGTTTGCACAAAACCCATGATCGAGGTCAATGTTGCCAAGTTCTGATGCAAACACAGACATGAATTTTTCTCTCTCTGCCCTTGCGCACAGCCCACATAGCACTTTGGATGCCAGATGCATGGAGACCTGTCCACACATACTGGTGTTTCTTCAGTGCCACGCATTGTTTCTCTTACAATATAATACACACACATTATTAGTTCTCCATGCAGGGACGGTCTTGGTTGAGGGCTGAGTCTTACCAGCCTGGCCCTGGCTTCACATGTAGGCAGTAAGCCATAGCCCATCACTGGTATGTCCAAGTAGCTGATTGCAGTTCAAGGCTTCCTGGGCTCTTACAGCATTCCATTGTAGCTCACAGGAATTGTCAGTTCATTTATGATTACCTCTTTATTAGAAAGGACATTATGATGGGCACAGATGAATGGTCAGAGGAAATGACGCATGATGCTCAGATCCCACGCTGTCATAGTTAGGCACAGGTGTCAACTTGACAGTTAAGGGTTTGAGCTGCTGTCAAGTGGGTCGGTCTCTCAACTGCAGTGAGAATGTGTGAGCTGTCAGAATGAGCATCCAGCCTGACACATAGAACATGTATGTCATGCAACGAGTGATGTGTGTGCCTGTTTACCTGGAATCTCTGTCCTTGGGAGACTGAGGCAGGATGATCACTGTAAAGACAAGGCTTGCCTAAGTTACAGAGTGAGTTTGGAAGCAGCCTGGGCTACACAGCAAGATTTTATGTGTTTTTTAATTTTATTTTTCCTTTCTCTCTTTGTACCTGGTATGTGCGTGTGTGTGTGTGTGTGTGTGTGTGTGTGTGTGTGTGTGTGTGTGTGTTTGTGTGTTTGTTGTGCATACATACACATACATACAGGTGTGTTTTGTCTCTTTCTCTGTCTCTCTGACTGAAGTTGATATTGGGAATCACTGTTGATCATTTTTCCTTTTTATTCTGTTGAGACTAGGTGTCCAACTGTAGATGGCTCTGGCTCCCCAGGTCGGTGTGAGGCTTACCAGCTCTGTCTTCTAGGGCCATAATCACAGATAGGCTGCCACACCCATCTGGCCATTTTATGTGGAATCTGCAGATCTGAACTTGACTCCTTTCACTTGTGTGGCAGCTGCTTTAGCCACAGACTGATCTGCTTCTCCAGCCCCGTTTTTACTGTTGAGTCAAGTTTCTGAATCTATGCATTGTCCAATTTAAAAAAATTCTCCTTTTTTCATAAGACATGTTTCTTAGCCATGTTCCTTTTGTGCATGGCATTTCCCCAGCAATGCAGGTTTTGATCTCACAGGTTGGTGAGCGCTGACGCTTGAGGGTGTGCTCTGACCTCCGTGTACACAGTATACACATGAATAACACACACACACACACACACACACACACACACACACCGCAATCACAAAATTGAAGAGGAGCTGGGGTGTAGTGAGACAATGTCTTCTGGTCATGATGGAGCTGTTGCATCTATGAACTCGTTGCAGCTATCACTCTTTCACAGGTCCTGCACAAGATTTGTCATGTCCACATTTTACCATGGAAGTCAGAGATCTCAAGAGACCTCACGCCTTATGGAGTGACTGTTGAGGGTTAATGCTGGATGTGGGGGCAGGGGGCTTCTTTCTTCATACAATCATGCTCCAACAAGCGCTCGGGCACATGCAACCAATGGCAACGCATGTAAAAAAGATGAAAATAAGAGAGAATGGCTAAAAAAAAAATTGGGGGTGGTATGATGGGAGGGTGCACTCATGTATGGAGCTGTAAAAGAATAAAACTAAATTCAATTTAAATAAAGGAAAATGTTCATCCCTTCTACAGAAATGGTGACTGTCTCTGTAGACATTCCGGGAAAGAGCCCCTACATCTCCACCTAGCCCTACAATACACTCTACCGGAAGGCAGTGCTTCGTCGGTGCCTGAACCTTTGTTCCCTCTTGTCTGTCTACAGAGGGCTTGTGCCAGCTCATGAACTTCTATAATGGCTCTGACCCCAGAGTCACCCAATGGGCTGTTTGCAACAGAGATTCTTAGGTAATGTGTTTTAGAACAGGCTCACTGTCACGTTGGGCTTTGAGCTGTCCATCACCGAGACTGACTCTAAAGGACTGGAAAATAAAAACAACCCCGAGCCAGGCCAAAGTGACCTGCGGGGGCGAGGTGTCTGGATTCAGTCATGGGTTGTCACTCAGTGTTCTGACTGTGCATTTCCGAAGCAAGCAAGTGATGCTTTTGGTGTGGAGTTGGGATAAGCATTAGGGTGTGGCACAGGGAAGGTGCTTTAAGAGGTGATACAGGAGGCTGGGGACCTCACACAGAAGATGCTTGAAGAGACAATACAGGAGTCTGGGGAGAAGGTTCAGTGGGCTAAGTGTTGCTTCACATGAATTTGATCCCCATTATCCATGCAAAACTATGCTGTGATGTGCACCTCTAACCCCAGAGCTGGGGAGGTGGAGACAGGCAGATTCTCAGGGCTCCCCGTCCAGCCAATCTAGCCAAATCAGTGAGGTCCAGGCCAGTGAAGAATGGGTGCCAGGGTTGTCTCCTGGCCTCCATATGCACATGTGTGTGTACATATGTTATTCAACCACTGTGCCATAGCATGGGTCCACTCTTGAGACACCTGCTTGATATATGTGGGTGTGTGTATACATGTGTATATATATCTATCTATCTGTCTCCATGCATATATGTGTATAATACATACACACACACTTTGTTGTTGTTAAGATAACGTCTCATGTATCTTGGTTGAGGTCAAACTCTCCCCTGTAACTGAGGATGGCTTTGAAATCCTCCTGCTTCCTCCTCCTGGGATTCCAGGCCGCACCACCACACAATACGGGAATGGAGCCCCTGGGCTGTGTGCATATTAGGCCTGCACTCTCCCAGCGGGACTGCATCCCCAGCCCTCGCAGTGACTCAGGGCTCAGTCCTAGCAGGAGAAACCCGTTTTCTGGGCTTCCCACGAGCATCTTGCTTTCACAGTCCTGTGGACCACTGCTTCTTCGTGGAGTCTCATACTCAAGGGGTGTGTGTGTGTGTGAACAGATGGGACGTGGCATAGAGTTACTGTTCCATGTGCCCTGGGGAGGCAGGATGGGGTGGAGGGGTCACATGAGTGGACTTCTAGTTTCACACAGACAGTTTTTAAAAAGATAACTATTTAGAAAAAGTTAGGCTGCCCTATCTATCCAGATCTGATTAGATATGAAGGTGTTGTTTTGGGGAATATGGAAGCTGTGGGGCAAATTGAACACCATGCCAAACCCACATTCTTCATGCACTCACCAGGAATCATCATAATTAAATGCTAAATTGGCGCAGCTGTGGCCTTTGAGAAGACTATGTCCTGCTGGTCACCACTCATTTAGGTTTGATAATGTCCCCCCTCCCCCCGCACCTCCCCTACTGTGGCACAGAATGCCAAGCTCAGCATCTTCAGCTCCTCTGGACATCTAGAGGTTGGGGAACCCTGTGTATCAGCTTCTTCCATTCTTGCTGTTCGTCCGTGTCTAGCAAAGAACTGGAGGAGACAAAAAGATGCTTCTTTCCAAGCACAGTCCTGTAAACCGCGGGTTGCAGGGGGGATGAAGGAGAAAGACATAGGTTAGGGTTGTGGGAAGGCAGCACAGCGGCTAAGCACTGGCCTCACACGTGTGAGGACCTAGGTTCGGATCTCCAGAGCCCATGTGAAGCTGGATGTGTGACCTGTGTCTGGCCTCCTGGCCCTTCCACAGCAGGATGAAGTGGAGACGGGCAATCCCTGGGAGCTGCGTTCCACTTGGTCTTCTATTGCCGATATAAATACATGTCCAGAACAACTTGAAGGAGCAAGTTTATTCTTGTTATTCTTGCTTGTGATTCTCAGTTATAGTTCATAGGCGTGTCAGTAAAGCTCATACCCTCCATACCCTCGGGAGCCAGGGAACGGGCCACACCACATTCACTCACAGAGCTGATACAGGAATGTATCTTTTGATTGCTAGTGAGCCTGTGGGCCAATTTCCAGTTACCTTCCCTCTTATCTGTCTGTTCAGGGACTGGTCCCGCCCACTATGGGCTGGGTGTTGTCTTGTCAATAAACTACTCTCCCTCGGACTTGCCCAGGACTTGCCTTAACTAAACAGCTCCTCACAGATGTTCTCAAGGACTCAGACTTCAGTTGTCAAGTTGGCTTCTGTAACTGACAGCCATACCCTGCCTCACAAGGTGGAAGGTAGGACCAACACCTGAGATTGTCCTCTGATCACCAGACATGTACTAGCATTCACACACACACGCGCGCGCGCACACACACACACACACACACACACACACACACACACACACGGCCTTGGGCTTTGAACATCTGTGGAAACATACAAATGACATCATTTTGAGCTGTGAAAGTGGAATGCTATGATTATAGAGTGTGAATCTGTGGACAATGCAAATGTAGCTTTTCCACAGGCCTGGTTGAGACCTTTCCCACCATGTATCCTGCAGGTCAGCAGCTGCAGTCCACAGTTTTATTATTATCGGGGACTGTTTCAAACATTTGAAAGACATTTACTCCCCACCTGAGTGAATTTGGTCTAGTCCATGTCTCCTGTTAATAAATGAACAACTTTATTTTGGTGCTTTGACGGGTCCCCAGTTCACTGAGGAGTTGACCTTTATTGGTCACAGGAGCTTGACAGAAGCCACTCAGCAGATGGATGGCTGGGCAGAACCAAGCCTGCCTCAGTCCAAGGCCATCTGCTGTACTTTGAAGAGCTGCACCCCTCCCCTGGTCCCTGCATGTCTTGGCCAACCAGCAGACTCCTTCTCAATTTACACCTCCAAGATTTCTGAGCTTTTGATTTAATTTAGGGTTTTCTTAAATTGGAGAGATAAAATTACATTTTATTGGCTTTTTTTTTTCAGTTCTGAAGATGTGGGTTTTCTTATTTGAGCTTCACAGTGATGCTTGGAAGTGCAGGTGTTCTTTGACCTTATGGGGACCAGTTCTGGCTCATTCCCACAGACTTGGCTGATCTCCCACCAGATCTGAACTCCAGGACCTTGCTTCTTTTCTCCATGGTGTGTCAGCATCATGGCTGAATACATCATTCCTTTCTGAAAGCTACTTTGAGATGTCTCTGCGTTACCCTGAAGGCGTATGTCTTTTCCTTTCCCTTCCCATTCCTTTCTTGTCATGGCTGATTGGTCTCACCACACTGCTCAGTGTAGCTTGAATTTGTCCTTCCCACTCAGCTTCCAAAGACTCAGGCATGCACCCTGCTGGGCCATAGTCTGTATCTCTCTCTATAAGTAGGTGTACACATTTATATGTAACTGCATAGGAAAAAAAGTAGGCTTGGAAAGATGTATACCCCAAAGCTACATACTTATTGTTGGGAGTGGAAGTGAGTTTGATTAGTTGGAGAGAGAGTACTTTTTTTTTATGTTGCCTGAATTCTTTACATGGAGAAATTAATGCAAAGACCATGCACTTGTGTGGTTTAAAAATATGCAATGGTTTCTATAGGTGCAGAACTGGTGTGCTGGCATAGGCTGAAACAGGAGTGCGGCTTTGGGCTGGCGAGTCGGAACATTGTTTGGCAGTCAAGGACAACATGCCGTCCGTCTGTGGCTTTCACCCGTGCCAGTAGGAGCCATGTATTGAATTGACTCTTTCTGTTGCTGTGAGATGAGACTTGTGCATAGCCTAAGGGAGATTGATTTGGCTTGTGGTTCCAGAGGGAAGACACCGCGCACATTGTGGTGGGAAAGGCATGGCGGGTGGCAGAAGCTGGAGGCGGCTGAGGTCGCTGAGGACATCCAGAGGCTGCCAACAAGCAGCAGATTCCTAGAGCAGACTCCTATCAGAAACAGGCGGGGCCGCCCAACCTCAAGACCCACCCCCTGTGACCTACCATTCTCTACCAGATTCTGCCTTCCAAAGATGCCCTTCCCAAACACCAACATCTGCTAGGATGGCAAGTGTGTGAGCCTGTGGGGGACAATTCACATTCAGACTGGGGCACCATCCTGAGCACACACACATGTGTACACACATACCTTCAGAAATGAGTAGGCGGGCCGATTGGTGTTTCTGGGCAGCACCATTCAGCACCATTCAGTACCATGGGGATAGTCCCAGGACCTGAGAGAGTGGATCTCGGGAGAGTCCCAGAGCAGTGGTCATTCTACTCCTCCAAGCCGCCTCCATAGATCGTCAGACTCGTAGATCATCGGTCACAGGGAGTCTGACGTGTGGAACACTGGACACTGTGTGGAATACACTCGCAGGCTAGATGCACAACACATCCCAGGTAGCGGTGGGAAGTCAGATCTGATGAGCTCTCTCAGGTCCCCATTTTTATATCCCTTTGATTTAAGCATGTGCCACGTTATTTCAACCAATCACATCACTCAGAGAACTCAGAGCACACATAAGTTCACATGGATAAGGTTAGAAGCTCTGGGGTCACAAGCTCAGGTTGCCATGGTTATAATCAATACAAAGGCACTTCACACCCCAAAACATTTATCATTGCGGCTTCACAGCACACAGAAAGTTGCTTTATTTCGACTCCTCTGTCCCTGTACTATGCTTTCCTGCCCTCTCCACAGTCACAACAATCTTGTTCACATTCCGGGCACTCACGTTCTCATGTGGTGTCTGGCTCCACATTTTCCCTCTGCTCACCACAGGCACCTTATAGCTGGACCGTCCTTAGTTCACGGTTCAGGTAGGCAGAGACACCACAGTGGGATTCTATGAGGACCAGGCATGTAGCTCCATGGGCACCAGAGGACCTGATGCCAACTAAGCTGGTAATCCCATCCATGCCACGGGACCTCCACCAGGCTGACGAGACAGACCCTGCTCTGTAGTTCTTGTAGAGAATTTGCTCTTCCCAGATCAGTGGCATTTGCTGCGTTGAGGAGCTGGGTGAGCAGCCATCAGAGAAGGCACGTGGCTGAGCCGCCAATATGTTGTCTGCCGACTCTTGCAACATATACACATCTTAGTGAAGTTGGTATTATTGTCTCTGTATCCAGAGTGTCGGTAACTTTCTATGGACCTGCATTGGGCACATTCCGGGCAGATGTTTGCACACACACAGACTGAATTACTCTGATTCAATTTCATACCAGTCACTGTTGAGTGTAGTTTGCCCAGGGCTGATTGCTTCCCTTCTTTACAGTTACCACTCGAGATCGTCTGCATTTCCAGGGTGCTGTCTCGACTGTGACGGGAGCAGAAAGGGCTGCACAGCTCCGTGTAGAGTGGCGCCGGCGTCCTTTGCTCTGGGTTAGATGCAGAGCAGGACACCCAACCCGAGGAAAATACACCTTGGCCTTGTGCACAAGAAGAAGCCCTTGTGTGAACGCTTGCCTTGATTCAGTTTTCCTATTTGCATATCTTCAGTCTTAATTTGAGGCCACCGTTATTTTCTCTGTCCTTCAAATGTCTTTTTAATCAGCAGGCTGCTTGGTAGGTTCTATAAATGAATTCTTGAGAGGTGGAGAAAGCAGGATCCTAAAAGTGGCTTGAATATGTAACTTCAGGGCTTTAGAAAAGTCCTGTGATGTCTGCTTTTCGTGCCCACACACCTTGTTGCAGCAATGGGAGGTATATGGGCACAGAAGTTATGTGTAAAGTGCCAAGCATGATGCGTACCAGGCAGGTGTCCAGCAAAGCACAAGCTTTGTCTCCCAGGAGTTTAAACATGCTCCCAGGCACATTCCTGTGCAGAAACTCCCCCCCGCAAGCCCCATGCGCTACACACAGAGCCTTGTTTGGAAGACAAAGGTTTTTTAGTGGGGGAAAGGAAGAGGTTGGAATCAGGTATTATGGGATGAAAATGACTTAAATTTGTTAGGCTATATATATAATTCACTATTGTTATATATTCATGGATGAAACTGACAAAGTTTGACAAAAGATTCATTTAAAAAGTATTAAATGGGGAAAGAGCTCATAAGGTTAAATTGGTTGCCTTACACCATGAGGATCTGAGTTCAACCCAATGTGATCCTAGATCTGAGGAGATGGAGGCACAAGATCACTGGAAATTTTGGCTGCTGACGTGGCTTCATTCCAAAAGAAAAGAAAGGTGGATGACGCGCAGTCATGAACACGTACACACACACACAGGCATATGCATACAAATGTACACACACACCTAGACACACATGCAAAAAGCACTTTCACACATGCATGCACACACATGAATATTTGTGCATAACATGAACACATTTATATGCACACATTCATGTTCACACATATGCATACACATGAACACATTTACAAACTAGCTACAGGTGTCAATTTGACAATTGACTCCAGCACTGGACACATTTGTGAAGCATTAGTGGCTGTGCTAAACTCTGAGTGAGCCTGCAGCAGTTGGTGTAATCAATGGGGAAGACCCAGTTTATGATGTGTGTGACTTTTCCCGGGGCAGGTAGATGAGGTGGAGGGAAATGATTCAGAGAGTTGGCATACTTCAGCATACTTAGACTGATGTGTTGTCTGACAAATGAGGATTGTCCTTCTCCCAGCAGTCCTGTGACTATGTGTGGCCGGTTCCATCTACTCCTGGTGTTGCTGTGGGCTCTCCTGAATAATCATAAGCCAGAATAAAACCCTTGTCTCCTTAAGCTGTTTGTAGTGAATTTATCAGCAACATGCATGGTAACTACAATGTATACTTGTGTAGGTATACATTCATATACATGCACATAGACAACACATGCACATACCTACACATAGAGCTTCCATGCACACACATGTACACACATAGTCACATGCATACGCATATGCACATGACTATATACACAGCTCCCATGCACACACAGACATGCACATACACATTCATATACACATGCATGCACACATTTACATACCTATACATAGAGCTCCCTCATACACATGTGCACACACATGCACAGCTACACATGGAGCCCCCATATACACACATGCATGCACACAGACACATCATAAGAACAGTGACCCCAACAGCGATGTGCCAGCCGTGGGAGGTGGAGGGAGCATGTGAGGGAACGATGTTGTGGATGTAGCCTGGTCGCATGCCTGACGAGGGTGTTGCACTCACGTCTGTCCTTCTCTCCACACAGAATGTGCCCCCGGACCTGTCCATCTGCACCTTTGTGTTGGAGCAGTCCCTCTCGGTGCGTGCCCTGCAGGAGATGCTGGCCAACACGGTGGAGAAGTCGGAAGGGGCAAGTACCCACTTTTTAGACTTGTGTGTTCTGAGGGCCCAGCTGTGTGTTGCTCCCACAGGTGGCATAGACCACCTTCTTTTCGCTAAGTCAGT
This sequence comes from Typhlomys cinereus, assembly GCA_023101885.1. Taxonomy (NCBI): domain Eukaryota; kingdom Metazoa; phylum Chordata; class Mammalia; order Rodentia; family Platacanthomyidae; genus Typhlomys; species Typhlomys cinereus. Next base: position 3,131,180 of record JALPQD010000200.1, on the reverse strand, counting down.
AGCTTCTATGTGTGGTGTCCCAAGATTTGACTTTCTGCATTAGACACCAGACTTGGGTGTCATGAAGACCCCACAAGCAGCCCTGCCTCAGCTCACTCCCTGGGTGCAGAGCAGAGCTGGGGGAGGGGCAGCTGTGTTTGCTCTTATGTCCCAGCTGTCATTGTTCTTGTCCGACTCACTGTGTGCATGTCTAGTCATGGCTGATGTTAGCTCGCTGTCAGATGCCTCTAAGCAGGTGTGTGTCCAAGCTTCCCGCAGCTCCTGGGATTTCATCGCACTGTTATGTAGCTCAAGCACTGAAACTACAGTGTTAGCATTGGTGAATTGTCAAGTCAAAAACAGCACAGCATCTGCTGGAAACAGAAGCTCTTCTTTCCTACTGAAGATGTTCTTTTCTTTGAGAGCCTATTGGCTTATTTTAATTGTTTCCCATGAGTTGTATAATTACTGTATTCTATGCTATTTGCCATTACCCACTTAGATAATAGGAGGAAAAGTGGGCCATCATTTTTCAATTTTTTTCCTTTTCAGTTACAGCAGTGTTCCATAGTCTAATAAATTATTTGTTTATAGGAATATAAATCGAGATTTTATTTTGTCATTATTGACCACTATATTGTTAGCATGGAACTGTTTTTCTAGTTCGAATGGACAGATAGATTTAAAAAGTGATTATGGACTGCAGTGATGGGTCAGTGGTAAAAATGTTTGCTGGGCAAGGGAAAGTACCTGAGTTCACATCCCCAGATGCTACATAAAAAAATGCTATGTGAATGTAGCAGTCCACCTCTAATTCCAGCTTGGAAAGTGGAGACTGGGAATCCCTAGAGCAAGCTGGCCTACAGATTAGTCCTACAGGTTAGTTATCTGTGTTTAATTAGAGACCCAGTCTCATGAAGTAAGGTGAAGGTGAAGAGTGATTGGGCAAATCCCCAATATTGACCCTAAGCTTTCCCGTGTGTGTGCATGTGCACACAAGTACACACACATATACACAACCCCACACTCACACATGAGAATGTGAAAAACAGTTTGACAATACATGGTCCTATATGAATGAATGACCAGCTTTAGCTTTTCTCAGCCTTAAAGTTTTTAATTATATTTTAATACGTCAGTCATTCATTTAAAATTGAGTTTAGCACACTGCTAAATAGGGAAGAGGAACTTCACAATCTTCATTAGAAATTAGATTGAAAATCTGACTTATAAAGTTCCAAATATGTTACACATGTTTCAGTATTTCAAATTTGTTTGAATTGCAACAAAGTATAAATCACATTAGCACAATGAAGCTCCTTTGAAAATTCAACTCCTTTGGCAAATTTTTATTGTTTTAGGCCATGCTTATGTTAAGAATGAGTGAAAAATCTCTTAATGCAAATTTCTACCTGGAATAACCTCTCTCAGTTCTTAAATATCATAGAGGCATATTGATTTTCAAGTGCCAATCTGTCTTTACAAAAAAAATACTTTGACTTTGCATGTAGATACCAGCTTTCCCCAGCTGCCTCAAATTTAGTTTTCTATTGTAAAACTGCATTTTCTTCACTTCAACATCTTGGAAAGATCTTTTTTCTCTCCTAAACAATGAGGTTGAACGAGGCAAGTTTTATATAGTAAATGACTTAAAATACTCTTAGGATTTGTGTCTTTATAATACTTACTGTTAGAATTTCTGGACTTCTTTAAGTTCAGCTAATTAAAATCTGTGAATCACTTTCTAAAGGGAAAATTTCCACCACAGATAACTGGTAACTTATGTGACACGCGGGTTATCATTTTATTATGCCCAGTATAAGCTGTCAGAAGGTGTCTGATTAGGATGTATAATTTAGCAAAGTACACTCTAGGAACTCAATATATTTCTTTCAGCTGAATATTTCTTTGCAATACAGGATCTTTAAGAAAGAAACCACTGTTTAATAACTATACTCATTACTATATCTGAGAAAAGTAAAACTGATATGCAAGTTTGATTATACTTAGGAATGATGTTCAAGATATTTGATAAATGCTTTGGCATAGGTACCAGCTAATCAGAGTGGCCCCTGGGCAGCAATCTGGATGTGGCGTGTCTGGGAGGACAGTTCGTGTCATCCAGTGAGATAGCACTTGTGGGCTGGGACTGGTATTTACCAAGAGACAGCTGTCATTCACATCTGCTGCCATTTCCACCATCACTGTGTGTGAGAGCTGAGCATCGTGTCACTTGATTAGTGGTACTCCTGGCTCTTGTGGAAATCACATCTTAGCGATTCTGTGGACAGACATGCCGCTTTCTTCTTGTCTCAGAAGGCCTCTTTTAAACTCATAATGGGACAGAGGAGAGAGTCCTCTCATCAAGCAGATTGTTATCACCAACTTGCAACATCACTGGTAACATAGTGGTAGAAATAAAAATCCTTTTTCCCAAGACAAAGTGAATCCGCAAGGAAATGCCTAAGTTCATGAAATTGTCTCTTTCTTTATAAGTTGACTGCACCAGAAATTCCTCCAGAATATCCTGACTCCTCCTCTTTCCCCATCAGCTGACTCCTTTCCTCTAACTCAACATTTCCTGAATTCTTTTGTGCCCTGGTGTGGCACAATGCTGTTAATGCTTGGTGTTCAGAGTCTTGAGATTATGTCCATTGTAGCACAACACACTTGGAAGTGAGACAAAGAGGTTTTGGGGCTGGAGAGGTGGCTCAGGGGTTAAGCCTCTGCCTTGCAGGTGGAAGGTCCTGAGTTCGGATCCTAGACCCCACGTATAGATGCCAGGCAGAAGCAGGGGCGGCCTGCATTTCTGGTCCTGGTAGGGCGGAGCCTGTGAATCCCGGGGCAGAGTAAACAAGGAGGAGGTGGAGGCGTCCATGGTGGTTCCGGAATTCGTCCGTGGTTCTACACACACACACACACACACACACACACACACACACACACACACACACACATACAATTGAATAAATAATAATAATAATAAAAGAGGTTTCCACTTAGTAACCCATCTTTGCTTCATGTGGCTAAGGACTGTTTTGCTCCTTTCCAAGGGTCTGTGTTCTTCAAAGATGTAGAATTTTGGAGGAACTTGTCAGTTTTATCCATGACAAAGAAAACCATACAGCTTGCTGCCAACAGTAGAAATGGACAAGACAGAATGGAGACATGTGATCTGACCTTGCAGTTTGGGTTCCCTAAAGAGTTCTTGCTGTGACTCTTACAATTTTGTGGCCTTTGCAGATACTTCATTTGAAGGTGTTTTCTATTTAGTGTTTAAAAAAATATAACAAGACAGAGACGGGTAGCTGAGCTATATGTTTTATGTTCCATTGAGGGCCACTCAGTGTCTTTTCTTATTTTCAGCCTGTGAAGAGCAAAGCCTGGTTGACCAGCTGGCTGCAGGCCTTTGAAGGTGCTGCGGCTGGGCACCACCATAGGCCCAGTGTGAGTGTGCACCTGCCACAGGATGCTCACTGTGTCTATTTGGGCCGGTTTTGCCTGGACTTCTGTCTTCCTGCTGTGCTCCCTGGATTCCCTGAGCCTTTGTAAATCTGTCTGCTTCTGAGCCTCTGAGGAGTGTTTCTTCCTCGGTTTCCTTGATGTGCAGTGGGGGTGTCTAAGATCCCAGCTCTGCTTTGATTAGATCTGCAGTTCTGCCAGAGGGAAGGCAAATCTGATTGCATGTCTTGGGCATGCTGTGAGCCTGCATCTCAAAGCGACTTTTAAGCTGGGTATGGTGACTCAGAACTGTAATCCCAGCACTGTGGAGGCTGAGAACATTCCTGCCTGTGGACTGATTCCCAGGCCAGCTGGGGATAGGACTGTGACATCCTGTGTCAATAAACAAACACAAATGTCATTATCATTATTGCACTTGCTTTTCCCCTCTGCTTGAGTGCTTGATTGTTGGTCTTGACTAGTTGGTCTTCAAGCTCAGTGGCTTCATTTCATTTTTCTCTGGGGTCTGGATTTATCTAGTACCCCTTCCCTCACCCACCAGTATCGCAACAGGCCATGACAGGGAGTTTGATAGTTTAGTGATGAAATAATCATGCTGAAATACAGAGTCATTTATAGCATTTTCTTTTTTAAATTTATAAAAGTTTAGTAATTCTGATAAATGTTGCTATTATTGATTTTATTTTAGGTAACTTACAGAACCTTCTGACCAACATTTTTCTCCATATGCTTTTATTTTTAACTTCTTATTGACAGAGAGAGACAGAGAGAGAGAGAGAGAGAGAGAGAGAGAGAGAGAGCGAGCGAGCATGCATTTTATAGTATATAGGTAGAGGTCAGAAGACATTTTTCCTTCCATCTTGTGGAAGGCATTGAACTAGGCATTGAACTTAAGTTGCCATATTTATAAGCAAATGCCTGACCCCCTGAGCTATCTCGCCAGCCCAATTTTATTTTAACACCAGTTGAATTCCAGCATTCAATTTCCCATGAAACTTATTGGCAATTCTAACTTGAATAGTAGTTGAAATTCTGAAAATTTTGGAAAGATATTCATTTAATGCCACAAGTATAACACTAAGTTTATAAGTCCTTTTTGAAAAAGCACATATTTAAACAAGAACATGAAGTCGACTGTGTCTTCTGTGTTTTGGTTTGTTGCTTCTGGAGGATTGTAGACTCCTGTCACTGTTGACTTTGACCATTTAACTGTTGATTGAATAATTGAATGACCATTCAACTGTTATATAAACTGTTGAAAGTACTGGAGTATATCCAGGAATTAAAAGTAACCAATATTTGCCCCTTATATTTACTCTTGGATGGGGAAATATATTGATGTTGTTCCATTCATTTATGGTACATATTTCTCATTAGCATGGCTCTTGTTAATTTATTGTAATATAAATTATGAATGAATTTTTTTGTTTGATTTTTTGCTTTTTTCATTTATTTTCTTATTTTATTACATTAGCCAGGGCTTCCAATGAAATATGGAGAGATATGGCAACAAGTGTATACATTCTTTTCTTATTTTGAAAGTTGGGAAGGTTTGACAATTTAATAATCAAGAATGGAACTAAATAGGCATTTTGCAGACATCTTTTATCTGATTTAGGATGTTCCTTTATATGAATGAAGTTTTTAAGATGGATAAAATTCAGAGTATGATAGAATATTATGAACAACTGATATATAATTGAGTCTTGAATGAACTTAATCCCAATTATTCATTTATTTAATTTAAACTTTCCAAAACATTTGTAAGATACATGATATAATAAAGGACTTTTCAGTTAGAAAAATAAGTGACATTAGTTTTATCACCAGGCATGTAAGTATAGGGTTAGAAGATCAATTGTAGTGTTCCCAAGAGGAATTAAGCATGTGGAGAATTTTATTACCTGAATTTTCTCTTCATTTTTAGATTCGCCTCCACAACAGTTTGGGTTCATATTGAAATATTAATATAAAAACCATTTCAGATTTGTCCCCAGGAACAATTTGATCTCATTGGGCTTCTTTAAATTCAGATAGAAAATAAAACACAGCAGAAAGACCACATACAATGTTTCCAGCAGTATTTTTCTTTTTCTGAGAAAAAGCTTCACCCTGGCTACCGTAGACATAAGAGGCTCTGTGCAGCCCATAATGGCTCATAGCAGTTCTCCTGCCTCACTTTCCCAAGTGCTGGGCTGACAGGTGTGAGCACATCTGGCTCAGAGGTAAGAAGAGTAACTGTCAGAGCAGGCCTGGTGCTCAGCCAGGTGCTGTGGTAATGATCTGTTCTTGCTTCGCTCAGTCTGTGCTTGCATGCTGTAGCATGTAGATACATTGAGCTAGCACCACACGGAGGTACCAGGGTCTTCAGTAAGATTTGCTGGCAAGATCGAGCAGCCAGCAGAACAATCCAGTAGCTCTGACTGGACAGAAGCTAGGCTTCCTACAAAAACTTAATATTAATTTCAACCCATCATCTGTCTGTCTGTCCATATCCACTGTGGCACATCTCCTGGTCTCGTTCTGTCACCAAGAGACTCCCTTCTTGAAGCCCACACCCGTGAGTACATGTGCAAATGCCCATGACAAATTACTGGGTCTCGTGAATACATGTGCAAATGCCCATGACAAATTTCTGTGTCTCCTTCTGGTCTGTGGCACGGCTGGCAACTTTCTTACCATCCTGCAGGGCCCAAGATGGGAAGGATGAGGTGAGGTGAAAGACGAGTGACTTTCAAACACCCCCCCCCTGTGTCTTTCACTCAGCCTCGCTTCCCAGCACATAGAGCCAGAGGTTAATAATTAGATCAAGTCCATTGGCATTATAGGAATGTGGAGTTTCTTGAAGATCAGAATTCTGCCCCTCCCAGTAGTTAGGCAATAAACCCAAAGTTGTCTATCCTTTACACTTGCAATTTCATATGGCATTTGCCTTACCTCTTGAGACAGGTGTGTGATTAATTTCTTGTATGTTACCATTCTGCCTGTTGTACTGTTCTGTCGGCTAGAGAAAAGGCACAGAATCAGAATGTCTAACTGTGACACACTTTCACATACATACACTGGCGCAGTAGGTGACGTATCCTTGGGGAGGCTATAGACTGAGTAAGACTCCTGCTTAACATGGAAACACAGCCCCTCACTGTTTCCATTGTGCCTCAGAGCAAAGATGGTGTGGGGTTTCCTGCTCCTGCATGATCCCTTCCCATGCATCCCCAAAACTGTGAAATACTTAGTGGGCAGTGTGACGGGTGCAGGCTGTGTGTGTGGGAAGCTACAATTCTCACGTCCACTGTAACTTACATGAACTTTGGAGGCCACAGTCTGTGGTTTTACCTGCTTAGAAGCACTCCTCCCCGTGGAGTATAAAGACGTCCTTGGGAAGAGCACAAGAAGCCAGTGACTTGACCCACTTACTGACCAATGGGACATTCATTCTGTATCGGGTTCAAAGCCTCTGTCCATTGCTGTTCCATTGCCGAACGGGTGCAGCTACTTGAAGATGACTTCCACTGTGATCCTTGCAGATGGCTCATCACTGCAGTATGTGCTGCACAACAGCTTATTTGTTGTGTATGTAAATGTGGAAATCTGTCTATGAGCGGAATACCATTCTTTGTTTGTTTTACTGTCTTGTTTTTTTATGGAATGGCACTTCTTGTGCTAAGCCATAGGGTGATGTGAATGATGTAGTTTCAGACCCCAGATCAGAAACTGAATAAGGAGGTCAATTTAATAAGTGCATAATATAATCACCAGGGACCAGCTATGTGCTGTTTTGGATTATGGTTTTTGAATGTATAGATTACTTTTATTTGATTACTGTCATTCAATTTGGATATCTATCCCAATTTTTTGGGGAGCGTGTACAAAACATAAAGATATTTTTACATATAAATATTTCTTAGTAAGTGAATGATAAAGTTTTTTTTCAGTTAATACATTTTTATTATTATTTCAGCTCATACAAATTTACTAGGTACACCAGTTCCCTCCCTCCCTCCTCCTCCCCCCGTACCCCCTGCCCCCCCTCCCCACCCCCTCCCTCCCTATCCCCCAGTGCCTCCCGCCCCAATTCCCAGAGAGTCCTTTCTTGTGCATGTCTGATTTTCCTCTGGGCCCTGCTCTCCGATGACGTACAAGGACCCAGTGGCCTTTCCCTGAACCCTTTCCCATGTTCCCCTTAGGTATAGGAACACTGCTGTGGCTGCCAATCCTTTGCCTCCAAGGATCTTGGTGCCTTTAGCAAATGCTAGACTTTGTGAGGTCAACAGTGTGTTGGACTATGCGCAGGGCATGCAAAGTCCAATTATGATTGCTTCAGCCCTAACTAGTATGGAGTATCTTACATATCATTGCTCCTCCCATCCTTTTGCTCTTACACTCTTACCGCCTCCTCTTCCGCAAATTTCCCTGAGCTTCAAGATGGGGAGAGACTAAGCTGGCCTAGTTCTAGGTGGTTGATATAGAGTCTCTGAAGTTCTGGATTGTGGTTTGTTGATTTTCTTTTGCAGTTTTGCTGCTCCTGCAATGCCCTTCACTCCATCCTGGTGGGCATTGTATGTTACCCCCTGGCCAGAGACAAAAAGCTGTTAAACTAGAATCTTGTGATAAAAGCACATTCAAAGGTAGATGTAATAAAAGTGGGAAACCACAGTGAGGGAGGGGTCTATCACCCATTTGCAAAATGGTTACTTTTTATCTGCCAGACTATATGCCCTCCTCTTCTGGTGAGATCACACCCCCTCAGTTGTAAATGATCAGGAACAAAAGTCTGTGAACTTAATCAGATGTCTCATTACTTATTTGGGTCCTTGATGGAGGCCTATTTTCCCTGCTGTAACATGGTCCCTTCTCTCCTTGTTTCTGGTGTGGCCCTCCTACCCCATCCCTCCTGTTCATAATCCTTGGAATTACTGTCTCTAGGTGGGCTGGGTGGGTTTGGTACTAGGAGCCACCTATTAGGGAGTACATACGGCGCTTAATTTTCTGGGTCTGGGATACTTCACTTAATATAATTGTTTCTAATGACATCCATTTCCCAGCAAATTCCAGTAATTCATCATTTTTGATGGCTGAGTAGTACTCCATTGTATAGATGTACCAGTTTCCTTATCCACTCGTCAACTGTTGGACATTTGGGCTGATTCCATGACTTTGCTATTGTAAACAGCGCTGCTATGAACATGGTCGTGCTTGTGCTAGTGAATGATAAAGTTAATAAAACTATTTCAGAAATACAAGTGGCTTGAAGATGTTTGGATTTTTAAATTTTTTTTTATTCAATTGCGAGTGTGTGTGTGTGTGTGTGTGTGTGTGTGTGTGTGTGTGTGTGTGTGTAGAACCACGGGCGAATTCGGGAACCACCATGGACCGCCTCCTGAGCCACCTCTCCAGCCCCCATAACTTTATTTTTTAACTCTATATTTTTTAACTTTATATTTTAAACTCTTATTTAGTTGGGTAGGATACTTTGTTCCTCACTGTGTGAAAAAAAAATACTTCATTATTCTCTTTCCTAAAGAAAATAGCAAAATGCAACTGGAACTCCTTCTTAACTTGGAGTGTTCTCTAAAGCTGCCATCCTCTGACACACAGTGAACGAGTGGCCTGCTCGCTGGCTGGCCTATCTACTTAGCCTTCTGCCCACATTAGAATTTGAACCCAGGAGGTCTGGGATGTGGTCTGTCAGATCCACTCGTTTCACAGTAATGCCCAGGACAAAGCTGGTTTTCACTGGCTAGCTGGTATGTATTTCTGACTGGAGGACTACAAGATCCATTTCATAGTATGCTGATCTCCATGATTCTGGAAAAATCTTACGTGCAAACACTCCTCTAAAGTACTGACTACCTGCCAGGAGAAAAATATACCATGCTCACCAAGCTGAGGAGACTGAAAAGGTACAATTTTGTACATGTTGGATACATATCCTTGCATAGGAATGTGTTTAATGCTTGCATTGCTTTTATTTCATATTTTAGAGCAATTTCTATGTTATTGGATATGCTTGGGTAGTGTAGTTCTTTCGCACCCATACTTCACCACTTTAGCTTCCTATACAGCCCCATCTTGAGCGAGTATGAGAATGATTGGAATCTGCTGATAGTTTTCTTAGGTTTCCTTACATGTTCTTTTCTAGGATGTCATAGGACTCGAACCCTCTAGCAGGGATTCTTTACTGGGTCTTTCATGTTGCAGCATGAAGTGAAGATTCCTCCACTTCTTTTCATCGCTCCATAAACCCCTGCCACTTCCCCCAGTGACATTCCATCGTTTGGGTGTGTTAAGTTTATCCCTAGAACATCTTGGTAGCTTTTATGTTTTGTTGATGATGGTTGTAGTTTTTTGGCACTTCGCTGATAAATTCATGACCAAACACTTAGGGGAACAAACAGGTTTTATTCTTGCTTACAGTTATCAAGTTATAATTCGTAGTGCAGCTTGGTAGGAGAGCCCATATCAACAGCAGGAGAGAAGGAAACTGATTACACCATTTCCCTGGGGATTGCTGAGAGAGGGGCAAACCTCACTCGCCTGCCTGACTGTACATCTGTCAGAGTATGCTAAAGTATGTCAAGATACTGAACCAGCCCTTGTCACCTTATCCACTTGCCCAAGGACTGTTTCCACCCACCATAGGCTGGGTTGCCCCTCCTCAATTAGATAATCTCCTGCAGGTGTGCTTCTGCCCATTCTTTACACGTGTCCCCAGAGATCAGCCTTCAATCGTCAAGTTCACAGCTGTATCTAACTAGCACATTGGCTAGAGCTTTAGCAATATGTGCACAGTTTTTTCAAAGGGACACGTTTCCCGCTTGTTTGGGTAAATAGTGAGGGCTGTGATTTATGATTATATGACAGGAGTATGTGAGAAAGTCCCAAACTGGCTTTCCAGGTGATTGCGCCACAGCACGGTCTAGAGAGAGGCAAATGGCAGTTCCTGTTGCTCCGCCCTCTGACATGGCGTTTGATGTCTTTTCTGGATTTTACTGGTCCTCTGAGGTGTGCACCTGCATCTATTGTTGCAGTTCATAGTGTGCCCCTTTTGTAGGAGCATGTTTTCAGAGGGTGTCTTTATAATAGTTTCTTAACTCATGGCAGCTCAGAAGCCTGAATCATCCTGACTTACTTGACCTCCTTTTTGCTTTTGTTCTGGGTTCCGCCTTCCAGGGCAGGAAGGGCAGGCCACTGCCATTTTCTCGTGGGACCTGGGATCTGAACTCAGGTTCTTTTGCTTGCAAGGGAAAGGCATAATCCCTGATCCATCTGATCCATCTCTCCAGGGCGCTGTTCAGTTGTTTCAAAGCTTATGGCTTCCCTGTCAAAAGTAAGCTGACTGTGCTGTTGTGGTCCTGTCTCTGATCTCTTTCTGACACTTCATGTGTCTCCTTCACACACACACACACACACACACACACACACACACACACACACACAGAGTGTAGTAGTAGTGGCTTGAAGAGTCGAGGTGTGAGTAGTGGGGTGTGTCTGCAGCTTCCTCCTCCAAAATAGGGCTCGGCTTTAGGATCTTTCTTTTGCCTTTCTATGTGCATTTTACAATTATTTTGTTAATATTTCCAAAGAACTTGCTGGGATTTTTCTTTTACTAAGACTGTGCTGCTCTTAGTTATTGCATAAATCTTAGTGTTTTGTTCGTTTCTATAACTTTATTGATAATTAGCAGTTAGTTCTCATCCTCATGTTATCAGGTGCAGGTTCTTGGTACAGGACTTGTTGACTCTCCTTCCTCATCAAGTTGACTGGATAAACACACACACAACCACACATACATACACACAACCATACACACATGAATACATCCAACTACATACGTATACATATACACACATATAGACATGTACATTCACACACATGTGCAGGTGCGCACACACACTCAGAGCAAGGTACATTGCTTACTCTGGTGGTTTCAAGAGTTGTGTGGAGCCTGAGCTCTGTGCACATCTGGAGCTCCCATATCTCCCATGGGACATCTTCTGACCTCCTTATGTCCTTGAGGGGTTCTCTTCCTGAAGCCCACTCCATCAGTCCACGTGCAAGTGCCAATGGTGAATTCTTGGGTCGCCTTACGGTCTGCGGCATAGCTGGCCACCTTCTTGCTATCTTGCAGGGCCCAAGAAAGAAGGAAGGGGGTGAGGGTCTGTGGAAGGGGAGAGGTTTAAAAATCCCTGCGTGCTGCGTGCATTCGCCATTGCTCCCACTGCTCGGGGCCAGAGGTTAAGGATTGCATCTAGTTGGTTAGCCTTCATAGGAATGTGGGCTTTCTTAAAGGTTAGAACTTGGGTTTTCCCCCCAGTAGTTAAGCCATTGTCACATCATTAGTCCGGGTGGATGACTCCCTCCTTGACAGTGATTGACTCCTTTCACACATGCATTCGATTCTTGCATGGTCCCAGGTTTGCTGTTCTGTGCAGTGCACTGTCTTGCACCCTCCACGCCTATGGCAGTGCTCCACAGTGACTGCCAGTGTGTCACAATTTGACAGATTATTTATTTTTGTGTGTTCACATTCAGTGTGTGTGTGTGTGTGTGTGTATGTGTGTATCAGAGGGCACTGTGTGTGCCAGTGGAAGCCCAAGGGTGACTTCAGCAATCACCCTCGATTGTTTCTACCTCCTCTTTGTTTTGCTCTGGAGTTTCTGTCTCCACTTTCCAGGATCAGAAGTACAGGCTGCCACCATTTTTGACAGGAGTTTTTAATGTGAAATCTGGGATCCGAAATCAGGACCTTCTGCTTGCGGGGCAGAGACTTAACACTGAGCCATTTCTCTCGTCCTGATTTGCCAGTTTAGATGTTCAGCCAGTGCTCTTCTCCGGATATATGTGTAGGGGTCGTGTTCCTCCTGTCTTTTCATGTTCTTGAATGGAATTCCTTGTGGTATTTAATCATATTTGGTAATCCTGGTGACCTGCTCAGCTGGCAGAGAGATGCTGTTATCCACTTAACAAGCATCATTTGAATGTGTTGACACCTGCTAGCATTTGGGGAGTGGAGAGAAGAGGCTCCACGCTTCCAGGAAGTGCTGATTACTTTGAGCCAGAAGTGCGTGTGTTTCCCCAGGACCGGACATGTTCAGAAAGCATTGAAGTTGTATTTACATGGCCGATTCCTATTCTATTAGAGGAATAACTTGGGAAGCAGACAATTCTAGTCCTCTGTGGTGTCGCTAGAATTTTAAGGGAAAAAAACCCACACTGTCAACAAAAGTTTTGTTCACAAAACTTTTTTTTGGTGGGCATGCTGGGGGTCAGGATGCCTGAGGTGACCATAGTATCTACATCTGTGTCATTCACAGAGATTGAAACGTGGGACTTTCTGCTTGGCCAATACAGAAGTCAAAAGCTGGGCTGCTGTAAGTTCAGAGGAATATTGACTTTTGTGACTTCATTTGCCTAATTAATTTTCTTTTCTCAAAGTCATGGCAGAAAGGATATTTCTAACCAGTACTGTTGAAAGTACAAATCATGGCCAGTGACCCTTGTAGCATTTATAATCTCATGCGTCCTAAGATAGCACTTTCTGTTTTCCACATGGAAAAGATTTGGCCCGTTGGGAGCATCTAGCAGCTCACTTTGAGATTCAGAGAGTCTATAATTTGTTGTTTGAGAATGCGTAAGATGAGCAAGAAAGGAGGAGTGAAGGGGTTCGTGGCTTTCGAGCCAAAAGTTGCAGGAAAGAAAGTGGGGCTGCAGAGTTTGTTCTGTAGGCGACAACACCTGCCGGGCAGCCAGGAGGCCCTGAGTGTGAATCCCAAGCACGCTTGCACAAATCGGGTGTGACTAGGCAAGGCTGCCTTTATAATCCAGAGCTTCGAGGGGAGGGGTGAGGGAGAGCAGGAACGGAGGCTCTCAGGGGCTTGCTGGCCATCAGGCCAGCTCCAAGTTCATCGAGAGACCCTGAAGGTGGAATGTGAGCAGCAGGATCCCTGCTGCTCTTCCCGGGCCTGTGCTCGTGTGTGCTTTATGTGCTGCATGCACACACGCACATGCAACACACACATTGTAGGAGGAAAGTTGTCCTCTGTCCTCCACCATGAGTCATGACTTGCATGTGTGGGTCTCTCTCTCTCTCATATACACTCACACACACAAATGAATGAAATAATTAAAAGTTCTAAATCTCATTTTCAAAGATAGTCAAGATTTAGGTATACCTATATATCCTTATCTGTTCCCATCAGTGAAAGTGTGGCTCTTTACAATTTCACTTTTAGGATTCTGAACCACTTCATTATTTTATGAGTTCTAGAATACAGAGTACAAACTCCCCAAGTCCCGTCACCCATGTCTTAGTAAGACAGTATAGGTGTTGTGTACTTGCTTGCAGGGTAATTTTTTTGTAATTGATGGTGGCTTTTTTCCCCCCTCAACTTATTGGAACGTTTTAGTGACCTGGTAATAATACAGGCATACCTTCTTGGCACATCAGTACTCAAAATGTTGTTTAGGAGCGATATCATACTCTTATAGTTAGCTTAATGTATAGGTCCATAGAAAGATAGCCATGTTATTTGGAAAGCTGTAACTGGCTATAAATTACATTGTAAGAACTTCTGGGTACACCGTACTATTTTTTCATCTCAACGTTGTCTTTTTACTACACTTGATCTTAGCCAAAAGGCCGAGAAGCGATCAACATTGTCTTTTTGTTAAACCTCCAGCCTAAGAAGTGGGCTACGGATCCATTCTAAATTAAATATAAATGAAAACTTTGAAAGCAAATAGAAAAGTGATGCATGTGAGTTTATCGGTCATTGATTCACAGATGTGATTTGGAGGAAGGGGCTCCACAATCCTGTCGTAAACCAAACATACAAAGCCACAAAAAAGTACAAGTTAAGAAAGATGCTGCACCCTGAATTTGTCATTAAGAGATGAATGTAGAATAGAGTTGCTGGAGGAATCAGGCAGCTTTTGTTAATGACAGGACTTAGAACGTATTGCTCCAGAAGTAAATTCTTAAATTACATTTTCTGCTCATCTAAACTGGCATTTGAATGTTTTTCCTGAAAGGAAATTTTGTTTTTATTTTTAAAATGAGGTTGGCCTTTGTATGAAGTGTACATATTATAAAACATTTCATATGATTTCTACGAATATTAAAGCATTTGTTTTTTCAACTGCAGTGGGATTGGTCTATTTCTTAAAAATTCCAAAAATGGATAATAAGTTATTAAAATATTATCCAGTTGTCTCATGTTTTATGAATTTAGTAATTGTTTAGATTCAAAATTCAAATTATTTGCATGTAAATTTCATATTTCACTTCTTGATGAGTTCTATCTAAATCATTTTTCTTCTCACCATATGAATGGAATTGATAGAAGGGTGTCATGAAATCACTCTGCTGCGCTTAGGCATGGTCTCTGAGTTATTGAGCGGTGGTCAGGCTTTGTGTCTGTGGGCTGGACCGTCTGTCTTGATGTATGTGTCTGTCTGAACATCCACCCCCAGCCCTGCTGTTGCTTAGCCTCTGGGTGTTTGGGCTTTGAGTCTTAGATGTTATTTCTGCTAATACTTGCTACTTGTGATGCACATTGTTAAAGAGCTTCTGTTGCTGATAATGGCTCATTTAGACTTTTGATGGTCAAATCTTTCTTTTGGTGAGTCTCACAGTGTTTGTGTGCTTGTCTTATAACATAAAGATGGAGAGAGAGAGAGAGAGAGAGAGAGAGAGAGAATGCATGTAGTACCTAATGTCTATTTGAAAGTGAACACGAGGACATAATATTTTTTTAAAAAATCAGTAGCATCATGGAAATATGGCATTGCTAATTTTCCTGATAAATATGGAAATTATGTAATCATTTTCTCTTAAGGAAACAAATGTAAGGATTTCTTCTTTGTGGATAGGGATAGCTTTTTTTTCTTTTTAAATTTCATTTGTTCAGCTCCAAAGGAAAGTGTGGATGACTGATAGTCCATGGTAGGACACGAGGGCATGAAATCTCCAAGAAAGCAAATGTGTCTCGTGTAAACCAGGCTTCCCCACTCATGAAGTATTCCTTCCCAAATCACAGCAGCGTGTTTTCAAAAAGCCCAGGAGAGGGTGGACCCAGCCAAGACCTTTCTAGTGACCAAATAAAATGACTAAGAAAGCCAGAATGCTCTGTTAGAAGGAACCTAGCGACTTTCATGGGGTCTTCAGAGAAATCCCATCTGTGTATTTAGGTTTATATTAACATTAAAAAATTTAAAAAATCCTTGTGTTCTATGTTCAGTTTTTACATATCACACCTTCCAAAATTTGTTACAACAATGAATTCGCTTGTGCATTTGAAGACTGAAGAAGTAGACTGTCCGCCTTCACATAACACCAATCCTGCGCTCTGCAGAAGGGAGCGAGTGATGGAAATACACCTTCAGAAATGAGTGTGTCCCTCTGTCATGGAGTTTACCATTCTGAAGATCTCTGAGAAATCTGGGAACACTGCAGGAGCTGTGTGGGTGCTGGGAGCACTGAGGGGTGGACCGAAGAGCATCGTGTTGTTTGCTGATACAAGATTTTTTTCTGTTTGATTTACCCCATGGTAGAATCATAGTCACTTATTTTTGAAAGCGTTGCAAAATCATTTTGAGATCAGCATACAATCATGAATAAACAGAACTTTACAATTAATGTGATTGTCACACGAGTTCATAATTATTTCTCAAAGCAGGACTCTTTGTTACACTGTAGAATGAAGAATAAGGATGAGGTAAGAAATGAGGATGAGGTGCTGCAAAAGACCTGGTGGCCACATGCCACATGTCCAAATGGTTCTTTTCAATGAAGCAGCAGCAGGCCTGTTACATTTGAGAATTACGTCACTGCAGGCTGCTTCTGGGTGCCGCACGTTCTATGTTTCCTGTACTTCGCATTTTGAAGTTCTGATGGTTCACTTCATTGAGTTTGCTTTTGTTTGTTGGATAAATTGGTATTAATGAAAAGTTTGCACACTTTCCTCTGCTTTAAAATTGGAAGTAGGTTTGGAGTCAGAGTCACTTGATTTAAACCACAGACAGTGAAACGTTGTTATGTGTTTGCATTTGGTTATTTTAATTTATTTTTTTTCTTTCCACAGCAAGTGGATGTGGAAAAATGGGTATGTGTTTCCATGTATTTACCAGAGCCTCACTGAGAAGTGCATGTCCGCTGCTGCCTCTTGATTTTGCTTCCTAGTATGGCTTGTCCTTCCAGTGTGGAACTAACCTCTGCTGTGATGGATGAATGTCCACAGGCCTTAGGGAGAGCTTCCGTGTCCAGAGCTGAGCTTCCGTGTCCCTGAGCTAAGAGCCTTCTGTGTCTTTGGGCTGAGAGCCTTCTGTGTCTCAGAGATAACTTCCACTGACATGGATTCTGTTGAAAGTTCTCCGTTTTCTTCCTAGAGCCCCACAGTTTTGTGTTGTTGACTTGTGTATAGAAGCGGTGCTGCACTACCTATGTATGTATTATTAGTCATCTATCTGTCTATCATCTTTCTATCTACTATATATGTCTGATATATAAATTATCTGTCAGTAATTTATATCTTGCATCTTAATCATCTATCATTTTCCTATTTACTATGTATCTATCAATCATCTGTCAACCATATCTATATCTCTATCAGTCATCTTTCTACCTACTTATTTATCATTGTCATTATCTATCATCTGTATAATCTATCTACTATCTGTCATCTATACTATCTGTATACTATCCATTATCTATATCACCTGTTATTGATTTATTATCTATTCATCTATCTTTTATGTGTTTATGTATCTTTCTGTCATCTGTCTACTTATCATCATTATCATCTATCATCATGATCCATCTATCTTATATCTATGATAACCCTAAGAAAATGTGTATATGTGTACATATAAATACATATACATGAACTGATTAAAATGCTTTCTTTCTAGAATATCTGATACTCTATGAAACTGTGATTTTGGAGTGCTTCTTTAAAATCTACTTCCCGGTTTCCTTCCTCCCTTCCTCTTTCTTCCTCCCCCATTTTCCTCCTTCCCTCCCTTTCTCCTATCTCATCCCCTCCTTCTCCCTCTCCTTCCCTCTGTTTCTCCCTCCCTTCTCTCCTTCTAATCTCATCCCCCCTTTCTTTCTTCTGTTCCTCCTCTTGCCTCCCTTCATTCCTCAACTTCTTCCTTTTCCTTCATCCTTGCCTCTTTGGAGAATCTTTGCGCTTGTTCAAACACAAGCCCACAGAACTGTCTAAAACTGCTCTTTACACTACAAATGAACACTTCTGAGTTCCGGATCCTGCTTGAAGGAAGATAAAGCTGTTATTTCCATCCAGTGACCCAGTCCTTTCCTAGCCTGTAGCATTGATTTCCCAGGAGACGTTTTTTCCTTACTGCTTTTCAACAGTCATAATGATACTGCTATATTGTGAAGATAGAAAATTATTTCAAGCGTCCTTAGTTCAAATACAAATTGTATTTCACATCTAGGTATCACTTACAGGCAGGTGAAGTGCTTCATATCACAAAGGTACATTCATGCTTGAACTGTTTTCTTTTTAAAATATGTGTTATATTCTATATCCTACTCTAGAAAGGCATTTTAATCTGTTCATGTGCATGTATTTCTATATACACATATTTTCACATGTAGGTGGTAGTCTGATTATAGCTCAAACTTCTGCATCTTCTGGCCATGGTGACCCAGGTGTCCTCTGTAAAGGTCACCTTATTCCTTCTTCCCTAGAAGAATTCTTTGTGGAGACAAGCTGGCAAAGGAGACTCCAGACAACATTGTCGGGCAGCACTGAGCTCTGTGAAGTGCACACGTGTCAGGGAGATAAAACGGCTAGTCTTTCTGCAGCTTATTAGCAGCGTTTATTTCCCTTCGCCCTTCAGAGGCAGAACTAGATAATTATATAAACACACATATGTCAGATCTGTTAGGCTGAGAAGGAAATACGGGCTGTTTCAATGCCGCACACAGTTATTGACAGGTTGACAAAGAAAACAGTTGATGGAATTTGCTAGAAAATCTGATGTATTCCTTTGAAGCATTCTCTTTACGCACATTTAGCCAGATGCCAGTGAGTCCCGCAGTCACCTCTGTGGGTGCCTTACACGTGAACAATGCAAGAATGTTCTATGGGAACCAGGGCACCATGCCTGTCGCTACTGTTCGTGAGTTGTGAACTTACTGAGCCTTATCAATACCATCTAGACCTAGAAATTGCTGTTCCTGTCTCCTCTGAGCAGTCTTGGATATTTTTAGAAAGTTAGCTATTCACAGAGGGTATTTTCATAATAAGACTGATACTGGACATTTTTCACAAGTATACCTCGGTGCATGCTAGAAGTTAGTGTATGTTTTGAATTTGGAATTGGTCTTGCTAGATTACTGACATCTCTTAAAAACATTGAGAGCAGGGCTGGAGAGATGGCTCAGGGGTTAAGACTCTGCCTCACAAGCAGAAGGTCCTGAGTTCTGATCCCAGGTCCCAAGTAAAAATGTCCAGGTGCCCTGCACTTCTGGCCCTGGTGGGTGGAGTCTGGGAAATCCCAGAAGGAAGTAGAAGCAATCCAGGATGATTCCCG
This sequence comes from Typhlomys cinereus, assembly GCA_023101885.1. Lineage (NCBI taxonomy): Eukaryota > Metazoa > Chordata > Mammalia > Rodentia > Platacanthomyidae > Typhlomys > Typhlomys cinereus. Next base: position 3,112,175 of record JALPQD010000200.1, on the reverse strand, counting down.
AAGTCACCCTTGATCCTTCACAGGGACACACAGTGCCCTCTGAGATACACACACAAATGAATAAATAAATTAAAAAAAAAACATTGGGAGCATTACTAATTAAGTATTGCCACCAGCACACCCAAGCCTTTGATGATGTAATACTTCCCCTCTCATTCATTGTTGTGAAATCACAGGCATTGCTCACCAAGGAAAGGAGATGGCAGATCATTGCTTGGAAAGGCCAGCACCTTACTACATGGAGAAAGGAGATGTCAAGAAAGGCCTTGCTCATAACAGACATCTTGTGTGTGGAAGCAGGGTGCTCTATTTCCTTCAAGGACAGCTTATTCTAGAAGGATCCCAGATCTACATTTCCCCATTCTCCTGGCATTGTGTCTAGCTCTTTTTAGTGACAAGCCTTCCTAATGCATACATGTGTGGTTGATTTCTTGTCTAGAAAGGACAGTCCAAAATGCATTCACTTGGAAAAATCTAAGATGGGCTCTGATAGAGAATGGTTGATGTCAAAAACTTTTAAACTGAACTATCAATTAAAAATAGCAAGGTTGACTCCTAGTTGAACCTCAGGCTGAATCCAGGCTACCGTTATGATAAAGTGCTGCTGCATTACCTTTTTCCAGCTTTGCACTGAGAGCAGATTGTTTGTTATCTAGAATATTCTCTTGACGCCCAGTGTTTGTGAACAGTCTTTCTCTCTACCGGACTCATCTGTTAGCCAAGAAAATCTCTTGGGTCTTTCTGATCTGCTGTGTCGGGTGATGTGTTAGACTCGCCACAGTAACCTGCTCTTCTGGAACTAGAATTGTCTGGTTCATCTCAGTGTGTCTGATATGAATACATGGCTCTAGCAGTTTAGGGGAACCTGTGGTTTGTTCACGGGCACAGCTTTAGGTTGTAGTTAATCATCATGACCCACATTCCCAGGAGGAGCCCGAGGGACGTGGCCACACTCTATGCCAGGAGGACCTGAGAGATGGGCCATACTTCCTAGCTTCAGTCTGCGGGGGTCAACCCGTTCTCTCTTCATTATATCCTCCTGCCCAGGAAATCAGTGGTCCTGCCCGCTAGAGGCTGAGTCTTTCCGCATCACTGAGATACTCTCCCACGGGCTTTCTCACAGGCTTACCTTAACTAAATAATCCTTCATGGGGCGTGCCGAAAGACATCCCTGGATGTCAGGGTGACATCTCAAAGTCACTGCTGCAGGCGACTTCAGCTTCTGGACCAGCCGTGCGTCAGAGGCACCGCACCTCCCGCGTGCCAGGCGGCGCTGTCTGCGTCTGTTAGGGAAGGCTGGCACTTTCTCTCCCAGTTTTCCTGTTGAAGGGATGTCTGGCTCCTCAAGCTCCTGCTCCTAATCCGGTAGGAGCTTCGTTTCACCTGTGACGCCTGTAACAACCCGGCTACTCCAGCTGCACAGTTCTATCCCACAGAGTAAATACAGTGTAAAAAGTATAGTGACCTCCTTTGTTTCTGTGCAAATCTGTTATCAGCCAAAAATCTTCCTGGGGCAAGCGTCAGGCCAGGACCTAAGCCTGCAGTGCTGCCCCCACTTACGACCCTCACCTTCTCCATCAAAGTAGCTCTGTCTGGTGCTGTGAAGCCGGCCAATGACTGACTTCATTGCATTTATCGTGAGCCCTCAAAAGACACTGAGCACCCAGAGGGCCTTGCAGCCTTCAGCATCTCTCTGCATCCGTAGTTTTCTCCTTTTCTCCCCTGTCACGTCATCACATTTGTTTAAAGGACCATTTTCCTTGTTCTTCTTTTTCTTTCTATTGCCTCTCCACAGAACTGAGCAGCACATGGATGGAGTCAGAAATAACAGATCTGCTCTTCACGTTTTAATGGGCTTCTCTGGTGTCTCTGGCCACCAGCCATCCCTGGGCAGTGCCCGAGGACGTCATCCCTTTTATAGCTCTCCAGAACTGAAGACAAGTCATCTTATGAGAAGTTTGCACAGTCGCTTGTCCGGCAGTCTTTCCTGCTCTGGCTGGTCTTTCTCCTTCTATGGAGGGGTTTAGCCTTCGCTCATTTGAACCATTTGTTCAGATCTATGGGATCTGTTTCCCATAGCTGTTGTCTCTTGCTTCTGTCTTGCTCGTTTGGAGGGTCTCAAAGGCAAACCTGGGTTTTCACACACAGACTGCAATTTTGACTTAGGTAACTGACAAAATCAAACAGGATAGTTTTTAAGAAAAAAAATTCTCAAACCTAGCTCTGTTAAAAAAAAGACATGAGAAAAGGATCTATTATAAACCTTGGGCTGTTGAAAAATTTTTTTTGTTTGTTTAAATTAAGGCATAAAATAGGCTTTTCCTATTTCCTAGTCTAATGATTTGTCCATTATTGGTAAATCTTATGTAGACAAATAATTGATTCATCTCCATGTGGAAAGTAAGTTTCCTGGTATCATTTGCTATTTATACCAGTTATGTAAATGTAACTGAAAAGTCTATATTTTCAAAGCCAAGAATGGAAATTCTGTACAACTTGTCCTGGAAATGATATATCAAAATGAAAAAAGTCTCAGTAGAATTTCATTTAGTGATATATATGGTTTGCCATATATATTTGCCATATAAATGTATGCATATATATGTGCATATATACATATGTCTGTCTATATCTATCTATCTATCTATCTATCTATCTATCTATCTATCTATCTATCTATCTATCATCTATCTATCTCAGAGCAGCAACTATCATATGTATAAACATCTCCATTGGAAAACTTTCCCTTGCTGATTTCTTTAAAAATAACAGAGATGTTCTTCCTCTCTTTGTAATCCACAACTCAGGCCTATTCCTGCCAATGAAAGTTGACTCTAAGTTGGAAAATATAATCTATATTTTTCCTTCTTAAATTCTCCTTCTAGAAACAAGTCTAAGAAATGTTCAAAGATGTCGAGAGCTAGGCAGGGTTACTTCTACGTTGCAAGCATCGTATTTTACTCAAAGGCATTGTGACATTTTGAGAGACAAGGAGAATCATTCTCTGGTGGCTTTTCCTGGAGTGTTGAGGGAATCGACTCCTTTCATCTGCATGAAAGATGCTCAGCTCCCTGTTTGAAATCCACCTTACCTGCTTCTTCGTGCCTACTGAGTTGTTTTTCTTTTACTAAAATTGTTGGATTGGCTTGTGTCAGTGCAATTTTAGGAAAAACAGGAAATGAAGACTATTTTAATTAATATTTTCAGATCATAAATGTAATACTATTCCTCCTCCTTGGTGCTAGGGTTGCTGTATTGAGTCACGCATCACCGTGCAGTGGCATGTTTTCACTGAAAACAGAATTAATGTAAAAACATCTGTTTAGAGTTTTGCTCACCACAGCTGCTCCTCTGGCATGTAGTTGTCACTTAGCTGGTTTTCTTTTGTGACAACATGGTGAATTTTTTGTTCACTGCTGATACAGCTCCATTTGGAACAATGAAGTCTTCAGAGTGGGAGGCGTTTTAGAATTGGCTCTTGAAATGACATGCATTTAATATTTTTCTCTCTTTTCCTTCTGTCCCTACAGAAATTCATGATGAAGGTAAGACTTCGGATAGTCATTTCATTCTATCTATCTATCTATCTATCTATCTATCTATCTATCTATCTATCATCTATCATCTATCTATCTATCATCTCTCTCTGTCTGCCTATCTAGCTATTCATTCTTGTATGTGTGTGCATATTTTGTACAGGTGGGTATATGTGTATGTTTTGTATGTGGGTGGGTACACATGTATGTGTGGGCATGTATATAAGGATACACTTGAATGTGCTTGCCTGTAGAGGCTCAAAGGTGACATTGGGAATCATCTGGGATTTCTCTGCCCCCCCTATCGCTCTGCCTTCCCAGGTAAGGAATTGCAGCCCGCTGAATATCTGCCTGGTGGTTTTAACGTGGGATCTGGGGATCCAAATTCAGGTCCTTTCGCTTGTAAGGCAAAGGCTTTAACTCCTGAGTCGGCTCCCCAGCCCCGATTTGTACACTTCGATGGTTATACTCACTCACTTTATTTTGGAACGCATGGCAACTTTTTTTACATTTTAAAAATGAAACAAACATTGGAAACTTTAGATGTAAGTAAATAACTCACCTGTGTAGATTTTACAGTTTAAGCAACTTTTAATGTCTTTGGGCTACACTATAGCACAATAAGTTTAATCAGTCAGCAGTAGGAATTTCTTCCATTAAAATGCTTTTTTTTGTTGCTGTCTATTGAGAATGCTCACTTGGGCTGATGTTACTTTCATTGGAAATGAGAAGAGGCATCAATCAATTACTTTTAATTATTTTAGAAGTGAAAATAATTGAATGTCTTTTATGATTGACTAAATTAGAAAAAAATTCGTAGTGTTTTAAGCATATTGAGTACTTATCCTAAATTTGTAATATACAGTGGAAAATCTTTGCTTCATTTTTACATTTCAACCACTTTCCACTGTAATATTCTTGAAACTTCCCTTTTTTATCTTACAAGCTGAGAAACATGAAAGACATTTATTTGTATTCAGTTAATAAAGCTTTGATGTAATTCATGATCTTAAAAGAACATCATTCCAAATATGTGTATCTCACGAATTACTAGTGAATTTTCTAGTTGGTAGATGGAGAAAAAGCTGCTTCGAAGTTGGGAAGGTGTCCTCTTCCAGACCTGGAGAGGCAGAGTTTCTATTCCCTTCTTATAAACCTCTGGGGTCTAGTGCACTGTGGGTTATCCTGGATTGGAACTGTTGGTTACTAACATGGCAACTGCCATCAAAAGGTAGAATCCTGCATTCATTTGAATGCACACTGTCAGCGTAGGTTCATACATCTTCCAGATTTTCATGTACCATCAGCTTGGACTGTGTCATAGAAAACATGACTCGTGGGGCTGGAGAGAGGGTTCGGTGGCATCACACACCAAGGAATCAGATCCCCAGATCCCATGTAAAAATGCTGGGCAGATATGAAAGAATCATTCTGGCCCTGGTATGTGGCGTCTGGGAAACCCCAAAGCAAAGCAATAAGGTGAAAGAGCAATGATTCTTCATGTCACTCCTGGGCCTCCATAGGGACACACGCAAGTGCCATCTTGTGCACACACCCCCACATATAAACACACAAAAAAAAGTTAACACGATTGGTGTACTGTACACCGAGGACGTTGGGTGCTATATCAGGACACAAGTATTTGGGCTGTGGAAATACTGTACGTTACATGGATCTATAAATATGTGACCTCTCCTTGCTCATATTCCTAACAGTAAAACTGGGTTTGGAAAAAAAAAATTCAGTTTTTCTCCCTAAATATACAGTTACTGATCTCATTTTCTATCTCATCCTAACCTGAGGGCCCTGCCATAGCCAGTGATTCTAGGGGCTGGTTCCTTCAAAAACTTGTCCCTGTAGGAAGGTGGTGTAGACCACTTAAAACCAGGCATGATGCCCGAAATGATGTAATTAGGTTCTGATGACTTATCCAGTGGGAGGCAGAGCCTGGCCTGTTGCATGATGGGAAAGGTCAGCCTCAGACAGAGAGGGGCAGCTGTACTCCATTACAGCAGTGGGAACCAATTAGCCAGAAAAACAGTGAGCAAGACGGAGCTCTCACCTTCTGCCCCAAGTCATCCATCTGGAAAGTCCTTGGATGGTTTAGAACCAGGGAGATGCCGCTTGCTCCCCAAGCCACGTGCTCCCCAAGCCCATTTCTGCATGCTGAATCTACGTGGATGAGCTAGTCTGCGGGAAGTCTGGTCAGTTTGCTAGTCACCCCCACATGTGAGTGGTCACGTGGCTGTCTGCTAGTGGCTGACTAGTTTGCTCAGGCAGACTGATGTTTTACTGACCTGTGGTTGTCATGTGATTCACGTGGGAATCACACTCAAAGGTGGCAAGTCATGTGAGTATCCGTGTGGCTGGGGACCTTGGGTGAAGGGAATGGCTAGAGCCCAGTAGATACTGCTGGTCCCATCCTGTATTGTCCCCACACCCCATTGTTCCTTCCAAAGGGGAAGGTTAAGCTTGGGAACATTTCTCTGTTTCTGGTCTGCCCCAATGAAACAACAGAATTGCATATATTCCATAGGTTAACATTTGCATGTTAACCTTTAAAAGCCTCTCACTTTTCTTGATTCTGTAATGTCCGTTGTTGAGGATGTGGGTCAGCATTGTGTGAGGAAGCAAAGGCACTTGCAGATTCCATTTTATCTTCTAAAGTGATGCGAGATGTGGTCGCCAGGCAACGAAGAAAAGTTATATTAAAGTTCATCCTTTCCTTCTTCCTTTCCCTTTTCCCTACCTCCTTTTCTTCTCGTCTTTGCCCTCCCTCCCCCCTCCTTCCGTTCTCTCCCTCCCTTCTCTCCCTTCTCTCCCTCCCTCCCTCCCTTCTCTTCCTCCCTCCCTCCTCTCCCTCCCTCCCTTCCTCCCTCCCTTCCTTCCTTCCTTCTTATCCTGGGAATTAAGCCAAGGGTTTTGTGCATAACCTCATTGCACCAATTCTTAAACCTAACCATTGAATCATTTCCTTTATGGAAGCTGGTTCCAGGTTACTCATATATCCATGTGTTTTACACTGTTACATCCTGTCGGCCAGTTCAGAGAAAACTCACTCACAAATGGAAATGCCCCCCTTCTGAATGATGTTTTCAGGAAGGTGAATTTTACCTTTTTAAATGATTGAGTAGGACCAGGTTGGATTACTTTTCAAGTCAAGATCAGCCTTTAAAAGTCAATCAGCCCACCACAGGGGGCTCCTCCACAGCTTCCTATCAAGAACTAACCCCCAATACTCGTACTTTGGGGGACATTCCTACCCAGCTTCCCCTCGCATGGAAGAACATTTTTCAATTCAGTCGAGTTTGCTCATTTGTGTTTCTTCTCTCCTCTATCCTTTTCTCTACACAGACTGCTCAAGGTGGCGGCCACCGGACACTCCTCTATGGGCATGCCATATTGCTGCGCCATTCCTACAGTGGCATGGTGAGTGGATGCTTCGATGCCATCTCTCTCACCGCTGTATTGACCCGTCGTGACAGTATGTGGACAATACCTCCTCAGCAATGTTATTAATAAAATTGTGTCCAGTTCACTTTTCCCAGTTATCAGTCAACTAGTTTGGAGGGTCTGTAAGGTTGTTTCGGTCTTCAGCTGCACTTAATTCCATTCATTTACATTTCAGTAAATCAGTCTGCACACACAGGCATGCATGCATATACCACTTGACAATTTATATATATTAGGCATAGCGCTTGTTTTCAACATCTGTCAATAGAGTATGATAAGGGAGAAGGAGGTGTACATGTGAAATAAAAACTCTCCCTTTTCTGATTTTATTTTAAAATGATTCATTGATAAATGCACCATAACATCCTCCTGAAAACTAAGGTGAAATTCTACCATTGAGCCTCAGGTCATCGATCCACTGATTCCATTTCCCTCTTCAGGAGGCAGGTGTTCTCTCTCTCTCTCTCTCTCTCTCTCTCTCTCTCTCTCTCTCTTCTCTCTCTCTCTCTCTCTCCTTTTATCTAGTAACTTCTCTGTTAACAAGAATAACAACATCAAATCAATTACCAAAACTAATTCTTGATAAAGTTAGCTAAACATAACACATAAATAAAAACTATGAGCATGTCTTATTTGCCTTTACCATATAAATTTGTTCTAAAAGTCTTGATTATTAGGATAAAGCATGAAATAAAATAATAATCAGTGAATGGTTGGATACAAGACAAATGTACAAAAAAGTTTTGTTTTGTGTAGAACAGCCATACATTAAAATCTCATGGATGTAGTTCTACTTTCTGGAACAATCAAAGGATATAAACTGCATAGAGTGATAAATTAGAAATAACACATATTTTAAGAAAACTCTCTTGATCATAGAAGAGTTCAGTATTTAGATCTAGATTCAGTCTCCGTCTGAAATATAGTGGGCAGTCTTGGATTCCTCGTTGGGCTTCTGTAAGCCCGTATCTGAATATTTTATGTACCACTTGGTAAGCGCTATTCATCATCAGCTGTGAACTAGGCACTGTTGCAGGCACTGTGCACAGGGCTGAATAAGGCCAGGTAGCTGGTAATACTTAGTAGACCAACTAACTACAGCACCTTTCTCTGTGTTGCTGTTAAGAGTAGAAGACAGGATGCATAGTACTAGTTACAATGCCTAGGTGCCACAATGTTGGGAGAAAAACTCTGGAAGAGCCAAGTCTCGCCTTGTGTCTTTGCCTGGAAGTCTGAGTATAGCACAGTTGTAACTTTGGCGCAAATCAACAGAATTTTACAGCTTGTAAACCTCAGGGAACTCTGTGGCTTCCCTGTCTTGGGCTCAGACTTACTCTCTTGGTCGAAAGCAGGTTTAGGAATCTTCCTGCTCCTCGTCCCTTGTCTCGTGCTTTGCAGCCAGTTTGTAGAATGTGCATCCGCAGGTCAGTTCCCATCTGGATGACCTTGACTTGTGCTTGCTATGCCACTAGCTCCTTCCCGTCAGATACTCTCCCATCCTCTCATTCCCAGAAGCATCCACTGGTTTGCATCACCCTATTCTGGAATAGACATGCTGTGTCCCTGGCAGTAATTACCCAGACTCCAGTGGGGTTCAGGACTACTAGATTCCTGGACCATTTTTGGTTCTTTCCTGTTCTTGCTGACAGTGACTTCTTGCAAGCAGATGGTCAGTGTCCTCGTTCTTATGCCATTCAGCAACGTGCCTGAAGTTAGAGTGGGGCAGGGAACTTAATTGGCCTTAAAAATGATTCCTTAGGGCCAAGAGTAGATGTGTATAGGGAAGTCCTGGGGCGCAGGGAAGTCCTGGTGTGTAAGATGTACACTGCTAGGATGTGGCAGTCGATTTGCTCAGAGGGACACAAGCACACAGTGTCATGACAAGCACCACATTTTAGCAAGGACAGCTTATTACACACCCCAATAAATTCTAAGTGGATCACAAAGAGTTAATTTTAAAAAGTGATGAAAAAGTAGAAGATGAAACTCAGTAACTTTCAGATTTCTCTTTGGAAGGGGCGTCTGTCTAACTGGGAGATTGCATTGTGCATGTGTGAATGATCTCGAATATCGCAGAAAAGGACTGCTGTGTGGACACGCCCCATCACTGGTCTCTGACACGTACAGAGTAGATTTCTTCGATCTTCATTTAGGAGGACAAAAGACTGAAGTGTCTAAAATGCTGCTTCTGAAGTGTGTCCTGCAGGAGTTGCTCTGCCCCAGACAAACCCTCCCGTTTGCTAAGGTGGCAAGCTGGCTAGAAACAGAGTCACAAGAGACAGATCATGTCATCTCACTTGCCGGAGGGAGGCTCTGATCTGACTGTGAAGTATTTATCATTTACTTTTATTTAGCAAGTAAAGCAAATTCAAAGAAGCAGGTTTCATTATGCCCCGGGCATTACACTTCCTATTCTCCCTCCCACGTACTTTCTCTTCTCCCGGCCTTACTGAGCCTTTTTTATCCTCCAGATGCACCCTTCCTGCTTTCTTAGTACACGCATTTCTCACCTTCTCCTGTGTCTCCTCACTCCCTTCTGTTGTCCTCTCATAGTCCCTTTCCTAGTTTCGTGCCACACGCATGCACATATAGACACACAGCCATACACATACATACATACACACATGCATACATACACAGAGCCATGTACACATATATACATTTAAACACACATGTACATACACTGCCATATACACAGCCATATACACACTACATACATAATCATATGCATACATATACATAGACACACAGCCATACACATACATGCATACATGTATACACACACACAGAGCCATGTACATACCCCCATGCATACCGCACATACCCACCCATACCCAGACCCATACATACACACATTACACACCCATATAGACTACACACACGTGCACAGGTGCATATGCGTGCACAGACTACACTTGTCCCTCCAGTCAGAATGGCCATCCTCAAGATACCAAATGTCAGACGAGGACAAAGAGAGAACTGACAGAGCTTTACCACTCCTGCGCACGTCCTGAGAGGATTCCCAGTCTCACTCCATGGTGGTATTTGCTTATCCATACTTAGCACTACACCAGTAACACTAACTACGTCATGACTGTCAACTTTTTGTGACCACTGCTGATTCTGTGTTTTCAGTATCTGTGTTGCCTGTCCACCTCCCGGTCTTCAACTGACAAATTGGCCTTCGACGTTGGCCTGCAGGAGCATACCACAGGTAAGTGCCTTGTACCGCAATGACGTCATCTGCAGAAAGATCGGGAAAGGTTCCACGACATAGTCCTAGCCACGCTAGATGATGGGTGTTCTTCCAAACGCAGTCTGGAAACGTGACTTTGCTTGTGACCCTTTTGGTAGAGGAAGTGCTCTAGTCATCCTCATTTTGCATGGGGCAATACTCATGCATAGGAGAAAAAGGAGTGTGTGTTTGGTTCACAGTTCCAGAAGGGATACCATCCATCATGACGGAAGTCACTTAGCAGAAGGTGTGGCTGCAGGCAGAAGCAGGAAGCTGGTAGAAGTCACCACGGCCATGAGACGGCAGAGAGAAGCAGAGGGCCAGCCAGGCAGAGCTACTCAATCTCAAGGCCCACCCCCCATGCAGTCCTTTCCCCCAGCAAGCTCCACCTCTTAAAAATGCCACAACTTTCCCAAACATCAACACCAGCTAAGGATTCAAGTATATGAGTCTGTGGGCGTTAGGGACTCCCCTTCAGACCATGACAGGGAGAAAATGTGTATTTTTCTTTGTGGTTGGTTATTCTTTTGTAATTAGGTAGATATAAAATATGAACTTCCAATCCTTTCATCTCGTGATTTTGGAAAGAAATAATCAATATTCAATGCATCATTTTCTTGTTTGTGAGCCCATTGAAGTTTTCTGAGCAGTTACGAATATTACCAAACATATTTTTATCATTTACCTTAAATATTCATAAGTATCCATGCAATGTGCTCAACACCAACATTCAAACAAAAAGTGAAAACAGAGTTCATTTATCTCCCCATGGATCTCTGCTGTGTCACTTATTTCTCCAAACAGATATGAATTTCTATGTTTCAGAAGTCAAAAATGTATACAGTTCACATTTTCTTCCTTTCAGAAAATTCAAATAAAAGAACACAAGGTGGTCTTCATTTTTTCAATTCTATGAAGAATTTGCATTTATTCACACCTCTGTGGGGTGCGCCTGTCTTTACCTTTTACAATGAACATGTGTGACCAAGTATTTAAGCATCAGTAGAAGAGATGGGAAGAGCCCACTGGCAGGGCGTTTGGTCAGCATGTGTGTCATTCTGAATTCAATTCCCTGTATCACAAAAATAAATGAATTAATTGACTATAGATAAATAAATGAAAGGCTAAGTAGAAGGAAGAATACAAGAAAGAATTGCAAGTTTTACTATGTTGTTCCTTTCCAAGGAGGGGCCCCCTAGCCCACTGCCCATTTCAAACAGTACTTTCTCACTGCCTTGGGATGTAGCTCAGTGGTCCAGTGCTTATGTGTACAAGAGTTCTATCCCTAATGCCACAAAACAAACAACAAACCACACACATATGCACAGGGTTTCTGGAATGTTGTAGGGTAAGTATTGAGGACAGTTACATTCTGCATGGCTTAAAAGGTTAAAAGAACTGATGTGTTTTGTTCATGAATAAGTGCTCTGAATGTTTGAGGAGAGTCTTTACTTTAGGTATCATATGCAGATATCAAAATGTCATCAGGTCCTTATACATATGGTGTGTTCATATTTTTAAGAAGAATAAATTAAAATGCTTTTCCATTGCCTGAATTTTCACAAACAACAAATAAATAATAGTAAAGGCATAGAGTAGCTATAGATTCAGCTATCTATATCTGTCTATCTATATCTATCTATCTATCTATCTATCTATCTATCTATCTGTCTGCCTATCTACCTTTCAATCATTTATTTATCATCTACCTATCTATAAATGATCTATGTATCTAACAACTCTCATCATCTATCAGTCATCATTGGTCTACCATCTATCTGGATGCGTTTAACTTTCTAATGGACCAACACATTCTCTTGTAAGAGAATTTTTGATAATTCTGGGCATAAAAGAGATAAACCTCTTTTCTATAGGCTCAGTATTTCTGTGTTTTTCTAATTCCTTAGTTATTTTTCATTTTATTATATTTTAGTTAAATATATTTATTTAAATTTAATTAAATAGAAATACTAAATAAAAACTTAGTTAAATAAAAATAAATTCAATTAAATAAAATGTTTTAGGTTTGTAGTATAAGTTAAATACAAAACAGACATGACCTACCCCTCGAACTCAGACTGAGATGATCATCCTGTGGTTAGAACCAGTTAGAACCACACAGCTCACCTGTCTGTCTGCCACATCCAGACCCTTCATTTCTTCCACATTGATTTCCCTCTGCGGCTTGTTCCCTGCATTACTGGAGGATTTATGGTGTGTGTGATTAGTTCTCTGCTTACTCTTGCCAGAATTAAACCCACAAGGCAGATGGCTTTTTTTCTTTCTTGTGTCTTGATGAATTCCAAAACATAAAAGCAATGACTGGGGACAGTGGCCGCCTTATTTAGGTAAATGTCTGTGACGCTATCCACAACTCTCAAAATGTGGAAAGGAAAGGAATACTGTGGGTAATCCTCGGGTAAGGAAGATAGCTTGAGTCACAGGTTCTGTTTTGACTTTAAGAGATTCTAAGAAATAGTCTCAGGTGATTCACTTACCCCATTCATCAAGACTTAATTTTCTTTGAATGCCTTCAGTATGATAGTAGGAGATTCAAAACTCCAGTGCAAAAAACACGCAAAACTCCTGTTGTTAGAAAATTTTACATTCTGGCTTTGGGGATTGGTTAAGGAAAAAAAATAGGTTAAAACAATCATAAAGCTGCCCAATATCCTGTGTTCTCTCCTTAACACCACAAAATAAAGAAAAAAAAAGTGGCACGCATATACTCAAAGTTTCCAGAATGTTCTAGAATGTTCTGGGATGTCAGAGATGAAAATTATGATTGATACGAATGATATCATAAGCACACTATTGGGACTAGTATGGCTAGAGCTGATGTTTAGGTTTTCAGTGAATTAGCTTATGTCATAGGTGACAGCCTGAAGAATCATAAATGGACATGAGCTTTAGGATTCTATTTGGTTTCTTGTAGGAGGGATTTTTGTTTGAAAACACACCCAACTCTGTTCAAAGTGTGCCCTTCTGTTGTACGATTCTCTTGTATTTCACTCATATTAATAGAAACCGACCTATTTTAAAGTAAAGTCAAAGGGGCAGGAGAGTAAGATCAAGTTAGTGACTCTGTGGATTGTCTTTTTAAGCAGCATCTCCCGAAAGCATTGAGAGTTAATAAAAATATGCCTAATGCAACATCCTATCTCAGCAATCGCAAGTCCTTTTGAAAACTCATGTCACAAAAGTGCTATTTTGCAAGGAGCTGTGCGAACAGTATAATAGCACATGGTTACTGAGGAAATGAAATCAGTCTGCATTGACTGGTAGATTTGGTTCTATGTTAGAACACATAAATACCCTTTCAAAGTATTTCTTTCAACTCTTACCTCCAGTTTCCATGAGATAAACTCTTTTATTTCACTGTATATGTCCTCCTAGGAGACTTTGATTAAGATCTCTGGATTTTCATGTCTAGAACAGTAATTCACATGAAGTCTCATGTTTTCCAGCATGCTGCATGGAATCATATGCAAAGGAAAGGAATCAGAAGCTAACAGAAATTTTTGTGTATTCCACACCTCTGTCACTCACAGGAGAAGCTTGCTGGTGGACTATACATCCGGCTTCTAAGCAGCGGTCAGAAGGAGAAAAAGTGCGAGTTGGGGATGATCTCATCTTGGTCAGTGTGTCCTCTGAAAGATACTTGGTAAGTGTGCAGAGTGTGACATTTAGCAGCAGGTTGCTGAAGTGGTCACTTTAAGATTTATCCTGCTCTTGACAGGACATTCGCAAATACATGAGCAAAGGTAAGTGAAGTACATATAACCCTGTGTGTCTGTGGGACTAGATAGATGACTCAGGGGTCAAAGCCTTTGCCTCACAAGCAAAAAGACCTGAGTTTGGGTCCCAGATCCCATGTAAAAATGGTGGGTAGAAATGGTGACCTGCACTTCTAGCCTTGGAAGACAGAGTCTGGGAAACCCCAGAGAATAAATAAGGAGCTAAAGCAATCCAGGATGATTACCGAAGTCATCCTTGGGTCTCCACAGGTGGCACAGTGCCCTCTTCACACATCTACTCACAGGTGCGCACACACCACACAAGTATACACCTACACTTACACATGCAAAAACAAAACAATCCAAGTGCTCAACCCTGTGTTCCTCTATGTGAAGTGCTAGAAGTTAGAACTCTTCTAGTGGAGAGGTACATGGCGTAAGTGGGAAGGCGGTCCCCGAGGTCTGTTTGGACAGAATTCCCTTCCTAACTTCATGCATATTCATGAAGTCCACAGTGCCCATACTGGATTCTTTTATTAATAGAATATAAATGTGACCTAATCAGGAATCCCAGACAGCATGGTCTTTATATTGTGTTTGTGTACAATATGTAGACTAATGAGATTATGATCCTGTGTTTTGATACTTAGGAGAGCAATTTATCATGTAAGAAATCCTCATTCAGTGAAGGAGGAATAGACAAGACAGAAAAATTGTCTCACTAACACTGTAGTATGTCCAGAGATAGGAGCTGGAGCTATGCTAAAACACTGAGCAAACTCTTATCTCTTGGGGTGAGGTCATGAGACATCTGATTTGACATATTTAATAAGTTGTCATTCTTCTAAGAGTTGTCCTGCACAGAAGGCCACAGAAGACTGAAATCTACATGGGAGGATGAAGGATGTCAGTACAAAATTCTCATTGTATTCCTTTTTATGACTTTAATTTTCTTTTGGGAAGGGTCTGATCATGCAGCCAGGCCTGGCCTCCTGTGGTCCAATCAGCCTTGAGCTCCCGCCTCTGCCCCCTGTGCGAGGTGATCCATGTTCACCACCACGCCTCACCGGGCACCTCGCTGCCTGGCTGCTGTGCTGGGCACCCACCCCAGGGCCTTGTCCCTGCCCAGCAAGCCTGCTCACTAAGCTGGATCCCCCACCCATCCTCTTGAACTTAACAAGCAAGAAAGTATAAGAAGAAACATTGCAAGGTTTTAGTGAATATCCACGTTAAAAAAATCCAGATGGAGGAGCAGATGATAATTGAAAGAAAACAGGATACCAAGTATGTTACAATGACACACGCGCTGGATTCTAGCAAGAACAGCCTTGGTGCTATCAATCAGCATGTGCCCTGTTAGGGTGTGTGTGTGTGTGTGTGTGTGTGCACGTGCCACATGTATGTGTGTATGCATGTGTGCAACTGGCTCAGATGAAGTGAGTCACAGGTATCCTGTGACTGGAACATGGGAGCAGGGTTGGAGAGATCTCTGTGGTGTAAATGGCTTACCATGCAAGAATGAGGACTTGAGTTTGAGCCCTAAGATTTGTATAAGAAAAGCTGTGGGTGGCATGATGCATACTGGTGGTCTCAGCACTGGGGAGGAGGAGACAGGCAGCTCAGCGGCTGGCCAGCTTAACCAAATAGGGAAATTTCAGATTTGTGGCAACCCAACCTCAAAAGCAAGGTTGGATGGTGTTTTAGAAGAGACTAATGAAATTAATCTCTGGTCTCCTCATTGTGTACACATGTGCTCTCACTGACACACACGTGCACACACACAATGCATATGCATATGCATCTGCACAAATAGATTCTCATGCACACTCTTGCAAACATGCGCCCCATACACAGATGATACACACAGACAACACACACATTCATACCCACATGCACACTCAAACACAGACGATACAGACAACACACACATTCGTACCCACATGCACACTCACACTCGTACTCTACACCTGGTTGTAGTTACTCGGTATTGTTGCTTCAAAAATCTTGACAAAACAACTTAAGGGAACAACGGGTTTTATTCCCTCTTAAAGCAGTCTGGTTGTTCAGCTTGGCAGACATGCCCATTGCTACATCAAGGGCTGAGGGAACTGGCCACACCATATCCACATAATGGCTGAGAAAGACAGTCCTAACTTGCCAGACCAGCATATCTGGCCAAGTATACAGAAGGATGCCAACTTTCTCAAACAGCTTCTTCCATTTTATTCATCTATCAGGGCTACCAACTGTGGACTGAACCTTCCCCGTCAACTAGACAATCTTTTACAGTTTCGCTCCGGACTTAAGTCAACTACTAATTCTCTGTAAATGTGCCCAGGGCTTAAGTCCACAGCCATCAAGTTGACACCTGTCTAACTATGATTCCCCCCACACTCGTACTCACACATACCCACAATGTACAGTCACACACATGCACTTGTACACATGTACACTTAGAAAACATGGATATAAGGATATAAGGTGGGATTGCATGCATGGCAAGTGTTTACTGACACCTTTAGTTCCTTTTCAGATGTTTCTAAGAGGAAGTGCAACGTGCAAGGCTGTAGTGATAAAGGCGGGAAGGGCGTTACAGGGCCTCATGTAACTGACAGATGTTATTACTAGTAGTGTCTGCTTCTGCACGTCCACAGGGAAGCCTGGGGCATTTCTCCACGCTTGCCCTGTAATCTACACAGTTAAAACAGTCCCTATGTAGACTTCTACAACAATGCTGGGCACTTATTAAGTCCATGTTACTAACTACTACTGTATGCCTGGCTGTTCAGTGGGTGAGTGTGATGTCTTATAGTTTCATTTGAGCTGTAATAATTGTGCTTAGAAGCTAATTGCCAGAAAGGGTTTGTGCATCCTTTTCAGCGTGAAATTCCATTCTGATCTCATTTTGATTGACACGACTTGGATTTTCCATTCTGAGCTCATTTTGATTTTGACAAGACTTGGATATCTGCTGAGGATATAGCTCGTACTTTCTGATAGGCAGCAGAGCTGGTTGGACAGGGATTTGAAAAGTCAAAACCTCACAGGTGCCCGGGTACCCTTATGGATGATGGCCTAGGAAGTCCTTTAGCAACTCCCTGACCACCGACTTGCCCATTTGCAAAGTGAGCTAATTATAAGATGACCCTAATGTCACTGTAAGGAAGCAATGAGAGAAAGAAGTTGAGTGTACTTTGATTAGGAGCACTGTAGAAATTACAACCATAATAGCAATGTGCAGGACTTATCTCCTGTTAACTCTGGAAATTAACAATCTTTGCCATCAGCTAAAATTCACAGCTAGTTCCTGACTACATGCGGTATAGTTCTGTTCTTTTTGCTAGTTGCTTTTTGTCATAGTTGGGCACAGGTGTCAACTTGACTGTTGAGGGTTTGAGTTCTGGGCACATTTGTAGAGAATTAGCGGTTGAGTTAGGCCCAGAGCAAACCTGCAGGAGATTCTCTAGCTGATGGGGAAGGCCCAAACTATGGTGGATGGTACTAGGTCCTGAACAGATGAATAAAATACTGAGAGCCGGTTGAGGAAGTTGGCATCCTTTTGTACACTTGGCAGACATGCTGGTCTGGCAAGTCGTCCCCCTCTCAGCCATTATGTAGAGATGGTGTAACCAGTTCCCTGGGCCCTGGTATTGGTGCATGCTTTCTCGTCAAGCTGTAACTGCACTATTAGTAAGAAATTATTATATTAGTAAGAGAACCCCTTGTTCTCTTAAGCCGTTTGATAGTCATTTATCAGAAACCATGTAGGCAGACTGCAATACTTTTTTACTTTTCTGTTGCAGCAATATAATAAATACTTGGTTTCTTTTCTATTACTATGATACAATACTTGGTTACTTTTCTGTGGCTGTAATATATTACTTAGTTGTTTTTCTGCTGCTGTGATACAATACTTAGTTCCTTTTCTGATGCTGTGATATAATACTTAGTTACATTTCTTCAGCCGTGACACATTACTCTGGCAGCACAATTTAAGGAAGGAAGGCTTTATTCACGCTTCATGGTGAGGATGTCAAGGTCCCAGGAGCTCCAAGCAGCTGGCCACATGGAACCTGCTGTCATAAATCAAAGAGTGATGGGTGCTAGCGCTTAGCTTGCAGAATCTCCATTCTGTGCACTTCAGGATCGCTACCCAGGGAGTGGTTCCTCCCAGAGTCTTTCTATATCAACTAATCTGATCAACACGATCCCTCACAGTCATGCCTTGGAGACTTGTCTCTTGGGTTATTCTAGATCCTGCCAAGATGGCAATATGAATCATATTGTCTAGGGAAGCTTCAATTTGATATATAATGAAGGTTGTGTATATGCATGGAGAGAGAAAAAGAGAGAGAGAGACAGAAAGACAGAGAGAGAGAACACTCTTATCTGAACTCAATTTGCAGCCCAAGGGGTCTTGAACTCAAGGCAACCTTTCTGCCTCAGCCCGTGGAGTGTAGGATTAAGGGCCCCAGCTACTGCACATAGTTGAGCTGAATTTTAAAATGGAGGTTATAGAAGACGACTGATCAAGTGACTGGAATTTTCTCACTCACTGGTGATAAAGTCAGTGGTTTTCTTAACATGCCCGCAGGTCCTAGCCCAGGACTCCCTGTCCATGGTATCCCCCTCTGAGAATTCATGGAGAACCACACTGTTTGTTCTGTCCCTGTGACATGCACTCAAGAGTTAACCATTTTCAAGGTTTGGAAGGAGATTTGTTTTGATTCATGGTTCTGGAGGTTTCTGTGCTGGTCTCTTGGGCCATCGCTGTGGGCCTGTGATGGCAGGAAGGCCCTATGGGGCAGAGCTCTTCATTGAGCCCCAGGTATAGACAGGAAGGGGTAGGGATCCCAGTCTTCCCAAAGGCCCAACTTCCTTCCACAAGGCCCTCTCATCCCCCTCCCAACAGTGCCTTTAATGCCTGAGCCCTTGGGAGACCTTGGTGATATAAACTGCATTTCAATCTACACACATAGAGAAATAGGTGAGACTACTGCAAGAAAATGATTGAGTGTAGTAGGTTAGGGAATCTAACGGAAGACACGGGGTTATCTCATGTCACATTAGTAATGGGCTGAGTATGATTGTGATGGCTCAAGGGTATATACAATGGGTTATTACTCCAAAGGTTTTGGGGAAAATAAAAGGTAAGAAGTATGGTAAACTCATTTCCATACAGAGGTACACACATAAAATACTGGCAAGCATGAGCCAGCAAGGAGCTTGTGTCCTGGCTTTGTTTTTGAGACAGGGTCTTGTGTACCCCAGGCTCGCCCTACACTTGCTATGTAGCCAAGGATGACCTTGGACTTGTGATCCACCCTTGAATATGTTGTCCTGCCTGGTTTATATGGTCCTGGGAGTAGAATCCAGGGCCTCATGTATGCTAAGCAGGCACTTTACCAACAGAACCATATCTCCAGGCCCATGTGTAGCTTCTGAAGTCTTCAGCCCTCTATGTGTTGTGTGAATGTCAAGAAGGGTTTAGTTTCTGAAGACTGAACACTGTACCCGCACCAAGACTCTGAGCTCTTGCATAGCGAGTTGTTGTTCTTGTAAGCGATTCAGGAGGTAACGTACAACCCAACGAGGAGCAAGTTGGGCATCTTTTAGATCCTCTGAGACAAAGATCTGTTATGTGAGAGCAGGGTTCATATCCTCAAAGGTACAGATGGGGTTAAAAATAAAAACTCTCAGAATAGATTACTTGACACTATGGAAAATATGTGTGTGTGGCCGATGTCTTAGCAGCTTTCTAGTCAGTGTCTGCTGAGCAAATCCCTGTTTCCTCTCAGTTAACCTAAGTGGAAGCAACCCACTGGCCCATCTGTTATGCATTTGGTACCTAAATAGGAGCAAGAAACTACAGAATACCAAGCTGATGGGCTGATTTTTCTCCCCATCATCTGCACCTCTGGGACAGACAAGGGCTCCATGTAAAGAGTCTCAGCCCTGTGTGCTTTAGAAATTGGATATCGAGTTAAGGTTCCCAGGGATAAAGGGATTTGTATCTGAAAATGATTATAAGTTACTCATGCACATAATGTTTTTCTTACTTTTCCCACCTCATCTTTCAATATGATTCTGTATTGTAACCTTCTTTTCAGGGATATCCAAAAAGGGAAGATTTTTCTGTTGTTTGTAGGCCACATTAGAAAATGTGTCTTCCCTTCAAAAGTGTTCCTATACTAAAGGGGAACACAAGAAAGGGTTCTAGGCAATGCTACTGAGTCCTTACCTGATTAGAGTGGAGGACCCAGAGGGAAGCTTGACATTTACACTAAAGGTTGCTCCAGGGATGGGGGGAGGGAGAGGGGACACTGGGAGAAAGAGAGGGAGGGAGGGAGAAAGGACGGGGAAAAAGGGGGAGGGAGCAAGGGGGTCCGGGGAGGTATGGAGGGAGGGAGGGGACCGGGTACCTATTAAGTTTGTGTGAGTGGAAAAAAATTAATTAATTAAAAAATTTTATATTTCTGGAAAAGTGAAAGAAAATGTGTCTTCTCTTTAAGAAGCTTTAGCAAAGCAGCTTACATATAAAAGAAATTTATAGCTTAAAATAGAGAAAGTAGGGTAAGTAGTTATCACTGACCTTTGAGTCCAGTTCAAACTAAGCACACTATGGTAAGGAACACGAAGTGTATTTTTTCAGATATGCTTCACTTGTAAAATCTCCCTGGTAGGTATAAAAGTTTCTAGTTTGTGGATTAGGTAACTGGCATTGAAAATGTTGATTTCTAAAGAACCAGATCACTGGAGAGAGACAAAGATCTCCTGATCCCTGAAATGTAGCCAGATAACTGACTGAAAATACATCAAGAGAGGCAGATCCCTTTGCAGAGGGGGAATGCGTCCAAGAAAGTAAGGTGAGGGGCCATAAGAATGTATTCTATTTCTCTCCTGTTCATCTGGACTTCTTTAAAAAATAGAGATGTGCATCCTAGAAGTCTTCTTCTCCAACAGAGGTAGAGGATCCGAACACCTGACAGGATGCAGCTAGGGCAGTGGAAGAGCAGTGAAGTGGACAACAATGGCCAGCCAGAATGCAGAGTACCAGTGACCCTGCAATGCTCACTCAGAATCAGGCCAACCTAAGCTCTCTCTGTCCTGAGGTTAAGAACCTTGCAGCAAGCTTTTAAGAGCCTGACGATAGGAATGTCCACAATTGGACAGGACATTCCATTCAAGGCAGTGCTGCTCTTGCATCTAGGAACTTACTGCAGTGAGTCTTGTCCTCACCAGACCTGTGTCAAGACTGACACACCAACATGCCCCCGTGGACTAGCGGGGCTCTCAGGAGAGATAAGAATATGCAGTGGAAACCTTGGAGACTAGAGCTGAATGAGTGAAGGGGAATGCCCCTATTAGTGGGGTGGCCCAAGGAGGGCCTGAATCCCCACAAAAGTAGACAAGTCAGAGGGAACTCTAGAGCCCATAGAAGTGGCCGGGCAGGAGTGTGGAAGGGAGTGGGATGGATTGATGAAGGGAAGAGAGAAAAGATAGGAAGGAGGGGGGAAGTAGGGAGGCAGGGATAAGTACTCAATATGCTGTAAATCTAGGAAAATATAAAATAATTACTATAAAAATAAATCCTGAATAAGAAAAAAATAAAAAAAAATAGAGACGTGAACAAGGACTTTGGAGGTGACTTGGCAGGTAAAAGTGCTTGCCAAAACAAACCTGATAACTTGAGTTTGATTCTCACATAGCTGAAGGAGAGAACAGACTCTACAAAGTTGTCCTCTGATTTCCACAGGAGTGCCGTGGCTCACTTCTCTATCGCACTCCTGCCTCTCCAAATAAAGGCAAAAAATTAAACACAAAGGTGTTTTCAT
The DNA here is from genome assembly GCA_023101885.1 of Typhlomys cinereus. Classification (NCBI taxonomy): domain Eukaryota; kingdom Metazoa; phylum Chordata; class Mammalia; order Rodentia; family Platacanthomyidae; genus Typhlomys; species Typhlomys cinereus. The sequence goes on along the minus strand of JALPQD010000200.1, from coordinate 3,090,379 downwards.
TATACAATAAACTGCCAAACTGCCTAAAGTTGCATCAGTATAACGATAAAAACATTATCTGGGTCATAGGTACACATCCGCCAACTAAAGTTAGGCACTTGCTCTGCTGTGGAGTAAAAAGACCCTCTGATTCAATTTTGGTTAATTTACCTTGAGCTTTCTTCTCTATCCCTGTGGCTCAGAGGATGCAGTCATTGGGTATTACATTCAGAGGAGGGGGGAAAAAGTCTGTGTCCCAAACCCTTATTTATCTTTAAATTTTTTTTTGCTGAACTAAAAACTAAAGCCTGAAGGGTGAGATGGCTATTATTCACGTTTCCTGTGGCTGGATGATAATTTATTCAGAATGCTGTATCACTGGGGCCCCAGAGCTGGCATGTAATAACAGATAAATGAATGAATGGACAATTGTATCAGACAGAGGCTGAATTCTGAGACTCTTGAAAATGTTGGGGTCGGGGACCCCTCTGGCAGTCTAGTACAGCTCGGACCTCCTGGCACAATAGTGTTTTGAATGCATAGAATAAACCCCAAGGCTTTCAAAGCAGACCAAAAGATGGAGCAGCTCTGTGGGTTTCAAGCTTTATGGCCCAAGAGAGGACCCGTAGTGTCTTTCTGACTCTGGCACTTCACATATCTGTCCTGTGTCTTGGTGCACAGCACAGTTTCTGAACCTGTAGTCGTGGTGAGCCCTTTTCCTACTGCTCCTAACATTAAAACTGCATTTTTTTTTTTTTTTGACAAGTGACTCAGACAGTTTCTGTGCATTTTAACTCTTGACAGTAGGTGAAAGGAAGACCACATCCCAGTGCTGATGTGTGATTGTTTGGATTCTGTGGTGTCCATATCTTTCAGCCCAGGGCTAATTGGGCTTTCAGCATCTACCCTCTCTAGTTCTGCTTCTAGATAAACCAGTTTAGTTTCAGTTGCTGAAACCACTGTGACCTTCTGAATACCTAATGCCCGGGCGATGATGCTATTACCACTTGCAGTTCTAGTTGCTCTTTATGCAGCTAAAAGGTGAGTGGAAGTTTCTAGAATCAGTATGTCCAGTGCGTCCTAATTGCACCCTGTTTATAGGGATGCAACTTGGACTTGGTGTGACACTGCAGTGTGTCTGGCATTCTTCTCCATGTGCCCCGCCGCTCTCCAGGCATAGGTGTAGTGTGGGTTGTAGTTCAGTGTCCTCTCTTTGCTGTGCCAGGTCCTCGCTGCCTCATGTGTGAGATCCTTGATGCGGTGATACCTACCTCTGTCTGCAGGTCAGTGAATCCTTCAGTGTGTTCCTTCCTGAAGCTTCAGAGAGAGGACTCTGTCCCGTCTTTGTGTCTCCATCTCTATGCCCTTGTAGTTTTCTCTTAGCTAATCTAAGTATCAAAACTTCTCAGGCAGACAGGCGACCCAGCTCCTGCCAGTGGCAGCTCTGAGCTTTCAAAAGTGAACATACCCAAACAGTCTTGTAAAAATTTTAGTACGGTGCTGGAGAGATGGCTCAGGAGTTAAGACTCCTCCTCACAAACAAAGGGCTCTGATTTCACCTCCCAGATCCCACATAAAAATACCAGGCAGAAATGGCAGCAGCTCTGGAAGGTAGAGCCTGGGAAATCCCAGAGTGAATCAAAAAGGAGGCAGAAGCAACCCAGGTTGATTCCCAAAATCATTCCATAGAGTCACACAGTGCCTTCTCTCTCTCTCTCTCTCTCTCTCTCTCTCTCTCTCTCTCTCTCTCTCTCACACACACACAAATAAATAAAATTTAAAAATTTAGTACTTTTGAAAATATATTTAGCACATTAACATTATTGCTATACATGTATAAATCCAACTATGTATAAACATTTGGAGACATGTATCGCACATGGGAGGTCCAAGTGTGTATGAACACTTCCTATGGAGAGGCCACGCTACCATCTAATCTATCTCCTGCCTGAATGGCAGGAGTCTCCTCAGCCCTGCAGTGGTTCACTGCTGCTTCTTCCTGTGGAGGAACCCCCACCCCTCACACACACACACACCCTGTATCCTGTAGTTTGTTTGTTTCAGAAACTCCCTGATCTAAAAAGCTGTTTATTTGCTTTGTCTTCTTCCAGGATGGGATGTTTAAATTGTTCCCCAGCGTCCTCCTTAGCTAGACTGGGGCAAAGTCTAAGATGACAATAAGCTCTGCATAGGGGAAAAAATGTGATATGACAGAGGCTCAGTGGTGAACCCATTAAATCTCCTAAAACCCTTGCCAAAAGAAATCCCATCTCTCTTGTGGAATCCTCGAGGCCTAGGATGAGGAAGCCCTGATGACCCTGCATCATCCATTGTTGGCATTTTGTGTCTGTGGCTCACCTTTCTGTATAAGATCCCAAGTGGTCGCAGGGCCAAGAATGCATTCTTTTAATACTTAGAGCAGTTTTTTTTTAATATATCCACAGTACAATCGATCCATCATGACAAATTCAAAAAGGGTTATCTTGCCTACCATAATGGTGCATGAGCTTTCAGTTGCTTCAGAAGCAAAATAAACTATAAGAAGTATTCTGAGTTATTCTCAGGTGGTTTGGTAGCAGCCCTATGTCATCTGTGCATACATACACCAGAATGTGTATGCTTGTAGATGTGTACATAGGAGATCTGGTATGTTCTTTCATTTTCAAAAGTCATTAGTTGAAGACTATTTATGGAATAACAGAACATGCTTTTTGCATTTATGCTGCTTGGATTTTAATGTTTTGATTGACTTTTCTACTTGTTATTGAATAATATAGGTTGGGATATACAGCCTGTGATAGCTTTTGAGAAAAAAAAGCCAGATATATTGTATAATAATTGCAGAGGAGAATATACTTATTTGTGGAAACAAAGAAGATACGGTGTTTTGTGGATAGTAAAGGAATGTTAACATATTAGAGAAGAAAGAAGGGAGTAAAGGCGGCTCAGGTGGGAGAAGCACAGAATTTGATAGGCTGGAGGGAAGCTGGTCTCACATGAACTCTAGACAGAGAGGGGGGGGGTCACTGGTAGATGTGATTGGCTACTGGGCCAATTTTGATTGCCAAAACTACTGAAAAAGTAGTATAATGTATATGATGATGGTGGTGTAGAAACTTCTTTGTGGGAGAGTTCTTTTAAAATTTTTTTTTGGCTAACTTACCAAAAGTGGGCTCAATGAGACATTTTCACAAACACATACACACACACACACACACACACACACACACACACACACACATTGTTAATATTGTTATAGATATACTTTGTTCTTATTTGTTCCTCTGGCCTCCCCCTTCCTCCTTCTCCCCCCTTTGAATATCTGCAGAGATTTGGAGAAGACAGAGGAGTTCTATGTGTTTCTAGAATTCTAGTTACATTTAGCTAGTAAGCTAAACAAGGCATGGTGTGCTCATAATTCCCTCTCTGACATTATTTGATAAGTCATGGTATGTTTCTTAAAGATATAAAATATGTCATTATTTAAATACAAATTTAGAGAGAGTATGAATGTTATTTTTGTGTATATGAGTGTGCATATGTATTTGATGTGGACAGGCATGTGTGTGTGTGTGTGTGTGTGTATATGTGTAGCAAAAGGCACTGTGTGTGCTTATGGATTCCCAAAGATAACTCATTGGAATCATCTCAGATTGCTCTATTTCCTTATTGTTTTGCTCTTCCTTCCAGGGCTGGGAAGTACAGGCTACTGCCATTTCTGCTTGGCATTTTTACGTGAGATCTGGGGTACAAACTCAGGTTGTTTTGATTATTAGATAGAGGCTTAACCCCTGAACCATCTCTCTAGCAGTAGCATGAAATTTAATAACCTTGAGTTGTGGAAGTTATTTTAGCCAAACATAGATAGAAATTGGGAAATATTGCCATCTACAGGCTCTTATATCAAATTGCAGTTAACAGCAATTGAGAGTCCATAAAAATGAACACTTCATTCAATAAACTCTGTGTGATACGTAAAAGACAACATTATAAAGTTTTCAGTGCCATGCCTTGATACCATTTTGTTCATTGACAAGCCTTAAGGCAATAAAGTCTCTTCTTACAAATAAATGCATTTACTGTTTTTATATTCATTTGTGTTTCCTGATGGCTGACCAAAGTTGTATCTCTTAGGATGAAACTGAGAAATGCCCAAAGCCACAGAGTAACTTTTATTATTTTTTCCTATTACTGTTCTAAATTTGTTTCATTCAGATTTTGTTGCAGTCAGCCTGCATGGTTGCTGATAAATGACCATCAAATGGCTTAAGGGAACAAGGGTTTATTCTCTCTTAATGATTCCTGGTTACAGTTCTCAGTCTAGCTTGCCGGGAGAGCATGCACCGATACCAGGGCGGAGGGAACTGGCCACACCGTCATCGCGTAACGGCTGAGAGATGGACAATCCTTACTTGCCAGACCAGCATGTCTGACCAAGTGAACAAAAGGATACCAACTCTTCAACCAGCTCTCTGTAATTTATTCCAGATCCTAGTCCCACCCACCATGGGCTGGGCCTTCCCCAGCAGCTAGACAATCTCTTGCAGGTTTGCTCTGGGCTTAACTCAACCACTAATTCTCTACAAATGTGCCCAGACTTCAAACCTTCAACAGTCAAGTTGACACCTGTGCTTAACTATGACAGGTTTATTTATTATTTTTGAGCCAAAGTCTTACACTGTTGTCTAACCTGGCTCGGAACAAAGGATGGTGTAGCTCCAGAGTGCTGGAATTTCTGAGCGCTAGGTTGAAATAGGTGTTTGCTGTGGGTAATACTGAATTACTTGCCCCAGCGTGCACATGTCAGGACTCCTGTGACGCTGCTCCCGCCCTTGCCTTGCAGCACCTGTCCTACGGCAGCTTGCACGTGGACGCTGCCTTCCAGCAGACTCTGTGGAGCGTGGCCCCAATCAGCTCAGGAAGTGAGGCAGCCCAAGGTAAGAGCTCCGCTTCACTTAGAAGACTCGCCCTTCATCTAGACTATGATGCTCTTCTTTGGAATTGTGGTAATGAGCTGGCTGGTAATTAGAGAGCTTCTGGTTCCAAATGTGCCATCGTGCGGAAATGTGGTATTTGGAATCTTGCGGAAATGACTGCTTAAAAGTGAAGCTCAAGTGAGTTTCGCTTCTCTGATGCTCACGGAGTCTTCAGCATTATTTTACGTTTGTGATTCCTTATAGTTCTCTGAGGCTGTTAGCGCCGATGTTGGGCCTTGGGATGTGGCTCAGTGAGTCTAATGTCATTATTTCTCATTATCTGGGGTCCTGCCTTGTGGCTGCATCCCCATGGTATCTATTCAACAGGTCTTCCGGGGAGAAGTCTGCATGTGTCCTGATTCTCCCTTGTAGAGCTTTAAATCTGGGCTGACGTACGTTTGTGTGCTTGCTTACATGTGAGCACATAGGTACATATGTGTGTGTGCCATGCATGTGGGTGGCCACAGGTCAACCTTGGATACTGTTCATCTTGTTATTTATTTATTTTCATTTTGAGACAGGGCATGTTCTTCGCCCTGGAGCGTGCTGATCACACAGGATGGCCCGCAACCCCTAGGGATCTGTCTTCCCCTCCCTGGAACTGGGATTACCAATGTGTTTCATTACATCTGGGCATTGAACTCAGGTCCTCACATTCACATGGCAGGCACTTTACCAACTGAGTTGTCTCCCCAGCCCCACATGTGTATGTTGAATGGCGAGTTTTATGCGACTGAGGCCATGTTCTCTAGTAGGAATGTTTCTAATACTGTGAAGTAATAATAACTATGGGAGTAAAGGGGTCAACCAATGCCACCTACCTTTGTGACCTTGACTGCAGGTCTCAGACCATTCCCCAGACTTCCATTCTTCTGTCTCCCGAGAGACGGCAATAGATGGTCTGTCTGGTTGTCAGCATCTATCCAGGACAATCCAGATGCAAATGACTTTTGATCTTTACAGGGTATCTCATTGGAGGTGATGTCCTCAGGTTGCTACACGGACACATGGATGAGTGTCTTACGGTCCCTTCTGGAGAACATGGCGAGGAGCAGCGGAGGTTAGTACATAATCTGCACCTTGCATTGACCTTGATGCAATTGACACATCTGTCTCCTTTGCCTTGATCCATTCTTTTCTTAACTAAGAACATGTCTATTCAGGCTGGTAACATAGCACAGGAGGACCACATGCACGTCAACTGTCCACTGAAGCGACCTATTTGGTGGCTCTCTGAGGAGGTTTTTGTAATGTTTGTGTATCAGAAGAACTGGACTTTTTTTCTCTCTCTAATTAAGTCACATAAGAAACATCAAGCAAAAGAACTTGAGTGGAAGGAGGGAACACATGAAATTAAACTCTTTAAAATACCACTGAACACTCCTTAACTTTTGACTGTTCTTTCTACAAGGTTTAATCTCAAATTCAGTCTCAATGTTCTTAAATTGGTACAAAAAGAGAATCTCAGGACCTATTTCTATCATCTGCTATTTACTGACAAATATTGAAATCGACATGATGAAATCTCTCTCTCATTAATATTATTTGGCATGGAAATAAGGTTAAAACTCAAGGTTAAAATCCTTCCAAGATGTGCAGTGAAAGAATTACATAGATAACATGAACGTGTAAGAATATGAGAAAAATTTGCTGTTACTTTGCCTCACAGTCAATATATACTGAGAGTTGGATATATAAATTAGAAATCATAAATGATAGGAAGTATCGCCACCTTGGCATTTCGTTTTGTGTTTTTATTGCTCTCGGTGAGAATTTCTCATGGTTTTAACCTGGACACTGGAGCTCTTTCTTGGATTAGTTTCTCTTCAGCTATCATGGTAAAATGCTCTGACATAGACAACTTGGAGGAGAAAGGGTCTATTTGACCCTCAATTCAAGGTCACAGTCCATCATGCTAAGGAAGTCACAGTGGCAGGAGCCTGAAAGAACTGGTTACATCACTCACATCCATGGTAAGAGCAGAGAGCAAACGATTACATTCTTGCCAGTTAGCGCTCAGCTCCTTTCTCCCTTTTTATGTAATTGTGGATCTCCTGTCTAAGGGATGGTTTGTCCCACAATTAAGAGAGGTCTTCCCACATCAATTAAGATAATCAAGATAATGCCTCACAGGCGTGCCCAGAGGAGCTCCTCCCTGGTGCTTCTAGATTGGACCAAGTTGACTTTTGAGACTGCCTGCTGCCCTTGTTTAATAAACATTCATTACTGTCATTTAGTCCAAAATGCAGAGGACATTTAGAAAATTAATAATCACTTCAGTAACTCAAAAGAGTCAGTGTGAGCCTGGCTCTTTCCTCTTGCAGGCAGCCCTGCCAGTGGTAAAGAGTGAAATGCAGCCTGTGGAGAAAGGTTGTCCACAGGCTCGAGGGTTGGAATACTTGGTCCTCGGCTGCTGGCAATGTGTCCCAAGGGTGTGGCATCTTTGGAAGGCAGAAGTAGGTTGCTGCATGGCGGAGGTTGGGTTTTATAACTCAACCCTGCTTCCCCTCTCTGCTTCATGATCTGCCCAGATGTAAGCAAGTTCTGGCCGCAGGCACAGCTGCCCCCTGATCCACAAGGTCCCCTCATGACGGACAGCATCCTGTTAGCACCAAGTGGAAGACATCTTCCCTTACTTAAGTTGCTTTAGCCAGAATTTTTTTTTTTTATCACAGTGACAAGAAAAGTCACTGATACCTAATAGTTTCAGTGAGTTAGGAACAAGACGCTGACATTCTTAAGGCTTGAGAAGTCACCAGAAAGCAGTTGGCTTGAGCAATGAACCCCTGAAAGATGACTAAACAGGAGTGAGCACAAGGGTGGTAAGTTTTCCAAAGCTATGGAAAATTAATTGGGGGAGGGTGAGAAACGAGACCGGCATGTTTCAGCCAGTGCCAGTTCTGTGGTTGGCTTCTCTTCTGGGCTAGCTGGGCAGTGTCTGGTCTGGGATGGAGGGCCCATAGACATTACAGTAGTAAGGTGATCGAGGTAGAGGAAGCATTAGTCTGGGTCAGGAAATCCATTAGGAGGGAACAACTGCTATGGTAGCCATTTATTGTTGCTGTCACAACAAAGGATTTTAAGGGAAAAAAAAGATCAAGTGTGGTTCATGATTTCAAAGGTCTCAGGGAAGATAGATGTTTGTTTTGGAAGGAGGAGGTAGACTTTGGGGTGCAGTAAGAACACAGTGCCATGGGTAGCAGCAGGAAACTGAAAAGCCGAGTCTTTGATTTGGAAGAGGCATGGGTTGAATCCAAAGTACAAATGTGTGACAGCCGTCAAAGGACCTGACATCTGCTCCTTAGTTCCCTTAGAAAGGAGGGAAGAGCCACACCAGGAAGTTGTCCCAGCTGTGGAAAGTGCCTTCACACTGCAGGGCAGTCAAGGGTGGGGAATGCCAGTCAGGAGCTGAGACCGGAGCGAGCCCTGCACAACGTGGGTATTTAGATGTGGATGAAGAGAAAGTTCTGCATGAGTGACAGGTGAATAGTTTAGTGTGAAGCTGAGGAAGATAGCAGGAAATCAGATGAGACTGCATGGGTGTGTTTGGTCCCATATAGGGTCATGTGGAAGGAATGTTAGGATGGGCCGGACCTGGTTTGCTCCATGGAAGGCTGGGTGCACACAGTCAGCTGTTTTAGCTATTTCCTAGACACCCTAGAAGTCTGTGGTTAGGGCAAGAGGGGTTTAATTTCCCTGGCCGTGTGATGCATGCAGCCGAGTGCATTTTCTTCAAACTTTTTTTTTGTTCTTTGTGGCCTGGAATTTAAGTGTCATCTCCCCCTTCAGGACTGCTGTGCAGAGTAAGTGAGAACATGTGCATAAACACTGGTGCATTATGTGAGATCTCGTCAGTCACCCCACTTGTTGCTGTGAAATCACTGTTTCTGACTGGAGCAACTCTGGGCAGAAAGGGGCCATTCTTGCGGCTCAGGACAGGAAGGTTCCACTCTTGTGCTCATGGTTCTAGGCCACAGTCCATCACTGTGGGGACTGTGGCCAGAGCAGGACGCAGTGAATCAGTGCATACTGTCTAGAGCTCAGGTCCTCTCCACCCCACAACCCCCTCCCCCATGTCCCCTGTTTAGACAATGGTCCCTCCTAATTAAGGTGGCTCCTCCCCCTCAGTTAACATGGTCCAGATCATCTTTCACAGCCATGCTCAGAGGCCAAGCTCCACCAAGAGAATCCTCTGAGGTGGCCTCCAGGCTCTGCCTCCTGGGTGTCAGGTTAACAGTACTAACCTTCCCAGGGATCCACACACCGTGGATCACCATGGTTGCTATTACCATCTGTGCCAATACTGATGAAATTGTGTTTTGCCTGTTATTACAGAGAGTTATTAGGGAGCCTGGGCAGGTGGGTAAGTGTCTACCAAAGGCTTAGTGCCAGTATTAGATGTGAGACTAGATTGCTAGACCCAAGAAAACCTTCAAATAGCTCATGATTGCTCCAGAGCAGACCAGGAATAACCGCAGTGTGATTGGAATTCAGTCTCCTCTGGCACACGTTTCAGTCTCCACCCCCACATACTCTTTTGTTTTTGAGACAGAGTGTTTGTACTCTAGGGTGGTCTTGAATTCATGATCCCCTTCCCTCTGCCCAGTGCTAGGACTGTTGGTGTGTGCCACCACACCCATCATCACTAAGTGCCAGTCTTGACTTAATGTCTGGGTCTCCCAGCATGTGCTCGACTGAACATATTGGGACTCCTTCCAGGTAGTGTTGGCTGGACAACTGTATCTGCTTGAGTCTCTTTCGGTAGCATGTTCACCTAGTGAAACTTACTGAAATTAGATGTGATATCATGACCCAAGGAAGAAAACGAGTCACAGAGAGGCGGGCTGGAACCTCAAGACAACTCTGTCCAGAAAGGAATGTCTTGTTTGTCTTGATTACGAAGTGGGATTGAGTGATTATATGCATATAATAATGAAATATTTCCTTAAACTTAAGCCTGAGGCTGGAACCTCAAGACAACTCTGTCCAGAAGGGAATGTCTTGTCTTGATTACGAAGTGGGATTGAGTGATTATATGCATATAATAATGAAATATTTCCTTAAACTTAAGCCTGCAGGAAACCTTATTGTTTTGGATTGTGTTAGTATCGTTACGTGGGTTTTTAAAGGTCTTTCTCTGCTCCGACTCCAAGTCGTGCTTCACTATGGGAACACGAGGGAGTAGAGGACAATTGAGCGTGCAGTTGGCATTTCTTGACTTAGAATCAGTTTGTTTAAGGAGGAAAGATGGAAACCTGTTACCTGAGAAAGGATTTTGATTCTTTAGAAAATTAAATACAAATAATTGGAATTTTGGACAGGATTTGCGAGCTGGAGAAGTTCCAGGGAAGTGGATTTAGCTTGTTTTCCATTCACAGCTTTCTGCTGTTGTATTTGTCATGTGTTTGTGAGTGTGCAAGGAACATGCATGTGTGTTTGCATCTGTGTGGGCACACATGTATGCTTGGACACCCAAGGTTGATAATCAGAAGTCATCCTCAAATGCTTTTCCATCTCTTTCTACTTTTCTACTTGGGCTTTGCCTGTCAGTCAAATCCAGAGCTGACTTAGAAGGTTAATTTGCCTAGCTGGCTTGCTCTGGGATCCCCAGTTTCTGTCTTCCAAGGCTGGAATTACAGTCATGCTGTTGTGTCCACTCAGCAACTGTGGATTTGAACTGTCACCTCTTTGTTTTTGGTTATCACCTGCTTTCACCGTTGACTCAACTCCCCAGCTCTCCAGTAATATAATCTTGATCTGGATATACCTACCCATTGTATTGTGTTATTAAAATTGAACTATCAAAGGATCTCTAGATTTGCTATGAGAAGAGATGGAAATGACTCAAAGAGATGGCAGCGGTGGCATTTACTTCTGATCAGCTTGGGGGCATTTTGGTCATTAACCCATGCTCCCAAATATCAGTTAGACTGTGTGTCTTGATTACACTCAAAGGTGCTGATTATGTGCGCTTATGACATAATTGTGGGAAATGAAGTTCAAATCAGGGCTGTATAATTGTAGATACCAGTGGACTTACTGCAGCTTCTTGTTTACACTGAGATGTGTATTTATTTACTCTCACATAAGACTCTAGCTAGCACTGTTCATTCAAGTAAGTGAACTGAATTGGAGAATGCAACCTAATGAAGTCAAATCCAATGCATATTTCCCCTCAGTTCTACCCACATTACCCGACAGACTGAATTCTGAAATGTTCCTGAGATACGCATCATTATTGTTAAAGGTGCCTTGAGATTTTCCCAGGAAGGCATTTAGCTTTGTGCGACTTCTGGATCTGGATCCCCTCTTGTCTACACAGCAGCGACAGCTTCAAAGATACAGTCTGTGTAGCTATGAGCAGTCAGGCAGTGCGAGAGATAGATGCTGCTAGTATTAAGAGTCAGCAATGAATTCATTGCATGCAACAGAATGTTTCAATTAGTGTATTAAAAATAGACTTGCATTCTGGAGGCTTCCAATTCAATTATCAAATTGTATTTCAAGCTGTTGAATTTTCCAACTAGATTTTTGTCTGTGCATCTCATTTTGATCCATAGCTTTGTGTGAAGGTGATAAGGTCTTTCTGTAAGTCCCACATTTACTTATGGGTGAGATATGCACTACTGGAATTAAGTGTCCCCCATCTTGACTTAGTACATTTTAATGTATTTATTGTTTGTGATGCTGGATATTAAACCCAGGATCTCTCTCTCACACAAGCATCTGCCACTGGGATATATCCTAAACAAGTTAATAACTTGGAAAATGAATAAAGTATGGTTTGAAAACTGCTTTTATTATGCATCAGCATTATTTGTGTGCTAAAAACAGGTTTCTAAGGTAGCTTGTGCAGAGTCGAAGTCATTCAATAAAATCATTGTCATGTTCTGAACATTGGTGCTTTGGAGTGTATAGAGAAAGATGAAGTGTCTTCTCTTATTCTAGTGTGGATATGGGGCAGTAAAACATGAAAATGCTTATTATGTTTAAAACCCGTACTCATTGTACATCTAATCCAAACATACTGGATCATACTGTGGTGGTTGGGAGGAAAATAAAGGAGAGAAGGGACTCAGAGTATTCAAGAGTGCTGCGTGCTTTATGGGCGTGATGGAGTAGAAGACAGCAAGGGACGCAGTGGGTTTTGTTCGCATGTGACTGGATGCTGCTCCTGGCTCTGCCTTGTTTTTTTATTTTTATTTTTTCTTCAAACAGAGGACAACTAACAGCACATTGTAATTAATGCTGCACCTGCTTCCAGAATGTCACCTGGCCAACCAAAGCTGAGCTGTGCAAACTCATGGCATGGATTTGACTCAATACCTCTTTTCATATGATGATGATTTAATGAGCTGCCACTGTGAATTACAGATAAGGCATGAGATAGGCGCTATAGAATGCACTGAAGAGCTCTCAGTGTGGCTCAGAAAGAGAGGCCTGGTTTCTGTTTCCAGACACAGCTGGATGACTAATACCCTTGTGAGGATACAGCTCTTGATTCACTACCAAAGGGGAGCTTTCATGCCCCACCTAGATGAATGGGGAAGTTACACATTTTTATTGCTTTTGAGAATGATATATGTGATCTCTGTGTGTGTGTGTGTGTGTGTGTGTGTGTGTGTGTGTGTGTGTGTGTGTGTGTGAATGTTTTCCTGTGGCAGACCAAGGGTGACTTCAGGAATCATCCTGAATTGCTTCTCCTTCCTTCTTGCTCTATCCACCAGGACTGGAAGTGCAGCTGCCCTTGTTTGCACCTGGCTTTTTTTTTTTAACGCAGGACCTGAGACCTGAACTCAGGACCTTCTGCAAGGCAGAGCCTTAACCCCTAAGCCATCTTTCCAGTCCTGCTTTTGTTTTTCTGAAAGTTGAAAAGACAATCTTCTTTCCCATGGAATTACCTTACCTCCTTTGCCGAGGGTCAGTGGACTCCTGGGCGTGTGCATCTCTGGATGATTCTCTCTTCCTCCCTGTACCAGCGTCACATTGTTTTGTTTTGATCACTGTAGCTTCATAGTAAATTGTCAATGTGTTTAAGGTATCTTGGGGTCAGCGGGCTTTAATTTTCTGACTTCTCTTCCCTTTGAATGCACTGACTGTCCTGGGTTTTCCACCTCCTAAATAAACTTTCAAATCAATTAGTTGAAACTCGCAGATGAACTTGCTTAGCTTTTGACTGAATTTGCTTTCCATTTATAGGCCAGCTTAGGAGAAACTAAGATCTCAATAGTGGTGAGTCATTCTGTCCACGAACATGGGCGGTTCTCCATCAATTCATATCTTCTTTCAACTTCTTTCACTGACATTTTGTGGCTTTCCTTCATGTAGTTTTTATGTTTTGCTGGATTTATACTTATGTATTAGCATATCTGATAGTAATATAAATAATGTCATTTTTAATTTCAAACATCTACTGTTCTGTGTTTCTTTGTCAATATCCCGTAACTTTCCTATAATGTAGATTATTACTTTCAAATCTTTTTACTGTTTTTGTTGATTTTGGGAAGTTGGGATATACATTTATTTGCAAACAGACATTTTTATATCTTTTATAGCTTAGTATGTATATTTTTGTTTATTTTCTTTCCCTCCCCCTTCCTTCCTTCCTCCCTCCCTCTCTTTCTCCCTTCCTCCCTTTCTTCTTCCCTCCCTCCCTTTTTCTTTTTCCCTCCCTGCTTTCTTCTCTCCCTCTCTTCCTTTCTCCCTTCCTTCTTTCCATTTCTTTTTTTCCTTTTCCTTTTCTTATGGGTTCCTCTTTTCTTCCTCTTTATATTTGTTCAGTTTTGTGTGTGTGTGCGTGTGCGTGTGTGCGTGTGTGTGTGTGTGTGTGTGTTTTCTGTGCAGCACATACAGAGGTCCGAGGACAGTTTGGAGGACTCATTTCTCTCCTTGTGCCATGTGGATTTCAGGGATTGAACTCAGGTCCTCAGGCCTGGTAGCCAGTGCCTTTATCCATGAACCATTTTGGTGGCCCCAGGTTTTGTGCTCATGAGACAGGCTCTTGTGTAGCCCAGATTCACCTCGAGCTCACTGTGTGATGGAGATAAGCTTGACGTTCTCATCTGCTTGTCTCCCCCCCAAGTGCTGGGATCACAGCTGTGCACCACTCCCAGCTCATATTTTTCCCTTTAATCCTTGATGTGATGATTTATAGATTAGTCCTGTTTATGCAGAAATAGGAAGCAATTCACTTTGCTGCTCATGTTCAAGAAGTTTTAAATAAAAATAATGACTATTTTTACAGAGATCTACTCTGACAATTACATTTTGTTGAGATCATTTCAGCAGAGCATTAAATTCTGTGCTGCTGTGTGACTTGGCTGAAAAACTTAGAAAAGCGAATGATGCTAGTGTTATTTTACAGTCCCATATTGTGGTAACTCAAATACACTGACTTTTTTTATTAGTTGTTGTTGCTGTATTCTACATAACATGGTATGTGGCATGTGGCGAGAGACTATTCATCAGTTGGTAGACAACTCTATTTTTAATTTGTATCATGGATTCAGTTGAAGCGACTGGTCAATTAGTTATTATAATCTCCTGTTTATTAACAGCATTTGGGACACACTGTAGCCCTGGACCCGAAAGAAGAGAAAACAGAAGTGTGGACTTAGAAAGCAGGACTGGGTGGCTTTGTTCCAGATCCCAAGACTCTGGTCATAGGATGAGTGTAAAGCAGAACTCATGGGAACGTTGCCCCTGAGCCAGATGTCTCTTGGGCACCTGTGGGTGCTTCAGGCATAGTGGACTCTGAGCCATTCAGTAAAGTAGCACAGGGTCCTCTGCGGGGCTGCTTGCATCACAGAGGTGGAGCTTCCACACCATTCTGTGTGGGGATCAGCCAAGTGCTTCAAACACTCTCATTTCTTAACTCATTCTGAGATCAGAAAGAATTATCCCAATATAGATATTAATTCCAGAATTAAAGATAAAGCAGAATATCTGAAGCTGCCTCCAAAATTAAAATTCTCACTCATGAAGGCTTGACCTTTGGACCTGACTTAAGGAAACTGAACAGCAGATCAATTTAACTAGGTACCAGATATCGTATGTCTGATTTTTTTTTTTTTTAGCTAACATAGCCGTGTTTTTGTTTTTTTTTATTATTATTATTTATTCAACTGTGTGCATATGCATGTGTGTGTGCGCGTGCGCGTCTGTGTGTGTGTGTGTGTCTGTGTATGTGTAGAATCACGGACGAATTCGCGAACCACCATGGACGCCTCCACCTCCTTCTGCCCCGGGATTCACAGGCTCCGCCCTACCAGGACCAGAAGCGCAGGCCGCCCCCGCTTCTGCCTGGCGTCTATACGTGGGATCTGGGATCCGAACTCGGGACCTTCCGCTTGCAAGGCGGAGGCTTAACCCCTGAGCCACCTCTCCAGCCCCAGCCGTGTTTTTTTTTTGCACACGTGTGTATGTGTGTATTTTTGTATGTATCAGAGGGCACTGTGTGTGCCTGTGGAGGCCCAAGGGTGATTTCTAGAATCACCCTGGGTTGTGCTACCTCCTTTTTGCTTTACTCTGGAATTTTCCAGGCTCCGCCTTCCAGAGCTGGAAGTACAGACCGATACCATTTCCACCTGGGATCCAGTATTTGGGATCTGGGATCCAAACTCAGGACCTTCTGTTTGCAAGGCAGTGTTTCAACCTCTGAGTCATCTCTCCAGCCCTCGTGTTACTTTTTGAATGGCATCATCTCTGTTTTCTTATTATAACAGAGATGGACCACGTGACAGAGCTCACATGACAGAGCTCATGTGACCTGCACACTCAGCTCTTTTCTACCTGGCCCCTGCCTGCCCAAGAATCACAGAAACATGTGCCTTTGAGTACTGGCCACCGCAGCAAGGCTAGCAATAACAGTGACTTCAGGACTAGGTTAAATGTGAAAGTAAAGGGAGAAAAGACGCAGGGAAAAAGTAGCTCCCAATCTGTACAATGCATGCAGATTGAATTCCTTATGGTGTTTTTTTCAGTATCAAAATGTATGCTTACAGAGGAATACTGCTTGCCTTCAGAAAACAAATCCTGTCACTTGCAGCAATTTGGAAGAACTGGAGAACGTCATCTGACGCAAAAGAATCCAGGCACATTCAGAAGAGCACGGTGTGAGCTCTCATTTGAGGAATCTCTAAAGTCACCTTTCTTAGAAACAAGAGAAGGAGGGTGGTTTGAGGCATGGGGCAGGCTTTGATCAAAGGATGCAAACTTGGAGCTTGAAGGCATGAGCTCCCCAGTTCTGTCACACCCCGAGGAAGTGGGATGGGGTGAATTGATTAACAAATGAAAATAAAGGCTATGTTTCCAAGCAGTATTGTAACTGGGCACTTACTATACTTTTGAATTTCATATTCATTGCTTTCCTCATCACATCCAAATATTTGGTGGAAACAACTTAAAAAAAAAGATTATTTTGGCTCATGGTTTCAGAGAGTCCATCATGGTAGGGAAGACAAGTTGCAGGAGTGTGTGGTGGACATGGTTCAGGTTGTAGCTGCAGACCAGTGTGAGAGAACAGGGTGGGATCAGAGACAAATCTCACCCTCAATGAACAGAGACGATGTGTGAAAGTAACTTGTCAGCTTCCCTGGGACCCAGAAGGAAAAAAAAACCAGCGAGCTGTGACCTAGTTGTGACGTCTTTAGGAGAAGATTGCTTGAGTGGAGGCTCACTCCGGTGGGGACTTATCCTGCAGGTGGTCCAGGAGCTCTTCCCAGCACCATATTTTATGAACAAGGCTTTAGGACTCTGAATTCAAGCTCACTAGATGGAACCGTATATCCCATAACATTTCATTATGGATAAACACCACAGTGTCAGTCAGCGGGCGCTTACGAGAATTTGTGTCTCTGTTGGGATGCTAAGGGAATCTTTTCCCCTCACCCTGCACAATATGGAGATAAGCTGTCAAAGCACAGGCTTCTTACGAGAAAAAGGAGTGGCTCCAAGATGGAGAGAAGAGTTAAGCTGCACTTCATAGCTCCAGTACAAAAAATAGCTAATTGGTTCTGGAGGGATGGCTCTTGAAAGCAGAAGGACCTGAGTTTGGAGCTCAGATCCCACATGAAAGTGCCAGGCAGAAATGGGGAGCAGGCCTGCCATCCCACCCACTCAGGAGGCTGAGGAAGGGAAATCCCAAGGCCAGGGCTAGCTTGGGCTACAAAGTCAGTGGGAAATTAATGTCTATTTTTCCTTTTTTTTAGAAGTCTTTTGGATTTGGTGACTTGAAGGTAACTTGACGACCATAGAGAAGTCTTCTCCACAGGAGAGAAATAGGTCTGGTAGCAAGACAGGAAATGATAGGGATTCAGAAGTGAAATGGGGGAGATGTGGGCTGATTTGACTGAGGTGTTCTGTTTGGGGCAGAATGTGTTTGTGAGGGCTAGAGGATGAGGAGTAGCCTATAGAGAGGAAGGTACTGAACACCTGGGGAATGTATTCCAAGGACATTCATAAGCTTTAGTTTCCTTAAAAACAGTGTTAGAAAGGTTGGCATGAAGATCATTTTGGAAAATCTATACAAGTTATTTAGCATCATGCTTGATAGACTAACAATTCATATGAGAGTTGGGCAATTTGGGGAATGGGATACACATCTAAAATAGTTTTTTGGGGGCTGGCAAGATAACTTGGTGGGTAAGGTGTTCATTTGCAAACCTGGTGACTTGACTTTGATTCCCAGAAGCCCATGGGGGAAGGAGAGATGGACTTCCAGCAGTTGTCCACTGACCTTCACCAGTGCTCTGTGGCAGGCATCTCTCTCTCTCTTTCTCTCTCTCTCTCTCATCCTCCTGTCAAATAAATAAATATATCAAAATTGATACCTGTTTATGACCTTTTTGTTAATGTTTTATTTTGACATACACTAATGTTATGAATTAGTTTTTTACATTTTTGTAACCTGTTTTAAATATGGAAAATACAATTTAGAACTTTAAGTATTATCTTCAAGTATTTAAGTAATAATATATCAATTATACCTAAACTGATGAGTGAATACTATGATTGACCAAAGCTGAAATAGTGAGGTAAAATCTGTTCTCAAGGGGGAAAGAAATAGGTGACAGAGAGTATATTTAACTTAAATTCTCATTCAAGGGAAACATAGGCTACCTTGGTTGCCATTACTTTTGTTCCCAGATGTACTGTCTCTCGCTCTCAAGGCTTTTATTCCCAGCTGTACTGTCTCCTGCCTCCAGGGAAGGACTGGAGCTGTCTGTCCACAGATTGTTCCACCAGCTCCTCAATTTGAAAGGCAGCATGTAAAGAACAAAACTTGTTAAACTCAAAATTGGAATTTTTTTTTTGTGTTGACAGAACGGTTCATTACGAAGGTGGTGCAGTGTCTGTCCACGCGCGTTCCCTGTGGAGGTTGGAGACGCTAAGAGTTGCGTAAGTAGAACTTCTAAGCCAAGCCTTCAGGGGTGCCCTGGTCACTGCTTTGGGGTGGCATGGCCCTGTTAGCAATCTAGTAATGATCAGACAAGATGTGGAAAGCATGGTGCCTGGTGTCTCTCTCCCCTCACCCCTTTCTGCCTCCTTTCTGTTGTGATCCACGGGTTTCTGGAGCTGAGAATTATAGGGGTAGCTGACTGTGACAGAGACCACTCACTGGTGGTGACGCCAACTTCACACACAAGCAGCTGGAAGGTGGAGTAAGAAGTCTGGATGGAACAAAACAGTTTACTATCACAGTTGATGTTTTTTCTCCCATTTAGTGGCAAATAGAATAATTTAGTGATCTTCACTTCATCTTCCTCATATGTCCTATGCAGTAATTTTTAAAAATGTTGTATAACCTTTAACATTAAAAGGTTGACAGAGAAATATATTCATGACTAGTTTAAAGATATATAATAAAGGTAATTTCTATTGTATTAATGGAGTAGTATATTGAAGTGGGACACCTTTCCCTTTAAACTATTTGTCAGTCTATCTCTCTATCCTCTATTATCTAGCAATCATCTGTCTGCCATCTGCTATCATCTACCTATTAGCTATTTATCTTTCATCTGACTCTTATCTGTTATCTCTGTCTTCATCTATTTTCTTTTTATCCTCATCTATCTATATAATTTATCATTTCTCTCTATATCAATTATCTATATCTCAACAATCTATTATCTATCTATCCAAAATCTGTTTACCATCCATTTTCTCCATGTTATCTGTTTATCATCTCTCTCTATGTATCATCAATATCTATCTCTACCATTTGTCAATTATTAGACTCATACATTGTAAGTGCCACTTTGATGATCATGGATGTCATTGGATCCAGTCCCACTTACTTTTGTCAGGTGGAGTGGAAGTCACATAAGATGGGGCCAGCCCTTCCGACTGCGACATGTCACGACAGGGAAATACTTAAGCCTCCAGGAAGACAAAAGTCTTCTACTCATGGACAAGGAAAAAGCTGATGTAAAGTCAACAGCATTTGCCTTCCGGTCTTCCAAGGTAAGATAGAAGCATGGTTTGGAGTTTTCTGTGAATATCTCTCATCCGACGCCAGGCTGGGCTATGTGGAACCTTAGTTGTTTTTTAAAAAAGAAGCCAACAACTACCAAGTCTGCTTTTCTCTTCCCATACTTTTTATAATGATCTGAAATCTCCTGAAGTTCCATTATGCAAATGTAATACAAAAGAGAAGGGCATATTAACATATTTCAAAAACATTCTTTCATATCTGTGGCCTTTGATCCAACAATCCATTTTTCTTAAAGGTGTGTGTAGGGGGGAAATTTTCTAACTGAAGCAAAATAAAGTCTTCAGAAGGAAGGAAATAGATGTGCAAATCAAAGAGTCTTCTTTGTCATCACCAGGATCTAGAAGAAACTCAAATGTTTAACCAAAGTTAGGCCCAAATTAAGTGGTATTTAATGTCAGGAGTTGTTGCTGGAAACATGGCTGTGGAAATCTTGATACACAGAGCAGAACAAGTTGTAAGGTGATCATGTTACCCTCTTGTGTTTTTATTTTTAGAAAGAAGTCCTTATTTTTATCAAGAAGGCTTAGGCCAGGGATGAGCTGATCTTTAATGTGGGAACAAGGTGGCTGAGAAAAACTTAGCTTGAGGATTGGTCCTCAACAGGGTACAATCACTACCACTGAAGGCTTGGGGCTCTCTGCAGAGGTGGGGGTGGAAAGAACCCAAGAATCAGAGGACATGGGAAATGATGAACATCATTGGGAAGCTCACAGATTTGGGGGAGAAGACACAAATACCCATGGGGGAGCCTGCAACATAGCAGCAGGTTCAGCATCACACAAAAGACTGGAGTTGAACCTAGTGTGACACAGCAAAAGGACATAAATGTGGGAGGAAGACTTGTGGAGACGACAGGGCAGAGGCTAAAGGAGTCTGAGGTGATATTATACACCAGTGGTGGCATACATGAATGATAGTGTACATGAATGATAACATACACAAATGATACATGAATGATAGTATAATGAATGAAATTGTCAAAGAGCTAAATACTTCAAAATGGAAAATGAGAAGAAAGCAATGAAATAAATAAACTAGTATGTAGGGGTGTAAGGATGGTTTCTTTCCTGTTTGTTTAATAAAATGCCCCAACACAAGCATTGTGAGGGAGAAAATTTATTTTGGCAAGTTTATTGTGGAGTTCAGGTGGGCAGGGTGGTCGGGGTGGTAGCAGGAGCTTGAAGTAGTAGCTTACCTTGCACCCACTGACAGGTAGCCGACAGAGGTGAATGCTGGCACTCAGCTCAACCTCTCTGGCTTGTGCAGTCCAGGGACTGGCCCCACCCATGATCAAGATGAGTCTTCCCCATCAGTTAGGGTAACAGGTATTGTTCATCACAGTCATTCTCAGAGGTCAACTTAATCTAGATAATCCTGCTTGAGTGTGCCTCTGCATGTCAGGTTGATAATTACGATGAACGAGCATCACTGAGGGCAACGAGAGGTTTTGCTGTTGAACATTAAAAAAATGAATATCTGGATTATTTGGTCTCTTGCATGGATGTGTTTGTTGTGCGACTGACCACATGCTCAGTTAATGAAAGATAATGATTGTACTGCCATCTTGGATGTAAGTGCTGTGCATGTGTGTGACTGATTTCTTCAAGATGGATTTGCAGACATAAAAATCCCAACTCAGGAGCCATGAATAACCTTGAAAGCTCACAATAGTTTTGGCACATCTGTCTCTGATCTCTCTTCTCGTGTTCTGCCCATGTTAGAGCTGAGCTTGCTTCCTAGTTCTGTCTGGGCTCCTTCTGAGATTTCTGTCCAGGGTCTATCTTTTGGATGTTGATGGTGTTGATGGCTGTTCTTTTTTATATAGTTTTTAATTTATTAGAGAGAGAGAGAGCAGAAGCGCAAGTTTGCATGTCATGGTGCACGGGTGGAGGTCAGAGGACAACTTTCAGAAATCAGTTCTTGCCTTCCAACATGTGGGCTTCTGGGGATTGAACTGCGGTCACCAGGGTTGCCAGCAGGCTCCTTAGTTGCTGAGCTATTGCAGTGGCCCCCAGCAAGATGGCAGTTGTACCCAATCACAGCCTTCAGTGAACACAGAGAGGCCACGGTGTGAACATGACCATAATGAGCTTGTCTGCTTCCCTGACGTTCACTTCCTCTTGGCCCTGGGGCTCAAGGTGCCACTCAACCTTTCAGTCTGTGACGAGCACATCTAACACAAACCTGTGCTCCACACATGTAATTCCCAGTGGCGGCAGCACGTGGTGATATGAGTGACAGTAGTAAGGTGGAACTGGAATTCAGGAAGATTTGCTATTTTAAAAATGACAGTGAGATGATAATTTTAGTATGACTGGCAGATGAGGTAATAAAACTCTTCCACAAGGGAGAAACAAGTAACCATTATTTTTTTTAAATATTACTTTTTTGCTACACAATTAATATATAGTTATGATAATTATAAAGTGGAAGCCCTTGAGGTAGTTCAGTGGATTAGGGTGCCTGATTTCAATCTCTAGAGTCTAAATCATGGAAGGACATAAGTACTTCCTAAAGTTGTCCTGGGACCACCGTTTGTGCCCTATGTTGCATGCACCTGATCACCCTCCTCTAAATAAATAAATAAATGGACAAAATATTGAGACAGGAAATTATAAAAAGAATTCAGTAATGCAGAAATGGGAAAATTTAAATAATTTGCATTTCATTATTCATAAAATAGTTTTAAACTTCATTTATTTTTGCACATGTGCTTGTGGGGGGGGAGGGAGGAGGATTCTGTGTGTCCTGTGGAGGACCGAGGATGACTTCGGGAATCACCCTGGCTTGCTTCTACCTCCTTTTCGCTTTGATCTGATATTTCCCAGGCTTCACCCACCAGGGCCAGAGGTACAGGCTGCTGCCTTTTCTGCCTGGTGTTTTTAGGGAGACCTGTGATCCAAACTCAGGACTTTGTGCTTGTGAGGCAGAGTCTTAACTCCTGAGCCTTCTCTCCAGCCCTCAGAAAATATTTTTAAAGCTAGCTGTTTTCAAACAGGATCTCTCTATTTCTCCATATAGCCCAAAGTGAAATATGTGGCCCAGGGGCCTCAGCTCATGATCCATGTGCCTTAGTCTTTTTAGTGCTGTAAGTCTAGGTCGACAGCCTTGGAATTGGACAAGCTGCAGATTCCCCATGTGCCCAAGACAAGGAAAACATGATCCACGTACCAGCAGCACACCCTATTTAGACATGTCTATTTAAGATCAGTTAGAAAAATACAAATGGATAACTCGGGAGAAAAAAATAAATGGTACAGAACTACACATATAAAAATACACTCACACACAGAGACATTTGAGAAAAATTAATTACTGGTGTTGATTATAATGTTAAAATAGGCCACTTTAATTGGACAGAAATCTAATGAGATTAAAATTCATTCATGAGGAATGTATTTTGGCAATTGTATAATTAAGGAGCATAAAACTAGCTGGAATGAAGAGCCTCATAAAATGAAATTTTAGAGACTATGACGTCTGCAGTTGTCACTCATCTTTTTGTTAATTATCATATTTGGCCCTAGACCTAATTGTTGAAAATACAAATTAAGCCTACATATGTATATGTAGGTATATATTTCTTCATATGTTTATGTATAACGCATCTTTTTTTCTCAATGTCATTTGTATATTGAGGATTTTTATCACACTTTTTTCATATATCTGTTATAACACTTCCATGGGAGAGATTGAGTATTTACATTCTAGAAAGCAAGAGACTTTCTCTTTTGCATTTGTCTTACACTCAGAGGTACTTCAAGAATAAGAGACTTGATAGGTCTTATTTCTGTATTGGAAATCCAATTTTTACTCTTAATGAGATAGTGAGAATTTCAGTTGAAATCACCAACCTTTTCTTTGTCTTAGCCATAAAGGTATCTTCAGTTTTTTTAATCCAAAGGCTCTTGACCTAGGCCTGTAATCTCAGCCTCTTCCTGAGGTTGGGATAAGGAAGATTCAGGGCTTGCCTGGGCCACAGAATGAGGTCAGGGCCAACTTAGTCACAGAGTAAGTTCAAGAGCTGTTTGTCTGCTTCATTCTGCGAAAAAAGCCAAAGCATAAAGAGAGGGCTGGGACTGTAGCTCAGTGGTGTAGCTCTTGCTCAGCGTATGTGAGGTCATGGGTCAACTCTAGCAACTGCCCAACTCTGAGGAACCCTTGTATATGCACCTGTGGTCCTTTCATCTTCCATTCTAGACTTCTCTGATAGTTCAAGTTCTCATGTCCTTTCCTTTGTGTCTCTGGTGACTGAGCCTGTCGCCTGGCATACATTGGGTAGCTGCTATCTTACAGCCCCAGTTTCATTTGTACATTTTCATTTCACTGAGTGATCTAGGCTGGTCTTGAGCCCACTCATGAGAGGCCTTGAACTTGTGGTCCTCCCATATAAGTTGCTGCATGTAAGTTGCTGTTCTAGTCCTGTGACAACCAGGCCTGGCTCTGACACGGCCTTAAACTTTTACAAGTCAAGAAGATCATTCTTCCTTGAGGTCTGTGTAAACAATGTCGGCTTTGACATCCCCTGTCCAGAGCTGACACAGGAGCATTTCCTCAGGTGTGTCCCCAGTCAGAATATTCAGTTGCCAGCCTCATATTTGGGAGTGAAAAGAGTGTCAACACTTGCCCTGTCTACTTCGAACAAACTCAGTCAGCAGCTAGTTTGTCATGTAAGAGACACGCTTTGTCTTAAAATACATCCTGAAGAACTCAACCTCGAACTCACAGATGCCCTCAGGCCGGCTTTCCACTTCTCCACTATTAGAACTTGTAACCAGCACGCTCCCCTGTGTGCAAATGTCAGCCTTAATCACTTTGCAGGTCTTGCCAGGCTTGTATGCATTGTATCTCCCAGGATAACATTCCCTTAGCTTAAAATAGCCCTGACACACTGCTCTGACCATGACTCGCACATTTCCCTCCCTCGCGCACCATGATCACAAGCCCGAAGCTCGTGCCTGTGCAAAAAGGCATGACAGCTTAGGATAAGGCCTGGGGTGAGACCCCAAGCTCCGGGCAATCATGTTGAGAACAGAACATTTGGAGGGTGTTATGCTTGCTATGCCATTTTTATTTGAGTTTCATTTTTTGGATCAGAACAGGCAGAAGCTGTAAAGCACAGCTTTACAGTTTTCTTTTTGTAGGTCAGAGTCTCATGTAGTTTGTACTGGCCTCAAATCCCTTTGTAGCAGAGGGTGACCTTGAACTTTTTGTAAGGGAGCTAATGTGCTCTCGTGCCCACATTACCTTCTTGGCTGTTGTTCCACCATGCCGTGGAGTGTTCCACACTCCTAGATCACGTTCTTGGGAATTTCTCCTAACCTGATGTTGAAATTGCTTTGTTTGCCACTGTGAGACAACACTCAGACTCTAGGGACTTAAGGGGAGAGAATTTGGCTTGAAAAGTCCCAGAGGGGAAATGCAGTCCATTATGGTGGACTGGCTGGCATGTAGGGCTGGCATAAGCTGGAGGAGGCTTAGGTTACTGCAGACATCATGGATGCCAAGAGAGAACCAGCAGCGATTGTAAGAGCCAATTACTGTGGGGAGCAGGGTGGGGCTAACCAACCTCAAGGCTCACCCCCATGATGTTCCCCCCACCAGCAAGGCTCCACCTCTTAACTAAGTTCCCTTGACCTTCCCAGACACCAACCTCGGCTAAGGTTGCAAAGACATGAGCCTGTGGGGGAACAGCTCACATTCAAACCACGACCCCTGGGATACAGAAAGTGACAGGAAATGAAGCAGGAAAGACCCCGAACCATCTCGGGTGCTTCCTTCACAAACAATCCTGCTTTCTTTTTCTCATGTCCCTTGTGATGGTTCTTAACCAGACTCTAGGGCTGGAGTAGGTATTGGAAACCAGTCATGGGGAAACCTCATAATTAAAACCAGCACGAAGGATGGTGTGAGCCCCTGTCATGGAAGACAAACAAGACAACACTGAGTGATCGATGGGTCGGCGACTTCTTAAAAACACAGTCCCGGAGCCCGCAAGCAATTAGACAACAAACTCATTTCCTTGGGCAAAAGAAAAAGGAATGTTTCCAGGCTCATTGCTTTAGTCTAAAGAGATAATTGCATTGTTATTTTTTTCCCCTCAGAATTCAATTTTCCTATCGGTAGGGCTGGCATAAGTACGTTAGCAGTTTATCTCATTTGATTTAATAAAATTACAGAAATTTATTATCTGGTTTACTGCTGATTCTTAGAATAGTGTATGAAGTTATTTGCATAATAGTTCATTCAAGTTGATTGATAATTCTTCATGTTCTTAGATGGCCTTGACTTTTCTGGATTGAGAATTTCACCTCATTTTCGTTTGGATTTCAAGAAACGTATCTACTTATTTTAGGGTCATTAATCATCAATACAAAATACAGATGTCATGAAAAGTCTTTGGAATTTTGTCTTGTGTTGCTTTGCTTTGAGTTTTGACATGGGAGCTTGCTGTGCAGCCCTAGCTGGTCTGGAACTCCCTATGCAGGTTGACCACCTCTGACCCAAGTCCTGGGTGTGGCCCCCATGACTGGTCTTGTGCTTTGGTTTGCTTGAACTGAAGCACTCCTTTTTATATCACTGACATCAGCGAATTTGCAAAATCCATTGGGGGAACTACAGCTAATTTCAGATGCTAATTCAATAACTAAAGAAGAAATGAAAAGCAAATTTCATGAGGGCTGTTCCTTCACTGAAGAAAGGAACAAGGAACCAGAAGCAGGAACTTGGAGACTGTCATAAGATCTGTACAGACCTCGCACAGAGAGTTCCCGAAGCTCTCAATCCTTAGGGGTGTAGAGTCCACTGTGGAAGCTGTGGTAGTAGAGAATAAATCACAGTCATGATGATTTCAGGAGAGATTGTTAACGTCATTAACATCTCTGTCGTCATAGTTGTTCTGGTCAAAATCATTGGGATTTACAGAAGGACTTTTCAAAACTTTGCAAGCATTATCTGTTCTAATTTTATCTATGGATAAGAAGTTGAAGGAGGCATTTGGAGAGCCAGTACAGGGACATGATAAGGGTAAGGGCCCAACTAGAGAAAAGTGCAGGACCCCTCATATGAAATCCCCAAATCATATGAAATGCCTTCATCGTATGAAATGCTTCATTGAAGTCATACTTATTTAAATAGCTATTAGATAAAAAAAAATAGCTTGTTAATGTCCTGATAGTGACAAGTGACAGAGATTGAACTGCAAAAGGATGGTTTCTGACCTCAAAACTATGCTTTTAACCACTATAAATGAGGAAGAAAAACAACTTTGGGGAACAAAATACTAATCTCATATTACCATCTGTAAGACCTCTGGTTTGGAGTTTGCCATTAATCAAAGCCAAACTTTTATGTAAGGCAACTAAAATAATTTTCATTCAAAAATATATTATTTGCCGTTGCCCATTTTGGTTCTCTGGACTGTTAGGTTATAGCAGGCAGCACCTGTCCCTGCAGATGTGAAGAAGGGAAGGAATGAGAAGCTCGAGGTCGCCCCTGGCTTCAGAGCATGCTCAAACTCAGCCTGCACTCTGTGAGAATATTTTCCCCACTGTTATTTTCAGGGCCCTGAGGAGGACTGGAATCTTCCAGAAACTTTTTTCTAACAACGGAGCATCCTATTGCTGCAGACTATTTTTTTTAATGTTTGTTGGTCTCTTTTGGTACTTAGGAAAAGTTGGACGTAGGAGTGAGAAAAGAAGTGGATGGCATGGGAACCTCGGAAATCAAATATGGGGACTCTGTGTGCTACATACAACATGTGGACACAGGCCTGTGGCTGACCTACCAGTCTGTGGACGTGAAGTCCGTGCGAATGGGATCCATACAGCGGAAGGTAAGAACCAGACAAACATAGCTTGCATCAGTGTTTTGATAAATATGAAACACAATGACAAAACCCACAGACGCAGGAAGCCTTTCCAGCCCCCTGCTTACATTCATCAGCTCACACGCCAAAGGTCAAAGCCTGCCATATGTTTATTTTAGCATGGCAGCCAAATGATTCTCTATACCAAGTTGCTTGCCAATGCACACAACTCCATCTGCCTGATTATTTAGGTATCATTGTAAATAGTGGAGCCACAGATACTACTAATAATGTGTTAAATTTTTGACCTGACTTCCTAATGCATCCCATCAGAATAAAGTCTTTGGTTTCCTGAGGTGAGCTGGTGTTAGAGGTCACATCAGTGATGTGTGGAACTATCCTTGCAGGATCCCTGTGGTCAAATAGAGGGTAAATAAATCCACTCTGATTCATCTCAGTCTGCCTGATACACATTGTCCTTCAGCTCCCGGTCTGCTCATCATCATCCATGGCACTTTCTGGTGGTGGTGATACACGTTCCATCATTCTTCTGTTCTCTTTCCAATTTCTAGGCATCACCCTTAAGTTACCTTTTGGGACACTTAGGACAGATCCTCAGACTTTTCACCTTTTGCATAAACTTTTTCTTCTGCTTCTTTCTTTGGTCTCTGAGAACTAATGTCTGTGTACACCTGTGAAGGATTGTCTCAATCAATATTAGCCTCTGAGAATGTGTGTGAGGGATTGTCTAGATTGTGTTCATTGATGCGGCATGAGCCATCTTGATTGTGGGCAGAACCTTTCCCTGGGCAGGGCATCGCAGGTTCTATAGAAAAAAAACAAAACAAAACAAAACAAGCTGAACCCAGCATTTATCTCTCTCTGCTTTTTGACTGTTGGTATATGTGACCCACTGCTTCTGCCTCGACTTCCCTGCCGTGGCAGACTGCTCCTTTGAATTGTGGGCCACAATAAGCCCTTTCTCCCTTCAGTTCATTTATCAAAGGAATGAGAAGAGAAACTAAGATATCATCTTTCACAGGTTCAATTTAAAGATCATCTTAGGATCTCTTCCCTTCTCAACTAATCCTGTGTGCTCTCGTAATACTTACATACAGCTTATCAAACTTTATACATACATCCTATACAATTTTATGGACTGGGCTACAATCCTCTGTCCCTCTCTTCTTTCCCTGAATCGGTAATTTCCCTTTAGTAATACTCCTCATTTCACACGTGTCCTGGAGTGCGGTGTACTGAATCAGTTAAGAAAGGAATTAGTTCTAGAAATGTCAGGCCTAGAGTAGAAGACTTTGGTGTTTTCCAGTGGGTTGATTAGCCCCAGGCTGTGCACTCAATCTAGTTCTGACTCCTTGCACGTCTTCAGCATAAGCAGTTAGAGCTCTTTAGGGCAAACTGGTTTCGGGGCTGACACTGCAGTTGTGGGCTTTATTATGAAGGCTTCTATAGAGCTGTGGGGGGCAGGCCTCAGTCAGCACCTCTGTAAGTCTCTTAGTATCCTGGTGAGGGGTCCACTTGCCTTCACCCCTTTTGGTCTAGGGTGATAAATCTGAATTTCTCTGAATGTATTCAGTAGGCATCAAGTATAACTTCTCTCCTGCAGTTAGTTCACTTTCTGAAAATCCGTACACATTCCACGTCACCAGAAGTAAGGAGACGGTCTGAAGGATCCTTGTGTATCCCTCATTCATCATAACCACTTTGATTTTTCTCACTTGTCCAGTCTCCTTCCAGTGACTAGTTCCTGGGATCTGCCTTTAGTTATTACAGGGAGATGTGTTCTCTTGAAATGCAAACGCTTCTCTTGGAGTGTTGACCATGAGTAGCGCTGGCATGACCCACACATTCATCCGGTATTCAACATTCGATGCATTCACCAGCCTTCCTCCCTGGGGCGTGCTGGGGCGTGCCTTTCTCTTTGCATCAACCTCATCATTTCTGTCATCGATTTTGCCTAATGGAGGACTTCAGATTAATGAAGCCATTCAGCCTTTGTGCTTGCTTCTGACAGCAAACTGCCAGCGACATTTATCAGTGCTGGTGCGTTTTCCCTTTACTGACTGTTCTGGTCCAGCAGAAGCCATGTCAAGGAAGAAGAACTTAGTTTGGCTTACCCAATGCAGAGGGTTCAACCTCGGGTCATGGGCTGATCAGGATGAAATTTCTGAGAGTGGGAGTCTCAGAAATTGGTATTCCTGCCACCTCAGAGAATCAGGCGGCAGGGAGAAAGGCGTGCCCAGCTCAGATGGCTGCTGTGGGATCCCCTGTGGAGATGCTGCACAGATGCATTCTAGCTGCCTCTTGATCCATTCCGTTGACAGACTGAACACCGACCACAGCCGCCCAGTAGCTTGAGGTTGCACTACCATTTTCTTACGCTAAGTGGGAGGGTCTTGGACTGGGACTTGGCAACTTTTCCTAGGGCCGACTGTCACCTTGTCTCCGTGTTTGGGGCACCTGCTGCAGTTCTGTGGTCTTCAGCAGGCTTCCACGGATGTTTCTAGAATGCACAAGTTTTTATTTACTAATTTATCTCTCTGGCACGCCTCTCTCCCTCTCTTTATGTTGCTTCTGGTTTTGGTGCTGTTGTTTGCACATTCACATTCTTTCAATGCCTTTTAAAAATTTAATTTCCTTTTGTTTTTCTCTCTCCTTCCTCTTTTCTCTTTTCCTCCTTCCCTTCTTTCTTTCCCTCTTCCTCTTCTTCTTTCCTTCTTCCTCTTCCTCCTCCCCTTTTTCTTCCTTTCTCCTTCCTTCTCTTTCTCTTCCTCTTCATCCCCCATCTTCCTTTTTTTACCCTCACTCGCTTCCCTTTTTACTTCAGACTTTCTTATCTCATCTCTTCTACATATTTAATCACTGTGAACTTTTACTCCTATGTAATAATTTACTTTTCTATTTAAGCATTGTCCTGCTATTTTTTTCTGAGCTTAAAAAAGAGCAAAGATACCTGAATTTTATCAGTTAAAGATGATAAAAATCATGCTTTAGTTACCTTTAATTTGTGGATGAAATAATTTAGCCAACAGTGAATTACTGAAGAATCCTTACATTCATGGAATTAAGTCTTGCTTGACCAAAACCTGCTATTATTAAATTCCGCCAGATTTAATTAACTAACATTTTATTTAGAATTATTATAAATACATTCATGAGAGGAATTAAATTCTCCCTGTGAGTAGTTAAGTTTTAATTTCCTATAATTTTTATATTTATTAATTTCCACATACCCTACAAGATTACTCATTCGTTTTTTTCCAACCTGTGAAAATAGGCTTTTCTTAGCATATGGGATCTATAAGATGGGGTTTATCTCTGCATCCATGATGTGGGAGCGGTTCTCTTGACAGTGTGGTAGGCACTCAGCCGTGGAACCATCTTGTCTTGGATCGTGTCATAATTAGGCACAAGGTGTCAACTTGACAATTGAGGGTTTGAATTCTGAGCACATTTGTGGAGAATTAATGGTTGAGTTAACCCCAGAGCAAACTGCAGGATATTGTCTAGCTGATGGGGGGGGGCAGCCCATGGTGTGTGGGACTAGGCCCTGGAATAAAATATAGAGTTGGCATCCTTTTGTACACTTGGCCAGACATGCTGGTCTGGCAAGTAAGGATCATCCGCCTCTCAGCCATTGTGTAGAGATGCTGTGGCTAGTTTCCTTGGCCCTGGTGTTGGTGTGAGCTTTCCTGGCGAGCTGGACTGAGAACTGTAACAAGAATTGTAAGAGAAAATATACCCCTTGCTCCCTTAAGCTGTTAGTCAGGGCAGTGTCTCAGCTTATTAAATAAATAAAATTTGTCTAGTGTATTCCTTGCTTTGTTGGGGGGGGTCTCCTTTCAATGACTGATATTTACTTGTTTTCTGTTGTTTCTGAGACAACAGTCTGATAATGTTGTCCAGTTTGGCAGTGAAATTTGGGGCTCTAAGTATGTGGTGTTTCTCTAACCCCCCTCCCTACACACACACACACACACACACACACACACACACACACACACACACACACTTGGGGACGGCTCTAGGCCGTTAGGCCAGAGAAAGGCAAGTTCACTGTCCACATACCCTCAACTCCAGAGACTTGGACACAACACAACAGGGAGTTTGTCAGAGCAAATCTCGTTTATTGGAGGTTATAAAATAGCTTATATAGACAAAAGACCACAAGGTGCAAAACGGGCAGACAATTATGTTAAAGGTCAACACAAAATGTAAGCTTTACAGGTCAGACTCAACAACGTATTTCACTAAGGAAGGCAGGTCAACTCCTAAAAGCCAATTAGGGCTCTCTGTAATGTGATCAGGGTTATGTCCAGGACACTAGCTCTCAGTGCCATCTTTGGTCCCATGTGCTCAGCTATGCTCTGGGGTAGGGTAATTCCTGGGCGGGCCCAACACTAAATATACTCCTGTCTCAACCTCCCAAACATGTGGGAGCCCAGGCATATCCACTCCCCACGTCTGCTGATGATCCTGTACTTGAAATCCACCTGTCCTCTGGGACTTTGTCCTATGTTTTCACCATTGAGTTTCACTCAGTATTGTACCACCATCATTCATTTCTTGTAGTTAGCGTTTTTCTTTTCTGTTTTGTTTGCAGCCTGATTTGTGAAAGGTTTATTTATATTCCCCAAGAATCGAATTTGGGGTTTATTCATCCTTTGAAGTATTTTGTTTCTAGCTTGTTAATTTCCCTTTTTGTCTTCATTAGTTCCACCTTCCTACTTTGCTAGGAATCCTTTATATAAAGTCTGAAGATAAGCAGAGCATTCTTTTATTTTAGCCATTTCTTCTTTATTAATAGAATTATAGAAGGGGCGAATCCACCCTGGAGAACAGCTCTGTTTCTCACTAAGTTTCATTAGGAGTCCCTCTGTACTGAGAGATAGCAAATGGTTTTAGCTCTGGTTACTAAATTCAAGGTCCTGTTGGGTGTTGGTTGATGGTAGGCAGATCCGGGGACATATACCACACACTACGTGGTTCCACTGTGTGGAGGGCACATCTGACATGGGCTATGGAAAGTGTGCAAACTTATGGACACTGTGAAAGACAGGACTAGAGGGAAGTCAGGGGAGGGGAGGTTCAACAGCTCTGGTGTTCCCTTTTGTGATCTGAGTGTGGGTTATACACATGTGTTCCCTTTTCAAAACTGCCTGAAGATTTGGGTACTTACCTATCCTAATATATGTTCACAGAAAGTTTAAGTCATAAAGACTAACAGATAAATAAAACACTATGTGTGTGTGCACGTGTGTGATTAAAAACTAAGAGATAAATATGTGTATGAAAAGTCCAAAACATAAAGATTAACAGGTATATGTTTGTGTGTGGGGGCATTTCAAGTCTAGCTACCCTAGAACCAGGGTTTAGTATCTAATGGTCTATCAGTTTGATATATAATTGGCAATGTCATGCAGTAATATAACGTGTGGATTTCCTCTACTCTTACCTCATAGGCCCTTAAGCTCTGGATTAATCACTGAATGTAGAGGCATGGCAACGTCCAGCTGTTTGCTTTACTCAACTCAATGCATACATCTCGGCCTCCTTTGAATCAGCAGCTTAGTGAATGTTCAGAGCAGTCCCTGCGTACAGGGATCTATGTGTAGTTTTCAGTGACCTGCCCCTGTGTTTTGATTCTACTTCTTTCTGAGAGCATGTCTTTTCTTTGGGGGAGGATTACTGTAGGTCTAGCCCAGGGGGTAATGCATGCTGGGCAACCATTCAAAAGCATTGGAGACACAGCTTAGACGGAGTGTGGTTGCTTGGGCTTCATC
Source organism: Typhlomys cinereus (assembly GCA_023101885.1). Classification (NCBI taxonomy): domain Eukaryota; kingdom Metazoa; phylum Chordata; class Mammalia; order Rodentia; family Platacanthomyidae; genus Typhlomys; species Typhlomys cinereus. The sequence goes on along the minus strand of JALPQD010000200.1, from coordinate 3,057,322 downwards.
CCCATGTTGATTGTTCAGGCTGGTCTCGATGTACTATGCAGCTCAGGCAAGTCTTGAACATGAAGCCCTCCAACCTTAGCCTCCCTTGGTGCTGGGATTCTAGGCAGGCGCCACCACGCGTGCACAGGAGTGAGTTTGATCGGGAAGAGAGATGTTGGTGGGGAACAATGACACTTCTGCTTTCTTCCAGGCCATTATGCATCATGAGGGCCACATGGATGACGGCCTGAACCTCTCCAGGTCTCAGCACGAGGAGTCCCGCACAGCCCGAGTCATCCGGAGCACCGTGTTCCTCTTCAATAGATTTATAAGGTAAAGTTTCTCTTCCTGGTGGCTTGACACTTCGTTGTTTTCTGTCTGGATTTACAATTCTAAATACACTGTCATTGTGAACTTTACAATTAAAAGCTCTGCTTAGGAAGGAATTTCTGTCTCTTAAAAGAATTTTTAAAAATATGAAATAAAATTATGTGTTCAATTGAAATTGATTGCTCTAGATTTGGATGACTTTTTTTTTTTTTTTTTTTTTTTTTTTTTTTTTTTTGCTGGACTTACTTAGTTCTGTTTTTACAGGGAAGGTAATTATGTCCAAATAATTGATGAGTTTTGAACCACATTAAAAATGATAGTCTTATAATAACTAACTTTCTATTCTACTTATTGAAACAATTATATATCCACAAGCTAAATCAACCTTGTGGCCAATCTGTCTTCTTTAGCATTATACAAATGTAGGGTCTGACCTGTAACAGGTGGCATCTATAGACTTAAGTTTTCAAATTTGAGGGGATAGACCTTTATCTACAAATCTAAAAATTTAAGTGGATGCATATATAAAAATAAATATAGCATAAAACTTTTAAAAACAAAAATTTTAAATCACACACACACATACACACACACACACATATATATATACACACACATATCTTGTTTTTTAAAACTTGAATACCTCTCGTTTTTTGGAATTTGCATACATCTAACTTTCAAGAAACAAGAATGGATGTGGTTCATATTTATTGACAATATTTTGTGATGTTTTTGTTACACAGTCTATTATTTGTTAATATTTTCACTGGACAAATGGCAAGCCCTTATGTTAGAGAGAGTAATCTCATGTCGTTACATCCACATTGCAAATATCCCACAGTTTATTAGTTTGGAAAAATAATTTCAAAGTAACTTTTCATGGTATTTGCATCAGTAAGTCTTAGATTTTTTCCCCTTGCTTTACCAAGTAAAAAGACCCTCTCCTCCCAAGATTACTTAATTATTTTCTACTAATAATGTGGAATTGTCGACTTCAGCTGTGTCAGTCACTCAGAATGGCAAAACTACAACAATCTGAGGTTTCTGTGTGACATTATCTGTCAGTTGTGTCATTTGAATTAACCTCTTTTTAATTTCACCACCTCTGTACGATTTTGAGTAATATAAGAAAATAGCATATATATGTATGTATAATGCATATATTATATATATACACAACAATACCTAAAAGAAATACAAGTGATAAGTACAGTGTTATTAGTTAGGGTTCTCTAGAGTCATGGAATTCACAGAATGAATATATATATATATATAGGAAATTTATTGAGTTGGCTTACAGATATGGCCGAGGTAGTCCAGCAAAGGCTGCCAGTAGCCGAGGTAGTTCCAGCGATGGCTGCCAATAGCTATTTGCTCAGTTCGGTAGTCAAGTAGGCGATGGCTGAAGGCTGGCGAACTCCTAGAGTCTTAGTCTAGTCGAAGGCTAGAAGGTCGAAGAAACCAGGCAGCTGAAAGGAAGAGCAATTCCTAGCACAGCGGCAAGAAGGGATCTGTTCTCCTTGGTGGCTCCTTTTTATATGATGCAGTATTGGAAGGATCCTTTGAGAGTTTTGGAGGTTCTGATAGGATCTGGGGCAGGTATAATCCTTTCAAGTAGTCTCAGTTAATCCTTTCCAGAGATGGTCTCAGCCCAGCTTAGTTAATACCAGGTGTGTCAAGTTGACACCCAGGCTTAACTATCACAAGTGTATAACTGATACCTAATCCATTTCTAAGCCTCATCCCATCTGATGAAATTATGAAGTTTAAGATTGAAATAAAGTAGAGAAATGGAATATGTACTAGACATACTGAGGCTAGTTGCTGGGCTCATCTTTAGATATGCTCCCACGGATACACATACATGCACATACACACATGCACACACAGGACACACTGGGAGGGCTTAGTGAAACCATCTGTTTTCATCTTTGGACCTGAGGTTGTGGCTCGTTGACCTAGAAAAAAGTGTTTGCTCTTGATACAGGGGCCTAGATGCTCTGAGCAAGAAAGCAAAGGCGCCTGCTGTTGACTTGCCCATCGAGTCGGTGAGTCTGAGCCTGCAAGACCTCATCGGTTACTTCCACCCTCCGGATGAGCACTTGGAACACGAAGACAAGCAGAACAGGCTGCGGGCCCTGAAGAACCGGCAGAATCTCTTCCAGGAAGAGGTGAGGCCTCACTCCTTGCATTTCTGCTGTTCTCTTGGGAAAATAACTCCACAATGAAGAAAATTCTATGTGCATTCTGCATCACTGTATGTCCTGGTAGAGCAGACCAGGGGTCCTGCTGAGCAGGGGATAGGCCTGGGAGGAACTGTATCCTGGTAAAAGACACATACCAAGATATCATCCCTCGCTTGGGCATTTGTAAGCATTCCAGTTTGTCCACGTGAGTAGACAAATACAGAAACTTAAAGCGAGATAAAGACCTTAGGGGAAAAATCAGGACACGTGCACTCCCCATAGATTATTAGGAGCTTCTTGAAAGTGTCTTGGGTCATGGGAATTTTACGGATAGAAGCTGCAAGGAAGTAGAGTGCTCCCACGGAACACTGTACAGATAGAGCTCCTTCACTCTTATCTTTTTGCATACGTTGTTTGCGTGCGTGCATGCATGTGTGTATGGGTTGGGGAGGATAAACTGCTGCCTGCCAATGAAGAGACAGAGATGCATCTCCAGTCCCATATATTATGTTTATGTATGTGTTTTCCTTTCACCAAATATTCTACTGCTGCAATGAGTTCAGGTGTTGAGCTGGAGAGACGACTCAGTGGTTAAAGTGATTAAACCTTTTCAAGCAGGATCGGAGTTCAGATCCAGATTCCCACATAAAATTACTGTGCAGGTATAACAGCCTGCCCGTAATTCTGATCCTGGAAGATGGAGCCCAGGAATTCCTAGAGCAAGCTCTGGGTTTAATTTGAGACCCAGGTTCACAGCAATAAGTTGGAAGAGCTATCAAGGATGATTCGTGTTATCACCCTTGGGCCTCCACAGGCACATACATTAGAATGTACATGTGTACATCACTCACCCATCTATGCCCACCCACATGCAAACATACACACGTACACATGCATGCACATATCCCCTATATACAAACAAAAATATGAGAGTTAAGGCATCACACTCCATACACAGAATAAAGTAACCAAGTACCTTAAAGACACTGGTGACAAAACCAGTTCCAATATTCAAGAGTTTCAGTGGGGGATCCTCAAATCTGTGTGTTTCTTTTAGAGGGTTTTTTTTTGGGGGGGGTACTTTTGAAACTGATGTCAATTACTACAGATGTTTCCCTGTGTAAATACAAGAAATAACCCAAGAGTCACTAGAGGCCCAAAAGCAAAGGAATCATCAACGAAAACCAGTAACCATGATTAGGATATATCAGGATATATGTATTGGGAGTTTTCATTGTCACATGATCTAGTTGGTGGGCTGACGGCTGCATGTATTTACTGTCTGGAGAAGTTCAGCTTAAATCTTAGGCTATGAAAAATAGGTTATCAGTTTAAATGCCATCAGGTTGAAATTGAATCCTGTGTTTTTGTCATCGTTTTCTCATGTGAGGCAATCTGGAGGGGTTGCCAAAGTTTCTGAGGCCCTTAGTGCCTCTCAGTTCTCAGTCAGGTCAGCTAGCCTGATTAGGCAAAGGCTTTATAGCTTTTTCCTTTCATGTGCTAGGTAAGCTTCATTCATGAAAACACCTCTCTAGCTTTGACGTAGGCTGATTCCTACAGCATTTTATTTTTTTGCACTTGCACGCACATGCACGCGTGTGCGTGTGTGTGTATTCATTGTGAAAGAGGAAAGTTGAGTGTGTGTACCTATAGAGGCCCAAGTGTGACACTGGGAATTGTCCTGTGTTGGTCTTCCTCCTTACTACTTTGCTCTAGGGTTTCCCAGGCTCCACTTTCAAAGGTGCATTTCAGGCTGCCACCATTTCCCTCCAGAACTTTTATGTGGGGTCTGGGGTTCTGAACTTGGGTCCTTTGCTACTAAGACAAAGGCTTTAACCCCTGAGACACCTCCCCAACTACTCTGAAGACCTTTTGATGATTTTTTTAGTTGCTTTAGGATTTCTCTACAGGAGCTCTCTTTGCATAATTGGCTGTAATTTAAAAGTCACAGTAATGCCTGTCAGAAACCAGGATACATGCTTGCTTACTTGTGGAAACCAGGGCCACATGCTTACTTACTACATACCTACAGAAACCAGGGCTATATGCTTGTTCGCCCATAGAAACCAGGGGCACATATTGGTTCACTCGTAGAAACCAGAGCACACAGTTGCCCACACATAAAAATCAGGGCCAAATGCTTGCTCACACACAGAAACCAAGGGCGACAAGCCGGCTCACATACAGATGACCTGTCCGTTTTCACTGCTGGTGCATTACAAATGTAAATATGATGTACGTGTTTTTGCTGTTTCCTTTTGTTTTTGTTTGTGATTGTCATCCATGACTTAAAATCTACCTAGTTGAATTGAAGAATTGCAGATGTGTTTTCTTGTCCTTTAAATAAAGGGTCTCAATTTTCTTCATGGACAGCAGGTGTATGTTAAGCTGGTCGTCTTTTTGATATCGAGGCAGCCCTCCCCCCCTTAATCACAGTTCATTCTGAGGCAGAGCCTCAGCAGCTTTCTGCCTCAGTTTCCCCCTGAGAACTGCAATTGTAGATGTGGCCCAGCACTGCCTGCTCAGAGCTAGTTCCTGATGGTGATGTTTTTAACCCCTAGGGAATGATCAGTCTCGTGCTCGAGTGCATTGACCGCCTGCACGTGTACAGCAGCGCTGCCCACTTCGCGGACGTCGCAGGGAGAGAAGCTGGCGAGTCCTGGAAGTCTATTCTGAATTCTCTGTATGAGCTGCTAGGTAAGGATCCCCACTGGCTTTTCAAGGCTGCTCAGTTAGTCTGCTTCTCTTGGGTAGATTATAATTGTAGAGGCTTTATGATGAGCTTCTTAATGAGAACTTTTTAAAAATATATTTTTCTATTAAATTTACTTTTAATGAGTACAGAAAAGTAAAATATATATGCTTATGATATAGCATGTGATATTCCAATTCCTTTGAATATTGTCTGATGACTTTTATAACCTGGTGCTGTTCATAATTAAATAATCGTGTATTTATTACAATAGCAAGAGGACTCTGGTGCTCTAAGGAAAGTTTCAAAGTTCTCCTCAATATTCAGGCTGAATTTGTCCGAGCAGAGCGGGTGTGGTATCGCTTGGTTCAGTGCAACTAGCTGATTCACAACAATCCTTGCGGAACAACCCCACAGCGGGCCTGGTCATGATTTCCCGCCTTATCATTACTCTCACTGTGACCTTTAAACTCTCATATAAGGAGTCTCCGCAGATGAATCACTCTATGACTCATCATTTTAATGCAGCTGACCTTAAGCCAGGCATGCTCGGCGCACAGGTCCCTGAGAGTGGGAGGGACAGCCAGAGAAGGAGGTTTGCCTCACTTAAGGAAGGAAGATCATGGGGGGGACGGGATAGCTTTGTAGATGGTGTGTAGCAGGAGCTTCTCTGAAACCATTTCTCTGATACCAATTAGGGGAGAAGAGAGGAGCTTTGAATTTCACTGGTGGCGTGAAGCTGAGATCATTCTCCAAAGAGCTCCAGACCTGAGTTCTGCTTGCATTTATATCTTATAGTAAAGCAGAACAGTGGAATAAGTGAAGCAAAACTTTCTGAAGCAGGTGCAATGGTCACTTAGTAACAGCCAGGGCAGGTTGACTGGAGACTTTTCAGAACTCTAAGTGACTCTTAATGGTTACCAAGTGATATAGTTAAGCACAGGTGTCAACTTGACAGTTGAGGGTTTTGAGCTCTGGGCATATTTGTGGAGAATTAGTGGTTGGGTTAAGCCCAGAGAAAACCTGCAGAAGATTGTCTGGCTGATGCGGAAGGCTCAGGTGGGTGGGATTAGGCCCTGGAATAGTTGAGAGAGTTGGCATCCTTGTGTACACTTGGCCAGACATGCTGGTCTGGCAAAGTAAGGATTGTCCCTCTCTCAGCTATTACATAGAGATGGTGTCACCAGTTCCTTCGGCCTGGTGTTGGCGCATGCAGGGGAGTGGGGTGGTGGCTCAGCGACTCAGGAATTTTCAACTCTTGCTTATCAGTAACTTAATAGTTTACATTTTCTACCTGTCAGTTGTAACTGAGTATTTCCACTTTGGTTCTCGATCTGGGTTTATCCCAGAATGGACACATCAGGGGCGAGCTCTGGAGTCCTTTCCTAGTCTTGAGAAGATCTGCCTTTGACAGCTTGTAGTTATTCGGAAATGCGCACATCTACATTCTGTTGGCCTCCTGCTGTGTTTGCCCTGAACAGCTGTCACAGTCTTGGCTTTTCACTCGCAAAGAACTGTTGAGAGTTAGCTTTCACCCTGTTAGTCAACTCTATGAGCTGCTCTTTTGGTACTTTGGATTTACCTGCATGACTCTGAGTTCTCGTTTAGTGATGAGTAGGCTTTGTTTCCAAGACAAGAAGAGCTTGTTGAAGGGCTGGAGAGGTGGCTCAGGGGTTAAGCCTGTGCCTTGCAGGCGGAAGGTCCTGAGTTCGGATCCTAGACCCCATGTATAGACAGATGCTGGGTGGAAGTGGGGGCGGCCTGTGTTTCTGGTCCTGGTAGGGCGGAGTCTATGAATCCCAGGGCAGAGTAAACAAGGAGGAGGTGGAGGCAGTCCATGGTGGTTCCCGAATTCGCCCGTGGTTCTACACACACACACACACACACACACACACACACACACACACACACACACAATTGAATAAATAATAATAAAAAAATAGCTTGTTGATACTTTGACTTATTGTCAGATGTACAAGTACTCACCCCATGTGTGTTCACTGGAGTTCTGATGGGATGAGAAAGTGTATTCGAGAAATACGATGAAACATTTCTCATGTGAAGAAGAATGTAGAGTCAAAATATTTTAAAATTCTTCGTGGTATAACTAAAGCTCATTAAAATTTATAGAGTCATAATACAATTTAGTCATATTTGTGCCTAGTAGAAATTTTAGATGAGCCTTGATGTGCCATCAAGTTAAGCATGTGTGGTTTGGCACTTTTGTGGGTTAGTCTCTCCCGGAACAAGACCAGGAGTGTTGCGATGTTGTGGGGCTCTGTACTCACTATTCTACCGAAACCATCATCAGAATACAGGTTCTGTGTCCCTGCAATTCTAAAGAATACATTTCTTTGCAGATCGGCGATTGTTAGCATTGCCATGTCACGCTTCGGTTTGGTCGTGTGTTTAAACACTGTCCTTTATGTGGCTCCTTTATCCTCTATGACATGGGCTGGATTCTGCATAGTCACTGGGTATCTGAGTAAAAAGAGTGTCAGGAGCATTCTAGAATTGAGCAAGTTATGTGTGAAAGAAATGTTGTAAGTAAATGAAGGCAGGAGACATCCCACCTCTCTCTGTCAGAGAGAATCGTCATTCATACATGTCTTTGGCAGCTCACGTGCCCACGCACTGGGAGTTGAAGTGACTTTTGTGAACTCAAATCCTTGCAGAAGAGCACACAGTTGCCTTGGTCCCTCAAGCCTGCCTTTCCCACGACTCCACAGAGATATTTGTTGGATTGACTTGTTTATGTTATCACCCAGTGAAGTAGCTTTACTATTCTCTGAGGACCTGAGTGTGAATCAGCTCTTTGTCACCCTGAATTTTGTGGTTTGCTTTTACTGGAGAATGGCCAGATATGTGATTTTGAAGAGGTGTACTTATTCCGATAGAAACAGGGGAGGCAGTGTAAGTGGAGTGAGGCACCCTAGTGGGGCACCATCACTTGAATGTGAACAGAATCGTGCCTCACACTGTCTTAAGCCTCACAGGGCTCTGTGTTGCTCGGGGCAATCTAGTGCAGCCGTTTAATGTGGCATCTCCTCGTGTCTGCAGAAGGAGGTTGTCATGTCTTTGCCCTGGCCTCTGTGGGGTCAGCTTCCTGCATTCCTGGCTTCTCTTTAGGATCTTTACTGTCCAGTCCATTGGTACACACTTCCAGTGCTGTGAGCTGCCTGTTTGATGGGGAAGAAGAAAATGAAATTATCTCTTTTTGTGAGAGAGAGTGTGTGGTGTGTGTATGGCATATTTATGCATAAGTGCATGTATGTTCAGAGGTCAGAGGAAGACGTGTGCACCTTGCTGTACCACTTTCTGCCTTCCTCTTGTGAGACAGGGTCTCTCACTGAAGTTGGAGCTAGCTATGTTGACTAGACCAGCTTCCCAACAGCACTGGGATAACCAGTGATGCCTAGATTTGATGTGGATGGTACAGATCCAAACTCAGCTTCTCCCATTTGCCCAACAAACACTTTCATCCGCTGAGTTATCCCCTCATCTGACAAAAGATCTCTTGAGAGAAAGAGCACATCCCCTTGTATAATACCCTAAACACTACACAGCACATCCCACAGGTCGGAAGTGTGAACACAGTTTGTAATTACTGAGTCAGTTGCTCTAGTGAGGGGGAGACAGTTTGCCAGCACAGGCTTAGGTGATCCAGAACAAATGCTTGAGCCTTAGGACAGTCCTTGCTCGGTCTGGCTCCCTTGTAGAGGAGGAAAGCCCACCTGTCCTTCACAGATTCCCATTCACATGCCTCATCCATCCAAACCAAAGGAAGGAATGGAATTCTAGTCGAAGTGTTTTCATCTATTCCCATATGTTCCGCAAAGCAGGTGCTCAATAAACATTAGTTGAACTTATTTAATAAACATGTTTCAGGGGTTCCCGTGGATTGCAGCAGCAGGGTGAATTTAGCCATCAATTTGTTTTATTAAAAAACAGTGGGCTCTGATTTTTCATCCATGAGCATCAGCCTGTGAGTCCGACAACTCTGCCTTTTCCCAGAGTCCTGGTCTGTCTCTGACGTGACCTTTGAACAGATTTATAAATATATGCTTAGTTTCCAGATGTGAAAATGTAGGCCCTGAATGTGCCTACATTCTGGGGTGGCCGCGCCAGTTACATAGCTCAGCATGTTAGGCAGCCCACGAGTGACGTGTAGTTTCATGTATCCATCTGTGAAATGGCGGTGGTGGTTGTGTCTGGGGCTGTTGATGGCCTGTGTTTGTCATGGTGCCATGAGGGTAGAGAAACATCGCTTCCTTCTTGTGGTCATTGCCTGCCCTTTGGGTCCTTCCTGTCTTCTTCCTCTCCCTTCCTGACATAATCCTTTCTTCTCCAGACTCTGCTTTCCTTCCTATCTTTGCCTTTCAAATATGCCTCTGGAAAAAAATAAACTTCACGCATGCCTTCTAGATGTGAGAAGGAACGTTCTAGATTAGTTCATGGTAGATGTAGGGTCGCGACAGTCGGAGCGCACTGGATTCAGTGTTCTCATCAGGAAAGGGGCATCGATCTTACTGTTCTGCCTGGACTGAAAGATGCATGTTCTCTACTTCTGCTCATTCTCTGGACACATGTCTCCATTCCACACTCCTGTCTCCTCACCATCTGACCTATGGTTCATATCCTGTAAGTATAGTCAGCTCTCCAGCTTCACAGGGGCAGCAGCCACAGATTCAAGCAACTTCAAATTGAATATACTTGAAATAAACTTGCATCTGAATTGCTATGGTTTGAATGTGAGTGTCCCTCTATAGGCTCATGGATTTGAATTTTTAGCTGATGTTAATGTTTGGAAGGGTTGTGGCACCTTTAAGATGTAGAGCCTTTCTGGAGAATGACACATCACAGTGGGCAAGTCTTAAGTTTGGGTGGCTAGACCTTGGCTCTCTCTGCCTCCTGACAATTCTGGTGACCTGAGTGGCCTTCTCCTGCTTCTCTCTTCAGTCATGTCTTTTGACATGGTATTTCTGTGATAAATAGAATATATCTCTCTGGAATCATAAGCCAAATAAATAACCTTTTCTCCCTTAAACTGGTATGTCAGAGTATTGTCTCACAACAAAAGAAGAGTAAACTGTGACATCAACTAAGTATGTATTTTTTTTGTTGTTATTATCATGGTCATCGTGATGGTTAATACTAATTTCTGACTTGACACTTTGAGAGGCTAACCTCAGGGACATTTGTAGAGGACCTAGATTAAGGCTGGCCTCTAGCAATGTGCTTGAGGGACTGTCTAGATTGGGTGGGACCATTCCCTGGGCGGGGATCCTGGACTATGTGGAATGGAGAGGGCAAGCTGAACATTGGCATGTACGCATCTTTCTGTGCCTCCAACAGCTGCTTCAAGCTCCTGCTTCTGGTCTTATCCACATGATGGGCCACACTTTCAGCTGTGATCCACAATGCGTGCATCTTCCCTTACGTTGCTTTTGTCTGGGTATTTTATCACAGTAGCAGGAAAGACATTGTAGAAAGCAGGTAGTGTAACTGCTGTCTGCATTGGATTCTGTACGGAATCTACAGATGCTTCAAAGTTGGAAGGATAGTCACAGGGTATATGCAATATTGATATCGTTTTGTACTTGGGCTTGACTGAGGACTGCAATCTGTGTTTGGGACCCCGGAAGAGACGGTGCTGTAGATGCTTCCTGCCTATTTCCTTCTGCTCCCTCAGCTCTTGCATCTTGGTATCAGAGCTCAGGAGCCCCTTACAGATCCACACCTTACAGATCTTCACTGCCTCTAATGCAGGTCTTCAGAACTTAACAGCACATTGCATCTGGCCCTTCCCTTCCTCTCTAGCCCGGATGTCGTCTTCTGTCTAGCTGTTCTGCAGTGATCCTGCTAGCAATTTCCTCCAATAAAAATTATACTTATGGAATGTGTAGAATTAATTAATCTTAAGATTAGAATATTCTTAAATAGACATACATGATTCCTTAATTATATTTCATTTGATTAAAGAAGGACTTGATGGTGCTGTTACTTCTTAATATTTCATAATTAGAATTCCTCAAACTCACGTCTTGATAGTGTAACAACTATATGTTGCTAAGAACACACAATGATGAATTTTTGTGATTTTTAAACCAAGTTTTCAATGTAGCAAAGCAGTTTATCCTGTATGTATCTCCCAACATGTTTGTCTATTCCTATTTGTTTTTGGTATATGTGTGATATCTGTGTGTAGGTGTGGGGGTGTATGTGTGTGTGTGTGCACATGCAGGTATATGTGGGCCGTATAGAACAGGGCACCGTGTGTGCTTGTGGAGGCTCAAGTGTGACTTTAGGAACCATTCTGTATTTCTCCATCCCCTTATTGCTTTACTCTGGAGTTCCCCAGGCTCAGCCTTCCAGGACCAGAGGTGGAAACCACCGACATTTTTTCCTGGCATTTTTATGTGGAATTCAAACTCAAGTCCTTTTGCTTTTGAGCCATCTTTCTGGCCTGTCTGTTCTTAATTTTTATATTTATGTGTTGCTGTTCCCACGTGAGCTTTCTATTTATCCATCTCTACCTCTACTTTTTCCAGATTTTTCTGGGTTTATGTATTTACTTCAACACCTCACCTCGGGAACGCTTCCTTTTCTGTCTTGCTTATTTTCCTAGCCTGTCATCTTGGCGGGACATCCTTGCATAACAGAGTGTGCCATGTTGGAGGCCGTGGAGGCTGTGGGTGTTTGTGCCTTGGCGGCTCTCATGTTGTCTGGGTGCTACAACAAAGCACCGTCTATACAGGGCACTGTAACAAAGCGCCAAAGTCTACTTCTACTTCTGGAGTCCATATTCAATGCACTGACCCATCCTGGGTGTGCAGAGAGCTACTGAGACGTCTTCTTACTATGCCCTGCTTTGGTAGAAAGAGTGAGGACTGCTCTAGGGTCTCCATTGTAAGGTCTCCATTCTCACGCCCTCAGTCTGTCAGAGACCCCCCATCTCCATGTCCTCACCTTGGATGTTTGGATTTCAACATCTGAGTTCTTGGAGTATCTTGGCATTCAGACCCCAGGAACGTCATCAGTTGGTTAAGTATCAATGACATTTTGCTGAGAGAGGTGATGTCTTTCAGGTCCTGAAGGACAGTCACAGTGGATGTTCAAATATAGCTCCCACTTTCTTCGATTTTATGGTTGAGTGCGAGAGACAGGCCATATAGATAAGAAAGTCAGTTAGTGTGTACTGTAGTTACTGAATTCTGCCTTCCTACCATGATGTACTATTGTTAAGCACTGTGAATATAACAAAAGACCAATAAATATATTTGTATAAAATTGAATTTTGTGTGTGTGTGTGTGTGCATGTGTGTGTATGTGTATTTAAAAGGGCACTTGAGTGTGTGTGTATGTGTCTATAGAGGATCAAAGGGGACATCGGGAACCATCCCGGATCCTTCTACTTCCTCACTGCTTTTTTTGCTCTGGGGTTTCTCAGGCTCTGCTCTCCAGGACTGGAAGTTCAGGCTGCTATCATATCTGCCTCTCATTTTTACATGGGATCTGGGGATCCAAACTCGAAATCCTTTTTCTTGTGTGATAAAGGCTTAAACCCCTGAGCCATCTCCCTAGGCCTAAAATTAAATTTTTATGATAAAAATATCATTACAAATGAAAAAAAGATGGGAATTGGGGAAATGTACAACTTATATGAAATGTAAAGACCCAGTCAATTCATCATAGATACAGAGCTTTTACAAACTATATGAAAAAGAAATACTACCTAAATGAAAAACGGGCTGTGGAGAGAGATGACAGAGAGATCATAGAATTGTAAGTGAAATTGTGAAACATTTTAAGCACGGCAAATAAATGCAAATCACACTAAAAGTAAAGATCCTGTTTATTTACATTGATGCAGATAAAAAAAAAACGTTGGATGACATGCTCTGGGTTGCAGTATGAATTGATGAAGTTTAGAGCCCCAGAGCAGGGCTGACCAGATGGCTCAGCATGCACAGGTGCCTGCATGCACACTTGAGCCAGAATCCTGGAACCCATGTGGTGATATAAAGAGTGGACTTATGACAGTTGTCTCTGACCCCCACATGTGCATCTATACGCACCCAAATAAATAAGATGGAAAAACAAAAAAAGCTGAACAAATCTTGCTATGATAATATATATACCTCAGATGTTTATGTCCTTTTACTCACAGATGTCCTTATTTAAGAAATGTGTCCACAAGATGTGTTTGCACAGATATGAAAAGACCACTGCAAAACCATTTGTAAATAGCACAAAATTGAAAACAGTCTTTCTGTCCCCTGGGGATCTGTTATGCAAATTGTGGTATATTTGCCAGAGTGAAAATTATTATATAGTGTGATACTGCAGTATCATTGAAAATAGAGATACGGCTGTTTGGAAAATGGTAGAAAGGAGGGCTGGTGAGATAGCTCAGCTGACAAACCTGGTGACTTGAGTTCAATCCAGGTGCATGTATGTATTCTCTTTTTCTCTCTTTCTTTCCCTCTCTCAAATAAATATTTTTTTTGAAAAGAAAGTAAATGATAGTGGTAGCAAGATGAAAGTTTTGCTCTGCTTTTGAATAAAAACCTGTGCTATCATATTAGTTTCTCCTAACTATCAACTTGAAAATTAGTCCAAATAGCAAGAATTATAAATGAATAAACAAAGGCTTACTGAATATGGATTAAGATACCAAATGCCTAAGATTAAAACTGTGTAGAGAAAGGTAGGGTCTTATGTGTATATTGGACACTTCTGAAAGTAAAGTAATGTACAGGAAGATATTACATGGTGTTTCTTGAAAGAGGAATCTTTGCATTTCTAGTTCTGTTTTTTATTTATTTTTAGTCTATTGTTAGGCATTACTTTTATAATTGAAAGAAGAAGTTAAAACATATAGCATGCTAATATGGAGTGGTAAAAGGAAAAAACTGTGTATTAATTTAAGTTGGGAGAAGCTAGAACACTTGTGTATGAGTGAAAATAGAGATTACATTAAACAGGGAATTTAGATGGTTTGGAGATGTTCCAGATTGGTAATGAGGAAATTTACTTTTACAACATTCCTTCGATTTAATTTTTATTATAATAATAATTGATTTTCTTTATCTATTTTCTCACATGCATGTGTGCATGAGGTATAAGAATGCGTGTGCATGGGTGTGTGTGTTTGAATGTGGGTGGGTGTATGTGTGTGTGGGGTGAATGTTCAGAAGTGCACTTGAGTGTATGTGGAAGCCTAAGAGTGATAATCAGGAATCCTTGTTGATCATTCTTCCATCTTAATTTTATAAACCTGGTTCTCTAGTTTAAACCACATCATGTCATTGGGGCTAGTCCAAATAGCCAGCTTGCTCTGGGGATTCTCAGACTCTGCCTTCCAGGGATAGAATTCCAGATGAGTTACCACATCTGCCCAACATTTTCATGTTGCGTCCACTTCTGCTGGGTATGCTCTCATTTTTTTTTTATATTCACTAAGTATTTCATATTGTAATATTGATTTCCTCATTATCCAACAGTTGCTTAAGACAGAGTTCAAGTCTTTAAATGCTTTTTTTTTTGTTTCTGCTTTTCTCATTCATATGACATGTCAGAGAACATGATTTAATTCATCTCTGGTTGTGCTATACTAGTGCAATGAGATTTTCTGTGTGGTTTGCTATGTGATTTTCTTACATGTCCCACAGGCAGGCATTAATGTAGTTCATTCTTTTGTTAAACATTTCTTCAAGTATTGGTAACATTAAATCCTTATAAGGTATATACTTTCTTTGGTTAAAGAAACAGAACAGGGCTGGAGAGATGGCTCAGGGTTTAATATTCTGTCTCACAAGCAGAAGGTCTGGAGTTCAAAATCCCGGGTACCATGTAAAAATGCCAGGCAGAAACAGTGGCGGTGGCTCGTACTTCTGGCCCTGGTGGGGAGAGCCTTGGAAGTCCCAGAGGGAAGCAAGAAGGAGGTACAAGCAATACGGGATGATTCCTGAAGTGAAGTCATCCTTGGTTCTTCACAGGCACACACAATGCCCTCTGATACACACATATACACATACACACAAGGAAGGAAGAAAGGAAGGGAGGGAGGGAGGGGGGAAAGAAAGGGAGGGAGGGAGAGGAAGGATAGTATATCTGTATTTTCCCCAGATGCTATTAGCCTCCATTGGGATATAGATGCCTTATAGAGTAAAACCAGTGTGCCATGTGTTACTCAAGGGGTCTCATTCATCTGCCGCATTCCATCCTTAACTCCGGTCTGGACACTCTTCCCTCTCAGTGAGCACTGTCTTTTTGGAGCCCCTGGTCCCAGACCCCAGGCCTGGCCCCACCAACAAGGTTGAACATGATGAACATGTCCTTGAGCTGCCCCAGGCTCCTCTTGTGTAATGGAAGAAGGGGGGACTTCCCATCTTTGAGCTTCTTCGTTTTGCACTTTGTATTTTTGTGGGTAGTTATACTTAGTTTATATTTTTTAAAGTCTTTGAATCTGCTGGTCTTTCTTTTCTTGCAAACATACCGAGCAGCTACTCTTATTGATGTACCTACTCTGGATGGAGGTGGGAAGGGCATCTTTCATGGTCCTCGCACAGTCTTCCCACTTGACCCTACCGTCCTGTTCTTTTACATCTTCCAAGCAGTAGCCTCAGGCTTCCATTCTTCAGTCCACTATCCTAGAGTGACCAGATTGTAGACTGTGATATTTCCCCATGGAGACATCTTTCTTCCCTGAAACAGCACGCTGTTAGAAACTCAATTGGAGAGTAGTTACATGCTTCTCTCTGAATAATCTTTCTAGGGTGTAAGAGCAGAGTTACATAAAAATTAACTTGACTTGATTTCACAAAACCGAATCTGTTAAGCATATGATGGAAATGTTTTTGAAAAACTTAAGTATATAACCTAAGTTGAAACAGATACAAGTAATATAGGAAGAGTTGAGTATAAAGACAGATCTTTGGTTAAAGAAGGGTAGAAGACATGAAATGATGCAAATATAGTATAGGGTCTTTATTTTAATTTATTTCAGTTTTCAATAAATAAATTTCCAAATGGAAACATCTATCTATTTACTCATCTATATAAAAAGTATATGCATTGGCCTTTCCATCCCTTTCCCCCATGTAGCATTTAGTTACATCTGTCCATATACTTATTAGAGGTATGAGTTTTAAGTAATATTATATAAACATTCTTCAGTTTCTTTTCAGGAAGACTCAACTTCTTTGCAGTATAGACTGGGCTCCCAGGAGATGAAGTAACTCCATCTTAGCTAATTAAAAGCAATGAGTGTTGAAGTCAAGTGAGAACAGGCATGAGGTTTGGCTTTGTCGTTTAGCACCTCCCAGTATGAAATGTTACTCTCTGGAATTATTCTCCTGCTAATGAGATGTGGAGCTTTCAGACCTTTAAAGATAGATATCAAGGTAATCTTTTTTTAAAAAAAGTCTCAGCTGTGTACATATGCATGTTTAGCTATTGTCATGTGGTTTAAAAGATGTGTGGAGATACTTTTTAAAAATATTTTATCTATTAGAGAGAGAGAGAGACAGAGAAAGAGACAGAGACAGAGACAGAGACAGAGAGGCAGGGGGCACATAAACCATGGGCTTCCAAGAATCAAACTCAGGTTACCAGGTTTTCGAACAGGCACCTTATTCACTGAGCTGTCTCACCAGCCTGGATATTTTATTCTTGACCAAACATGTTAGAGCATCTACAACCTTATGTTTGTCTTTGACCTTGAAAAATCACATAAACATGAATTCTTCTTTTGCAGCGGCCCTAATTAGAGGAAATCGTAAAAACTGTGCTCAGTTTTCTGGCTCCCTCGACTGGCTGATCAGCAGATTGGAAAGACTAGAAGCTTCGTCTGGTATGTTTTCCCTTTTTCTACTTGGCATGACATGGACTGCTGTTCCTCCTAGTCTGTGTCTTATAAGATGTGGAAACACAAGTGGGCAGCGCATCAGACTTCTAACACCTGAAGGCACACTCTGCTCTTCAATGGAAAGGCAGTATCTTCTCCTGAATGGGTCTGTTTTAGCCATTGGTCAGAACACTAATGTCATTCATTATTTTTGAAAAGCAATCCAGTGATATCCTGTCCACTTACATTTATAAAGTGCAGCTGAGTTAACAAAGCTGTGATGAATAGATTAATGAGAAATAATTCGATTAGACCCCAAGGATGGAGTGTCATGTAGAAATGAGGCTCAATGACGACCACCACTAACTGGTCTTGATTTCTACCATCTGGGGATCCAAGTCAACTATCTGAGGGAAATGCCCCGCGCACGAGGTCAGAGGCAGGCTGACTGACAGGTGTGAGGAACCTTGTGCACACCAAGATTTCTTGTGTCCCTGGGTCACATTCCTTTTGGGCTCCTTAGTTTTTGGAGGAGAAAAGCATAATTCTCAAAATCTTAATCTGTCCAGTTTGGGGGCTATTCCAAATTGTCCTACGCTAGCCCGTGTCCCTCATTCCCAGCCTCTGGTGATCTCCTCCCTCTTTCTAGGTGTTCAGATGTTTGGTTGTTTTAGAGACTGTGTGTGAGAAGTTGGGGGCCAAGTGTTCATATACACAGTCTGCACATCTAAACCATGGCAGTTGTGTCTCTAGGCCAGAGCGAATTGAAAAGGCAAGAGCTTGGTGTGGTTGGTTACAGTGGACAAAGCAATGATGTTCTGAATGCTGGTCTTTGTCATACATGCTCTTGGCATTTCCAGGGTTGTTGGTGGCAGGAGATCACTGAATAAACACAAGCCAGGTAGTTTGGGTTGGGGAGACTTTTTTTTTATTATTCAATTGTGCGTGTGTGTGTGTGTGTGTGTGTGTGCGTGTGTGTGTGTGTGTGTGTGTGTGTGTAGAACCACGGACAAATTCGGGAACCACCATGGACTGCCTCCGCCTCCTCCTTGTTTACTCTGCCCCGAGATTCACAGGCTCCGCCCTACCAGGACCAGAAAGGCAGGCCGCCCCCGCTTCCGCAGGCATCTGTACGTGGGGTCTAGGATCCAAACTCAGGACCTTCCACCTGCAAGGCAGAGGCTTAACCCCTGAGCCACCTCTCCAGCCCCTGGGTTGAGGAGACTTTTGTCGAGTATTATTTTTCCTGTAGTTTGTTCCTTGCACATTTTATAGGGATAAGAACATTTCACTCAGGGAAACCTGTGCAAGTCTCTCTCACCAAGGAATGGAGTCAGGAATGCGAGGGAGCTTCTGAGCAGCCTCCGATGTCTAAAGCTCAAGCTTACAGTGCAGCTTTTAGTTCCTAGGCATAAGATAGGTTAAAGTCCCTAAAATTGTCAGTTGTTTCCTACAGAGAGGGACCTCATAATTTTTTACATTTTTAATTTAATTTATTCATTGTGTGTGTGTGTGTGTGTGTATGTGTGTGTGTGTGAGAGAGAGAGAGAGAGAGAGAGAGAGAGAAAGAGAGAGAGAGACAGCATGCGTGCGAAATTCAGAAAGTCAGAGAACACCTTTTGGGAGTCCATTCTCTTCTTCTCCCATGTGCGTCCAGGGATTGAGCTCAGGTTCTCTCGTTGCAAGCACCTTTACTCGCTGAGTCATCTCGCTGGCTCCCATCATGTTTTGTTTGGTTGCTTTGGTGTGTGTATGTACACGTGTGTGAAGAAGTCACTTGAGAGTCTGCGTCGTGGAGGCCCAGAGGTGACTTCGGGAATCATCCTGGATGGCTCTACTTCCTTATTGCTTTGCTCTGCCTCCACCTTTTATGGCCAGAAGTGCCAGAATAGCTGCTGCTGTTTCTGTCTGGCATTTTTAATGTGGGGTCGTTTTACTTGTGAGGCAAAGGCTTTAATCCCCGAGCCATGTCTCCAGCTCCACATGTGTGTGGAAGCCTGAAGTTGCCCCTGGATGTTGTCCTTGTTCACTTTCCATCTTTATTTTTTGGGCCACGGTTTCCCCCTGAACTGGAAGCTCATCACTTTGGGCCCAGGGCCCACTGTCTTTGATTCCCACGCACCAGAGTTACAGGCAGGTAGCATCTCACCTGGGTTTTTATGTGGGTGCCAGGGATCTGAACTCAGGTCCCATGCTCATCGAGCAGGCACTTCATGGTCATCTCCCTGGACTGATACTTCTAAAGAAATTGTTTTACGGCAGCTGACGGGTTACAGTGCTTGAACTCCAATTAGCATATGCTGCTTCTCTAATAATCTAAGCTCTGACAACATCCTGACATTACTTGTGGCACACTGAAGAACTGATGTTTTCATGAAGCGATCATGAGTCATCAAGACATGCAAATTATGCATTTATGTTGATGGAGCGATTATAAAGGCAGGAAAACAATGGATTTTGTAAAGGTATTAACTCTACATATCTGAAACAAAGGATCAAGAATAGATAGTCAATTGCTTGATAGTTATTCTAGTAAAAAGATAAATTTATATTTTGTACTTATGAATTAAGCATTTTGAGTTGTAATGGAATGGCGAGCGTGTTGTTAGACTCCTTCCTTTCCCTTGCAAACATTAAGTTGTAACTAGAAAGAAGAAAAGAGGCTGCATTCATTTGGATGCCTTCCTATACTTGGTTGTATTTCATCAGCAATGTGAATCACAGATCAAAATCCCTCAGTGTAACTCTGAGTAAAGCAGAGCCTATATATATATATATATATATATATATATATATATATATATATATATATGGAAGGAATAAGGAAAATCTAAAGATATTAGATTTCTTGATGTCTTTCTTTTTGAGAAGCCCTCTGGAGTATACAGTGGTTGACAAGGCCCTTGACTCCTGTGATGTGTTTTTTCCTAAGTACTTCCCAAGTTCACTAGTTCAGTTTAGTTATCTGCCTGTAGTTACCATGGTGACCAGGCTTCTTTTGCCTCCTTGTCTGCCCCAGTAATATGGCTCCTGATTATTTATGGCGTTATTTATTTACTTTTAACAAGACAATAGGTTCAGGTTGCTTAGATTGCTGCTATTAAATACTCCCACTAAAAACAACTTGGAAAAAATGTAAAAGGGATTACACCTCCAAAGAGATAGAATCTATCATGGCAGGAAAGACATGCCAACAGGCTGGGAGGCCTGCAACACAAGGAGAAGGCTGGCTGGCATGAATCCACACTCAGGAGCTACAGAGGGAAGAGAAAGCGGGACAGGTCTGGCCACTGTGAGCTACTTCTTCCAGCAAAGCTCCACTTCCCAGAAGTCCACACTAGTCCTCTGCAGCGCCACCTGCTGGGGAGCAAGTGTGCAAACACATGAGCCTGCGGAGGACAGTTCACCTTCCAGCTACAGCCATGTGCAAAAGGTGCGCGGGCTGCACAGTAGTAAGACTACAGCCTGCAACCACTTTCAGTTCTTGTGCTGAGCAAAGTGTGATCCTGTGGCCCAGGGGCCTGCCTTGTCTTGTGTCAGTTTCTTGTTTTGACGCTGTGATGTGAGGCCTGAGGCAGGTCTGCAAAAGCATTGGCTTTGGACTTGTTTAAGGAACTGCGAGAGGCCAAGCTCTGAGAGCTGCAGATGCTGCAGCATGGATTGATCTAGATCAGTTGGAGTGTGTGCGTGTGTGTGTAGGCCCTGGGCCAGGGATGGATGGGCTTGAGCTTCAAAGAAGAACATGACTTGCTGTATTTCACCTGCATCCCCAGGTGTGGAAAGCATGTCTCATAGCAACAGAAAAGAGTAACAACTGGTACAATCTCCTAGGCTGGCTTAGAACTCACTATGCAACTGCGGATAAACTTGAGATTTTGATCCTCGGATCTTACTTCTTTAGTGCTAAGATCAGAAATCTGTGCTGCTGTAAAGGTGATGTGGAGGTCTGTTGATAAGGAGAAGCTAACACAAGGCAGAGACTTAAGAAATACAAGTTTGTGTAGTGCCAAGGGCCTGGTGGCCGAGGAAACCATAGCGTTGAATTGAGATAGGAGAGCATTAGAACAGAGGAGAGAGCCATTCCGGACAGTATTGGGGGCTTCTAACTTTTGCAACTTTTAGACGTTGCTAAGAGGTTGTTAGAGATGTAGAGGGTGAGAGCAGAAGATTGTCCAGCAAAAGATAGTCTTCTCTTCCGGTGGAGAGGGCGGAAATCCAGGAGAGAAGTTATTTTAGTTTGCGGAATGTCCATTGTAAGCCCATATAATCAGTATCTAGGTGTCAATGTGAGTTAAACCCTTCGGGCATTTGAATCTTTAGCTGGCGTTGATGTTTGGGCAGATGTGGTACTTTCTGGGGGGTGGAGCCTTGCATATCACCTAGGGCAGGGCTTGAAGTTTGATAGCATAGCCCTACTTCTTCTCCATTGGTTCTTTCTGTTTTCGGATGGCCATGGTGACCTGGACTGGCCTCTAGCTCCTGCCCTCTGCTTTTCAATTCCTACCATTATAGACTTCATCCCCTTGGGACCATGTGCCAGACCCCCTCCTCCCTCCCAAGCTGTGTCTGAGTCCTGTCACTAGCAGCAGAAAGGAAAGTAATAGTGACCATCAACGCCGGTGACAATCAACTCTGGGAACTGTTCCCTTCTAGCTGAGGTGGAGGATTTGGTAAAATGGCCTGGCTCTGGCTAACAGTCACCATGCCTGGTTTTGTGTAGTGTTGGGAGATAGAACCCAAGGTACTTACATGTCAGGCAAACACTCTGTCAGTTACCTACATCCCCAGCCCTCTGGTAGCTTTTGGGACACAACAATGAACACCAAGGAAAGTTTGTGCAGAATGACATTTCCAATGCTGTCCTTGAATGGTTGCATTCCATCTTGCCTTCTCTAAGACTCTGGGGTCTGTAGTTTTCTCTCCTTCCTAAATCCTGGTTCCCAGCTTGAAGGGAGAAAACACTCAGAAGCACCATTAAGGTTGCATCATGCAGATAATCGCATCACTGACTGCACATGGCTCATTTCAGCTCATTTATTTTGACTGGCTCTTGTCTTCCAGTAATATTCTCTGGTCCATCTTTCTGACTGGTCTATTTTGCTAATGCACTCATGATCGATGTCCTCTGACTTTGTAGATGAATAAGAATGTGTCCCTAGTAACTTCTACCATTACTACTTTTTCTCTCCCTTCCCTGATTTTGCCAAGGCATGTTCTATTTTAAACTTAACCTTTGTTGCTTCCACTTCTTCAAGTATTATATGCTAGAAAATTAATGAGTTTATCTTCTTCTTCAGCCTCAAAAGCATTATGGAAAATTCAAAGTCTATGCAATTACCCGCCTTTTCAATTAGGCTTGAAGCCACATCTCTTGTGATTATTATTTTTAAGCTTCTATGTATTTGAATATTAATATGAATGTATGCATTTTTGGCTGAATTTGGAAGAACTGTGGAAACTCTAATTAGAATAACTTCTGTTTGCCTCACTACTTGGCCCTCATAAACACAAGAAAGCAAAATGGATGTGACTTCCTTTATATTTTTACTTTTTATCAAAAAAGTTTGAAAACAAATTATTCGTTTACCTTATACTTCAGTTCATTTCTTTTTTTCCTACTTTTTAAGTATATGATTTGGGGGTGTACTTATGTGTATGCATGTTTGCATGTATGTGGACATGTGTAGGCACATGTGTGTATACATGTGGAAGCCTGAGGTTGTTATCAGGAATAATTCTCAATCATTCTTCCACTCACTTATTCTTTTCCGAGACAGGCAAGTCCTCTAATCAAACCCAGGACTCGCCCGTAGGGCTTGGCCAGCCAGCTTGCTCTGGGGATTACCAGGCTTTGCCTAAGAGGGCTGGAATTACATTCAGGTCACACACCAACTGATTACATGAAATGCATTGCATGGGATCTGAAGATTTGAACTCTGGTCCTTTTGTTTAGGTAGCAAGTGCTTTAACTGATGAACCATCTCTCTAGCCCTCTAATCATTTCTTGAACTTCAAGTTTGTACCCATTTGAGCCAACAAAAATATTCTTCCCTTACCCTGTCATGCCTCAAACTGGATAGGACAGGTTAACTTCCAAATAATCATTGCAAGACCCCTGTTCTGATGACTTGGTGTATTTCTTGGCTACGCAATTGCTGTTGCACATGGGCTGGACCCACCTGCTTGCAGACTGAGCTTCCCATCAGCTCACGCTAGAAGCTTCTACCATTCTGCTTTAGTAATTTTGACAGGGAAAAGATTTGGTGGCAACATGTGGTTTTTCACTCACTGGCAGTCTCAATGCGTGCAATGGAGTGACCAGTGTGCAGCGCAGACTTCAGCACCAACCAGTGCTTCTGTGTGTAGCTCGGACTGTCTCAGCAGCTCTGAAGGAAAGAAAACAAATGAGAATGCCTGTGACTTCTGCTGCCCTGGAGCTGGGAGCACCAGGGACTCAGAGACCTTGCCGTTAGGGATTCAACTAGACCCCTGCTCCTGTTCCCTGGTACCACTGGAATCCAGTCACCACACTGCAGTTAACTACCTGGGCAGGATTCCTACCTCCCAGGGAACATGATCTATCTGGAAATGTCTCTCGCATTTGCTTGGTCTGAAGACGTAAGCTTCTGGCAGATCAGCTCTCTCCCCTACATGCTGCTGGGCTGAGTGCCTACCATCCCTTTGTGTCTGTTAGTCTCTGCTTAGAGATAAGCCTGCTTCTCACCCGCCATTCACTTCATTCTCCTTCTGTACTTCGTAGTCTGTCAAGCAATGAGAGGCTTCGGTCCCAGCGTCCTGGCTCTGTTCTCAAAGTCGCTTGCATGTTCTCCACACAGCAGCCTCTGCTGTAGACATCAGTCTCACAGATCACAACCCATGCTGCAGATGTGGAGTCCAGAGTGATTAGCTCACTTACTGGAAACCTCGAAACTCAAATCAGCATTATATAGGAGAACAGAATAGTAGCAACATCTTTTAAGGTAAATCCCAAGTGTTCCAGGCTTGCTTTGCAAGTGTGACAGGGTATCTCCCACATGATTGCTGTATTCCAGAACAATCTCAGTAGCTATCATACATGATTGCTGCATTTCAGAACAATCTCAGTAGCTATCATGTATCCTGAGCAAAGATCTGGCTTATCCTGTGGACCTTCCTGTTCTCTCCAGGCTGTGTTGCTCTTTGTTTCTATGCTATTTATTACCCAGGGCTAAATACTGCATTGCTTAATTTCTACTTCCTTCATCAAGCTTTGGGAACATTAGAGAGCACTGGGAAAGAAAAAACAAAGCAAAACAAAACAAAAACTTCAAAGACTTAGTGAGCAAGTATGGAAGAGGAGGCAGATATCCCTGTGGTCTGAATAACATGTTGCCCAGTTTCTCTTCCTTGGAGTTCTTGTGTGATGAAACCAGGACATGTTGAGAAGTTAAAGCAGGGGTTTTATAGAAAATTTGGAAAAAGGGAAGAAACTCTTGGATGCTGCGTCCAAGGCAGAAAAGCAGGAAGCCATGGTCTTAAGGCAGGAGAGCATTAGAGTCCAGGAGATAATTTAAGATCAGACAAAACAGGCAGATCCCCCATAAGTTAGGAGAGGTCACAAACGCCATGGAGAGACCTCATGGTGGGAGAGCAGGAGGAAAACAGAGACAGGGGCAGAGACACAGAGAAAGAGAGAGAGACAGAGAGAGAGAGACAGTGAGAGAGAGACAGAGAGAAAATGATGGGTAAAGTCACAATCATTTATAGTCCATGATTACTATTAAGTGTCCCAGAGTTATTAGAGAAGTCAGGTAAAGACTAGAGGGATGGTGGGCATAGTTCCTACTGGACTGGACATTGCTAACTGTACTAGCTGTCTAGTGGAATTTAAATTACCCCCATTAATGTGACTAAGGATGCCCTGACTGCAGTGTGCTCTGATTCTAAGGTGGAGGGCGGAGATATCAGTGTCTCCCTCCTAACAGTGCAGCTCACGCTAATCATGCTGCCACAATCCTGTGTGCGTATCTCTACTTCAGACTAAAGATAGTTACAATTACATATGGTGTAGAGGACAGATAGATGTGTATACAACACACACACATATTTATACCCAGGAAAACAGGCCCAAATAGGCTGCACAAAATGAGAAAATAGAGACTCATAATGTCGCAGATTAAATAGAAATAGATACTGATTGCTATTTCTGGCAGGACTTTCTTAAAATATATTCTTTATAAAACTTACGATCCTTGTAAGGTTTTGCTCCCCCAAAACATATATCACAGAGTAGATGAAGTTTTAATGATGTTCCAGAACTACCAATCATAGGAAAAAGGGAGAGAGAAAGGCCTGGATGAAAGGAGTGGGTGGGTTTTATAAACTCAGGGTTGCTAGGTAGGTTGAGGGGGCAGGGTCTGAAAAATCCTTCCCTTTGGAAGGTGATAATCTTGGTCTTTCTCCCAGCCCAGGAAGTGTGATTGAGTCAACCCTTGACCTTGACCTTGACCCCGCTGCCATTAAGAATCAGGTAAACAGGGGCTTTTGCAAGTGCCAAGTGGCCATTAGGCGACAGTGACCATTAAGCAGAAGCTCTGTCCCAAGTATAGAGAATGGAAGAGAGGGAATTCTATCAATGCTCATAACATAGAATTTACAAAATATTGAAAGAGAAGTATACCAACCCAGCCACTAAAATGTCTGTAATTTCTAACCTTCTTTTGAAATATGTATTTAATAATAATACATCACATATGATTATAACAATAATTCATATATAATTTTTTTACCTGCTGTTAAAAATTGACATTATACATTATGTTGGTATTCAGAACAGGGCCATTTCTGAGAATTTCTTTGAGGGTCTTTGAAAGTCATCGAAGGTCATCCCCCACTGCTGGATCATCCCAGAGGAATTAGTTCTAATCCCTCACAGAGATAAGGTCACCAACTTCACTCAACCCTCTGTTCATGAAAGGATATGGAGATGAGCAAGTTCCTCAAAAGAAATAACTGGACAGAAAGGTCAGCCACAAGATCATTTGGGCTGGACCTAATTTGAACAGACCTAGGAGATGTAGGGGACTAAAAAACTTCAATCGGGTTTGCAGAAATTGGAGCTAACCAATAAGGAAAAGGCACTCTGGGGCCTTGTATAACCTTACACAAGGTTATACCTGACCCTGGAAGCCATCTTTTGTTCTCTTGCCCCTCATGGACTCCATGTCTGTGAGCTCTGTTCTTTCCTCTAATAAACTCAAGCATTGTGAACCCTTTAGGATTTCTAGGTTTGTTCAGGGTATTTACCACTTAGTGGTCCCATCTTCTGGAGCCAAGGAGACTATCTTGGCCGTCTTATTCACACACTTTCTCTGCCTCCTTTGAACTTCAAAGCAGTGCTCAGTACAATTTAAATATGCACATCACATAGTAAACTTGCCCTTTATTTCTTTAGAAGAGCAGGTCTTTGGCCTGTCTGCTTTGTTTTTCCTTAAGAGCTTTTCACTAGGAAAAGAATCCAGATTTGCAATCATTTCCATATTTGAAATGCCAACATTTCTTTAACTTTTTATCTTCAGACTAATAGAATTACAGACTAAATTTTTTCAACACAGCATTTTTTCTGTTGGTACTGAGCAGTAGAACTGAAAAACAAAATAGTTTTAATAGGACACACAAGATTTCAAAAGCCTCCTCTGAGACTAGGCTACAAATGAGAAATCAACCAACCAACCAAACAAACAAACAAACAGATGTTGCAGGGTCCGAAAATCCACCCAATGAGTCACAGACTACAAGCTTGGTCAAAGCTCACAGATGCCCAGCTATAGGGGAGCCTTTCCTTTGGCTCCAACTATAGAGAGAAACCTTTCCTTCGGGTCCTTGAAAAATAGTCCAGCCTCATCTAGGGGAATCCTCAGAATATTATGGGTTTGGGGGGGTCATCCAAAGATTCACCATAGACCAGAAGTTAAAATTAATAACTGAGAGGCTTTAATTAGAGAGAGAGAGAAAGAAAGACAGACAGACTGGTACCAGGGCTTACATAGAAGGGCAGGGTGATGTGTCTGCAGCCCCGAATTACATCTCCACACAGTGTTTATACACAAAGGACAAAGGAGGTTGCATGCCCTACCAAAACAATTTAGCGGGCAGTGTTTTACAGTCTTATGGGCATGCAGGCTTCTTTCTACAGCCTCCTGGCCAAACAGCACTCCAGACTTCTTGCGGACGCTCTGGCCAAATGGCATTCCAGAGAGGAATTTCAGAGAAAGTAGGGGAGTGGGCATTTTATTGCCTGCCAGCAATTTCTCAGGCCTAAGAAATTTCTTTTTAAGATTTTAAGATTTTCCCTTTTATGCTTCCCCTTCACATTCCCCCCTTTTCTTTCTTGTGCATATGATTGACAAATCTTTGTCTCAATCATAAGCACTTGTTTATATGGAGTTCTGATCACCATCATCTTGTTGGATCCCAGATGGGAATTAATGTACCTGGTTAAAGAGTTAAGCAAAGATCTCTATTTAGGTGAGCCCAGGGTGATCCCAGCAGTGGGGGATGGCCTTCAGGAATTTCAAAGACTTTCACAGACCTTAGAGACTGTCCTAGCATGAACTGTTCTGGACCTGCCTATTGTACCCCTTAACCTTCTGAGGACCCAGACTCCTCAAGGGATGAGGGATGATGACCTTCCTGCTGAGTTGGGGCAAAGGAAGTGTGAGCAGTCAATTCTCCTCATCTATGAAATGCTGGGGTGGTCTAGAGGTCTTTGATGGATGACTTTATTATTTTAAGGTCAATCTAAAAGAGACAAAACAGATAAACCTACAAGATGTACACAAAGATTAAACCATTAATTCAGGAGGCACATGGGATAAACCAAACAAGCTCAATAATCTTATTGTGTACTAACTGCACAGGCAAGAGTTAGTAAAGAAAACTTGTTACTTTGCCTGAAATAGTCACTATCTTTGTCAGGTGTAAAAGCCAAGAGCTATAAGTAAGTAATTTACATATTGGCAGAGACCTTTCTCCTCTGGTAGCTCTCCAAGGTCACATTCTAAGGCCTGTCCAAAAAAAAAAAAAAAGTAAACTATCTGAATCTTTGGACAGAACAGTCTAAATTAGTTTTCCTCTTCCTTCTGGATACTTAAAAGCAAAGAGATACAGGTCTTTCTGGGATCAAAGGAATGTAAAAGAACACATGCAGAGGATATTGTTTTCTCACATAGAAAGTTCTACAGATCTCTGAGCATTATCTTAGGACCACTCCTCTGATCTAAATGAAGAGCCGGCTTGGATTTGTCAATGTCTGTTTAACAGCAGACATTTTGTTCTCTGCTTCTTCCTGGTTTAACTCTTTTAAGTTTGCCATTGCCATTTTCCTCTGCCAAGCACTAAGCTTAACTTCAGGCAAGCTTTTAGGACAAGGGCAAAACTTTACTAAACTTTCTGCCGACATATGTCTCTGGCTTTAACTCTACAGCACAATTTGTCTTTCTTGGCCCTCTAAACTGTAAGCTTTCTGCTATATGCTGTCTGATTCCATCACTCTCAGAAAGCTATGATTTTTTTTTCTAGCATCTTTAATGCCTCTAAAACCAGAACTACATTGATGACTTCATAACAGCGCTAAAATATTCCATTAAGTCTAAACCTAGGATATTTGGGCATACCTAAAAGCCATACCATTAAGTATGTAAGGAACTTCAATAGTTAGTTTGCTAAATCTGTCATTTTCCTGATTTTAACAGTTCTAGTTAAATTGAGGTTGACAAAAGCCTTGGAAGGAAGTTGAGCACCAAAATTTTGTGCTCCCTTATCTATTAACAGAGGAACAAAATGGCTTCCCATTTGCATGTTAAACTCAAGGTTCTCATGAGATGCTATTATCAGCCTGGCGTTTTTGGGGGCTTTTCTTGGATATCAGCTGCAAATTCCTTCTCCCATCAGAGGGAAGCGAAGAGCCTCAGGCCTCGTCATTGGTCCCCAGCAGAGGGTCTTGAGGTTTAGGACCCTGGGGTTCAGGGGTCTGTCCTTTCTCCAATGGAGATTCCCACAGTCAAAACATGGGCCACTTGGAGGCTTTTGGTGCTCAGGACACATTTAAAGCATCTTTTTATCCCCCTGTCGGGAAGGGAATTTCAGTTTGTAAACTTGGTTGTGCCTGCTAGTATTCTATCTATCCCCCTATCCCCTTAGGCAAATGTCAAGTTTTGATTTGTTTTGTTTTGTTTTGTTTCCTGTTTTTTTTTTTTCTTTCCCTCCTTTCTGTTTGAAAAATAAATTTATCTTCAGAGAAACTCCTTAAGTAATTTAGGCCAAAATCAACTCAAATTGACCCAAATGTACTCAGAATCTCCTGAAACAAATTATGCTGAACCCAGATTACATTGATCCTGTTTAGTTTCAAGGTAATGGGTTCTGGCTAAGGTGGAGGCTTGAAATTCCTATTCCACCTTAGTCTTGATGGAATCTCTATTGAGATAAAGTTTTTCGGGACTTATTAGCTGGTACTTTTGGTAGAAATCTCTATAGTTTCTTAATTTCCTGCCATTTGTTTGCCATTTAGCAGAATAAATCTAGTTGGAGGATGGTATTATAATTTAAAGATCCTCCTGGAAGGCCATCTCTCATCTAAGATGTATAGAGGCCATGTCTGAGAAAATACTACACATTGACTCTTTTTCAGGTTAGTAGGACTAAACATTCTCTAGTTAGTCCCTGGACACAGGATGAGGAAACTGTTCTTTGCTTTCACTTTAGTAGACCTGGATTTGGGGGAAGGATGCATGGCTCAGCAAAGCTCTGCCAAGCATTATAGGGTCTGTGGTCTAACCATGCCTGAATTTTCCTGAGTTCCCCATGTTATTTAACAGAAATATGGTCATTACCTCAGACATGAAACATTTTTCCTTTAGAGCGAATGTTTCTAGGAATTTCCCTCCATTGACTAACAAGACCTAAAGTCAAATTGATCCCCCCCATATGATGCAGATAAACAAAGGTTTGGTATCCCTCCAGGAAAGACCATCCACATGCCAGTCTGGCTACACCCTTTGCAGAGTCATGGGTGATAACTTAGCCATAGTGGGTTCAGCTAGTTCGTGACTTGTGATCGGATTCTGGGGGTGCACAGATACTGAGCTCATAGCATCCATACAATTGATGTTGCGCAGTTTGTGCACTCTGACTTCTGTGTTTCAGTCACTCCGTTTTGATTTGCAGTGAGAAGATGCCACTGGCCTGCCACGGTGAATGTGTAAGGAAAGCACAATAAAACTTTATTAGCAACAGTAATGAACAATAGAGAGAAACACAAGCAAAGGAACATGTAGTATACAGTTAGCTTTTTGATATGAAATAAATGTTCTGACTGAAATTCGTCTTCAGTATTTTTAACGCTCTGACGTGAAAATCTGTATTTTGTCTTGTCTTTCCTGGTGGTTATAGATTACACTTTGTTACTTTGCTCTGCAGGCTGGAGGAGCCAGGACCAGGCACCTCAGAATTTGTGTGTGGATACAGCTAGTGTGCCTCCTGTGGAGCCTCCCCCATGCCCTGCTCCCTTCCTAACAGTACACATCGGAAAGGGATGAGTGCCCCCCATCCTGCTCTCCTACCTATCTGCCCTGGTGCAGTTACTAGCTTCTTAGGCTAAACTCACCCATATCTCCTTTCTCCTTGTTCACTTTTGGCCTTCTTCCTCTTATTCTGTCCTCCCTCCTTTGTTTCTCCTGTTTTCTCTTCTCCCCCCTTTCCTCCTTCCCTCCTCTATGTCTCATCATTTTGCATAGTTGCTTCCTACAAACCACACCCATCCCCTCTCACAGTGACAAATGGAGGAGCACACTGTATTTCTCTGCCAAGCAGCACGGAGGGGAACGGGAGGAAAGTGGACAGGCTGAGCAGTCCTTCCCCTTCCCCTGTCTGTCTGCAGGGATTCTGGAGGTCCTGCACTGTGTGCTGGTGGAAAGTCCAGAGGCTCTCAATATCATCAAAGAGGGGCACATCAAATCCATCATCTCACTTCTAGATAAGCATGGCAGAAACCACAAGGTATGTGAGCTATGTTACTCTGTGAGGTAATCCCAGAACCATCAAAAAACATGGTAACATATGCTGTGTGTTCCTGAAGGCTAGCTAGAAATCACATGGTAAGTGAGCCATCTTTCTCTGTGAGGAAAATCCCTGAATCATTGAAAAAGTTTGCGAAGGCTAGAAGGAGAACTTGGAAATGTTGTCATTCCTAACGAAGAAATGACAACTGTGTGAAACATAGTTTGACTATGTCATAGTTAGGCACAGATGTCAACTTGACAGTCGAGGGTTTGCGCTCTGGGCACATTTGTAGAGAATTAATAGTTGCGTTAAGCCCAGAGCAAACCTGTAGGAGATTGTCTAGCTGATGGGGAAGGCCCAGTCATGGTGGGTGGGACTAGGCTCTGGAATAAAATATTGAGAGCTGGTGGAATAAAATACTGAGAGCTGGTTGAGAAAGTTGGCATCCTTTTATACACATGGCCAGACATGCTGGTCTGGCAAGTAAGGATAGTCCCTTTCTCAGCCATTACGTAGAGATGGTGTAGCCAGTTCCCTCGGCCCTGGTGTTGGCATGAGCTTTCCTGTCCAGCTGGACTGAGGACTGTAACCAGATAATCTTAAGAGACAACAAACCCCTTGTTCCCTTAAGCCATTTAATGGTAATTTATCAGCAACCATGCAGATGAACTATAACAGAATTTGCTACCTGGGAAGTCAGGTGTTGCCAATAAATCTGGCTATGTGGATTCTGAATAGTTTTATTGGAGAAACCTTGAAACATTTGAAGCTTTTGAGTTTGTGGATTATAAATACCGTTCTGCAGAGTTTCATGGGCCATTTGGATAATGAAAATGCTGAGAGAGTTGTGGATTGTTTGGGCCCAGTTTATGATGAGGGGAACGAGGACTTTGGTAAAGTTGAATTTAAAGACAATGGACTGGTTTGCTTGATAGAGGAGAGCCGTGTTGATGGCCATGAAGCTCTGGATGTGCAAAGGGCAGGCAGCAGAATAGCTGCTGCTGTTGGAGAAATGAGTATCAGTGAAGGAAAACCTAATGATCTGCACCGGGACAGTGGAAAACATGAAAACCACCGTGTGGTAATTTCATGGTTTGAAAACCCAAATTCCTTCAGGGGCCAAAAGCCCAAATTGAAGCCATTTCTTGCTCTTTGTAAGTTTTGGCTACCTAGAAAGAGGCGAACTGCAACAGACTAGGACACCACAGAAGCATACCACGTTATAAATATGTATAATTTCTCTTTTCAGGTTTCTATTAAAAATAAGTTGACACACCGAACTAACTTTTCAAAGCTCTGTTGATGCTTCTTGGGTGTTTTCTCATGTCTACCGTAGAATGGCATTGCTTAGCGTTACAACCTTGGGAGCATGGTGAGGTTTCCCTCCATGGGGAGGATGTGGAGAGTGTTGGCAAGTCAGTGGACCCCACAAGGTTACGCTGAAACGAATATGTCAGACGTTTCAGGAAGGTTCTTGAGTTCCTCAGCTGGAGCCGTTTCTCTCTGCAGGTCCTGGATGTCTTGTGCTCACTCTGTGTCTGCCACGGGGTTGCCGTCCGTTCTAACCAGCATCTCATCTGTGATAATCTGCTACCCGGAAGAGATCTCTTGCTGCAGACCCGCCTTGTGAACCATGTCAGCAGGTAGGTTCTGGTGCACACTGTCATAAATTCCTGAGGTAGTAGAAGACTTCGGACCTGAGCGCTGTCGCTCAGGTAACAGTCTGTTTTATTAGGTATCTGTATATTTCCCCAGTGAATAGTATCATTTTCTACCACGTAGATATTGACAATCAATTAATGATAGACTCAGGCTGGGGATAGGGCTCAGCCCAAAAGTTTTTGCCAAACAAGCAAAGGAACAGAGTTCCAGTTCCCAGATCCCATGTAAAATGCCAGCTGGACCTGCTGGTCCATCTGTATGTAGTTCCAGCACTGGAAGGTAGAGACTGGTAATCCCCAGAGCAAGCTAACCAGCCAGGTTTGATTAGAGACCCATCTCAAAAAGAATATTATCGATGAATAATTGGGGGTGATAGCTGATATCAATCTGGGCTTCCGGTATAGGTACCTGCTCACACGTGCTCCTGAACACCTGTAATCATGCAGTCACATGTGTCTGCACCATTTCAATATAGACATGAAAATGAAAAAGAAAACAACCCGTAATACTGAAAGGTGAACCAAGTAGATAATGGACTTATCAGAAACACACACATAAAAGCTTAGGTCACATTTGTCCATAGACATCTGTAGGAGAAGGCTGGCGGTTATTAAAGGATGCAGCTATATGTAGTTGTACTTTATCCCTTCTCAGAATGTAATTAGCCACTCTCCTTCAATATCCTCTGGATATGCCTACCATATGTCAAAGCTACTCTTTCTGCTGCACTGAGACAACACTCAGACTACAGCAACTTAAGGGGAGAAAGGCAGATTTATTTTGCTTAGGGTTCCAGATAGGAGATACCATCCATTATGGTAGAAAAGACATGGTGGCATTAGAAGCTGGAGGCAGCTCCAGGTCACTACTGACATCATGGTGGAGGCTGAGGGAGCTAGCTGCAGACTGCTAGAACCGCAGAGTGCGGTTGCAAACCTTAAGGTTCAAGGCCATGACCTTTTCTCAGCACCAATATCAACTAAGGATACAGATGCATGAGTCTGTGGGGGACAACTTGCATTTAAACCATGACAACAAGCAATATAAATACTGAATATCCGAGATAGAATGAATTTTACAGCAACTAGCCCATCAAATGTCATCTTCTGTCAGCTCTGTCCTGAAGAACACAGGTCACCTCCTGAGACCTAGCTGTTAAGTCCCACATCATGATATCTTCCTTTTCCTTGTGTATCGGCAACAGGCGTATATCAACAAGTCCTTAGATCTGTGACACCGACACTGGGGGCTGTCTGGGGGTCACCTTCCTCTGCTTTATCCTTTTTTAGATACAGGTGAGGAGGTGTAAATGCTAGTGTTTAATACTTCTTGGCTGGCCACATGATGGCCCATCTTGTGAGGAGTGGCGCTCTAAGTGAACAGAAATGCAGGTTCACTCTTAGAATGGACTTCAGTATAAAAAAATCTTCTGTCCACAGACAGTTGTCTGAGCCCATGAACCAGCACGAACCCGGACCTACAAATTCCCAGTAGGAATTAAAAGTTTCAGGCTTTGGGTCAGAGGGGGCCTTGGATGTCCCTTATCATCCAAGCCAACTTTATTGTAACATACAGGGTTTTTATAATCAAGAAGCAGGGCCAAATTCTTTACAGAATTATGTAAAGCACATACATTTTGGTTAACCAAGAAAAGTCAGGAGTGACACCCAATTGCTGTGGGGCGGGAAACAGGCACGGAGGGCTCATTGCTAAAAGGGAAAAGAATGTATGCCTCAAAACAGAGTTACTTGGCCGGTAGATTAACAAACATCCCTTTAGATAAGCAGGAAAAAATTGATGGGGTGGGAGGAACAGCCCAGCCAGTTTCTGAGAGAAACAACAGTGACCCAAACGACCTGGAAGTTCTCTCTGCTCCCAAAGGGGGAAGTTCAGCCTGCCATTGTCTTGCAGACAAGGGGCAAACTTAACCCCCCAAGGGAGGAGTCACTCGACAGCCCGTTCAGTTGCTAACTTGTCATCCAGAGAGTAGGCTTTTGGGCCTAACAACACCCACAGACAGTGAGATTTAGAAACCAAGAGCCCTCCTCTGCCATTCGTTCCCATCAGCCATGTGGCCTCCTTATGCCTAATGTGACACAGACCTTAACGTAGGAAGAGTCACCATGTCTTCCATTAGTCATTCCACTAGTTCCGCAGGTTGGCTGTACCATGTGCCTCATCTTGTGGACTGGGTTGGAT
The DNA here is from genome assembly GCA_023101885.1 of Typhlomys cinereus. NCBI lineage: Eukaryota > Metazoa > Chordata > Mammalia > Rodentia > Platacanthomyidae > Typhlomys > Typhlomys cinereus. The sequence continues at coordinate 3,022,383 of JALPQD010000200.1, read as the reverse complement.
TAATGATGGAAAATATGAGGAAGAGTATTTACACAAAAAGATCATGTTAGACGCTGGGGCGACATTTGTAAATAAACCCAAAAGCCAGTGCCACCCTGGGTACCACCTCGACTCTAGCACTAAGGATAAGGGATTTAAGATGTTGTGTTAGTTATTGTATTTGTTGCTATAGCAAAATGTCTGACAAAAGCAACTGAAGAAAGGGAGGGTTTATCATGTCTCACAGACTTAGGGACGAGTGGAGAAGGCAGGAACGTGAGGCGGCTATACCTACTGCGTGTAATCAGGAAGCAGAGAGAGATGCCAGTTGGAATGGTGCCACCCACAGTTAGGATAGGATTTCTCACCTTAGCCCATTCTAGAAACTTCCTCACAGGCATGTCTAGGGGCATCTAGATGGTTTTAGGTCCTGTCAAGTTGACAGTATTGATCATCTCTGACCTGCGTCTTTAGGAAGCTGGAATGTTATTGAAAACAATGAGACTATCATGCCTTTTCTCCTATGCTCTTTCTCTCTTTCAAGCATGAGGCCCAATATCTTCCTTGGTGTCAGCGAAGGGTCGGCACAGTATAAGAAATGGTACTACGAGCTCATGGTGGATCACACTGAGCCCTTTGTCACTGCAGAAGCCACTCACCTGCGTGTGGGCTGGGCTTCCACCGAGGGGTACTCCCCTTACCCCGGCGGGGGCGAAGAGTGGGGGGGTAATGGTGTTGGAGACGACCTTTTCTCCTATGGATTTGACGGGCTTCACCTCTGGTCAGGTAAGGAAGGCACTGTCCCTGTCCTTCCAGTCGTGTCTGGGGGACGATCTGGGCACTGAACTGTAATTTTCTGAGAGCTGGGAGGGAGTGTTCATCATTCAGACTCTGAGTTGATGAGTAAGAGTTGAGTGAAACAGACTCGCACTATGGAGAAAGAAGTGAATTACACTGATAGGCATCTCCCACGGGTTTTTATAGTGCCATGAAGTATGCCAGTCTGTGTTCTCTAACCTGTAGCCATGCATTGTGATATACATGAAATGGTCTGTCTGTCTGTCTGTCTCTCTCTCTCTCTCTCTCTCTCTCTCTCTCTCAAATAACAATAAAACGAAAATGGTGTTCTAGTGCAGAGATGGATTGCTTATATCTCACATGTTTCCACTGTGGAAAAAAACTTTGTGTTTTATACAAACCCTGCAGAATAATTAAAAAAAATAGACTAGTTCAGACTCCTATGAGATGAGGAAAAAACCTGAAGTCATCTATAGAGCCCTGGGAAGAACCTCATTCATGTTGGGGTACCCTGTAGCTTCAGAAGTGCAGGGAACTTAAGCACACACACAGAGCTCATGCCACCAGCTGCCACTTCTCACTAAACCCGACTTTGTGCTGACAAATTTATAAACTAAAACCCCTCTGTAGAGTTATGCCTTAACAATAAGAGTTACTGAACTCCCCCTTCATTCAGTAACAGTATCTTTCTTGTCTCAAGTTGAGTCCATCTTGGCAAAGAGGGCACAGTGGCAGGAGGTGAGGTAGTTGGTCACATCATGCCCACAGTCAGGAAGCAAAGAGCAGTGAATGCTCTTTTCAGTTCCCCTTCTCCGTGGCACAGTGCTGGCCACATGCTGGCCCCACATATCGTGGGCCTCCCTGCCTCCACTCACCTAACTAGGTCTTCCCTCACAGGCATGTCCAGTAGCTGCCTCTCGCGTGGTCCTTCATCCTGTCAGCATCACTCATGGTGCATTCTCCTGTGGTCGGTCTCTGTCTGCTCAGATCTTTGTGGCTCTGCGGGAGGCTGGCTCTCAGGGACGCAGCTCCATCATCTTTCTTACTGTTTCCTCCAACAGGCTGCATCGCCCGCACGGTGAGCTCCCCCAACCAGCACCTCTTGAGAACCGATGATGTCATCAGCTGCTGTTTGGATCTGAGCGCCCCGAGCATCTCCTTCCGCATCAATGGACAACCTGTTCAAGGAATGTTCGAGAATTTCAACATCGATGGCCTCTTCTTTCCAGTTGTTAGTTTCTCTGCAGGAATCAAGTGAGTATGTCTGTGTCTGGTCTGTTTCCCTTCAGACATCCCCTGCTTCCGCAGGGGACTCCGTTACCACCTTGAGTCCCTCCTCTTAGCTCTTCCTCCCCCACTGGACTTCTGATCCCCAGGCAAGAGTTAAGGATCACACAGAAGGGACTCATACCTCTTCGTTGCATCGTGGATTTCTGGATAGTGATAATTCTTTAATTCTGTGTCGTGACAGATTTCAGGCCCATCTCTTAGGTTCACCATATTGCTTGACAAAAGGGAGTAAGTTGAGTTCTACAGAGAAAACTTTAGTGCACGATCCATCATTTATCACTATCATCTATCTCTTTGTTTGGGCCCAGAACTGAAACAGACATTAGAAAAGGATTTACCAAGAAAATGAAAACTTAAAATTGGTTTTTGTCGTCTGGGAGCCAGAATCAACTGGAAACAGTGAAATGTGTCAAAGTGCTCTCCAGAGGAACTCTAATTATTCTTCATGAGATGAATTTGATATGCCCAATATTTTAGTGTGATCTCTTCTGCTGATGTTAGAATCATAGAACCATAAGATCTGAGGATACCCACTTCAGCAAATGGAGGTTGATGCCTGAGTTCTTTTATATAGCTTTATTAGTAAGTTAGAGTCTAGGTTTCCCTTATACCTCATCCAGCCTTTGTAACTTAACTGCATGAGTACTGGACCAATTCATCCATGTTACTATTCAGGCATCTTGTGCCATGAAATTACCATGGAAATATTCTTCATTTAAATTTACTATTTTTTTTTTCACTGACCCATGAATCTACTTCAACTGGATTTACCTCTTTGACCATCACACTACCCTGACCTCTGACCTTAAGTGTTGGCAGTTCTTCCCAGGTAGAGCACTCAGGAAAATGATTTGCTTATGATAAAGCTAGCTTTGTGCTAATCATTTTTCCCTGATGTGCTTTGATTAGGAAATTTTTGTCAGAGTTGTCATTGACCCCTGACTTGTCTTCTTCGTAGGGTTCGCTTCTTGCTTGGGGGGCGACACGGGGAATTCAAATTCCTGCCCCCTCCCGGGTACGCACCATGCTACGAAGCTGTCCTGCCCAAGGAGAAGCTGAAGGTGGAGCACAGTCGGGAGTACAAACAGGAAAGGACTTACACGCGAGACCTGCTGGGCCCCACCGTCTCCCTGACCCAAGCCGCCTTCACCCCCGTCCCTGTGGACACCAGCCAGGTATTTATTGCGTCATCCATGGCTGTCGTGGGCATGTACTTGGCATCCGTGACTCTCGGGAGGGACCTGCAGTCTGCAGACACATGTCCCTCAGCTGCCCAGCCTCTGGCGACGTTGAAGCAAGTCTCGTGAAGTAGCCCTCCCTCATTCCCACCCCACCCACTCACCTACTGTCTTTCTTTTTAAATATTCCAACCTGTTAAATTGATTTCATAAGACACTCATAAGTCACGCTGCGAAGTTTAGAAAACTGTGTTCTGGGTTATCTTTAAGATTTCATTAAAATAGGGGCTGGAGAGGTGGCTCAGGGGTTAAGCCGCCGCCTTGCAGGTGGAAGGTCCTGAGTTCGGATCCTAGACCCCACGTATAGACGCCAGGTGGAAGCTGGGACAGCCTGAGTTTCCGGTCCTGGTAGGGCAGAGCCTGTGAATCCCGGGGCAGAGTAAACAAGGAGGTGGTAGAGGCGTCCATGGTGGTTCCCAAATTCGTCCATAGTTCTACACACACATACACCCACACACATACATACACATGCACAGTTGAATAAATAATAAAAAAAAAATTTAAAAAAAGAATCCCTTTAAAAAAAAGATTTCATTAAAATAATTAACATTACTTAGTTTACAAGCATGCATGTTATACATTCCTTTTATTTTTGAGGATTAAAGCAGAGTTTATTAGAGGAGAGAGAGAAAGGAACTCACAGTCGAGGACTCCATGAGGGGCAAGAGAGCCCAACATGTTATACTTTTAAAATCAGCAAAAACAGCAATATGTGGGTGTTAGTTACAAAACCACATAAGCAATTTTTTTTCAGTAATTATTTTTTAGTAATAGTAACCTGACTTAGTCTCTGGAGTAGTTTATCATACTTAATACTACATCGGTGTAACATATTAGGCTGGAAGTGTGCTTCTTTGCAGAAGAGATATCGATTTTTACTGTCTTCTCCCACACAGACACAGTTATTATGTTGAAGATATCTAACTGACCTACCTGTATCTGAGGTGGAGATTGGATCGTGGCTCCAGAGCCAAGTACCCAGGACCAAATGCTTTTTTTAGGTCTTTGTCAGTAGGAAGACTTTTGGCCTAATGGATGACACATCACTTCACAAGTAGATACCCAATGGCTGTTAGACATTCATTGTTCATGTTCTCTGCTTTATCATGTGGTAATGCCTTGGAGTTGACAGTGGATTAAATAGTACTTTGTTTTTATAATGAAGTAACTTCAATGAAGTTGTCTGCATAATTCAGGTTGCTTCTTTTTTTTATTATTTATTCAATTGTGCGTGTATGTGCGTGTGTATGTATGTGTGTGTGTGTGTGTGTGTGTGTGTGTGTGTGTAGAGCCACGGATGAATTCGGGAACCACCATGGACGCCTCCACCTCCTCCCTGCTTACACTGCCCCGGGATTCACAGGCTCTGCCCTACCAGGACCAGAAACGCAGGCCGCCCCTGCTTCCGCCTGGCGTCTATACATGGGCCCAGGATCAGAACTCAAGACCTTCTGCCTGCAAGGCAGAGGCTTAACCGCTGAGCCACCTCTCCAGCCCCTCAGGTTGCTTCTTAGCTTTAAACATGGGAGACATTCTAATGTCTGACTTTATTCTGGGCTTCAGAAACTTTCAATTGTTCATTCAGCCTGTTTTTCAGTTCCCATTTCACTCTCTGTTCATTTTATACTATGTAGTTAAAGCAGGGTGGAGAGGAGGCTCAGTGAGTGAAGAAAGCACTTGCTGCAGAAGCATGAGGGCCAGAGTTTGACTCCCCAGGACTCGCGTAAACTCCGCGGGCAGAGTGGCCTATCTGTGACCTCATTGTGTGGGAGGCAGAGCCAGGGCACACCCAGGACAAGCTGGACTTCCAGACTAGTTGAAACAGTGAGCTGTGGGCCCAGTGAGAGATTCTGTCCTACTGTGTGAGGTGGAAAGCCATCAAGAAATACCACACATATTAACCTTGGGCCTTCGCATGCATGTGCTTACACATGCACCTCTATACACACAAGATCATATATGCATATAGACCCCCCCCACACACATACCATTAATAACATAGTAAACATGTAGGCATTGGCCTCAGCAAACATTCAGCTCGTGTGATCCCCAGCCAGAAAGTCCCGGGATGTGGCCAGCACTAGCCAAGTTTAGTGGGAGACACAGTAGCTGGGACAGAAGTAGGCATCTGATTTATGCTGCCATGGCCTGAGACTGGCACGCTCACTGCTTCTCCAGGGAAGGTGGCAGCCTGCCCCATGGGGCACCTCATCTGGGGGCACCTTGGGTGTCTGTCCTGTTGAGGGAATAGTTGTGGGGTCTTCTAGGAGGTGATTAGCCAGACATAAGCACTGGCCCCTCACTTGGTTAAATGCTTTGTGGTGTTTATCATGTGCTCACTGAATTTTCTCCTCATAATGGGAGATCGGTTTTCTCCTTGAGACTCGCTTTAAGGAAAAGCCACTGGAAGGGACACACTTGGGTTTACAGAGAACAGTTAGTGTGCCCAGTAGCTGCAGGCCAAGGAGTGAGCCTGCACCCGGACTCGGCTCCTCTCAGCACCTGGATCCTGGCCGGTCAGTGTAGGAGCATTAGGGCGAATTGTCTTTCTCAGTGCCCCCCACTTTGGTACTGTCCACGCCCACTCACCATCGTGCATGTGTCTCCACAGATAATCGGTTTGTTTAGCGTCTGCTTGTGTGACTGTGTCTCATCCATGTGGGGAACAGTCATCTGTTTCCTTTTACTGCGATGCTGCTGCCTCCGTATCAACCGTGTCTGTTTCTGACCAGCACTTTCTCTTTCTTCTTTCAAATTCTAGATCGTGTTGCCTCCTCATCTGGAAAGGATCCGAGAGAAACTGGCAGAGAACATCCATGAGCTCTGGGTGATGAACAAGATTGAACTTGGCTGGCAATACGGGCCGGTGTGTACTTCTGAAACTTACTGTCAGATTTTGTTAATCCATCGCTTTGGAAACATAGCTCATTCTCCTTCTTCCTGCAGTAGGGTGGTATCAATTAGTGGGGGCTTTTTTCCATGTAAGTTTTGTGAAGGAATGGATGGTATTGGCAGGCTCACTGAAGGGTGGCTTAGGAGTCGTCTAGCTAGTTGCAAAGTTATACGTCCTGGGAATGAAAGTCACAGTTTTAAAATTAAAGTTGAATCTAGATAGTGGGCACTGATTTATAACCTGCTTTCAAAACTCAGTGAAACTGAAAGTGGGAAATGGAATTAAACATCAGTCCTCTTTCCTTCTGGTCTTCTCCCTTAATCCCACAGACCTGTGGGTAGATGCCCACATCTGGCTTCGTGAGTCAAAGATGAATGAGATTGTGTCTGTTGCCAAATACTTATATGCCATAGGTCTTAGCTTATAGTTTGTCACTAAAATTTTGATGGGGGCTGGAGAGATGGCTCGGGGTTAATACTCTGCCTTGCAATCAGAAAGAACTGAGTTTGGATTCTGGATCCCATGTAAAAGAAATGCCAGGCAGCAATGATGATGGCCTGCACTTTCCATAGTGAATTAAAAAAGGAGACAGAAACAATCCAGGATGATTCCTGAAGTTACCCTTGTATCATCACAGCATATTATAGTGCCCTCTGATACACACACACACACACACACACACACACAAATAAAGAAAAAAAAAATTTGATGAAAACAAGCAAATAATTCTTTGTAAATTTCAGTGTATCAAGTCTATTTCTAACAGAACTTCAGTGATACTTAAAGCCTTTTCAATACAACTTCTTACTATCCCAAAGGCTCTAATATTTTCTTACACTTGAGCGACTTGGAACATTGCTCACTTTGGCCACATTGTGGCACATCTCCTTGAGCTCTCAGAGGGAGGCAGTATTGCCAGCTGCCCTAATTACTGTTCAGTGCTGTGACAAAGCAGCCCAGGGAAAGCTGCCTGAGAGGGAAAGGATTGGTCACTTCGGCTCATATCTCTAGGAGTGCACAGTCCATTGGGGCCAGAAAGCAAGGGTGGCGGGCAGGGAGGCAGAGGAGCCAGTTGTGGTACTGGCTTTTCTTCTCACTGTGAGAAAGTGCGCAGATGCAAGCAACACAGAAGAAAAATGAATATTTATTCAACTTACTGTTTCACAGGTGATATAGTCCATTACAGCAAAAATTGTGTAGCTGAAGGCAGCAACAGGAGGCTGGTTCACATCATCGCAGGCTGAGAGAGGAAGAGCAGAGAGAGGAAGCAGGGCTGGTTAGGATCCTCAAGGCCCACCCATCCCTGTGACCTGCCTTCCTCTCGCAAGGCTGTACCTCTTAAAGGTACCACGACCTTCCCAGACATTGACACCAGCCAAGAATCCAGGCAGCTCCCAAGATTCCACAACCTTCCCAAACAGCGCCACCAGCTGGGGACCAAGTGTACTGACATGGGAACCTGTGGGGGACAGTCCATGCTTTGCTCCCAGCACCCGGTTAGCAACCGTGCTTGTCGCTCAGTGCTTGTGTCTGTACGCGTAGTGCTTGGACTGTGCACATTCCTGCAAGGAAGCTGAGCTTGTGCTGTCCACACAGGATTCCTGTAGAGTTGTCAAGCTGTCTGCTGCTCTACCAGGTTTTTCATTACCATACTTATGAGATCTCAGGCAAACAAACTTATGAGATCTCAGGCAAACAAACAAACAAAATGAAAATGAGATCCTGCCTTGAACTAAGCAATGGCTAGATATCTGTTGTCAGTAAACACTACGGACAATTTTTATTTATTTATTTATTTATTTTAGTGTTTGCTTTTGCTTGTTTCTTTTGTGTTTGAGGCAGGTCAGCACTATGTAGCTTGGAGAATGACCCTGAACTCGCAGCAATCCTCCTGTCTCAGCCTCCCCAGTGCTAATCTTTTCTGTGTGAAACTTCTCGGCTTTCTTTGAGTCTTAAGAATGAGGGAAGTAAGTGCCAGATACAAAATGGAAGCCCAATTCAAAATAGCTTTCTGTGAAAATGAGTTTCAAAGAAATGCATACAGACTCCCTAGCTAGATGGATTGCAGACACCATTCACTAACAGCTTCAAAGTGAGGGAAAGGCTTAAAAATTTAAAGATTTGTGCAATCCAAAATAAAATCCCATAAAGCGAGAACAGCCCCTTACTGCACCTGTACAGTCTCTGGCGTGTGCTCATGCAATGATACTCGCAGTCCTGTCTCAGTTGACCTGGGCACTGTCCTTACAACCTCAGGGCATTGCTTCTTATTCCTCACCATCGTTCTGCTTCAGTTCTGGTCCATTCAGTCGGTACCATGCAGGTTCTTCAAATTCCTGTGACTTTAGAAAGGTTATAGGAATTCAGTTGCTACAATCCGTCCTGTTTAGCTCCTCGGATCTGAAGTACCTTAGGCCCAGGTGTCTCTAGAGCCCCGTGTCTCTCCTCTGCTATCCTGCTGACATTGCTTCTTCCTAGGATAGGATCAGAGCTCAAGAGATCAGTGCTGCTGGATGCAAGAGAGGCTTTGTCAGGGCCAGTTCTGAGCCACACCCAGCAAATTCCACGTCAGCAGTGTGGGAAGACCTCAGAATGACAGGGCAGAGACATGCCCATGACTCGCATCTACAGGCCATGAATTAAGACCTTCCCCGAAATCCCTTTCAGCTGTGTAGTTACAGGGTCTGACTTCAGGGTCTTTGTTATTCTAGACTGTGATATGCGTTGGAGACCAGACTAATTTCACAGCTTTCTGAAGATTTTAACAAAGATTTCTAATTTGTATTCAACTGTGTGTTGTTTAGAATTGATTTATGCTTTTCTGTCTAGCATGCTGATTTATCATCTTTTCCTGTAGAGAAATTATAAAGTCTCTGGGATACATTCTACAAAACATGCCAGAGCTTTGTTTTATAGAACACCATCAGCCAAATTCATTGTGTCATCCTTTAACACTTGGTGTGGGTATCTACAGTTTCCTGGTTGTGCATGGTCCCAAGACATGAAGTTGGGGAGATCTTGACCTTGTAGGGTACTGTTGTCCTTTAGAAGGGATACAGATATAGAAGCTAAGGCCTCATAGTAGCTAGGTGAGTACTTTCCCACCAAGATGTACCCCAACTGTATTTTTATTTTGTATTTTGAGTCGGTGTCTCCCTGCCTTGAACTCTGCTATAAATTCCAGGCAGACATTAACTTGAAGGTCTCCTAACTCAGTCTTCAGAGTAACTGGGGTGACAGGCCTGGTCTACTATTTCTGACTCTGTCTGCCTTTTCATATACCCTCTTTAACTGATTGACAGGCATGCAAGTAATCATAGTGAAAAGAAATCTTTAAGTCTTTCCGAGGAAATCTGAGAAGTCTTCCAGCATTAGGTATTATACACGTTAGATCTGCGGCTTGAAGGAGTCTAAGCTGGCCAGCAGTCAGACAGCAGGGCCATAGTCTAGCAGAGACCTGGTGTGCATAAAAATGAGGAAGGAGCGGAGGCATTTGCCGTGGACTTAAGTGGTGCCACAGCACACTGGGATAAAGACCAAGGAGCCATTGTACAGAGGAGTGGATCTAGGAAGCCTAGACCGGAGGTAGAAGGCATGTTGTGAACACTGTGGGTACTGTATGACTCTGTTCTCTGGGAGTCTAAACATTTAGATGGAGGTGACACGTCTTTACCCATGTACTGGGGAAGTCTCTGAGTGTGGAAGGAGGGGAGGGCACAGAAGACCAGGTTTCAGGTGAGAGGGGGTCAGACAGTGGGATGGAGTCACATGACTGCAGGAGATGTTCCTGACACTAAGCATTGGGGGGGGGGATGTGATGAGAGAGTGATGGAAGCAAGGTCCCGATGGGTTCTGACCTCCTTATGGGGACAGCAGTGCTTACTCAACTGGAGTTGAGTGGGGAAGTGGGTGGAGATGACATCACTGAGATAATGTCATTGAGATGATGTCATCAGGGGAGTGACTTTCTCAGACATTGCAGGCCTCATTCACTTTTGCTCATTCTGTGTTCAGAATTAAAGGCTGAAAAAGTCTAACTTTTGAGAGTTGACTTTTGGAGCTCAGTTTTGTTTAAAATTCCCATGGACTTGTGATCATCCCAAGAAAGGAAGGAATAAAGATATTATTTCTAATTTGACAGCTCGTCAAGGATCTTAAAAAAAACTCTCTTGTGTTTGCCTATTTTCTGGTGGCATTTATAGATCCTGGTGGTTTTTCCTGTGGAATTGTTTGTTCCTCATAGCACATATCTGTCACGTAGGCGCCACGGTCATGCTAAGGTTGGTGGAATAAGGCCTGTGAAGATAATAAGCCTAATTGCTGAGGCCGGCACAGAGAACATCTTCCTCATTAATTCACCCATAAAATGTTGAAATTGGGATGATCCAGCTCTGTGTCATCTTTTGTTTTGGCATTCGGGGATTTAACCCAACCCAAGCCAAAAAATTCTTCAGAAAAAAAAAAAAAATCCATCAGTTGCAAGTGTGCATAGGCTTGTTTTTCTTATCATCACTCCTGTCTTATTTCTTTTCTTATTGCCAAATAAGCAACTTTGGGGGGGGGGAAAGAGTTTATGTTGGCTCACAATTTGAAGGTCTGTCATGGTGGGCAAGCCAAGGTGGCAGGGGCTGGAAACAGCTTTTTCACATTACATCCATGGTCAGGAAGCATTCAGTGAAGAGTGATCAAGCTCAGCTCACTTTCTCCGGTTAGAAAAGTGCGGCCCAGGGAAGGATGCTACTCACAGTTGGATGGGATTTCCATCTTCAATGAACCTAATCAGGACAATTCCCCAGAGGCCTGTCTCCCAGGTGATGATGCATCTCATCAAGTCGACAACTGGGAGAGAACATAACGATTCCTACTTTTTACATAGCACTTCTATTAGTATTGCAAGTTGTTTAATAGAGTTTTAGACAGTGTGGCAATGATTTCTGTAGGATCTGCAAAACCACTGCCATTTTCAAGAAGGGACTTCAACATCCAAGGAGTTTGGTCTCCTGGAGAATGCTAAGATGGTTATATCCTGCAAGGGGATTCCTGTAGACAGGTTGGGATACTTTTAAGGATCACTGGGAAAAACAACTTTACAAGGCTCACCCATTTCTGAAGGTAGTAGGTTCATTTGTGGTAGGGTAGGGTAATTTACAAGAGCTAAGATAAGTGTCCAGAACTGCCTGGGAGAATTGAGGTGTCAATCATGCTGTTTAATGATGTCTCTCATCAGAATAATTCCAGAGGGAAAATCACTGCTAAGTGAAGTCAAGTCATGGCCACACCCTCACACAGACTTCTTCCCTGTAGTGCTATGCACTGGTGACATTCTTAGTGTTTAGCTAAATGGGAGAACAAAAGGAACTCAGGTCTCTGTTCCTTGGTCTTGTAGTATGAGGAAACAGTGACTCAATAAACCAAGAATTTCTCTGGTCATGAGGATGGTGCAGGTCTGTCGTCCCAGCTTTCAGGAGCCAAGGCAGGAAGAGCTTGACTTTGAAGCCAGCCTGGGCTATGCAGTGAATTCCAGGCCAACCTGGGCTACTTAAAGAATTCAAAGCCAGTCTGGGCCACTTAGAGAGTTCAAAGCCAGGCTGGGCAATCTAACAAGATTCTTCCTCATACTTACCTTTAAAAAAGAAAAAGGAAATGTATTCTGTTAGCAGATGGTTTTATAGGCAAGCTGAAAAATAAAGTAGGTCAGATGAGCAGATCGCTCTGTTAGGGCATTGGGGAGGGTAGTGTTGAGGAGCCCAGTGAGCAGAAATGCTGGGCTTAGGGTGGGAGCTTGTATCCCAGGAGAAGGAGGGGGTGGAGACATGGACCCTGCCAGCGACAGCAGGGACTGCTGAGCTTTGCGCATAGATGGGCCCTAGAGATTACAGAAGCTATCCTTAGTGGTACACCAGGGAATTTCCAGTTCCCCTCCTCCTGTGCAGTTGTGATTATCGCTGGAGACTTCTGCATGCTGACTTCCTGTCCCATTTCAGATCAGAGATGACAACAAGAGGCAGCATCCATGTCTGGTAGAGTTCTCCAAGCTGCCAGAACAGGAGCGCAACTACAATCTACAGATGTCGCTGGAAACCCTGAAGTGAGTTCCTTCTCTGCTTGTAAGTTTTAAAATGCCTCACCCCAGTGAAGCCGTGTTGCTCCCTGATTCCCAGGCAGACCTTTCTCTAGTGCCTTGGGGATTCAACCTTGATCCCATTGCTTCATGTCTCTATGCTCTGCCTCAAGTGATTCCTAGAGAGGCTCCTTTGGGTGGAGGCTTGAGAGAATCCTCACGGCAGAGGAGGGTTGGGTGACCTAGCACATGCTGCTTGGAGGGTACACCCAGGACCAAGCAGGTCACAAGCCGGTACTAAGATTAGATGTGACAAGTAAGTACATAGGAACATTTATGAAATTAAGGGAGAAAAGCAAGAGCTGTTAATAGTATAACTTTAAAAAAGTAGGTGTAAGAAAAATATGAAAGTAATAGGGGATTTGTTGGGAAGAGAAAGGGTATCTGCAGGCATGGGAGGGACTAAAGGAGAGAAACAAGAGTGAATGTGATCGAACTACATCATGCACATGTATGGTAATGCCACCGTGAATCCCATTGCTAGATATAATTACTATATACTAATGCAATTTTATTATATTTTATCAAACGAATCACACTGTAGTGAACCAGAAATTGAAAGACAATTAGTCCTTCATCATTGATACTTTGAAAAGCACTGATTTAATCTAGCTGTGGGAGTTATTCAAGAATCAAATAGGTTTTTATTGATGCCCTCAATATATAATAGTGTCCTCCCCTAGTCTCTAAATGGGGTTGATGGTGTTTCCTAAACTTATTTAATAACCTCCCATTTTTTATTTTTTAAACTGTATTTATTCAGTGTGTGTGTGTGTGTGTGTGTGTGTGTGTGTGTGTGTGTGTGTGTGTGTGTATCACAGGGCACATGTGTCCCTGTGGAGGACTAAGGGTGGCTTCGGGAATCATCCTGGATTGCTTCTACCTCTTTTGTGCTTCGAGCTGGGAGTTCCCAGACTCCATCCACCACGATTAGAAGTGCAGGCCACTACCATTTCCACCTGGTGTTTTCACTTGAGACTTGGATCCAAACTCAAGACCTTTTGCTTTGGAGGCAGAGTGTTAACCCCTGAGCCATCTCTCCAGCCCAACTTCCCATTTTTTTAAAAGTAAATTGATGCTGAGACAATTCCGTCCTTGTATGTAATGCACTGAGCTGTCATGTGTCCCTCTGTGCTCTTACTCCCAGTAGCCCCTCCCCTCACTTCCATGTGTTTGCGATTTGTTTATGCCTTTGCTTTACAACCCACTGGGGAAAGAATATGAGAACTGGACGATGAGCATGACCTTGATATTGGACATGAACTTGGCCTGCAAAGGGCCGAGTCTGGAAGCATTCATTGTGGAAGGGTGTCAGGAGAGAAGTTATAACAGCTGAGGCTGCTGGGAGAGAAGTCCTTGTCTCTAGAGGTGTTGATACTGGTGCATTAGCTGCCAATGCTCTACACCCATGTCCACATGGACAACCATGGTCAAATTGTTAAAAATTTTTGTTTGGTCCCATATCCATCCTGAATGTCTTACAAAACTTGTTTTGTCTCTGTTCATCCCTTATCTTAACAGGGTTTTATATTTTTCCCCTGTGTATGTGTGTGCGTGCGCGTGTATGTGTGCACGCTTACTGAGTGTGCATGTGGAGACCAGAGGTCAACCTTAGATATCAAAGGAGACTTCTACTTTGTTTACTCACGATGTGGTCTCTCCCTGGCATGGAGGTCGTTGCTGAGACTAGGTCTCTTGGCCAGTGAGTCCCAGGGATGGATCCACCTCACTCTACCTTCCCAGACACTGAGATTTTAAGCACATACCGTCTCAGTTGCTTTTTGTTCTGTAGGTCCTAGTGATTGAACTCAGGTCCTCATTCTTGCATGGCAGACACCTCACAGACTAAAGCCAAATTTCTCCCTTTTGTTAACTTTCTTTGTTAAGAACAAGAAGTATTCCCACTTAAACTGTATTACCAAGGATCGAGAACATAAACTTAATACAGCTTCAGGTAATAGGATCTGGACTCTGGTACGTGCTGTGCTCTCAAAAATATAGGTCAGTTACCATGGAAACAAACACCTGTCACCCATTAAAAACAGTGTTTGCAAATCAGGTAAGTTAGGACCCCAAAAGTCCCAAATGACCAGGCTCACTGTGACAATCAGCATCTTCCATGTTGCCATGACCGTCTTCTGTGGTCGTGAGATCATGTTCTGCATTTAGTACAGCAATGCCTGGCAGCCCAGGACATCACCATATTTTATGAGATAATGTCGCTACACACACAACCCGTCCCTGTCATCTCAGCAGCTGGCAGCTGCCCCAGCTGAGCACGGGAGCTGCCACTTGCCATTTCACTTGCTGAACCTTCCATTGCTGCAGTTCTGTCTTACTTGTGATGCCTGCTGGTAGGTGGTTTGATGGGTCCACAGAAGCTTGTACCGTGGTGTTAGTCTCTCTGTAGCAAATGCTAATGACCCTACTCAAGAGCTAATTCTGAATAATTTTCATGTTACTCCCAGACATATAGTGCATTTATATGGTTTAGAGACTGAATTCACCAGTCTCTTTAAAAATCAAGTTGGAGGGAAAAAGCCTTACTTCTATTTGTTTATACTGTAGAGGACAATAGGATCTTAGAATGAGCATTGGTTGGTCTCTGAATTGTCTTTATTAAAACCATTTGCTTTGATCATTCATACATACATACGTGCACATACATGCATAGACAGTCACATAAAGACACAAATGTATATAATGATTGAGAGGTATACATACATATGTATACTACAGATATGCATGCAGAGACAGATACACAATCATGTCTATAGAAGGATAGAGACACAGTTGTACACACATACATAAAAAAGAAAGATATCCAGAGACACAGATATATATATTATATGTGTGTGTGTGTGTATATATATACACAGACAGATATTAAGAGAAACAGACATGTCATACACATAAAGAGAGACCCAAATAGACAAACATCTGGTTGCATAGACTCTAGATAGATTGATAGATGCATGATAGATGATTGATAGATAGATATTTAGATAAATAGATGGATGGATGGATGGATGGATAGATAGATAGATAGATAGATAGATAGATAGATAGATAGATAGATGGATATTTAGATAGATAGATCCGATCGATCAGTCGATCAGGGCTTATGGAAAAATTTCTTGTGCATATACCCACTTGGTAGCAACACACACATCAAATACACATATGTCTGATACAGCATATGCACAGAGACCCTTAGGCAGCATGTAGAATTTGGGGATCAAGGCGTTTAGGAAATGAAACAGAACTATGTGGGACAAGGTTGAGGAGACCTACCCTGTCAACATAGCCCTTGCTTTTGCAAGTGTTCATATATGTGTGGTGCATGCTTGTGTGTATGTGTGTTTGTGTGTTCGAGGACACACATGTACATATGTGTACATGTGTGTGGAGGACCAAAGTTGATGTTGAAGTATTCCTCAGTCACTCTCCATTTCATTTATTGAGGCAAGCATTCTCAGTGGAACCCAAATTCTCCAATCAGCAATTGGCTAGTCTAACTAGCCACCTTACTTTGTTCCAGGGATCCCCTGTCTCTGCCTCCTGCATGTGGGGATTACAGGTATCCCTAACACCCTCCTGGTTTTTATACGGGCTCCCTCACTCCTGCACAGCAAACACTTTATCCACAGTGCCATCTTCACAGCCCCATACATGGCTTTTTGTGTCCTTTCAATGGTCAGTCTTCCCCTTACTCAGAAATAAATAAAGCACTTATATTTTCTGCTTTGAAACAAAAGATATACATTCTTCAAGGAATTGAGAGATGCTCATTTCATGTGCCATCCTGCTGAATGGTTTAGTGAAAGGAAGCAGTTCTTGTAGCCGATCTCTTTTCTTTTCCAGGACATTGTTGGCCTTGGGATGTCACGTGGGCATTTCCGATGAGCATGCTGAAGAAAAGGCAAAAAAAATGAAGTTACCCAAGAAGTAAGTGGACCACCAGGGACTCAGCCCTAACTAATGCACTGTTGTGTAAAGTACTTTTCCTAGGGGGACACCACCCATGACCATCTTCCCATCCCCGAAAGAACTTTTGTGACAGACCAACAAATTTATTGAAGTTATTTACAGGAGCAGGCATGAGAGTTACTGACAGAAGCGGGGACAGCTTGCCACAGCAAGGCTGACAGCTTCTTAGGGCACCTAGATGGAGCTCTCTCTTCTGTCTCTGTTTCTGTCTCTCTGTCTCTGTCTCGCTCTGTTTTCTCTGTCTCTCTCTGTCTGTCTCTCTCCTGCTCTGGGATCTTCTACCTAAACTACTCGGCTGTTCTGCAGACTCTTTGAGGCTTCTTTACTGCTTGAGGATCTCCTTTAGACTGCTCCTAACTGCTGAGCAGTCCCCCTTCTTTCTGCTTTCAGATTTCTCACTTTCATCCTGGAGGAAGCTCCTCCTCCCAAGCTTGTCAGTTTCAGAACCCCCTCCCCACAAAGTCTCAGGATTTTGTTCACTGGCTGAGACTGGGACCAGGGTCAAGATGGTGCCCAGAGGAAAATGTGCCATCACACACAGAGATACATGCCATGGAGAGAACTAGGCAGCCTGCACATGTCTATCACATGGTATACAGCACAGGCGCAAAAAAGAATAAAAGAATAAATAAGTTGAGTTACACTAGGGCTTCTTCATGTCCGAAATGGGACAGGAATTTTTGTCACATTGCAGAGAAAAAAAACCTGAGACTGTACATGGCAGTGGTCTAACCACGTGAGTTATTTTCATAGTGTGTGTGAGAGAGTTTCTGTTTCTAACTGATATACACTAAAAGATATACACTAGAAAAGAGTAATTCCTGGTGTGCCGTGACTAAGATATTGAGACTCCTTATTTGGCATTCTGCTGGAGTTCTTTACTAATGGCATCTTCTTTTTTAAAATTTATATATTTTATTTACTATACACACACACACAAGTAGTACATATGTGCATGCCATATCACATAGGAGCAGATCAGAGGACAACTTTCAGAAATCACTTCTTCCCTTCCACCACGTGGGTTTCTGGGAATTGAATTCAAATCACCAGGTTTATGAGCAGGCACCTGACCTATAAACTTCCTTGTCAGTCCCCGATGACTTCTTAAGGTAGTGTCAGTATTAAATGTGCAATGCCTCAAAGATGGAAGCTGTTTCGTGCTTTATTTACCCTTGAATATTCTAGGTATATTTATGAAATCCTTGTACTATATGCAGAAAGTCTGGACTTGCAATTATATCACTCAGAATATCTGTATGGACATGTATATATACATCTGTATGCACAGGCACACATGTATATGCATGTATATACACACACATTATATATATATGTATACTCAGATACGCATGTATCTGCACGCATATGCACACACAGTGTATACATATGTATACTCAGACCCATGTATGTGCATGTATATGCACACACATTGTATGAATATGTGTACTCAGACACACATATATCTGCATGTGTATGTGCACATACGCATGCATGAAAGTACACATAGCTACAATGAATTCATGGATGCCACAGCCCTATCACATTTCAGGATCTTAGAATCTTACTAACCCCTCCCTTCCATGATGTTCCCCGAGCTTTGGGGTGTGGGTTGGTAGTTTAGATGTCCTGTTTAGGGCCTAGTCACTTACTTTGTGCACTTTGGCCAGTTTTGATTTTCTGTGATAAACATCTTCGGTGGCAAAAGGAAACTTCTAGGTTGAGTGTTGAGTGTTCCTCCAATGTATGAGTATTATGGGACATGTTTAAAGGCAGGATGATATAATTAATGTCTTCATAGCTATACATTAATAGTTTTCACCCTTGTTTAGATAGCTTATTGGGTAAGGTACCTCACTGAAAAGGTAAAAATTTTTTTTATTAGAAATAGGGCTGGAGAGGTGGCTCAGGGGTTAAGCCTCTGCCTTGCAGGCGGAAGGTCCTGAGTTCGGATCCTAGACCCCACGTATAGACACCAGGTGGAAGCGGGAGTGGCCTGTGTTTCTGGTCCTGGTAGGGTGGAGCCTGTGAATCCCTGGACAGAGTAAACAAGGAGAAGGTGGAGGCGGTCCATGATGGTTCCTGAATTCGCCCGTGGTTCTACACACACACACACACACACACACACACACACACACACACACGTGCACGTGCACGTGCACGTGCACACACGCACAATTGAATAAATAAAAAAAAGAAATAACTCAAAGCAAGATGTCTTTTCCCAATTATATCATGTACCCATTTGTAAACATTATTTATCTTGTACCTACAAACTGCAGGACCAATTACATTCTTTGTCCACATGCTTTTCTTTATTAAAAATATCATTCAGTTCATTGAGCTAGTATGAGAAGTTATCTATTGCAAGAAATCTTATTTAACTATCTTTCAGGTAACAGCTCACTCATGCCCTTGATCATTTTACAAAAGAAAAAAAAAAGATAAGTAAAGAAACCACCTAACTAGTGAAAGAATTTGTTGTTATCATTCAGTTGAAGTCATTGCTTACCACAGGTTTTGTAAAGTATATGAGGATATTATTCTTAATGAAGGCGAAAAGCAATTCCACAGATCAAAACAAACAATACTAAAAATCTAGTCTGTGTTCCTGCTGTTCTTTCACTTGAGTAAGAAAAAGTTAACATCAGTTTCACAATAAATGTGAACGTGTGACATGCCTAGACTGGGCACCGTGGCACCTTCTTAGCATGCCAGCATTTGGGAAGCTGAGGCAGGATCGTCCTGGGCTACATGGCGAGACTCTATCTGAGAAATAAGATGAAAACAAGAATGATCCTGTGCTCCTGATGGATTCAGATTTGTTCTGGGTCTGTCCCATTGAGGAATCAATAGCCTCTGTCGTCACTGGTTTTTAAACTGATATCTGTCGTATTACTCACTGTATCTCTGTGGTAATGAGGGGAGGTGGCAGAAGACGGAGGGGTCAGTGAATGGAAACGGCCCCTCCCTGTGTACCGTCATCTGCTTCTGAGGTCATGTTGTTCTTCCTCTCCTTGCAAACTGTGGCAGTTACTCTGCATTGTTGCTGATCAATTTACCATTAAACTGTACAGGGGAATAAGGGTTTTTTTCTCTTATGATAGTCCAGTTATAGTTCTTAGTCCAGTTTTGCATGAGAGCATGGACCATCACCAAAGGGTCGAGGGAACTGGCCATACCATCTGCACAAACATCTGAGACAGAGATGATCTTTATTTGCCAGACCAGCATGACTGGCCGTGTATATGCAAGGATGCCCCGTTTCTCAAGTAGTTCCCTCTGTTTTATTCACCTGCCCGGAGACTAGTCCCACCCACCATGGGCTGGGCCTTTCCCATCCACTAGAAAGTCTCCTGCAGGTTTGCTCTGGACTTAATTACCAATTCTCTACAAATGTGCCCATAGCTCAAACCCTCAACTATCAAGTTGACACCTGTATCTAATTATGACTTGAAACGTGAGAAACTGAAAGCTGGCATAACAGGATGAAGCTTAGCACAAGGTGAAGAAGCAATATGCCTCATAATAATAGTAATAATGATGATGACAATGGTGATGAGAGGCTATAGAAGATGAGAGGAATAATCTTCAGGAAATAAATACATTAGATTGAGATAATCTAATAAAATAAATGAAGTACAGTTATTTATAATGGCATAGACAGAGGTAAAAATAATATTGAGGGCAGAGAAGACATCTTACAGGGTGACAAATTGAGACAAAGAAAGTTCCAAATACACTAATGCCCACTGAACTTCATCATGTGTTCATGTATGTGATATGTATTACATATAATTTACATATATAACTGTATTTTTATATATAATCTATCATCTATCTTTATCTCTTTATATCTGTCTATATTTATCTGTCTATATCTATCTATGTCCCTATGTGTAGAAATGATACACTATCTAAATCAGTGTTCATATGATTGATTAGCAAGTGGGAAATCCCATGTTAGATCTCTGCCTTGCATAATACATAGATATCTATGAGTTAATTTACAGTTCCAGAAACATAGAACAAAACCTTTTCACGATAACACAATGTATTGTTTCCTGACCTTGGAAAGGGGAAGTTTTTTTATGTTTTTAATCTGACATAAGAGAAGTGAAAATCAAAATGTAAACCCTGGCCCTTGGCAATACAAACCCTGACAATATAAGCTACAAAGAATGTTCTAGACAGGAAGTGCTCCCTTCTTGATATTGCAGCCCCTACCAAAGGGCCTGATATATAGTAGGTATTGAAATGAAAAGTCTGGAGTGATTCCGTGCACGTAATATTTCAAATTAAATTACTTCTATCTTAAATACTTCTGTCACTTTAAACTCTTCTGTGTTTTGTAAAAATCTATCTGGATGAACAACCAGTATGTTACTGACTGAACCGTGTCCCGAGTCCCTCCACCTTACTGTTTGAGTCAGGGTCTCTGACAACCTAAAACTCATCAATCCAGCTCGACTGGTCGGCCAAGGAGCTCCCAGCATTCACCCATCTCTCCCAGGGATGACAGAAACATGCAGCTTACTGGGGTTCAAACTCAGATCTGTGTGCTTATATGACAAGCACTTTTACCAACAGAGATGTCTCCCTAAGTCCACAGTCTGCTTTTTCAGAGCTCCTGCCTGTGTCTTGAATTTTCAAGGCTATTGGAAAATTCCAGAAGTTAAAGGAGGATTTGGTGGGGGATATCTCTTGTGAAATGATAATTTCTTGAGATGGGGCAAGTAGGGCCTTGATTCAAAAGGACAGAGGGGTAAAGTGAAAGGGGATAAGGAGAGTTGTGGAGTACATAATGTATTGGATGTAAATTCTACAATCACATGAGATAGAAGCAACTTCCCCCACTATAGTTTCTTTTTTGAATGAATTATTCTGTATTTATTTTCTGGTGAATGGCTTTTGAATACTGTTCATCCTCTTCTGGTGAAATGTCAGCCAGGCATTCCTTTGTAGAAGATGTGCTTGTAATAAGACCTGCTGTTTCTGTGTCCACTGTGTTCCCATTTATTCCAAGACTGATTCAATATGAAATTTACAACTGATGTCCACTGGGCATCATCTTTTGTGTTTCCTGAGCATCTTTCATGACCCAGTGATTCCCAAGCTTCATTTAACTTGATTCACACTTTAGCAAGTGAGCTTGGAAAGTGGGGTGACTGGGAAATCAAAAGTGGTCTGGTATCCTGTACTTAACTGGTCTTGCACTGAGATAGGCACAGCATGTCTTCAAATTCTCATTTAGAATTTCTCCATAGGGAGATGTGGGTTACATGGGGATGGCACGTGGACATACACTGCTGTTCAGTGTGAACAATCTACCAGTTGGACCAACTGCTACCATTTTTTCTTTTTTTTAAAGTTTTTTTTATTATTTATTCAATTATGCGTGTATGCATGTGTGCGCGTGTGTGTGTGTGTGTGTGTGTGTGTGTGTAGAACCACGGACGAATTCAGGAACCACCATGAACCGCCTCCACCTCCTCCTTGTTTACTCTGCCCTGGGATTCACAGGCTCCGCCCTACCAGGACCAGAAACGCAGGCTGCCCTCGCTTCCACCCAGCGTCTATACATGGGGTCTAGGATCGGAACTCAGGACCTTCTGCCTGCAAGGCAGAGGCTTAACCCCTGAGCCACCTCTTTTGTTTATTTTCATTGTTGATAATTTGATGTAACTGAAACTAGCCATTTGCTGGGATATATTTGGTTCTTTTGTAGAGGTATTTTTATTTGCATTCGTGCATATGCAAGTGCGTGTGTGCACATGTATGTGTATGGAGGGCATGGGTAGCCATGGTGTACATGCAAAGGTCCAAGGACAACCTTGTGTTACTCTTTATCTTCCCACCTGTTAGAGGCAGGATCTCTTTGCCAGCCCACAATTTTCTGGAAGGTTCTTTCATCTCCACCTCCTATTCCCCTTAGGCAGGCTGGGATTACAGACTCTTTTGACCTATGCATCTTTTCCATGGGAATCGGTGAATCTGAACTCAGATCATCAGGTTTGCATGGCCAGCACATGAACCATCTTCCCAACTGTCCAGGATACTTTAATAAGAAATTTTGCTGTAGGAAAACAAGTGCTTCCATTTGGCTAATTGATCGCTCTGATTGTAGTTTTCATCTTATTAGATTGTGTACATGTCAGGATCAAACAACTGCTAGTTACAAAAGAATGCCAGTGTTCTCTGAGGTGATGGGATTGATACACATACTTAATTCCACATAGATTTTTTTCATGAACTAATTTTGTAGAGGGTTTAAACAAGGCTGGCATAGTTAACTAAGGTTCGTTGAAGTTGTACCTAGCTAAAAATAGACAGAAGTTGAGACAGATGTAGTGACTGGTTCTGGTAGAATTTTTCCAGAATTCAGGTCAGATGTACTTCATAGATGCCTTCCATATGGCTTAAACATACTTTGTTTTATACTACTTGGAAATGACAGGATTGTGTTTAGAGGGGAAGAGAATTTTACTTTCCAAGAATGATTACAGGAATCAGTCCTTTAGTTCCTTTGAATTTCTAGATTCAGTCTGGGACTTTATTTCAAGCCATTTAACTTCCAAAGTAAATGCCAGTCATCTGTTATTGAAAAGGCCTTGCTAGAACATAATAATAATTCCTACTAGCTATCAGCTGACCTCTGTGTACCTTATTAAGTAGCACTGATAGGATGGCATTATCTGTCAAAGTAATATATACACATAAATATATATCTATTTAAAAATCTCTTTCATTTTGAGTTAATGCTTCAATTCTCTTCCTTCCTTGCGAAGTGTTATAAGTAGTACACTATTTTAGTAATTTGCATAGGATCTGTTAAAGCATATTAATGGAGGGTCTACTTTGTCGGCAGCTTCAGATAAACTGGTTGAATACTTGGAATGTCAGTGGTAATGAGAAAGGGACGTGACTGCCACTTGACTTGGATGGCATTATCTGTTACGTAGAACTCCTGGAAGCTTAATGAACTCCTTGAAACGTCATTTCTTTTTTTTTTTTTTTCCTAGTCCAGGATTGTAGAAACTCAGGAAAAAAATAAATTCTAGCCTATGACTCAACTAATGACAATTTCAAGTCAGCTGAGGTGAATCCAGCTCTGTCGGTTTCATGTCTGCCATCCCAACACTGGGGAGGCAGAGGCAGGAGGATCCCAAGTCAGCCCAGCCAATCATACATACATGAGAGACATACATACATATATGAGAGACAGGACCTGTCTCAAAAAAAAAAAAAAAACCACCCAAAATGGTGGAAAGCAATAGATAAATACACCCAATCTTGACCTCTGGTGTCCACAAAAGCTCCCAGATGTACACACACACACACACACACACACTCTGTCGTTATAACCCAGCTTCACACATCAGTGGAACTTGTCTGTTTTACTGTGAGGTCTCTTTCTTCTCCCTTTTGTAACTACCTTCCTGGTGTGGGGTTTTGCAGGCAAGCCTCGTGCTCGTTCCCTGCTGACATGGGATTGTTTCTCCCTGAGGCTGGCTTAGGTTCGTTTGGGCTGTAGTCACCAATCCATAGACAGATGTTGATTCTTTTTATTTTTATTTTTTTATTATTTATTCAATTGTGTGTGTATGCGTGTGTGTGCGCATGTATGTATGTATGTGTGTGTGTGTGTGTAGAACCACAGGCGAATTCGAGGACCCCCATGGACTGCCTCCACCTCCTTGTTTACTCTGCCCTGGGATTCACAGGCTCCGCCCTACCAGACCGGAAACGCATGCCGACCCCGCTTCCGCCCGGCATCTATACGTGGGGTCTAGGATCCGAACTCAGGACCTTCTGCCTGCAAGGCAGAGGCTTAACTCCTGAGTCACCTCTCCAGCCCCTGTGATGTTGATTCTTTATCATCTTTGCATCCTTGCTGGCAGCCTGTGGGGTGGAGGCCTCTGGACAGGGAGAAGGAGAAGAAGGTGTGAGCTTTTGTATGCTGGGGGATTATGTCCCATCCTGGGGGTGAGGAGCAAGGTAGGCGGGGGTGTTCTGAAGGAAGACTGCCTCTAGCATACACTTTCATACCTGTAATTAGGTGGTACCATGATAGCCTAAAGGAGTACTGGAAGATACCGTGTTCTTTCATGGAGAAAATGCCATCTGAATGAGAACTCGCAAATAACTGTGCTTACAATTACAGATTCGTCTTTCCACTTAAGTGTCAGAATTCCGCAAGGTACAAAGATAAAGTATAAGTGGTTTAAAATCATAGGTGGCTTTTTAATGTGAGAGAAGAATAAGGGCATCATCATATTCAGACAATGGCACAGCTGAGACCACCTCTCTTTCCTCCCTGCTCTCTTAGAGGCTACCTGGATTACGCAGTGTAACTGTGGAGTATGGTAGGGAGCAGATCGCAGATGCCCCATGCAGTAAGGAGCATACGCTGATTGTCAGGAGATAAGCATCGCAGTAATATGACGGTGACAGTTGAAGTCGTGGGGCGACGGCTCAGCTGGTAAAGTGTTTGCCTTGCCAGCTTGGGGACGTGAGTTCAGATCCTCAGCGTTTATGTAAAGCTGGGAGCGGCGCATGCGCCTGTGATCCCAACACAGAGCAGGCAGAGAGGAGGGTCCCGGGGGCTCGCTGGCCAGCTGGTCCTGGCAGATCAGCACGTTGCAGGGTCATGGAGGGGCCTTGTCTCAAAGAATAAGGTGAAGAATAATTAGTAAAGACACCTGATGTTGCCTCCTGGCCTCTATACATGTGCACACTCATGTGCATGTGTCCCTGCGCACACATGCATGCTCACCAGCAAGCATATCAGTGAATACCTGCTTATCCATATGCATGCACACACACAAACAGAGGTCGAGTTGCCTGCATGCACATGCATGGTCACATGCACACCACAAGGCATAAAATAAAATTTAAAGACACATCAGAAGCTGAAAGTTCTTAGGTGTTGCTTGTGCTAGATAATCAATCCTTGCACTTTTGACTTTCCAAAAGACTGTGCTGTTAGGAACACATACAGCCATGGGTCCCTTCATGTTGTTCAAAAACAGACATTTCCTTATTTTGGTGTCATAATGGAAGGAACCATGAGGATCATGTAATTTTTCTCCCTAATCAGGCATCAGCTGATACCAAAGAGACTCAGGTTTACTGACCAATCCTTCACACCTGGTCACTACCATGGTTGATGGAATGATTGGAGTAAGAAGGGACGGGATGTGATGACCACAAGGACTTAAGTGACAAGGACAGGTGTCCGGTTACTCTTTCTGCTGCCTAAGATACAGCCTAAGAGAGAAAGGGGGATTATTTGGCTTACAGTTCTTGAGGAGCTACATAGTCCATTAAAATAGGAATCCTATAGCAGAAGATAAGGCGGGGTCAATAAACTGGTGGAGGTTTGGGTCCCTGTACACATACTGGTGGCCCAAAGAATAAGCTGCAGACTGCTATAGCTACAGAAGCAGGGTGAGACTAACCAAGGGCAGCCTCTTGTGACATACTTCAGCCGTACTCCTCCCCCTAAAGGTGCCAGGATCTTCCCAAACATCAACACTAGCTAAGAATGTAAGCACATGAACCTATGAGAGGGGCAGCCCACACTTAAATCGTGACAGCAGATTTTCTGAGTTTCTGTGCTTTACAGTTACCAGCTGACCAGCGGGTACAAACCTGCCCCTATGGATCTGAGCTTCATCAAGCTCACACCCTCTCAGGAAGCCATGGTGGACAAGCTGGCAGAAAATGCACATAACGTGTGGGCCCGGGACCGGATCCGGCAGGGCTGGACCTACGGCATCCAGCAGGTATGTGATGGCCAGGCACCTCTGCCAAGGGTCACGTTACTCAGATCAATGTCATTTGTAGTGAGGAAGATGACATAATACGTTTCCCACAATTCATCTGGGCACCTCACTGTGTTTGTCCTTGTGCTGAGCAGTGGACTCCAGGAGTTACATCTCAGTGCTGGGTGCACAGCGGGTTATATAGTGGTAACTTGGAACATGACTTTGTGTTCTCTCTCCCTCTCTTTCTCTCAAGTTTTATTTTAGGAAGAATTTTAGAAAAATGGAAAGATTGCAATAAAATAAAATAAATCCACAATTCCTTATTTGTAATTCAGAAAAGTCAGACTTAGAGTTTTGATGTCTTAGTAGTTTCCAGAATTCTGACTGAACACCCTTCTTCCCTCTTCTGCAGGATGTCAAGAACAGAAGAAACCCTCGTCTCGTTCCCTACACGCTCCTGGATGACAGAACCAAGAAGTCAAACAAAGACAGCCTCCGTGAGGCCGTGCGCACACTGCTGGGCTATGGTTATAACCTGGAAGCCCCAGATCAGGACCACGGTACTGAACTTGGTTTGTCTGCCTTAGATGCAGGATCACACAGTAGCTCTTCAAACCCAATGTATGAATAAAAGAGGAGTGCAAAAATGTCTCTTCCAATGAAGTACGCACTTCAGGTGGTGGCAGAGAGTAGATTTTATTGTCTGATGGGTCCCTAAGGGATTAGACCCATCTCTCAGTGGGCAGCTGTTGCCACTGTAACTCTTATGGAAGAGACAGGTCACCTGATCTTCCTCTCCCTTCTCAATATTCAACCTATCAGTTTAATTTTGATGGAATTAGAATAAATTTATAGATCAATTTAGGAGGGAGTGACCAAAGTCTACCAGTTCACGAACACAGCACATCCTGCACACACATGCTCCTGTGTGGCTACCAGCATTGTTTCATGTTTTCTAGAATAAAAGTTAGATATATCATTACAATTATTTGATGTTATCACAGGGGAAGTTAGTTTCGATTTAGTTTTGTTTTATAGTTATTTATTGACATATTATGTCCATTGATCCTATAGCCTGTGATCTGGATAAATTTTTGTGTCAGTTCTATTTTTTGTTTGTTAATTTCATAGAGTATTTATGTACATAACCAGAGATATACAAGAAAAAGTACCTTGATTAGTGTGTCTATTTTGCTTTTTTGACTGGTCGAATTTGTTAATAGAGATGGTGGGAGAAGTTCTCTTGCTTTGCTCTCAGCCTGGGGAAGAGGTTTAATGTGTACCTATTAAGCATGATGCTAATAGTGCTGAGCCAATTGAATACAAATGTCAACTTCACAATTGAAGGCTGTCATCTGGATGAACAATATGTCTAACTTCAGCATCTTTTTAAAAAAATTTGCTTATTAGAGAAAAAGAGGGACTGGAGAGGTGGCTCTGGGGTTAAGCCTCTGCCTTGCAGGTGTAAGGTCCTGAGTTCGGATCCTAGACCCCACGTATAGATGCCGGGCGGAACCGGGGGCGACCTGTGTTTCTGGTCCTGGTAGGGCAGAGCCTGTGAATCCCGGGGCAGAGTAAACAAGGAGGAGGTAGAGGCGGTCCATGGTGGCTCCCGAATTTTCCAGTGGTTTTATACACACACACACACACACACACACACACACACACACACACACACATAACCACACACACACACACACGCGCGCGCGCGCGCGCGTACGCGTGCGCACACATACACACACACATATACATACACACACGTATACACACGCACAATTGAATAAATAAAAAAAAGAAAAAAATAGAGAAAAAGAGAGGGAGACACGCAGAGAGACACAGAAGGAACTAGAACACGTGTGCTATGCTACATGGGTGGAAGTCAGAGGACAACTTTCAGAAGTCATTTGTCTCCTTCTACCACTTGGGCTTCTGGGGATTGAACTCAGGTCACTAGCTCTACAGCAGGTGCCTTACCTGCTGAGCTCTGCTGCCAGCCCCAACATTTTATATCGTTAATATCCATGAATTCCTAGAGTGCTGCAGGAGTGCTAATAATATATTTTTTTGTAGTAGACAGATGTTAAAATGGTAAAAATGAAGCCCCAGAGAATGAGTTGCTCATGATTCACAATCTGTGAGACCAGCCATCCTTCAACTAAGCATTTCCGTGTAATATGTGTATCCCAGGTCTCCAGAGCCTTTATGAACACATAGTTGTGGGGCAGATGCATATCTCCATCATTTCAGATGTCTTAGGATGTATCTATTCTGTGTTGACTAGGAATTCTCACCTTTCTTCCCTTCTTCCCTGATACTCACTGAAAATCACAAAGGGATGGTGGTGACAAGGTCAATTTGCCTTAATTATAAAGTATCAATTTTTAATTTTTATACTCTTAGAGTTTTGAAGATGAATAGAGTGAATTGGTAATATTTTCACACCCTAATCCCCATTCCTTCTCCTCCTATCACAACCCTTCTTTTTCTCTGCCAGTCTCCCTTCTATTTTCATGTCTTTTCCCATGTGTGGTACACTGAGTTTCATCTGGGCTACCTTATGCTGGTGTGCTTGTTGCAGCATGAATCATATCAGTGGGTAGAGTATTGAGGAAAGCATTTTTCTCTTCTCATCGGCATTAATCCTCAGCAGTCTCTCAGAAAGGTGTAGAGCCTCTCCAGCCCCTATGCAGATTTTGTAGACGTACACATAGCTGCAGTGAGATCATGGATATAAACAGTTCTGTCATGTCCAGAAGATACTGGATGGCCGTATCCCCGTCCACTTCAGGCTTTTACATTCTTACTGCCCCTTATTTCATGATGTTTCCTGAGGCTTGGGGTATGTGCGTTGGTGCTAGTGCTTCAGATTTCCTATTTAGGCCACACATTCTGTATTCACTATTTTCTACACTTTGGCCACTTGTGATTTTGTAGTAAGCACCCTTCTATTACAAAAGGAAACTTCTAGGTTGAATGTTGAGTGCTCTTCTGATCTATGGATGTAATGACACATGCTTAAAAGACAGTTTAATATTAAGTTTTTATAGCTTAACTTTGACATTTCCCCCTATTGAGAGCACATGTCCTCCTGTTCCATAGGTTCTTGACATGGTCTACAGTACTAGGAATGTTTACCTTGCTGTCCTTAAATCCAACCAATAAGCAGTTGGTTACCCCACTGACACTTATGCCACTATCGCACTGATGGTTACCTCTTGCCATGGTGGTTGTTATTGCAGCTTGTACCTTTCATGGATTCATGAGATCGTTGAGTGCTTTTCTCCCCTAGCAGCTTGCATAGTACTTTCTGATACTATGAAAGCTAGTCAGCAAGGAGGAAGCCTCCAGACCAGTTCCAGTTATTTTTTATTTTTTCTCCTGTGCCTGATGTCTGTCTCTGTCTGTCTGTCTCTCTCTCTTTCACACACACACATACACACACACACACACACACACACACACACACACACACACTCATCTGTTCAGGCAGTGGTCCCAAACACAAAAGAATTTTGGCTTCCCACATCAATTAGCTAATCTCCCACAGGACTTGCTTTAACTAAATAATCCCTTATAGGTGTGCCCGAAGGCATAGTTCTCAAAAGTCACTGTCGCGGTTACTCTTTCTGCTGCTGTGAGACAGCAGACTCAAGTAAATGAGGAAGAGGAAAGAAAATTTATTTGGCTTATATTTCTAAGGGAAGACATAGTCCGTTACGGCAGAAAGGCATGGCAGCTAGGAGAAACTGGAGGTGGCTGAGGTCACATCCGTCATGGAGGCAGAGAGGGCAAGCAGTAGATTGCAAGAGCAACTACTAGTAGAAGTAGGGTGGGGCTACCCCTTTAAGGCCCGTCACAGCAACATGCCTGCCTCTAGCAAGACTCCACCTCTTAAAGGTGTCATAACCCTCCCAAACATGAATAGCTAAGGACACATGAGTCTGTCAAGGAAGACAACTCACATTCAAACCATGGCAGTCACATTAATACCTGTATCTGACTAGTACAGTCTTGCTGACATTCCCATGAAAAGTGTAATCCTCTTTTTCGGTCATCAACTTCCTTGTGAATTACAGGACTTTACAGGAAGAAGAAATGCTTCTCTTCCCAAAACCCTAAGTGTGTGTCCTCCTCCTAACATGTTTGAAGTTCTCATTTCCTTTTACTTCATACACACTGAGTGGCTGCTTGTGCCTCATTAAGGCTGACTAACACAGCTTTTTCTTGCAGGTAGCTCCCCAGTAAATTGTCACCGATATCACAGTGTCAAAGCATCAAGTCCAGACGTCCTAGCAGAGAGGGTTGAACACAGTTTGGTGAAGTGAGGGAATTCCTCACAGAGGAGATTCATTAGTTATTGGCTGTTGAGTAACAAATTATCATGCAAAACTTAACATCTTAAAGTCCAACTGGTGACCTTTAATTTCTGTGACTTAGAATCTGAGTGCAGTTTTATAGGGTGTTTCTGAATCAGAGCTTCCCATGAGATGCGATCAAGGTGGTCAGCTATACTGTTCCCCTGATGGTGACGCTTTCGTTTGGAGATAACTCAGTTTAACGTAATTGGATTTGGGATTGATACATTTCTCCTCTGGCTGTTTTAGAGACGCAGTTAGATAGACACAGTCAGACCATGACTTCCCAGGTCAGTTGTGACCACCCAATGTGAATGATCCCAAGAGATACCATGAGCAGGAGCATCCCTGTCCATTGTAACTACTGTCAGAACCAACATGTTATAAGAGAATAACCAAATGAACCCCACACTTTTGAACATCATTATTACCAAGAATCTGTGAGTATAGTTTAGGTCCACCAAATAGGCAAGCCTGTTGGTGCAATGTAGGGGGGGACAAGGTCATGTGTCTCAAGGGTATCCTGAAGTTATAAGTAGGTCCCTGCACTACACACAGAGAGAATGATATATGTGAAAACACAGAAACCTAAGAGGGGATTGTGAGTTGGAATCCCTGAAGAGTTTGTAAGTCCGGATGTCAGGTGGCCTTTAAGAAGCCGTGAGAGGGAGGAGAGGGGGCAAGGATTAGAGCACTGGCTCTGGTGTTTTCTTGGAGAATTATCCATCATGTGCAACCTTGGAGGAGATAGCAGCAGTACAGACATGTGGCTGAACAGCGATGGGAACAAACTAGACTCCATCACTTAGAGCAGAATCAGCAACAGGACTCAGGCGGTGCCTGGCTGATAGATAGCATGTTCACCCACATTTGCCGAGTCATGGGTGTTGGGGGCAGTTAGAGATGTGCTGGGTGGTAGGGGAGGGTGGATTCTATGTTGTTGGATTTTGAGCATTTTGAGTTTGAGCTGCATGTAGCATAATGGTGCAGGGGATTAAGACTCAGATGAGTATGTAAGTGTAATCAGAGTCTCTTGTGGAAGCAAAGGTAAATGATTCTTTTTATGCAAAAAAAATTTGCAGATTTTTTTTTGCCTGTTTTTACACATGTGTGTATGTGTAAGAGGGCACTTGAGAGAGTGCACCTGCGGAGGCCCAAGGGTGACATTCAGAGTCATCCTGGATTGTTCTACCTCCTTATTGCTTTGTTCAGGAGTTTCCCATGCTCTGCCTTCCAAGGGTGGAATTGCAGGCCACTGCCATTTCTGCGCAGCATTTATCCATGGGGATCTGAGGACCTGAACTCAGATCCTTTTGCTTACAAGGCAAAAGCTTTTCTTTTGGGCCATTTCCCCAAGCCATGCAGATATTTTTTCTACTAAAAGATGAAGAAATGATAGTCTTTCAAGTTTAAGATGTTTAGAGACAGTTGATTGTCAGGATTCTGTCTCCCTGAAGTTCTGCAGACAGTAGTCACTGTGTTGGTCTACACTGCATGGCAAGATGATCTCATACCCTTGAGTCTAATAGCACATCTCCCTCATTCTAAACGTTCAATTGGGCTTTATGAGAACCCTAAAGGAGAGATTATTTTTCCCAGTAAAAGGGAGCAATAA
The DNA here is from genome assembly GCA_023101885.1 of Typhlomys cinereus. Taxonomy (NCBI): domain Eukaryota; kingdom Metazoa; phylum Chordata; class Mammalia; order Rodentia; family Platacanthomyidae; genus Typhlomys; species Typhlomys cinereus. The sequence continues at coordinate 2,990,334 of JALPQD010000200.1, read as the reverse complement.
AGGGAGGAAATGCCTCGCAAGGTAGATGTTGAGTAGACCAGAACATTGACAAGTGAAGATCAATGTCAGAAAAGAAATCTCTACTTGACAGATAGTAGATGGGGTATGATGAAGAGTATAGAAAGCAGTGTGGTAGATTTAGTAGGGAGGAATGATTAATAGTGGCTGGGCCAAACCTAGGGCACAGGTCAGGAGTGAGCAGTAATAAATTAGAAGCATAAAGGAAAGAGGCAAATTAAGACAACTAAGCAATGTGGGTACATTTGTACAGGAACACTAGTTATCTATTTTTATTTGAGAGAGAGAGAGAGAGAGTCGTGAGATCACATGCCAGCAAACTTGGAGGTCAGAGGACAAAGACAACTTTTAGAAGGAGGTCAGTTCTCTCCCTCCACCACCTTGGCTCCAGATTTGACAAGGCAGGGCCTTTGCTTGCTGAACCATTTCATGGCCCCCACCACTCAACTTTTAAAAGCAAGATTTTGCTGTGTGTTCCTAGTTCACCATAGCAATGTAACTATGGCAACACCAAGAATGAACAGATTGGAGGGAGTGGACACTGGGTGTCAGAGACAGTAGTTGGGAAGCTTTGGAAAAAATTATGATTTTTTTTCTGAACCAGGATGCTGGAAATGGGGATTAAAAGATTTTGTGGTGTAAAGGCAATTTAAAAAGTATTAATTGGTAGCTGGCTCTTTTGCTGTGGCTGGCCAATAGCAAAGTTGATTGAGTTGAGTCTTATTTGCATATAATCAGAGCCGTGATTCATTTTCAATTTTTCAAGCGTGCACTTTCATATTCCCGATTAAAGGCAAAATCAATATTTGAGTTTTAATACCTTTGGAGGATTATTATTATTTTTTTTTAATTTTTTTTTATTATTATTTATTCAACTGTGCATATGTGTGTGTGCGTGTGCATGTGCGTGTGTGTGTGTGTGTGTGTGTGTGTGTCTGTGTATGTGTAGAACCACGGACGAACTTGTGAACCACCATGGACGCCTCCACCTCCTTCTGCCCCGGGATTCACAGGCTCCGCCCTACCAGGACCAGAAGCGCAGGCCGCCCCCGCTTCCGCCTGGCGTCTATACGTGGGATCTGGGATCCGAACTCAGGACCTTCGGCCTGCAAGGCAGAGGCTTAACCCCTGAGCCACCTCTCCAGCCCGGATTATTCTTGATAATAGATTAAGACATCTAAAAATGGAATTATGATTCTTATAAGATTTTATCAAGGACTGAATTGCTTTATTAGATGTTATACCAGGAGGTTGGGAGAGGGGCTCGTTGGTATCAGTGACTTTTAAAGCCTGATATAAATAAACCTAGCACATTCTAGATACCTGTCAGATTTGGGAAACTACAGCTGCCTTTCCTGCTGTGTAAGAGATCATTTGAATGCATAATTAGACTCTGACTGCCCTCTAGCGGTTGCTGGCATCCAAGCCTATGGACAGTGAGCAGAATGTCCTTACATTGGACGTTCCTCAATTATTGGACACCAGAATATAATGTAAGGTTTTTCTTTAGGTTTTATCTGATCTATGTCAGTGTCTGTGGACTGGGAACAGGGAACACAGCCTTTGATCAGACCTTTTAAAGTATTTGTCCTCAATCTCTTGTTTTAAGTCACAGTAACCATGCAATAGGAAGGCTCATTTTAAAATGTCAAAAAATAGAGAATCATTTGTGTTAAGCATATGCATGAATTAGAGTTGCCTACTATTGCAGTTAGTCTCAGCTGTCAACTTGAACCCCAGGACAAGCTGATATCATCAAAGCAGGCCCCTGGCAACTGTGTGATTGATGACCAAAGACCCAGCCCCTAGTTGGTGGGATCATTCCCTGGGCAGGAGAGAGTTAATATGTGGGGCCAGCTGGCTAGCTATAAAGCAAGTGTGTAGACTTGTTCCTCATCCCCCACTCCTGCTGTGGACATGATGAGCCAGTTTCTTTGGCTCTTCCTGTTGTGTTTTCTCTATCATATACTGTACCCTAGAATTCTGAATGTGCCTAAATATCTCTTGCTCCCCTAAGTTGTTTGAGTTTTGCATTTACTGCAGCATTGAGGTTATAAGGCTGAGACATCTACTGGCATATGTAAATCAAGCAAAGTGTGGCTCGCCTTTACGGAGGTTCTTTGCCTGAGGCGTGCGAACCTTCATTCTTAGATTCTATTCAGTGTGTGGTTCCAGAAGAACTAACTCATCAAGTTCCTTGGTTCTCCAGGGCGTGCAGAAGAGATCCTTTACAAATTGGCAAAGGGTGGTTTCTTTAAACCATGACAATGTATCCTGAACTAATTTAAGAAACCTAGAGCATCATTTGTGAAATGTAGAAAGTTGTGTGGAAGAAGGTCTATGGATCCTACAGAAAACAATGTGTCTCTGTAATCTCTCCCATGGTGGTTGGTGTCTGTGCAGAGCACATACCTCAGTCCAGGCTGAGTGTTGCCAGCAAGCGTTAGAATCATGCACATCTTAGCTCAGGAAGAAACAGGCTTGGTCTCAGTAAGTCATTATTGCACATTTGCTAGAGAATTCCTGTGTATTGTGTATTCAGTGCTAGAGAATAAATCAAGAGTCTTGAGCCTATTAAGCAAGCTTTATACCCTTGAGCTGTGCCCATAGTTCTGGAATTCCCAAGCCTTCATTCCCTGCGTCAGTGGCAGGAAATCACTGAATGTCCAAAGACCAGGAGAAATTCACAGGTCTTTGCAAGAGGTGATCTGCTGCACATGGTTATGCCAAATAAATCTTCCAAAATATGTGATTAAAGGGGTTGGAGATGTGGCTCAGGGGTTAAGCCTCTATCTTGCAGGCGGAAGGTCCTGAGTTCGGATCCTAGACCCCACGTATAGACGCCAGGCGGAAGTGGGGGCGGCCTGTGTTTCTGGTCCTGGTAGGGCGGAGCTTGTGAATCCCGGGGCAGAGTAAACAAGGAGGAGGTGGAGGTGGTCCATGGTGGTTCCTGAATTCGCCCGTAGTGCTACACACACACACACACACACACACACACACACACACACACACACGTATACATACACACACGCACAATTGAATAAATAATAATAATAAAATTTTTTAAAATGTGATTAAAACGAGTAGTAAGTGTTCCATACGGTGCGGGTGGAATCGTCACACATCTGTTTCTCGCCGTGTACCCCACAGGTTTTGATCTTGGAATCTAACCCCTGCCTCTGTTTCTTAGACACACTGGTCCAAGTGGAAGGCTGCTTTGGAGGTGTGGGAGGATGAGCCGCATAGCATAGCATCAGCCACCTTGTGGGTCCCCCTTGGTAGTCTGTGCCATGATCGGAAGGCTATGTATATAGATGGTGAAGCAGGAGGGGGTGTGGGGTGTGGTGAACCTCCTCCCCTGCGGGTCTTTATCAGTGATCCTGGGAGAAGCCCCTCCCTCCCAGCTGCCCTCTTGCTGACCCTCAGTTTGTCCAACGCACAGCTGCCAGAACCGAGGTGTGCAGTGGCACCGGGGAGAGGTTCCGAATCTTCCGAGCTGAGAAGACCTACGCCGTGAAGGCTGGGCGCTGGTATTTTGAGTTTGAAGCAGTCACGGCGGGCGACATGCGGGTGGGCTGGAGCAGGCCTGGCTGCCAGCCAGATCTGGAACTCGGCTCAGACGAACGTGCCTTCGCTTTCGACGGCTTCAAGGTGAGTCACTTCCCCAAGGACCTCTCTCTCTCTCTGTTCCCTGGTGTGGGTGACCAGAGCCCCAACGGGTCCTTTGAGAACCCAGTGAGACCTGCTGTGTCCCATCAAGAGCCCAGGACACGTATCACACAGGAGCATGTTTGGTCCCAGTGCCGTAGAATCTCTCCCTGTCCTACAGCTGCAGTGAAATTCACCAACAGGTCAAAAGACAGAGGCATCCTTGTCTATCAGGAGCACCGAGCGAAGGTTTGGAGTACACACATGTAGCAGTTACCCTTCTTGCTGTGAGACGTGTTGAGTCCCGAGCAGAAAGGGAGACTGGGATGTTCATTGAGCTAATGGTTCCAAAGGAGGTAGAGTCCGTTTATGGTGGGAACTGCATAGCAGGAGGCACAGCTGTAAGCAGAAGCAGGAGGCTGGTTCAGGTCTCCACAGCCATCCAGAGACAGAACAAGGCCGAGGAAAGCAAGGCCTGGCGGCTGAATCTCAAGGCCTGTTCCCTGTGACGTGCCTTCCTCCAGCAAGGCTCCACCTCCTGAAGGTGCCACAACCTTCCCAAGCATTAACTCCAGCTGAGAACACAAACACATGAGCTTGTGAGGACCACTCACATTCAAACTGTGACAGCGCCTATAATCCTGACACTGGGCCAGCTCAGGCAGGTGGATGACATCTTCAAGGCCAGCCTGGGCTTCCTATAGGGAGACACTAACGTATTCAAGGAGCCAGCCAACCAACAAACCAAACAAGGGATCTTTAGTTTCTTTCTTTCTGAAGATCAGATGTGATGAAGTAGAACAAGAATTACCCCTACGGATTTGAAAAGAGTTCAGAGTGCCCTGAGGGGAAGAAGGAGGCTTGAAGTGAGTGTAGACATGGAGGGGAGGAGATAAACAGTGCATTGATCTGAATTGGAGTACCTTTAAAAGCCTAATTTCTTTAGACATTTAAGAGCACAGTATTCTGTATGAGAAGCATTAAGACATTGCTTTGGGTAGGGCTAAGCACTGTTACATATCCAATCACAATGAAAGGATTTATCTGACCAAGTAGTCCATATAACTCATTTTGTACTTTTACAAATTAGTGCAATATACTTAGGAGTCTCAAATTTACATTTGTGAAAGTAGTGTTTTCAAGTGGATTTATTATACAGGTGTGTATCTGTTCTGTTACTTTTCTGTGCTGTGATGAAATGTGACCCAAGCAACTTAAGGGAGAAAGGGTGTATTATATTATAGCTCATGAGCCAGAGGGCTAGAGTCCATCATGACAGAGAAGGTCTTGCTACAGCAGGATGCTGGGTTATGCTGAACTGGCCACTATGAGGAAAAAGAGCAGGAAGAAAAGGAAGACGGAGAGAGAAAGAGAGAGAGAGAGAACACATGCAATCAACCTCAAGGTTCTTCCTGGTGATTACACTTTCTCCAACAAGACTTCACCTCCTGAAGGTTCTACAGCTTTACCAAAGAGCACCCCACTGCTGGAGATCAAGCGTTCAAGCACACAAGCTTGTGGGGGACAATCCACACACCCACATGATAATGTTTACATTCAGTCTTTGGCTTGTTAGGCTCATGGGAACCTTAAGGTTGTTTTGGGTTTCATTTGGAGCATCTCTTTTGTGTTAGCATGGCATTGAAAAGCTTTCCAAACTCCGTTCTGCTTAAGTATTACTGCCATTGGTTCCAAGGAGTGGAGTTCTATTTTGAGGTAGATGAACATTACAATGTTGTTTTTACCCGTGATTCTCAGTTCTTAGTTCTTTGTATTGATAGGAATGGAGAAAAGCAGCCTATATCCTCGGAAGCATTCACTGTAGTAGAAAAAGGAAACTATGAATGGATGGAGTATATGTGGTTAGATTCTTTTTTTAACTGATTAAGAGTCTAAAAGTCATGAAAGAGTTCTTGACTTGGATCAAGTCACCTCAACACCCTGTGCCAGCTAGCTATAAACGCCAATCGGACAATTGAAGGCTGAGCTCTGGGCATATCTGTGAAGATTTGGTAGCTAAAGCAAGTGCTGAGAAGCCTAACTGATGTGGGAGGACCCAGCCCACTGTGGGTGGGAACAGTTCCCTGAGCAAGTGGATTGGTATGCTTCAATATGCTTGAAGTCTGGCGAGTGAGGTGTGGCCCTCCCTCAGCAATCCCCGTGGATACAGTGTGGTCCGTTCCCTCAGCTCCTGGTGTGTGTTTGAGCTCTCCTGCCAAGCTGGACTAAGAATGTAAAATACATGTTCCCCTAAACTGGTAAATATGTGGGCAATGTGCAGACAGACTGCAACTCAGCCTGTGCTAACACTTGGGATTTAGACTCTCCAGTCCTCTCTGCATGACTTAGCATGTGGCCCTAGGCTGGTCATGCAGCCAAGGGTCATGCTTCTGCGGTGTTGATAGCAGGGGCCTGCATGGAGTCACGTTCGTGAGTGGGGGTAGGTGCTGCTTGCCAGATGAGTCTGACGAGGGTCTCTTCTGTCCTCGGTAGGCGCAGCGTTGGCACCAAGGCAGCGAACACTATGGGCGCTCCTGGCAGGCCGGCGATGTCGTGGGCTGTATGGTTGACATGAATGAGCACACCATGATGTTCACCCTGAACGGCGAGATCCTGCTGGACGACTCGGGCTCTGAGCTGGCTTTCAAAGACTTTGATGTCGGCGATGGTGAGTGGCCTCCCTCCCTCCCCTGCATCTTGGCGTCTGTTTGTGTCTGTAGGACCACGCAGCCCTTTGTCACGACCAGCCGCCTGAGATTGATGCTCAGCGAGAGGACGAGATGCGCTGTCCCTTTCCAGGGCGCCTCGTGGCTGATGGATCAGACATCTTTGAGATTGTCTCAGCAGAAATGCCATCCATCCCACTTAGCCAGGCTGCGGTGAGGAGGAGATGTCACAAGTGGAAGAAAACAGATAGCGAGTGAGAAGGCAGCGTTGCTTTTCATTCAGGACTTTCTGGTCAGCCAGAGCCTTCTCAGTCCATTCGCTTCATGGAAGTGGAATGAGAATTAGGGCCTCTGTCAGAATTGGAGGGGACAGAGGTAAATAAAATTCTGCTTGTGGTGGCTGGATTGTACTTTGCCCAGGAACATTGGCGTGTATCGCTATGTGTCGTGGAAACATTCTACCTTAAAGAAATCGGTATGGAGCCTTTGGAAAAACTAAAAGTAGGACCAAATGACCCCTAATGCCATTCCTGGGCTTATGGCCAAAGGACCTCATCTCATACCAGAGACACTTACATATCCAAGTTTATCGCCGCTCTGTTCACAACAGGCAGGAAATGGAATCAGCTTCAATGGAGATCAGCTGATGAACAGATAAAGAAAATGTGGTGCAGTTACTCAGTGGAGCTATATTCAGCCATAAAGAAAAAGGAAATTATGAAATTTTCAGGAAAATGGATGAGCCTGGTATTCATCAGATTAAATGAGGTGACCCAGACTTGAAAGGCAAACACAACATTTACGTTCTTTCTCAGGTTCTGGTTTATTTCAAAACAGAAAAACTATAGGACCTGAGGCTCCGGGGATGCTAAGTGGGAATCCTGGCTGATTCCAGGAAGAGATGTGCTCAGAGGGTGGCAAGCGTCCTCATGGTGTAGAAGTTACAATCTTCTGAGAAACAGTCCCGCGTCCTGAATATCAGGGCCGGCTGTTTGAAAGACCACAAAGGAAAAGGTACAGGCTCAAAAGCAGACAGAGGTCCAACATGTCACACTGTTGGCATCTTCGTGGTTCCTGTGGCAGTTTGTGCCCTGCTGAGAGAAGGAAGGCGTGAGAAAGCTGGTGTCTGGGAGCAAGGCGGGATCTTCCCAACTCTTTCAAATGCTACAAGTTGATCCGGGTCCCTGGAGATTGGGAATCCTGGGCAGGGGGTTGGCAGACCTCGCTGAATGAACATAGGGCTCCCTTCTGTGCTATCAGGGAAAGGGGAAGTGCGTCCTTGTTCCTAACACTGGAGAGAAAGAGGGAAAAAGAAGGGTGCACACAAGTGCCACATTGAAATCTAACACACTCTTCTCATTCAAAACATGACATAGAGCCATCTGGAAATCCCATGTGGGAAGCTAACAGTTCTGTCTAGGGTGGGAGATGGGCCGAGAAGGAAAGGGGGTGTTCTCTTTCACTGTGGATGTGATGGACAGGACACTGGGTGCTCTGCCAAACTGCCCTCTAGCAAGATGGTCACTGGCCGCACAGGGCTGCTCAGATTGCAGTTAACATCAACCGAGGATGGGCATCAATAGGGTCTGGGTCAAGCACTGGTGTCCATGAGGCATGAGGGCTGATGGTGGTCCGCGCACTCCGTGATCACATGAGACGCCCCCTTCCCAGGAGCTCCTGTGTCTTGCTGCTTCCTCCGTCAAGTCAAACGGAGGATGAACGTGCCGGTTTGTGCACATATGTTCCAGCTGTCTTCGATCGATTCCATTTACCCAGTTCTTCCTCCCATCCTTTGAGGGGCACGTCTTTGTGTCAGTCTTCCGTCCTACCATGTGCTACACGGCATGCGCAGCTGCGGGCACAGCTGCAGATGATGCTGTCTCAACTGGAAACTGTCACGCACACTGCTGGGAGCGCAGCTGCCCTGCTCACTGCCAGCACTGCTGCGCAGCCATCCCTTCGAGTTATGCTGATGGGGACGAAGCGGGGAGACCCTGTGAATCACAGGGTGAGATTGTTATTGCCTGATGCTATTGGGAAGTTGTTGGATGGATCCATGGCCACTAATTTCAACCAAAAAAGGAGCATCAGTGGAGGACAACAAACTACCTGCTCTGCTCCTGACACTTGTCGGCTTATTCTTAGAACTCAACACTTAATTTTTTTTATGCTACAATACCTGATTATATCCTTTAATTTGCATCCTGCATTCCAACAGAAACATGGTGCCCAAAGCACTGAAAGAAACAAGGAGAATGTAGATATCACACGCTTGGAAAATACTGTTACACACCTTACTGCAAGCAAGCACGCCACTTTCTCTTCACATAATCCTTGACAATGGATTCCAAAGATCTCAGAGAAATAGTTAACAACATTAATATAACTTTTCCCATATTCAAAGATTTGTTGATTCTTCCATTCATTAAATTAGTCTGTGAAACATTTTGGGGTTTTTTGCTCCTTTGGTTATTGCTGTGTTATGTGTGGGGGGGATGTGTATGGTATGTATATATGCATATATAGCTGAAGTATGTCTGTGTATACATGTATAACTTATGTATAATATATATGCATGCATACATACATGTATCTCTGCCTACATGCATGCGTAGGCATTTCCCCTTGTTCGATCCTAATTTGTTCCAGAAGAGCAAAGAGGTGAGGTTCTCTTGGAAATCATAGCAGTTGTGAATGCATGCAAACCTTTTCAGTGTTGACCTTTGTGATAGTCAAATACAATTGTATCAACTTGATAACTGAGGGTGAGTAGCCAGATACAACAGAAAGTAAGCAGGTCGAAAGTTGGCAACCTTTGGCATATAGGCATTCTGAAAAGTGAGAAAGTATGTCTTTCTCAGCTCTTTCTGTGGATATGGGGTGATGAGTTCCCTTAGCTTCTGGAGTTGGTATGACTCTTGTGCTAATGATTGTAACTGAGAATGGTAAGCAAGAATAGCTTGCTACCCCAAGGTGTTTGGGTCCTGGAGTCCTATCAGCCACATGAAGAGTGACCACATCAGTTGCCAGTCTTTTCCATGAGTTCGTAGAAAAAATTGGTAGCACAGACTGTGCCTGGCATTTGGACATAAGACATCCTTTCACCAGGTGAATAGCAGGACCAAGGAGCTGCATGTGCCTGGATCCTTTTTTCTTTTTCACTTTCCTCGTGAAAGAGGTTTTGACATCTGCCGAGTGACAAGCTGTTCCAGGGCCCCTTGAAGACCATCATGCTGCACTAGTTAAATACTGATGTTAACTGGACAATGGAGGGCAGAGATCTGGGCATATCTGTGAAGAATTAGTAGTTGACACAAGTCCTGAGCAAGCCTGCAGGAGATGATCTAATCTATGTAGGAAGACTCAGTGCCTGGTGGGCGGGGCCATTTCCTGGGCAGATGGGTAAGAAGGAAGAGGCTGAGTCGATGGGTGGCACACTTCAGGGTCCTTGGGCAGACTTGCAGTCTTGCAAGTGAGGTTTGCCCCTATCTCAGCAGTTCCTGTGGCTATGTTGTGGCCAGTTCCCTTGACAGCTGGCGTTCTGTGAGCTCTCCTGCCAAGCAGGACTATGAACTGTAAGAGAGAAGTGTAAGCAACAATGAAACCCCCTTATTTCTCTAAGCTGTTTGGTGGTGAATTTACCAGCAACATGCAGACTAAGTGCAACCTGTGGTTGCTTGTCCGAGTGAGAGAAAAGCTGTTTCCAGGGTCCTCATCTAGCGAATGTCAGATGAAGCGTGTGTGCCTCCTGCTGGTGGCATCTTCATGATACTCCCCCGTTCCTTCCAGTGATGGCTTTCCTTCGGGTGAACTCCTGGCCCGCACCCTGGTGATTCTTTTGACTGCTGATTCTGACTGTCACGATTTCTTTATTTCATCCCAGGATTCATACCTGTGTGCAGCCTCGGGGTGGCCCAGGTGGGCAGGATGAACTTCGGAAAGGATGTCAGCACCTTGAAGTATTTCACCATCTGCGGCCTCCAAGAGGGCTATGAGCCGTTTGCCGTGAATACCAACAGGGACATCACCATGTGGCTAAGCAAGAGGCTTCCACAGTTCCTCCAGGTCCCCTCTAACCACGAACACATCGAGGTTTGCCTTCGCCTTAAATATCAAACTCTACTTCCCCGCACTGGCTGTGATGGTTTAGAGGCCGCTTGTCTACTTGGCACAGTTCTATAAATTCCTCACCCTTCCCAGGAAAGAAGATCTTGATGAAGTTGATTGATGTGGGGAAGGTCTGTCTTTGCAGCAGGCAGGACTCACTCCCCAGGCCCGTGGTCTGTGCTGTATGCAGATGGAGAGAGCGAGCAGGCAAATATGCATGCATGCATCCATTCGCTGCTTTCTGTTTTTGCTGCAGATGTGCTGTGACCAGAAGCCCTGAGCCCTCATTGCTGTAATTCCCCCTCAGTGATGGACTGTGGCCTTGGCCTTGTGAGCCCATGAGCCATTCTCCCTCAGGTTGCCTGGGTCGGGTGTTTTGTAGCAGCCATGGGCAATAAAACCACATCACCAGCGGTAGAATGTCTTTCTTTGTACATGATAATCCCCATTTGGGCAATTCTTGTAACTTTATCAATGTGGTTACCATGGTGTATTTAAACAGTAATGGGCTTGAAACAAAGTCTTAGCCTGTGCTTGAGAACTTTACCGGTAGCTTTTTAGACTGATGAACATTTTCCTTTTCATATGGATGAAAGTGGATGTAGACAATTATGGCAGAATTCCTCCAGCTGCCTTGATAGTTAGGAACAGTACCCGATGATACAGTTGTCATTAGTTACACAGGGAAGTGGTCCCAGGATTCCCTTTGAGGCCCACATCTGCAGCTGCTCAAGCCCCTACATAGCACGATGCAGGATTTTCAATGAGCCTACACATATCCTCCAAAGTGTTTAAATAATCCTTAATTATTTAAATTAGACCATACAGTGCAAGTGATATATAAATATTTGATCTATTTCTAGGGGCTAATGACAAGAGAAGAAATCTGGTCACAGTCAGTGCAAATGCATTTTTTTTTCCTCTGAAGATTTTACATGGGTGGATTCACAAGTGCCTAAGCCTGTCATAGATCTGTAACACGTGCTCTCTGCTTAACCATCTCCACCAAATGATGCCTGGAACATTTGGGGGTTCTGTGAGTGTGGGTGGTGGTCTAATGAGATGTGATTGGCATCTCCCTTACTAGGTGACTAGAATCGATGGCACCATCGACAGCTCACCATGTCTGAAGGTCACCCAGAAGTCCTTTGGCTCTCAGAACAGCAACACGGACATCATGTTTTACCGCCTGAGCATGCCCATAGAGTGTGCCGAGGTCTTCTCCAAGACTGTGCCCGGAGGGCTCCCTGGGGCTGGCCTGTTTGGGCCTAGGAATGACTTGGAGGACTATGACGTAGATTCCGACTTTGAGGTTCTGATGAAGTCTGCTCACGGCCACCTGGTCCCTGACCGCATGGACAGAGACAAAGAAGCCTCGAAGCCAGAGTTCAACAACCACAAAGATTATGCTCAGGAAAAGCCCTCCCGCCTGAAGCAAAGGTCACTAGCAGATATGATAAAAACACTGGCTTGTTTGGTATGGGGATTTTTCCGTGTGTGTGTGTGTGTGTGTGTGTGTGTGTGTGTGTGTGTGTGTGTGTAAGGCATTTCAGCTTGACTGACTGGCAGGCCAGCAGGCCCCAGAAATCCCCTTTCTCAACCTCCCCAGTGCTGAGATTACCAACACAAACCACCATGCTTGGCTTTCACGTGGGCACTGTGAATCAAACTCAGATACTCGGGTATGTGTGGCAAGTAGTTTACTGACTAAGTCATGCTCTTTCATGTAGAATCTTACCCAGTAGCCTACCCAGGGATCCATGGCAATCCTCCTGTCAGTCTCACTTGCTGAGATTACAGGCGTGAAGTCTGTCTTAGCTACAGTCTCATCTGTGTATATATGGAGTGTGTGTGTGTGTGTGTGTGTGTGTGTGTGTGTGTATGTGTGCTTGCTCAAGAGCACCTTGTCAAAGCCAGAGGTCACTGATAAGGTATCTTCCTTAATTGCTTCTCCACTGTATTTCAGAGACAGTCTCCCCCTGAATCTGGAACTTTCAGTTTTCATTAAACTGCCCGGCTAGCAAATCCCTGGGATCCATCTGCCTTTGACTTCCAGCACTGGGGTTACAAGCACATATTGCCACATTCAACTTTTTACATGGAGATCTGAACTCAGGTCCTCATGTTTGCACAGTAAGCACTTTGCTAACTGAGCTAGCTCCTCAGTCCCATCCAATAAGGTTTTAAATATACAGTTACCATGCATCCTGAGCTATAGTGAGGGCTGAAGCCATTCTTGGTATTTTTTCTCTTAATTCATTTGTTCATTCATCATTCATTCAGTCGGTCAGTCAGTCAGTCATTTAAAAAAGATTATACAGGTACCATAGAGCAATGTGTGGAACTAGATATGATATGCCTCAGTTGCTACATTATTTACATATGTGCATATAGTGTATGTATATATGTGTGTATGTGTCCGCATTTGCATGTGTGTAGGTGTACATATGTACATATACACAGGAGGGCACTTGAATGGGTGTGCCTGTGGAGGCCCAAGGGTATCTTCCAGGATCATCTCGGATTGCTCTAGCAATCCTTAATCACATTGATTCTAGGTTTTCCAGGCTCTGCTTTCCTGGGCTAGAAGTGCAGGCTGCTGCCATGTCTGTCCAGCATTTTTGTATAACATCTAGGGATCTGAACTAAGGTACTTTTATTTGCGAGGCAAAGGCTCTGACCCCTGAGCTGTCTCCCCTGCCCCATAGTTACTTTTTAGGGCATCTGTGCCCATGTTCTTGGCATTCTCCTTCACTATCATTCTTTGGCAGAGAAGTAGCATGCCCACCTCTGTTGTACTTATTAGAGTTTCTCAGACTCAGCACCACTGATGTCTAGTCAAGTTGCTCTTAAGAGGATCATGCTAGGTGTTTGGGGGTGTCTAGCAGTACCCCTCACCCTCATCCACCAGATGCCAGGAGCATGCCAGTCCCCAAGTTGTGCCACCCCCAAAACCCCGAGGAGAGAAAAGTTAAAAACATCCCCATGACACGAACCACATTTCCGTTGCTTACTCCTGCCCCTCTGAAATCTTTCAGATTTTTACTTAGAAGAACAAAGCCAGATTACAGCACAAGCCATTCGGCGAGACTCTCAGAGGACGTCCTTGCCGACGACCGGGATGATTATGACTACCTCATGCAGACGTCCACGGTAGGAGCCAGTGCTGCTGTGGATCGCTTGCAGTCACCTCTCCTGCCCTCCGTCTCAAGGGATATCCTCCCACACATTGTTCTGCCTGTTGAGTTGTCACACAGGCTCTGTCATCCAGGCTGGCCCTGAACTTGTGCTCCTCCTCCTCCAGCCTCCCCAGTGCTGCTGTTACAGTCATGTGCTGCCGTGCACATCAATGCGTACTCTTAAAATAGTTGTTTACTTGTATCATAGACACATTTTGGGGGTGGGCAATTTTAAAGGAAATTGAATATTGGGATATTATATAGGGAGAGCTGTTTTAGAGATGATTCTAAAGAGCATGTGTGATCCAGATTTTGCTATCTTGTCTCTTGGTGAAATTTTAATTGGCCACTGGACTTTCTAAAGTACCCGTGATCTCTTCCATCTAGTAAACCATCTCAACACCATTCATTCATTAAACCTGTGTCAGTTATTCGTTGTGCTACTGTGAGACACCATTGATGCTCAAACAACTTAAGGGAGAAATGGAGATTTATTCAGCTTTATGGTCCTTCGTGGCAGGAAAGGCTGGCTGGCCAAAGCTGGAGGTGGCCTAAGTTACATCCAGCAAGGAGGCTGAAAGCTGCAAAAGTGCCAACTACAAGAGTAGACCTCTCCTGGAAGTAGGGTGGGGCTTTTCAAGGCTTATCAAGGCCCACTCTTCTGCGACATGCCTTTCTCCAGCAAGGCTCTGGCTCCTAAAGGTGCCATGAATTGCCCAAACAACTAAAGATTCAGACACATGAGTCTATAGGGGTAACTCACATTTCAAACCATGACTATCTTTTTTGAGGTCAAGTTTTGCTCTCTGTCATTTTAAACTTTCTAAACTATGTTTTCTGAAATACCAGAATGGTAAAAATGTGTAGTCATATCCTCTGTATGTGCCTCCATATCTTAGCATATGTAAAAAGGCTAGTGTTAGGCATGAAAGCCATAGCATAGATATGGGTGCTTGCATAATTCTATGTGTATAGGTCACATGTATATATTTGTATGTGATGTTTATACATATTTTAGAGTGTAAATGCCCACAATCATCCATCATGTTTACAAGATAATATTTTCCCCATTACTTAACATTCTAATTCAGTCAAATGATCTTCACAAAGAAGTAATTCGTTGGACAATTCAAAGGCCCAGAAGACAACTATAGATTAATCTTCCATCTTGCTTTTCTTTGCCCACACTTGTGTCTTCTGTCTCAACAGTATTATTACTCTGTGAGGATCTTCCCTGGACAAGAACCAGCTAATGTCTGGGTGGGCTGGATCACATCTGACTTCCATCAGTATGACACAGGCTTTGACTTGGACAGAGTGCGCACAGTGACGGTCACTCTAGGAGATGAAAAAGGAAAAGTGCACGAAAGGTTGGTATTCTCATCATTTTAGGTGTAGAACATCTGGAAAAAAAAAAAAAACCAAGGTGTGGTAGTTATTTTTCTGTTGCTGTGACAAAGTGCTCTCTCCCCTTCAAGCAACTTCAGAGAGGAAAGGGTTTATGATCTGGCTTAGGGTTCCGCAGGGGAAAGAATCCATCATGGTGGGGAACGCATGGTGGCAGGTATGGAGGCCAAAGCAGGAGGCCTAGCCGTGTTACAGATTCAATCATCAGAGAGGAAGAAGGAAGGGCCTATTACCAAATCCTCAAGGCCCGTTGACATACTTCCTCCAGCAAAGCTCCACCTTGTGAAGGTTCCCCGACTTCCAGACAGTGCCACCAACTGGAGAACAGGTGGTCAAACACGTAAGCCTGTTAGAGACTATCCACATCCAAAGGTACTTTTTGTTCCGTAGATTTGGTACAAAGGACCATTCTCTCCATTTGTAGGAATATGTTCTTTATTATGTAATCTAGTAAGAAATCTAAGTATATTCAAAGTCACAGGGTAATCATTTGTGGTTCAGATGATATTGTTAATGACTTGAGCTACCAATATTGAACCTTTGTTTTTAGGGACGAATGCAAGGCATAAAGCCCATGGTCTGATAAGCTTCTGGGGGGCTGGCTGGTTCTGTGATGTGGAGAGGAGAGCAGACTGGGCTGGTTGTGTAAACCAGAGTGGGTTGGTGGTATAGACCAGAGCGGGCTGGTGGTATAAACCAGGGACACACCTTTGACTTCCGACTGAGGACCAGTGGGTTCTTTCCTCAGCTTTGCCATTGACTCGCTGTGTGGTCTCGGGTAAGTCAGCTACACTTTCTGTAACATCCTTCTTCATTTGTAAAACAAAACTCCAAACAAACCTTCCCCCTGAGCGAAGAAGGCTATCTTCCTTGCAGAATGAGACAAGAGAAGATCTGACCATTTGCTTCCGCCCCGTGTGCCCATGTGATCCTCTCTGATCTGCCGCGCCAGGTCTCAGAAAGAGTCCTCCATGATGTTGCTTTTCTTCTTCAGCTGCACCATCCCCCCTTTTTTGGTGAAGCTTGCTGTCCCTCTCTCAGGACTGAGCACTGCAGACAGGGTGGGATAGCAGCAGTCTCCAATATCTGCACGGACCCCGTGGGACAAGCTTTTAGGGCTCCTCTGGGCATGCATTGACCTTTCACAGATGGTGGTAGCATAGGGACAACCACTCAGGGGTGTGGCCACTAAGTAGGGGTGTGGTTATTCACTAACACCATGTTAGTGTGGGGAAGAGAGGGTGGGGCGGCATCCTTCAGCATCAGGTGTCAGGCACTAAGAAATGCAGCTTGCATCGTGATGGTCCAAAGAGGACTTTTCCCAACCGTTTGTGTGTAGCTTCTACTAGCTTCCCTTTGTCCTCTTTCAGCTGGCCATGGTAACGTGCTACCTGCACCGTACAGGGGAAAGGAGTGGAGAGAGGAGAACAAAGATGAGGTCTAGGTACTCTCTAGGAACATGTTCACATCTCCACCGAGGCTTGGGTGGCTTTCGTGTATAGCCTGATTAACTCTCTTTCACAATGGACCACCCCAAAAATATCAAAGGGCAAGAATTTTAGTCAAATATGTCACAGCATTCCTAGGTCAGGGAGAATTTCAGGATTCCAATCCATTTTTGCAAAAGTGGCGGGGGGAAAAAGAGATGAAAATTCAAATTTGAGGCACTATTGAATTGTTAAGCTTCTCTGAACCTTAGAGGAAAAGGTTCAGTATGGCTCGAGGGTTTATTTCTTGGTGGTGGTGTTAGAGAAGGTGCAGTTTGATAGTTCTTTGGTTCCAGCCCTATTGGCCCGTCTCTATTAGCTTGGGACTTAGGAGGCAGGCCGGGCCTCACTCAGGTGGCCTGCTGCAGTCAATGGGACATTGCTCATGGAACCAGACCATTGTGCACTTCCCCCTGCAGCATGAGCTTGTTGCTTGCACAGCATAAATCTAGGTTTAGTCTGCAAGATACCCATGCTTCCTCCCCTCGCCGCACTGGTGCCGGGACATAACTACGGGCGGTTATTTGTTCCCACCCAGCATCAAACGCAGCAACTGCTACATGGTGTGTGCGGGAGAGAGCATGAGCCCTGGGCAAGGCCGGAACAACAATGGACTGGAGATCGGCTGCGTGGTGGACGCTGCCAGTGGGCTGCTCACATTCATCGCCAATGGCAAGGAGCTCACCACGTACTATCAGGTACCTTCGTTCCTCGCTGCTGGGAAACGTGTTGTAAGAGGACAAAGTAATAAGCTAGTGGGCTTCTGGGTCTGGCTCAGTCAGCAGAGTGTCTGCTTGCAGGCATGAGGATCTGAGTTCCAATCTCAGAAACCATGTCAAAAAGCAATTGGGGGTATTCTCAGTGGTATGATATGGAGACAGGTGGATGTCTGGGGCTCTCCAGTCTAGCCTCTCGGGCGACTTCTAGGCTACTGAGGGGCCGTCTGAAAAATAAGAAAAGGTTGATGACTACTGTTGTGATTACTCTGTCTGCTGCTGTGAGACAACACTCACTCAAGCAGCCTAAGGAGAGAAAAGGGAGATTTATCTGACGTACAGTTCTAGAGGGGAGATACAGTCCATCATGGAAGAAAAAGGTATGGCAAGTGGTAGAAGCTGGAGGAGTCTCAGGTCACTATAAACATCACAGAGGCTGAGCAAGTAAGTGTAGACTGTAAGAGAGAATGCTAGTGGAAACAGGGAGGGGTCACCCACCCCAAGGCCTGCTTCTGTGAGGTGCCTTCCTCCTGCAAGCCTCTGCCTCCTCAAGGTGCCCAGACGTCCCTAAACATTCGCATCAGCTAAGATTGCAGACACATGAGCCTGTGGGAGCAACTCAGGTCGCCCTCTGGCCTTTATACGCACATAAATACACATGCATGTGTGCCTCTCTACAAGGCTACACATCCACACACATGCACATACACACATGCCGTAAGGAAGGCCATAGTTTATTCTTCCTCCAGTACTAACAGTAGTAAACTCATTTGTTCATTTAAGGTGGAGCCCAGCACAAAATTGTTCCCGGCAGTTTTTGCACAAGCCACGAGTCCCAATGTCTTCCAGTTTGAATTGGGAAGAATAAAGGTGAGAAAAATGCATATACTGCACTGTATTTTCATTACTTTCTGTTAGGGCCTAGCGTTTGCTTCTTAAATGAATTCACTATTTTACTAACTGCTCTATAAGTTATTCTTTAAAGAAAGATAGCTATATTTGGAAATCTCTTTTAGGATACAATGGGGACATAATTCAGAACAAGTCTGTCTTAAATACATTGTTCCATTTGACTAGGCAAGGGTGAATGGGGGAGAGGACTTTATTTTCTCTAGCTGTGTAGTCATTGATAAGTTGCCCTTGCTCCAGGAAGTAACCTCCCACCCATGCACAGGCAAGAAACTGCCTACGTTCAGGTGTCCCACACAAAAAGAAGACACGAAAGTAGGAGGGGTACTTGTTTGGAAGAAGGAGTTCATCAGGAGAGTGATGGGGTGAACGAGGGAAGTGAAGCTTATACAGAAAATAAAGCCCACCAACGTTATGCACAGCACAGTACCACTGAGCTGACGCCTGACGATAAAGAAGGAAACACGCATTAGGAAGGTTGGCATGCACGCTGTTCTCTGGGAATATCCATGGAAGACCTAGGTGGACAGGGTGCAACAGATGGCTCTGGAGGAAGACCTGACAGATGAAACAATTGCTGAGTGATAAATGAGGGCCCACGGCACATTACCAGGAGACAGTCATCTTGGCAGAGAGAGAGAACATGGAACTCTGAAGAAGGAACGTTCTGAGGGTTAAGTGACTCATGGCCACATGCAAGGATGGCTCCTGGGGTGTCCTGAGGTGTGGCCGGGGCTTGCCACATTCAGGTTCAAAGGTGCGGGATGCTGTGCTGTGCTAAGAAGTATATGTGGATCCTTAATGAAATTTGAAGGAGGGGGTTGAGTGTAGTGAAAGATGCTTTGGAGAAGTGTGTCCTTAGGAACGTGGAGGCAGGCAGTAGGAACATAGGAGGTGTCCTGAAGCAGCCATCCTGCACAAGTCTTGCAGGGAAGGTGCAGATCTGGGACTTCCAATCACAGACCACAGGTGCCACAGAACCTTAACACAGCTTGGGCCCAGGGATCCTACAGGGATCCTACAGGGATCCTAGATCCTGGGAGGATTCTAGGGAAGGATCAGCAGAGTTTCTGCAAAATGATGGGAGAAACCACATTTGCAGGGATTGAAGGTTGAGAGTAAGAGAAAGCAGGTCATCACTTTAGAGCCCACCGATAAACAGTGATGGTTTCTCAGAAACCTAAAGTACATCCAGTTGTCTTTCTGGTTTTTCCCTCTGGCTGTCTATTTGTGAACTGACTGACTATGTCCAGATCGTAGATTAGGCTCCTAATTGTAGAGCGGGCCTGGACCAGCCTTCACGTCCTTTACTTCCTGACCACCCTCCCCCCAACCTCCTTCCCCTGTATCTGTTTTGTTGGTTTCCACCCTGACTCCTGTGGTCTCTTCTCATGTGAACAACTCCAGCGTCAATCCAGCTCGATCATCCTGGCCTTTTTGCCTCTCATCTTAGTCTAAGCAGTTCTCCCTGTTTTGCAACACGGTTCTGATTATACCGTTTCTTCCATAGAAGCTCTGTTTCCCTGAGAGTGAAGCTCTCATTCCCCACTGTGGTGGATCTCTAAGAAGACCCGACATCCTATTGCCTTTCCCTTTCATCTCCTCCCCTCCCTCTTCTTGTTCCCTTCTCCCCTCTTTTCCTCTCTCCCTCCCTCCCTCTCTCCTTCCTCTCTGCTCTTTCTTGGATTCCTCTGCAGTGTTTCTGCCAAGTCTTTCTTACCATCTCCAACCAGAGAAGCGGATGCTGTAGGAGGGCAGGGGTGCTGCTTGCCTTGTTCATTCATATGTTCTCAGGGCCTAAGAACAATGTCTGACTTCCCCCTGCCTCCCATTCATAAAAAGAAGCGGGAAGTCACTGGAACGTAAGGCAGCTTTAGGGTATAGTTCAGGGCTCTCAGGAGAATTGGACAGATGAGAAGTCATGTGAGATGTGAGGTCACAGGCTGGGTGGTTTCAGCCTCAATAATATTCATGTGTGAATGTTTTTTGAGCAAAACAGAGACCTCTTTTTGAGACCAGAGAAATCAAAGCTGGCTATCGTTGCCCACTGGAGGTAAAACAGAGATAAACTGGAGATAAACTGTGTTGGCTCATGTTAAGTGAACTTGACTTTCGTGGTTGTTGGATGAGTTTACTTGTGGAAATGACCACTGAATACTGCTGTTTAGAGGAGTGATGAAGGATGGGGAGGAGAGGGATGGATGATAACAGATATCCTGGCAGGGGTCACCTCTCCAGGAAGATTGGCTGTGAGCATCTGAAAGGTTTGCCCGTTTCTGCTAGGCCCTGGCCTGGGAGGATTGTGCAGCATGCAGGCTCATTCTTGGACATTTTGTTTAGCTCGTGTAAAGAAGACACAGCCTCCAGCCTGTCTGCCTGGCCAGGAGCTTTGAAACCCAAGTTCCATGACTTCTCATAATGATGCTGCTCAACTCATAGTATATCAGGCTTACCCTGATTTTCCCTGTGAAGAGCATCAACCATTGCTCACGGAGCCCCAAGACATCGTGCATTCATTCTTTCTGTCTTCCCCATCCGTAGAACGTGATGCCTCTCTCGGCGGGGTTGTTTAAGAGCGAGCACAAAAACCCCGTGCCCCAGTGCCCACCACGCCTGCATGTGCAGTTCCTGTCCCATGTCCTGTGGAGCCGGATGCCCAACCAGTTCTTGAAGGTGGACGTCTCTCGGATCAGCGAGCGCCAGGGCTGGCTGGTGCAGTGTCTGGACCCTCTGCAGTTCATGTCCCTCCACATCCCGGAGGAGAACAGGTCAGCCCCGGTCACCCAACACTGCCCAAGGGGGTGGTTGGAATGAGACCGTCTACGGGTCAGGGGTGAGAAGCAGACTCAGCTGGTGAGGTGCGAGGACTTGAGTCAGATCCCTACAACTCAGGTAAAATTAATAATAACTTTTTTGAAAAGTGGTTCATGCTCGTAATTCCAGTACTGGGGAGACAGGGGGACTTGTGGCCAACCTAGGCCACGGGGCAAAGGAGAGTGAGAGAGCCTGTGAAAAAATAAAGAAGGAAGGAAGAAGGAAAAAGAGAGAAAGAGAGAAAATAATAGATGGATGGCGATCTTAATGAATGACACCTGAGTTTGTCCTTTAACCTCTGGACACAGGCACATGCGTGTATACTCACCCATCCACCACGCTCATGCACATCCCCTATAGGTACGTGTATACCCCTGGATGCACACGAACAAAGAATGGTGGTGTACTCAACATTTAAATGTATTTCTCAGACAGTTTGTTACTGAAAAGAAAACATGAAGAAAAGCCATAGAGTAGCTGAAGATGTCATACGATAGTGAATGGTTTCTCCATTCGCCCTTGGTTTACTTTGAGATGAAGCGGCTCCTAAGTTTCAGAAGAGACACATACCAATGACCAGTGACCTGGCAATGCACAGCACTGTAGAGCTGGGACCTACTGGGAAGGGCTCACAGCAAACACTGTGTTTGAATCTGGCACGTTGACCTGAGACCCAGAAACACCATGCACGGAAGTTGAGAAAGCACAGTGAGCACTTTGGTGACAAGTCCAGGTGCCTCGTATTGTAAACCCTGGTGGTCACCCGTAGCCCTGGGAACTCAGGAGAATCTTTGCCTCTGATGTTTGCAGTTTTCTCATGCAATTGCCAATACCCAAGGCAGATTTCAGGTTAGCTGCCTGACTAGTCCCTTAAGTTTTACCTACCTGTGTCCAGTTACTCTCTGCTGTGAGACAACACTCAGACTCAAGCTACTGAAGGGAAGAAAAGGAGTTTTATTTGGCTTACAGTTCCAGAAGGGAGTTACAGTCCATTGTGGAGGAAAAGGCATGGGTGGCTGGCAGAAGCTGGAGGAGGCTTAGGTCCCTGCAGACATCATGATCAAGGAGGAGAGACAGTAAGCAGCAGACTGCAGGAGCCAACTGCTGTCGGAAGCAGGGCAGGGCTACCTGACCTCAGGCCCCACCCCCGCCATCAGCATCAGCTAAGGATGCAAATACATGAGCCCGTGGGGGACAGCCCACATCTAAACCACAACAACCAGTGTCGTAGTTTGGCACAGGTGTCCACTTGACGGTTGAAGATTTGAGCTCTGGGCACATTTGTGGAGAATTAGTGGTTGAGTTGAGCCCCATGCAAGCCTACAGGAGATTGTCTAGCTGATGGGGAAGGCCCTGCCCATGGTGGGTGGGACTAGGTCCTGGAATAAAATACCAAGAGCTGGTTAAGAAAGTTGACATCCTTGTGTACACTTGGCCAGACATGCTGGTCTGAAAAGTAAGGATTGTCCGTCTCTCAGCCATTATGTGGTAATGGTGTGGCCAGTTCCCTCGGCCCTGGTGTTGATGTGTGCTCTCCCATCAAGCTAGACTGAGAACTATAACCAGAAAATCATAAGAGAATAAACCCCTTGTTCCCTTAAGCTGTTTGATGGTGATTTATCATCAACAATGCAGGTGAACTGTTACAAGGGGCTATAACGACTTTTATGCCTTATGTATACATGGACTTTTTCTTTGACTCGGATTCTGTTGACATTTAACCTGTGACATTTTAGAGAACTATGAGTCAGTTATTCAGAAGGAAAGAAAGCATGTGCAGCTAGCCTTTCCACTAGCAAGTCTGTGTTCCAATGGATACTTAAGAGAAATGAAGACACATCCACATAGAATCCAGGGCAAGAACACCAATAGAAGCACATTCACAACAGCTAACAGATGAGAACAACCCAAGAGCCCACTGCCTACGAGTAGAGAGTAAAACATGGCGCAGTAGTGTAGCACATGACCATAAGGAGGAGCCAGTTACTTGGTATGTTGTCAGTGAAGAATCTTGCAAGCAGTAACTTGAACTAAGAGAGACCATGACACAAGACTGTACATTACAGGGGTCCATTTGAAAGAAAACTTTAGACCCCAAAAGTTTATGGGACTCAGATCACTGGTGGTACCAGATGCTCATTGCAACAGGAAAGCTGGTGTAAAGTTAGTTTATGGTTATGGCTGAAAAACTTCATCAATCTATAAATCGTGTTGAGTTATGTATTTAAATAGGCAAACTTTTTATTAGTGAATTATTTATGTATCTTGCATGAAATAGAAATACACACATATCAATATATATATATGCACACACACATAAAGACTTTAGATGATTATGGTATTTTAGTTTCCTGTTTCTATTTTGTTAGGTAAGTTTTTATCAGAATTTAGATCTGAATATGTTTTGTGAAAAAGACAAAAGGAAAACACCTTGGGGAAAAAGGTCTGCGCGAGAAGGAAAAATGATTCACTTTCTATTAAGCATTATAACAAAAAACTTTGTACTTCATGATCACTAGGTAACATCTGGCTTGGCACCACGGTTTCATTGTGAGCTGTCCCTCGCAGGCTCATGTGTTTGCATCCTTAGCTGAGGTCAATGTTTGGGAATATTGTGGCACCTTCAGGAGTGAAGCTTGTTGGAAGAAGGCGTGTCACAGGGGGCGGGCCTTGAGGTTTGCTGGTGTAGTCCTACTTCCTCTCAGTTTACTTTTGCTCTGTCTCCATGATGACGGTGGTGACCCGAACCAGCCATCCTTCTGCTTCTGTCTCCAGCCACACCTCCTGTTATGTAGTTTTTGTACAATTGGCTGTATTCTCTCTGATGCTGTAAGTTCAAATCAACCTCCCTTTAAGCACTAAGTTGCTTGAGTTTAAGTGTTGTCTCACAGCAATAAAAAAGTAACTTCAGTACTTATAAATGGGTAAGTTAAACATTCACTAAAGATATTGAATAATGTATACATTTATATATATATATATATTTAAGTCACAGGAATCAGGTGTCATTTGCCCATGAGGCTTAACACAAATAAAATCACCCAAAAGAGTTCTGTGTAAGCGCTCCAGTTTTAATCAGAGTTGCCATGTTGTTTTGCTAAGAGGAAAATGTGGTTCCTGAGAATGCGCACTCAGTGCCTCTAACCCTCCAGAGTCATGCCCCAACCCAGGGGAGGGACACTGGCTTCGTAGCCTGTGGCAATATTCTGTGCTTTCTTGAATCTCAGTAGTCTGTTATAGAGGGAGTGCTTAGACTCAGAACAAGGGCGTGAATCCCTGGATCAGATGATCAGATTAAAACACACACACACACACACACACACACACACACACACACACACACACCACACACACACACCCCTAAAATAGTGTTTGGCCCCAGAGCCTAACTTATGGGGAGATCAAGAAGATTCTACGTAATGTCATAGTATAAAATGTCCAATGTTAAGTTCTAAGAGGAAGAGCATTTGTAAAACATCTAAAAGTGATGTGGAAATACTATGCAGCCTTCAGTGACAGAAAGATGGGGTCTGCTCCTTAAGAGACTGGTGGAGGTTAATGCTGATGGGGCAGGAGACGTGTTCCTCAGTGGTCTACCCACTAATACGTGGTTCATGCTCCAATAAGTGCTCAGACATGTGCCATCCAAGACAACCCAGATGAAACTCAAGTGGCCACTCATGTGAGAGACATGAAAACAGAAGGAAGACTGGCAGGGAAGAAAAAGGATTGTACTGGGAAAAGGAGGGGTGTGTGTGATTGGGGTTGAAGGTGTGAAAATATCATAAATTCACTGTATTCATATAAGAAACTCTGAAAGAATAAAAAAGAAATAAATAAAATTCTGTGTCTAAAGAAGACAGTGTCTCTTCCCTTTGTGATTTGTGGCCGCATCTCTCTGATCCCGAGTTTCTCTCTCCTCTCCTTCTCACCACAGATCGTGGACATCCTGGAGCTGACAGAGCACGAGGAGCTGCTGAAGTTCCACTATCACACCCTGCGGCTCTACTCGGCCGTCTGCGCCCTGGGGAATCACCGCGTGGCCCACGCGCTGTGCAGTCACGTGGACGAGCCCCAGCTGCTCTACGCCATCGAGAACAAGTACATGCCAGGCCTGCTGCGCGCTGGCTACTACGACCTGCTCATCGACATCCACCTGAGCTCCTACGCCACGGCCAGGCTGATGATGAACAACGAGTTCATCGTCCCCATGACGGAAGAGACCAAGAGCATCACCCTCTTCCCCGATGAAAACAAGAAGCACGGGCTGCCGGGCATCGGCCTTAGCACCTCGCTGCGGCCCCGGATGCACTTCTCGTCCCCCAACTTCGTGAGCATCAACCATGACTGCTACCAGTACAGCCCCGAGTTCCCCTTGGACGTCCTCAAGGCCAAGACCATCCAGATGCTGACGGAAGCGGTGAAGGAGGGCGGCCTGCACGCACGGGACCCGGTGGGTGGCACCACCGAGTTCCTCTTCGTGCCCCTCATCAAGCTGTTCTACACTCTGCTCATCATGGGCGTGTTTGACAACGCCGACTTGAAGCACATCTTGCAGCTCATCGAGCCCAGCGTGTTCAAAGAAGCTGCTGCTCCAGAGGAGGCTGACGCGGCAGAGCCGGAGCTCAGTGGGGGAGAACCCAAGCTGGAAGGGCCAGGGGAGGAAGAAGCCAAAGGGGGCAAGAGGCCCAAGGAAGGCCTGCTCCAAATGAAACTGCCCTGAGCCAGTTAAACTACAGGTAACTGGGGAAAATAGAGACTGCAAAGGAGTTTGGACTGGCTAAGAGTTCTGATGTTCAAATTCGCCTTTTCTGTCTTTCTCTGTCCTCTGGTATTCTTCATGAAACTCACTTCCTTCCATCGTCTCTTCATTACCAATTTCTTTGCATCCCCCTACTCTCTTATTTCTGTGGGCATATTTTACATAGTTGATGTTGAGGTGTACAAATTTGGTGCACATGTACCCCTTTCTACCCCACATTCTCTATCGTTCACCTTGTAACACTCTGTCACTTGTAAATGTGCCTTTTCCTAAAGACAACAGGAGTTTACTAGCTCAGTGGGATTCTGAGAAATCCAAACATTGTGCTCAAGATGGACAGAGGGTGTTTTCTTCATGGCTCTGCAGTTTGTCAGTCTGACCTCTGAATCACAAGCATGCTCTTTGTTTATGGCCTTGGTCAGCATTGATGGATGTTTATATGGATCTGCTTGGTAGAGACAGGAAAACAGATGTGAGCCCAGCCTTCCAGATGCCCAGAGTCTCTGCAGGGAAATTTGCAAGCACTTATACATTTGTTTGAAAATGTCACCTTGCTCAACTGCATCAAGTAGTCTGAAGTGAAAGACTAAGTCTCTTGAAGCAAGAACATTTGGATAGTGTGAGGTCCCCTGGAGGTGGTGAGTTGAGCTTGATGTCAGGTGTAGGAGTTGGTGGTCCCTAGAGGAGACCAGGAGGAGTGGGTAAGGTGTCCTCACAGCTTCACACAACAGGCAGTAGAGCACAGAGCTTGAGGCAGAGAGAGGTGGGCACCAATAGGGTGACCCAGAGCCTGGTTTGTCCCCTGGGCTGTCACTGTTTTCTTGAGCTGATGGGATGGTGCTTGGGATTGGACAAAAGCAATGGAGTGGGGGCGCATGATAGGAAATTCTCCTTGAGCAGTTGACTGACATGATTATGTTGCAGACCATGTGCAGGACTGTAGAGTCCGCCTTGACACCGTCATGCATTCATGTCATACACAGCAGGAAGTGTATATCAGTGTCCCTTAAACTTGGCCTTACAATCTCCAGAGACATGTTTCTAAATAATGTCAGTCAAAACCTGTTGATTTTACCTAAGAAAATATCCAGCTAGTGACCATGTGAACGAGCTGTCTCCTTGCAAGTCTGTGGCTCAGAGCTCAGAGACGTGCCCTGCTCTGCCATCTCAGCCTATGGTTTTCTTCCTATGGAGTTCCACCTCGCTCTCCATCCAACCATCTAGTTTCATCCATCAATGGGCATTATGCAAGAAAGGCATTCTAGTCTCTTACTGTTGGTGGAAAGTCTCCTACAATGCCTCCTTCAAACTGTTCCTTGTTGGTCCATGGGGCCACAGAGGAGACTTGATGAACAATTAGCAGCTCCAGGGTATGTGCTTGCTATGGTGGCTGAGACAAATGGCCCTTCATTCCTCTGGACTGAACACATTTCTGCCTACAGAAAACATTTCTATTGGGGGTGGGGGGCTAGAGAGATGGCTTAGAGGTTAAGACTCTACCTCTTAAGCAGAAGGTCCTGAGTTCAGATCCCAGATTCCATGTAAAAATGCAAGGTGGAAAATGGCAGCAGCCTGTACTTGTGGCCCTGGTGGGCAGAGTCTGGGAAATCTCAGAAAGAAGCAAAAAAGAGGTAAAAGCAATCCAGGATGATTCCCGAAGTCACCCTTGGTCCTCCACAGGGACACACAGTACCCTCTGATACACGCGCGCACACACACACGCATGTGCACACACACACACACACAAATAAATAAATAAATAAAATAAAGGTGAAAATATTATGCTGCTATTTTCTAAGGGATAGGCAATTAAGTACACTTAAATAGATGAGAATAGCTACTAAAGTGTTTGGAATTTAAAAGCCAGGCATGGTGACATTTGCTTCCCTCCCCCATCCACGTACCACTCAACATTTGATTTTAATCCAAGAGCTAGGGAAGTGGAAAGAGGCAGATCCTGGGACTTGCTGACTAGCCCAGTCCGGTCTCAGGAAGACAATTTTGTCTCAGAAACAAACAAACAGAAAAATAAGGTGAAATGACCTGAGATTGATCCCTGGCCCCATGTGCAGGCCCATGCACCTTCCTGCACTCTGATCTACATTAATTAATTAATGACAGCTGTCTGAAAAATCAGAATTGAATTTTGTGTCTTTTCAATGGCCTTTGTAGATGTGCCTCTTGCTTCAGTACCTGTGTGACTGTCAGGTCCGACACCGGATAGAAGCCACTGTGGCCTTTTCCGATGACTTCGTAGCTAAACTCCAGGACAACCAGCGCTTCCGATACAATGAAGTCATGCAAGCCTTAAACATGTCAGCTGCACTCACAGCAAGGAAGACCAAAGAATTTAGGTCACCGCCTCAGGAACAGGTAAACGACAGTTCATGTCTATCACCAGCTCTGTGGGGTCAGGAACCACCTGAGAGACAACTCTCTGAGCATGTCTGTGGGGCATTTTCTGGATGAGGTTAATGGAGGTGGGGAGACCCACCATGGACGGGTATTGGGGTCCCTGACTGAATAGAACGAGTCAACATTCATTGTCCTTCCTCCCTCCAGTTGCATCGTGTTAGATACTTTTCTGCTGTAGCAACAAGTAAAATACAGCCTAATGCAAGGTGCAAAAGTGAGCTCAAAGTTCTTCCTTTCTACTTTGGATATTTAGTTCATTAGGGATGTGTCCATTGTGGGACTATATGGCAAGTTGTAAATTGTTTTCTCTTTCCTGTTCTGTTAAAAATAGCCCAGTGAATTCAGTCAATATCCCAAGTATATTATTTCCAAGATAATATACTTGGTTAGTTTAAAAAAGACATTTTGTAGTAGACATTAAAAAGACATTGGCATTGCTTACTTGGTTTTAGTTGTATATTATATTACATAATTAAATTTTAGTTAATCATTTTTTTTCAGAAAAGTCTGTGTGTCAGTTACTCTTCTCTGTTGCTGTGAGACACTACTCAAAATCAAGCAACTTAAGGGGGAAAGGGAGATTTATTCAGCTTACGGTTCCAGAGGAGAGATACAGGCCACTATGGCAGGAAAAACATGGCTGGCTGGCAGAAGCTGGAGGTGGGCCTAAGTCATGTCCATCAAAGAGGCCGAGAGCTGCAAAACTGCCCAGAGCTGACTTCTCCCAGAAGCAGAGTGGGTCTCATCAACCTCAAGAGCCATCCCTTGTGACTGTCCTCCAGCAAGGCTCCACCTCTTAAAAGTGCCATGACTTTCCCAAACAACTAAAGCTGCAAACACATGATCCTGCGGGGGACACCTCACATTTCAAGCCATGACAGTCAATATGTTCAGACTGACATTCTGTAGACAGTGACAGTATCTAAGAGACAGACACTCTTTGACTGACCTACTGTCACTCCAACCAGTAGAAGCTATCTACTCTAGGTCTCAATGCTGGGCGCTTCCTGAGAGTGTCCTGCAAAACTGACCATCTTAGCCCTCTTCCTCCCTAGAGGATCGGTCGCCCCGTTTATGGTTCTTTCTCTCATTATCTCCAAATACAGACCTCCTTAGGGTTCAGGAAAACCAAGGTCTGTGTCTGAATCAGAGAGCTCAAAGAGTGAGCGGGGGTTGGGGTTCAAAGAATTTTATGCCGCCATCTATCATAGTCATGTTTCTGGCAGCTATAGTCATGGAAAAACACAGTGAGTGGGTGCTGGGAGCCATGAAGACATGGCACAGGGAAGCCTGTCAACCCAGGGTCCCACAGACAGCACATGTTAGGAACAAAGAGGGAGTGAAGATATTCTCAAGGGAAGAAGCACAGGGAACCTCTGTAACAGTTACTCTTAACTATTGCTGTGAGAGAACACCCAAAGTTAAGAAACTTAAGGGAGAAAGGGAGGTTTATTCAGCTTACGGTTCTAGAGGGGAAGCAGTTACTCATGGCAGAGGCGGCACGGCTGGCTGGCCAAAGCTGGAAGAGGCTAAGTCACTGCAGTCATCTTGAACGTTGAGAGCTGCAGACTGCTTACAGCAAAGGCAGACTTCTCCTGGAGGTAGGGTGGGATTAATCCACCTCAAGGCCCACCCCTTGTGACTGCCTTCCTCCAGCAAAGCTCCACCTCTTAAGGTGTCATGACCTTGCCAAACACATGAGACTGTGGGGAACACATTTCAAATCACGACAACCTCTGACTAGTTCATAGAGAGCTTAAGTTGGTTCTTGAAACAAACAAACAAACAAACAAAACCTATAATAGACAGAAATTGGTAAAATCACGACAGAAGAAAAGACGGTGGGAAGAGTTGAGCTCTGGGAAAATATCCTGATTTCTGCATCCCCAGGACTGTTCTGAATCATGTTGATGGCTGAAGAAAAAGTTATAAAACTATATGACATGGTTCTAAATGGATGTGTTGGTGCATTTTAAAACAATTGCATTATAAATGGAGATTAATGGTAAAATGTCAGGATCAGTTTTCTCTATATGTTATGTATGAAGGAAGTTTGTGTGGACTCTGGATTATTTCTCACAGCAGTCAGGAGACTATGATTGTCCCCAAACTGTGATAAATTTTACTAAAGGCTTGTTGCAGTTCACCTGTATGGTTGCTGATAAATGACCATCAAATGGCGTAAGGGTACAAGGGATTTATTTTCTCTTACAATTAATGGTTATAGTTCTCAGTCCAGATCAACAGAAGATCATTCACCAATACCAAGGCTGAGGGAACTGGCCACACCATCTCTATGTAATGGCTGAGAGAGGGATGATCCTTACTTGCCAGACCAGCATGTCTCGCCAAGTGTACAAAAAGATGCCAACTCTCTCAACCAGCTGTCTGTATTTTATTGCAGGGCCTAATCCCACCCACCATGGGCTGGGCCTTCCCCATTAGCCAGACAATCTCCTGCAGGTTTGCTCTGGGCCTAACTCAACCACTAATTCTCTACAAATGTGCCCAGAGCTCAAATCCTCAACTGTCAAGTTGACACCTGTGCCCAACTATGATAAGATTCTAGGATTTCTTAAAGAAATTATGAAACGCCATGTCAGTTGTCTTCATTTGTAAGCTTAACATTATTGTGAGTAGGCCTTGGGGAGCTGCCCAGTAGGTGGGGTACTTGCATCAATCTATAAAATGGTGGGAGGTGGTGTGCACCTACATTCTTTCCTAGCACTGGGAGAGAGTCTTAGGGTTCATTGGTCAGCCAGTGTAATTACTTGGTGAACTATAGAGTCACTAAGATTTCCTGTCTCAAAAAAAAAGATGGATAGTAATGGAAGAAGGTGCCTGGCATTAGCCTCTAACCTCCACATGTGCACTTAGACACACACACACACACACACCACACACACACACACACACACGCTTGCACACACTCCCATGCATACACATGTGCACACATGCACATGTTTGCATGCATGCACACACGCACACACTGGGACACACTCGCACGGGCACACGCACTGCTACTGTGACTGAAATGGAACAAATAGAAGAAAGTATCCCATGGTTTAATTGACACTTTAACACGAGCAAAAGCATAATTACTTAGTCTGTTACTTTTGTGTTGCATTTAGAAGTTTCTTTCTCCTTTGAAGACATTATCTTCTCAGAAATGGTTCTTTCAGATAGTCAGAATGTTGTGAGATGATGGAAATGTAGGAAGGACACAGCATAACACTTTAAGGAAACATGGAGGAACCGACATTGTTGCATGCCCACTTTGCTTCCTTTCACACTTAGGAGGATGATGCGCTTTGTGCTCTCTTTGGGTTGGCTCGCAGACAGTGATTTTTCAAGGACTGTCAGTTGTGCCACTTGGAAAGTGATGTGGCACATCCTGTTTATCTTTGCAGTGTCATTTGAAATTCAGCTTTCTTTCCTCCTTCATCCTCCCTTTCTTGTGGGTTTCCTCTTCCAGATCAATATGCTTCTCAATTTTAAGGATGACAAAACTGAATGTCCATGTCCAGAAGAAATCCGTGACCAGCTCCTTGATTTCCACGAGGATCTCATGACACATTGTGGTGAGCTTGTCTTGGTCCACAGCCCCAACTGCATATGCATGGCTGATCCCCATACACTGGAAATTAGGTGTCTGTGTGTGCAGGTCTGTGTACTCATGTTTGTCAGAAGGTCGCAAGACAATAACACAGCACAGTGGCCAGCTGCCTCTGTGTGTTCAGATCGCAGGGGCAGGAAGATCAGAGAGGAAGGATTGTGGAATCAGATTGCCACAGCTCCTTGCCTCGGGTCCCTGGGGAGGAGATACGCAGGCGGTGTGTCCAGAAGAGAGATTGAGTGTTTAGTCAGTGCATGGACAGCCATCGTGTAGAAGTCCTAGAAGTCGGCCACCCAACGGTGATTATAGGTAACAGTACTGCATATGTACTTAAAGTGTTATTAAAAGAGTAGGCCTGTGTTAAATGTTCTTATAACTTACATACATAAAAAATAAGTAAGTTTAATAAGTGATAGAAACACCAGAAAAGAAGCCCCAAGTAGCCTTCTGATAGCTCATTTATGAGCACCAATATGATTATAGTGATTGTCTTGTAGTGGACATCATATTATGTACATATGATATGAATAGCTTCTATCTGTCAGTTGGACCCCAGCAAAGCTATGCTTAAGTAAGAAATTTGGTCATAGTTCTCTTTAAACTGTTGGAAGAACCACGTTTTAGGACTGGTCTAGGAAATTTTACATATTTCTTTTTCAATAAATGAGTTTTCTATGAAGCCAGTTATTGTCAGTGTCAGCAGTCAGAACTTTAGCGTGTGCTAGACATGAACTTTTTATTCTTTTATGGAATGACATGGATAGTAAGGTTTGTGATTCAATGTAGCCAAGTTTAATCATTTTTTCCACTGAGATAGATGGACAGAAAGTAGACACAGTAAATGATAGATAGATAGGCAGATAGATAGATAGATAGATAGATAGATAGATAGATAGATGGAGAAGTAGATAGATAAATGACATATCTATGTACATAGATGATAAGTAGGCAGACAAGTAGATATAACTAGGTCTAGAGATAGATATGATAGGTCATAAATAGTGATAGTTACAATAAATACACAAGTAGATATAAATAGGTAGATAGAAGATAAGTGATAAATAGGTAGGTGATAGAGGACAGATAATCAGTAGGTGATAGATAAATACAAATAAGTAAGTAGAGAAACAGATTATAGAGAAGTTGTAGATAAGCATATAGAGAGATATGGAGAGGATGATAGATGGAAACATAGCTATGTTTACCTTATTATATAAACAGGTAGACTTCCACATTGTGTATTAATTACTTTCATGAATGAAAAGTGACTAAAATGCCTAAATAACATAAACACATTCATTACCAATAAAGAGATATTTAAAGTGACAGAAATATTGCTGCAGATAGAAAGCATTTCCTGGTTCAGGACATCCAGTGAGCCTGTCTGAGCCTTTCGAGTTGTCAAAACATTGGCACTTTTGGAAAGAAGAGGAAGGGTGGAAGTTCTGAGCCTTCAGGCTGGTGGGAGCTGTGGTCTCTGTCAACATCAACGGTACCGAGAGGGTCAGAGGCAAGAGCAGAGCTGACCTCCCTTCCAGGGATGTCCAAGTTCTTCTCTCAGTCTGTTAGGTGCCATAGAAATGGCAGGAAGAGAAGAGAAAGGAGTGCGAGAGGCGAGAGGCAGCTGGGCTGGTGTGCGAACCTGCCTAAGAAGCTCTGTGGGGTGTTCAGTGGGGGATGGGGGTTGGTGGAAGCTGGGGAGCCTGAGAATTTTTTCCCTGGCTTACGTTCTCAGCTGCCTTCTTTTCTGCACCCTCTGCTCTGTGCATGTCAGGAATTGAGCTGGACGAGGACGGGTCGCTGGATGGGAGCAGTGACTTGACCATCAGAGGACGGCTGCTGTCGCTGGTGGAGAAGGTGACCTACCTGAAGAAGAAGCAAGGGGAGAAACCACTCGCCAGCGATGCCAGGAAACCCTGTAAGTACCTAGAAGGGTCCCCAGCCCCACGCCTGACCTGAATGCAAATCCTGCACAAGAAGAGTGAGGGCTTATCACCCAGCTTCCAAGAACAGCGTCGTAAGTCAGTGCACATATCCCCACATGCATTCACGATCCCCGCAAGCACATCTGCATGCACCCCCACATACACACAATAAACGTGCACACACATGTGCACGCACTGTGTACCCGTCGCTCTTCTCTGCTGCTGTGAGACAACGCTCAGCTTCAAACAACTTAAAGGGAGAAAGGCAGATTTATCCAACTTACGGTTCCAAGGAGGAGATGCAGTGCTTCATGGCAGAAAAGGCAGGGCTGGCTGGTCGAAGCTGGAGGTGGACTGCATCACTGCAGACATCATGGCTGCCGAGAGCTGCCAAACTGCAAATTGCAAGAGCAGCCTAACTCACTCAAGCAGGACCTTAACCAACCTCAAGGTCCACACCCCCTGACTGCCTTTCTCTAACAAGTTTCCTCCTCCTAAAGGTTCCCTGACTTCCCCAAACTAAAGGTTCAACACATGAGTCTGTGGGGGACAACTTTCATTTCAAACCACAGCACATGCACATTCCTCCAACATATGTACACACAGAGAGAGAGAATATAAACTTTCAAAGGTAAGTACTATAAGTGATTTTAAATAATTCTATCCAATAAAACCTCTGCCTTGGAAGTTAAGTAGATAGTGTTGACACTATGTTGGGGTCTGAAACTTTTCCTGGAATATTATTTATTTCTGTTTTGTCACATTCTGCCCCACCACAGCCGTCTGCTGTAGGAACTGAGCTATCAAGAGACACAAAGGGGCATTCTAATTGCTGTTGAGCCCAGTGGCTGGCTGCTGGTCCCCAGAAACCATTGGGCACACACACTCAGATGGAGTCAGAGAACGGCTGAGAGCTGCCACACTCTCATCAGCTCATTGCTGAGACCCCAGTGTGACTGGAACATACAGTATTCGCTTGTTAAGGACCCTTTCTTAGAAAAAAGCAAAAAACGAAACAAGCCATCAGAACTTTCAGTTCTTTTTATTGTTCAGAAACAATCACTTCTAAGAGACAGCGTTTGAGACAGGCCTTCATCTGTCAGAGAGCCGAGCTTCTCTTGACTCACACGTGCTGGGGCTCATATGTCAAATGTGTCCAGGCATGTGGATGCACTGATGGTTTGTTTGCAACCTGGGTTTGGATGAAATGCAAAGCCGCTGTTCTTCCTAACAGCTTCTTTTGAAAGTCAGCCAGCGTCTTAACCTTAGAATGAGTTCCCTCGTTCTGTATGCATTAGTCACATCAGTCTCCTTCGGTAGGATAATCCCATTTACTTTAGGACATTTGGAAATTCCTATTGCTTTTAACTATATTGTGTGCGACAGTGCCAATCGTCTTGTAGGCTTACTGCAACTTTTCGTTTAGTGCTGCTTCACAGTCAAATCCTAGTAGAGACATTTCAAAGTGAGAATCAGGACTCAATTTCAGTTGCAAATGTAATTAAAGGGGTCAGGATCGTGGATAACTTAACTGAGGAGGTAGCTGGGCAAACAAGTCCCACCTGAGTTTTCCCTGATTGGCCTTTGGCGGTGGACTCAAGCCAGGCCTTTTGAGGTGGTACAAAAAGAACCAAGCTGACAGGTGTAAAAGGTGCTTCATGTTCATGGCCACACTAGCGTCCACTTTCAGAATAACAGTGCCATTTTCAAAAGCTCTTGCAACCTGGAAGCATCTATTTAATAAGAATTTGTATTTGTTTATTTTTAATTATTGCATTTTTAGAAGTTTTATAAATATGCATAACACTTGTTAAAATATAACTTACACAAGACTACATTCTAATTTTAACTGACTGTTCAATAAAAATGTTTTCCACACACACACAAAAAATAAATATGCATAACACATTCTCATTTCTTAATCCCTGGCCTCTGTTATTTTTCTCACATCCCTCTCAGCCCCTCCCTCTTCCTTACAGATCTCTTCCCATGTTTATGATTTTTGTTCTATGTCCCACCACATTTGATAAGGGCCATTTATGTGATTATGGTTAGTTTTTTTTAATGTGTTTGTATGTATATATATATAAGGCTATACTTGAGTGTGTGTGCTATGGAAACAAGGGTAACATCAGGAATCATCTAGATTGCTCTACTTCCTTATTGCTTTGTTTTGGGGTTTCCCAGGCTCCACCTTCCAGGTCTGGAAGTTGTTGGCCATTGCCATTTTTAAGTGGGATCTGGGAATCTGAACCCAGGTCCTTTTGCTTGTGGAAAAAAAGTTTTTAATCCCTGACCCCTTACTCCCCCCTCCCCAGTACCTAGTTTCTTTTACTTAAGAAAAATGCTTACATTTTTACCCTGGTTAACTCTATCTGATCTTTATGGAAACAGAGATGATATTTAAATATATTTTGTAAGGAATATTTGAGGGCCATCAGAGTGCCCCAGCCTGCTCATTTTGGGTGCATATTGTGTTACCAGTTTGAAACTCTGAGGGCTGTGGGGTTGAAGTATGTAACCAATGAGCATCTTCACTGTGTTCTCTTCTGCAAACCCACGCCGGTCCTGCAGCCAGTCTCCAGCAGCTGATTTCCGAGACCATGGTCCGGTGGGCTCAAGAGTCAGTCATCGAAGACCCTGAGCTGGTGCGGGCCATGTTCATGCTGCTGCATAGACAGTACGACGGCATTGGGGGGCTGGTGCGGGCGTTGCCCAAGACCTACACTATCAATGGCGTCTCAGTGGAGGACACCATCAACTTGCTGGCGTCACTCGGACAGATCCGTTCTCTGCTCAGCGTGAGGATGGGCAAAGAGGAAGAGAAGCTCATGATTCGGGGTTTAGGGTAAGTTCTCCAGGGTGATGCTTCATCTAACCTGATCCCTCACTCGTCCCTTGATGAAAGCCACAGGTATCTTGGTACAAAGGCATCCTATGGATCTCATGAAGATTATATTAGCTTCACATTGTTCTAGAGTTGATGTGTGTGAGAAAGTTTCTCAGGAGGAAACAACTCATTTGATGGATTAAAGACTAATATGAATGACACACAGCAACTAGCTTTGGCAATACACAACTATGTGGTAGAGAGATAGTCACCAGCGAGAAATACGACAGAAGTCTGTCTGTGTCAGGAAGCAGAAGGGACCATTGACCAAGCGGGGAGTCAGCATCATTTGCTTGTGTTTCACAAGAACTGAAGGGTAATGTCGAGGTCTCGTTTCTCAGCAGTGAAGATGAAACACATGGCCATTTAGTGCTTTTCTGCGAGTCTTCTGACGTCAGAGGTATCAACTTCAGTAGGGGGTCAATCCAGAGCAAAAACAATATCTGGGCTGAGTCTGTGATGTCCAAAGGAAAACTATGCAAAATTGCAGTGCTGTACATTCTAGAGGGTTAGAACGCAACAGCATGAAAAATAGACTCAGGTAAACATCAGGCAGAGGCCGAGATAAAGAAGCCGCTGCTCCATGAACAAAGCAGATGAGAAAGAAATCATGAAGTTGATCAGAGCAACCTCGTGTCAGCTCCTGAGCAACACGAATAAGCTAGAACAAAGTGGTTGTTTTCCTGGGGGAACAAACTGCTGATCATCGATACAGGTGGTCTTGTTTCACATGCATTCATTTCCACTCACGAAGCTCTTTTTGGAGGTGAGGCTGTTAAATATTAAATTCATAAAAACGGGCAAGAAGATTCTATTCTGTTTCTTAGAGTTGCATGACATAAGGGATAATGCTTATACCTACCTCAACAAGAAGAAACCTCTTTTGAGAAGTGATTTTTAGTTAAACACATGCCAAACAAAGGGCTTCCAGGAGACTGAGATTACATATTTCTTTAAACAAACACATTGACAGAAATAAGCTCTACTAAGTAGTGAATTATTGATTAGTAACACAACTCAAAATTTTACTAAGAAATAAAATTCTGCCTTTGTGCTATCAGGAATATTTCTCATGAAAGGCATGCTTAGTCAAGGAGAAATAGATTCAGAATCAATTTGCATGAAACTGAATGACTAAAATACATGCTGTGACTCAATGCTCAAGTAGACAAGAAAGTCAGAGACTTCACTTTTTCTGAGAGCTATGATATTTTCTTGTTAAAAATCTGGTGGTGTTTTCTAGAAAAGACTATCATATTGATTGATTGAAAATAGATATCAGAACTTCTTTCGGATAGTGATGATACTTCTGGATGAGACTGAATATTCTTGGAAGTACCTCGATAGTAACATTTAAGGCACTCACGATAAAAATGAATCACTTTATGTGATCTTAAGCTGGTACTTCTTTAGATGGATTGTCTCACTCTACAAGCCGGACTACCATGCATTCAGTCTATCTCAGAGAATGAGCGTTCTTTTCCGTTATTTCACCACAGTGATAACAGACATGCACTAGCAAAAGATACCACCATAATTGTACACTCACATATGCAATGCAGCCCTAAGCCAGCACATACGTAGAAAATAGGGACTCCTGTACACTAAGAACTTATATAGGATGTTTCAAACACATGTGGTAGAACACTGATAATTGTTTTTGTGCAAAAGTTCAGATGGTAGCAAAGTAAGGAGTAACTTTCAAAATCCTTTCCCAAAGCCGGCTTCCTCATTTGGCACATGTGTGGTCATTGGGACCCTTCCCCACATCTGGTTTCCTCATTGAGTCCATGTATCTCACTGGCGACGGCTGGGAGCCTGCATGTCATTTGGGGACTGTGAATGTGCTTGAAGAAACTCGCCTGCTAGTTAGCTTCACTCTTCATTTCCTAGCACATTAATCATGTGTCGAGGACTTATCAGGATCTCACAGATGCTTCTGTGTACTTAGACTGGCTTTAGCTCTGTTTCCTCCATCTCTCTTATTCTTTCTAGGGACATCATGAATAACAAGGTGTTTTACCAGCACCCCAATCTCATGAGGGCACTTGGAATGCATGAGACGGTGATGGAAGTCATGGTGAATGTCCTCGGAGGTGGGGAATCCAAGGTAAAGGCGAGACTTTGATTTGAGGAGCTGCATTCATGATTGCCTCCTGGGGCACATGGACCGAAAATAAGAACAAGTGTTTAAAGAAACTGATTGTGGCACACACATGCACACAGGAATGCACTCACACACACAGGGATGCACACACATATTCATGCATGCACACACATGTGGATATATACCTATAGGCATGCACACACATACACATGCACACACAGGCATGCGCACATACAGGCACATACAGATATGCACACGTAGCATGCACACATGTGTGCACAGGCATGCACATACAGATACCCCCAGAGGCATGCACACTTGTGCACGTACACAAGCTTGCACACAGATATGCACACACATAGGCATGAATATACACAGGCATGCTGATATGCTCATACCCATACATTCATATAAGATGCAAACATGTATACTGACATGCTCATACACACATTCTCAAAGCATATACACACAGGCATGTACACACATGCATAATGGCATGTTCGTACATATACAGGTGTGCATACACATAGGAAAACACATATTATGTTCACACGCACACTTACAAAAGCATGTACGCATACAGCATGCAAACACTGACATGCACACACATGCATACTGACATGCTTATACACACATTCATACAAGCATGAACACACATGTGCATGCACTTATACAAGAATGTACCCAGGCATTCACATAAAAGTTACACAAGCATGCATGCTCGTATGTATGTAGATATGCATATACTTAAACATTTGCATGCACACATGTACATACAAGTATGTATGCACACATGCATGTGCGTGCACATGCGCACGCGCACACACACACACACACACACACACTACATCTATCTTTGAGATTAAGAGTTGGATTTACTACCAGATTTTTTAATACATTTTTATTATTATTTGAGCTCATACAAACTTAATAGGTATACCAGTTCCCTCCCTCCCTCCTCCTCCCCCCGAACCCTCTGCTCCCCCTCCCCTCACCCCTCCCTCCCCATCCCCCCGTGCCTCCTGCCCCAATTCCCAGAGTCCTTTCTTGTGCATGCCTGACTCTCCTCTGGGCCCTCCTCTCCGATGACGTACAAGGACCCAGTGGCATTTTCCTGAACCCTTTCCTGTGTTCCCCTTAAGCATAGGAACACTACTGTGGCTGTCAATCCCTTGCCTCCAAGGATCTTGGTGCCTTTAGCAGATGCTAGACTTTGTGAGGTCAATAGTGTGTTGGACATTGCGCAGGGCATGCAATGTCCAATTATGATTGCTTCTGCCCTAACTTGTGTGGAGTATCTTGCAAATCATTGCTCCTCCCATCCTTTTGCTCTTACACTCTTACCGCCCCCTCTTCCGCAAATGTCCCTGAGCTTCAGGATGGGGAGAGATTAGTCTGGCCTAGTTCTAGGTGGTTGATATA
This sequence comes from Typhlomys cinereus, assembly GCA_023101885.1. Classification (NCBI taxonomy): domain Eukaryota; kingdom Metazoa; phylum Chordata; class Mammalia; order Rodentia; family Platacanthomyidae; genus Typhlomys; species Typhlomys cinereus. Next base: position 2,950,246 of record JALPQD010000200.1, on the reverse strand, counting down.
GAGTCTCTGAAGTTCTGCTACCAGATTTTTTTTACCTTGATTATTAATAAAAATTCCTATCCTATGCTATACATTTGTTGTCTCCTAAATTGTCCTCGTTTGGGGGATGTTTAGAAGCTCTGGAAGTCGATACCACCCTGGTGTTTTTAGCATGTGAGTTGGAGACCTTCCTGTCTCCATGGCAGGAGCTGTCCTTCAGACCAGCCTGTGCTCGGGATTCAGACAGCATTTTTATGCACTGACCCCAGTTGAGTTGAGGCTTGGCAGCGATACTTGGAGAGCATCTGTTGCAATATTCTAAAGTGAAATTTAATGTGACTGCAATTTAAAACGAAGTTCTCAAAAACCTGATAGACAGAAGAGTATAATAAGTGGTAACTATAAATCAATGTGCTCTTATGACTCTCAATATCTGTCTCATTTTTAACTTACAGTCTTAATCCCAAGGCAGTTTTATGTGCCATATGTGCATTTAAGGTTGTAGACTGAGAGAATGTGTACTAAGTGTCCAGTGGCCCAAGGACTAGGTGAGCCACAGTCAGCATGTTTAAAAGTCTTGGATATCTGAGGGGTGGCATCTCTGAGTGCTCATGGATTGACCATGTGACTGTGACTTCAGCTTCCTGGCTCTGTCATGATAACTAACTCAGTGTCCTTCATGTAGGAGATCACCTTCCCCAAGATGGTGGCCAACTGCTGCCGGTTCCTCTGTTACTTCTGCCGTATAAGCAGGCAGAATCAGAAAGCTATGTTTGACCACCTCAGTTATTTACTGGAAAACAGCAGTGTTGGTCTGGGTAAGTCAAAGTGGGGTGTTCCTGTAATACTTAAGATAGACAGAAGGTGTATATTACATTTCAATTTCAATGAGTGAGCAAGTGTGTGGATAGACATTTCTCAAAAGAAGACATGGAGATGACCCACAGGTGCCTGAGAAGATGCTCTGTAACACAAGGTGTCAGCAACATGCAAGTCAGAACCAGAAGGCAGAGACACGACTCTAGGAGGGCTAATCCGTCCGTCTGTTTGTCTGTCTGTCTGTCTATTTTCTGCTATCTATCTGTCTATCTATCATGTATCCGCCTATCATCTATAACATGTTTATCTATCTACAATCTACCAACCTATCATCTATGATCATTTATCATCTGTTTATCATCTGTCTATCATTAATCTACATTCTATCATCTATCTGTCTGTTATTTATCTATCATCTATCTGTCTATCATGTATCAATCTATCATGATATCATCTGTTTATAATCTATCAACCTATCATCATTTATCATGTTTATCATCTATCTATCATTAATGTATCTATATTCTATCATCTATCTACCATCAATCTGTCATCAATCTATCTATATTAGTAAGTGTTCACAAGGATGTATGTGCTACATGACAGAAATAAAAATTCAGGCTGTGGAAATGGTTAAAGCCCTTTCCTTGCAAGTGAAGGGACCTGAGTTTAGACCCCCAGATCCCATGTAAAAATGGTGGGTTTTCATATGATAGCCCATCTGGAATTGTAGCCCTGGAAGGCAGAATGTAGAAATCCCCAGAGCAAGCTAGCTAAGCAGACTAGCTCTAATAGAATGCTCTGGGTTTAATTAGAGACCCAAGCTCATAAAAAATAAAGAGGAGGAGTGATTGAGGATGATTCCCATTATCACCTTTGGGTCTCCACATACAAGTGCACTCATGTACATATACTTGCACTAATGTATACTCACATGGGAACACATACATGTGTGCACCCATACACACATACATAAATTTAAAAATTACACAGTCAATATAATAAACAGCGTAGGTTTCATAAGGAATTACAATAGAATGACCACATGATCCTGTGATCTCACTTCTGAGTATATATGCAAAGAGAATGAAACCAGGATGTCATGTTCCCACATTCGCTGCTAGTAATTATCACAGCAGCTATAAATTGACAAATGGAGAAAGAAAATGTGGTTCAGTAACACAGGGAAATCTCATTTACCAGTTCTGACAGTGGATGAACCGCCATGACATTATGCTATATGAAAATTGTAGAAGTGGAATAGAATAGCTGCTACTTGGGCTGGGAAGAATGAGTTGGAGAGATATTGTTAAAGGCTGCAATATATTTCCAGATATAGTGACTTCGATCTGTAATCCCAGCACATAGGAGACTGAGGCAGGAGGATTGCCATGAGTGCCAATTCTGGGACAGCCCTGGCTCAGTGTTATTTCATCTCAACTCTTCCCCCCCCCAAAAAAGAGCCACATAATTTCACTTAGATAGGAGGAGCATTAGTGACTATATCAGCTACGTTTCCCACTGTGGTGGCCTGGTAAGCCAACAAGAAGCAATTTAAGGGAGGAAACGTTTATTCTGGCTTACAGTTCAAGGGGAATGTTCCATCATTTCAGGGAAGTTGTGGCAGCAGGAGAAGACATGGAGACAGGAGCAGGAGGCTAGCTGGTCACACTTCATCTGCAGGCAGGAAGCAAAGAGGGAATAAGGAGTGGGGTGGATTATGAACCCTCGGGACCCTATACTACCTCTTAGTTCCCCAGCCTTCTCCAAGGGCTGAAGCCCAAGGATTGAGACACACCAGCCATGCATGAGTGGGTGTTCACAGTCAAAGCACAGTAGTTGCTTTTCTCAAATATGTGACAAGAAGCATCTTAAGGAAGAAAGGCTTCCTTTGGTCATGATGTGTGGGTACAGTCCATCGTAGCGGAAGACTCCGCGGCAGAGCTGTCTCTCCTGTAGTAGCAGGAAGGGAGGCTGCTTGTTTACACCTGCAGGCAAGTGAGCAGGCAGAAGAATGCCCGCTGCCTTTCTCCTGCACCCCAGCTTGTGGGATAGTGCCACCCACATCAAGACGAGTCTTCTCTCCTGAGTAACCCCACATGCACATCTCAAATTGAACCTTATTAGTGATACATGCATTTGTTGTGCTCAAGCAAGTGCACACTTGTGTGTGTTTGTGTGTGTGTGTGTGTTGTCTGTGTATAAGAAGGTACTTAAATGTGTGTGCCTGTGGAGGCCTAAGAGCGACATGGGAATCATCCTGGATTGCTCTACCTCCTTATTACTTTGCTCTGGGGTGTCCCAGACTATCACCATATCCACCAGGCATTTTTACGTGACATCTGGGGATCTGAACTTAGGTCCCTTTGCTTGTAATGCAAAGGCTTTAACCCTAGATCCACCTCCCCAGGCCTCTAGATATTTCTTAATGTGTTCAAGGTAACAATGAAAATTAGCCATCATAAAGCCACCTTGTCAACTTAATAACCAAACACCTCCTTTTTCTCTGCTATCTGTCATGGTTACTGTGGCTAGTAGCAACTCATTATATTCTTGAAAATCACTAGGAGAATGGATTATAAGATTTTCATCCTAAAGCTTGCTAAAATTCTGAAGTCACGTCTGTTAATTTGCATAAAGGAGTCATTTCACCACCACTGTCTGCCTTCGACATAAGCAGTTCTGATTGTCCAACATCTCCAGTTGAGTTAGTTTGGCAGAGAGGGTATACATCAAGGCACTCCATGTTCTAGGGCTATGTGGCCTTACATGGGATTTAGAGATGAAGCACATCACTGGTGTTTTTTTTCCTCTTTGTCTGAATCAGCCTCACCAGCCATGAGAGGTTCAACCCCATTGGACGTGGCGGCAGCTTCTGTGATGGATAATAATGAGCTCGCCTTGGCCTTGCGTGAGCCAGATCTGGAAAAAGTAAGTCTCATGGCCACCTCTGGTGTCTGAATTCTGCTTGTCAGTGGCTCTTCCTCAGGACTATTTCAACATAGATATCTGTCCTGTAGTTACATCAGAGGGTACACTATTATTGTTCTCTATAAATTATACATTTGCATATTGTTTGCATATGACATAAATATATATGGCATATATTAACGAATAATAATTTATATTATTCCCATAATATTTGTCAGGAAAACACCGTTCTCTCTATAATACATGTGTTAATATATACATATATATGTATTCTATATAATTTTTAGCATGATATTCCAGCAGCATGTTAGAAAGATTAAGACATTTGAGATATGGTTTGTGCTGTTCCTGTGAAACAGGAATGAACTTGCTGTGCCCATTCTTGGGTATCTTCATTTATTCATGATATACACTATTGTTATGTTTATTCCCATATGGTATTTATTCCTATATTTGGGAAGGGTCAGTTTCATTGCCCTTCCATGGTCACATGTGCTTACCCAGAGTCAGAGAGCTTGGACACCCTCCCCAGGGCCTGTGGGCTTCTGGGAGCACAGGGGTGCATGAGGACATCATCAGCTGAGACACTGTCAGCAGACATCACGGCAGATTAAACATCTCTGCACTTGTGTGTTTTCGACACCCCACCCTCCATTCTGTCAGAGAGCTGAGCTCAGAGTTTTTGCTCCTCTCTTCTTGACCAGCTTTACGGAAGGCTGTGGGCACAGGGTGCCCTTCCCTAGTCCTTTGACCTGCCAGACCAGCACCACAAAGCTTCCCATCACTGACCCTCCCCAGGAGACTTCTCTCCAGTGATCATTTGAAATCCTTTCCTCTCTCCACCCATCAAAATGGAGGGGAGGCATGTGGAGCGCTGATGCCCAGCCTAAGGGACCTCAGTGCAGAAGGACAGGCTGGCGCCGTCCACCACAGTACATGCTGTCACAACAATCCGCACCATCTACCACAACACACGTTATTCACCACAACACACACAGAGCCCTTCCACCCCTGGGAATGCACTCAGTGGAAAGGTTTTGGACACTAATGTTCATCACACCTGTATTCGTCATCTACCACGTCACAGGCAGCTGGAAGCACCCATTGATGGATGCTTTAAGGAATGAAGCGGTGGCACTCCTGCTTAAGCATAGCAGTTAGGAAGAACGAACTGCTGTCCTGTACCTCAGGGCGATTGGATCCCAACATGCTCGTGCCCAGTGAGTCAGGCATAGAAAGTTATCTGCTGCGTCATTCTACATCTGAGTGTTTTAGAAAATGCAGGCTAGTGTGCCACGAGGGAAAGCACTTCATCTGGAGCTGATTACGTAGGAGAAGGTTGTGAATGCTCAGAAAACCTGGGAGAGGTGACGGGATGCTGCGTGTCTTGCTTGTGGGTGTCTCTCAAAGCACATCCAGTTTGTACCTGACCTGGATGACTTTATTGTGCACCACTTAGTCCTCAATTTTGTTAGAAAATTTTTATTTGACTGTATCATTTGTTTCTTTTTTAAGCTGATTTACTTAAACTGTCTCAATTTGTGTGAGGTTCTCTTTCTGCTGGCAATGAAATACTTGAAAATGTAAAGTTAGGCAAAATAGTTGAATGTATTAATTTAAGTAAGATTGGAAAACAGGTTGAGTATCCCTATCCAAAATGTCTGGAATTGAGGGTTTCAGATATTCTTGGGACATTTTGGGAAACATGCATAGAATACTGAGATACCCTGGGGAAGGGGCTGATGTCTAATCCCTTGTACATATCACCTGGAGGTGATTTTATTCAGTGTTTGTAGTATGCCTGCACTTTGTTACAACCTGTCACATGAGGACAGGTTACAGATTTCCTACCATGGCATTGTGTCAACCATTCAGAAGTTTTGGATATCTGAGTATTTTGAGGTTTAAGTTTTTGGATTAGGAGTTTTAGTGCTATATCAAGTCTTCTAAACATTGATCCAGTAAGCCTAGGGAAACTGTTCCATGCAGCGTGTCTATGAGTGACTTGTGTCTGACATGAACCAAGGATGTCTGCCCCTAACGGCAGATTTTTCTTTACTTTCCTTGAAATTTCACCTCTTTAAGATGTCTTTACATCTCAGTTATTCTTTCCAGATCTCAGATGGTTTTTAATTGGGCCAGAAGTCATTAGACATTTGGAAGCAGATATGATAAGTAAAAAGGTCAGAAATGGCCTGTAATCAAATATATTGCCTCCTCCTACACATCATACATATTGTAGAGACCATGCTTTACTATATTTGCATATACTTTATTCCTAGAGCTTTGCTAGAGAGAGTTCATTTGGTGATAGTCAAGAGAACCTTCAACACTGTGTGCTGTGTGTGTTTTACAATATCCGTGAAGAGTCTCATTCTCCAGACCTAGCAGGGGGCCCTAATGGCATCCACAGAATAATGCCCATCCAATGTCTATCTGCAGGTCGTCCGCTATCTGGCTGGCTGTGGTCTGCAGAGCTGTCTCATGCTGCTCTCTAAGGGTTACCCAGATATTGGGTGGAATCCCGTCGAAGGAGAGCGATACCTTGACTTTCTCAGATTTGCTGTCTTCTGTAATGGTAGGACTTGACTAAGTGACATCTTTTTTTGTATCGGTTCATTGATAAAAATTGTATTAAAAAAGGGCTCATCAGATAGCTTAGTGCATAAAGCACCTGCTCACAAACCTGCCCACCTGAGTTTGATCCTTAGAAACCTACATGGTGGAAGGAGAGAACTGATATTTCATAGTTGTACTCTGACCTTCGTACCTGGGGCATGAGGTGCATTTCTCAGTGTCCCCCCATCCTCTTTCTTCCTTTCCTCCCTCCTTTTTAATTAATTATGTATTGAAATCTCTTTGTATATTTTGAAAGATCTCATCACAGTATGTTCGTGAAGAACATGACTGTGAGCAAAGAAGTCTCAGAGTTTATACAGCTAATAGTTCTTCCCTATAGAAACAGTTTACAGCATTTATATGGCTAATGCTTTTGTTTAATGTACAATCCTTAGCCACCTAACTTCTTATGAGCTTTGTAATTACATTATAAGAATTTCTAATTCTTAATGAACCTTGAAAAAGAAAAATTTCCTGTCCTTGGAGTGTATGTCAGTTATTTTCCTCTTTACAAGGACAAAGCAATGAACAGAGGAAGCATAAGGACTCACAGTTTAAGTCAATCACGACAGGGAAACTATGGTGGCTGAAGCGGCTTAATTCATGGCTACAGGAAATTCCAGTAGCAGGAGAAGCAGAAGATAGATAGATAGATAGATAGATAGATAGATAGATAGATAGATAGATAGATAGATAGATAGATGATATAGATGATCTATGATAGATGATATAGATGATATAGATAGATGATATAGATGATGATAGATAGATAGATAGATAGATAGATAGATAGATAGATAGATAGATAGATAGATGATATATAGATGATAGATAGCTAGGTAGATTATAAGTAGATAGTTGAGTGGAGAAGACAGATAACTGGAGTGTAGCTCCTTCTCTTTCCTCCTCTGGTGGCCTGTGTCACCCAGCTGGGTCTCATGCCTCAGTAGAACTCCAGAACCTCCAAGACAATGCCCCCAGCTGGAGATCAAGTGTCCAACACATGGGCCTACAGGATCATTTCACTTCTGAACCCATCTTATGTATAAAGTCAGTGACGCGGGTAACATGTTGTGTTCATTACCGTGTTCTGTTCATTGATGTGTGTTTCTGTTCATTTCCGCCCACAGGGGAGAGTGTGGAAGAGAACGCCAATGTTGTGGTGAGGTTGCTCATCCGGAGGCCCGAGTGCTTTGGCCCAGCCTTGCGGGGAGAAGGTGGCAATGGTCTCCTCTCAGCCATGGAAGAAGCAATAAAAATCGCCGAGGATCCCTCCCGGGATGGCCCCTCACCAACCAGCGGGTCCAGTAAAACCCTGTAGGTCTCCTAGGCTCACCCTGGCCCGTGCATGACATTACCTAGAGTTTCCAACACATGGTTGATACTCAAAGTTGTCCCTTGAAATAGAAGGTCACATTCGAGGTCAAATGCTGAAGATTTTCCTCTTGAAAATCTGCAGACTAGCAGTAGAGCCATTTCCCCAAAGCCACCGAGGAGAAAGCCTCAGAGACTCTCCAGATTTGTCTTGTACAAGTGAGAAAATGGGAAGCTCCCATTTCTCTCTAGCACGTGGAGAGAGACATTATTTGTAGGGAGGTAGTGTGGTTAGTCTGAAGGTAGGCTCTGAATAAAACATCATCTTGGGGCCTCCTGTGTTATCTGATGTTATGTCCTTGGTACACTTTTCTCTACCTAAGAATATTAAGCTCATTTAAAAGTACCTTTTCATCATTGTTTCTATAAGCAGAACCAGTAGCTAGGGAGATAGGTAGATAATAGATAGGAGATAGAAAAATGATAGATGAGATATAGATAATATGTAGAAATAAATATATATATATAGATATAGACACAGATAGTATGATGATAGCTACAGGTAGATAGATAAGTAGGTAAGTAAGTATAGATAATTTGTGATAGCAGATCAATAGCTGATAGGTAAATAGGTGATAGATGATAGAGGATAGAAAGATAGATGATAAATGATAGATGACAGGGAGATAGATGATAGAGAGCTAGACAGAGATTGATACAGGTACACACACACACACACACACACACACACACACACACACACACACACACACACACGGCACAGAAACAGAAAGGACAGTGGCAAGATGGCTCAGTGGGTAAGGAGCCTACTCAAAAACCTGGTGACCTAAGTTTCATACTCTGGAACCTACATGCTAGAAAGGGAGAACTGATTTCTGTTTTCTTCTGACCTCCACTTGCGTACTATTGCATTTTTCCCCACTCCTTCTCTCTTATCCTCCCTCCCTCCCTACTTCCCTTCCTCTCTTTCCTTCTCTCTCTTCTTCCCTTCTTATCCTTCCTCTCTCCCTCCCTTCCTCTCTTGCCTTCTACCCTCCCTCACGCTCCTTTCTCCCCGTCTCTTGCCCTCCTCTCCTTAAATTTAAACAAGGGCAATGTGTTTGGGTGGGGTAGAATGCTGTCCATGTGTGGACACATCACAGTGAAGACTTAGTTTGTACACTAAGAAAAAAATTTCATAGAAATAGAAATGACCACAGTCAGTCAGACTTGTCACTCCTCTTCCTCCCCTTTCTCAGGAATCTAAGCAACCCCCAAATGTATTCTTGGTGGTAAGAATCCCAATTCCAAGCCTTAATTTATTGTGATCATCTTACTCAAATATACCATTTTTAATATTTTATTTATTTTGTGTGTGTCTGTGTGTGTGTGTGTGTGTGCGTGTGTTATGAGAAGGCACTGTGTGTCCTTGTGGAGAGCCAAGGTGACTTCATGAATCATTCTGGATTGCTTCACTCTGGAATTTCCCAGGCTCTGCCTACAGAATACTGCTATTTCTGCCTGGCACTTTTATGTGTGACCTGGGATCCGAACTCAAAACCTTTTCCTTGTGAGACAGAGTCTTAACCCTGAGCCATCTCTCTGTCCCCGTCCCCCCCCCTCCCGTCTGTTTTAGAAACCTCTCCCCTTCTGAGAGATGTAGACTAATGTGAAATGTCTGCTCTCTGTTTCCTTTGGGAAAACCCATGAAAGCGATGTGGAGGAGGAGGAAGATGACACCATCCACATGGGGAACGCCATCATGACCTTCTACGCCGCTCTCATTGACCTCTTGGGCCGCTGTGCTCCTGAGATGCATGTGAGTGTGGCGGGGGGAGGGGAGAAGGGGAGAAGAAGCATGATCTTGACATATTTCTACAGCACCCCAAGCTAAGCTGTCTATCCCCCCATAAAAGACAATAGCTGCCACCTACCTGCCCAGCAAGTGTGTGTTCTTTGGAATTGTTCATCTTGGTTGTAAAAATCAGGATTGAGACTTTTGGTCCAAGACATGAACAGAAGGCATAGTTACTCGCTTGTTTCTTAAGCTCACAAGCCTTCCTGCATTGTGTTTCATTTATTTATTTTATATACTCATGTTGGGGACAGGAATCTATGTACATGTGTATGTGGGCGTACGTACCAAAGAACACATGAGTGGCTGTGGCTGTGGCCCCGTGGGTAACTTCAGGAATCATCCTGGATTGTTCTACGTCCTTATTACTTTCTAGGCTCCACCTTCCAGGGCCAAAAATGCATACCACCACCATTCCTGCCTGGCATTTCTAAGCGGGGTCTTGGATCCAAACTCATGTTCTTTTCTTGGCTATAACTTAAGACTTTAACTCCTGAGCCATCTTCCCAGCCCCTCCCTTCATCTGAGAAGAGAATATATTTCCCTGGTCAGTTTTTTCTTTCTCCTAAGTATTGGTTTCTATTGTGAACCACTCTGTATTTGGAGGTGAATTATGTGCAGTGGAGAGAGGTGGGGAAAGGGAGACACTACAGATGATGGTTTTCTGAAATGTTTGCACAAGCCGAGGTGGCATTAGATCGTGGTCGGGACCCTCTGGCATCCAGGCCAGTGTTTGGGTCAGGTGACGGCAGCTCTTCTGAGGTCACCATTACACTGGTCACGTCATGTCCAGAGCGTTTCACAGCTCTAAGTGCCACCTTCTCCCAGTCTTCTGGATCCTACCTTTCTTCTGTCCCCTAAAGAAGGGTGGTGAGAAAACAACCCTGAAGGTGTGGTGAAAGCATGGTGGGACTTTGCTCCTCTGGGGCCCAGCAGGCACGCGTCCCTTATGCTCGGTGCTCCGAGCAGCCGTGACTCTGTGTTCACTGCTCATCTCTGCAGATGGAGCCCCTATGGCAGAGCCTGGGGGTCACCTCTGTCTGTGGCTATCCTTCAGAATCTCACCTCCCTGAGACTCTGGGTTACCTAGACAGGCGAATGTCACCTGAGGAGAAGTCTTAAAGGGCTGTTGGGATTCGTGTTCTGCACTCTCCTTGGCAGACTCAGGGTAGAATTTGGGTGGATACGCAATTCCTTTCTCGTCCCAAGGCAAGAAAGAGGATAAATGGTAAATATTAGTGTACTTTCAACGGCTAAAAGACAGAAAGTTTTTGTGTTACTGCTTAGGTGGTGGGTAGGGGTGTGTGTGTGTGTGTGTGTGTGTGTGTGTGTGTGTGTGTGTGTGTGTGTGAGATTTGGGAGATAAGTGTGAGTAAAGATATCTTTCAGTATTCCTCAAATATGAATAAGAATTTAAAAAATCTTGGGGTTCCTATTGGCAAACCGTTGGAGAATGTAGTGTATGTAATTTGATGAAGGTTGAAAACTATGAGCATGTTATTGTCTACCTCTATACCTGAGGCAAAATCTCTCAATGATACTTAACTTATATATATAACTAGCAGACAATTATCTTAGATTTGGGTTCCCCGAGTTCAAATTTCGTAGAACAAATTACAGTACACAGTTCATAACTGACTCTAATGGTCCTCCTCTCCCCCTCCCCCTTTTCAGTTGATTCATGCTGGGAAGGGAGAGGCCATCCGAATCAGATCAATTTTGAGGTCCTTGATTCCTTTGGGAGACTTGGTGGGTGTCATCAGCATCGCCTTCCAGATGCCAACGATCGCCAAAGGTACGGCCAGCTTCCCTTCTGTGTGGTCCAGTAGTTGAACATGGGAAGGCAATATTTTGCTAAAAATTTGTACAATCATTGCTTCACACTCTTGTTTCCTGCTCCCCAAAGCATGGCTGTCTAACTTAGGTTTCTTTAAAAAAAAAAAAAAAGGAAAAAAGTTGCAAACAATATCATCAATGCAAAGAGTATTTTCCATTCACATTGGTTTTAAAATGGTCTTTCCCTTGAGACTTTCATTTTTAAAATGATCTCTTATGCAAGAGAGGATCTGGCCTCTTTCATAGTCTCGTTCCTCTTTCTCTTCTGTGGTCCTTATTCATTCTTTGTCCTTCTAGAACTCAGTCCCTTTAGTCTCACTTTATGTAACTTTCAATATTATTTTTATAGTCTCAAAGTCATTGTTGCCACTTTAGAGTTTGAAATTTCAAAATTCCCCATGTGCTTGAAGTCAAGTTCTCTTCAAGAATATGGAGAATTGTGATTTTTTTAAAAAGTTCATTGGAATTATTAGAGACAATGAAAAGGTAGGTTAGATCTCACAGTACTTTATCAGTCTTCCAGAGATCATAATTTGCAGTGGATGGAAAATGTATTTGTTCTAGGTACCATCCCCCTTCCCCCATGGAATCCCATGTATCAGCCACTTCCTTCCAGTTCAGGCCTTCCTGAGGTTGGGAGTGGTCTCTCCCCAGCTATGTTCTGTCTAACATGTTTGAGGGTGAGGAAACCCTAGAATAGCCCCTGGAGCAGATCTGTGGGCCCTGAGCCCTAGGTGGATGTAAATAAAATCAGTACCAACTTCGATAAAATATTCTACTATTTTTAAAATCTAGACTTCATTTTGTAAGCTTGGGCCTCAGTTTTACAACAGCCTTTCTGGCTGTGGAGGCAGATACAAGCTAGAACTGTCTCCAGGGACGCTCTTGCTCCCAGCTCCGCCCCTCAAGTCCACTGCTGACAACTCCAGCTATCATCTTCCTAGCACAGGACCCAGCAACCGCACACAGCAAGAACCATTATTCTTGTAATACAAAGCAAGGGAAGCATTCATATATTAGAGATTTTTATTTTAAAAAGATACTTTTTGAAGAATTGCATTGTGCCGTTTGGCCCACTGATCTTACAGTCCAACCAGGAAACAAATTAACTCCCCAGTATTGTAAATTGGCATACAACCCTATAGTTCTTCAGAGCAGTGGTCTCCAATCTCTAAACCTCTGCAGTTATTGCAAAGGGGTCAGTGGTCTACATAGACATCTTGCCTTGGGTGTTGAGACAGAAACTGGAGTGACGGTCAAATGTGTTCTAAGTGTAAATTCCCATTACGGTGCATGGAATTTGCATAGCAAAGTCATATTGGGGTCCAAGTGTTGACTTACCATTTTTATTATTTTTCTAAACCATGCCAAGATTGTCACACAGGATCTGTGAGCTTTATTCATGTTCAATGAGACCATTCTTGGCATATCCCTGGTTCACGTTTTAACTTCTCCCAACATGGTCTTCCATGTTTTTCTGGTCGATCTGATGCTTTCTGTATCCTTCTCAGCATCTAACAAAACTAAGAAATGCACAGTTAGAGACCAGATACCCAGTGACCTCCGCATGACTTTGGGTGTAAATGTCACCTCCCCATTTCATCTAGCATGAGGGAACTAGAACAGGAAGCCGTTTCATTGATAACTTAATTGAAAACATGACACGATTGGCAAGTAGCCACGTGTTGCCAGTCCACGCGTGGCCCGGCCATTGACGCCAACATGTCACCTTCTCTCTTGTAGATGGGAATGTGGTGGAACCTGACATGTCCGCGGGGTTTTGCCCAGATCACAAGGCAGCCATGGTTTTGTTCCTTGACAGGGTCTATGGGATTGAGATGCAAGCTTTCCTCCTCCATCTCCTCGAGGTTGGCTTTCTGCCAGATCTCCGAGCTGCGGCTTCTCTAGACACGGTAAGACACCGACAGGGAGCTGTTTCATGCATCCACTCCCCCACTCCCCACTCGTTCTCAGCCAGCATCCACCAAGTACCTATGTGTTTGCCTGTGGCATTCACCCATATACTCACTGTCAGCCGGCGTTCACCAGGTACCTATCACTGATTGCCCGTGCCGTTTCCCCACCCAGTCATGTATAGCCATCATTCATCATGTACCTATGTTCCTTGCCTGTGGTGTGCACCTACCCACTAACTGTCAGCCAGGGCACAGGTGCCTGTGCTGTTCCTGGTGACAGTCATCCACTCACTGTCTACCAACACTGACTGCACATCTGTGCTGTATCCCGATAGAGTGACATGGAAGGCAGCGGGTGCATCCAAGCTTTATTTCCCAGGGATGACTGAACCTCTTTTCACTATCACCCTCTTAACTGTCCTGAACAGAAGAATAGGGAGAATGTGAAGGCGATTTCATGGATATTGTTGAATCATGGCAAACATAGTCTCATCCTGGAGACTTAAGGATGAATAATTAATAATTAATCATTAGTGTGTGATTTGCAAGAGTACTCATCAGTTAGAATCCATCTTGTGTAATAGGTGACCCCCACATGGAATCACTATTATTAGTGTGGGTGTTCTTGTCTCTGAAACACAGCAGAGTGGAATAAGGTAGAAGTCTAAATGCCACAATAATATTTCCTACTTGTATTTACTTATTTGTCTCATCATTTAAATGGGCCCTTTTGTTCTTAGGAAATTTCGATCTTGAGATGATCTAGAAACCTTGTGAAATCCATGGTTACAAACTCATAAACGGGCATCAGAAATTTCCACCTTCCTTGTGGTGTATTCGCAGGGAATGCGGAACATGAGGCATAAGGATAAAGGAGCAAGTCAATGGTCACAATAAGAATTAAATTAACAAGCAGAATTCAGAATGGGCTCGTGAATCTGAGACCTGTTGTGAGAGTGCTCTCCCTTCTCTCCCCGGGCCACAATGGATGTGCTCATTAGCTTCTCCCTGTGTCACTCATCTGCTCAGAGCTCCCCTCCTACACTTGGTCAGGTTCAAGGTATTCCTGGCACCTCCACAGGTGTCTGGTGGTTGGTTAGAGCATTTCACCAGGTTACCACAGTGTCCAGGAAGTGAGGGAGAGGATTGTGCCATCTCTCCGAGCCCAGACCTCTTTCTGAGAATGGTCAGAACAATGGATATAATGCCAGTCACTTTAATAAACTTATGAACGATCCTTAGCCAATGGGCTGAAGCGTAGAGACCATGTGAGCCACCTAAGCACATGTGCGCCATGTTCTTTCCAGTTTCCTGTGACCCGACCTGTTAACACATCGAATCCTTGCCAAACACACACACGTGTGTTTTCTCTTTGCTCTCCAGGCTGCCTTGAGTGCTACGGACATGGCCTTGGCCCTCAATCGGTACCTTTGCACAGCCGTTCTGCCCCTGCTCACACGGTGTGCTCCGTTGTTTGCGGGCACGGAGCACCACGCCTCCCTCATCGACTCTCTCCTGCATACCGTGTACAGGCTGTCTAAGGGCTGCTCCCTCACCAAAGCTCAGCGGGACTCCATAGAGGTGTGCCTCCTCTCCATTTGCGGGTAAGTGGGTGGTTGACTGCCAATTTTCTTCTTCATTGTGTGGCCCTGGCTGAATGACTATGAAATTTGGAAATGATTTCTTTTGCATCAAAAGTTAATTCATTTTTGGTGCTGAGGAGCTGCTCAGTTAATGACGTGTTTGCAAGGAAAGCACAAGGACCCGAACTGCAGTTCTAGAAACTACATCAAAAATACAAGCAAGGGCTGGGGAGATGGCTCAGGGGTTAAAGTCCTTGCCTTGTAAACTGAAGGACTTGAGTTTGGATTCCAGATCCCTTGTAAAAATGCCAGTTGGATATGTTGGTGGCCAGAAATTCTGGCCCTGGAAGGTAGAGCCTGGAAAATCCTAAAACAGAGTAATAAGGGAATAGAATAGTCCAAGATGATTCCCAATTGGGTCTCCACAGATGCTCACACACTCAAGTACCCGCTTGTGCACACACACACATCCACATACATGCTAAAAAAGAATACAAGTGAAATGGTGTGCATTTGTGATCCCAGCACTGGGGAGGAGAGACAGGCAAACTTCTGGGGTTTAAGATCCAGCCAGCCTAGCCTAATAAGTGACCCCTCAAACCAAAGAGAAACCCTGTCACAAAAAAAACGAGATGGATGGCACTCCTAATGAATGCTAGATATCTGAGGTTGTCCTCTGGCTTCCTTATGTAAACACAGGCACACATGCATGTGCAAGAAGCAAAATTAAATAAACGATAAATAATCAAATAATAGAACATGTCATTTTATGTGATCCTATATATTGAGGATTGAGTCTTCTCAGGTTCCTTTGCTCCTGATCAAGTTCACAGTTTTCCTCCAGGGCTCCATGAAAGTATGGAGGTTTCAGTAGGACCAATCTCCCAGGTTCAATCCTATCCTGGGACTTAGGTAAGATGATTACATCATCTCACATAGTGGTGTAAAGTTAATAGTATCTGTGAGGGAAAAAGGAATGAAACAAAGCTTTATTAAACATGTAAATATTACACACATGCATGTATAATGTTAATCATTATCTCTGGGTGGCCATAACAAAGAATGAATAGTCTTTTAGTGTGAGGAACTTGTGATAGGAGTGTTCTTGCTATGAAAAACAGAATTATGCACAGTTTGGAGGGTTGGAAGTAAGTTTCCAAAACTTATGTCCAGGCAGTAACTTCTTTCTGATTGGACTAGAGCTCCTGAAAGGAGGGATCCACAGTCCAGCAGCCTGTGTTGAAATAAAGTTTCGCATAGGTGGAAACCAACCAGAGGCAAAGCCAGAAGGGGCTGGGAAAGGTGGGAATCAGGCATGTGCTCTGCAGCTTCTGCAGCTGAGATTCTCAAGCAGAGATCTCTAACTCCCCTAGTGTGTCTAGGTATCAGATGAGGTGGAGCAGGTGTGATGGAAACCCATGGTCTCCAGTGTTCGTTTCCTTCCCTGCTCCTCTGCCCCAAAGCTGCTGTCTTCTGCTCTTCCCTCTTTCTGCTTCTGCTTTCTCTGAGGAGCAGGGGAGAAGCAGCTACTCAGATTAGTGGAGGAAGCTTCCAGAGCACCATGGAAGTGGCGGTGAGGAGTTGGGGCAAGGAAGCGGCTGATGGGCAGCTCCAGGCATACTTGGGGGTTGTCCGTAGATCTGGAGAGGCAAAGACGAGTCAGGAGATATATATTACGTTGAATTGAGTCCATTAAAGCATTGCTTAATGGGGGCTGGAGAGGTGGCTCAGGGGTTAAGCTTCCGCCTTGCAGGCGGAAGGTCCTGAGTTCCGATCCCAGATCCCACGTACCAGGCGGAAGCGGGGGCGGCCTGCGCTTCTGGTCCTGGTAGGGCGGAGCCTGTGAATCCCGGGGCAGAAGGAGGTGGAGGCGTCCATGGTGGTTCACGAATTCGTCCGTGGTTCTACACATACACAGACACACACACACACGCGTGCGCACGTGCACACGCACATGCGCACAGTTGAATAAATAATAATAATAATAAAATTTTAAAAAAAGCTATTGCTTAATGACTGGGGTGTGTTCAGGGATAGGTGCTGGCAGGGGATTTGGTTGTTGTAGGAAGAATGTAGGATGTACCAGCACAGTCCTGCATGGGACACATTAGTCCCTCAATGTGGCATCTCAGTAAGTGTAAAAAACTCACATGGTTAGGTTGTAGCTCAGTAGAAAAGCTCCTGCCCACCATGCACAAGACCTGGAGCTCTGTTCCCATCTCCACAGGGTTGAAGGGGGGTGGGGAGAGAGAGAGAAGAAGGAGGAGGGAGGCAAACTAACAGGAGATTTATGCTGTTGTCCTAGCACAGCATCCATCATTAGCTTATCAATGGAGTGTTCTCTAACAATAGCAAGTAACATAGAGCAAACCATGAGCCAGCTACGCAACCTTGGCTACTCTTGTCAAATACCAGTTACTGTCCACAACTACCTTCCTGTATTTCATGCGTCCAGCAGGATGGCAAGGCTGTTGGGCCAGTATCACCACATACATGGCAGTGTGTAGAATATAAGCTCTGTGACACCAGCTGTGACGTCACTAGGTGCTGGGAACTTTTCAACTCCATTGTAATTTAACTTAATCCTCTGTCATGTGTGCTGCCCTTCATTGAACAAAATCTCTTTGTGCAGAATGTCACAGTTACTCTTGGCTAATCTGTGATCCAGAAACACTGAGTCATCTGGAGAGAGAGAGAGACAGAGAGAGAGAAAGAAAGAAAGAGAGAGAGGATTCTTAGCTTGTGGAACCTAGCGAAGTCTCTGGTTATTTCACTTTTCTCTTCATTGTTACAATTGGCTTTTGTTCCAACAGCCAGCTGCGGCCTTCCATGATGCAGCATCTGCTCAGAAGGCTCGTGTTTGATGTCCCATTGCTGAACGACCACGCAAAGATGCCCCTTAAGGTAAATAGGACCAATACCATGACTGTTGGCTATGCAGTTACACTCGCCTTGCATGGATTCAGGGCGTCAGATCTCTGATGCCATGAAATTTCTCTCAGTTACTGAAATAGCCCTGTAAGTTACTGAAACAGCCCTGTATAATAATGAAATAAGCAAGAAAAGGTCACAGAATTGCCAATATTGGTTTCCAGGGAAATCTACGGACACATGGGCCACAAGAAAAAGGTGAGCCAAGATGATCATAATCTAGAAAACATGGTCATAGATCTGTTCTGAAGTTACCAGTGACTCTGAGGGGGCGTGGAGTGGGTTTTAAATAAAATTTTCCAATGGTGTGATCATAAGACAGGCTCCACGGAGCACCTCACAGAGTCCGAGGTCACCTCTGCTGACATAGTTGCAGTGTTCTAGATGAGATGAGGAGTCACAGACAATCTCTGCACATCTTTCCATTCAGTGTAGGAGTGTTCATCATTTTTCTTCCTGCCTCGATTAACTTCCAGATATTCCCCTGCCCTAATCTAGATTCCGGGTACCAGGATCTGTGCATCTCAATTATGGCAAAACAACGTACCTGCTCAAGTATCACTGAGCAATAACATCTAGTCTTTTTATGGTTACTTGTGAATATTAACAGAAAAGGAGGTATGGGTTCTACCTGAGTCTATTTTGAAGTTATTACTCAAGATATTCCTGAATAATATGTATAAATAACCTTTCCCTATTGCAGTTGATTTTTGCTCAATAGTTGTAGATAAAGGAATGAATTCATAAACTACCTCCTGGCTAAGCATCTTCATGTTTGTAGTTTTCATCTGTTTTATTATGCAAAATTTTCTGATAAAAATGAAAGACAATGGATAAAATCGAGTATTACTCTCTCATTTTTATTTACTTATTTATTTATTTACTTACTTATGTGTGTATCAGAATGCACTGTGTGTCCCTGTGGAGGACCAAAAGTGACTTAGGAAATCATGCTAGATTGCTTCCACCTCTTTTTTTTTTTTTTTTGCTTGCTCTACTATTTCCCAGTCTCTGCCCACCAGGATCAGAAGTGTTGCTGGCATTTTTACTTGGGGTCTGGGATCTAATCTCAGAAACCCCTGCTTGTGAGGCAGTCTTAACCCCTGAGCCACCTCTCCAGCCCATACTTTCTTATCTTTATGTAATAAAATTCTCTCACATTATAGAAATTGCATCTTAGGGGGCCGGAGAAGTAGCTCAGAGATTAAGCCTCTGTCTTGCAGGCGGAAGGTCCTGAATTCGAATCCTAGAACCCATGTATAGACGCCGGGCTGAAGCGGGAGCGGCCTGCGTTTCTGGTCCTGGTAGGGCGGAGCCTGTGAATCCTGGCAGAGTAAGCAAGGAGGAGGTGGAGGTGGTCTATGGTGGTTCCCGAATTCGCCCGTGGTTCTACACACACACACACACACACACACACACACACACACACACACATACACACACGCATGCACGCACGATTGAATAAAAAATATATATATTTAAAAAAAAGAAATTGCATCTTAATATTCCATTCTTTGGGATTCCTATGGATATATAGATATCTACACATATCTATATGTCTATATATATTATATTTAGATATTAATTCTACCATCCATCATCATCTGTATATGTCTATCCATTTGTAATCTATTATCTATCTTTATCTATCATCTATTTAGCTGACATCTATATCTATCTATCATCTTTCTAGCTAATCTATCTAGCTTATGCTGGCTACTGAAAAGAAAACTGAACAAGAATGATTATTTCCACAATAAGAGATGTACCTTGTCTTTAATGAAAGTATCTTTATAAAAGCACATTCCTCTTTTGTATGGAAAAGAGCTCAAGGACATATACCTGATCTCTATAAATTGCTGTATAAATTTGTCACATATAGACCATGCATACATTTTCCAAAAAGAAACCAAATAATTGAGAGATTCTATAGAATATCTGAAAGGTTAAAAATTCTTTCTAGCCAACAAAAAAAAATGTAGAGTCACACATGACAGGCAAGGAAGGGGAAGAAACATCACCACAGACGTAAGGTTCCCACATCACATCCCTGTGCCACTTGGATTCTAGGAGATAACAATCTGTAGAATTGTGAGTAAACAGTAACAATAAAATCAGACCTCTGGGATGCAGAGACATTCAAACAATCTCAGAAAGAACACTGCTCATGAAACAGCCAGTTTGAAAGTCAACGTTTTGTCCACAGTTTGCACTGTGAGCAACATTAAATTTGAAAGAGACATGCCTTTCAGATGCATCGCAAAGAACCCCTGAGGGTCTGACCTTCTATAGCACTTACATACCACGGTAGGAGGGCTGAGTCAGTAGACAAGCCACCTCTGCTGGCTGAATTTCTCACTGCTTCGCCCATGCAGCTGCTGACGAATCACTATGAAAGATGCTGGAAGTACTACTGCCTGCCAGGAGGCTGGGGCAGCTTCGGGGCTGCCTCTGAAGAGGAGCTTCACTTGTCAAGAAAGCTGTTCTGGGGCATTTTCGATGCCTTAGCTCAAAAGGTAGCCTCATGCTTTGGGGTCTTGCGTTTATTGATATAATAACGAAGTATGCTTGAGGCAGGAATGCTGTGGTTTGGATGTAAAAGGTTTCACAGGCGCCTGTGCTTGAATGCTTTATCCCCAGCAGGTGATATTGGGGAGGTCCAAGAGCTAGTCTTCATGGAGGTGGGTGGGGCCTCACTAGAGGAAGTAGGCTATTAGGGGCGGGTCTTGAGGGATAAATCCTTGCCCTGCTTCCAACATGATACATCTAGTTCTTGATCATGCCATATAACAAGCAGCGGCCACAAATTCCTGCCACTCCCTGGGCAGAACCAGGACCCAGCACCTAGACTTTCTCCACCATGATAGATACATTCTCTAAGCCATAATCCAGGATAAATCCTCTCTCTTAAGTTGCCTCTGTCAAGAATGTGGTCACAGCAATATTAAAGCAGCAATATTAAAGCACACAGTGTTATTACGGGCCTTACATTGAACTAATCTGAACGTTAACTCAACACGACTGCATGTGGGTGTGTTGGAGCTCAGAGCTGCGTGTTCCCTTAGCTAGAGAGAGCGCTGTCTGTGAGGTAAGTGCAGCCCGGCGTAATTCAGCTACCATGATAACTTTGACTAGAGTCCCTGGGATATTTACTTGTCACTTAGTTCATTCTATTAATTGAAAGCTGAGTTCTGGGCACCTTTGTCAAGCATTAGTCGTTGAGTTGAGCTCTGAGCAAGCCTGCGGGACATAGTCTAATTGATGGAAGAGGCCCAGACTGTGGTGGGTGGGACTTTTCCCAGGGCAGGTGGATAAGATGGAGGGAGTTGATTAAGGAAGTTGGCATTCTTTGGTATACCTGGCCAGACATGCTGGTCTGGCAAGTGAAGATTGTCCCTCTCTCAGCTGTTATGTGGTGATGGTGTGGGTATTGATCAGCCCTTGGTGTGTGTGAGCTCTCCCGCCAAGCCGGACTGAGAGATGTGGCCAGAGAATTGTAAACTAGAATAAAGCCCCTTGATCTCCCTTAGGCTGCTTGGCTGTGATTGTATTGGCAGCACACAGGATAACCACAGCAGTCTTATAGATGTGACCTATTGACAGTCCTGCAGATGTGACCTGTTGTTTGAATTTTCTCTTTTCTTCTTTCTCCACAGAAATACGAACAAGAACTTTTCAAACTGGCTCTGCCTTGCCTGAGTGCAGTCGCGGGAGCTTTGCCTCCAGACTACATGGAATCAAATCATGTCAGTATGGTGGAAAAACAGTCATCCATGGATTCTGAGGGGAACTTTAACCCACAACCTGTTGATACCTCCAAGTATGGATTCTTTCTATTGCAGCAGATTTTTATTGTAAATGATGTGTGAAGTCTGAAATTGACTAAGGTACTGGAGTGAACTTTCTCTAACCCATGCCCCCTTTGAGTTGGTATCCTTTGATAGTACTCCCTTGACTTTACCAAGTGACAACAGTAATAATAATCATAATAATGGCCATATCAATATTAGAAATAAATGAGATATAGTTTCTAGGGTACTCATCCCAAATTGAGGGTGCTTCATAAATAACCACATGGTGGAATTTTTAGTGATACGATTCAGCAAAGTAGATTAGCTGTATTGTTAGTTGACATTCCACGTAAAGTCTTTATCGGTAATGATGATGGACCTCCATGTAATGACTTTAGCTGAGAATGGTTCTGGTATGTTGCCACAAGGCTGTTCCTGTGAGCGATGGGCCATATTCCCACCACAACAGTGTTTTATCCAACTCAAAATTAGCTGTGGATATTTCGCATCATGAAACACACTATGATTTTGAAGGGCTATCACCTGGAAATTTTTGCCCAGAAACCTTTAGCATGAGGTCGGAATGGACAGGCTTTTGCAAGACAAAACGTTTCATTCTCGAGTGGCGCTAGCTTCCTTACTTCTGCTTGGGCTAGTTGCTTGGATGCCTCAGGCCTGTGAAGTCTTAGCATTGAGTTGCTCACATCATAGACCATCTTAAGAAGGACTGTGGTTACCTATGTACAAGAAAAGCTGCCTGTGTATGCCTCTTATCAGATTCTATGGTGACTCAGCCAGGTTGGGTATTAAAAGTCAGGAGTGGTTGTTAATCCCTGCTTCTGAGTTGGCTGGAATTCACTTGGAAACTTCTGAGCAGCCCACAGCTGGTGTAGTCTCCTATTTAGATCAGAATGTTACCTCAAGTCATATGCCATTAGTCTGAAAATGCCTATAATTCATGTGTAGCAGTTGATGATATTCCTGTGAGAGAAGCATCTACCCTCCACCCCCAGTATTTGCTTATATGATTGATTCTTTTTGTCTCTTCCAAAATAAGTAACCAAAATACCACAGGGCCATATTCCTACATGGCAACATGCAGTGTAATCCAAGATTTGTAAATGACTTCAGAGCAATATCTTAGTTTGGGTATTGACTGACCAGTGAAACCCACGTAATTAACAAGTGTTGGACTTGCACGATCATTCACATAGGCTTACCTCTTCAGGAACTTTCTAGCCAGGTGTAAGTTTACATGGTGATAAATTTGCGTCTCAGGTGCCTATATGTCAGTTACTAACTGGTAACTCTGGCTAGGACACAAAACTAGTTTTATTTAAAACTTTGTCCTCAGAGCTAATGGTTTTAGTAAGCTGTATTTATTAATGAATGGGATTGCTTGAATATTTAATTCTCCATTCATAGAGATATGTGTTATTCACAAGTCTTAATAATTATCATCAGACTTGCTCACCAATAGCTTTAGCTTGATGGGATCGATTAAATATTTAAGCACACAAGAAGGCTTAGCCAGGGAAATCATTTGTCATCACGCCGATGACCTGAGTCCAATCCCTGGAGCCCACATGGTAGGAATAGAGAATTGACTTTCACACATTGTCCTCAGACCTCCACATTCGGCCATAGCATGTGCCCCTCCCCAAGACAAGATAAATGGTAAAAAAGTTTGAACACAGGGAGTTAAAAAATAAATACTGTCAAAATCATAAAGTATGGGTTTGTTGATGTCTTTTCCACATAGCCAATATCAATAACATTTATGATGTTATCTCGAGTCCATTGCTATTAGAAATGTTTAGCATCACTAATTGTGTTACTATTAATTTTAAACTACAGGTCCAGCTTCAGGATCTTTTGTTCGTTTACAGTTCTGTCAACAGACATAAGCCATGAGACACTGTGAGAGAGAAGTGTGTCTTTAAATTATTGAGTCAACCTGTCTTTACCTGGGCTTTGGTTTTCCTTTTAGTTTACTACATTGTCCTCATTGTTGACTATGTTTTGACTGGCATGTCTGTCTTATTTAATTTCTTGTGTCAGCCCATGATAAATGATGCAATAGCTTAAGGTGAGCAGATGAAACTTTATCTGTGTGACTCACTATTCTGAAGTATGAAAAGCAATAGTTTGTCAAAACCATTTTCTGACAGCTGCCCATTGAATGGGATCCCAGCATTCCTAAGCTGCGATTTTCCATAAGTTCTGTCAAAAACCAAGCGATCTTCCTTTATGTTTTTCTCATAGTATTACAATTCCGGAGAAGTTGGAATATTTCATCAACAAGTACGCAGAGCACTCCCACGATAAATGGTCAATGGAGAAGGTAAAGATGAAGCATCCTGTGTTCTGAGTCAAAGCCATTATTTTTAATGACTTCTCACTGCCCATATGCATTTGACCATGGAACCTTTCTTTTATGTATATGTGCATGTGTACATGTATGCTTTTTGTGTGTCTGTGTGTCTCTGTGTGTGTGTGTGTGTGTGTGTGTGGTATTTACTTGTGAGCACTTTTGTGTGTAGATGTGCTTTCCTAAATGTATGTGTGTGGAGGTCAGAGGTAAACATTGCTTTGTCTTCCTCTCTCGATCGCCAGCTTTTTTTTTTCTTTTTTTTTTTTTTTTTGAGACAGGAGTCTTGCTGAACCTGGAACTTGCTACTTCAGCTATAAAGGCTGGTCACTGAGCCCAGGGACCCACCTGCCTCCTGCTTCTCCAACTCCAGAGTTAGAGGAGCATGCTGCCACACCCCACTTTTTACATGGGTGCTGGAGATGCAAACTCAGGTCTTGATACTTGCACAGCAGGCATGTGACCCTTTGAACCACCTCTGCAGCCCCTGCCATCTCTTAAAGGGAGAGCTTCAAGAATATAGATACTAGGCATTTAATTACAAATTGGTCACATTGCGCTTAGCTAGCTCTGTAGCAAAAATAAGATGTTCAGTGAATATAAATAAGCACAATTTAAGAAGTTCAAAAAATCCATCCAGTAAGTCAAGAGAATGTCGTTTCATTGCAAGTTTCTGAACATATTGTCCACTGAGGTGAGAAGTAAGGTCCGCCAGGGAGTTGAGGAGGAAGCAATGACCCCAAGTCCAAAATTCACTTTTTAAGGAAACATGAGTTTATGGATAGTTTCTTGTTAGATGAACAATCTTGAAAATTCTTACTCAAGCTTTCAGTGCCTTCTCTAATTCTGCCATATCGTACTTTCTCCCACCAAGCAGATCTGTGGTCATCATATGTAGAGGGCCTGGGATGTTGGTTGTGTGTTTCCAAGGGAAGCAGTCTGAGGAGGGAGCTGAAGAAATTGCAACCCATGGCATGATTCACATCTGAGTTGAGCTTCGTGTCAGCCGGAGAGAGGGTGGTGATTGTAGTCTCGTCAGAGAAACAGAGCTGGGGTGGTGCAGAAGGATCTGAGATGCATGCATGTGGTTCTGTGGAGCAGACACCCAACCTGGAAACCAGAGCCCCAAGGGTCTCCTTATCACAAAGCAGCTCCCATCACACCAGCTGCATGCTTGGCCTCCTAGGATGCTGTGGGCAGCAGGTCCCTTCCCCTCAGAGACACCCTTCTTTGTTGTTTGTTTGTTTGTTTGTTTGTTGCTGTGGTGATCGCCCCACTTGACATGAAAACCAAGCAAAAGCCTCTTTGACTTAAGGACTCTGTCAGTCCTGAGCATTGGGTGGGCGATGGTGAGACACCAAGTGTATTAGTCAGGTTCTCTAGAGACGCAGAATCAACAGAATAAATATATAAATATAGGGAATGTATTGAGTTGGCTTACAGATAGGGCCAAGGTGGTCCATTGATGGCTGCCAGTAGCTAATCAGTCCAGTAGTCCAGTTAGTGATGGCTGAAGGCTGGAGAATTCCTAGGGAGTCTTTAGTCTAGTTGAAGACTTTGAGGGTTGGAGGGCTAGAGGATCGAAGAAGCGAAGAAACTGGGTGGCCAAAAGGAAGAGCAATCCTAACATAGCTACAAAAAAAGTCTTTTCTCTTGGTGGTTCCCTTTTATATGGTCAACTACTGGGAGGTTCCTATGAGATCAATGAAGGTTCCAATGGGCTCTAAGGCTGGTCTTGCAGATAATCTCTTCAGGTGGTCTCAGCCAATCTTAGTTAATACCAGGTATGTCAAGTTACACCCAAGATTAACTATCACACCAAGGCAGCAAGGCAGACCTGGGCTGATCCAGTCTAGTTGCCTGGATTCTGGTAGAATGACAAAGGGTCATGATGCTAAATCCAGAAGGGCAAAATAATGAACCAGGACTTCATCAGGACACAATGAGGTAGAGAGGTGCGTAAACAGTGACTGAGTGTTGTTTCGGGAAGCACCTCAGTTTCCTCTAAAGCTTTACCTTTCCCATTTAAAACAAGCATTTTATAGACAACATCATAGTTGGCACCCCAAGACTGTCAGGGTGAATGGCATCAGATTCTGGGAGCCTCCTTATTGGAATCACCTATTGATACAGTGACAGACTCAGTCTGTTTCAGAAAGACAGGGTACATTTCATCTCTGGGCTCAGAAACGTTTTTTGAATGGCTGTGCAATACAACCTTTGTGAAGGTCTGTACTTTATGTTGACTTGTGCTCTGTGAAATTTTAACCTAAACCAGCCTAGGGGGCTCAGGCCTGTAATCTTATCTATTGGAAAAGGTGAGGCTGGAGAATTGCAATTTCCAGGCCTGCCTTAGGATTCAGTGAATTGAAGGTCAGCTTGGGTAACTTAGCAAGACCCTGTCTTAAATACAAACTAATTAGAGCTGGGCTCGCAGTGAAAGAGCACTTGTTGACCGTGCACAAAGTAAGGGTTCACTGCCCAGTAACATCAACATCAGAAGCTGATCCTTGGGCACCATGGTTTGTTTCAGACTTATGTTAATAGATTATTAGAAATATGCATATCTCGTCTCACTAAGATTGATATCTGCAAGTCCATTTTTGATGTTTGTGTCTTTTAGTTGGCAAATGGATGGATCTATGGGGAAGTGTTTTCAGACTCTTCCAAGGTTCAACCACTAATGAAGCCATACAAGTTGTTATCTGAAAAGGTGAGGATTTGGTTCTTGGGTCCCTAAAGTATTCATTTTCTTTGCAGGCTTTGTTTTGTGTTTTGTCAGTAAAATCTTTGTTCTCTATCTGCCTTTTCTCTTTTATTTTACCTAAAGCTCCCGTGTTTCCCTTCTTATAGTTTCCTGTTTTCCACATTTCCCTCTCATCAATATTGGTACCTAATCTCTTTTCTCTGCAGTATCTTTCTTTTCCTTTTGATTTTCATTTCTCTCTCATATAGTATTTCTGCAAGTGTGTGTACATGTGATATGCGCATGTACATATATGGACATGCTGTGAATGCATGTGTATATGTGTGGGTGGTATATGCACGAGTGTATGTGTGAGTGGTATATGCACGTGTGTATGTGTGAGTGGTATATGCATGTGTGTATGTGTGGGTGGTATATGCACGTGTGTATGTGTGGGTGGTATATGCATGTGTGTATGTGTGGGTGGTATATGCATGGGTATATGTGTGGGTGGTATATGCATGTGTGTATATGTGGGTATGAGGACCCAGAGGAAAGCATCCTGTGTCTTTTTCTACTAGACTTTGCCTTGGTCTCTTGAGACAGTATCTCTCACTGGACTTGGACTTGAGGCTCACTGGAAGTACTAGGAATGGGGAGAGGCGTACCTGACTTTGTGTGGGGGCACTGAGATCCAAACTTGGATTTTCATACTTGTGCAACAAACACTCTTACCCACTGAGCCATCTCTCTGGCCCTCTCCTATATTTTAGGACTTCCTAAAATATTCAGTGAATAAAATACTTGTTTTTTTCTGAGGGGGAAGGAGAGAAATGAATAGAAGGAGAATGTGTCTATGCAAGAGCAGGCACACACATGAACGCCCTGGGGCTTGGGCTGAGGTTAGACGACAACTTTGGAAGACATTTATTTCTTCTTGTACTCTATGACCTCCCTGGGGGATTGAACTCAGGTGGCCAGTCCTGCACACAGGCACTGCACTTGCTGGGTCATCTCTCAGGCCCTATATACTCTCTATGTTTAAGAGTTTCCTAGCAAGGGATGATCAGGTACTATTTAATATTTGTTCCAGTTACTTGTATCTGTTATTGTGAGACAAAACTCCAATTCAAGAAACTTAAAGGGAGAGAAAAGGAGATTTGTCCACCTTACTGTCCCAGAACAGAGATACAGACTTTCAGGGCAGAAAAGGCATGATTGGAGGCACAAGCTATGGGTTAAGTCACATCCTTCATAGAGGCTGGGAGCTGCAGAACTGCCAACAGCAAGAGCAGACCTCTCCCAGAAGTAGGCTAATCACTCTCAAGGCCCACCCCCTGTGACTGCTAATCACTCTCAAGCCCCACCCCCTGTGACTGCCTTCCTCCAGCAAGTTCCCACACAGCTAAAGATTCAAACATATGAGCCTGTGCAGGGCAACTCACATTTCAAACCATAACAATATACTTAATATATGATAGGTTTTTCACAAGTTTTACTTGTGTGAGGGAAATTAGTCATCTTGGTGAGTGGTGGGCGGAAGGATTTCCTGGATGGGGTCGATCATGGAATTACTTCTCTGTTAAGATGACAGGAAGTCTTCGAGACTGGATCTCAGATCTTCACATTTTCTTCATTGCACTTTAACTCTTTGGTTCTGTAGGTCTCAGCAGCATCGGTGGCTAGGGCAAAGGACCTTGGTCTCCATGAGTGTCAGGAGCCGGAGTCCTTGGTGGCAACAATCAGACTGTGCTCAGCCTAAGCCTTTCCTAGAATATTTCTACTTTTGTTCATATCTGTAAGCAAGTCGTGGAAGTCAGGAAGGTTGCACACTTCAGAAGAAAAAAAATCTCAAAACATTTTCAAGTTTTCCATTTCAATGCCTGATCCTACCACTAACTTGTTCATCATTTTCCTCCAGGAAAAGGAAATTTATCGTTGGCCAATCAAAGAATCCTTGAAAACCATGCTGGCTTGGGGTTGGCGGATTGAGAGGACCCGAGAGGGCGACAGCATGGCCCTTTACAACCGCACACGTCGCATTTCCCAGACCAGCCAGGTGGGTATCATGGCGGTGGAGACTGGGCTCGTGATCTCTTTGGTTTGCCGGGGATTGAACCCAGGGCCTTGCATATACTTGGCAAGCACCCTGCCACGGGGCTGTATCCACAACTCTGAAATCATTTTAAGCTGAGCGTGTGGTCTGTGTGGATACTCCTGGCTGTTCAGAAGGCCGAGGTTGGAAGATTGTTCTGGCTCAGGAGTTTGAGGCCAACCTGGCAGCATGTTATAGCAATATTCCATCAAATAATGGGAATGATAATAGCAATAATCCCCACTCCTCTGCCTCCTCCCCCTCATTCTTGTCCTTCTCATTCCTTCCTTTCCTCTTTCTTCCTCCTCTTCCCCTTCATCTTCTTCCTCTTCCTTCATCCCTTCTCCTTTTCCTCCTCCTTTTCTTTCCTCCTATTATTATTTAGTTTGAGGATGTAGTGCATTTCCCATCACCATTCATAAACTCCTTGTCTCTGTAACAAAATGTTCTTTGGAAGTCTGCTTTATAAAGTACGAACCCTCTTTCTTTGGGTTTTTGACAAGATGCTTTTGCCTTCGACATATCATGCAGGTGTCTGTGGATGCTGCGCATGGCTACAGCCCCCGTGCCATCGATATGAGCAATGTTACACTCTCCAGAGATCTTCACGTAAGTATCCAGGTTTTTAAATACCTCTCTAAGTTGCAATTGCAAAAATCACTTTGTGACCCTTTGCTGACTGCTCATATTATGAATTGTTAGAATATGAAGTGAATAGATTTATGGGAACCCTAACATTTTGGTACATTAGAAGTCCATTCAGTCAGTTTCACCTTGCATGTGTCAGTGATCCCCTGTGGCCTGGTAAGTAGAGAGTTCCAGGAATAACCAGATTGCAAGTTGGAAATCATATCCCATTCTTAGTGTAATAGAATCTCTTACCACCCCATCCCGTCACACCTTGGACATAAGTCACCCCTATGCTATACATATTACCCCCCATTTAATCAAGCAGCTGTAGGGGGTCTTGGGTTAACCGTCAGGGTAGGACAGAGCTTGGAATTTGAATCCCATAGACTTTATTGGCTTGTTAAATCACACAGTAGAGGAGAGCAAATGAGCTGTGATGCTGTTTGGCGATGATAGTGGATCTGTGGAAACCTGCCACATAGAGAATCCAGGACTCCCTGGGGGTTTCGGGTATTTACT
The DNA here is from genome assembly GCA_023101885.1 of Typhlomys cinereus. Classification (NCBI taxonomy): domain Eukaryota; kingdom Metazoa; phylum Chordata; class Mammalia; order Rodentia; family Platacanthomyidae; genus Typhlomys; species Typhlomys cinereus. Next base: position 2,920,371 of record JALPQD010000200.1, on the reverse strand, counting down.
GGGCATCCTCATAGTTATCCCCCATGATAAGGGGTGACTACCTCTCAGCTTTCCTTTCTAAGGCTTTTTCCTTTGCGTAACATATTTTTAGAGATGATAGCCATTGACAGATCTTCCTCTAGGTTAGCAATGTGCAAGAAAAGAGTAAATAAATCTTAAATCCTCTTCTAGTAACCATGTTAATGGCTCATTAAAGAATATGTGTTTTAGGGCTCAGGACATGACTCAGTAGGTAAAGTAAGGATCAAGTTAGGATCCCAGATCTCACATTAAATGCCTGGCAGTTCACTGTATTTCCAGCTGTAAAAGGCATAGACTAAATGCTAGAGCAAGCTGGGTAGCCAGACTGACCTGTTGGGTAACTCTGGGTTTGATTCCTAATCTCAAACTCACGTACATGTGCACATATGTTCACCTACATATGTGAACATGCATATATATACGTGCACCCCTCCACAGACCCACATAAAAGGGGGGAAAAACAAAGCAAAAAGAAAAGAAAAGAATATGTCTTTTAAGTAGTTTATCGAGAAAACTCAGTAGCATTCTGTGTAACCATCCCCACCCTTCCTTCTTCTCTCTCCTTGGAGATTAAAATGACTGATTCAAACAAAATTGAATGTGTTCCCCCAGAGTGGCAGTGAATCCTCCAATGTGAAACACCAATTTTTTCATTATGAGAATTAGTCCAAGAGAAATAAGACCCTGAGAATGAGTTTTGTGTGCTGTTAAGATGTTTCATCTTGGTTATCGTGTCTGTGGGATGTCTAATGTGCCACAGTACACTAGACTATCAAAGATCATAATAATCTCAGAGGAATTTTATCAGAATTTACGAAGCTACAGAGAGGCTCTTGTATCTTGTTCAAGGTTTCTCATCTGGGTTGGACTAAGAATGATTCAGAAACCTGTCTGTGACTGTTTATTGACTATTCGTTGCACTCATGTTTATGTTAGGTTTAATCTGCCTTTGAAAGTTTCAAGAATTAAATTAAAATAGTAGGTGTATGCTGCACTGATTTGCATAGCTATTTTGAAGATTCCTTACTGAATTAACAAAAGTACATATTTAAGCTTAGCAGTTCATAATAAAAGCATAAAGGCTATTCCTGTCAGCTTCTTCCTGTGGTTATTGCTGTGTTCCCAATGCCATGGGATTCACTTCTGAATAAGAGGGTTGTGGTGGATTCTACTTTAAGTGCATCCCAGCATGGCTCGCCCGTTTGCCCTCATGAAATGAGTCCTGGTATCACATGTCAGAAGGATTTCTGTAGTCTTTTCCCCTATCAAGTCCAAACTGGCTCCTCAATATTCGATGCATTTTAGGCAATGGCGGAGATGATGGCCGAGAACTACCACAATATATGGGCCAAAAAGAAGAAAGCAGAGCTGGAATCCAAAGGTAAATCTTCCCAAGATCCTTTGTTAAAAGGAATGGGGAGTGGAGAAAATCAGAGGCTCATTATACCTTCATTTTGCAAGAATGTCTCAAATGCACTGCACCAAGATTCTAAGAAGAACTACAATCTCCTGGCACTCGTGATTGTTTCCTTCTGTCGCAACATTTTGATGGCTGACTTTTATCCATTGTATTATATAGAGAGCCCTATTTATTTATGCTACCGTCCAAGAATCAGAATTGGTATGTGAGTGTTGGATACTTGCATATTAGTATAGTATATTACTTAGCCCTGATACCATACTGATTCTTTTCTCTTTAAGCATTTATCTTAGTGTGACTTCACAGTCAATTGGACTTTGCATTCTCAAGATTCATCAATTACAAATTTGAGTTTTCTGCCCATCTGTCTGTCTCTTGCTGTTCCTTCCTCCTGGAGATAAACCCATTTATCTTGTACCCCAGAATCATCTCAGAGTTAGCTCCTATTTCACTTAATCCTCTAGAACTAAAAGCCTTAATGGAGTTCAGAAAAGTGTGTGTCGAGGGGCATGATTAAGTGGGGTACTCGAGGAAAACTTTGATAATAATATCCCACCATATTGGTTATAATTAACATAAGATTTGGTTTCCAATACATGCAGGTACGTGTTCTAGGTCTTCTTGATACTTAAATAAGCCTATTCACATGGTCCTGCATTGCTTGTACTGAGTTTCACACTGCTGCTGTTTCATTGTGAAACGCAGCGTCATCTATGCAGGCATGAAGGTCAATGGGTGACTGCGTCTCTGTAGGCGACACACTCAGACAAACCCTAGGGAAACTGATCGACTTCCTCTTTGACTTTCTTTTGCTTTTTTGGCTAACTTGCTTACTGAAATCTTTAAAAAAAAATTATTTACCTTTTTAATTTTTTATTTATCTTTTAAAACTTTTTTATTGTTGCATGCATGAATATAGTGAATTTATATTTCTTCTCCTTAATCTCCATTCCCATCCCCCTTTCTTTCCCCTTACAACCTGTCATCTCTCCTGCCAGACTTCTTCCTATTTTCAAGTTTTTTCATTGTGCAGCCCACTGTGCTTCATCTAGTTTGTCCTTGATGTCATATGTCTTACATGATTCATGCTCCAACAAGTATCATAGACCAATAGGAATCCCACTGAGGAAAGCATCTTCCTTTTCTTCCCCATCAGCCTTAGTTCTCGTGAGTCTCTCAGGCAGGCATGGAGTTTCTTGAGATCTTTCCCCTTCTATGTGAGATGTTGATAGGACGGTTCCAGTGCAGTTCCTTTGAAAATATATATATCTACCATGAAATCATGGATGCCACAGCTCTGTCACATCCAGGAGATAATGTCTGGCTCACCACTGTCCCATTTGAGGCTTTTACAATTTTACTGCCCCCTCTTCCACAATGTTCCCTCTTCGGGTGGGGTTGGGATGTGGCTTACATGTCTTGTTTACAGCCAAGCAGTCCACAGTCATTTACAAGAACCCAGGAACGGGGGCTGGACAGGTGGCTCAGGGGTTAAGCCTCTGCCTTGTAGGCGGGAGGTCCTGAGTTCGGATCCCAAATCCCATGTATAGCCGCCGCGCGGAAGCGGGGGCCGTGGTTGTCCATACACACACACACACACACACACACACACACACACACACACACACATTTAAAAAAAAAAACCCAGGAACAACTTCAGAAATTATGATTGACTTACAAGTTCTTGTCTCAATACCTATAAAGACTATAATTCAAATAAAATATTTATTTTCATTGTTTTTCTTTCTTATCCCTCCTTAGTAGTTCATTTCAGGGCAAGTCAGGATCCCACACAATGTGCATTACCTTGTGAGTTTTGCATGCATTAAGCTCAGGTACGACCAGCTAGTCTGCTTGTGACCTTCAGTGGCGTTCTCTAGAGAAGGCCTTCACATCTGAAATTAATAGAGCATTTAAAGGTAGCTAGAGACCTTTTTGCAAAATTCCATTTTGTTACATTTATAATTCTGAAAATATTCTAATGTGTAGATGTGTAGATGTATCAGACAGGGATGTTTTCCTTAAGCACTTTTCATGCGTGTAGACAGTGTGTCGAGGATATTCCCTCCACAGCCCCTTCCCTCCCTTTTATCATCTCTCTCCATCCTTAGGAGTTTATTAAATTTTGCCTTCTGAGCCAGGTTCTAGAATAGTCCAGGCTGGCCTTGAACTTGCCATGTAGCGCAGGGAAATCTTGAACTCCGACTGCCTCTACTTCTGTGTTCTGAGATTATGTGTGCGCACCACCGTAGCTGGTTAATTCTTGTGCTTTTTGTTTGTTTATTTGTTTGTCTTCCAAACTTTCCACAAATCGTAAAACTATAGCAAAGAAGTGGTTTTGATCTTTTCCAAAGAATAAACATTCAAGAAATGTAGACTATCACTAAAAGTTATGTGCCTCAAATTTTTAATTTTTCAAGTTCTACATAATTAAGAGAGATCAACTTATCATTTAGCAAGACTACGCTTGCTCTCTGTGTTTATATGAATGATGTAACTAAGCACTGCTTTCTGAGCTGGGAGATTTAATAAGAATTCCCTTTATTTATTTATTTTGTCTTCTCTCTGCGGGATGGGAAGGGAAGCATGACCCCGTGAAACCTTTTCATTTCTCTCCAGATAGCTATGCAGGCTTTAGTATATCTCTTCCCCCCCATCCCCCTCTCCACAATTCAGGATCTGTTTGAATAAGGCCCGGTTTGCCCTCCTTCGGGACTGCAGGTGAAATGGTGCTTGGTGGCGAAAATGCATGTGTGTTCATCTTTCAAATGTCTATTAGGAGGCCAAAGCATGGCTCTGGGGGTTTCCTAAGTGAACTTAAGCCATGGATATAGTAGAGGGGGAACACCAGCCTTCCAGAGCCCTGTGGGTACCGACGGAATGTCGGAAGTCCTGTCGCTGGGGGTGATCATGTGACCTGAGCTTACTGTGGTGTTCTCTTAGGAGGAGGAAACCACCCCTTGCTGGTGCCGTACGACACATTGACAGCCAAAGAGAAAGCTAAGGACAGGGAGAAGGCCCAGGACATCCTCAAGTTCTTGCAAATCAATGGCTATGCCGTGTCCAGGTACATACATATGCATATGTGTGTCCAGGTACATGCATGCATGTGTGTGTTACATGTGTTGCCTGTGTGCATGCTATATCCAAATGCATGTGTGCATGAGTGTCCAAGTATATTCACGCGTGCCATGTCCAGGTACAGGTTACCATTTCACTTCCTTTCCACAAGATGGAGCAGTGAAAACTCCCATGTGATTTCCATCTGCAAACGCCAAGCTGAAGGACCTGTTAAAACCCTAGAGCTGTGATGTTGTCTATTCACCATACACAATCAGAAACATAAACACTTTTAGCTGATGGCCACGTGAGCCACTGCTGTTCAGGCTGCAACATCCCTAAACCACGTGAATAAATAATGAATCGCATAATAAATGAGGAAGAATAAACAAGTTACACACCTGTTTCCACAATGGCAGCTTCCTAATGCATAGTGTGGAGTTCTGCAGTTTTATGTCACAGGCAAAGTATTCTTCTAGAGTATGCTAGTTAGATGACGTAGGTGTCAACTTACATCAGGCTGAGAGAACTGGGTGCATTTGTGAAGAATTATTAATTGAGATAAGCCCTGAGCAAGCCTGCAGGAGATTGTCTTATTGATGTGAGAAGACCACCCTGGAGTGGATGGAACCATTCTCTAGGCAGAAGAATACGATGGAGGGAGCTGGTTAAGTAATTTAGCATTCTTCAGCATACTTTATCAGTTTTGCTATCTAGTGAGTGAGGTCTGCTCCTCTTTCAGCAATCATGTAGCCATAGTGTGGCCAATTCCCTTGGCCCACAGGGTTGGTATGAGATCTCCTGCCAATCTGGACTAAGAACTGTAACCAAGAATTGTAAGCGGGAATAAAACCCCTATATAGGCTACTGTGACATGTAGTAAATTTCATTCGGCCCTAAGCTGTACAATGCTCTGTAACCTGCAAAACTGGCACTGTGCATCTTGTTTGACAACACTGAACCATCTAAGTGTCTTCTACACCGTGGCCTCTGTCTTTCTTCTTCTAGAGGCTTCCAGGACCTAGAGCTGGACACACCCTCAATTGAGAAACGGTTCGCGTACAGCTTCCTGCAACAGCTCATCCGCTATGTGGACGAGGCTCATCAGTACATCCTGGAGTTCGGTAAGTCCTCACCCAGGTCTGTGATCCCTAATGTTTGTAGCATCAGTGTGCAGAACAGGCAGAGAGGAGTCTGTGGCTCCGCCCCCTCAGGTCAGAAGCAAGCAGGTGAAGCACCTTCCTCCTGAATTTAAAATCTTCTGAGAAGAAATCACTGAGTTAAGGATTCTTTGTATTTCTATGTCTCTTGTATTCAATGGACAATCACTTTTAGAAACAGGTCTTGTCTGTCTGTGCTTCCACGAAGCCTAGGTTTGTAATACTAGAGTTTTGATCCAGGAACAGAAGGATTCCCAGCAAGGTCTGTGAAGATACTTCATGGAGCCACCTTTCCCTAAATGACCCCCACAACAAGACATTTGCATCTTTAGAAACAACCCCAACCTGTAGAATGCGTTCCCTCTTACAGTGTGTTATATTAGCACTGATTTCTCACTACCGAAGATATTCTGGGATGCTTCCACACCATCTGACAAGACTTGTCTTGTCAACATTTCACCACGGAAGGAGAAAGATCTCGAAAGGCTTCCTACCTGCCTGAGAGACTACTGCGGGTTAACGCTGGATGGAGGGTGGGAGGAAGGGAGGTACTTTCCTTGGTGGTCTATCCACCGACATATCATTCACGCTCCGGCAAGTGCTCAGACACATGCCATTAAAGGCAACCCAGATGAAACTCAGCATGCCCCACACACAGAAAGACAAGGAAATGGGCTGGAGGGGAAGAAGGTTTGGTGTGGGAAAAGAAGGGGGATGGGATTGGGTAAAAAGGGATAAAATGACATACATTCATTGTGTTCATGTATGAAATTCTAAAGAATATAATACATGAATGGAGGATACACTGGGAGCAAAATAGATTTTACAGGTGCATTTAAATTATGAGACTAATTATTCTACTCATTAAAATGAAAGGAAATGAAAGAACAGTCTTCGCACTCTTTAGACCCCCAGGATTCCTAAGCACAGGAAACCTCCATGTGAGCCTGCATAGGGGGAATGTCTGCCTCTGAGCTTCTGCCTGTCAGAGAACTTCGTGCTGTTCCTATGGCCTCACGAGAGAACCCCACACCTTGTTTTCCCAGTGCCCCTCAGCAAGACAAACTCATGACTTCTAAGTCCATGATTGGAGCCGGCATCATAATGGTCTCTCTCACCCTGTCACTTCTAGGTCAGCCTAGGGAGTTTAAAGCCCCCTTGCTGACTGTTCACCCTCCTGGCAGACCACCTCCCTACCCCCTTTGGTAGGGGCCCTTAGAGTTTCCCTTCTGTTCTGTTTGGATAGCGTCCTGTTTTATCCCAGGCCGGTGTTGCTCCTGTCTCTGTAGCTGCCCTGGTCTTCCTGCCTCTACCTCCCAAGTGCTGTCCCTTGTGTTTTCTTATGCTTCCTTCTGTCCTTGAACATCTGCCTGCCAGGGTCCATGGCTCCAGCCCTGAACTTATGTCTTCCTCGGGACTGAAGCTTGGTTTCGGGCCCCGTAGCACACTAGTGTCTGTAGACATTCTGTCTCTCTTACTTCTTGTTCTTGAAATGTGATGAAAGATTTTCCAGTTCACTTCCATTCTCCACAACACCAGGGCTCTCTTTCCACCTGCTTCTGTACAGCCCAACAGTGCAAGGGCTGTCTTTGGCTCCTTTTCTAAACCTTTTTTGCATGGAAAATATACAAGCACATTTACAATCCACAGTCTGTAACTCATACAGCTGTATTTTGTTGTCGGTGTTTTAGGTTTTTGTTTCGTTTTGCTCTTTGGAGAGAGAGAGTCTTTCTATGCTGCCTGGACGTTTCTCACTATGTGAGTGAGAGATACATCAAGCCAAAATGAAACAAAACTGAAGTCCAGGGCGATATGGTGCAGGCCTGTAATCTTAGGTACTCTGGAAGCTGTGGCATCAAGATTAAAAACTCCATAATTAAATCCATTAATAAATCCATAATTAAAAAACATAATGACTGGACTACAGCGCTGTAGAATGAGGTCAAGGCCACCCTTGGCAAAATAATCAAACCTGTCTCAGAATGACAGGGAAAAGTATTGCTGCAGATGTAGCTCAGTGGTAGAGCACTTACTCTGGAATGCACAAGGACCTAGACTATCCCCAGTGCACACACAGACAACCCTACACAATTGAACAAGACTTGGCCTATCAGCATTTTACCATAGAAGGAGAAAGATCACAAAAGACTGCATACCTCCCTGGGAGACTACTGAGTGTTAATGCTGGACAGAAGACACGTGCGTGCGTGTGTGTGTGTGTGTGTGTGCGTGTGTGTGTGTGTGTGTCTTAAAAACATCCTTCATCTGATATTCAAAATATGACTTATTTTTCATAAAATGGTTCTGAGTTTATATCTAAGATTTGATACAGTGCATTTCATTTCTGTTTCCAATCATAAAATTATTTTTAATTCAAAGTCAGTCTGATTCTTAAAAATCTGGATGTTCTGTTTATTATTTTATTTAAAGTTTTATGTTCAATTCTGAACTTCTTAGCACCTCAGATATGTTCCTCACATTGCCGTGCCCACTGTAGTTTGAGATTACACGTGCGTACAACCGTCTTCTGTATACCCTAAGGGGACAAACAAGGCCACCTTCTCAGCCTACCATGTTCGGTCAATTATTTCTCAAAGCTGAGGCATAAATGTGATTTCTCTTTCCTTGTAGAGACCTTCCTTGGATATAAGTCACACATCCTTTGCTCTTCAGCAGGATCCTAACTTTGCAACAGAGCCTTAAAAATGTCATATTCTTGAGGGAATTGGGGAGCAGGGCTCAGGGGCTAAAACCTTTGCCTCAGAAGGAAAAGGACCTGCATTCAGATCCCCAGATCCCATGTAAAAATGTGGATTTTGGATATGGCAGTAGCCTATAATTTTGGCCCTCGAAGGTAGAGCCTGGGAAACCACAGAGCAAAGCAACAAAGAGGTAGATCAATCCAGGATGACTCTTGAAGTCACCCTTGGGACCCTTCAGACGTATGTACGCTCAAGTGCCCTGTTATACACATGCCTGCAGACACATAAGCTCACACACACACACATCTTCTTCCTCATCGTAGACCTTGACTTCCTGCAGCTTTAGAGGCTGCAGAAGTAAAAGCAAGAGACAGCATTATTTGGGAGGAAGAAGGGGACCTACAAGAGAGAAGTGAGGGGACTGGAGAGGTAGCTCAGGGGTTAAGCCTCTGCCTTGCAGGCGGAAGGTTCTGAGTTTGGATCCTAGACCCCATGTATAGACGCCCGGCGGAAGCAGGGGCGACCTGCGTTTCTGGTCCTGGTAGGGCGGAGCCTGTGAATCCCAGGGCAGAGTAAACAAGAAGGAGGTGGAGGCGGTCCATGGTGGTTTCCGAATTTGCCCGTGGTTCTACACACACACACACATACACACACGCGCGCGCACACACACACACACATACATATGCACACACGCACAATTGAATAAATACATGGGGAGAAGTGGGAGAGGGGACAGGGTAGAATGAGACTGTTCCCAAGAAGCATATTACCCCACCTGATAACTTTAAAAAAACAATAAAAGATTATGAGAAAAACCATCCGAGTCTTTAACACTGAGTCACATCTTTGTCAGAAACCAGACTTAAAATCCAACAACTGGGGCTGGCGCGATGGCTCAGTGAGTAAAAGCGTTACTGCAAAGACTTCCCACCTGAGTCTGCTTCTCCAGAATCAAATTAAGGTGGAAGGAGCCAGCAGACTCCACAGAGTTGTCTTCTGACTTCCACATGTGCACCACAGCATGCATGCCTTCCACCTTCACAGTGACGATAATTCAACTAGAAATATTCTTCAAATTAGGAATCGTCTCCCTTCAGCTTGCATTCAGCTCACTCACGGCTGCAGTGCTAGACGATGTGGAGTTTTGACTTTCTTCCTCCTTCCACTGACACATCACGTCCATAAGACCGGAGGCTCCACATGGTGTCTTTATGCTTCCAACCCTACTTCCGTGCTGTCCTCACTTCTGTTCTATTTGGATCTGGCTAGTCACAAAGAGCCACATTGCCACCTTAGCCTTTCTGTTTGCATTGGCTTTTCCTGTCGGGTTCAGTTGGGACAAAGCTGTGCGTCCTAAGCTGTGCGTTTCCAGTGGCTGTCTTGAAATGCCATGAATGTAATGTGCATCTGTCATGAGTGTAATGTGGATCTCATGATTCTTCCTGTCCACAGATGGTGGTGGTGGCCGGTGCAAAGGAGGGTACTTCCCGTATGAGCAAGAGATCAAGTTCTTCGCCAAAGTACAGTATCTGATCTTTTTTTTAATGTGTGTGTTTGCAAAGTATGCTCAGAATGCACTTGTCCACAAGTGCTCACTTCACAAGTAAAAGGAGCTGTGTGAGGCATGTGGGATGCATCTGTGACTGGCAACCTGGCTCACACTGGAATTACGTGGCTCTCCTGCTGTAGTCCTCACATGACTTTGTTCTATGAGAAATCACACTTCTTATCCCTTTAACTTAGAAATCTCTCTCCTAATATTTACCACATTTGTATGATCCTTTGTTTTATAAGAAGGGAAAAACTTAGCTAAATAAGTGGCAGATAGATCCATAGGTAGAGCCATAGGAAGGTAAATGAATGCATGGAAGGATGATAGATGATAGATAGACAGATAAATACATATATAAGTACATAGACGATAGATAGGTAGATAGGCAGGTAGATCAGAAAGATAGTGAGGTAGATGATAAATACATAAATGATAGATATATATATAGATATGTGATACATATGTAGTGAGTAGATAGGTATATTGATAGGTGGTAGATACATAGGTGGATAAATAAAGAAGTGATAGATACATAGATGGATAGATACATAGATGTGTAGATGAAAGATACATAAGTAGATGATAGTTACATAGATGATAAAGACATAGATGGATAGATAATAGGTACGTAGGCAGTATGTAGATACATAGATAGATGATAGTTTGATACATGATAGATTCATTAAGTAGAGCATACATATATATGTAGATGATAGATAATAGATGGTCAGATATATACATAGATACAGGGTCCATAGATAGATTTATAGATAGATAGATAGATAGATAGATAGATAGATAGATAGATAGATAGATAGATCATTCTACTGGATTTACGTGATTACAACTCCCTTTGTGGCTACCACTTACCAGACTATGTATTTGTGCCTCTAAAATAAGTTTAAGTACCCATCTATTTAATGATCCTGGTGGTTTTGTTTATAGATGCTCAGAGTGCTTAATTTCTGCTTTTAAATTCATTCATTCTCCATTATTATTGAGTACCTGCCATATGCCATAAGGACAGAGTGATACAGACACAGTTATACAGATCAGACAGGTCTGCTCCGATGCTGTTCACATATTCATTTGCAAATTCTCATCTAGTGCTTGCTCTGGGCTTATCACAGCTCTCAGCACGGGAGAGGCTGCAGTAGGCAGAAAGGGCCAGGGAGCAGCAGCTTGGAAAGAGCAGTTTGTGGCCACAAGTCTGGAAATAGTCCCTAATGCCTTGTACCTTTGGACTCTCAAGGAGAGACACTCTTAAAAATCACACATACCAAATGCAAAAAGCCAACAGCGTTGGGAGAACAGAGAATAGGAGATTTTCTGTAGTGGAGAGGGTGGAGGATCAGAAGGCTGATGTAATGCGGGTGTGTAAACTGAGGCCTGCAGAATGGGGAGTGTGTGGGTGAAGGAGGCGGAAAACCATGTCATGTGGAGGAAGTGGATGGAAGGAGCCAGGCATGAATACAGAGCAAAGAGGAAGAGGCCGCATGGTTAGATCTGCTTAGGATGGGCACCTAGGCTGTGAAAGCGAAGGATGGGCAAAGTGGGTATGGAAGTGGCGGGCGGGTGCCGTGGCACGCGGGAATGATGGCCATTGCACAGAGTGTATGCTAGGGCTAACAGTGCGTACATTTCAGTTCTCACATGTAGGTGGGACTCAGCGTGGGGGCTTTGTGGGTGATTTCAAGGGCCTGTTGGTCATCCAAGTATAGCATGTGAAAATATTAAATCTATTTCACTTGAAGGAAATAAGGAAAATAATCCTGGATTTTTGAAAAGCTGCTTAGTTTTCATGACTACATCCAGCACAACCTGCTCCCTGTGTCCACACATACCCATTCACATGCTCTGTCTCCCCAGGGAGAGCTCTCTAGTTGCTCTGAGCCCAGATCTCGTTCATCTTCCCCGTAGCCCACTCTGTCCTCTCTTCCTCTCTTCCAGGTCGTTCTTCCTCTCATCGACCAGTACTTCAAAAACCATCGCTTATACTTCTTGTCTGCAGCAAGCCGACCTCTCTGTTCTGGAGGACACGCTTCAAACAAAGAGAAGGAGATGGTGACCAGGTAAAGAGCCCCGGTCTGTAACATTAGTCAAGTTTCTCGTGTTTGCGTTTGGGGCAGAGAACCTCGGGGTGTTGAGCTGAGTCTGTGACGAGAGTCTCCTCTCTCTCCTCTTTCGTTTCTCATCTTCTGAGCATGCAAGAACCCAGCACCAAGCAGGGACAGTTTGAACACATTAAGATACATATTCTAGATGCTGTTTCTTCCAATTTGACTGCTAAGTGTGATGTGAATAGAATATCACATGAGATAGAATCTACAGGTGTTCAACCCCCGTCTCCATCAAAGGAATCACAGTGATAAACAAACCTACACCAAGAAGCCTGGAAAAAAGTCACCATGTTAGTATTTGTAGAAAACATGCATTGAACCTTAGATATCTTTTTTTTTTTTTTTAACTTTTAAAAACATCTTGCAAGTCTGATATTTTTGATGGCTTTCATTGCTTTTTGAAAATGAAGCCTTACTTAAACACATTGAGTATTTTAACACTTTCAATCCTGGCCCAACATGGACGGCAGTGGAGTGAAGTTGCACAGCTTCCCCCACACATCTCACACAGGCATCTTGGAAGCGCCTCCTTATTTGTGTCTGAGCCAAGGATTCGTCACATAGAATGTTTTTGCTTTTATTGCCATTCTGTTGGGGGCCTGGGGTGTTTCTGGAATCTTCCAGGACTCAGTGTCCATGAGGCCTGAAGGCTGAGCACATCTCACCCTGTGTTGCATGCATGGCGAGCTTTGGAAATGTGTCTGAACAGAACCTCCATAAAAATAGTAAACTATATGAGGTCCACAAAGAACCCAAGCCACAGGCTCTCCTCAGCTGTGACTTTCATGCTGTGTGAAGTGGCAGTGTCACAGTGGACAGAGCGAGATGTCACTGACAGAGACTTTCATCAGTGGAAGGGAATCAGGATTCCTGCCTTGGATAGCATTGGAGGTTATAACCGCATGCAATTTACAGCTTACAAATAGATCATTTATTTTATTGACTAGCCAATGGCCAGCCACATCTGAAGCTTGTAATGGCATTAAAGATTCTTTAAACTTCCTGTAAGAATCATTTTCCTCTGATGTTGATAAAATAATAGTGTATTCTGGTGTTCACTGGGCTGTCACCAGATGGGGAGGGCCACTTTTAAGACGTGACTCAGCCCATCCTGCATAGGGGTAGCCTTCTCAGCATGGAGAGGGGTGATCCTGCGTCTGGGTGGTTTTGGAGGTGCACACATAGGTGCCTAGCAAACCCTCCCGTCAAGCACAGTGAACCCAGGATGGAATGTCACCTGCTCCTTCTGATCAAGTGACCATTTGCAGCAGAAGCCTTGTTCTAGAGGGTGTTGGTAACTTGGGTATCATTCATAAACCATTCATAAACCAGGAAATACATCTAGAGGAAATAGTGAAAAAATACAAATAGATAGAAGCAAAGCACATTTTTCATTTTTCCCCCTCTAGTTTGCTCTTAGTCAGTATTCACCTTGCTCTTGGTAGTGCTCGCTGACCACAAAATATGCATATATTAAAGCATTAAGTGGTACATACTTCCATTATTTGCAATTTTTACTTGGCCACAATACTTTAAGTTAGGTATAGAATCACACAGTCAGGGAAAAAAATTAACTTATTTTCCTCTCCTGACTCAATTCCTTGTGGAATAAAGATCATCAGCTTTTCTCTGATCCCTTCAGCTTATCCTATTCTTGGGTCTTGGAGCACAGCTGGATGGTCCTCCCTCATTATCACAATGCACCTATGGGAGACACAGTTGGCAAACCAAGCTTTTCCCATATGCATCTCTGCAAGAGGAGCACACACTTTTCATGGCTCCAACACATAGCAACAAAACTCACAGTTGAAGTCACATATTTCATGACAGGGCCTTGGTGTCAAGCACAGGACAGCAGTATTCACAGATAAGCCAGTCCATGCAGTAGATAAGGTGTGTGGATGTGCAGCATTCCATATACACATTCCATATTATGGTAAACAAGACTATTTAACTTAAGGACAGGATCACAATGAAAAATAAAATATATGTTCAAAATTACTAGCCCAGTGTCCAAAAACATCTAAATTTGTAGATATAGAAAAGCATGGGTAAGAAAGAAACTTAATTTAACCTTTTTGTCCTTCAGACAATGTATAATATATATATATATATATATATATATATATATATATATATATTTTACTGTTTTCATATATTTGGTAAGTTTTTTAAATGGAAACAATCCCGTGATAGTATAATTATATTCTAAAACAGCCAGCAGCACCTTCAATAACAAAATAGCAACTGATGAAATTACTAAATGAGTTTGATGGAAAGAAGAAATTCATTGTCTAATTTTCTACCACCTAGGTTAAGTATTATACCAGAGGACAATAAAATGAATGAAAATTAAGATCAAGTAGATAAAGTCTGACATAAAGTTAGAATCTGACTCTGCCACTATAAATAGACAAATGGTTCGTTGATATTTCCGATAAGTATAGAGCTATGTTTGATGGCTTTGATCTGAATATTTATCAGTTGCAGGATGCAATGACTTTGTGGTCTTAGTTAGCTGCTCCACAGTGAAAACCTGACGTGTCCATGAGACTCTTAGGTGCGCACTTCCTGGAGCTGGAAATTCTGCACTGAGCATGTGCTGTGTCTAAATTCAGGAGCATAATGTCTGCGAGGGTCAAATGTGGCCTCTCCCTTCTCAGTGCTTTGCAGTAGCCAGTCACAAGAAAGCAGCTCTTACCCTGAGTCCCCAAGAGGTCAGCCCCTTGGTGGGTTGGGAATGATGAAGGGACACCACTTCACCTAGGTTTGGAAGAGCTAGAGATGACAGAAATCATGTGATTGGAAGTTGATTTTAAAGCAATACAGGTCAGAGATTGAAGAAGATCTTTTGAAGTTGGACACAGTGTAGGCTGTATGGCTTATAATAGACATTAACTTCTACATGAGTCATCTTTTTAGAAATTGTGTAGTTGCTTTGTGTGTTCATTTCTTTCTTGAGTTCATGAGGGTTAGATGCCATTGAAACTTTTCATATCTGAAGGAAATGAGTGACCTTCAGGATGGGCAGTCTGGTAGCAGACGCAGAGTTGACAGGGAGGCAAGAGCTGTCGACGGGCTCTAGCGCTGGCCCAGGCACAAAGACAGTTCAGAAGGACTGTCGTGTGCGACGTGACACCCTGGACGTGCACATCAATGCACAAGGCAAGAACCTAGTCCTTACAATAGAGAACCTGGCAGGACAGTGCATTAGTAGTAACACATGCATGCACACGTGCACATATGCATACAGGCACAGCACAGAGCTGCCTGTGCAGGAATTGGGGAGGAATATCCTGGAAACGAAGAAATGCTGTGTGTGAAAAAGAGGCGAGAGATGTTATGCCTGGAGAAGCTGGAGGGGGGACCACAAAAGGAAGAAAGTGGGTGTATTTCGGCAGGGAGTGAGTTGGCAGGAAGACAGGCCTCCAACATAGCACTGGGCTCCAACCCTGTGTACCTGCCACGTGACTGCTGTCACTTACAGAAACCACAAATTCCAGGGGGGGAAAAACTTATGAAAGAAGAGGGTAAATTTGCTTATGTGTTGATTGAAGTGCAAGGAGGTCAGCCAACAATTAGTCAGAAATTTGTACCTTGCGGTCCTCTTGGAGATGCATAGAAGGGTTGCAAGTAGAGGAATTGTAAGCTGGGAACAAAGTTGATAGAGCCAAGAAGCAGAGAAAGGAGCCCCAGCCAGATGGCTCACCCCTGAAGGCACTAGCTGCTCACCTGACATCTTGAGTTTCATCTCCAGAACCCAGATGGTAAAAAAACAAATTTACATGCACACACACACACACACACACACACACACACACACACACACACACAATAAGTTTACATTTTTAAGCAGGAGGCAGAGAAGGAGATAGTGATACTGTAGGAGATATCAGTAGGGCTGCATAGGCTAAGGCTGAAGCAATGAGGGTCATAGTCTCCATAGAATATCTGCCCCTAAAGTGGATGGCACTGGACGGCAGAGATGCCTCTGACCTCTCAGAGACCCTTCTCCCCAGGGACATATGTGGTTCCAAAACTGGAGAGATGGTGAGCTCATTTCTTCTCCCTCAGATTATCAGTGATTAGGAGAATCAATGGAATGAGACAGAGAGCCGTTCTCTTCCCATCCAGCTGTGGCTTCATTGGGAATAACTGGGTCAGATAATACTCCAAGCATTCCCTGTTCTCCACCATCTGGAATAATAGAGAAGATTTTGTTCTGATTGTAGAGAGTAAGGAGGTGTCATCTGAGATAGACCTAAATTGTTTGGTTAGCACCGAGTAAAGTCAGTCCTTGTAGTGGGACAAATCTTTCCTTGAAAAGTTGGTGCACACAGTAGTTGTTAGTAGAACTTGGTTAGCAAGGTCTTCTGGGTTTGGTAGCTCTTCCTTTATTAATGCTCATACAGGAGCATAGCATCAGCTAATTTAAGGCAGTGCCAGACCTTTATATGCCATAGTTCCTTACAAAAATATTTTTTCAGATGGTTTTGTTCTGATAAGAGATATCTGACATTCATTCAGATGTTTTCATATAAACACTTTCTTGGAAAATATGCAGAATGCCCACCATGCGATTAGTTCTCATCATTAAGTATATCCAGCTTAGTGTGAGAGTGAAAACCTGTAATCTTAGAATTCAGGAGGGGGGGGGATTCAGGAGACAGAAGCAGGTGGATTACCAGCTCAAGGCTTACCTGGGGCACATAGGAAGATTAAGTCAAGTCCAAGTTATACAAAATAGCCTTGTCATAAAACCAAAAAATTTTAAAAGTTAACTCAACCACATAGATAAGCCATAAGCTATCGTACCATGAGGTGGCCCATCCTATTACTGACTCAGACCCTTCCTCTTCCTGTTTAGCTGGTCTGTATAAATCCTGAGTTGGTGCTGGGAATAGGAGTGCTTTCCCAGACAGTCTGGCCAGAACCCACTAGGAGAGTCCAGCTATATGTGGTGGTCCTACTCCATGTGGTCCCTACCTCCTTCCAGGGTAAAGTGCTTGACAGTGCTATGTATAGTAAGAGCTGCTCCCAAGAACTCAGAACTCAGAGGATTGTGGGTGGATGTGGAAGTGATATCAGTTGTCACCTGGTGGGTTTAGGGTCATGGCAGAGCCCTGGGTGTATCTCCTGGGAACAGCTGGAATGGGGATGGTGATATAGGGTTGGGACTTAGAAAAGACTTCCGGGACACACCACAGTGGTGAAGTAGCTATCAGTGAGGGAAGGGCATGTTCCTTAGAAGAGGAGCCCTTGGCACTGGTTGGTTCCCAGGCTGTGAGACTGAGATTTCCCAGGGGTAGTTGCCAGGAGAGACTTCCCAAGAAGTTGCTCTAGGAAGATAAGGTAGATGCCCAACTCATTTACTGTCATTAAGAGTTCAAGTTTTCCCAGTCCAGATTTCTTATAAGCGATTGCAGATAATCAGATTCTGAGTCTAGTTCATGGAGTCCAAATTCATAGCATGTTTGGTACACATCTATAGAATACTGTCAATGTTGGGAAAGATTACATAGTAAAACATACTAAAATTTAAAGTAACATAGTATGCCCATGTACCATGTATGTCTGTTTGCAAGCAATAGCAAAAACAATAAATGTAATTATAACAAAGCTAAGCGTATTGGGGTGGTCATTAAAATTTTCCTTGTGGAATTTGATTAGGTCTGTTCTCTTGGGATTCATATAGATTGCTTTTATATTAATTAGCTTTGCTTTCTTTTTTATTTTTTGTTTCTTTACTTATAATATGTGCTTTTTAACCATGTTTGTTAAGATTATGCACTCAAAGACTCTTTCTTTATTCCTTTATTCCACATTCTGCTCGGAGAATTGATTCTTTCTGCGTGACATCGTGTTGCTTTTTTCCGGCTCATATATCAGCTGTTTTATTTTTTTCCTTTCTTTTTCTTTTCTTCTTTTCTTTTATTTTAATTTTCCCTGTCTTTTTCTACCTCCCTTCCCCCTTCCTTTTTCTTTCTCTCTCTCTTTTTTTTTCTTTCGTCTTCAGCCTATTCTGCAAACTTGGAGTTCTTGTCAGGCATAGGATTTCACTATTTGGTAAGGAGACCCCTGAAACACTTTCAAGCATGGCCGTCACTGGGTTTTCTTTGCCATTTCTGCACTCTGCGTGTGCTGCTACGTTGCATGGGTGCATGTTTGCATGGCTGCATGCATGGTTGTCCTAGGCCAGACAAGTCCCTGGTGATCCTTCTTCAAGTGACGTGGAGTGCGGTGTCTTTTCCAGACCCGCCCAAAACGCAACTCAAAATCTAGGGGTGTTTCATTAAAGGGTGAAAGAATGAAGACAGCAAGTCCTGTTTTTTGTTTTGTTTTGTTTTGTTTTTATCTCAAAGGTAAAACAGAACCAGGCTTTGGATTTGTACTGGGTTATCTTTGTGCTGCTGAGTCATGAACTGTTCCAAATCAAGATTTTGAACCAAATTTGTAATTTTTAGTACTCTGGACTTCAGAGATGCATGTCTGCTGCATTGTAAATTGGTGGAAGCTGACGGCTGGAACTGTGGAGCAGAGGAGCCTCACTTGGTAAAAGTGGCTCTGGTAGTACCACTTACCCCACAGCGGGTGTCTGAGTCCCACGGGGCTGATGCCCATGCTCCTGATGACCACATTGGTACCCACTCACTTCTCACAGAAGGTTTTCCCTGCCTTGGGGCTTCAGAAATCTGCAGCACTTGACAGAATTCATGTTTAACACCTTCTGTCATCGGCTGGCGTCATGTTGATTTCACAGGTGCCAAAGCAAATTTGAGCTCTTTGTTCTGCAGGTTTGGAAATAGGGCTGGAAAATTCTAGTAA
This sequence comes from Typhlomys cinereus, assembly GCA_023101885.1. Lineage (NCBI taxonomy): Eukaryota > Metazoa > Chordata > Mammalia > Rodentia > Platacanthomyidae > Typhlomys > Typhlomys cinereus. The sequence continues at coordinate 2,901,511 of JALPQD010000200.1, read as the reverse complement.
TGACTCACATAGAAATAGAATGAGAGAGATGCTGTGGGTAGAATTACAGCAAAGACTTGAGATTTAAAATAATTAAGTCATTTCAACAAAACTCATGATGGATAAACTGAACACATGCATGCACTAACACAAACATACAAAGCCACACATGCACACTTGCACAAATATACACATGTATACACAAGCACATGTATCATATACACACAAAGTTATGCACATATAGATATACACATATACATACATACACAAACACATATACATGTATATACATGCACACATATTGCATGTGCATACAAGTACACATATTTCATACACATATAGAGCTATAGATGCATGTGCACATACAAGCGCATACAAACACATAGATACATCCAAAAAGACATATACGTATGCACACACAACACATGCGTTCACATATGCACACTACTCAATGTGCACATAGAAGCACATATACACAAGCATACAACACACATACACACATGTGAACATAGTAAAACCTACATGTACATAGAAGCACATGCACATGCAAACATATACATTCACACCAGCATATAGAAATGCATGCATAACATGCAAATACACACTGTGCACACATGCACACTACACATACACACAAGAAAAAAATCTTAAGTTCCTTTTGAGAAGCATTTTGAGAAGTGCTAAACCAGTAGCTCCTTGGAGCAGCTGACTTCTGTTGACTGACTTCTTGAATTTGCAATAATTTCGCATTTAACAAGTAAAATTTATGCTTCATACTCCTGAGTTTTTACATACTGTTTGTGTTACTCATGATCAAAGGGCCATTACCATTAGAACAATTTCCAACTGACTGGTATTGTGTAACTTCTACTCAGCAGACAATTCATGTGGAATTACTTAGGCAAGATTTGCATGTCCTCTTGAGATTTCCCAGGTTAACCATCTGCTCAGACATCTTGTCTGCCACCAGAATAGGCTGTCCACACATAGTTCTGATAGGTTCCTTTTATCATTTGCATATTTATTGGTAAGCACAGCATTCTTGTTATACTGTTTCTAACTTCCTGTCTGCCTTATCCTCTCATTTCCTTTTAAAAAATCTTTGAGGTATTCCACCTATATATTAAAGCACATAAATGCTAAGCACAGGAAACTTCCTTGGCAACCCAGCAATCCAGGAGCACCATGGGACCACTTCCCAAATTTCAACCTTTTCCAGAGGAACTCTCTTTACTAAGGAGTCCTTTTGCCTGTTTTAAACTCTTGGTTGCCCATTCAAATATAACGGGCAATATAAGACAAATATATGATATAGCTTGTTGTTTCCATTGGAGGAAAAGAAAGGAACTATTCATTCTTTGTTTATATGACCCTAATAATCTCCTGAAACCTTAAGCACCATTACTTCTATTTTCAATAGGAATTTATTCATGTCTTCTCATGATATGTATTCTTACACATTCTGAGTATTATTAAATGGTTATTATTGCTTTGGAATGGTGTTAGCATTGGCATTTAAAATAATATAAACTTGAGGAGGTCTTTATGTTTGATTTATAATCAAACTAATTCTAATGCAGATTTATCTACTTGGTGGAATTTTTATGCCTCAGGGTATAAATTTCACACAGCATGGCTATATCTGGAATTAGGTGAAGTTCAGTGGGAACATGGGGCTTTGGATATGTACTTGCTGTTTTTATAAATTTACAATATGAATGATTTAGGCAAAGGATGTGGATTTGCTTAAGCCTGTGTCTTTTATTTTCACATCTCTGATAGGCTGAGATCCTCACTTGTCTTAGCCGTCTGTCAAACCTCTGGTGAGACAATGAACATGGAGATGGTCACTTGCAGCTGTTACGTGTCGGGCTTTCCTAGTTTGATCAGTAAGATTTTGCTCACTGGGTCCTTTATTGAAACCTTATTTATTAGATCTGATGTTGATGAATCAAGTGGCACATGAACCAGAGTTCAGAGGCAGAGAGATGACTCGGGTTAAGCTCTGCCTCGCAAGCAAATAGATCTGAGTTCAGATCCCAGATCCCATGTGAAAATTCTGAGGGGAAAAGGGGGGTACCCTGCACTTCCAGTCTTGGATGAGACAGAGCCTGGGAGAACCCCAGAGCAAAGCAATAAAGAGGTGGAATATTCCAGGATGATTCCCAAAGTTGCCCTTGGGCTTCCATAGACACACACAGTTCCTTCTTTTATACACACTCACACACCCACACCTACATATAGAAAAAATTCTGAAGGTCAGCACTTGGCTATGCAAAATAGACACACAGTGATCCTTTATCTCTGTTCCTTTCTTGAAGGAATCAGAGTGTTTCCTAGACAGAGACCTGAACATGTACATGGAGGTACATAGATATAGTCAATATTAGTCTCTCCTTCATTTTTTAGTTCTATCTTATTTATACTTATATGTTACTTTCTTGCATTCCTGCAGGAAAGAAGCTTATCCGAATCTGTTTTACATACTATCTGCAGCTTTAGCCTCGTGTAAGAATGAACTGAGATAAATTTGAAGCCCCAGGCTCTTTCTTTTCCTGGTCCTGTGGTAAAATACCATGAGCAAAGCAACTTAATGGAGACAGGGTTCATTTGACGTCAGCGCTAGGTCCCAGTCCTCATGGTGGGGAAGGCTCGGCAGCAGGAGCTTGAGGGGGGTCACATGACATCCGCAGCTAAGAGTGGGGAGAAAGAGCCACTGCACTCAGTGCTCAGCTAGCTCTCTCTGGCGTTGTTCAGTCCTGGACCCTCTGCCAAGGGAATAGTTCAGTGTTCCCGCATCAATCAAAGCAATTAAGACAATCTCTCCTAGGATCAGGGAGATGGCTCAGGTGTTGAAGCTTTGCTCCACAAGTAGAAGGACCCGAGTTCAGATTCCTAGGTTCCTTGTAACCTTGGGTGGATATGGTAGCAGCTTGTAGTTCTGACTCTGGAAGGCAGAGTCTGGTAAACTTTAGAGCAAAGCAATAAGGTGGAAGAACAATCCAGGATGATTCCCGATGGCCACCTTTGGGCCTCCACAGGCACACACATTCAAAGGCAGTCTTATACACATGCCTGAATACATATGTGCACCAATCTAAATGCAAATGTGTGTGTGTGTGTGTGTGTGTGTGTGTGTGTGTGTGTGTGTGTGTGTAAGTAAAGATACACTCTGTAGGCAATCCAGAACCCTCATCCTCTGTCAAATTGACAATTGAGAACAGTTATGACAACGAAATGGTATTTAGACCTAGTGATGATTAGCAAAACTCAAGATGTATAAAGATGCATGTTTTCAGAATGTAAGTTAGGAAGTCAGGATAAGAGAGGATGCATGCGTCTCTATGTACCTTGAAATATTATTTATTTGCTGAAACACTCTAAGAGCCAAGTCCATATGTACTTGTCATTCACATCAGCTGTACCTTTGAAGGCTTTTAAGCCATTTCATTTTACAAGGAAACATGGCAAGATTATCTTCACCAAAGTATGTATTCCTTACACAATTCTGGTGAGTCGTGAATTTTTACTAATTACAAGGAAAGAAAGAAAACACCTTTGTGTTTTCTGGCTTCCCTGTTTGAACTCTGAAACGTTTGCTTGTGATTCCAAGTTGGTCCACACATGGATTCTAGAGGTTCAGCTGGGACTCCTCTAATACTGGTTCTCTCAGTGGCAGAGATGGGGAAGGACATCATAGAGAGTTCATCATGCCCCCAGCCTTTCTACCTCCCCGCTTTCTAGAAATGGCCCAGTGAGATGCTAAGTCCTTCCAATGCTCCCCAGTCTGTAGAGAGCTTCCCAAACTTTGACATAGAGGTTTCTAGAATACTCATCCCAAAGCTAGAACATACGTCCCAAATTCCTTCTAACCTGACCTCACAGTGACCCCCCTGAACATAAGACACCACAGCAGGTAACTGAAATGTTAGCCACAGGGACATTGGCACAGAACAATCTAATTGTGTCTTTAAAGGAGAACATTGCTTTTACTAAAATTTTCAGTTCTTTTTCCCAGCTGAGTGTATCTGATTTAAGCTAGCACATGAATGAATATCAGTGTTATGTTTGGGAGAGTTCGAAACAGGAACACTGAATAGGATAGTAAAATCTTGAACTGTTATTTTTTTTCCAGACTAGGTAAATGAGGTTTATGTTGATAAACCTTTGATGTGTATCACTCAAATGACTTAATTATTTAAGTAACAGCAACTGCCTTCCACTAGGGAGTTACTGGGAAAATAATATGTGTTTATTTTTCCACCAGAAAGGTTCAAGTTGTGTTTGGTACATGTAATAATAAGAAAATCTCTCAATGCACTGAGAGTCTGTAAGACTAGTATGTAGCCTATGTATCCAAAGATTGTGATTTGCAAATTCAGTCGCACGGTTTTGTAAAGTTTCATGGCAGTATTGTAGGTTCAATGGTGTTAAAGGTGCTATGAAAGAAACACAGTTGAGTCAGTAACACAGCCAAGGTGTGCAGTAGATTTCCTGGCTTGGTGCTGCTGGTAAAGAATGAGTTCCCAGGCTCTTCTCTTTCCATGGCTTGTTCACCATCAGCATTTCTGAGACGTGAAGGCTGAACTCAGAGAGGCAGTTTGTTCCCAGCCTTGTAGACTCAGTAATAAAACCTACCTGTTTTCATCTCTTCACTGTCTCTCAGCTTCCATATACACGGAAGGCACTTCTTTAGGATACTTTTTATATCAAGAAAATAACTTATTCAGATGTTATTAAAAACTTACATGAATAGGAATCACTATCTTCAGGACCTAGGAGCTGAGAGAGAGAGACAGAGACAGACACAGAGACATAGAGAGACACAGAGAGAAACTATTTGTTTTTTTCTTATTTTTTAACATTTTTTATTATTCTTTCCGCTCATACAAACTTAATAGGTAGACCAGTTCCCTCCCCCGAGAGAAGCTATTTGTGAGAGAAAGAGAGGGAGAGAGAGAAGGCTGAGAGAGAGGAAAAATGGTGATAGAGAGGGAGAGAGAACTATATGTGTAAGAGGGGAAGAGAGATAAAGAATACTGTGTGAGAGAGAAAAAGAGAAAGAGAATAAGAGGGAAAGAGAAATAGAAAATACAACATTAGTAACTGATAAATGCAGGTTATATCAAATGGCTCTGTGACTTTGGATTTGATACCTTAATCTCTCAAGATCTATACTTTCTGACCTCACATCACTACGAATGAATGACTCTCACATGACTGTCCAAAATCACTCCCCTCTTGAGTATCTTGTAAGAACATCATCTACCTCCAGCCATTGAACTAACTTCCCATGCTGATTCTGTACTTTATTTTTGCCAAAGACCCATGAACGACCATGTAAGGAGACGATTCCCCATTTTGCGTGGGATTCAGACAGTTGATTTCATCTATTGAAGGTGGCAGGAAGGCCGAGGCAATTGGGATAGTTAAGTAGAATTAAAATGCTTATTAGACTTTTGAGTCAGTCTCATTTCCTAAAGGGCATGCGCCAACTTTAAAGCTTGCCTTCCAGAGAGCTTGTAAGTGGGGAGGGAACCTGTTTGGAGAGTCGCCTGAAGCTCTTTCAACTCCTGCGTGGCTTTGGAATGCCCCCCAGCATGTCAGCTCCTTGGTCCGACATGCTGTCCTGCTTACCCACTGACATTTGCATAACCACTTTCAAGCAGAAAGTCTGCATGACTCCAGAATCGATGATCCCAGCATCTACTTACTTATGTTGTCCTCGAGTTGTGTGATTAACACATTTTGGCAACACAAGTGTGAACAGAAAACGCGAACACTAAGACATTCTGAGGGTGGTTGACACAGAACTCTGTTTTCCCTCCAGGGAACGACGCCACATCGATTGTCAACTGTCTTCATATTCTGGGTCAGACGTTGGATGCAAGGTATACACATATGCTTTCATCTAAATGAGCCAATGTCATAATGATGGAGAACAATGTTCAAGAAAGGACGAGGAGATGGCTTAGGGGTTAAAATGCTTGTCACACCAGCAAATGGAGAGTTCAGACCCCAGATCCCATATAACATCCCAGGTAGATGTAGTGGTCTACCTGCATTTCCAGCCCATGAAGACAGAGCTTGGGAAACCCCAGAGCAAGCTGACTAGCCAAACTAGCCCTGGAGGAGATTCTGTCCTTCATGAGACACCCAGCCTCAAAACCCAAAGGTGAAAGTAATTGGGGACGATTCCTGGTATCAACCTCAGGCCTTCCACATGAACATGCGTACATAGACCCATGCACTACCCCCAAAAACACACATACATGTATACCCAAATATGTATGTACCTCATACACACATACACATGAAAATGGAAAAAAAAGAATGCTAAAAATGAAACAATATCTTGATTTCATTTAGCTTTCCATAAAGCCTTTAATGGAGGTAAAAATATTCCTTTGATATTGGCATGGCTATATAATTTATATAATTTAAACTTCAAGCATTTTTCTATGTAACAGAGAGTTGCAGCCCCCTATTGCAAAGAGACACTCACCCACCAAATAAATAATTAACCAAATAATTAACAGTAGTCTCAGGATGCTGTGGGAGTAAGGTAACCCTTTTTCTGAATTTCGCTGGCTGCTCTCCGAAGGTGAATGTGAGTCTCTTGGCTCTACAGGACTGTGATGAAGACCGGCCTGGACAGTGTGAAAAGTGCTCTCAGGACCTTCCTGGACAACGCGGCAGAGGATTTGGAGAAGACCATGGAGAACCTTAAGCAAGGCCAGTTCACCCACACGCGCAGCCAGCCCAAAGGGGTGACGCAGATCATCAACTATACCACGGTGGCCCTGCTGCCCATGTTATCTTCCTTGTTTGAGCACATTGGCCAGCATCAGTTCGGGGAAGACCTGATACGTACGTAAATCTGGCACTTGTAGATTGTGGTTTAGAAATAGAACCATGCAATGCTACAGAAGCGGTAGCCTTCCGGGCCATTCCAATACAACATACTCGCTGCATGAAAATGTTCTCTCTGTCTTACAAATCTGCTCACTGAGAGTTAGCAGGTTGGTCATAGCTGTCACTTTCACAGGGCTCCGGACTGCAGGGTCAGATGTTGAAGTCAGGGTTCTGGAGCGCGTCCCCTGTTCTGCTGAAGTGCAGGTTGCAGACTCTAGAGTTTTGTCCCTCACCTCTTTCAGCTGACGTCTGATGCCATTAAATGTTTTCAAGACCCAGTCAACTCTGCCTCAGGCCATACCGCCACCAAGAGCAGACACTACTGAGCTGAAATCACTATGTAAATAATCAGATTGTTGGAGGCTCAGATGTCGGTGGGTAGGTTAATGTCATTTTTTAAATGGAGAGCTTAATTAGATATTTTGGCTGGAATGCTAAAAGCTAGTAAAAATATTCCCAGCGTGCACAGGCTCAGTGGAAAACTACACATAAATGAAGTGTCTTCTCTTGCAAAGTGCAAGCAAGCAGCTGCTGTACCACTGAGCTATTGCCCACGTGGGTTCTCCAGGCAGCACTGGAAACAGCCACTGCTGTGTTCTGTGGCCTCCTCCACTAGCACTTGCAGAACCTTTACTTTTACTATCACTACAGTGACTTGTGGCCCAGGTGTATGTGGAGGCGGGTCTGAAGACAAAGGTCTTCCCTCCTTTCAGGGCATGGTGACTCACCCAGAATGGCCTCAGAGTGGAATTCTGAAGTCAGCGTTCTTACATTCAAAGGGGTTCATTACACCCCTTTGAGCATATCTTATTGAAGGCTGTAAAGATGTCTCATAAATTATCTATAGGATCTTGTTTGATTCACTAGCACCAAAGAATTGCAGAGTGTCTGACATTGATTTGAATGCCAGGCCACTTGAGATGTGGCTGGCAGCCTGCTGCTTCCTGTATTCTCCTTATCACTCATACACGAATCTTGGAACAGACACACACACACACACACACACACACACACACACACACACACACACACACGCACGCTCTCACTCTTAGATGGGAGAGATGGTTCATTGGTAAAGCTTTTGCCTTGAAAGCAAAAGGACCTGAGTTCAGATTCCAGATCCTATGTAAAGATATCAGCGTGGATATCAAGTGGCTGTGGAAGCCCACTTGTAATTCTAGCCCTGGAAGGCAGAGCCTGGGAATTCTCAGAGCAAGCTGGCTGGCCAGACTAGCCCAGATGGCATGCTCTGGGTTTATTTAGAGACCCAGGCTCACAAATGCAAGGAAGAAGATTCTGGATATCACTCTTGGGCCTCCACAGGCACACACATTCAAGTGCATATGTATACATACACTCACATACATATGTACACCCACTCACATGCAAACACATATACCTACACATGAACACACCCCATACACAGATACACAAAAGAACAAAACACACACCACCTTCATATACAGCGAGACCTGTGGTCTTTGTGATCTTTTATATAAAAGAAAAGTCCTTACTAACCTTCAGACAGAGTCAAACCCTTTCTGCTCCATTATCCCTCTAGTTATGCGTGGCCACAATTGTGTTCTTAGACTCATCCTTTCTTTATACACATAGTGAAAAATATTCCTGATACTGTGATGGGTAATCTCAACACATTCTTTTTTCAACTCCCTTTATAGAGAAAAAAATTATAAAAAGTTTTTGTTTTATTTTGTAATTATATTCTTAATTTTTATACTTGCAAAACAGTTTTAGTAAGAAATTTTTGTTTCAGCTTTAACTTTCTTAAGACCTTATGTCCAATAAAGGTTTACTTTTCAACTGAGATTCTTTTTTTTTCCATAGTGGAAGATGTACAGGTGTCTTGTTACCGAATTCTGAGTAGTTTATATGCTTTGGGAACCAGCAAGAGCATTTACGTGGAAAGGTAAGAACTACAAACATAACTTTATGTTAAGTGCTTCATTTCAAAATTCTTCATTTTGCAACTGTTTATAAACTAATCTAGATTACCTGATTAAGTTCCTTAAAAGTAATTTAAAAATTTATTATTTACAGTTATTATCATGTGTATTCATGTATGGATATCATAGTATATAGGTCAAAGGTCAGAGGACCACTTGTGTCCTTGGTTCTCTAATTTCACCATGTAGACAATCAGGGATTTAACTTAGACTATGAGAATTGGCGGCAAATTCTTTTACCAGCTGAGCCATCTTACTGGCCCAATACTTTTCTTAAACTAATAATGCTTCATATGATATAGGACAGAGAGTTATGCAAAAAGTAAATTAACAATGGTAAACACCTTCTTACATAAATTTTAAACTTAGTACTTATGGGTCATATTGAAGCGTCTGCTAGCAAAGTTTCTCACTGTGCATCAGAAATGCTAAGTAAGGGCTGGGAGATGGCTCAATGGATAAAGTGCTTGCACAGATGTGAGGACCTGTGCTTGGACATTAAAAAGCTGGGCTTGCTATGCGGCTGTGACCCAGTACTGGGAAGTGACATAGGAGCAGCCTGTCTGCAGTCTCACTGGTCCACAAGTCAACCTGAAAAGTTCAGTTTCTGGGGGATGGAGAGATGGAATCAGGGGTTTAGACTCTAAGGAGCTAGAAGCAATCCAGAATTATTCCCCAAATCATCCTTAGTCTTCCACAAGTACACACAGTGCCCTCTCTCTCTCTCTCTCTCTCTCTCTCTCTCTCTCTCTCTCTCTCACACACACACACACACAAATAAATAAAGTTTAAAAAAATAAAAGTTCGATTTCTGGCCTCTGGGTCTTTTGAAAGACCCTGTCTCAAAAAAAGTAACATGGAAAGTGAATAGAGGAAGATACTTGATAGGACCTCTGGTCTCCAGACATACACACACACACACACACACACACACACACACACACAGTATGAGTATACCTGCATGTACTTTGACACACAAACATGAGCAGACACCTGCATATGCACACACACATGAGCACATACACCTGCATACACTTGTGCGTGCACACTTAGATGAACAAACATAACCTGCATATTCTTATGCACATACACACACCTGCATATGCTTGTATAAACACACACAAGTAGGCACACACACCTGCATATGCTTGTGCGTGCATACATACAAGTGGGCATATGCTTGTGCACACCTGCATGTGTTTGTATATACACATGTATACACACATGCTTGTGCACATACATAGACATGAATATAGAGTAAGCTGGAATGTTGGTAATCATGTAAATGGTTTTACTTTTGAATGTTTTCAAGTTCCAGGAGGGGGTGGATTAACATTGTGAGATGCTGTAGGTGGGTAAAGTAAGAGCTGGACCCCAATAGACTTATAAGAAGAACTCATTCTTGGCTTCAGAACTAGACAAAAACAGGACAGAGTAAAGAAGACATGGTAACTGGAGAGCTGGAACTGAGTAGATGGCTAGTCTCCCTGAGTTAATCTGTCAGTAACTTCAGTACATTAGCCAACAAGTTTGCTTTTTTTTTAACTTCACAAGATAATTTGGAAATTCACTTGAAGGAATAAGACCAACCATTGCATCTAGCTAATAAAATTTTGAAGAGAAAGAAAAAAAAGTAATGAAAGGCCTTCACTTGGTCTGCTAAGTATTAAAACTTATAAGGCCATGATAATTAAGGTAATAATTATATTAAAGAAGGGAATTAGATCAATAAACAAGGAGAATTACATTCCATCTGGATATCTTTCCTGCATTTTATGATTTTCACATAATTTTGTAGTTATAGAACATTCCATATTAGCTATGCATCATAATTTACTAAAATGAGATTTACTTTTGATGTATAAGTTTTCTCTTTTTCACTAACATAAATGACATGAGGTGGGTGTTCATCAATTCTGGTGTCTGTTGACTTATTTTTCTCAGCTGTGATAATATTATGATTTTAAAATTCTAAACTATCCCCAAAATACAGTTGTGATGGGAATAGGAGGGATATGGGATTTCGGATTAAGGTATGAAAATACTGTTAGTTCTCTACATTCATGTGTGATATATACAAAGTATTGTGTGTGTGTGTGTGTGTGTGTATAATTAAGAAAAAATTCTTGGCTAGGGACTGGTGAGATGGCTTAGTGGGTAAATGCGCTTGGCACCAAGCCTGACGACCAGAGTTTGACTCCTGGAATCCACATAGTGGAAGGGTAAAATCAATTCCTGCAGATTGGCTTTTGAGTAACACACATACCCCCCCCACACACACACACATACACAAAACACACACAAACATATGATTAAAAAAAACTTTTTAAAGAAGTTCTAGGGCTGGAGAGGTGGCTCAGGGGTTAAGCCTCTGCCTTGTAGGCAGAAGGTCCTGAGTTCGGATCCTAGACCCCACGTATAGACGCCGGGTGGAAGCCGGGGCGGCCTGCGTTTCTGGTCCTGGTAGGGTGGAGCCTGTGAATCCCGGGGTAGAGAATTCGCCCATGGTTCTACACACTCACACACACACACACACACACACACACACACACACACACATACATGCACAATTGAATAAATTTTTAAAAATTTAAAAAAAGAAATTCTAGGCTAAAAATATACATGTGTATGAAATAATTAAGGCAATATCTTTTCACAAAGCAGATTTGATTTATACTCTCATGTTTTGTAATTATAACTGGAAAAATCACAGCTCTCACTTCAACAGGATAAGTAGTAGTTTATTCTGAGCCAAATATGAGGGACTATGGTCCAGGAACACGGATTCAAGTTGCCCCAAACTCCATGTTCTTCTGTGGCAACAGTTTCTTGGGGTCTGTTCTCACACAATCAAAGAAAGCCATAACCCAAAACACTTGTTCTTACATTCACATAAATCAAATATTCATTTTTTTCTCATTGCTCACTTTTTAAAAATTCTTTGTGAGAAATATCTCAGAAGCACTATGCCTCCGTGGGGTCTATTAAAGATCAGCGTTGAATGAGGGCGGTAGCTATTCTCTTCAGTGGTGATATGGCCACTGACCAGTCATCCGTTCTCCAGCTGGTTCTCAGACACAGGACGATATGATAATGAAGCTCAGTGGGACATACATGCACACACCCATACACATATGCACAGGCATACGCACGCAAATACACATGTGCACACATGCACACAGAGACATGTGCATATGTACACACATGTACATGCATGCACACATACATGCACACACATGAATGCCCAAGAGAAAGAAAGGAGACTGACTGGGAAGAAGGATATATGGAGAATAGGATGGGGGAATTGGAATAGACAATAAGGGGTGAACATTATATTCATGTGCAATGCCATCAGTGTGTGAAAACAAAAGATACTTCACCAGTAAAACTCATTTTCAAAGGTAGTAGTCACAAGTCAATCAATCAATCAACCAATCACAGCCTATTTTCTCAGATTCTTTCTTCCCTTATTAGTAATAAATCCATTTAAGTGATATCAATAATTTTATCATTTAATTAATGTACCTTGACATATCAGAGCTGTTTATTTTCCTCTAGTCAATTTCTAGAAAATATAATTAGCGTTATCATTGAGGTGTGTGACTTTTTAGAATCTACATAGTTGTCTAGAAAGAAATCCCCAGTCCTTGCTCTATTACAAGAGAAAAAGAGGAAGAAGAAGGGAGGGAAGAAAATACTCAGATTGTCGAAGTGACTGAGCTTATCATTTTAATGTTTTAATCTCATTATTTTTCCTATTTTTATTAACTACACTGTTGCTTCAATAGTTTCATATGTAGATATATGATGCATATCGACTACTCATTCCATCTGTTCCCCTCTGCCCACCAACCCTGGTTACCAGTCTTTCTTCCCTGTACACATCTCTTTCTCACAACTTTATTCTTCTTATTACAATAGATAACCTAGCTTCTATTCATTGGGGTCAGTTTCACTCGCGAATGCATATGATTTTTTTCTTACCATATTAAGAGCTGGGTTCATGGGGGGATTTTATCAGCAATGGCATTGTCCCTGATAGGGGACAATTCTAGCATAGCCTTCTCGGTTGTTCACATGGAAACTAAACCTTTTTACTTTGTAGGCAGCGCTCTGCACTAGGAGAATGTCTGGCCGCCTTTGCCAGCGCCTTCCCTGTGGCCTTTCTGGAAACCCACCTGGACAAACATAACATCTACTCCATCTACAACACCAGGTCTCCACGGGAGCGAGCAGGTAACATGGAGGCAAGATCTGAGATTGATCTAAGATGAAAAAGACTGAGACTCTGGTACAGGAGGAGAACCTGCAGCATTCTGTGGTGTGAGAAACCTCCTAGGATAGAAGTGGTCAAGACTGGGAAGCTAGCAGGGGCAGCCAGGTAGACACCTCACTCAGCCTATGGCCAGGAGGATTCTGTTACCAGCTTGGAATCGGGAGTGACGTGGACAGATGTGCACTGTAGATGTCTCCTGTGACAGTAAGGGTGACCAATGGCAGAAGCACTCAGAAGCAAGGTGATGGACAGTGTGCCAGGTTTTCTGGAAAGAATCATGTGACCTGAGGGGTCTCCCTGGGTGACAGGTCAGTACATGCTTATGGGCTGGGTCAAAGATGAAAACTGAGGAGGAATAGCTGCTGGCTGAGATCTCAACTCCCAGGAGAAAGAGAAAGAGAAGACAAGTTTATAGCATAGATATCACACAACACATATATAACCTGTATCTCATATATATATAGCACATATCAAATAACATATCAATCATGCAGCATATATCGTATACCACATAGTATATATGTGTGTTTGTCATATAGCATATAGCATCACATACTGTATATATCCTACAACATGTAGCATATATGTGTCATATAGTATGTAGCATATGTAGCATGTATATCATGTAGCATATACATTATGTAGTATATATTGGGAGGCCTGCCTTAAGGAGTAAATAGAGAGTAACAGAAGGTGCTCATGGGTTTCAGGACTGAGATTCTGCCCTTGTGTTTTCGCTGAGCACCCCATCTCTTCCTGTTCCCCAGCTCTCAGCCTGCCAGCCAGCGTGGAGGACGTCTGTCCAAGCATCCCGTCCCTAGAGAAACTCATGGAAGAGATCGTGGAGCTGGCGGAGTCAGGCATCCGCTACACGCAGATGCCGCACATCATGGAAGTGGTGCTCCCCATGCTGTGCAGCTACATGTCCAGGTGGTGGGAACACGGGCCTGAGAACCACCCCGAGCGCTCCGAGATGTGCTGCACAGCCCTGGGCTCAGAGCATATGAACACCCTGCTGGGCAACATCCTTAAGATTATCTACAACAACCTGGGCATCGACGAAGGAGCTTGGATGAAGCGCCTGGCAGGTAAGGGCAGGAGGAACGCCGTCACTTCTGTTTGCTTTACTTCCCGAATGACTGGGACCTGCCTGCCAAAATCTCCATCCATGTCCTTTTGCGCACAGAAACTTCTTCGATAGTTCTCTGTAAAGAGGGAGTTATAATTAGGCATGAGTTCACTTTCCGCAGAGTTACTGCTCATGAGCAATTAGCATTCTGATTTGAAGGTCTGTCTAAAACTAGTCAACAAAAGAAACAGTGACTAATAAAGTCCATACTGATTGTAGATAGAGACAAAATTGAAACTGGATTTTGAGACAACCCAGTATATACTGCTTCCCCATGACAACTGACAGAGGAATCAAAGATGAAATAAAATATATATGATTAAGTTTATCATCACAGTGCATATATTGAAACTTGGAAGCAATCCCACCACTCCACAGCTGGAGAGTGGATAAATAGTCTGTGTAGATCCTCTGGCCTGATTCTCATGCTGTTTCTAAACATTTAGCTTTCAACAACGTTTTCCACCTTTAGAAACTCATGATGTCAGGAAAGAAAGGAACAGGATTAAAACAAATTTAAGATGATATATGCATAACTCTTGTTTATGAGTTTATCTTGAGGCAAGTTAAAGGACATATGCCAGTAATTTGAATAGGTAGATTTTTAATTTTTCTCTTTCATACATCTCCCCAGTTGTGTATGTATATGCATAAAATATATAAGATATATTTATATATAAATATACAAAAGATATATTTGTACATAAATATATAAAATAGATAAATATATACATGAATATATAAAATAGACAAAATACAATACATAAATATAAGAAAAATATAAAATATAAATGTACTTATTATATATAAATATAGACATGGATATATACATATATAAAATATATAAATATGAATTTTTTTCTTTGTGTCTGTGTGTGGGCATGTGTGTATAAGAGAGTACTTGAATATGTGAGTCTGTGGAGGCCCCACAATGACACGAGGAACCACCCTGGACTTCTTCTATCTCCTTGTGGCTTGGCTCTGGAGTTTCCTAAGCTTTGTCTTCCAGAGCAGACTTGCAGGCCACTGCCGTATCTCCTGTGGCAATTTTAAATGGGATCTGGGGATCTGAACTCAGGTCCATTTGCTCGCAAGACAAAGGCTTTAACCTCTGAGTCATCTCCCCATTATAATAAACAGGTATTTCCTTTAGGGAAAAATGCATCCTAGAAGTCGCCTGTGAAACCCAGAGCTATCACTACATGCTAACTGGGAGAGCAGTCCTGGATGTAGCCTGACCCTGCCATTGAGATGCTCGTAGGTCATAGTGAATGTACTGATGATGTAGCCAGTGTCTGCTTCTAAGGACTCTGAAGGACTTCTCAAGCAAGGGATGGAAGAATCTTTTCAATGGAGACTTTATGTAACAGTATTGATTTCCCAGATGAATCAAAGTCTTCTAAATTATATATCAATTTTTTGAAAACTAAGAAACCCATTGATTCTAATTTAGCACTCATGTTCATACTTCAATGTGCAAATAATATAGGGAGGAAACATGGGCTCCACCCTAAGGAACAGGATACTAGGAACAGTGTCATTCCCGTGGATAATACTGCAGCTCATCTTGGTTTGAGCGGGCAAGCACCCAGAGCCCATGTGTGTCTCCCACAGTGTTTTAGTGGGTGTGCGTTCACAGCCCATGTGTGTCTCCCACAGTGTTCTCCCAGCCCATCATCAACAAAGTGAAACCTCAGCTCTTGAAAACTCACTTCTTGCCACTGATGGAGAAGCTCAAGAAGAAGGCAGCCATGGTGGTGTCTGAGGAAGATCACCTGAAGGCCGAGGCCAGGGGGGATATGTCCGAGGCGGAGCTGCTCATTCTCGATGAGTTCACCACGCTGGCCCGGGATCTCTATGCCTTCTATCCGCTCTTGATCCGATTCGTAGACTACAACAGGTGTGCAAAAGGAGTTCAGCCCCCAGGTCCCCTAGAGTCTTTCATTATAGTGTATGTATACCATACATGCATTATGCATCATACATGCATATACTATACATGCATCATACATATATGTGCTTAAGTATTGTATACCAGGCATTTGTCAAAAAATAAATCATCTCCAGTTTCTTTCTTGGGCAAAACACTTGGATAGCTATGGAGCTGTTGGGCTTTAAATGCAGCTGTGCTCTGAGGCCATAATGAGTTCTGGAAGTTAGGAGAGAGAAGTGTTTTACTTTTTTCAAGTTGACTTTAAGGAGTAACTGCAGAACTGCTCATTTCGTGATCCAGGGCAAAGTGGTTGAAGGAGCCCAACCCTGAAGCAGAGGAACTGTTCCGCATGGTGGCTGAAGTCTTCATCTACTGGTCCAAATCCCACGTGAGTGTGAGGATGCTGACCGGTATGCTGAGGGAGGGACGGTGGTTGGCTCATGTGAGAAGGGGCACAGGCTAGTATTCTCTAGGAAGGGAGGAGTGGTATGTGTCAACTTGTGTATGAAGGGACCAATCCCTCCCTCCCCGTGGTCAGCTCATGCATGAAGGGCACCAGGCTCCTCCTCCTATCTTTACTTCCCTTGGACACAGGCAGACACAAAATCTCTGCTTTTCACATGATGCTAGGATCCGAACTCCCAGCCTCATGATTGCACTTCAAGCACGTTTAACCACACAACTATCTCTCTAACCCCAGTGTCAGCATTCATGACAGGCCTCATGTATGAAGATACATTGCATCTATGAGGATGGCTTTTGTTTAATTTTTGCTTTCATTTTTTGAGCAGAGTCTTTCATAGAGCAGGCTAAGTTTAAGCTCATAATCCTCCCGCCTTCGCAACCCAAGTGCTGGGATCACAATCTACGTGGTCGTGCTTGGCTTCGTGATGGCTTTTTGAGCATGTTTTTCACACTGATATTCTTGTGACATCATAGAAAATTATTTTAAGTTATGTTCCTGTAAGTGAAAGCAATTGAATTAGTCTATTGTATTGAGAATCTTACCCAGACTTTGGGCATGCTAGGAAGTGCTAAGTTTTCAAGGCTTTGGCATTCTGAGACAGAGTCTCTCTTCGTTGCATAGGCTGGCCTTAAACTTTTCCTGACCTCAAGCTTGTGGTTTTCCATGCTCTGCCACAGAGAAAGCTGGATAATCAGACCAGACAATAATGGCATGCTATGAGCTTAGCTACAGATTCACAACAGTAAGGTAAAAGAACAATGGTGGCTGGTTCTTGATATCAGTCTTGGGCCTCCACAGACACACACATTCAAGTGCATTCATGTGCATACACCTAGTATTTAAAAATGAATTGAGTGTATCATCCTTTCCATTTCCAGATTAAAGGACACATAATATTACAGCATTTTCAGTGAATAGCATTCTGTGATGATATAAAGTTATGGTGGAGCAGTATGTGCCCATAAAAAGTCTGTATTTATGTCAGGAGGCTTCCTGTGCCATTCATCATACATCCGAGGAATGGGTATCTGTGTTATCATTGGGTGATCAGTAATTTTGTTACTTAAGTCTCAGAACCGTCTTTGTCACATACCTTCTCAAGGCCGGCCTGGTGGCAGGATGTGCTGCCCCAGCTAGGGGAGGCTGGGGCAGGATGTTCACGAGTTCAAGACCTGTGGGTAGGGCAGAGTTGAGTTCAATGCTCATCTGAGGAGCGTAGTGAGACCTTGAGATAAAAGTGTAAAGCAAGGGCTCAGCGATAGAGCACTTGCCTAGCATGGGCCAGGCTTACATTTTCTCCTAGCACTAAAAAAAAAAAAAAAAAAAAAAAAAAAAAAAAAAATATATATATATATATATATATATATATATATATATATATATATATATATAGACATTCAGTGCTCAGAACTTTTTCTCCTGATCTGCTGGCCTCATTGGATACACAAAAACCTTGGCTACCTGTCTAAGTAAGTCTAACACTAAATGAATGCTTGTCTTCAAAGAAACCTGCGACTCTCTTGAAACTCTAAGTATACCACCTTCTCTAACTGATGCTAACTCGTATTTCCTTTGCAACATCTTAGAATTTCAAAAGAGAAGAGCAGAACTTCGTCGTGCAGAATGAAATCAATAACATGTCCTTCCTTATTACCGACACCAAGTCAAAGATGTCCAAGGTAATCCATTCCTCTCGCTGTTTCCAGTGTTCTTTCATGATTGGTGCCTTTTTTTTTTTTTTGAAAATCAATAACTGGATCTGGTTGATTTGATAGTAGTATTTATCAATTTAAAAATATTTGTGCCAATTTTAAAAAGTTTTCAGGTTTGTCCTGAGTCAAGTGAGTTAAGATGCAAAGTCATAGAATTGACAGGCATACAGGATGAGAGTTTAACTTATGGATTCCCAGAATTTAAACTTACCAAGAAACCTATTATGCCATGGTCCCATCTGATAATCTGTGCAGAACAATCATGTCTCTTTGCAACATTGATGGTCTTAATTTCCATTGTTCAGAGAATTATAAATCTTCTATAACATAATTAAATATGTAATTGTGTATGTCACCAATTATTATAATGTAATGTACCATTCCTCTGCAATGGATCCACTACATGGGACATTTTTACTGTGTTGAACACCTCTTTCAACCTCCTGATGTGATGTATTTTGCCTTCTCTAAATTATTTGCATGTTAAATTCTCAGTAGCCCATGAGTTTTTACAATATGCCAGAATCATGAAACTTTGGTCCATGTTTGAATTATGGCTCCAAAAAATTCAACATGCAGGAAGTGGATATGGGGGCAGTAATTTTGATTCTGACATTATAAAGAATGCTTGCTGCCCAGAAAAACTTAGACTGTCATTTGAGGTATCCCTGTGGCACAACACAGTCCTCAAAGGACTCCTTACCTTGTTAAATTGCCTCCTTGTTAAATTCTCAGTAGCCCATGAGTTTTTACAATATGCCACGATCATGAAACTTTGGTCCGCATTTGAATTATGGCACCTTGCCTGATTATTCATGGAACATGGGTTGGCACACCATTTCTCTTCCTGTAGGAGATATACTGAATGAAGCAAAAAGTAGGTAGATGCAATTCAGGATAATTCCTGAAGTCACCATTGGTCACACAGTGCCCTTTGATGATAGATAGATAGATAGATAGATAGATAGTAGATAGTAGATAGATGATTGATAGATGATAGATAGATAATAGATGATGGATGGATGATAGATAGATAGATAGATAGATAGATAGATAGATAGATAGATAGTAGATGATTGATAGATGATAGATAATAGATGATGGATGATAGATAGATAGATAGATAGATAGATAGATAGATAGATAGATAATAAAAGTTGTTCTCTGACCTTTACCTGATAGCATGTGCATATTTTTTTCTCTCTCAAATAAAAGAATTTGTGTATGTATGTGTGTGTACAAGGGGATACGTGAGTGTGTGAGGCTGCAGTGGCTGAATGGTGACTTCAGGAATCATCCTGCATTTCTCTACTTCTTATTGTTTTGCTCTGGGATTTCCCAGGTTGTGCCTTCCAAGGCTGCAATTGCAGGCTGCTACAACAGTATCTCCTCTTTTCACATGGAATCTGGGAATCTAAACTCAGGTCCTTTTACTTTTAAGGCAAAGACTTTAACCCCTGAGCTATTTCCCCTGTCCCACCTAAATAAAATATTTTTCAAATATACCCGAGAGATCAAAAGAACAGCTGGATTTCCGTAACATGGGAGCGTGAAGCCATTCTCTGCCTCTGGCAGAGTTATGGGGGTACAGATATGGAAGCCAGGCCCATCCAGCATCTCCCTGTTCCGCAGGCTGCTGTTTCCGACCAGGAGAGGAAGAAAATGAAGCGCAAGGGGGATCGCTATTCTATGCAGACATCTCTGATAGTGGCAGCACTGAAGCGTTTACTGCCCATTGGACTGAACATCTGCGCACCAGGAGACCAGGAGCTCATCGCTCTGGCCAAAAACCGGTTTAGCATGGTGAGTGTCCTTGGTGCCCGGGGGTGGGGGATTAGGGGGTGACTATCCAACCTTCTTTCAATGTCCTGCTATGGGGTGTGGCTTCCCTTTGAGCCACTCTGTTAAGATTTCATTTAGAGCCAATAAAGCCATGCTTTATTAAGCATGTTTTCCTGTACAGATCCTAGGACTGAAATCAGTGACCACCTACTTTGTAGGACATTTTCACTGTAAGTTATGCTAATCATCTCCAAGTTGTATTCAGGAACCAGACAGAAAATATAGGAATCACTGATTTAAGAAAACAATGGATTGTATGTGAAGTCTTCTATAAAGTTAGTGGTAAGAGTTATGGTCAGATTTACAAAGGGGGTGTTTCGTGTCAGAAGCATAATGTATTTTCTGGATATTGAGGAGCCATCGAGTTCTTGCCTTTCTTTTAGGAGGTCTTGCCCTTATGGAGTTCTTGAGATTTATTTCCTCTGCATCATTATGTAGATGAGGATGTAAACATCCGAAGATCAACTTTGGAATTACTATTTTATATTCCCACAGTTGGGAGAAATTCTTCCAGCACCGTTTCCCAAGAGGGCACACATTGGTGTGCAATGCATGAATGTAGAAAAGGCCTGGCCAGAGCGGCTGCGCAACTGTCTGATGCTGCATCCTTGCTGAGCAGTTGAATGAGAAAATCACTTTGCACAGACTTAGGAGATGGCTATAGACACATGTCCATCTTTAACCCTAGGGATACTCTCTTCTTGTTATGAATTTGAAACTCCTTCCATTGAGTCTGGATACCTTTCCATTTAGACTTGATACCATTGAGTCTTGACACACCTAGATAGCTGCCTTGTTTGAAGCTCTAACAGCATCAAGAAACTATCTGAAAGAGAATGTTTCAGATTTGTAGCATGCATCTTACAAACCTTTGGTCAAACATAGTTTCTTGAGACATTTGGGTTTGTACTGGTGACTATTATACCAGACCCATCACATTAGACTTGTTTCAGGTAATTTGTGTTTCTTGACAGAAAGACACAGAGGAGGAAGTACGAGATATAATCCGCAGTAATATCCATTTGCAAGGCAAGGTAAGTCAGCTTCCATTCCTCACAATTTAATCTCTTTAGAATAAGAATAAAAATATTCTCTCATTGGCCACTGAGAATGAAAATTTATTACTTTGATATATCATTTTCCTACTTACTTCCAAATCATGTTCTATCAGAAGGTAATAAACGGTGTACTCTTGGGAGCTGGAGAGGTGGCTCAGGAGTTAAGCCTCTGCCTTGCAGGCGGAAGGTCCTGAGTTTGGATCCTAGACCCTACGTATAGACGCCGGGTGGAAGCGGGGGCGACCTGCATTTCTGGTCCTGGTAGGGAGGAGCCTGTGAATTCCAGGGCAGAGTAAACAAGGAGGAGGTGGAGGCGGTCCAGGGTGGTTCTACACACACACACACACACACACACACACACACACACACACACACACCCACAGTTGAATAAAAAAATAAAAAATGTAAAAAAAACAAAACGGTGTACTCTTAAAATAGAGGGTCACAAATTGTACAGTTTTGAAATACACCTGTCACAGGTTGTAATAACTATTGGATTTTTGATGGCTTTGTTTCAAGGACCGTGGTCTTACAAATGCATCCATAAGAAGCTGGAATTTTTCCCCTAGCAGTCAGAACCTAAATATGTGTATTTATAAGTTGTTAGTTATTAGTGCCATTAGTGAAATGGGAGAGACTGAGCATTGTGGCAGTGAAAGTAGGTGAGTTGATCCAAAGAAAGGAATATCCATCTGGAAAGAACATGACTGGAAGCCAGTCTGTTTTTAATGGTGGGCATTTGCAGTCTCAGTGAACTTTACTGTTACCTGCATATTTTTGTCATGCCAGTGAATAGTCTTTCATTTACTTACCAGATATGCCATGTCCTTTACGAATTCTGATCAATGCTAGGCATGACAGAGCAGACTTGACACTTAGGAAGCTGAGATGGGAGAATTGCCCCCTTTGAGGCTAGCCTAGGCTACAACAAGATCCTGTCTCCAAAATAAAGGCAAATATAAAATCTAATGATAGTGTCACTTGGCCTCTTCATTTCTTTTCTAGTGTCCCTTCTGAGGATACTAGAAAATTTATCTCCATTTGTGACAAGGTTACAATATATGTAGACATGTCTTTCATGCATTTAAATACCCCTTTCCAAAGTTTGAAATTTTTTTTTTCATTCTTTCTTTCTTAGCGCCAAGGGCAGGATAAAATAGCACACCTTTGCTGTGTTCACGGTGCACCCCAATGTTTTCAGAACAAGTCTCTGTGGACTGTGATGTACTCCATTCTAATTGAGACATAGCTTCTCCACCCGGGAGATTAATTCCCATGGGAATATAATTATTTTTGCAGGTAGCAAAAAGACTGAATGTCTTTAAGCAAATAACATTCCCGAAGCATCCAGCCAAAGCTCCAGAGAGGGTTTACACTCTCGGTTCATGAGACACCAGATGTTTTCTGATGTGTGAGTGTTGAGGAGCCCTCAGGGGTCTATGATGACTGCAGACCACACTGGGAAGATCCCTCCTGTCATGGTCCTGCTGAGTTGTGTGCGGGTCTCTGCTCCTCTTGGGAGCATGTCACATAAAGGCAGTTATGACTTCAATGGCAGAAGGAAGTTTTTTTTTCTGTGCTTTAGGAGGGCCATTCTTAGCAATGTGCTTTGGATAGTCTAGATTCATTATATTCAGTAAATAAAAAGATGGAACAAAACAGGGTGCATTTGTTTTCAACATTTACCTCCACATCAGTGAGACCTGCAAATCCAGAGGCAAGGAAGATGCACTCATTTTGACTTTTGTTACATACTGGATGCAGCAGGTGTTTCATGGAGATGCATAGATTTAAATTGAAATTACGTTCTTTATTCTTAGATCCTTCTTCAGCACGTTGTCTTGAACGAGAAGGGCGAGTAATTCTGAGGCCAATGGAGGACTTTTATGTTCAAGAATAGATTTTACTTTATTCAATACGTGTATGTATGGAATAGCAGTAAGAATGCAACTGAAAACTTAGACATGCCAGGCACAGTGTTTGCTGCCTAAAGGAGGAGAGCAAGGGACTAAAAGTATCTAGTCCTGAGTCTCTGTTTCAGGAGAAAGTGATTCCTGACGTTTCAAAATAAGACTTTCTTCGGAGTGTTGATGTTCTAGATTTTATCCATTTGTTCCTGGGCTATAAAAGTCATGTTTTTTAATGGAAGTTCTAAGCCAGAATGTTGTTACTATGTTTATTTCTTTGAAGTGGCTTGCTTTATCCATAAGGATACTTATTTGTCGGGTTTCTTATCCAATAATCTTTTTTTTTTAATTTATAAAGATTTTTTTTCTGGAACTTTACATGTCATGCTTTCGAAGTGAGACTGACCATGTTGCTAAAACCTCAGAAAGTGAAGCCATGGATAAGGAGGTCTAGTGTATTTGAAATTGACTGTTGTCATTTCCTCTGAGATAATTACTGATTGGGACATCTTCAATGCCAGCTCCTTAAGCCATTGAAAGTTCAGGTTAAGATGATCACAAATATACAGAAATATTCTATAGTAAATAAAATATTCTACATTAAAGTTATCAAAACACATCCTTCTGAACTGGTAGTCTGTGTTTTTGTCATTGAAAATGTGGTTAGATTCCTTCTGTTAAACCTGGAGAAAACCAAAACCAAACTATAATCAGAACAAATTTGCATGTGAGTTAGAAGATTTGCAATGTTTTTTTTAAGCCTCAGATTTTCCTGTATTAATTTCATAAAAAGCTCATTCAACAATTATCTGCCAAAATACAAAATGATTTCCTGATTTAGTTTGCTCTAAATCAGTACAAATATTAATTACAATAATCAGCAAGGAAATTTTTTTTATTTCTCTACTTCTACAAGGATATTGAGTATTCATTCCAACTCCCCTTCCTCCCCCTTCCCTTCTATTTCCTCCCTTCCCCTTCCCTCCCATCCTCTCCCTTTTAGCATTTCCTCCTACTCCCACTCATCCTGTATGCTTCTATGAACCCCAGGGTTCACTCTAGCTTGTCTACTCCTGTGGGAGCTCAGGCCTCCATATATCAAGTTACCCTCTTAGACCATCCCACTGATATTCATTCATCCAGCTTTAGACCCAAAGATTTTCACTGTAAGTTCCCATTCTACAAGTATAATAACAGTTACCTACAAGAGCACTTTGATGTACTGTCTTCCTACCTATAGGTTTATTGGCCTTCTTCCCTATTGATCTATTTCCTTCCCTTTTTTTGGTTCTTGTTCTAGTTTACAGTAACAGGGATGGGTACTGTGGCAGTTCACCTGCCTAGTTGCTGATAAATGACCATTACACAGCTTAAAGGAACAAGGAGTTTACTTTCTTATGACAGTCTGGTTATAGTTCTTAGTCCAGCTTGACGGGAGAGCACGCACCAACACCAGTGCTGAGGGAACTGGCCACACCATCACTGCATAACGGCTGAGAAATGGACAATCCTTACTTGCCAGACCAGCATGTCTGGCCAAGTATAGAGAAAGATGCCAACTCTCTCAACCAGCTCTTTGTGATTTATCCAGGGCCTAATCCCACTCACCATGGGCTGGGTCTTCCCCAGCAGCTAGACAATCTCCTTCAGGTTTGCTCTGGGCTTAACTCAACCATAAACTCTCCACAACTGTGTCCAGAGTCCAAACACTCAAAAGTCAAGTTGACACCTGTGCTTAACTATAACAGGTACCATTCTGACAAATGGGTCTTGAATCCAATCAGAAAACTGTTGGTTTTCTCCTTGGTACTCATGCCACTATTACAGCCTGTTGCCATGGTGATTTATATTATAACTTACAGATCTCATGTCTTGATGTTGATGGGGCTTGTGATTATCTCTCTCCCTTAGCAGCTTCTATAGTATTCCTTGGTAGTGTGTAAGCAAGGAGAACATCCTCAGACCAGTTCCATTATATATTTTGCCCATGTCCTGTGATCCTTTTTGTGTTGCAT
The DNA here is from genome assembly GCA_023101885.1 of Typhlomys cinereus. Lineage (NCBI taxonomy): Eukaryota > Metazoa > Chordata > Mammalia > Rodentia > Platacanthomyidae > Typhlomys > Typhlomys cinereus. The sequence continues at coordinate 2,876,315 of JALPQD010000200.1, read as the reverse complement.
CTTCAGTAATAGGGTCCTACTGACAGTTTTTTGGAGAGCAACCAAAAACCTACAGTGTTTAGGGCCTTTAAGACCTCTCTGATCAACATTTTTATCAGGAAGTGCTATATTCCTGTTACTTCTAGTACAATTTTGTTCCTGGATTCTAAGTGGATCAGCTCAAAGCTTTTTTTCCCCCTTTTTCCTCACTCTGTGTTCCTCTACATAAGGACTGCCGGTCCTTGTTTCTTTCTTTAAAAGACATTTTTTTTGACATATTACTAACATAGGATGTTCCTTTGGGGTTATTTCCCACAATCTTAGGGTTTTTCTATAAGTCCCTCTGTCCCTCCTATCTCCCATGTCCCTCCTATCTCTCATCCCCTCAGTCCCCATTATATATTTTTCCCAATTATTCCCTCCCTCACCCTTGTCCTGGGATCCTAAATCTCCCCTTTAAAAGGTTTCACCCTAACCATCCCTTCCCACCTTCCCACTTATAGGTCTTTTTCAAATTTTCTGGATCTTACAGTGCTTCCAATTCAAATAAACTGAAAAGGATATCAGTTCAATCATCCACATATAAGAGAGAACATGAGGTGCTTAGCTTTCTGTGTCTGAGATACTCACTCAATATTAAAGTTTCCAGTTCCATCTATTTATCAGAAAATTCCATAATCTCATCCTTTCTGATGCCTGAGTAATATTCCATTCTCTATATGTACCACATGTTCATTATCCGTTCCTCTGTTGTTGGGCACGTTGGCTGATTCCTTTTTTTTTTTTTTTCTTGCTATTGTGAATAGAGCTGCAATGAACATAGATGAACAAGTGTCTTTGTAATTAGATGTAAAGTCTTTTGGGAATATTCCAAGGATATATAGTTGGGTCATATGGTAGTTTCATTTTTAGCTTTCTGAGGAACCTCCACACATAGAGGCTGTGCCAGTTTACACTCCCACCATCAGTGAATGAGTGTCCCTTTTCTCCATAGCCTCACCAGCAATCTATGTTGTTTGTGTTCTTGATCTTTGCCATTCTGACTGGGGTAAGATGTTATTGCAGGGTTGTTTTGATTTGCATTTCTCTAATAATCAGAGAAGTTTAGCATCTTTTAAGGTATTCATTTGACATTTCAATTTCTTTTTGAGTGAAATCCCTGTTTAATTCCAGAGCCCATTTTTTAATTGGAATGTTTGCTGTCTTGGTGTATAATTTTCTGAGCTCTTTGTATATTCTGGAGATTAATCTTTTATCAGACTCATAGCTAGCAAAGATTTTCTTCCATTCTGTGGGTTGTCTTTTTACACAATTAACAGTTTCTTTTGCAGAAGAGCAGCTTTTTAATTTCATGAAATCCCATTTGTTGATTACTGGTCTTACTTCCTAGGCATATATTGTTCTGCTTAGAAAATCTTTACATAGTCTTATCAATTTAGGTATACTTCTTACTCTTTCTTCTAATAATTTTAGAGTTTCAGGTTTAATGTTGAGGTCTTTTATCCATTTGAAGTTGACTTTTGTGTAAGAAGAGAGGCGACAGTCAATTTTTATTCTTCTGCATGTACATGTCCAGTTTTCCCAGCCCCACTTATTGAAGATTGTTTTTTCCAATTGTGTGAAGAATTGCATTGAGATTTTAATTGGAATTCCATTGAATCTATGTATTGCTTTGGGTAGGATGGTCATTTTCACAATGTTGATCCTGCCAGTCTATGAGCAAGGAAGGTCTTTCCACTTTCTAATATCTGCTTTAATTTCTTTCAGCAGTGTTTTGTAGTTTCCATTATATAGGTCTTTTATTTCCTTGGTTAAATTTATTCCAAGGTATTTTATTTTCTTTGTAACTGTAGTGAACGAGATTTATTTTCTCATTTCTTTCTCAGCTTGTTTGTCTCTGGTGTATAGGAAGACTACTGATTTTTGTATGTTGATTTTTTTTAGCCTACCACTTTACTGAAGTTGTTTATTAATTTGAGTAGTTTCTTCGTGGAGACATCTGGGTCTCTCAAATATGGAATCATATCATATAGGAATACTTTGATTTCTTCCTTACTTATCTGTATCCCTTTTTTTTCCCCTTCTGTTGCCTTATTGCTCTAGCTAGGACTTCAAGAATTTGGGTACTTTCGTGTTCGGTGCATATATGTTTAAGATTGTCAGATCTTCTTGCTGGAATTTTCCCTCTACTAAGATGTAGTATCCATTTGCATCTCATATGGTTTGCTTTAGTTTGAAGTCATTTTGTCTGATATTAAGATGGAAACTCCTGCTTGTTTTCTCTTTCCATTTGCTTGAAATACTTTTAGTACTTTTATTCTTTTAGTTTGTTTTTGTCATGGAATATTTTTCTTTTACCTTCTATTATGACCTATGCTGGATATATGCTGGGTATAATAATCCGAGTTGGCATTTGTGTTCGTTCAGAACTTGTTTTGTCTCTTCAGGGTCTTCTGGCTTTTACTCTTTGTATTGAGAAGTTAGTTGTTATTTCAATGGGTTTACCTCTAAATGTGACTTGTTCCTTTTGTCTTGTAGCTGTTAAGATCTTGTCTTTAATGTGTATATTTGGGGTGTGGCTTATCATATATCAAGGGGTGTTTCTTTTTTTTTTTCCCTAAGTATTTGGTGTTCTGTATGCCTTTTGAATCAGAATGGGTGTCTTTTTTTTTTCAGGTAAAGGAAATTTTCCTCTATTATCTCAGTGATTATACATGGTGGATCTTTCTTTTGTGTGTCTGTTTCTGGAATACCCATGATCCTGTGTTGTGCCTTTTGATGGTATCCCAGAGTTCCTTATGTTCCATTCAAATGAGTTTTTCGGCTTACCCGTTTCTCTCATTGACTTATGAACCTCTCCTATCTTATCTTCCAGTTCTGAGACTTTGTCTTCTACATGATCAGTTCTATTTTTGAGATTCTCCATTGAATTTTTTATCACACTGTTTAGATTTTTTTGTTCCAGTGTTACTTCAGTCTGGGTTTTTTTCAGTGTTTCTATGTTTGTTTGTAGATCACTTTGTTTTTGTTTTGGTGTTTTTTTTCAGTGTTTCTAGATCTGTTTTCAGGCTCTCTGTTTTCATTCTATTTGTGTTTTGTTCATTTATGTATTCTTGGAATTCTTTCCTGAGCTTCTTCTTGAAATGTGTTTAGGTGTTTATCTATGTCTTCTCAGAGCTCTTTGAACATGTGTATAATTGATCTTTGAAATCGTTGTTTTTGTTATTATTCTCTTGGTTACCTTCCAATGGGCTATTCTCTATGGGATCTAACGTCTTGGATTTGGTGATTTTGAGGGGAAACATGTTTTCTTGGATTTTTGTGTTCCTTTTGTTTTTCCTGTGAGATATTGGCATTTTCAAGATGATTGCAGTTTTATTTGTTTTTCAGAGGCCTTTTGTCTCTTTATTCTTTGAAGTTTGGTGATGTATGAAATATTCTACTTGGACTTATTTCCTGTATGTATGTGATTAGTGGGGGTGCCGGCACTTGGGGCAACCTAGGGGCTCAGCTTCCAAAGTGGAAGCCTTCAGACTGGGGCACCCCCCTCGCCCCCTGCCACCCAGGGGCTAACTCACCCAGGTCTCAGGTGTCACGCACAGAGAACCAGGGTGCATCATTATTTTAATTTGATACCAAACAACATATGAGATCCCAAGCATTGTCTGTTGGAATGCAATTATTTTAAGTGAAAAATGGAATTTTCCTTTCAGAAATGAGAACTTACTGTTGGTGTTTTTAATATCTTTCTTAATAGTATTTAGAATTTCCCCTCAGGAAATAATAGCAATAAAACCTTAAATGTATAGATTTCTTCATGACAAGTGTAACTTTTGCAGACTGTATTGATTTATATTACTTAAGTCTTTATAAATAAACTCTGCTGTAAATTCCCTAAGTTTACAGGAGAATAAGAGTTTATCTCGGGGCTGGAGAGGTGGCTCAGGGGTTAAGCCTCTGCCTTGCAGGCGGAAGGTCCTGAGTTCGGATCCCAGATCCCACGTATAGACGCCAGGCAGAAGCGGGGGCAGGCCTGCGCTTCTGGTCCTGGTAGGGCGGAGCCTGTGAATTCCGGATTCTCGAATTCGTCCGTGGTTCTACATACACATTCATACATACACACACATACATACATACACGTGCACATACAGATACACGCACAATTGAATGAATAATAAAAAAAATTTAAAAAAAGAGTTTATCTCACTGCTGATTTAAAAAAAAAAAAAAACTCAGATCTTCCAATAGAATGCAAACCAGGAGGAAAAGGTTGGTGTATTCCTTCCTTTCTTAGTCTCCAACTCAACCTTAAACCCAAACTGCATCTTAGCTCGTTTAGGAGCTACTTCTAATCACCCACAAGGTAGGTGACATTGCATGGTACCTTATGTATTCTTTCTGACAGCCCTCGGTGGAGTGGTAAATGTCTGTATAGTATCTATCCTCTCCACCAGAGGTTAATTTCACGAGTGTGAGTCTTACCTTTCTTGGTCTCTTCATAGTGTGTGTTTTCAGCTCTATGTATGTAAAGTACACAAACAGCTCAGCATTCTGATACACACATGTGTGCTGAAATGATTTCAGTAGTCAAGCTTTTCAGGGTGTCCATTCAGTCCCACATCTGTGTCTGTTGTCAGAGTACTTGGAGCCCACACCAGCAGTCCCAGGAGCACGGTGCCTCTTGCTAACTGTGGCCACGGTGCAGAACATTGGGTCCCCAAACTTCCCCCTCCCTTGTACCTGCATTCCATGCGCTTGGCCATAATTCCAAGTGGACCCTTCCCCTCTTCAAACCCTCACCTTGTGCCCCATATCCATTTCTTGTGTTTCTGCAGTTGGAAGATCCAGCTATCAGGTGGCAAATGGCTCTTTACAAAGACTTGCCCAACAGGGCAGAAGACACCTCAGACCCAGAAAGGACAGTGGAGCGTGTCCTGGACATCGCAAATGTCCTTTTCCACCTGGAACAGGTCAGACTTCTGTGTTAATTGAGTTGGAATTGCCTCAACCATGGTTGTTGTTAATATTCTTTGGGCTGCTGACAGACAATTCTCAGGCACACTGAAGGAAAATTTATCTGGCTTACATTGACCTCTAGCTTTTGCATATTTATATACACATATGTGCGTGCGCGCACACACACACACACACACACACACACACACACACACACACACACACAGAATTTAAAGTAAATAGGTAAATGGTTAATTGAATACAAAATGACCCTGGAGTGGAGGGAGCTGGTATGCTGTACCAATGGGTCTCCGTTGGTGCCTGCCTAGTGTGGTCACTTCATGTAGAACTTTAAATAATTAAATGATACATGGCATTTTGAGGACATTACCACCTAAGTGTCATGGAATGAATTTTAACTGTACCTTTTATTATCTGTGTTTGAATACATTATGTCACCAGTAACAAATATTTTGCTTTGATTTCATCTTTATATTGTTAAGTCATCTCTTTTGCCTTGGCTGACTAAAGGATGTTGTTTAATAGATCCTCCTTTTTGTATTTCTCTACCATTACGCCCTCCAAAGACATGACTTCTCTTTCACCATCCAAGTCATTGCTGCATTTGATGAGTTTAAAGTCACAAGATTACTCTTAAACCACATAGGTCTCCACATGTACTTTATGGGACATTTTGGAACTGGTTTGCCCTGGATATTTCCATAATATTTTCATAAAACATTAAATAAAAGTCACCCTTGAGCTGCCAATAAAAAGGCTTAAAGTCATGAAATTTTAAGTCAGGTGTATGAAATTGCAGAGCTATGCTTCCTTCAAAAATCATAAAAGCATTTAATGCATCATTACCTTGATCACATGGTTTTTGGAGGCCCACTCCAGAGCTGTTACTCAAACACAAGTTTTCAGTTCTAACTGGGTTTCATGTATTTTCCCATTTTTGCTTGCTTGGAACTTCACCCATTAAATGAAGCATGTATTATATTATATTACCTGTATATCTATTATCCTATATATTATATTATATTATATTATATAACTTCATATTGTATTGTATTGTGTATTGTTATATATTATTTATTTCCTTACAGTTACTATAAATAGCATACTACATAGTCAGAAGTCTAACCCGTTATGCTGAAATCAACACATTTCTAAAATGAGACCCGTTTTACTACCTATTCATTTATGCAACAGACATGTACTGAGTACAGTGCCACATGGCTGTGTTATCCTACACAAGTCCTAGTGTATGGTGCTACCCAGCCCCCAGTAAGTGAGGTCATGTGAAGAGTCAGACAGAAAAACATGTGTAACAGCCCTCAGGTAGTGAAGCAGGTTCAAGGGGAGCCCAACTTCATCTCAGTGTGATGCCAGCATTACCAGTACCTACAGTTTGGTCCTGTGACACCCAATGATAATGTTAATTCATCTGAGTCATAGTTAGGTACATAGAGAATATTTTAACCCACCTAAGTCAGTGTAAAAACAGATGTGCTGGCCTGGATGTATAGGTCTGGGCCATACCATGTCCTCCTACAAGGTCCTGGCTTATTCCTCAGTCCCCCCCAAACGAATCAGTCAGTAAACAAAAGAAGATACTCATTGATTCATTTCTCAAGTAATCACAAACCTTTTCAGATATATGCTGTATACTCCACACCTGGTAATCCTTCTCCTGACTGCAGGTAGTCTCTGTTAACTGACTGATGTAGCAGCTCCAGCCAAGTTGATATAGCAGTTCACCAGCTGCTCAGAGTCACAAGATGCACCACAGCATGGGCCTCTGGATTGTAGATCTCTCAGATTCCCACTTTCCTGGTTGATAGGAAGCTGCACTACTTAAGACTCTGCTTGTGTGATAAAACTTCTCCACTAGATGCTGAGTCCAAACAGCAGCACAGGCTCATCTCTTGTGCTCATAGCAGCATCTCCATGCCAGGTGGTAAGTGTCTGTGGCCGTCACATACTCCACAGAACACTGGATTCCTAGCAGAAGCTGCCCATGGGATGGGGAGATGCCTGTGGTAAAGCGCATGTCACAAAAAGCCTGAGGACTCAGCTTGGATCCCTCAGAACCCAAGTCAGAAACCAGGCACAGTAGTCCTTTCCTGTAATTCAGCATTGTGCAGGCAGAGGTAGGAGGGTACCTGGGGCTTACTAACCAGCCAGTTCTGGCCAGATAAACGACTTTCACTGAGAGACCCTGTCTCAAAAAAATATATGGTGGAAAATGAATGAGGAGGCTACCTGGTGGTTACTTCTGGCCTATACTCCCAACACATATCCACATACATGTTAGCACACATGTCCACATACACATCAACACATATGTCTACACATGTCCTCGTCCATGTCAACACACGTGCATATGTCCACTTACATGTAAACACAACAGATATCATGCATGCCAGCACACATATCTACACTCATGCCAGCACACAGAAAAGCCACCTATTTACCGCCCTAGATTCCAAAGTGAATTTCAAATTAAGACATGCCTGTGCTCTCTGAACATGGCATTCCATTTGCTGTATTCTCCACAAGGTTCCTTCTGCTTGCCACACCCATCAAGAACATACTGAAGTCTGTTCATAAACCTCATGGATCTTATGGAGAACAGGGGTTCAGATAAGCAAGGACTTATTGATTCAACCTGCTCCCTCTTTAAAATTTGTAGACCACTGAGTTTTAGTCATTTTTCCTGTTGTCTTTAGGAGTTACTGTATTTGTATGCTGACCCTTTGCTACAAAGGATAATGAATTCAACTTTTTTTTTTTTTTTTTTTTTTTTTTGGCTAACACACCATTTTCATTTCTTCCAGAAATCTAAATATACTGGCCGAGGATATTTCAGTCTGGGAAGTACAATATTCTATTGCCTCAAGATTACTAATTAATTGACAAACCATATTGGGGTCCTTCTTTCTAATACTTAGAATTAATACCTTTTTCTTCTTGATGTTCCAAATAACATCATTCAAATAGCTTGCATCAACTATAACTTGTGAATTCTCATTTGTTCCTATCTAATAAAATAGCCACACCTTTTCTTATTTTTTTTTGTAAAGCTTTGCCATCTCTTTATGTTAAAGGAAACAGAATTTTCCGGAACTCTTTTTGTGTTTGTTGAAGTAATACATGATAGAATTATTTCCACTGAGGACGAAACAAATATATATGTTTAAAAAACATGAAGATCCTTAAAGAATTTGGGGAAGGAATTAGGTTGATTTTTATGTAGAATTCTGTTTCTGTAGAACTTCTGTTTCTGCTTCTGTAGAACTTCTGTTTCTTTGATGGTAGAGATGGCAAAGCTTCTGGCAAAACTTCCTTCGAAAATATATTTTCTTTTGGACTGAAGATTTGAAAGCTTCTCCAGCTCTCTTAGGGGTAGCATTTAGGTGATGGGCTTTACCCAGGTAATTGGAGCGTAATTTGAAAACAGTGTAAAAGATGAAGCAGTTTCAAACCACCTTCCTCAGGGCTGCTGGGATTGGACCCGTGCATTTATGTGCGTTCTTCTCCCTCAGGTGGAGCATCCTCAGAGGTCCAAGAAGGCCGTGTGGCACAAACTACTCTCTAAGCAGAGGAAGAGAGCTGTGGTCGCCTGCTTCCGCATGGCTCCATTGTACAATCTGCCAAGGTCAGAAGCTGTAAAATGTTGGTAAAATATCAGACTTCTTCTTTTCCATCTACATGATAGTTGACAAGAATCCATCTTAACTCAAGCCAGTAGTTCCAGAGACGATAGTAGAGACTTACTGGTTTTTGCAATAGTGATGCATATACAGGGACGTTTGCATCCTTAGCTCCTTCCAGATCTGACATCTCAGTGTCTCTATTTTATGGCTTTGGTCAAGTTACTTTCCTGACTTCACTACAGGTGTCTTTTCTGTACCTGGAAAGCCTTGTAGAGTGCAAATGGTTTAATGGATGCATGTCTATAGAGTGCACGCAAGAGGGCTCAGGGGTTAAAGCTTCTGCCTTGTGAGCAAAAGGATCTCAATTCAGATTCCAGACCTCATGTAAAAATGCCAGACAGAAATGACTGCAGCCGGCACTTCAGAAATCCCAGAGCAAAGCAATAAGGAGGTTGAACAATCCAGGATGATTTCTGATTTCACCCTTGGGCTCCACAGGCATACACATTCAAGTACTTCTTGTGCACACACACACAGTGCTCACTGTGTGTTAATCACTGTAGATCATAGTTATTGTTGGTATTTGTATAATTTTTCCCCAGTGTCTCTGTGCCAGGGGACCCTGAGTTACGGAGATGCTGGTTAGAGAGATTTAGGGAAGAGTCTTGAATGCAGGGGAGGAACAACGCAGGTGGAACCCACAGACATTTGGCAGAAGAGCTGATACTGTCCTGGTAACAACATTTTCATACGTGAAGGTGACAGACCTGTCACTTTGTCTTAAAGGCACAGTTGTTAATAGATGGGCAGCCTGATGCTTTCAAATCTGGCATGCGATTTAGTGTACTGATTTAGCCTCTTGCTGGTTCTCTGAACACACTGTGTTGTTTGCTGCATTGAACCTTCCACAAGGCCCTATGTCTTGCAAACAGGGCGAAACTCACTTGCGTACCTACTCGGAACATCTTTATTTTCCTTATGTCTAGCACTGCCTCCAATATGTTTCTGGGATACAATCATGTGGATCTAACTCTGGTACCTTCCCACGGTATTTGTGCTACGTGCCTTTCTGATTCCCACCTTTGAGATCTTGAAGAATTGCACTTTCAGCACCAGGGATAGCAATATCTGGTTCTTGCTCCTGGTGTGCTTTCAGTGTTCAAGTTTTGACACGACCTTGTCATGGACAAAATTCATTCTCAGGAGCTGTACAATGGATTTACCAAAAAAGCAAATTTGTAATAATAAGTTTATGGTTTTGTGTTGGGCTGTGTTCACAGCTGTACTTAGTTGCATGCATGCACCATGGGTTGAACAAGTATGTACTCTAACCCAGAGAAAAACATAAAACCAAATAGATAAGTCATCCACCTTCCTTTTCTTTAGACACTTGGTCTCCTCACCACCACACAATACTCTCTGGGTCTGAAATATATTCACCTTCTTTCTCCTCAAACCATATGATATGCCTGCGCTTTCTGACCTAATTATGGCATCATCATGAATAGAGTAGAATCTTAGCTTAGAATTCAGATTCTCCCTCCTTGTCTGGCTCTTCCTATGTGGACTTTCTCCAGATCGCACCACTCTTGCTATGCACTGTCTAGACTCACTCTCCTTCTCAGCCACTGTGCAAAAAATACCTCTCTTGTTCTGTATTCAGTTGGTGTCAGTGATTCTGGCATCGGTGATTCTGAGCCGTCGTTTCTCGTCCTTTTAACATGCCACTCACAGCTGCTTCCCATACCCTGGTCACTCTCCAACATGGTGCTTCAAAGACAAAGACTCCTGTCATTTCAGAAATACTCAGGCCTGACCCTATGACTCTGCATGTCTGTGAGGGTCCAGCCTGCCATTTATCTAAAGCCATAAGATGACTGTGCCCATTGGGGTGCCTGCACCCATGCAATCAAGCATGCCTTTGGGCTACCTCTCTCCTCTGCAAGAGTCTGGGGTCTCACTTGCATTGTGAGTTCCTCCCCAGTTGTCGAGATTCTTTTGTAAACCTACCTGGTCATTATGTCTGATATTTCCTTAGTTCAGTGCCCCTCATATGGAAGCTTCCTTCTGTAATCTCTGTAACATGATGCTCTCTGATTTCCATCCTTTCCTATGCTGTTCCCTGCATTTCTCATTAAGATAATGCTGGGTTTCACTGGCTCTTCAGTCCTCTCTGATTTTCAGCTTTGTAAGTGGCTGTTTATTATCAATGTTGAATTCATCTTCACTCATACAAACCCCAACAGCTTATTTCATACATTCCACCTTTGAATCATCATGGGCTGTATTTAAAATCAACTTGATCATAGGCCAATTCTTCTGCTGATGTTTATTGCAGTTTTCAACTGAGAGCCACACTGTGGAATGAGAGCTGCCCATTTGATTCATATCTATCTCACATGCTTTCAATCGTTTATCTCATTTTGTCTTGTGAAATTGAACTACAGTTAAATCTACAGATGGAGGTCACCCTAGTTTCAAAGAGGAGGATTGTAGACGTTCAGAAAGTTGAATTTTTGAGCCAGTAAATTTTTGAGCCGGTGCTTAGCAATCAATGTCTGTGCTGGGATTCAAGCCTAAAATCACTCTAGTATGTGAGAAACCCTATGGGTCTTCAACATGGGCTACCTGCAAAGAAGAAATCAATGTGGGAAGTGGATTTTTATTTTATTTTTTAATGTACAAATTAATCCAATAATAAACTCTCTTGGATTCTCTTTCAACTTTTTAATCCCCTTGATTGAAATTCTGCTTCTCTTTAGGCACCGGGCTGTCAATCTCTTTCTTCAGGGATACGAGAAGTCCTGGGTGGAGACAGAGGAGCATTACTTTGAAGATAAGCTCATCGAAGACTTAGCGGTATGATTTCTAACCGGGCGATACGGGAGAGAGTGGCGATGACGCGTCAGTGTGGGTGTGTAGCGGCATCACGTAACACTGACGAGAAAAGTCATTCATCCACGTAGCTCTGAGGAAACGTTCTAATTTCACTCTCATTCGGTAGTTAACAAAATCATCTCTTGTAATATGCAAGTGGCTTAGCTCATCAACATACCCAGAAGAAAAAGTTAAGCTGATGATTCCCTAAATGTGAGGCAGACCCCTGTAGCTTCAAAACCAAGGTAAGCTGTTGGTCCTATACAGTAAGGTGAAGGCAAATGAAAAGTTGCTGGTTTGCAGAGGTAGACAGGGCAGGACATGGTGGTCTGGGTGCCAGAGATGGTGAAGGCAAGGAGAGGAAGCGGTAAGTAGGACTCCCATCCCATGGTGCTTGGGGACAGGCCATAGTGTTGAAGTCGATACACCAAGAGGTGTTGGGGGGGAGGAGATGTCTGCATCTTTCATAAGCTGAACTACTTTTTAAAACCTTGACCAAAGAAAGCCGTCTTCCCAAACAAAAATTACATGTGTAAATTCCACAAAAAATTGCAATCTAGTTAGAACTTTGATTTCCAATTTAAAGTTCACTCATCTGAAACTTATGAGTTCTTTTTTGCAGATATACATGCATGTGTGAGTACGCATGTGCACGTGCCTACTCGTGTGTGTGTGTGTGTGTGTGTGTGTGTGTGTGTGTGTGTGTGTGTATGCCTGTGGATATCTAAGGGTGACATCACAAATCTTCCTGGGTTGTTTTACCTCCTTAGTGCTTTGCTCTGGGGTTTCCTAGACTCCACCTTCCAGGGCTGGAAATGCAGATCACCACCATATCCACCTGACATTTTTTATGTGGAATCTGAACTCAGGTCCTTTAAATTATCAGGTACTAGATAAACAAATGTAATTTCTAAAATCCTGTCCTTGGTTACCCTTGTATTTTGTGAGGGTCTCCTGTAGCCCAGGCGGACCTCACAATCACTATGTAGCCAAGGATACTGAACCACTCACCTTCCTGCCTCCACTTTCTGACACTGGAGCTCCAACTACCATGTCAAGCTCGAACATCCTATGTTGGTTTGTGATGTTCCCGGGAATGGACCTACAGTCTTGCACATGCTGGCAAGCACTCCGTGACTGAGCTGCATCCATAGTCCTTGTTGGCTTGAGTCTGTCTCCTAGGGAGTCCAGGCTGGACTTGAGCTTGGGGTCTCTCATCTTCTTATCCCAAGTGCTAGGTCACAGATACGAGCTGCCCTGCTGGGTTTCAACATTTGTTTCAAATGAGACTCATAGACATTTGAATTCTACTTCTGTTCAGAAACCAGGTGCTGAGCCTGCAGAAGATGATGAAGCCACGAAGAGAGTGGACCCTCTGCACCAGCTGATCCTTCTGTTCAGCCGCACGGCTTTAACTGAGAAATGGTATGGCGGGGGGGCGCGGCCCAGCACACCTAGGAGAGCTGGAGAACAGGTCCTGCCAGTCACGTGCACTGTCAGTCCCATCTTGTTCTGGTTAGGTGAAGAGAGCCACACTTTGGTCTTTCAAACCTACTTTCCTTCCAAAGATGGTTTGGAGAGAGAGGTCAGTTGGTAAAATGCTTTGCTTGCAAACATAAACCCTGAGCTAGGACACCCCCTTCCCAGAAGCAAGTAAAGAGCTGTGCACGGTGACATTCACCTGTTATCCCAGCAGTAGGGAAGCAGAGCTGGGCTATTTCTGGGGCCGGCGGTCAGTTAACAAAGGCAAATTGGTAAGCTCCAGAATTAATGAGAGACCCCTGTCTTAAAAAGAAATAGGTGGATGGTACCTCAAGAACAACACTGAGAAGGGCCTCCAGCCACTACACACATCTCCACACAGGCACAAATGCATCTGAATGTGCATATGAACACACACATGTGCACACAGGCACCCATGTACCTGCATATGCATATGAACACTCTGTCTCTCTCTGTCTCTCTCTCTCTCACACACACACCACACACACACACACAGAAGCTATCAGTGATTTCCGATTTATTCTAACTGCTGATTTAGTTGATTGTGATTCTTCTTAGAAAAGTTTTTTTAAACTCTTCATTGTACTTTATTGCAAACAGTCATGATAAATAAACCAAAACAAGTTCCAGTACCCAAGTCCAAGGATACTAGTGACAGTGACTCCCGAATCCTGTGAGATCACATCTCCTTGTGAGTCTTTAGAGGTTCTCAGGGGGCTGGTGAGGTTCCATCTGAGAGTGACAGCTTTTCCAGTTCTCCTCGCAGGCGCTGCCTGCTTCTCTTGCTTTGTGCTGTCTCTCAGACCTATGAATTGAGCGCTGCCAGGAAGACAAATCTTCCTGCAGTTCCATAAACAGAGCTTTCTCAAGATCGACAGAATGTTTAGACTCTGCCTCCCTCAGGGGGCGCTGCAGAGCCAAGCTCCACAGTGGAGCCTGGAGGGATCAGTGCCTCAAGTTCACGAGACCCCCACGTCTCATCCTTTCTCATGTTCAATTGTCAGCATACATCCGTGTGTGTGTGTGTGTGTGTGTGTGTGTTTATATCAGTGGACATTTGGGTGGGTGTGCCTGTGGAGGTCCAAGGGTAACCTCAGGAGTCATCCTGGATTATTCTACCTCCTTAGTGCCTTGCTCTGGGGTTTCCCAGACTCTGCCTTTCAGGGTCAGAATTGCAAGCTGTTGCCATTTCCACCGAGCATTTTTCACGGGAAACTCAAGTCCCTTTGCTGGTGACAAAAGGCTTTAACCCCTGAGCTGTCTCCCCAGCCCAGTCTTTAAGATTTAAGGAGCCTCACTGTGACCATCTTACTTTTTTTTTTTTAAACTGTGCCATCACACTCTGCCAAGCTTTCCCATTAAATGTCAAATATCACTTCAGATTCTGTTTCACCTTTTGGAATTTGAACACCATTAGTTCTGTGTGCTTATGTAAATAAGTAGACCACCGTCTGCCTGAGACTGAATGACTTCCCCTGCCGAGAACTTCTGAGATCAATGCTCTTCTGCTCCTAAACCATTTTTGAATAGTTACTATTGGCTATATTCTGTGCTCACACAATGATAAAGAGGCACGTACACTGCAAAACAGCACCCGAAAGTCTCTTCATGCAACGCTAGCGTGTCTGCAAATGACTGCCCCTCTGCTTGGAAATCCATCTCTTTCCTTTCTTGTTTCCTGCAGCAAACTGGAGGAAGACTTTCTGTACATGGCATATGCAGATATTATGGCAAAGGTGAGCATCCAGCCTTCTTGTTCACGCCGCCTCACAAGCAAGCGAAAACCATTTTCATTTGACAGCGGGCAAGCGTCTGCATATGTCTGAAATGAAGCAGAATATTAAGATCTGAGAACCCAGCAATCTGTGGATTGTGACTTGACATTCAGAGCCTCTGCTCTGACTCCCTGGACAAGGAGTCATTGTTTCCCGCCTTGGCCCTTTTCTTGCGGTGGCTCACTCCATTTCCCAACATTCGTTTATTCAACTCATTAGCAGGACGTGGAGATCCTGGTGGTCATGTGATGAATAGGACAAAAGGATACATTGTATCTCCTTAGAACTGGGGAAGACTCCAGTGAGAGCAGTGATTGCAGTGACCCATCACTGGCGGAGGAGCCGCCAGGAGAACCGGGAATAGTTACTCAGCACAGGACGGAGGCTCTGCAAGGAGGACTTGGCTGTGAAAGAGCCCAGTGTTAGTGTCCTGTTTATTCTGTTCACACCTCTTACAGGGAGCGTGAGCGGATGACCCAGGCATCAGTCGTAGTTCTCCTGAGATGGGACCCTGGGGTGGGTGGTACCTGATAGGTAGGCAGGTGTCTAGGGCAGAGGGAAGATGATGCATTAATTCTTCCATGAGTTGAAGATGCCTGAGGGACTCCCGTATGGAGGTGTAGGGGGTTTCTGTGGTCCAGGCCCACATGCTTGAGCGCCTAGTTCCCAGCAGGTAGTGCTGTTTGAGGACACAAACAGAGGGGACAGAAGGTCCCTGCTAGAGGTGGGTTGTTGGGCATTAGCCTTTGAAGCCTGGTCTGCTTCCAGCCTAACTCTCTACTTCCTATCTGCCTCATGATAATGTGAACAATAGCTTATACATCTCTGTTTCAGACCATATCAGTCTCACCAACATTCCTTTCATTCAGAGCAGCTTGTCCCTAGAACCTTGTGCCTTTGTCTGGTGTTTGATGATGGCAATGAGAAAAAAAAAAAACAAAAAACAGTAGGAGACGGTCACATGCCCACTGCGATCATAGTTGCAGGTGGTCTTTTCCCCGGCAGATGGCAGCATGGAAGAGAGATGGCCTAGCCTAAGTCTGTAAGGACAAGAGTACCGAGAGGCTGAGGGAAGGTGAGGGGGAGCTTGGAGGATTGTGTGGTGCACACCATGTCCCTCTGTTGGGCATCAGAAGGTTGAGCATGTCATGGAGCCTTGGTGGGGATCCCGAGGATTCCCAAGAGGCCCCTGGGAAATGAGTGCCACGAAGTGGGAATGAAGCAGATTCTGTCAGATGAGACACATAACTAGATGTGTCCTTTGTATTTGCTCTCATTTTATTAATTTTGTGGGGCTGTGAGCAGACTCACAATCCCTGTCGCTAGGGAGGTATTATAACCACAGAGCTATATCCCTAACCCTTTGTTTTTCTCCTTTATTTTTTTCATATTTGTGTGTATCTGGTATGTGCATGTGTACATGCATACATATGTGGGGGGGTGGACACATGGGCATTTGGCATTTTAATTTGGCAGTAGCATAGTGGATAGAATATAATTTTCTTGTAGGACATGAATTCATTGATCAGTTCATCTGAGTCTTGAATCTAATAGAGCTGTTTAAGCAATGTTGATTGTAAATTCACGTGAACCATTGATGTCTATGTTAACTAGTTTAGTACAGCTCTTCAAGCAAAATGCTGATATACGTGAAAATGAATTAATGTGGGACGTTTATGTTAACTAACTCTCTTATGATTTGTCCCTCACCATATTCTTCTTTCCTTTCTTTTTTCCCTACCTCAGAGTTGTCACGATGAGGAAGATGACAATAGTGAGGAAGAAGTGAAGAGCTTTGAAGTAAGATGGATCTTTCTAGAATCCTCTTTTCTCTGTGTGGAGTCAGTGTTTCAGAGCTACAACTGATCCTCATGTTTCTTGCTTCATTGCTGACCGAGGCTTGTTGTATCCAGGAACTGCATGTCAGAGCCGGATGCACAAACTTGAGTCCTAACATGTGCTAAGTTATGGCCAAAGGAGCCTAGAGTAGTCAACGCCTGAAATAAAGCCCATGTGTTCTAAATGAGTGTGCCCTCAGAGACCACAGTGCATCCCGCTGCCCTCACTGCGAGATGCTGTGGACGATGGTTGCCAACAGACAACCTCCTGAGAAGGACTTGGCATCAAGGGTTCAGTGATGCACTTGGTGTTAGATGTCCTTCTCAAACCAATGGGTCCTTGACTTCTGCTTCATTGGATCACTCATTCTGTACACATATGCAGGTGGTCGTCACCAGCACAGCTCATGTGCCTGGGGGAGAGGTACATCTCTTCCTAGGACTAGATTCTCTCCCATGATGATTTGCTCAAGCATTCTCAGTTTATAAATGTCACTTATGATTTGAAGTGTTGCTTAAGGTCAATTAGCTTGAAGGAATCTTAATTTCAACCCCTTTTGCTTTTTAGTATATCTTTGCTTCTTCGATTAGCTGCTTACTACTAAATACCACTCCCCCTCTTATTTATTTATGTTTCCCAGAGAAAGAAATATATTAGAAGAATATTAGTGAAACAATGCAGTATTTCTTTTTATTACTTGATACGTCTAGACTTTGAGCGACAAGTTTGGACATCTCTTGGTAGCCAGCAACCAGTCTTTAATTCCTGATGATCCACAAACACACAGAGCCAAGGAATGGTCATAGAGTATGCAGTGGTCCTTTCCAAAACAGCCTAGAAGAGAATTTCTGTAGCATTGAAGTTAGCATGCAGAAAAAAATATATACACATATATATATTTATATATATGTAAGCAAACAGATTGGAGAAAAACACATGACTATTGCTGGCTGAGAAAAAAGATATTATAGTATCTTTTTTAAAAAAAAAAATGTATGTGTGTTCTAGTTACAAATGCACCAGTACAGGTAAATTAGAAAGATTGTGAGCAGCAAATCATACTGTTTCCTGATGCACAAACCATTGGTGGGTGATCAGTAGTCTTCTGAGCAATTGTTTATTGCAATTTTGCTTCTTGTCCTCATCCTTTCTTAAGGTCACTGGATCCCAGCGCAGCAAGGTAAAACCAAACCACGTGTGTGTGTGTGTGTGTGTGTGTGTGTGTGTGTGTGTGTGTGTGTGTGTGTGTTTGTCCCAGTCTGAGTTCCAGTTTCTTGTCACATTTGCCTTTTGTAGACCCAACATCTTGGACTCTTTTGTAACCACAAGTCTCAAAAGTCATTCTGTAAGTTTGTGCTTAGAATGAAGTTGATCGTGTCAGTGTCCCTGCCTTGGTTTATCCCACCTGCAGTTTAAACGACCCCTGGCTTGAAGTTGAACTCCATGCTGACTCTGAGCTCCTAATGTGCTGGAAAGTAGCCCAGCTTTGAGCAGAGGAGTTACAATTGCAACTTTCCCCTGCATCCTGTGCCTTATCTTTCTTGAAGTTTGTTTGTTTGTTAATCCCAGTTTCATTATTTAAAAATAAACATGGTGAATGGTGTTGCTGGTGAGGTTAGAGAGGCCTGTGTTTTATCATGTTTTTTGCCCTTCTTGTGAGTACATTCCATACCTTTTATGTCACATATCACATTTCATATTCTAAGTGAGAGTACATTCCATTATCTTTATGTCATTTTTGGTGCTTCCCTTAAAGAAAGGATTAATGACTCTGTCTTTTACTGTCTGACACACATCAATATCTGTATACATGCAGGTACATGCACATATACATCCTCTCCCCACATACATACAAAAATTAAAAAGTAAAAGATGAAAGAAAAATTTTTTGAAAGTAGACTATGGCTTTAGGGAGATCTAGATTCAGGCAGAATAACTAACAAGGACAAATGTGACTTTGCAGAATTTCTTTATTCAGGAAGCCAACTTGGAATGGCCAGCAAATTGTGATATTTTGAATATGGGAATTGTTTCAGGCTAAGAAGAGACATCAGGCATTGTATGGGTTGGGCAAAGAGAAAGGGAGTGAACCTTTAGATTTACAGTGAGGGTTATTTTACCCACTAGGAGACCTGGTAGACCTGGTAATGAATCCACACTCCCACCCCTAAACAGGAGGAGTGGATAGCAACAGAGACTATTTCAGTATGATTGCCCTGCATTCCTAAGTATAACACAGTGCTATTTGGAGCTTCTCCTAGTTGCTTTCCTGATTGCTTTGTGGTATGGGATGACTTCTTATATTTCCTACTTAATTCTGTAATAGGTTACTCCTTGCAAAAGATATGCTGTATATGTAGGCAATATGGAATCTTCCAGAGTCAAAAACAACAGTCACAGGCAATCCATCACCTCTAAAAATAACCTTTTCCATGACTGATTACATCATGCCCACTTAACCATGAGAAAATCAGACACCTGGATTATTACTTTCCTTATCAATTTAGTGATCCACCAGACTTTTTAACATTGGGATGTCTGGGTGTGTGTCTGATGCAGTGCATTCCCCATCCAACAGTGGAATTTTTCATGTACGTTACAATAACTAAAATGTTACTTTGCAGTTTCCACCCTTCATAGAACAAATCATGTGGAATAAGTTGGGAAGAACAAAGTGAGTGTGTGGCAAACAGACTGTGCCGCTCTCCTTGGTGCATCCTTGGCATGTGCTGCACATGTCTCTGCACAATTCTTTCTGTAACACGTTCAGCACCACCACTGAGAAGAGCAAAGAAGTGGCTAGGCCAGGACACGTGGCCCTCTATGAGCATTTCCCAGTGGGAATTATAGGAAAACTCAAGGAGCGTGGGAGAAAGCGAATAGGAGCAGAAATGCCAGCAACCAGTCCTCTTGTCCCTGTCCTCCATGTTTCATTGGTAAACTCTGCCACTCCCAAATCATGGAGGAGTAGGAGACTATTATTACACTATCAAGGAGATCACAGAACTTGGTGAGTGGCCTGCATTTGGATTCCAGCTCACCACCTTGTAAGTTTAAGATTCAACTTCCTTGGGGCTGGAGAGGTGGCTCAGGGGTTAAGCCTCTCTGCCTTAGGTCCTGAGTTCAGATCCTAGATCCCATGTATAGGCAGAAGCGGGGGTGGCCTGCGTTTCTGGTCCTGGTAGGGCGGAGCCTGTGAATCCCGGGGCAGAGTAAACGAGGAGGAGGAAGAGGTGGAGGCAGTCCATGGTGGTTCCCGAATTCACCCGTGGTTCTACACGCACACACACGCATGCACACACACGCGTGCGTTCAGAGCTCAAGGTGCAGCTGTTTGCCCAGGTGGAGGCAGTCCATGGTGGTTCCCGAATTCACCCGTGGTTCTACACACACACACACACACACACACACACACACACACGAAAATGGAAGGAAAAGTCCTAGGTCTGCTCTTTATGCTTATGTTCTTTTCATCTCTCTGATGACAGTTTTCACTTACTCTAATTGTATAAGTAGTGATAAAGGTTTGCAAATCTTTATTACTTTCCATCTGGGATTTTGTGAAAGACTAAAAAGAATATCAATTTTCATTTTGTAAAAATAAAGTGGTAGAAAAATGTTACCGAGAAAATAGCATCTAACTTGAATGGATATACGTGTGTGTGTGTGTGTGTGTGTGTGTACGTGTATATGTATACATACCTCTACATTTTCTGAGCCTGATATTTAAAATAGCACATAATTAAATGTAATAAGAGAGAGAAAAAAATGAGAGCCACAAAGGAGAATCTTTCAACAGTAAAATTAATCCAGAAACAAATTCATCCCATGGTTTTGTCAATATATTGTGACTATTAGCACATTTGATTCCAGGATTTCTAGAGAGCAACTTGAAATTGCACAAATTTAATATTTAGTTGGGTCAAAGTCTTTAAAAAGCCTTCTTAGGGAGAAATAGAAATTCTTGAGCTTAGTACTGCAGTAGCATTTGTTCTAATACGATGAAAAATGCCTTCAACAGTGAGCCAGTGTGACCATGGCCACGCCATCTAAGGATAGAAACCAAACACATGGAAGATAGAAGGAATGTGGGTACCCTGAGACACCATGGGCAATCTCCTCCTTCCCCCTGAACAGGTCACCCTGGCTGAAAATTAGGAGCTGCGTTCAGAGCTCAGGGTGCAGCTGTTTGCCCAGATTTAAGATTAATCTAATGAGTCCCAGACACTACAGTATAGAGTTGCAGATCTCAAAATCAAAGCAATGATGGAGGTTATTTCCCACTAATTGATATGACATCTCATACCTTCTCCAATGACAGTGACCAACCATCGCAAGAGCTCACCGCAGTTCCGTCTTATTGTTGGCCAGTGGTCACTTTATTCTTCCTTCTCTCCTGTTGTCAGGCTTTGCTAGGAGAGAGACTGTACAGCATTTGCATTGTATATTCAAGGAATTGAAAGCCAAAACCAAACAAACATTGAAAAACAAAGATTATTTTCAGTCAATTTTGTGTTCAGAAAAACCATGCCTTTTGCCAATTTCAGTTCTGCTTTTAGAATGCTTCCTTCCTTGAACTTCTATGCCTCTTTAATGGAGCTTTTAGTGGCACAGAATAAACTTTGCCTTCTAGACCCTTAAGGAATATGTTCAACACAGTTGCTTTTGTTGTTTAACATTGATCAAATTAATCTTAAAAGTGCTAACAGAAATGCAGGTGCACAGGATGTGGGAGAGGAGATGCTGGGCTTAGGATGCTAGGAGAGGAGATGCAGCGTGCAGGACATGGGAGAGAGCACAGGATGCTTGGAGAGAAGATGCAGGGCACAGGGTATTGGGAGATGACATGTAGAGATGCAGGGCACAGGGTGGTAGGAGAGGAGATGCAGGGCACAGGATGCTAGGAGAGGAGATGCGGGCTCACAGGATGTTGGGAGATAACATGTAGAGATGCAGGCACAGGGTGCTGGGAGAGGTGAACCAGGAAAATCATTACACGTAGTCACCACCTCAGAGTCTCCACATGGTACTTGAAGTACACTCATCTTTGATTTAGTATTTCTCTTGCTTATGTTAGTAAAACTTGTTTCAACTTTTTGCTTAAACAAAATCTGCTTTAAGACCAAACATACATGCATATTTTTTCCTATTTTCATCCATCTTGGAAACTGTGCTTACCCACTGATTGGGATTGAGGATTGTGGGAGTGTGAAAGTTCAGCTGCAAATAAAATGAGTCATGAGGGCTGGGGAGATGGCTCAGTGGTTGAAGCCCTGGCCTCCCAAGCAAAGGGAGCTTTGTTAGGATCTTGACATCTCATGTAAAAATGCCAAATGGATGTCATGCCCCACCTCTAACTCCTGGAAGGCAGAGCTGGGACTCCCCAGATCAAGTTGGCTAACCACACCAGCCCTAACGTTGTGCTCTGGGTTTAGCCAAAGAGCCAGGCTCTCCACAGTAAGGTGGAAGAGCAGTGGAGGGCAATTCTTGATGTCACCTGGGGCCTCCACAAACACACACACTCAAATGTACCCATATACACTTGAGCACCCACCCACATACGCATAAACATGTGCACACCCCTCCACACACAAACATATGCATGCATGCATGTATTCTGTACACTCATACATGAAAGGAGAAAAATGAGTAATGATTAGAATTAGAGAGGATCCAGTGAGCTAAGCCCATACTTGGATACATCTGTAGTAGTGGGCTTCTGAAGACCCTTGGACTGTGTACAAGAAGAAAATTAAATAAAGGTCTACAATGTACTAGTTTTCTACTACCTTTTCAAAGTACCAAGTATCACTTGTAATACTTCGGCATCCACTTGACACCACACCACTTCATTCTGTCCTTAATTCATTCTGGTTTTCTGGGGCACTTACCAGTGCTCACTGTGCTGGCTATCCACCAGATAGAATGCAGCAGACTCAGTGGTGGTTTGGTGATTACAACAAAACAAAAGTGCCCCCCATACTAACATGTCTCTTCTTCAGGGACATGCCATACACATTTTATTTAAATCTTGAAAACTATTGGAAATCATCCATTACTAAACAAGTTTATAATCCGCTAAATGTTAACTTTGAATCCACTCTAAATAAACAAGCCAATCTAAAGTTTTGGGAGGATAGAAAACACCAGTTAGCTTTTTTTTTTTTTTTTTTACAGCAGGAAACCCTTTGTTTCCTTAGTCTAAGTTGATGTGTGTGTGTGTGTATGTGTGTGTGTGTGTGTGTGTGTGTGTTGCAAACTAGATTGTTCCTGTGATTTCACCCCTTTCATGTTTGTGGCCATGGTTTTGCAACCCAGTCTCCTCCGTCTCAGTCCATTGGCTGTTGCTAATAATTGTGGCATTTGGAAATCCCCTGAACTTTAAGCATCTAAGAAGGATGTGTGAAGTTGGTCCCCACCTGCAGTGTGGGAGATACTTTTGAAAATAGTTTAGTTCCTGGAAGTTTCCATTTGCTTAGGAGCTTTCTCATGCAGCTGAAACAAGAAGACATGGAAAATGTGTTGTGATCTTGGAGATCCAAAGAAAAAAGTCACATACCTGTGCCAGCCCCAGCCTCTGACTCTCCGGTGCAGTCCCCACACAACTGAGAGGACACTTTCAAAGCAGTGAGACCACTGTCCTCTGCATACCCAGTTTAGAATACCTTCTGCTGTCCATTCAGAGGCTAATCCTGAGGGAGAGTTATAATTTATTACTGTTTCATATGAAAGGCAGAGTATTAAAGAGCCATGGATATTCTTATTGCTTCTTTGGACATTTCTACTTACCCTATCAGATATGTGAAAGCCAGAGTGACTCTTGGACAGAGAAGATCATGTGTCACATGCCGATGCTTTTTAGTTATCAGAAACAAATCATGATGTCTAAAGCTTCCATCCAGGACATGTGATTAGATCATGGGTCTGACTTATGACTCTGTTGGATATTGGAAAAATACCAGTTTGGTTAACTGATTAGTTTTTGGCCAGCAGAGCTTTTTGGCCAAGGGAAATGTCACACTGTGGCACTACTCCTGTTTTTCTTGACCATGTTGGGCACCAGGAAATAATTCAAAGACTAAACAGCAAATGGAAGACAAGTACTTAAACAGAATAAGCAGAGCCTTAGCAGGGAAGAAGCCTTGCTTTTCAAAAGGTGTCTCTGGAAGTCTATGCGCCTGAGTAAGAGAGTTTTAAGAAAATCTGCCTCTAATGGTAGACATAGTGATACACCTAGGTCAAATCCCTTGGAAGGTTGGGGCAGGAGGATCTTCAATTCAGAACAGAACCAACAATAGAGCAAGGAAATATTCCAAAGAAAAAGAAAACTCTATCTGTAGTTTGCATAGGAAAGCTAATATACAATGAACAAGAATGTTAAGTTATCATTTCTTCCCTTATATTATCCCTTAATTATATGAAATCTGGATTACTGTTCCAGATTTTATTTCTTTTATGTCTCATTTAAATTTCCCAAGGAAAAAAACGGTGTATTTACCTAGATGCAATTGTCAAAAGGCAAAACACCAGTAAGAAATAATGCTGCAGAATTCCAAAGAGAGAGACCCCTACCCCAACCCAAGAGAACACAGCAAATTTGCCGGTTCCCTTTACAAATTTTCTTTTTGTCTGTTCTGCTTCTAAATCTGTATTTGCCATTGGTTCAACACTTACACAGATGACTTTTTCCTGAAGTGCCATTACTATTGGCATTTAGTTACCAAATGAGGAAAAAAGGGAATGAATGATCTTTGTCCTTGCAATGCACATTTAAGAGAAGACGACTTGCTATATATTCTGTTGATTTCTTGGTCTTGCGAGCTGGTACGTGAAGCGTGATTTCAATCATGAGGAACTTGTATTCTTTCGGCCATCAGTGCTGACAGATCTTTGAACCAATCTATTGACTTTTGGAGCACTAATGCAAACTTTTAGTTTTATTTACTTATGGTTTTCTGCCTCAGGTGTATGTGGCTTTCTGTCACCTTTTGTCCTTTGCGGATTCCCCAGCACTGTCTTGGTAGAAACATGGTCCAGTTCTAACTTCTTTTATCTCTTTAGTTGGTGAAATTGATAGAGAAATCCCCTCAAAGAAATACTTTCTTATTATTGTGTCTCCCCACCCCCCATCCCCTTCTTCTACCCCCCACCCCCCAGAAAAAAAAAAAAAAAAAAAACTCTTTTACCAAAGGGTTGGCTTAAGCTTTTGCAGTGAAATCTCCATTTTTAGCTATGTTGAGAGGAAGTAAGTGAAAAGCTGGTTGTGTCTAAAGCGAGGAATGGAGTTCTTTCTTGACTTTTTTGCAGCCCTGAGGAATACACGCAGGGGATCCCCATTTCTCCCAATCCGTGTTGTACTGGCAGTATGGTTTTGTGTGTCTGTGTGGTTTTGTTTCCGTTTCGTTCTTGACTTCTCAGGAAGAGGTTTAAACATGAAGGCAAACACCTTTAGACGTTCAGCATGGCTCCCGGCCAAGCACAGCTGCCTCTTTCATTTCTTTATTTTTTCTTTTCTCTGCTTCCATTTAGGCCGATCCCATAACTTAACCAAAAATCAAATTTTTTAAATTTACTCGCAGGAACTCTTAACTGTAGTGTGGGAAAAAAACAAAACAAAACAAAAAACCCTGATCGATTTTGTTTTCGCAGCACGATATTATCAAAGATTTAAGAGACAAATTTGCCAGCCTCGGCGAGAACTCTCTGGTAACAGCATAAATGTCTGTGTTGGTTGCTTTTGGTTCCAAGGTTTCTTTTTTCCGTTCTTTTTCATTTGTTCCGGTTCATTTCTTCCCCGCCCCGCCCCTCCCCTCTTAGCTCACTTTCTTTCTCATATTCTGTAGCTACTAAGCCTTCATTTTTTAAACCTCTTCCATCTCTCGATGTCTGTGTTCCGTACTCTGGATGGAAAGTTTATGGCAGCAAAGCTGTACCCCGCTGGCTCCTGCTGCGGCCCTGCTGCTCTGGGTCATCTCGTCTTGGCCGTTGTGTGGACGGAGGACATGACGCTGACTGAGCGCGTCATGTCCCTTTGGCTTCTCTCCTCTACCATCCGATGGACGCGCTTTCACGGGGCTCTATGCAACTTCCACCATGCAACTTATACTGCTTAGTCCCGTCTCAATCCTCCAGTGAACTGGATGACCATAGCAGCTTTGAACTCACTGTGCCTTTATATTTTCCTTCCGCCTGCCTTTCCTCCCCTCCACGGTAGTCGCTTAAGTGGAAAAGAACCAACGCCAGTCATTGCTCCTAGCAGGACCATACAGTCCCTTTCGTTACCTGCAGAGAAAACAAAATATAAAGGCACATTGTTTCTCTTATTCTTTGGTGGTTGGGGTGATTTGGGGTGATTCGTATCATAAGTCCACGACTCAGTTGAAACCTACCTGTTTTTCTTTTTTTTAAATCCATATCAGCTTTCAATTTTGCTTAAACTCCGAGATGTCTCAGTGAATGTTTTATCTTTTTTCTTTCTGTGATTCAGTGATAACTCGCAACCTGAGCCACTTGCTGAGCAGTATCAAGTTATGGCCATGACCTAGGAGATTTCCAAAAAAATGAACAAGTCATAAAAAGAGCAACTTGTGCAGAAATGCACCAGTCGGCACGTCTCCATGATACAGTGCCAAGCTGTGCTACAGGCTTTGGACAATCAACCAATTAAAATTGAGAAACAAAAAAATCCAAGCTGATAATCCAGTACTAAAAGCATATTGGAAAAATATATATAAGTATCAAGGGGCACAAAAAAGACAACCAAACAGAGTTGAATTATGTGACTATCTGTTGGAGAACGTTGTTGGTGTTGAAATGGTCCATAATGTTGCCATAGAGCCCACACATGTGGAGATGAGTAGAGATACGCTCTTGTAGAGAGCCGCCATGATGTCTGATAACCTCAACATAAATGGTTGGGATTTGTGTTCAGGAAAAGGAGATGGAGAAGCAGAAGCTGCTGTACCAGCAAGCCAGACTTCACGACCGTGGCGCGGCGGAGATGGTGCTTCAGACCATCAGCGCCAGTAAAGGTGAGACTCACGCACCAACTCGAGGGACCCACTGTGTAGAAATGCTCCTTCCTTGCCTGGCGCTTCTTTGGGTCAGTGCCAGGGACCTTGTAGACCCCGGATTTCTGTCCATGATTCTATTGGGTGATGAGTCGCATCGTTTGTAAAAGCAAAAGTAAAAGGGCCAAAGTTTGGAGCCCCTGATTCCAGGTTAAAATGCCCGGTGGATATGGCAATGGCCTTCACTTCTAGTCTTGGAAGACGGAGCCTGGGAAACCCCCAGAGCAAAACAGTAAGGAGGAAATAGAGCAATCTAGGATGATTCCTAATCTCACCTGTGGACCTCCATAGGCACACACACTCAAGTACCCTCTAATCTGTACACACACACACACACACACACACACACACACACACACACACACATGCGGGTGCAAAACTGTTTTTAAATTTCAGAAACTATGAATAAACTCTAGCTGGCCAATCTTGTAAATCAGAGGTTGGCAAGTTTGTCTGTCTATGAGGCCAGTGTATTCATTTGTCACTGTGACAGTAATCCACAACACAACAACCTAACAGAAGAAAAGGTCAAGCTGTTCAGGAATCCCAAGATTTCAGTCCGTAGTCTTTGGTTTGCCTGATTCTGAGCATGTGGTGCGCGGACGGTCATGATAGCAAGAGCTCATGCTGGAGGGAGCCCAGGGTAGACAGGAAGCCGAGAGAGCAGTCCCCAGAGACTCACCTCCGTCTGCAACTCTGCCAGCCACAAGTCTACCCAGTGCTACCTCCTGGGACTTTACTCAGATTTTTAATCATCCTTGGAGTAATTCTGTACTCCTGAAGAAGGAGCCCCGAGGCTCAAGTCCCAAGGCCCACCACTGACCACCAAGCTCCTAGAACATGGTTCACAGAAGCACAGCACCAGTCAGTGACTATCTTTAGCTCTTCAGTTCTCACGCAGAACCACATCCACAATAAGAGACAAATACCAAACAATGCATTGTGTTCCAATAAAACTTTGATGACACAGACAGCAGGTAGTGTTTGCTCCTGAGACCTTGCCCTTTAGCTTGCCCTTCAGCTAGATGCTTGGTCATTTCGAGTCTTTTTACATTAAGTGCAACTGGACATATTATTAGTTTATCGTGTCAAGATAGTTCTTTCTGTGTCAGTAACATATTTGTGCAAATATTCCTAGCACCACTTGTAATGAACAGTCATGTTGGAATGCTTTGTTATTAAGCTGGCCTGAAATCATGGGGATTATTTTTATTTCTAAATAGAGTTGCCTAGTACAGTAAAGTATACTAAATGGTAGTCAGCTAGTTGGGTTTTAAATGTTAGTCATTGAATAGCTTAAAATTGAGAATAGTCATCTTAATGACTCATGGTGCATATATTAGAAGTGGCAAAGGGAAAAGATAAAAGTTAATCTTATGAATTTCAGGTCTCCAAATTTTGAGATTAGTTATTGGTGTCTATTTCTTCTATATTCTGTATTTTCATAGAATTTTTAAAAATATTTGATTAATTAATCTGAGTGGGTAGAGAGAGCTGATACACACTTCCCACAGTGCACTTGTGGAGGTCAGAGGGCAACTTCTGGAAGTTGGTTCTCTGTCTTCACCATGTGGGCTCTAGGAATTGAACTCAGGTCACCAGGTTTGTGTTCAGTCACCCTTCACTCCACTATCTCAGCAGTCCTCTCCATGTAGCTTTGGTTCTTGAGTAGATCACACGGAAGTAGTAATTTTGTTCTCACCGTCCCATGCTGATGTATTGTTATTGTTTAACAATTCCTGGTTTATAAGCCAGGCTGTCTTCCTCTACCATTACAGACATTTGTATGGGGTAATGATAATTTTAAAAATGCACCTCTTGAGGAAGAACAGGTTAATACAGCAGGAGAAATGATCAACAATTCTGTCTCTTTTTGAAATATTTTTTAAGGTGAAACTGGACCAATGGTGGCTGCTACCTTGAAACTGGGAATTGCTATTTTAAATGGTGGGAACTCGACAGTTCAGCAGGTAATGTCTTCACTCAGTCACAAACTACAATTTTCTGTTTGTTCATTTCTAACTTTGTTAGCATATACTTTTATACAAGGGGATACGTTTCTTAATGACATGGTCCTCCGAGTATGTCATGTCCTGTGACCATGTTCAATACCCATTACCCTTTCTTGCTCTCTTCCCTTTCTCATGAGCCCCCTTTTTTCCCCACATGCTCTCCCATTTTCTTTCATGCAGAATCTGTACATAGTGTCTAAATTGCACATATGAGAGTCTTTACCAGTATAGACAATTCCACTTGGTGGGATGACCTCCAGTTCCATTCATTTTCCTGCCAGTCACACAATTTTCTTTCTTGATGAATAAAATGCTACATGTCCGTGTACCACATTTTCCTTACGCATTCTTTTGCTGATGGATAGCTAAGTCAGTTCACTGTCATGAGCAGGGCAGCAACAAACAGGATGGTGCAGATGTCTTTGTGGTATGCCGACTCAAGAGTTCTTCTGGAATATTCTTTGAAGTGTTGGAGCTGATTTCTAGTATGGCTGGACTAGTTTACTTCCCATCATGGTAGGTATGCTTAGCTTACCTCTTCACATTCTCAGCAGCATTTGCTGATTGTCTTCTTCAGAACAGTTGTTGAGACTGCAAGGTGAAAACCTCAGTGTAGTTTTCTTTTTCATTTCCCTTGGAGCTAAGGATGCTGAACATCTTCCCTATATTTATGAATCACCTTTTGTCCTTTGAAGGTCATTCCTTTCATCTGCCTATTTTTTTATTGGATTGTTTAAGGAGAGTTTTAGTGTTGGATGCTTTGAGTCTTTACATATTCTAGATGTTAATCCCCAGACAGAAATACAGTTGGGAAAGGTTCCCCCCACACACAGTGTGCTATTTCAAACAAATAGACCTTCTGGGAAAAGAATAACTGAAAGTTTATTTTCTGTGTAAAATGTTTC
Organism: Typhlomys cinereus; assembly: GCA_023101885.1. Classification (NCBI taxonomy): domain Eukaryota; kingdom Metazoa; phylum Chordata; class Mammalia; order Rodentia; family Platacanthomyidae; genus Typhlomys; species Typhlomys cinereus. The sequence goes on along the minus strand of JALPQD010000200.1, from coordinate 2,846,737 downwards.
TATTTTGATTTGCCACCCTACTGGAGAAAAGAGAGAGGAAGAAAGCAATCATGCGGTAGTCTTACAAACCCAAACGTGAAATGGTGTCAGAATATTCGGAAAGTTAGTCTTGTGGGGTACAGTGTCCTAAGGAATGGAGGTGGGTGTCATTCTCTGACCTCCTTACTGACGGGCATCCACAGAGGTGGCCAGAACAGCAGGTCCTACGCTCCCATGACTAATGACTCCACAATTTTAAACAGAAGGAAGAAATAAAACTAGTCTTTCTAAAATAGTTTGTCATCAAAAAAATATTTTGCTGGGGCTGGAGAGGTGGCTCAGGGGTTAAGCCTCTGCCTTGCAGGCGGAAGGTCCTGAGTTTGGATCCTAGACCTCACGTATAGACGCCGGGCGGAAGCGGGGGCGGCCTGCGTTTCTGGTCCTGGTAGGGCAGAGCCTGTGAATCCCGGGGCAGAGTAAACAAGGAGGAGGTAGAAGGCAGTCCATGGTGGTTCCCGAAGTCATCCGTGGTTCTACACACACATACATACATACACACACATGCATATACATGCACACACACGCATACACACACAATTGAATAAATAATAAATAATTAAAAATTTTTTTAAATATATATATATTTTGCTGTAGGACCAATGAGGTAGCAGGTAAGGGGCCTGCTTGTGAGCTGGTGGCCTGAGTTTGATCCCCAGAAGCCTACATGCTAGAAGGCGAGCGCTGATTTCTGAAAATTGTCCTCTGGCCTCCACCCATGTGCAGTGCATGTATGCGCTCCCTCACTCCCTGATAAATATTAAAACCTAACAAGTGGTAAATCCTTAAAAACATTTTTCTTTATGTTTTATTTCAAACACACACACATACGCACACGTGTGTGAGAGACAGAATTTTTGCTTGCCGTTTGTAGAGATTTGATCTTTTTTCCATAGAACTTCAGATAAATGTTCCATCAACTCCTTTGACGCTGTCAGCTAGATACTGTATCAATATCAATGATTAGAATTTCATTTTTTCTTAAGTACTGTCACCCTTCCCCAAATAGCTATGCTTTCACATACTGTAAGTACACACGGTGTATGTGTGTACAGACATGTATTCTTTTTATATTGTGTAATTCTGTGTGAACATATGCATATATATGCATGTATAGTGTAGCCCTATCATATTTATTTTATAGTGCATTTCACTCTGATTTCTGAAGATTATTTCTAATGATGCTTTGGCTACTGTGGGAGACTTATTTAGAGTGGCCAAGAATCATTCTGCATGTGTTGGGGAAAACAGAGACTTTCTTGCCTTAAACCTATTGTATCACTTCGATGCTTCTCAGGTAGCTGTGGGATGTCGCTGGAAAGCTCATCATAGCTGGCTGTTCTGAGGGATGAACATGCTGGAAACTAAAGCACAGCTCTTTGGTGCCCCCTGACATCATATGAGAGTATGACATTGCATATAGCCAGTCCAGGAAAGGAGAATATCACATTTAAGTGTGCTTTGTGCAGGATGCCTGTCCCTGATGAATCATCTTCCGGAAGGCAGTCATCCTGTGTTGGGGGCCACCTGGTCTTTTTATCTGACATGTGTCAGATGAGACAGGATTGTGTGGTGATGCTGCAGCAAGCTCCTGCTGACACAGAGTCCGCAGAGTATGGTTGGTGTTTATGTTTAGCCACAGCACTGGCCACAGATTCTGGACATGGATGTCTGAGAACAGAGAAAAGCACTCTGCTTCCAGCAGTGTTTTAGGTCCCAAGAGCCAAGAGCATGGATGGAACCTCCGCCTGCCGCGTGGACACACGGCGATCCCAACTTGCAGACTCTGGAGGTCTAAAAGCGACTTTAATGCTCTCTTCCATTTAAGAATGTGTCGCCATCTTCCTCTGATATGACTGTTCCATGGTCAAGACAGTCAAACCACAACAATTGTGGTCCCTGAAATGGGACCTGACCAGGGTCAGCCAGGCCAGTTGTCAGCTGTGGACAAGGGAGGAAGTCGTGCTCCACTTGCCAGTAAGCAATTGGTCACTGGCAGTTCAGGGAGGTAAGAGAGGCAGAGCGTTCAGGGTATCTCTCAGCCACAGAGGTCCCGGGTCACACAAGCAACCCTGGTTAAGCTCAGTGAGCACAAGCACAAAAGAAAACATAAAGACTTGAACAAGGGGGGATTGTAAGTCAGAAGGGGGGTTGACAGGGTGGGAGGGAAATGGAAGAGTGTGGGAAGACTAATCAACATGCTTTGTATACAAGTATGAAATTGCCGAAGAAAAGACTTTTCCAATAAAAAGGGAAAAGGCAGTCATAGTGATGTTTGTATGCACTGCACTATTAAACATCTGAGAATAAAAGTGTTCAGTTATTTAAGGAAGTTTTGAGTAGCATATATCAATTGTTCCTAATGATGGGTTAAATTATGACATTTTCATGCATGTATGTAGTGCATTTTGATCATATTCACCTCCTGTTACCATTTCTGGTCCATCTACCCCTCCTGCTGACCCCTTTCTCTTCCCGACCAGTTAGCTTCTCCTTCTCTGTCTTTGTGTGTGTGTGTGTGTGTGTGTGTGTGTGTGTGTGTGTGTAACCCTGGTGAGTTTAATCAGAATTACTTACATGAGTGCAGGGTCAGTTACAAGAACATGGACAGTGCATCAGTCATGAAGAAAGTCTGTCCCTCCTCCGGCAATCATTCATAATCAATCAATCACAGATCCTGAGGGCAGGGTGGGACCTTGGGAGCCCCTCCCTCTCCTCCCTGCGCTGGAACTTTGAGGGGCCAGCTTTGGACAGCTGTGGGTAGTTAATCACAGTTGTTCGTGAGTTCCTGAGTACAGCAGCTATCGTGGTCACGTCACAGCCAGGACATGGCATTGCTCAACACTCCAACTTGTCCTCCGAATCCTCCAAGGTGCTCCTGGAGCCTTGGAGCCTGGAAAGGGCCACAAACATGTCCCACTGAGGACTGTCCCTTCCTAGTCTCCTGCTCTCGCTAGCCTTACCAGTTACGCAGCCCTGCGTGTTCACCTGCTGGTTTAGCACAAGTCGAGGTTTCCACTCAGTGCCACGGGCTTCTCTGTTTCTGCAGAAGATGCTTGACTACCTGAAGGAGAAGAAGGACGTAGGCTTCTTTCAGAGCCTGGCCGGCCTCATGCGGTCCTGCAGGTGAGGGACGTCACCTCTCACTTCCCGTAGTTTAAAACCTTTGCTTGACTCCGCGGACAAGAATTAGGCCAAGAAGAACTGTTGACGGGAGCGGCAGATTCTCAGTGTCCCGCCGCTCCTGCCCTCTCTCTTGTGATAGTGATGTCCTCATCACTATCTTAGTCGCTGTCATTAAAGTCAGTTGATTTCCATGGGAACATTTGAGAATTAAGGTGTGTTTTCCACACTTCAATATTAGCCTTACGTTATATTTTTAAGGGGGGGTGTCAGTCCCTAAAGTGCTTGCCTTATAAACACAAGGATCTGAGTTCAAGTCTTAGAACCCATGTAAAAGGATGCTAGGTGAGGGAGGGGGGAGGGAGGGAAGCAGGGACTAGTACTCAATATGCATGTGTGTAAAACTAAAAAACAAACAAACAAACAAATAATAATAAATAAATAAATAAATAAATAAATAAATAAATAATAAATAAATAAATAAATGGAAGCTGGGTGGGATTGTGTGTGTTTATAATCCCAGAAATAGGTGGAAGTTAGGTAAATCCCTGGACTTGTTGACCAGTCAGTCAGCATAGCTTATTTAATGAATTTTAGGTCAGTGTGAGACTCTGTTTCAGTAAGGGGGTGGCTCCCAAGGAATGCTACCTGGGGTTGTCTCCAGACCTCCAGGACACATCCACACATATGCGCTTGCTCCTAAGCATACGCACATGCACACACATATGCATGCACACAGGCGCGCACACAATGAGGGGGAGGAAAGAATACTGTATTGAGTTTTATTTGGGAGCTTAGGGGAGCCTTTCTTATTATTCACAGTGAACCTTAATCACTTTATTCGAAATCACCATTTTCTGTTACAGTGATCAAAATCATTGAGAGAGCCTCCGACAGAGGAGCCCAACCCACAGTCCATGTAACAAGCTATTCCAGTCTCAGGAACATGCCTGCTGTGTTCGGCACGCTTGCTACCTTAGTTGTGTTCTCTCTGAGCTGTAGTCCTGCACCTGGGGCCTTCGGACCATGTACATCCTTTGGATGGAGCCCTCGGAGAGATGACTGGTCCCCTGTTAGCAGATTGTACTTGGAAGACTTGCTCTGGGACATGTCTTCCCTGCACATTCATGTGCAGGTCTCTTTGGAAGAAGTTGTGTGTTCAGATGCTCATTATCCTGAGAAAAGCCAATGTCCCTTCTGTTTTGTAAACATTTCCTCCTTTGTATTGTAGTGTTCTTGACCTGAACGCGTTTGAGCGGCAAAACAAGGCTGAAGGACTCGGGATGGTGACGGAGGAAGGATCAGGTATTGATTGATTACATGGACACACACACACACACACACACACACACACACACACACACACTGGACCCCCTTGCTTCTTTTTCCCCCCAGACACATGCATTGTCAATCAGATATCCATGACAGGCTTCCATTAGAAGATGGTACTAGTTCGATACTTAGATACTAGTGCGACTCTTAGAAACTTGCTATCTGGGAGCTCACAATAGTCACAGGCCCAATCTGATAGCCCAGATCAGTCACTGATTCCATTTTGCCCCAGGTTCACCATTAATGCCTTTCCTTCTCCCATACTAGAAAACTATAAAATGTTGAAGATCTAATAAGAGATGAGGACTCCGTGTAAAGACTCCTCTGCAAACTTACAAGGCATGTGGGAGAGCTGCATTTGAGCATGTTCCCATGAGCTGTGGACGCCTCTCCCTCCTTACCTCCCAGCTTTCCTCTGCCTCCCCTCCCTTTCAAGACACTTGGTCCCTCTGTCTCTGTGGCCAGTGTATTTGCAAGTCCAAACTATTGACTAAAAAGAAACCCAGATTCTGATGCCTTTACCTTTATGGCAAGATAATGGTCCTTCCTTCCTTAGATGGTCTCCCCAGACAGTGTGCCATGCCCACATTTAAAGCAAAGATCACATTCATCATAGAACAATTATCCTCGGCATGCGTTTATTGCTTTTTGTCCTTCTGTGCCTAGTTTTAAACTATTTTAGTGTTAATGCAGGTCCAATTATTTATCTGTTTCTGTTTTTGCTGGGTTGGACTTGAATGTGGCATCGTCTCACGTTGTTAGGGAATATTAGGTTCTTTATGGGGCCATTCTTCTTTTTAAAAATAAAGGTGTGCCATCTGTTACTTGTCTCATTTTCTGGCCTCTGTGGAATTTCTCACATAAATTAATCTTTTTTTTTTCCTATGTGTGGATCTTCCTTCTTGCCAATAGGAAAAATTCCTGTTTATTTCTTACTACGTCCTAAAGGTTGTCACTGCTCTTGGCTCTGACCCTGTACTTCCTATGTAGCCTTTGTGGTGTTTCATTTGTGACATTGGCATATGGGGTCCCAGTCAGCAAATACAACAAATAGAAAGACAAAGCATATGAAGTGGACAGTTCTAAACCTAGTTAGGCTTACCAGCCCAGGGCCCTATCTGGAGAGCTCAGGACTACTAGGAATCTCAGGACACTCTCCCCATGTGCCCCAAGCACCTCCCAGTCCTGGGCATTTTTCAGCTGTGAAATGCCTAAAGGTAAATGAATGCTGTCCTGCTTTCTAGCTTAGCTGAAGCATCAACTTCATTTCTTCAGTAGCTATGACATGATGTTCCAGCCCTCAGGAAGAATCCACCATTCATTCTCAGATCTCATTACTGCTTCTTTCCTCAAAGTCCTGGTGACCTCCACAGCTGTTGGCCAGATGCGGATTAGAATAGCATTACTCGTTTTCAGTTCCAAATCAGGAATAGCTCTAACTGTGGCCATTCTGATATGAGACTATTTATGTCTCTCATTACAACTTGGTTTGATATGTATGGTCTTTTTCAATGCACACATACTCACATGCATACACACACACACACACACACACACACACACACACACACACACAAATGCTCAGATTTATTAACACACTTTGTGTTCTTTTTCCTTACCAGTAGCAAAGCAGAACCAGAGTTTCTGATTTCTTTCTTTCTGATTTCCTGTCCCTTCGACCACTGTCATGTTTCCCTCCCCCCCCTTAGTCATCTCTCATGAGCACTGTCATGTTCCTCTCCCCTTCCTCCTCATCTCTCATGAGCACTGTCATGTTCCTCTCCCCCTCCCTCTTCATCTCTCATGAGCACTGTCATGTCCCCTCCCCCTCCCTCAGTCATCTCTCATGAGCATAGTAATTATGAACGTCCAAGTGCCTTTGTCGATTTAAGTGCCTTTGGTCGATTTGCTCTTCTGTGGTTAGCTTTATGTACGGACTTGATCGTGGCGGTATCTGTGCACTGTGTCCTTTACAGTCTGCTTTGACATGTAAATGCTTAATGTCAGCCATTATGGATCCTTTTTTTTCTATAAAATACCATTATTCATATACAAGATACGAAAAGGCCCAGATTGAAGTGGCTTAGCTTTGCTGCGTGTCTTCCATGGAAAACTGACCTTCACGGGCCCATGTTTGCACTCGTCCTATGAATGAAGAACTCTTGGACACTTTGCTCTCAATACCTGTGGTGTATCTATCTTGAACATGCCGTGGCTTTATGGCTGTAGCCATGGTTTATGACCATCCAGGTGATCCGGGATCAGTTGAGTGTGCTCCGCCCTTGGTCTTCCAAGTATGGGGAGGTCTACAGGGTCTTCTCTTGGAAAAATCTCACTGATTAAAATTTCCTTTAGTCTGAATTCAAGTAGTGACTCAGACACAATATCAATTCCTTACTCTTCAAACTAACCTAGCCACAGAGCATGTCACCGTGGCTGTTGAGTAGTATTGTAGTCCCCAGGAGTGAACATGGTAGGAGATGCTGAGATAACCTTGTATGTCAACAAGGCCCCAAGAGTCAAGTGTACTTTCTGAATCGAGAGACCCGTTAGGACACACCAGTAATTCACTATCTCTGACAATAGCATACTCTGCTTTAAAAGTGCTTACGCGGGGCCAGCGAGATGGCTTAGCAGGTGCACAAACCTGGAGACCTGAGTTCCATCTGCAGAGCTCACGTGGTGGAAGGAAAGCAGCTACTCCCAAAATGTGTCCTGTGGCCTCCACACGTGTTCTAGGATATGTGCACCAACTTGCTTTCACCCCTCACCTCTCTGTCCCTGCCTCTAATAAACAAAAAGTATGTTTTTAAAAATTCTATAGTGATTCGCTTGGGGTATAGGTTCAGAATTTATTTGGTTTCAGATACTAGAGAAGTAAAGGAAAGGCCTTACTTTTTGGAGAAGGAAAATCAGTCACTGCCTGAGATAAGACAGAGAACCCCACCCTATCTGTGCCCCGGATGGTGCCATAGCTACTGAGTGGTGTGATGCAAGTCCAGTGCTGGCAAAGACACCAGGCAGCTCGCCACCTGCTCTTGTTGCAGGTTCTTGTGTTCGGAGTCGGAGATTGAAACCAGAACATGTATAGAGGATTAAGGTAGAGTTTACTAGGAAAGAAAGAAGGGAACTCATGGACTCCAGACGTGGAGTGCCATGAGGGGTTAGGGCACCCTGGAAAATTCACAGACTCCAGGCATGGAACCCATGAGGGGCAGGCGCCAAAGATGGCTGCCAAGGTCAGGTATATTTACACACTTAGATGAGCCCAGGAAAAATGGCTTTTCCCTATTGGTTAGGCAAGACGGAGAAAAATGAGTTTTCCTCATTGCTTAGCTCACATTTGGGACCTAACCCAGTCGATCTTTTGCCCATATGGGGCTGGAGATCAAGTTGTTTCTTTGATGGACTTAGTTTGTTGGATATAGAGAACGCATTTCCGTATCCTTTCATAGGGAAGTTGGCCATCTTATCTCTGGGGAGGATTGGAGTCAGTTCCTCAGCAGGGGGTATTCCTCAGGGTGATCCCAGCAGTGGGGGATGGCCCTCGGGAATTTCAAAGACCTTCAAAGACCATCCCAGCATGGCTGCTCTGGACCTGCCTAACTCTCACTGTAGGTGCAAGGTGAAGACTTCCTGGTGATGACTATGTAAACATGCGTCACACTCTGGGCAGTAGGTAATCATGAGGAGATGAAACATTGTGACGTCCATGGCCTTCCAGGCGAGGGTCACCTCGTGTTGGATTTCCCAGGAAAAAAACTCGAGGGTCAGAAAGGTGACTTGGCTGGTTAGACACTGCACAGGGACGTGGTGGGAGCCAAGGTGGCCATGTAGCTGCCCTGCCTCCCACATGGCTGTCCCTTCTTCCTCAGCTGAGCCTGTGAATCCCCCTGCCCCAAGCCACTTTCCCCTCCTTGCCTGTTCTTTGGGGAAGGACACCAGCTTAGTGGGTTGCAGCCTCTGCCCTTGGACTCGCTGTTTCTTTCCCCCACCAGGACTCCAGTCTGTCGATAATTTTGTTCACTTCTGGTTGGGGCTTCAAAGCCGCTTGTGAAGTTTTTCAAGCATTTGTTCTGGTTCCCAATCTGATCACAGGATGCTATAGGGGCTATGTGCTGTTCTAAGGTTTGTATTAAGGGTTTCAGGCAGATTTTCATTCTTTTCTCCTATAGTCCCTGCCATGAAAGCTTGTCCTGTGTGTCTAGTGCTCTTTATTAACTTCTCCCATGTCGACCAAGGCCTGAGCCTTATGCACTGATAAACAAAACCCAACTCCAGTGAATGTGTTCAGTAGATTTGCAATGAATTTGGCGTTGTCCTTTGTGAATGCCTCATATCTATACAGGCTTTCAAGAATGACATAAATGGATACTGAGCATTTCATCCCATCCTTGTATTTTGTTTGTTTGTTTATTTGTTTAAGTTTCTTCTTCCTCAAACCAATTAGGTTCCTTATCAAATCATTACAAACTGGACCTGCAGTTTTCCTTCTTTCAAAATTCTTCCTGGGACCTAGCAGGAAAGATTGCCTTTGATTTTTGACCTTGGTATGGTAACCCTAGACTACATAGACAAGATAATACTTCAAAGGTGATTTGATCTTGTGGAAAGTGTTTGATTAAAAAAAAAAAAAAACTACCCAAAATATTAATGACCAAAAGAATTTCCTGAGAATTCAGTTCTCTCTGATACCGTGTTCCTTTTGGGTTCTGATATGTCTTAAAGCTGTGTAAAATTTATATGGAGATGAAGCAACAAAGATTAATTTGTATTTAGTTGAAGAAGAGGATTATGTCAATATTTAAGTATTGACTACTCTAATTTCTTGTGCAATTTTTACATTGTCCTATTATTTATTGGCTGTCTAAAGCTACATTCACAAGTGTCTCCTGCTGTCCTTCCTAACTTGATTCTGCCCCTGCCTTTGAGGTTGGTTCAGGGATCAGTGAAACTTCCACAGCATTTAACTAATAATACCAAGGATGCTACGTCACTTTAGGGGTTAAGATAGCCCAAGAGACTTTGGCTTTGGACCTGCAAGAGTCCAGCTCTCCACACTTCAAAGTTCCCACCAGTCCCTCATCCTTGTAGCATGTTGGATACAGGCATGATTTTTTTATCCCCAAGGAACTTCAATTCACAGTTGAAAATCACGGAAAACATTCTTACCTTGCATGTTTTCATGAATCTTCCAGGCCCCATGAAGAGTCATTAAATAAGCGCCACCTAAGTGGTATTATGTGAAGGGCTCAGGGGCGCGCTTAGGGTAAAGCTGCTCCTTCAGGAATGCTCCGATCTGAAGATGCCCGGACCTCTCATTCCTCAGGGCTATAGTATAATCAGCACAGCACAGGGTCCTCCTGGTTTATTCTGTCATGGCTACGGAGAAAGCTCTGGAGTGTGTCTAGTAGATAGATGTAGGAACTCCTTGGAGTAGACTGTTTCTAAAGGTTCATGAGTGTTTATTAAGGGAGTATTATCAGGGGCTGGAAAGATGGCTCAGGAGTTAAAGCCTCTGCCTCACAATCAGAAGGACCTGAGTTCAGATCCTAGATCCCACATAAAACTGTGGGGCAAAAAAGGCGGTGACCTGAACTTACTCACCTGGAAGGTGGAGTCTGGTTAACTCCAGAGCAAGGAGTTGGAAAGAGGTAGAACAATCCAGAATGATTTCAGTGGTCACCCTTGGGTCTCCCATAGGCATACACAGTGCCTTCTGATGCTCTCTCTCTCTCTCTCTCTCTCTCTCTCTCTCTCTCTCTCTTCACACACACACACACACACACACACACACACACACACACACACACTGAGAACATTGTCACTGGATTGATCCAGGCCCATAGCAACAGTGCAGAAAGGTGGATACCATCATCCGAAGGCATGGTTCCCACACACCTCTCACACAGCTGTCACCAAGCATAACTGAAGAATGCAAACTTACTTTTCAACCTCATGCAACTCCATCTGGGTGTTCACTGTCAACCGTGGATTCCATTAGTTTTTATCATGAAACACATTTGCTGATCGTCATCAGCTGCAGGTATAAAGCATCCTCCATCACCTTTGTTACTGGACCTCATGCTGGCAGCATGGGCTGTGGTAGCATTTGAACGGATATACCGTGTCCACGAAGCACTAGTGATCCAGTTATCCCTGGCGTCACCTCATTGTGAACACAGGCTCTGCCTGTGCCCCTCTTCCTGTTTCCTCTCATTCTTCTGCCATGTGAGCTGTGTCCTTTGCCAAGCAATGTCCTCATGCACTCTGTCCTTCAGCAGGTGCTAAGGATGTTTTTGCTTCCGTTTATAATCAGGAAGATAGTATGCATGCCATCTATAACTAAAGCATCCTTACAAACGATTATGCATTGTGCAACGATTATGAACTTTGAGACACACAAGCAGACTATTTCTATATATTTATTTCAGTGTGAATTTTTCTGAATACTTTCTATGAAGCTTAAATTCCATTTGAACATTGAAACAAGGTAGACTTGCATAGTGTCTTTTATTTTCTAAAATAAAGGGAAACCATTACAGACAGATTCACAGGGAAAGAGTCAATGCATCTCTCAATGCACTCATAATGTTTTGATGTCAGTATCATTTGAAAGAGTCTTTGGCTCAGGAAAATGACACAGTGATTCATGGATGAAGAGTTTAGTTTGCTTGTCATTCAAAACTACTCTTGCTCCAGTTCCACCTTGCCGTGAGCTTCCGCAGTGTGGAATGGACTTGTAGGTCATGTATGCAGGTTCAAAGCGAGGTGCCTTTAATCCTTGCCGCAGCTGCTTTGTGTACTTGGTGATTTTTTTTAAGCTTGGTCACCAAATATTGTATCTTGGGGGCTCAGAGGGAAGCCAGTATAATGATTTTATGTACTTTTTGTTTAATATCTACATTAGTTATCAAAATGGTTTTGCTACCATGACATGAAGTGCCTCCTTTTGAAAGTCACTGACTGCAGACTGGTGCGTCTATCACCCCCTCATGTCTGTGACCGGTCTTCCTTCCCGTGATGCACGTTGACCATCACATCCTGTTCTTCTCAGCCAGAGCCTTAATGGCCTGTGCAACTTTTTTTCTTTTTCTTTTTCTTTTTGAAATGCGTAAGTATATCCACTCATTGGCCCCCCCAAAAATTTGGGGGTCATTTTTGCTTTATGAACAAATACATAGATAGAGTCCCAGACAGACACACATACAATTTTTTTTCAGTTATGTCACTGGCATGTTTTGTTTGTGTTGATTTCGCTCAGCTTTTATCTGTGCCATGCTGTCTGTCCGTTTCTCTCCTTGTGTTGCCTGTGTCTCATGATGGACTGTGACCACTGGGGAGCTAAGTTAGTCCATGGGTAGAAGAGTCCTTTCTCTGGGCTTCACCCACGTTCCCCAAGGAGCTGTAGTCCTCCGTGACTCGGGGTAGCTTCCAAGGAAGGAGCACCCGTCCAGACCGACTCTCGAAGCCGAACTCCCCACATGTCTTTCTCGGGCTTGATATTTAGAATAAAGTCTGCCTGCCCCTTATCTTCTCAAGTTGCCCTTCCAGTAGACCCTGAGACCCCGACCTTTTGAGCTAACAGATTACTGGGTGAAAGGGTCCATGGAAGTACAGGACAGGTATTTTCAGCTTTGGTAATGGTTCTTTTTCTGCTGTCCAATCAAAGTGCTCCTCCTTGCCACCTGGAACATTAGAGGCTGTGTATCAGCCGTGCACTCCCGCCCCAAAAGGGAAGCGAGTCAAATGTTTACAAGAGATCGTTCTCATCCCCAAAACATGAAATGGGGCAGAGGAAGACAGGACAATATTTTTTTCGACCTTCAGGTCACCTGTTGCCAACTCATGCTGCTTCTTTTAATAGCGAGTCATTGAAGTCTAAGATTCACTCCTCCTCCTCCTCCTCCTCCTCCTCCTCCTCCTCCTCCTCTTCCTCCTCCTCCTCCTTCTCCTCCTCCTTCTCTCCTCCTCTTCCTCCTCCTCCTCCTTCTTTCTTCTCCTCCTCCTTCTTCTCCCTTCTCCCTCCTCCTTCTTCTCCCTTCTCCCTCCTCCTCCTCCTTCTCCCTCCTCCTCCTCCTTCTCCCTTCTCCCTCCTCCTCCTCCTTCTCCCTCCTCCTCCTCCTTCTCCCTCCTCCTCCTCCTTCTCCCTCCTCCTCCTCCTTCTCCCTCCTCCTCCTCCTTCTCCCTCCTCCTCCTCCTTTTTCTCCTCCTCCTCTTCTTCCTCCTTCTCCTTCTCCTCCTCTTTCTTCTTTTTGACAAAGAAAAAGTCCATCTATCTGCCACGTGCACGATCCTAGTGGGAATGTTCTGGGGGCAGAGGGGCTCACTAGGAATGTGAGGGCTGGAGGTGGAAACGGGGGAGGATTTCCTGGTGACAGGTCCCCTGCATCCTTCTGCCCTTTCTCAGGTGAGAAGGTCATGCAGGATGATGAGTTTACCTGTGACCTCTTCCGGTTCCTGCAGCTGCTTTGTGAAGGACACAACTCAGGTGCGTGAGTCTCAAATTCACTGCCAGAGCGACCGGGGGCCTGCAGCCATGATGTCAGAAGCCGAGGACCATCTATCCATCTATCATCTGTCTATGCTACTTACTTATCTATCATCTGTTTAATCTATCTATATCTAGCTAATCTATCCATCTATCTATCATCTGTCTATTCTACCTATCTATCTAACCTACCTATATCTACCTACTTATCTATCTATATCTATCTGTCATCTATCTCTCTCCTCTTTCTCTCTTTTAGAAATAGTGTCTCACTGTATAACTCTAGCTGGCATGAAACTAGCTGTGTAGACCACACTGGCTTTGTACTCACAGTAATCCTCCTGCCTCTGCCTTGTAAGTGCTGGGATTACAGATCTGCACCATCAGTGATATGGAAATTAAACATGTTAAAATTACATTCGATTTTTTTAGAGCAATAAAGAGTGATATTTCTTTACCTCAGGAGTACATTCGTCGTCCTACTGATTTTCCATCATGGCGTGTGTCCTCTGCTGCCTACAGCTTGCAATCCAAGAGGCAGGAATGACATCTTAGGGTTGTCCTGTTTCCACAGTGCTCTGCATAGTCCTGTGGAACATAAGATTCCCGAATAGATTCCATTTTACGTACTCGGGAATAATCTCTTCAGACACTCAGGTGACCCGGAACTTTCTAGAATGTGGAGTAAAGCACATGGTTTTCAGCACTGCCATAGTGCATCTTCTGGGATGCATCTAGCTTTTGGAAGGTGGCTATTGATTTTGGTTTTCATTTGTGTGTCTGATGAGCTGAGCCATATGAGCCTCTCTCAAAGTGAATGTTGTCTACAGACACTGTGACCATTTTTGTCTGATAGTGTCAAATGAAAGGCCTGAAGTGAGGAATGGACCCAGAGTCTTACATGCTAGGCAGGCACTCCACACGGGGACACTCCCTGTCTATACAAAATGTAAGTGACTTCACATTCATACCATCAGACCACATTCTGCTCTTTGGGCTCCTTCAGAGAGCTCTCCTGTTTCCCCTTTTTCTGAATGCCTTTCTAACAAACGTTTTGATCTTGTATAGACTTTCAAAACTATCTGAGGACTCAAACCGGTAATAACATGACTGTGAATGTCATCATCTCTACCGTGGACTACCTCCTTAGAGTGCAGGTAAGCGCCGGAACGTCGGCCCCTAGCTAAGCCTGTGTGGCTTGTTCTGTGTGGGGTACTGCTAAGCGGGCAGATTCAAATGTGCTTGGATTCATGAGCAGACATCATTTGTTCCAAATGTTTCTCTGTAATCAAAAATCTTTCTGCAGTTCTTACAACAAAACTCCCTCTTTGCTTCTGCCTTTCATTAATTTTGGCTTCTGCATTTTTTAATTTATTCTGTTTAAGTGGAAATATTCAAATCTAATTGTCAGCTTGGTAGCACTTTAGATTTATCTCTATTTTGCATAGCAAACTTTGTGCTCTTTCTTTGTGTCTACAGTTGAGACGTAGAGGAAGTACTTGAAACATTGCTAGAAATAGAAAGATCACCATTCCCGTGGCTACCACGTTCTTGACTTAGCCCAGGTTTAGTCTTCCAATGGTCCTAATATTGCACTGATTTTGAAATTTACCCGAATGTCTCTGAAAATATCTCTGATATTGTAATGTATCAAATTGGATCTAAATAATAGGATCTAAATAATAGGTGCAGATAATAAAGGGAGAAACAGGAAAGAAACCAAAATAGCTATATTTTTATATGTTCAGACAAAGACAGGTTGTTTTGTTAGTATGGACTTAAGAGTCTCAGCTATTCAGAATGCCAGTACACAAAGATTTTTGAACTCAAAGCCTTTCTTAGTTTAATATATATATATTAAAGAAAGATGAAAGTTTGACTTGACATTTTCTGAATACCGCATATTACTTTCACTAAAGAAAAACAAGGAAATTAAAGTTGAGAAGAGCACACATTATTTGTTTCTCTGTCCCTTCCTCCTCCCTTCTTTTCTTTTCTTTTTTTTTTTTTTTTTTTTTTTTTGCCTTCCTTAATGGGGAAAAGTGCATTTTGAAACCAATATATCAAGAATCATTGATGAAAAAATATTTGTGCCCTAAATGTTACAATCCCAAACTGATATAGTTGCTATGTTCAGCAAAATTACATCATTTGGGACTGGAAAGATGACTCAAGGTTTAAAGTCTTCATCTCACAAGTAGAAGGATCTGAGCTCAGATCCCAGATCCCATGTGAAATGGTAGTGGCCTGCCCTTCTAGTCTTGGAAGGCAGAGCCTGGGAAACTCCAGAGCAAAGCAATAAAGAGGTAGAACAATCCAGGGTGATTCCTGAAGTCATCCTTGAGCCTCAACAGGCACACACAGTGCCTTCTGGTAAACACACACACACACCACAAATTGCATCGCTCATTTAGCCAACAAAGGGCTGATCTGACAGTTGGTTTTGAGTCATTTCTAAGGTTTCTCGAGTTCAGGTTGGAGCCCTGGGACAGTCCTGGTGATATGCACCCTCCTGGCTTTGCTGAGGACAACAGAGGAAAAGACACCTGTCACTCCCAAACACAGTTCCCTTGTGTACCTGCTTCAAGCTCAGTTTATAAACATCTAACTTTACTCAGTTGACACATTAATCTTAAGACCTTCCATGCTCACCAACTCCAAAGTCCTCGGAGACAGAAAGTAATTCTTCCAGCTGAAATTTCTGCTCTCTCTCTCTCTCTTTCTTTCTGTCTCATCTGGGAAGGAGATCTCCATGTTGCGCATCCACAGGAGATCTTTAGCAAATGGGATTCTCAAATTTCTTTGTGCTCCTCTATCTATATTTAAAATACCTTGTTAACATAAAGTCCACTATTAGTTACGTGAGTGATACCTCTGTCGCATGGAGTCCAAGACTAGACAGGTCAGTGAGGACTTGACTGCCTTCCCGCCTATACCCTGTCCTTTTCTAGGAATCCATTAGTGATTTCTACTGGTATTACTCCGGGAAAGATGTCATTGATGGTCAAGGACAGCGCAACTTCTCGAAAGCTATTCAAGTAGCAAAACAAGTCTTCAACACTCTCACCGAATACATTCAGGTGAGCTAGAGAATTTCTAGAAAAGAAAATGTAAGTACATCTGTAAATGAACTGTGTATATGCTTTACAGGTGATTGACTAAATACCAAAGTTCCCCATTTAGAGATTCCTTGGCAGTTTCTGACTCTTAAGCCTAAGTTTACAATGACATAGTTATATGGTTAGTGTGTTTGGGAGCCCAAAACCCTAGAGCTATGACTTCCCAAGTAATTATTTTAATTAATCCACTTGCCTTGATTCTAGATTTTATTAGAATAAAATGTATTCATTAATG
Organism: Typhlomys cinereus; assembly: GCA_023101885.1. Lineage (NCBI taxonomy): Eukaryota > Metazoa > Chordata > Mammalia > Rodentia > Platacanthomyidae > Typhlomys > Typhlomys cinereus. The sequence continues at coordinate 2,830,401 of JALPQD010000200.1, read as the reverse complement.
ATCATGTATCAATCTTTAGAGAATTGCCAGTTGTTAATTCAAATGCTCTAGGGAATTTTTTTCTACTGCCCCACCTTGAGAGTATTCTCTTATTTTCCTTTCTTTTTGGGTTTTGTTTTTTGAGACAGGTCCTCATGTAGCCCAGTCTGACTCATCAAGGCTGGCCTTGAACTTCTGATCCTCAGACCCTCCTCCTCCTCCTGTGAGCTAGGAAGGCAGAATGGCTGGTTTTCATATTTTTTTCACACAAGTCCATGTGTGGTGATCAATATGACAGAAGAAAAAAAATACTTGTGGTATGTCCCACTTTCTCTAAAGAGAGGAAGAGTTCAGCGCCGTAAGAAAAGAAATGGTTCCCTAATCCATTTTGTCAGTATTTTATTATCACATAGGAAGAAAACATACAAATCCTTGGGAAAGTTTTAGGGAATTTTACCAAGATTCCTTCGAAGGCCACACCTACCCAGACTGTTTCTCTTTCTTTGACTGTGTCTCCCTGTCTTTTCACATAAGATGTTGGCTGTCAGACAGGTAAACGAAGAGTTGGGTTCTCTTTGCTGTGTAGTCTGGCTGACAAGGGCCGGGACTGACCGTTGTCTGTCTGACCTGCAGGGTCCTTGCACTGGGAACCAGCAGAGCCTCGCACACAGCAGGCTGTGGGACGCCGTTGTGGGCTTCCTACATGTGTTCGCGCACATGCAGATGAAACTCTCCCAGGTAACTCGATGGTCTTCGTTCTTTCTCTCCATGTTGCTGATAAACATATAACCAAACTCCTTAGGGGAGCATGGAGTGATTCTTGTTTGTGATCCTCAATTATGGTTCATAGTTCAGCTTGTCAGGAGAGGTCGTACCAACACAGGGGCAGAGGGAACTGGCCACGGCATCTCCTCAGGGATTCCTGACGCAGGGGCAAGCTCCTCACTTGCAGATACCGGCCTGCCAATATGCCAAAGTATGCCAATTTACCGAACCAGCTCTCTCCACCTTACCAGGCAATGGTCCCACCACCAAGAGCTGGGTCTTCCCAAGTCAGTCAGAAAATCTCCCTCAGGGTCATTCAGGATTTGCCTTAACTTCCAATTCTTCACAGATATAACACATGCTTCAGCCTTACATGTCACACTGACATCACTCCAAGCTAGTACCATCTTATAATGGAAGGAACGGACTCTAGGCTGTAATCATCTGCAAGGAAACATGCTGTCTTGCATTTGGGCAGTACCTCTTTCCTTACCACTCCTCTACATCTTTTATTCATGAAATATATCTTAATAAAAATTCTTACACAAGTTGCAACTAGATGGGTGTTGGAGCATTATCTCTTCCCTATCACTTCCTCATGCTTCTTTTACTCTGCAATTTACTCAATAATTTCTTACTAGACAGACTTTGTGCAGGCCGAGATGGGCGCGCTCACTTATGCTTGAAGACAAGAGTCTTGAGGATTAAATGCAGAGGAGGAGATGGTGGGTGGGCCCCAAACAGAGTTCTAGTCTTGTTCCTTGGTCTTTCTAGATTGGATAATCTCTCCTCTTCATGAATTTTAAAAGTTCATTTTTGTCTATTTAAGACATAGAGGAGGGGTTCATGTACCACAGTTGCATGAATGTCCTGTGATATGTGTGTGGAAGTCAGGTGGAAGCACGTGTACTAGCTGAGCATTTCGCTGCCCATCCTCCCTTTATGGGTACTGAAGATGGATCTTTAATCTGCTTATATTTGCTGAAGGCGGGGAGTTCTTAGAGGGTCCTAGCCAAGCACAGGTAATATTGAACTTCCTGAAAGTCAAAGAGAAAGTGATAGTTGTAAAAATAAACAAAGGTCAGGCAGATTTCAGCCATTTTTTGTGTCATTGAGAACATTCTTGTCTTTCCACCAATGCATCTGTTAAATTTCAGGCTGCAGATACATGGGCAGAAAAGCCCTTAGCTCATTCCCCAGAACCGTGTCTCTTAGGTGCAGAGAATGTTGGTGGACCATCCTGAGACTCCATTTGTGTGTCAGTGGTGGGTATCTGCTAGGCAATAGAGGACAGAACACTGGATTCCTGTTTCTCTCCCCTGAGCATGGGCCTGTTCTCTCTTCCCCAAGGATCCTCTCTCCTGCATGCTGGCCACTAAGCTGAGCCATGTTGCTGAAGCCCAGTGTAGCCCGACTGCAAGCAGACAGGGCGCAGGGTGACGTGTATTTTGCTATGTCTTACGTGTCCCTCCAATCACTATTGTTCTATGAATTAATGATTCAGACCAAAAGGAGTAAAAGTGCCGTGTTTCCAAGTGAACGATGCGTCCCACGTGCAGCTGAGCTCCAGTCAGCTCTAGCACACGCTCCGTGGCCCGGGTTCCTCCACACGGCACTCGTGTGGTTCCCTCCAGCGATGCCAGCAGTGCCCGCTTAAGGTTTCAGTGGAGTTCTTTGCGGTTGCCAACAGCCTGTCCCTGGCCTTTCCTGAGTCCAGCGCTGCCTGAGGGCCCGTGTGGCCAGGCCCTAGGCTCCTGAGGATGATTGTGGTATTCCAACCTGGGTTTCGCCCAAGCGTTCTCACAGGCCATCTTTTGATGTGCGCAGGACTCCAGTCAGATCGAGTTGCTGAAGGAGCTGATGGACCTTCAGAAGGACATGGTGGTCATGTTGCTGTCCATGCTGGAAGGTGGGTGTGTGGCTGCAGCTGCTTCCTGTGGCATGAAGTGAATCTCCCAGCTGTGAGACTTACCTGTGGACCTAATCCCTTCACCCTGGGCACCTCTGCTGCTTCCTTCATGCGTGAGGCAAATACCCTGGCTGCTTCCTCTACAACGTGGGCTGAATCTCCACACGCTGGCCTCCCCCAGGCTGCTTCCTGCATGTGTGGGGCGAATCCCTATACCCCCATGTCTCCGAACTGCTTCCTTCACATGTGGGGTGACTCCCTGCACGCTTGGCACAGGGCAGAGCATGGAGCCCCAACACAGACATGAGCAGTAGTGTTGATGTGTCGTTTGTTCATCTGCTTTCAAGTTAGCTTTTCTCTTTTTATTGATCTTTTATTAGCGAGCAATGGAATAAGTTTCAGTATAGTATTTTAGATATGTGTGTCTGTGTGTGCGTGCACAAAATGTAAGTACAGCAGGGCCTTCTGAGGTGGAGCACAGGAACCAAGGGATGGGACAGAACCACAAAATGCATACAACATGGACAACAGACAGAGGAGTTGCTTTGCAGGGAGCAAGGGGTTCAACAAGAGGGAGGGGCAGTGGGGAAGGGTGTGAAAGGGTGAGCCTAGGCAACTATGACCATGTAAACACATACACATGTTCACACACATATACTTGAATGACCTCACACATAAACATACAACACACAGATACACACACATACATATGAACACACATATAACATAGGAACACATATACACACACATGCATGAACACACACCAGACACAACATATACATATATGCATGCAAATACATGTACACATGTATACATACAGCACACCCACATACATACACATGCACACATACATGCATGACATACATGCTCTATGCATGTATGCTTTAACCTATGGTATGTATGTATGTGTGCATATGTGTACGTACAGGGGTGTGCGATATGTGTACCCATGTGCATGTGTTTATATGTGTGTATACGTTGTGTGTGGTGTGTATATATGTGGATTCCTGTATGTGTGTATTCCTGCGTGTGTGCACACATGTGAGAGGCAGGATACATGTTTCCGAGTGTGGTTTCAGAGGCTGCTGATCAGTTGGCCCCCAGCAGGAGGACTCTATCAGTCATGTTTTCCCACAGCACTTCTCTTCTCACTGTGACGTCCTGTGGAGCAGGTTCTGCAAACAGGCCATGTGCAGGGAGCGTGTGACCTGTCTGTCTCTCGGGGGGGGGGATAGCAGACATTGGTATCAACTCTGGCTGTCAAAACTGCCTTGCAATGACCATTTGGTCACTGGTCACTGCCTCGCGTTCTCAATAGCTCATGGTAGGAATGAGGGGCTCCTGCCTCACTTCCTCCTTCTCCCCAGGCCCTCCCTCTTCTCTCCTGCATGTGCACATATCTCTTGGGCGCCTGGCAGTGAGTGAAGTCACCTGTCATCAGGTCACATGAGGGCTGTGGCCTCAGGAAGCCAATTCTCTCAGTTCTTTCTCTGCACATGGATTCAGGGGGCAGCGCAAACGTGGCCAGGGCATCTGAAGCAGGCTGTTGGTGATAACTTACTGACTTGCTCTTAGACAACCCCGCCTATCTATGTGGTGCGTTTTCCTCCCATCCCTTTACCCCTCCCTTCTCATGCCCCCTTTTACCCTACCATGTTCACGTCTTTTTGTTTGGAAGTGCTGAGAGGCTGATAATCCTAAACTCGTGGATTCATTCCACCCGCGTGGTCGCAGGGTCTAGACTCTTAACCCCATGGTGCTCGCCCTTGCCAGACAGATGTAGACCTCTGGCCAGGGCCTCTGCCTTCTGACTGCCTTCAGTTCCACAGCACTTCCTGCTCTAGAATATAGCCCGCTGTCATTGTATACTTTAGTGTAGCTCCTCATCTCCTGGGGCTTGGCAGTCATCCGTCCTTTTCTGACTATAAATACCAGGCCACGAAGGAGCAAGGACGATGAGTCCCATTGGAAGTCAGCAAAGGCAGAGGGTCTGCATTGAAGTTCCGGCATTGTCTGGACTCAGCTCATGGGGAAGACACAGTACAGAGGCCTGGATATACCTCAGCTACCTTACTTATAAAATCAGAACTCATGAGGCAGCTGCTTGCTAAGCCCACAGACGTGAAAGCAGTCTGACTTTTCACAGTGACTGCTGGGTCCTGCGGGTTCTGCTAACAATCATCTTCATGTGAAGTGAGATTGCATTGGAGGGTATTCGCCCACTTATCTGCATTGTCCACATGCCGCTTATTAATTATGAAAACAATCAGCTTTCGTGGAATGCCATTTGATATGTGGATCTTAGTCACAGTGTGAGGATAGTTGTGTGTGTGTGTGTGTGTGTGTGTGTGTGTGTGTGTGTGTGTGTTTTACTGGAATCCCTTTTTAAAAGTATGAACTAGAAATGATTATCTATTTTGGGCATAACACGAGAGAGACACAGAACACCTACACATGTTCCAGCTTATGTGGAGATCAGAGGACAGCTTTGTGGTATTGATTTTCTCCATCCACTTCGACATAGTTTCCTTTGGATTTGAACTCAAGTCATCAGGATTGCACAGCAAGCACCTTTGCCCACTGAGCCATCTAGCCAACCCACATCGTTTAATGCAATTCAATATGTATCATATACCCATATGTGATAAGTTAAAGTGGCACATTCAACACACATTTAAATCTGACTCTATGTGTTATTCTTCCCATCAATCCTGTAGACATTGGTGGAGAATTTTTTTTTTGAGCAATGCCCACTGTACCCCTCCCTCCCCCAGGTAATGTCGTGAACGGGACAATTGGCAAGCAGATGGTGGACATGCTGGTGGAGTCGTCCAACAACGTGGAGATGATCCTCAAGTTTTTCGACATGTTCCTAAAGCTAAAGGACCTGACCTCCTCGGACACCTTCAAAGAGTACGACCCCGACGGCAAGGGGGTCATTTCCAAGCGGGACTTCCACAAGGCTATGGAGAACCACAAGCACTACACGCAGTCAGAGACCGAGTTTCTGCTGTCGTGCGCTGAGACGGATGAGAATGAGACGCTGGACTATGAGGAGTTCGTGAAGCGCTTCCATGAGCCAGCCAAGGACATCGGCTTCAACGTGGCCGTCCTGCTGACCAACCTGTCGGAGCACATGCCTCACGACAGCCGGCTGCAAACCTTCCTGGAGCTGGCAGAGAGCGTCCTCGACTATTTCCAGCCTTTCCTGGGGCGCATCGAGATCATGGGCAGTGCCAAGCGCATCGAGCGCGTCTACTTTGAGATCAGCGAGTCCAGCCGCACCCAGTGGGAGAAACCACAGGTCAAGGAGTCCAAGAGGCAGTTCATCTTCGACGTGGTCAACGAGGGGGGAGAGAAGGAGAAGATGGAGCTGTTCGTCAACTTCTGTGAGGACACCATCTTCGAGATGCAGCTGGCCGCCCAGATCTCCGAGTCGGATCTCAACGAGCGCTCGGCCAGCAAGGAGGAAAGCGAGGAGCGGCCGGAGGAGCAGGGACCCCGAGTGGGCTTCTTCTCCCTCCTCACCGTGCAGTCAGCCCTGGTGGCCCTTCGGGACAACGCGCTGACTCTGCTGCGCATGCTCAGCCTGAAGAGCCTGAGGAAGCAGATGAAGAGGGTGAAGAAGATGACGGTGAAGGACATGGTGATGGCCTTCTTCTCGTCCTACTGGGGCGTCCTCTTCACCCTCCTGCACTTCGTGGCCAGCGTCTGCAGAGGCTTCTTCCGCATCGTCAGCAGCCTGCTGCTAGGGGGCAGCCTGGTGGAAGGGGCCAAGAAGATCAAAGTGGCTGAGTTGCTGGCCAACATGCCTGACCCTACTCAGGACGAGGTGCGGGGGGATGAGGAGGAGGGAGAGAGGAGACCCCTGGAGACCGTGCTGCCCTCGGAGGACCTGACCGACCTGAAGGAGCTGACGGAGGACAGCGACCTTCTTTCCGACATCTTCGGTCTGGACCTGAAGAGGGAGGGGGGGCAGTACAAACTCATCCCCCACAACCCCAATGCCGGCCTCAGCGACCTCATGACCAACCCTGCCCCTGTCCCCGAGGTGCAAGAAAAGCTGCAGGTGAGGACCTTGAAGTCACCACATCGCACGCTCGCTCTCGCTCTCGCGCGCTCGCTCTCTTATTCTTTTTCCCTTTCTCACTTCTCTTTCCTCTCTACTTTCTCTCTCCTCTCTTCTCTCTCCCCCACTCTCTTCTCTCCGTGTCTTCTCACTTTTCCTCTCTCTCCCTCTCCTTTCTTTCTCACTCTCAACTTCTCTCTTACATCTCTTCATCTCTCCATTTTCTCTCTCCCTTTCTCTCCTCTTACTGTCTCTTTCTACTTTGTCTTCCTCTTTCCACATCTTTTCTATTTTCCTCTCTCACTCTTCCTCTCCTCTCTCTCTCTCTCTTTCTGAGGTGTATGTAAGAATAAAGAGCAGATTTAATGCTGAAGGTACTGGTATTAGTACCTCTGTGTGTGTGTGTGTGTGTGTGTGTGTGTGTGTAGCTTAAATTTCCAAATAATGAAAGTCTTTTTGATCGAGAATGCAAGCCCTTCTATGACTCCATAAAAGTGAATAAGTCATCATCAGCTTCTAGATGTATGTTAGGTGCATCTTCAATGGCCCTAGGTGGCTGGGCCATCCTCCCTTACCTAATATTTACAGGTATTGATCATGTGTCCAAGACCCCTGGGTTCCCAGGGAGTTCTGGGGGAAAGGATCAGCTGTGGACAGTTGAGCTCTGTGAGTTAATGGGATGCCATTGCCTTAGTTATGTGAGAACACAAGACTGGGTTTGCTTGGTCTGGAGGGGTGACTGGGATTCAGCTTGGTGGATGAGCCGCAGAAGGATTTCTGAAGTGGGAAAAGAGATCTAGAAAGTTCCTTCCTGCTGATCACTAACAAAGAAGTATAAAGAGGAAGCAGGTAGTGTTCACACCCCCAGAGAGAGAAGCAAAGGTGGGGAACTTCTCTCTCTATGCAGGCGAAGGGGTATCTTGTGTGTTGACAATCATTCCCCGGCTCTCCTAAGAGCATTCATCAGTGATGTACAGCCCTGCTTTGAGCAGCTGGGAGCTGATTCAGTGAAGTTCTTGCAAACAGAGATCAGTCTCCAGAGCCCACATGAAGAAGAAAAAGAAAGCCAGATGTGGTGGCATGCTTAGAATCCTAGCACTGGGGAGATGGACACAGGAGGATGGCCGCAGCTCACTGATCAGCCGACTTGGCCTACTTGACAAGCAGACTACGCCTGCTTGTCTGTGTCTGAGGATCGTAGCTAGGCTTCCCTGATGTGTACATGCTCTTGGGCACACACGTGTGTGTATGCACACGTGCACTTATGTGCACACACCATGCACGAACACACATGCACATGCTCACAAACAAAATTGGCAGTCCTGATTTTTCTCTTCCCTCTTGATGTATTCAAGGAGCAGAAGGCCAAAGAAGAAGAAAAGGAAGAAAAAGAAGAACTCAAGTCTGAATCTGAGAAAGCTGAGTACGTATAGTACTGGATCAGCTGTGAAGATGGTTAGATAAGTGACAAGTGATCACGTGTACAGGATGTAGCAGGCATCGTAATGGCAGCCTTTCATCTGATGGTTAAAAACAATGGTGGGGTTGGTAAGACGGCTCAGCAAGTAACGGTTACTGTGCGTAAAACTGGTGATCCGATCCCCAGAGATCACGTGGTAGGAGAAGAGAAGTGATCGCTAAGAGCTGACCTCTGACCTTCACACACACACTGTGGCTCTCTCAAGTAAATAAGCAAAATATTGTTAACTTTACTTTAAAAATTAAATGATACAAGCTATACCTCATGTGAAGTACATGTAGGCTGTGTACAGATGTCTTCACTTTGTAGAAGAACTGATGTTTTGTACCAACTGGGTTTTTAGGTATCCAATTCTAGTCCCTCTCATTTGATTGCTATTGGTAATTAATATAATAGTGTAGTTAACATGAATATTATAAGTAGCATATTAATGAACTTAATTAAAAGTGTTAACGGAGCACGTATTTTGTGTATGGGAAAAAACATAAAAAAAAGCACATAGGCTTTTGATTTTAAGTCCCATGGATAAAGGCTATGTTAAAAATTGGACATTAAAATCACAATTTAAACTTTAAAAATGGGTCCATTGCTGGGCCTGGTGAGCAGATCTGTCACTCAGCTAAGAAGGCTGGGCTAGAAAGCGCCACTTCAAGGCCAGCTCGGGTAATTTAGCAAGGCTCTGTCTCAAAAGCAAAAGTACAAAGATAACTGAAAATGTAGCTCAGTAGTAGATTGCTTGCCCGGTATGCACAAGGCCTAGTTTCTATTATTCTCCAGTACCAAATATAACAAAAAGATAAGAAGTATTGCAAAGAAAGTCAAAAGACATCTTTGTTGTTATTATTCAACTCAATGCTACTATTATGTGAGTAAAAGAGAGTTCGCTACATATAGATGTAAACATATTTCAGGCCTGGAAAAGTTCCTCATAGGTGTGAATAAATGTGTCCACATATGGAGTGAGGGCTGTGATCAGCTGGGGTCCTGCCCCCAAATCCAAGATTAAGAACCTTATCACTGATTGGAATAATGCTTAATTTGGGGGCTACAGAGGTAGCTTAGTCTGTCAAGTACTTCTTATGTGAGCATGGTGACTTGAATTTCATCCCCTGAATCCATATAAAAAGCCGAGCCTGGTGTGTGTGCATGTGACCCCGGTGCTCAGGAAGCAGGGACAGGCAGATCCCTGGGACTCACTGGGCAGGAGTCCCAGGCAGGTGAGCTCCATCTCCACAAAACAATGTGGATGGCATCTGAGAAAGAATGACACCCAAAGTTGTCCCCTGGCCTCCATATTCATGAACAGACATGTGTATTTATACCTGTGCATGTGCACACACATACCTATCTGCATACACATGCACATAAACATCTGCATACGCATGCCCATATATACACACATGCACACACATCTGCATATACATGTGTATACATACCCTATATACACATGTGCATATACACTCACTTACATAAAAGAACTTGGTTTTCAAAGGCAGTGAGCTCTGTGATCTCGTGTAGTTTTCCACTATGCATTTCCCATGGTTCCCATTTCTTTAGCTACTGGAGAACCTACATTTGTTCATCTTCACAGAGGCGAGGATGGAGAGAAGGAAGAAAAAGCCAAAGAAGACAAGGGCAAACAGAAGTCGAGGCAGCTGCACACGCATCGTTATGGGGAGCCAGAAGTCCCAGAGTCTGCGTTCTGGAAGAAAATTATAGCCTATCAGCAGCGACTCCTGGTAAGATGTCTGAGAATGCGTATCACAATAGTCATTACTGATTGAAGGCAAGACCCGACTGATGTACACTCACTGCCCTTCCCCCGGGGACAGTCAGAGAGCCAGTTAGCCTGCAGATACGCGTTCCTGACTGTTCATGCAAGCTGGCTCCTGAGATCCTTTCCCCATGGTGTAGCATAGCAGCACAGCCTGAACATCCTTCTTGCACTTTTCAGCATGTCTAGATTGCGTATGGGGCCTCACATGACCTAAACAGTCTGCAACAACTTTGATGACTCTGGTGGTGCATTCCTTAGGAATACTGGCAAAAAGGAGCCATCATATGCGTTTGGAACAGAGACAATTTAGTTTATCCAGCATTTGCTCTTTATAATTGGTTATGCCTCTGAGTGTAGAGCCCACAGGTCCAGAGGGATGAGTGAATATTACCTTCACCCATGTAATAATGTTTTTTTATGGCAAACAACTTTATCCAAACTGCTGACAAGCTTATGACCTCTGTGCACACCTACCTATCTGACCATCCCCGCCCTGCATCTTCCCACACAAACTTCAGAAGAGTCAATGTGTTATTTCCGAAAACTGCCACAGGTCTTGTGTAAGCCAGGCACAGCCCATCCCCTAGGGGACATGTCTTGATGATGCAGTTCTCAAAACTAACGAGTCTATCACCTCACTTTTTACTCAAAGAAAGAAAACATAAAAATGTTCCCTTAGTGGGCTAGCCATCCACTGATAATAGCTGAAATGTTATTGCCTAAAGACAGGCACTAATAGTATTGCAATATAATATATAGTAATATTGCTTAAAAATAAATGAGTGGGGAGAAGGAAATGATGTCTAGCACATTTGGCCGACGTGTTCTGGAGTTGTGCATCATCCTTACATTGTCTGGTCAGAGTCACAGAGCATTAAGGTTTCTGCATCACTTGGGCTATTCCTTAATTTGATGTGTTACAGTGGTTGTCATGGCAGCAGGCTTAGCTCTGCACTGCTGATCTAGAAGCTGAGCATGAGCAGGTGTCATAGTAGCCTTGGGGGCTCCTGACTTCACACTGCACCTGCACAAAGAAAGGTTCTTACTGCAGCCCTCTGGAAGTCTGTGTGATTGTCCTCACTGCCTGCCCCCCACTGCCTGCTTCTCACAAACTGCCTGTCAGTTTGCATACAGAAGACCAGCCACAGCTCCCCCCCACCCCCGAGGTCCCACAGGTTCCATCCTCCATGCCTTTATGAGGGTCCCGCTCAGATAACCAGGGCTTGTTCAATCTGCCTGCGTCATCTACCTCCGCCTTCCCAGGAGAGCTGGTGTGCCTAGCCCTGTTTGGGTGAGCGATCCGGCTCCCTGCGCTGGATCCTATATAGGAGGATGGGGGTAGCATCCAGAGGGTTTATGCAGAGACAGAATGTGCATTCGGAGTTCATGGAGGCATTAGCAAGCTTTGTGTCGCAGCAAATACTCAGCTTCCACACAGTCTCTTTCCTTAAGCCTGCTTTTTCTAGGTTCTTTTGGTCCTTCCTGCTCAGCGTGTCATGCCAACCATTTCCTTAGTTGCTCAGACTTCCGGATCCAGGAGTCCTCTCTTTAGAGTTCTCTCTGTTGCTCTTCTCTGACATGATCTGGCAGTAATCCACGGCTCTTCCTTCTGAGCACCCCCAGAGAGCGCCTGGTTCTCTAATGCTCATGGCTACGGCCAGGCAAAGCCACCATCACCCTCACGCCTTTCCGCAGCTCTAGAAGGACCTGCCTGCTTCTCCCTTGCTCTCATTTCTTCCTGCAACAATCAGTTCCCAACAGAGGCTGGCATCATTTCTAAGTTCTAATCTGATTCAGCCAGGTCCGCACCCTACCTGGAATAAAACAGTAATTTCCACTTTGCAATATACATGCACCCTGTACCCTGCACCCCATCTAAAAGAAGCTGCCCAGTGACAGCATGAAGAGACAATGGTTGATATGACAAGGTTGGTAAACAGCTTTCCTTCTGTTAATTCCCTTAGTCCCCAAAGCTGACTTACTAGCTTTGTACAAAAGAGACAAGAAATGTTCCAGGAAGGATTAGGTCATTGTTCCATCCTCCAGCTGGAGTTTGGACAGGCTTCGTATCCAGGGAGCATAGTCGCAGAGTTCATAAACAGGTCTAGAAGATGAATTACTGTGCTATAGTAAACAGCACATACTCTGCTCAAAATCCTTCAGACGAGCCTGAAATGGTGCTGCGTACCAGCAATCCCCGTGCTGGGGAGGCAGAGCTAGGCAGAGCTGCTGACCAGCCAGCCTCAGGCTCCAGTGAGGGACAGATGGACAGCTCCTGAGAAATAACATCAGAGTGACCTGAGGTCCCACGCGCGTATGTGTGTACACACATATTCACCTGCTCACCCATGCAGAGGTCAGGCCCAGTGTCCCCAGAGGTCAAGCCCAGTGTCCCCAGAGGTCAAGCCCCGTGTCCCCAGAGGTCAAGCCCCGTGTCCCCAGAGGTCAGGTCCAGTGTCCCCAGAGGTCAAGCCCAGTGTCCCCAGAGGTCAGGTCCAGTGTCCCCAGAGGTCAAGCCCCGTGTCCCCAGAGGTCAAGTCCAGTGTCCCCAGAGGTCAAGCCCCGTGTCCCCAGAGGTCAAGTCCAGTGTCCCCAGAGGTCAAACCCAGTGTCCCCAGAGGTCAAGCCCTGTGTCCCCAGAGGTCAGGTCCAGTGTCCCCAGAGGTCAGGTCCCATATCCCCAGAGGTCAGGTTCCATGTCCCCAGCACATAGTACCCTGAGCACATACGCTTTCACACCCCTGCCCCCTACACACTCACACATGTACACGTACCTACCTGTGTACTTGCTCACCCACATATTAGCACACACCCCTTCACACCCCTGCCCGCTACTCACCCACACATAAATACACCTATGTGTACACACCCATGCACACATGTGCCCCTGCTCACTACACACGAACACACCCTTTCACACCTGACCCCCTCTCACCAGTCCTACCCTTCCCTCCATCTCCTGCCGTCTGGCTCTTGCGCACGATTTCTGCCACACAGCACATCACTTTCACTTGGGCTCTTCCTCCTTGCCTGTCTCTGACACTCTCTACCCCATGTCGATCCAGCCCGCTCTCCTGCAGCACTTAGACCTCGACCCCCATCCCAGGTGGGCCTTTTCCAACCACCTGTCCACACTGCAACCCCCTTCTCTAACCTTCAGTGCCTGGCTTTTCTTTACATCACTTAGTGTCGCCTCAGCTTAGATTTTGTGTTTTCACTGGCTGACTCCTTGGTGACAGAAACCTTCTTCACCAATTCCCGCCACCGAGAACAATACTGAGTGCATAGGAGCCCCCCAGTCGGTGGTTTGGAATGTGTGAGCAAGAGCTCTGTTTAACATGTGTGGGTCAAAGCTCTTAGTGACTTTTTCATAAATTTACCCGCCGCCGTCAGAACTACTTCGCGCGCAACTTTTACAACATGAGGATGCTCGCCTTGTTTGTCGCCTTCGCCATCAACTTCATCCTGCTCTTCTATAAGGTAAGTGGTCCGATTGGCTCCGAAAACAATCCTCAGGTGCAGGCACCTGATAGGGATGTCTATGTTCCGGTTACTTACTTTGCAGTGACAAAATGCCTGACAAGAAGTAAACCTGAGGGGGTCAGGGCTCATTGCGGCTTACAGTCATAGAGGAATGAGCCCATCCTGGTGGGGAAGGCAAGGTGCAAGCTGTAACATTTCAGCCCCACTCAGGAAGCACAGAGAGAGAAGACAGGAAATGCGGCTGACAACCAGGGCTCAAGATCCGCTCCCACAGTGACATACTTCCTCCAGCAAGGCTCCTAAATCTCCCAAGGGTTCACAACCTTCCCAAACAGTGCCACCAGCTGCAGACCAAGTGTCCCCCACAGGAGCCCGTGGGGAGCAATCCTCATTCAGATCTCAACACACACTTCCCAGACCTGCGGGGAGGGGGTGGGGCACAGCTGACCTATTTCTGAGCTGCCTATGTGTGGAAGTGAAGGCCGAAGCCCAGGTACATCAGAGGGGCCCAGGAAGACAGGACAGACTTGCTTCTGGGAAGTGAGCTGGAAGACCCTCAACTCCAGCTTAGACTGCAGAGGACTGGATTGGTCAGCCGGTTTCCCGTCATGTCCTCAAAGAGCTCTAGATGAAGATCTTGCTTGTTACTTGCATATGTCCCAACCTCCCTCACGTTGCATCCTGGGGGTGTCCAAGAGTAAAACTCTCAAATATTGTCCTGCATGGACAGGACCCTCCTAACACTTAGCATGGGCTTTCAACTCCCCTCCCTAGGAGGGTTGCTTCCCCCACTGTCTTGTGTGCAAGGATGCGGCACTCAGTGAGCTGACTGTATTTTAAATGGTTCAAATCAGGTGTCCACTTCTTCTGTGGTTGAAGGAAAGGAGCTGCCCACCCGAAGCACCAGCGAAAATGCCAAGGTGATCACCAGCCTGGACAGCAACGCCCCCAGAAGCATGGCGGTGCACTACGTCCTGGAAGAGAGTAGCGGCTACATGGAGCCCACGCTGCGCATCCTAGCCATCCTCCACACCGTCATCTCTTTCTTCTGCATCATCGGCTACTACTGCTTGAAAGTAAGACAGCGAGGCCCCAGAGCACTCGTGGGTGCTGGACCTTGTGTGGAAGCCAGCACTGAGGTGGAAGAGTCTGTGGGTGGTGCTTTCCTTAGGAATGGCCTTCCTACCCACATGTATCCACATGTGCAGCAAGAGAAGCAGACTGGGGGAGAGGGGAAAGTGACCAAAGATGCAGAAAGAGTGGGCTTTCACCTCTGAAGCTGGACCACCTTGGCTAGCAGGGATCACGGGGCCCAGCTTTTCTGAGTTTCACGGACTTGGGCCGACCCTCTCAGCATACTCTCACCTTCTGCTAATGAGTCACACCATAGACAGTTTCACCTACAGCTTGACCCCGTGGAGATGAAGCTCACCGCTGAGCCTTCCAGCAAATGCCTGTCAGTCAATATAGTTGCTTTGTTACTGAGTACCTACGGTCATTCTGGCCTGAGTCACTAACAGTTTTTGACACAACACCAGAAACACACACACATACATACACACACACCCACACACACGTATCAAGGTATGCCAAATAGCACCCCAGGCTGTCCCTGACTCATGCTAACCTGTGGGCCTTGTCCTCCAATACCTTTATTTTTCTGTCCTTGGCCTCTACTCGTGACCCTTTCAGAGGTATTTAGGGGGAAAAGAAAAAGGGTCCAGGATGCACGATTAGAGGGTCAAGTACTGTAGGTAATTTTTCTCCCTTCCTCTCCCCTTGTTTCATGGAGATAAACATTCTTTGGATTCTTCCAAAATGTCTGCACCTTTTGTCCATGCTTGTACCAACTCTGTCCATATGGAAATAAAACTCTCAGGTTCTGGAGGAAACTTGGCAAATTAAAGTTTTTGATCCCCAATAACATGTAACTCTGCTGAGAATGGAATAAGTAAAGAGGTTACTCAGTTAAAATCCTGCATTTATTAAAAAGTCACATACATTCAGACACATTCGTGACATGTTGGTAATTTCTCTTCCACATATGTTTACATTGACTTATACATGTGGCATATATGCAAAAGTTATGTATTAAAGAAAGTTTTCGATATTTACTCTTTTCTCTTTAGTATTTAGAATGGTATCATTAGTCTAATTATATACCAACTCATGAACTTAAAACACATGTGCATGCATGCATTTTGTCTGTTCTCTCTGTTGTTTTCCCACAACTTTCTAGACACTTCTTTCTGCCTGAAGTAGCGAATTTATTGCCACTCCGTTTTTACCTTGCTGGAAGGAAACACACGGGGAAATATTTCTCTCCCAAACCTGTTCTGCAAAGATACTGGCCACCAAAGATTCCAGGTTGTCTGAACTAATGCCAGTGTATTTATTCCCATCCCCAGGTCCCACTGGTTATTTTTAAGCGAGAGAAAGAAGTCGCACGGAAATTGGAATTTGACGGGCTTTATATTACAGAGCAGCCATCAGAAGACGATATTAAGGGCCAGTGGGATCGACTCGTGATCAACACACAGTGAGTGAGGGTTTATCAGAGACCATGTCTGTGCTCAGAGAAACCTCACGACATGAAAAGTACCTTCTTGGGAGTTTCTGCAGATCTGTTACAAGTTTAACACAGGAATAACAGCTAAGGAAATCAGTAGACGAAGAGCCCCAGACTCTTTGGTTACTGCAATTTCTCCCCCTTTCATCAGACAGGGATTAGAGTCCATGTGCACAGCTGGGACTGAGCCTTGGTTACTGGGCATTCAAGAAGTGTGTGGCAGGAGGAGCCAAGCCTGCAGGGATGGACAAGTTCCTGGACAGGGCAAGCAGCTAGCGCCCGTAGAGAAGACATGGGTGGCATTAAAGGCAAAAATACTGAGTTGCATATTGCTCATGTGTCCAAGCTATTAGCTCGAACTCCACATTACCACAAAGCCTTGCATGACAGAGAAACAAATGCTTTCTTGTCCAGTGAATACTTAGCCTATGTTGTCAAGTTCCGAAGGACCAGCCCCTGTCTCAGGCATAAATCCATCCCTAGTGGATAATTTCCCACCCAAAAAATATTATTGATAATACTTTTATATTATATATTTATATATAATACATATATAATAATATATATTTACATATAAATAAATATATTTTTGAGTATTCACATTCTTCAGGTGAAATTTTTTTGCAATTATTTTTGCTTATTCTAAAAAATTACCATTTCAAGGAGGTCCATCTTGGAACAAAATTTGTTGTTTTTTTATTTCATAGGAAAAAAATGATGAGCAATTTCTATTTTATTCATTTGTTTTGTGCAGTGCTTGAGAATCAAATCCAGGGTCTTGAGCATGCTATGTGAACACTTCCCTTTTGAGTTAAACCCCAATTCATTTCTAAGTTCTGTAAACTT
Organism: Typhlomys cinereus; assembly: GCA_023101885.1. NCBI lineage: Eukaryota > Metazoa > Chordata > Mammalia > Rodentia > Platacanthomyidae > Typhlomys > Typhlomys cinereus. Next base: position 2,813,524 of record JALPQD010000200.1, on the reverse strand, counting down.
CGAAGAGAATTGGGTTGGGGAAGCTGGCTCAGGGTTTAAGGTCTTTGCCTCGAAATCAAAAGGACCTGAGTGTGGATCTCAGATCCCACGTAAAAGTGCGTGGTGGAAATGGCTGCAGCCTGTACTTCCAGCCGTGGAAGGAGGAGCTTGGGACACTCCAGAGCAATTACGAGGTAGAGAAGTTCAGGATGATTCCCTAAGTCACTTTTGGGCCCCCACAGACATATAGAGTGTCATCTTCCACACATACCTATACACACACACACACACACCCCTACACGTGCCAAAAAAATTGTTCTAAGAGGATGGATGGTCAAGTCTATATACTGATGAACAAATAGCAGTTATACAATGTAATAATAAATATGATTATAGTCTTCTGCTTAATCTTTTAGTGGGTTTCACTTATATGTATATGTTTATGAACTAATACTTAAATATTAAATGATATTTAATATACTTGTAAGATAGAAACATTACATGACAAGAAGGTAACCTAGTTCATTATGTGAACTGGATGTTTGCTTACATGTGACTTTAAGTATTTTGTGAATGTCAAATGATCTGCTATTTAATCAGTTTTCAAAAACAATACCATTTTTTTTCCATGCTTTTGTGTCTCTTAGGTCCTTTCCTAACAACTACTGGGATAAATTTGTGAAAAGAAAGGTAATATTTCTGAGAAGGAATCAATTCTCCATACTCCTTCTAAAGTGTTCTTCAGATTTGCATGTGCTGTGGCTGTGCTGATGTCATTTCCAAGAGGTGTTCTAGAGTGGCGCATGGGAAATTCATACTCAAGGGCCATGGAGAAGCAGAACTGTGTCTCCTGCTTGTCCTCACTTGGTTAGCAACGCTCAACACGTATGCTTAGAGAGTCCAGAAGAATGTTCTCTGATATCCAGTGACCTAAGTTGGCTGTGGGTTATTTTTTCTTTATGAAACTTTAAATCTCTTTTTTGAAAACACAAGTCTGATTCTGACTGCATTGGAGGGTGGTGGAGGGAACCGTGCCCTGAGATTGCCTCAGCCTCTGCTCAGCTGTGCTGAGGGGACCCCCATCCTAGCATCAAGGCTTATTTCTGTTCTGGCCTCACAGGGTCTGAAGGCCATGCCTGGTGACCCAGCTCGCCCTGTGCTCACTGCCGTGTGTTCATCGTGCGCGCGCTTCTGTGTGCTCATCAGTCCTTGTCGGCTTCTAGTTTCTTGCTGCCTCCCTTCCTGTTCGTCTACCTGCTTCCCATCCCTGTCTCCTCCTGTCCTCTTCCTCCTTTCCCTCTCCTCTTTTAAACATTTAGTATTTATTTAGTGTGTGTGTGTGTGTGTGTGTGTGTGTGTGTGTGTGTGTGTGTGTGTGTGTGTGTGAGAATCAGAGGGCACTGTATATCACTGTGGAGACCCAAGGGTGACTTCAGGAATCATCCTGGATTGCCTCTACCTCCTTCCTGCTTCGCCCTGGGATTTCCCAGGCTCCGCCCACTAGAGCTGGAAATGCAGACTATTATTGTTTCCATAGTAGGGGATACAAAATCAGAACCTTCTGCTTTTGAGACAGAGTCTTACACCCTTAGCCATCTCTCCAGCCCCTTTAACTTCTTTTGAACAGGGTCTCACAGTGTAGTCCAGATTGGCTTAGAGCTCACCAGGTAGCCCAGGCTGGCCTCAAACATGTGGCAATCCCCCTGCCTCAGCCCATAAAAGTTCTGGGACTGCAAGTGTGAGCCTCAGCCCCAGCTGCCTACAGATACTTTGAGCTACTTTGCTTGCCAACAGTCTTAGGGTCCACAGTGGTGAATTCTAGCATGCTATATACTGTCCACAGACACCTGCTGGGCGAGGTGGTTTGTCCCTTGACCTTCACCTATTCAGGGCTGCTCAGAGGCTGTGGCCAGCGAGTGGCAAAGGTTAGCAACCTCAGGCAGGATGGAGAGCTCACACTAAGAACTTCGACTTAAACTAACTGTATCACTGAGCACACTGGATGTGTAGTGCTCACACTTTCACTTGAAGAAAGCCATGGATTGACTTGTGTGTGAGTGTATATGTGTGTGTGTGTTAATGTATTTATGTGTGGGTATTTGTGTGTTTGTGTTTATACATATGTAGGCACTGGCTGTTTGCATGTATGTGTATGTTTGTATATGTGTGTTCGTGTGTGTATGTTTGTATGTTTGTGTATATGTGTATAGTATGCATATGTTTTTTGCGTATGTGTCTATGTGTTGTATATGCATGTATGTTTGTATCAGTGTGTATATGTTGGTGTATATAATATATATACAGTATGTATATGTGTGTTTCTATGTGTATAGTGTATCTATGTGTATTGTATGCATGTGTATGTATACATCTAGTGTGTATAGTATGTGTGTTTCTATGTGTGTATGTGTCTGATATGTATACGTTTGTGTAAGTGCATATGTGTATGTGTGTGCATGTGTGCATAATGTGTATGTATTGTGTATGTTTGTGTTTATGTGTATGGTATGTGTGTATGTGTGCATGTGTATATGTTTATATATGTATGAGCCTATGTGTGCAAATGTGTTGTATGGTTATGTGTATATAGTGTATATTTGTGTATGGTGTGTATGTACCTGCACGTGTGTATGTACATGCACATTCATAGTATAATGTGAGTAATGTGTGTGTTTGTACATGTGTGTATGTATATGCATTTATAGTGTATGTGCATATAATGTGAATAGCGTGTATTTGTGCATATGTATGTGTATATATTTAGAGTGTATATGTGTATAATGTGAATAGCGTGTGTAACAGCTATTCTTAACTGTTGTTGTGGGAGAGCACCCAAAGTCAACAACTTAAGGGAGAAAGGGAGAGCTTACAGTTCCAGAGGAGAGAAATAGTCTTTCATGGTGGAGGGATACGGCTGGGGGCTGAAGCTGGAGGCAGCTGTAAACATCCTTGGAGAGTCTCTCTTCTTCCAAGTCTCCTGTTCTATGGTTCCTTTTATCTGGTCCACTACTGGGAGGTTCCCATCAGACCTAGGGCTGATCTTTGTATTGTAAATGTATTGATCCAAATAATCTCTTCAGGCGGTCTCACAGCTGATTTTAGTTAATGCCAGGTGTGGTCAAGTTGACATCCAAGATTAACTACTATACTGTGTGTGTGTGCATTTGTACATGTGTATATCTGTACATAAGTGTGTATTTGTATGTATGCATATTTATACATATTTATGTAATTGTATTTGTGCACATGTAGATGTGCGTTTGTGCATATGTTTATATTTGTATATGTGTGTTTATACATATGTGCGCTTGCACATTTTTGGTCTCCTACAGAGCTGACCCTTCAAGTTCATTGAGCTAGTACATATTTGCATATTAAATTAGATCAAGACTTTGAAAGAATAACTTTAAGATAACTTAAAACAGATAACATCAACCTTTTTATCTTTCATGATTTTAATGGAATAAAGGGAAGGCTTCTAGGTTGGAGCAGGAGTTTCTCTGGAAGAAACTATGTTAAAGAAGTGTGTGACCATTCCAGCCATCCCCCTGCAGTGCTCACCTTGTCCTCCAGGGGGCAGGAGTGAGAAAGCTGAGCACAGAGATTCCATGCAGGTCAGCACAGTCCTGCCAATTGGTCTAGTTAACCTGAAAGACACAGGTATATGCTCATAATCATCGTAACTACAAGCTTTCCTGTGTGCATCTCCTTCCTTGTCTGTACTCTGCCATGACCCTTCCCTCTTCTCTCATAGCTCTTCTTCTCTGGGCACCTGAGCTTTTACCACCTGTCTCTTCCTGCCTTCCTCACGCTAATGCTCAATTCTGCCCTTCTTCCCTTGCCTCCCCAATCCCTCCATCATCATAGCTGCGCGGGGCTTCTGTCGTGTGTGTGAACCTGAGGCTGGGAGAAGCTGAGCTAGAGCTGAGCATCCCAGATCCAGGCTGAGCGGCCAGCATCTGGTCAGCAAAACAAAGGTTGGGCCTGTGATTTTTAAGTGTTGCAAGACAGTTTCTAGTAATGCACAAGTGGCAATTGTGTTACTCATGCGGGATAAAGCATCAAGAGGAACAGCAAAAATTCTGGCTACAAGGATGAATTCAGTGAAGGGTGCTTTAAATTTCCCGCAATGTCTCTCATGCTTCCGACCTTCTTCCTCATTGGATGCCTCCCTCCCGGAAGGAGAAAGATTGTCCCCAAAGGAGCTGGTATTAAAGTGTTGTAGATTCATCTAGACTTAGCAGTATGGTGGCAGAAGATAGACTATAAGCTAGATGGCTAAGTTTTAAGTCCATCAGATGCAGGGTAAATAAAAATAAATCGTGTCCTCACGCCTTATGTTGCTTCTCGGACGAGCCTAATAAAAACATCTTCCTCCTCATCACAGGTGATGGATAAGTATGGGGAGTTCTATGGCCGGGACAGAATCAGCGAATTGCTGGGCATGGATAAGGCGGCTCTGGACTTTAGCGACGCGAGGGAAAAGAAGAAGCCCAAGAAAGACAGCTCCTTGTCAGCCGTGTGAGTATTGCTTCTGCGTGGAAGACAGACACAAGTCCTGGGAGACAATCCAGTGTATTTCTGAACTGGATTCAATTCTTTCCCTCACTGTAGGAGAGAGTACATGTGTTGCAGCTATGGAATATTGCATGTTTTTCTTATTAGTTTATTATTGTTGTTGTTATAATTATTGCTACTATTAATTGGGGCCTTTTTGAGACATAATCTTGCTAAGTAATCCCAGTTGGCCTATAAAGCTCAGAAAAGCCTAGCACCTGCCATGAATCCTAGGCTGGCCTCAAACTCATGTCCCCCTGCCTCAGCCCCCCTGTGGGGGCTGCAAGATAGTTTAGTTTATTATTATTGTGGCATGGAGGCCAGATGACAACTTCTGCACAGTTAAGTTTTCTCCTTCGTCTTTACATGGGTTTGGGAATCAAACTTGGGTCAGCAGACTTGCTCTTGTACTGCGAGCGCCGCTCCCCCATGTTACCCACTGAGCCAACATGTCAGCCTCTTTCTATTAATTTTTAGAGATAGTTTCTTTGGTACTTACATATATCAAGAGAAAAAATGGAAAGATATCATGCTGTTATTTTAAATTGCTTTTTTCTAGCCTTAAGTACCCCTTGAAGTCAAAGTAAACATGCACAGAGGCACAGTTTGCAAATATATTATCCCATGCCTCTTCTTGGAAAAGAAATTTCCTTCATAATTTGCAAGCAGAAATGACATAGTGCTTTAAAAAAAAGTAGAGACTGCAAAGATGGCTCGGAGGTTAAACCTTTGCTTCATAAGCAGAAGGCCCTGAGTTCAGATCCAGGATCCCATGTAAAAATGCCAGGCAGAAACGGCAGTGACCTGCACTTCCAGTCTCAGAAGGTGGAGTCTGGGAAACCCCCAGAGCAAAGCAATAAGGAAGTAGAACAATCGAGAATGATTTCCAATATTACCTTGGGTCTCCATAGCTATACACAGTATCTTCTTCTGTACACATACACTCCTGCACCCCAGACATACACAATAGCATCTACACACACACACACACACACACACACACACACACACACACACACACACAAGTACAGAGTATTAAAGTAAAACCATGCCTACTTTTCCTATTTCTTTCTTTGTTTTTCCATACTAGACATTAAACCCAGGACTTTTGAGCCAAGTACTGTATTACTGAGCTATATCTCCAGCATAGTCAACCTTATCTGTAAATTTATGATCTCAATGTATAACGAATGCAATGAATGTTTGCTTTTTTTTTTCTTTTTTCTTTTTTACCTAGTTATACAAGCTCAATAGGTACCTCTCTCCCTTCCCCTCCTGTTGTCCCTCATCCCACTCTCCTCCACTTTCATCTCTCCTCTCTTGGGGTTTCCTGCCTGCTCCTTCCCACTCTCCAGAACATCTGTTTATATGGGCGCTGAATTTCCCTCTGAGTTGTCTACACTAGTGAGAGTTCAGGACTCATTGCCATACCTTGGTGCCCCTTCTTGGAATGCCCACTAATATGGGAATTCCATTATATCTGTTATGCCCTTTGCCTGTAAGGCTCTTACTACCTGAAGTCGTCGCCCCTAAGATATGTGCTAGTCTTTGAGGGCTTGTTGACATGTCAGCCATTGTACAGGTCAGGCAACATTGTAGCAATATCCTGGTTGCGGCAGTCCAGACTTGAATGGAGTGTCTTGCATATGGTTGCTCCTCCCCATCTTTAGGTTCTTACAATCTTGCTGCCCCCTTTTCTGTAAGGTTCCCTGAGCTTTAGGATGGTGAGAGATTTGGCTAATCTGGTTCTGGGTGAACATTGTAGGGTCTTTGGTGTTCTGAATTATGGTTTGTTGTTGTTTTCAGTTTTGCTGTTCCTGTACTACCCTTGGTTGCATCCCGATTGGGTGTTGAGGTCATCTCCTAACCAAGGATAAGAGACTTTTTAAACGAAGGTCTTAGTGTAAGAAGAGGCTTAAAGGTAGATGAAAGGATAGGAGTAAGACACAGTAGTGAGTGGGGTCGGTCTGTTGCCAGTTGGTTGCTATCTAACTGCCAGTCCCTATCCCTTCCCTGACTGGGGAGATCAAACCAGTCCAGTCCCAAATGAACAGAAAGGAAGTGAGCATGTGCTACATCAGATGTCTTGCTACTTACAGGCAGTTCATGACCGTGACCTAATTTCTCTATTGAAGTGTGTTGTTCTTTTGTCTGCTTTCTTTTTCGGTTATAATGGGTGTGACAGATATTTACCTTTGAGTATGTCATTAAGTGGGTTTGGAACTAGGATCTACTTATAAGAGAGAATATCTGTGCCTGAGATATTTCCCTCAGTATAATTTCTTCTAATTCCATCCATTGACCAGCAAATTTCATTAATTCATTTTTTTCATGGCTGAGTAGTATTCAGTTGCACCATATTTTCATTATTAATTCATCAACTGTTGGATATTTGTGTTGATTCCATGACTTTACTATTTTAAATAGTGCTGCAATGAACATGGATGTACTCATGTCCCTATAATGAATGAATGCATTTTGGGGGATTATTCCCAGTAGTGGTATAGCAGGATCATATGACATTTCAATCTTTAACTTTTTTAGAAACCACCATACTGATCTTCAGAATGGTTGTACAATCCAGCAGGAAAGCAATGATTGTTTTAAGAATAGATGTTTGGGGCTAGAGAGGTGGCTCAGGGGTTAAACCTCTGCCTTGCAGGCGGAAGGTCCTGAGTTCGGATTCTAGACCTCATGTATAGACACGGAAGCAGGAACAGCCTGCGTTTCTGGTCGCAGTAGGGCAGAGCCTGTGAATCCCGGGGCAGAGTAAACAAGGAGGAGGTGGAGGCGGTCCATGGTGGTTCCCGAATTCATCTGTGGTTCTACACACATACACACACACATACATGCACACATGTGCACACACACACACACGCACAATTGAATTAAAAAAATAAACAGATGTTTAAGACGTGGGATGGTGGCTCAGTGGTACACACCCACACCTACAGGCAAAAAGAAAAAAGAAAATTGGATGGGTTGAGGACATGATTCAGTGGATACAGTATCTGTGAGTGAAAGAACTGGAGTTCAGATCTCCATTGCCCATGTGAAGCTGTGCAGACACAGAGGCACTGCAACCCCAGCTCCTGGGACAGGCCACCCCGGGGGCAAGCTGGCTGCCCAGCCTAAATGATCAGTGAACTCTGCATTCGATTGAGAGATCCTGCCTCAGCACATAAAGTGGAAGGCAGTCCAGGCCCCCACATGCACATGTGCACATGTGAATGTACAAATGTACCCACACATAAACATGCATTCACAAAGGCACGTGCCTTCCACATACATATGTATACAAGAAAAAGTTAGCAAGAGAACTTTCAAATCATGCACAATGGTTACTTTAACAGTGTCCAAGAATAAATATCAGGAATAAGATGAGTTAAAAAGAAAAGAAAACATGATAAAGTGATTGCTATAAACTAACAAAACTTGAAAGCGGAGCTGTTTCATTTTTTTTCCCATGAGACTCTTCTGAGGAACCATGACAGTACAGAGAGCCAGGCAGGGTCCCCCCAAGGGTTCCTGGAACAGCTGTTGCTCTTCCCTTTTACTGGAGACAGCACTAGTCTGCCAATGACTGGGACATGTCAGCTGACTAGCTTGAGTCTTTGATTGATGTGCAAATCTCTCTCTCTCTCTAGACTGAACTCTATCGATGTGAAGTATCAGATGTGGAAACTCGGAGTCGTGTTCACGGACAATGTAAGCTCCCCTACAGCACCACATAGAGAACACGCTTGTTAGATGTGGCAGTGGAGTCTGCAGAGGGCTTGGAGGTATTTGAGGAAGCTGCTCATATCCCAGCACAGCTAATAAAGTCCACCTCTCCGACAGACCCAGGGACAGACATGACAGGACTCCTGTCTCTCACTCTATTGCTTTCCAAAGCTAAAACTCGACATGAAAAAATATGTAGACTTAAGTGGGTCTTCAGTCTGGTTTTAATTGGCCCATGAAGGACCTGCTTCAAATATCTGCAGATATTTAAAAAAATATCTAATTATATAATATTAGTTGTACTAAATTTCTCCCGAGTTAATTGTGTGAAATTATAGTACACTCCCCCCCACCAGACTTGTTAAAATGCCTTTAGAAACTTAGCATAGGACCCAAACATGTAATAGTCACATTACTGAAAGCTACCTGTCAGGAGACTTCACTTTCACATGGTTAAAGTGACTTTCATATTGAGCATCCATTCTCCCTCCACTCCCCCGCTCTGTCATCATGGCCTCTCTTCAGAACCACAAATCCTGTCTTCAGAGCATATTTCTTTTAGAGCCATGGATTGATGCCCCCTTGCAAATGATTTCCATCTAATGATGGAATTCTTACCAGGATAAACAAAATAGTTCAACTCTGCTCCAATAGGAATCTCCTATTCACATAGCTAGCACATCTAGCTTTGGTCCATTGAGGGTAGCCTTCCACACCATGGTCTTTGCACAGCCCCCTTTCACCCTGGAGAGTGACCATAATACTCACCTTGCCATGAGGCTCTCTTGTTCCCCAGAGAACATAGGCCTGAGCTGGACAATGCCCTTCACCTGTCTTTCTGCGTCCACACTAGGTTATCACCTGCAGCGTGGGCTTCTGTCTGGCCAGTGTAGCTCAGTCTCTCTCTGACATGGAACTAGACAGGATTCCCAGTTCTCACAAGAGCCTTGAGTTTTAGTATTAAGTGGGAGTCGCACACTGATGCTAAGACGTGGTCATTCTCGGCTGCTCGGATGCCATAGGCATCCCGTGTTCCCAGTCACTCTCAGCATTGCTTACCCATGTCTCCTTCCTCCCTTAATGCCACACGGAATCTTCCCCTTGGGCTTTGTGCCTCTTGGTCGCCCGAGTCTGGATGTCTCCATGATGTCAACCTCCATCTCCCCCACTCTTCCCTCCGCATCCAGCCCCACACTTCCTGTTCTCTCTTCCCCTTGGCATTTTTGTTCTTATCATCCAAGCGGAGAATACTGCGCTCATCCTTCCTTTCCTTCCACCCTCCCATGCTTGCTGTGACCGTTTCCTTGCCTGAATCTGGCCCTTTGCATACCCTCATCCTCCTGTACCCCCATTCTGTTCTTGCCCAGCTCCCGGTGCTTAGTGTCCCGTTACTTCAGCCAGGGGCTTGTCTGACCATCACCGCACTTTAAGGCAGCAGCTGGCCCTGCATGAACTCGCTTTCTCACCCTCTGCTCAAGGCTGTTCTTTCTGTTCTTCCCACTTCCTTTCCCAGGACGCGCTCTGATCCTCGACGGGAAGGGTTAGACGTCCTACCTACCTCGCACACACAGCAGGCGCTTCACAGCTTGGTTTCCCCAAGCAGGGACCCAGCATACAAACCCGCTCTTATCTCCCACATGCTATGCATAGCCTCACCTCAGTGCCCCACACACACTTTTTCCTCTTCATGTGTTTGTGTGGGGAGGACATCTGTGTACATATACATGTTTGTATATGTGTGTGGGAGCACCGTAGTTGTGTGCACATGTGTGCAAAGGCCTAAGGTTGATATTGGGAGTCATCCTCAGTAATTCTGTCTTATTCTTTTTTAGACAGAGTCTCTAATCAAGCCCAGAGTTCACTAATTGGGCTACTCGGCTTGCTTTGGGGCTACGCAGTCTCTGTCTTCTAAGGCTGTAACTCTAGTTCTCTGATGCAAACAAGAGCTTTAGCTGCTGCGCAGTCCCTCCGCTGCCCCTCCCCCTCCGCTGCCCCTCCCCCCTAACTCCCAGCTTCTGCTGACTTCTTTAAAATGTCATTTTCATCCACTTGACTGCTAGTTTTGGTCCCACGTTAGCTGTGAAACCTCCGGCCCAACTCCAGCACCTCTTCCTTTTCTCTCTGCTTGTAGGACATGCATCTACCCTTCCCAGGTAGATCCAAAGAAGACTCTCTAATCCAGGAAGCTGCAGCAACCTCAGGACTTCTGTCTTGTTCACTGCCCCTACCCTGTGCATACATCCCCCCACCCTGTACATACATCCCCCCACCCTGAGCAAATGAATCTCGTTAATTATAATCCAGGAGGCTTCTCTCCAATGGAACCAAACTTAGGGCAGCTTTCAGTGACATCAGAATGTTGTTTTCCCTGGACTTAATTTGGTTCACATAACATGCAGGGCTTGGCTGCATAATAATCTCTTAGAGCTAGCAGACCTCAACATGTACAGATTTAGCATGTGAACGAATGAAGAATAGGGTAGCACAAAGGAGGGAGGGAAGGTTGGTGTGATGTCTGCCTCACTACACACAAGGTTCTCAGAGATAGTCTCGTTGGGGGAGAGGGTACAGTTCACAGTGTCTGCAGAGGGCAGAGGGCTTCACTTACCCCAGCTGCTTGCCCCTGGAATCCATCAGATCCTGCCTCCAGAGGGCGGCCCTTCCCATGTCAAAGAAGGATCTGGTTCACAGTGCTCAGGATGGGGAGCCTCTTGCTGGTGGCAAGGACTGAACAAGTCACCTTTCCCTTTGGGTTATAATTAGCAAAGTGACTTTTCTAAAGAAAGGAATGATATCCATGGAGGAAACTTTCCAACATAAATTATGTATATTTTAAAAAGGAACAAAAAACAGTAAGCCTTCTAGAACAGCAACGAAGAAGTATAACAACATCAAAGAAGATGAGATGCATAAAAACTGATGCAGCTAATTAGACTTGTAAGATTACAGTTTAGGAATGCGAGGGCGAGGGAGTGATTGACATAGTGAAGTCCTGTGGTTACATGTTCTGGCGCCTGACATGTGTCCTGGTTTCTTGCCAACAGTCCTTCCTCTACCTGGCCTGGTACATGACCATGTCCGTCCTCGGACACTACAACAACTTCTTTTTTGCCGCTCACCTTCTGGATATTGCCATGGGATTCAAGACATTGCGAACCATTCTGTCCTCCGTCACTCACAATGGCAAGCAGGTGAGGGCCGTTCCCTTCCTCAGAAGCAAAACGAAACGAAAACCAACAGCACATTGGACCAGTGAGAAGAAAGCCAGCTCTGGAATGACAATATTAAGATTTTTTTTTTCTTGAATGTATGGTCTAAACAGCGGGGATGAGTAGTCCAGAGCTGCTGTATCCTGAGTTGCAGGTTGTCTTGGCACATCAGCTGTGTGACTTTAGAGAAGTTAGTTACTGTTTGTTGATATCCATGTCCTTATTTTGTAAAGTAAAACTAAGAGAAATGCCCACCTTGTCAGATTTTTGTGAAAATTAAAATAAATGTACAGGTCTTAGAACCACATATACTAAGCACAGAGGAAAATTTCTTCCTGTTTTGTTCATAAGAAAATGTTGGCTCCATCTAATATTAAGGGATATCATGATACATACACAATCTGTTGCATTAGTTGCCTCAGTAATAAGAAATGATAAAATTTAATGAGATATTTTTGGTTGATCGGTCTCTTTTCTCCATGTTTAAATGGAACAATAGCAAATTAAAAAAAAAAACAGTATCTTTAGATTAGACAAGGTGATGCTGGTTTGGAGAATAACTGATCTAGGTCCAGATGATCAACCTTCATTCTGAGGGCACTTGGCAACTCCGTTATCAGTGTCATGGTCTAATGAGGAAGGATGCATTCATTCATTGATTCGGTAAGTTTCTCATTTTGCATCCATCCATACATGTACTTAACTGTGTGTACTTGTGCGTGTGTGTACAAGAGGCCACTTGAGTGAGCGTGCCTGTGGAGGTCCAAGGGTGACATCAGGAACCATCCTGAATTTCTCTCCCTCCCTTACTGCTTCCCTCTGGGGTTTCCCGGGCTCCTCCTGCCCTGGGAGAAGTGCAGGCTGCACCCATTTCCACCCAGCATTTTTTTTTACATAGCACTGGGGATCCAAACTAGGCCCCTTTGCTTGCAAGGCAAAGCTTAACCCCTAAGCCATCTCCCTAGTCTGATTTGCTATTTTTCAACGTCCACCAAGTGTTAACACATCCATGTTAGTCACTTGGATTGACATTCCTTTCCAGAGTCTTCCAGCCCTAGTACCTTTTTATATCAGTGCCTCGAAAGAGCTAGTGCCATTAGCACCACCCTCATTTCCTGACTTGGGGCCCGAGACCGTCCTGGTACCCCGCCTTCTGCATGTGTGCATGGAACTTGCCACACCATGGCTGAGCGGCAGACTACTTAACTCACATACTAACTGCGGACTGTGACGAGGACCTGGTGCATGTAAAGCGCTGGAGACCCCAACTTGCTATGTGCTTCCTCTCATGAGACTTTCAGTCAATTTCTGATCTTTATGAGGAGCGCTGCTTATATTTTTGAGATATAGTACTTTCACTTGAAGACACATAGTGTTCAACAGTACAAACAGGTGACGCATGCAAAGATGTATAACGTCATTGTCCTTTGCTTGAAGAATTGAATTAAAGCCTTTTTGAAATAACGTACTTGCTGCGGACACTTATAAAGTAATTTACACAAATTAAATGAATATTCATGGGTCCAACCAAGAAAGTGTAGTAATCAAGGGGAACACATTCAAGTGATACGTTTTGGTCTGTTTAGAATTTCTGTGATGTTACCAGAAATGTATTTCAACTAAGCTGTGAAAGTTACATTTTAGGTGAGATTAAGTTTGTTCCAGGTGGTATGGAGGCAGACAAATCACATTTCAGTATGCCAGATCAAGCAGGATAGAGTGCTCGTGGGTAGGAGAAAGAGAGATACATGCTAGATGCTAGATGGATGGATAGATAGATGATAGATAGATAGATAGATAGATAGATAGATAGATAGATAGATAGATAGATAATAGATACATACATACATACAAAGGCAGGCAGACAGACAGACAGATATTTATGATAGATAAGGTAGATAGATACCATGTAGAAGAGGATAGAGTACTCATCTCATTGATAGGCAATAGATACTATATGGATGGATGGATGGATAGATAGATAGTAGAAAGATGCTAGATGCTAGATAAATGGATGGTAGATAGATGATACATTGATGGATGATAGGTACTAGGTTATCTATAGATATAGATAATAGATGGATAGATAATAAACCAATACACAGAGATGATAGATTATGAGAGACAGATGATAAATATTCTATCAGCTATCTCATATGCATGTATGTGTGTGTGTGTTTGTGAGAGAGGGCAGGTTTCATAGAGCTGACCTTTCCAATATAACATGTAAATTCATGTTTTGAAGTCAAGTATTGTCTTTTTCACATTGGTTAATGGCTCGTGTTTCAGAGTTAGACTTTCCAGTCTTAGATTAAATATCTGTACCATACATAATTGTCAGTTTTGTTCACAGTGTTCAGAGCAGTACTAGTTCCCCTTAAGTTCTGAACTATGACTGAAAATTTAATGTACAGTTCCTCTTACTAATATAAAAAGTATTTTTTCTCCGTAGGACTGTAAATTATTTGTGGAAAGTAGGCCTCGTTGAGTGGGAGGAAGTACTTACTCCATGTTGGGTCTGTGGCCAGATACTTAGAAGATAGCAAAATGAACATGGAAACTGCTTATAAGTATTACCAATTTGGTTTGAATGTGAAACTAGCTCTTTTCCATTCCAGCTACATTGTGCATCTGTTAAGTAGTCAAGTTTTGGATAAAATACTTAGATAACTTGATAAAATTAAGAGAACTAATAAATGAATGTCTCTGTTAGTAGCTAAGACAGGAAAAGGCATTATAGCAATGGAGCTCATCTACCTGAATATGTGGGAGCATGTGTCCCGCCCACAGGTGTCAATGTGCCAATCATATGTCCTTTATTCTTAATGTGTACCTCTCCCACAGCTGTGTCAATAATGCCTCCAGTATCCCTCACGTGTGCCAATCATACATCCTGTATCCCTAATGTGCGCCCCTGTCACCTTGTCTTCTAGCTCGTGTTAACAGTTGGCTTATTGGCTGTGGTGGTGTACCTCTACACGGTGGTAGCGTTTAATTTCTTCCGGAAATTCTACAATAAAAGCGAAGATGGAGATACACCTGACATGAAATGTGACGATATGCTAACAGTAAGTTTTCAAGCTTTTCCTTCCCAAAGCAAAAAACCACACACCTGATCTAGATTCGTCCCCAAGTCAGCGAACATCTCCACATTCCATCACCTGGAAAGTGAATGCTAATGCATACAGTAACAAAGCAGGGAGAGTTAGAAAGCTCAAGGATTCCAACTTCCACATCCGGGCACTCAATCTGATCAGCAGTGAAATCACCAAACACCATTGTTAGAACTGGGTGTGTCCTCGAGTGAGCCTGGCACAAGTGTGCTCCCAGGGCAGCAGGTAAATTATTTCCTGGGGAATATTAATATTTTGAGTTCTGACTGTTTGTTTGCCTTCATGCAGCTATCTTACATTTGAAAATCCCAAAACTCCTCTTTTTATGGAACTTCTGAGTTTTTTGGGTTTTTGTTGTTGTTTGTTATTATACCACATACCTTGTCTGCAATTTCCTTTTTGGGTCTTGGTTTAGAGAGTAAGCACATGTTGAAGCCGCCTTTTCTGGGCTGCCTTTCTGGTGAAGCCATCACAAGGAACCATGTCTGTGAGCTTGGTCAGGAAGGGGAGCGTGGAGACCAAAAAAAAAAAAAAATGTACTGCTTGCTGCTGAATGATACAGAAAGCTTCATAATTGGGGTATGCATAGAGGTCCAGGGAGCTGATCCTCAAATTTCTCTTGGAAAGGATGCCCCCAAGAATGGCATGAGAAAGCATCCAGTACTTGGAAGAGTGATAGGTGGGAGGGGCTTGTGCTTGAGAGTGAAAGGTCAGCGAAGCAGACAGGGCATCTCCCAGCGTGCAGATGACAAAGTCGGGAAGTCACTTTTGAATTCAAGAAACGAGAAGAGCTCAGTAGGCAGCAGCCCATGCCGGTCTGTCTCAAGCATACTAACTGTGCCTACTTGACAGGGATGAAATTCTAGACATTTCTGGAATCCTTGCAGAGGGGAAGATCTGGAGACAGGTGGGATAAAGGGTAGTTTCAGCATTGACGTTGACCTTTCTCCTGTGACATTCTGCTAGAGCGAGGCCACACCACATGATGTTCTCGCCCTGAGCAGAGTAATCAGACCCGCCCAAGATGTGTTCGTATGTGTATGTGTATATGCATACAATATATGTGTGCTTGTGCATGAGTGTATGTTTGTGCATGTATTGTGCACACATATGCATATATGCACATATTAGTCTGTGTTTGGGTATCGATGTGAGTGTACATTGTCTATGGAGGCCAGAGGACAACTTCTGGCGTTGGTCTCCGGTGTTTTCCACCTTTTGTTCATCACAGGGTCTCCTTGAGCTGGAACTGTAGCACAGTGGGCAGGAGGGCTGGCCGGCAGGCCTCCCTTCTCACAGCACAGGGATTGCAGGCTCGTACTGCTGCAAATCAGCAAACGATGTTTTTAAAAATGCATTAGTCTGGGGATCTGAACTCAGATCCTCATGCTTGCGAGGCATTTTATCACCCGAGCTGTCTACCCAGCCAACATCAACTTCTTTCAAAAACTAACAAATTTATAATGTAAATATGTCTGTAATTCTAGCCTGGAAGACAGAATCTGGGAATCCCCAGAGCAAGCTGGCAAATTAGACTAACCCTACTGGCATGCTTTGGTTTAATTAGAGACCCAGGCTCATCACAATAAGTAATTGAATGTGATTCCTGATATCACCCTTAGGTCTCCACAGGCACACACACACACACTCAAATGCAAGCACATGAGTGTCCTACACTCACATACGTAAAGAAGGAAAAGACAACACAATGGGAATTGTGAGTGATCCTTCACCATGGTGCTTTCAAGCAGAGGCTGCTGGGCCAGCCAGCAATGAGTGTGGGTGAGGCCATGTTAACTTTGGAGCCTTGTTCTCAAAGGAGAATCCTTTCCCAGTGATGGCAGAGTTTCCCTTCAGGGGGTGAAAACTGTTCTCTAGCCAAGATCTGGTTCTTTCTGGACAGGTGTTCCCCCTGGCTCACACAGCTTCCTTTTGATTTTGGGGGGTCTCTGTGAGTGAACGGAAGGGTTCACCCTGGGCTTCTGGCCTGTCCAGCAGGTGGCGCTTCGGCCTCAGTTGTGCAAACTCCTGGCTCTCCTTTCTCCTGGATCCTGGTGTTTCTCTCCAAAACCCTAATTAACCAGACCTGTCTTGATAGGATTTGAACCTCCTCTTATGGAGCGTAGGAGGCGAACGTGGAAAATTGTCCACAGCCCCGGCAGCTGGGAAGACCATCTCCATGCGCGTGAGGATGCAAATGCCTGGTGATTGTGCATATTTTGTGTCCTTTAATTCGATCTCGATACCGTAGTGTCTCAGGGGCTGGAGGGCCAAGGAGCCAATGGTGAATTTTCCATTTTCTCCTTCCTGAGATAGGTCTCAGAGGAGACCTCAGTGTAGGGAAATTGTAGTACGCAAGAGCCACATGCTTATGTCACCAGGACAGAAATGAAAACTGCATTGTGCTGAGTGGAACCCACGCTTCCAGAGAGGATGGCGAGCCCAGGGAAAGTGTCACGTATGAGGCATTTGGAGGACTCACCTCCCTCATGTGTGTGGTGTGCTTCATGAGATCCTCCGTCCCTTCTCCCAGTGCTACATGTTTCACATGTATGTGGGGGTCCGAGCTGGAGGAGGCATTGGTGACGAAATCGAGGACCCAGCGGGGGACGAGTATGAGATCTACAGGATCATCTTCGACATCACCTTCTTCTTCTTTGTGATCGTCATCCTCTTGGCCATCATCCAAGGTAAGTGTCACTCAGCCAAGGCTCCGGGCCTCTGGGGCTGGAACCACCTGCTGCTGGAATCAGAACTCCAGGTGAACTAAGAAAACCCTTGCATGCTCTATAATAGAACTTCTCATCCCGTCCGGCGCTTCCTTATGAAATCTGAAGAGAGGGAAGGAACTAAATTAGGGGGACCCTGGGATGGAGAGAGGGACAATACCGAATGGTACTTGGTGATGGATGCAGTATTCTACGGTCGTGTGTGTGTGTGTGTGTGTGTGTGTGTGTGTGTGTGTGTGTGTGTATGTGTTTGCATGCATGAGCATGCAATTGCATGTGGGAGATCACAGGTCAACATCAGGTGTCATTCCTCATGAGCCATCCATTTTGTTCTTTGAGAAAGGGTCTCTGTGACTGGGAAGACAGAGAGAAAGTCAGAGACAGAAAGACAGAGAGGAAGAGAGAGGAGAGAAAGACAAACGAAAACAGAGGAAGAGAAGGGAGACAGAGAAACAGAAAAGATGGAGAGAATATCTGCCACTTCCCTGGTGGGAGTATAAAAGTTCTCTGAGTACCAAAGGTGTTTGGAGGTTCTCCAACATGGTCCTGTTCTCCCTCCTCGGAGGGGCGCCTCAGGGGGCGGCTCTGGAACAGGTCCTCTCGGGTTGGTGAGGATTTCATGTGTCTCCTTCCTGCACTAGGTTTAATCATCGACGCTTTCGGAGAGCTCAGAGACCAGCAGGAACAAGTGAAGGAGGACATGGAGGTGAGCCTGCTAGGGGCCCGGTCATGGTCTTGTGGGTGCAAATCATGACTGTGGGAGGGAGGGGAAAGAAAACCAACACAGGTCAGCTGTTCATGTAGTGTACATGCCTAAGCAGTGGCTAGGCTGGGTCTGTAGTAGACTCCAAATGCATACACACAGTAGCATTAATCCCATCCTTTGGGATATAAGGAGGCCATTCGTCCAACCTCAGGTTGTGCAGCAGATCAGCTCTTTAAGAGGAGGTTTCAGAGCATATGGTCCTGGGTCTGGGGCTGAGTCAAACTCAGATAGTAAAGGAAGGTTCTAGAAGAAGGGAGATTGCTAGAATTCAGGAGTTGTGTGAGTCACTGGAGAGAAGAGAAACTTGGACAGCATCCCTCTTCCCTATTATGCGAGTTGAGTCAGTCTGCTAGCGCGCAGCCTTCATAGGGCATACTGAAAACATCTCTGTCTCATGTTCTTACCAAGACTGCTTATAGGGAATTTGCTCTGCAGCTGTTTTTCTTGGAAGTTGTTGTGTTTTGAATTTGAAACATTCCCAGCAACCTTGTCAGTTTGAACACTTGGTCTGTCCCTAGCGGTGCTATTTGGGAAAGCTGAGGAACCATCAGGATGTGGGCCTTACCTAGCCAACTCAGGGCCACAGAGACAACGCTAGAAGGTTATAATCCAGTTTGGGTCTGGCCTAAGCTCTGTGCCTTCTGGTCCACTGGAATGTAAGCAAGCAGCCCCCTGTATCAGCCGCCACTGCCTTCTCCACCATCATGAGCTTTAGCCTCGGCATCACCAGGCAAAATCCAATCCTTCCGCCCTTCAGGTGCTTCCATCAATCAATCACGTGTGTTGTCATGGCAACGAGGAGAGTAACATGCAAATGATACCAGAGGCTCATGGTGACACACTCAACCCTCGCAAAGGGCTGAGGAGGAATACCAGTGGATGGAGATCAGCTCAGCCGTTTGAGAAATTTGCAATTTAGCCTACAAGTTGGCTGTGTGGGATGAGGCAAGGGTCAGAAGACCAGGAGATTTGTATTTTAAAAAGTAGTCAGAGATGGCCGCGTTGGAATAGACTAGAAACTGGCCAGGCTGGAGGCAAGGAAGTGGACTGTCACATTCTCTGAGGTTGTGCTGATAAAGCGCAGGAAGCGGAGGATAGAGATTGGGTAACTAGGGAGGTGACCTACAGTGAAAGTGACCAGGCGAATGCCAAGGAGGATGAGGGTAGAGCAAGGAGATGACCTTCAGCCTCCATCGTGAGCCACCAGATGAATGGGCGTGGCTCAGTCAGCTGACCTAGGCACCGGAAAAGACCCGCTTTCTAGTGCAGGTGATCAGTGTGCTAGGGACCTTCACTCTAGCAGCATCCAGCTTAATGGCGTGAAGGCTCCTACGATGCTGCATGTGGCCTGCGCGTTGCCCCCAGGATGCAGCAGGGTGTTGTTCCTGCTGATAAAATGCCTTCTAGGCTGTTCCTGGCTTTGTCGCCATCCACAGGAAACCTGGATGTTTTGCGGCCCCCTTGGATTCTAGACTGTTTTCAATTCCAACTGAGGACACAGTTAGCCCTGCTGGATTACTGCTCAGTGTCAGGAACAGCATCTGAGCCCCAGGGCTGGACATTGGCATGTGGGCTGCAGAGAATTACAAAAGAACGGAGCTGCTGAGTGAGTGGCGTCCAGTCTTCTCTGTAGCTGTCCCGCCCTCTGCTTGTCCTTTCAGACACCGCCAAGATAGGCCATAGCAGCAGTTATGTTCCTATTGAGAGGCATGGAGCAACTCCTACAGCATGATGTTTGGCATGTCTATGTGTGAATTTTACCAGGGAGATGTGAACAAATGTCTCTTCGCCCTAGATAGGGCACCACAGCCAGCTGAAGAACTGATGCACCCAAATGTACCTTGGCGAATCAGTTTAAAGGGGCTTAGTTACACAGGTGCGGGTGAGGATACCTATCAGAGCATAGGTGACTCAAAGGCAGCCCTATCACTGAAAATCATGAATCCGGCGCTTGGCACCTGAGCTTCCTGCACATCTTGTCAGAAGCTTCTTAAAGAGCCCCTTTCTCCAAAACTTGTTTCCAGGGCCTGTAAGTTTCTGTTCATTGCCAGAAGCTTCCTGGGTGTTAAGTGCCTTCCTCCAGGAGGTGGACGTTTCAGTCTGGAGGAAGCAGCTGCTCCGCAAGGCTGGCAGGGCCTTCCTCCTGCTTTGCTCTGTGACTTGGACTTTGCTGATATGTTTGCTTTGTCTCTAGACCAAGTGCTTCATCTGTGGGATAGGCAACGATTATTTTGACACTGTACCACACGGCTTTGAAACCCACACGCTGCAGGAGCACAACTTGGCTAACTACTTGTAAGTATCCATCACAGGCCTCCCCATTCTCCCCTCCCTGAAGCCCAGCAAGGGCCGCTTCTTCCCATGCACTGGGAAGGAAAGGTTGGTGCTTTTAATCAGGGTTGAGAGTCGACTTTAATGTTAAGCTGCTGGTTTCCATGTAATGTAAGTGAGAATTGCTAGAGTGTGTGTGTGTGCGCGCACCCGTGTGTGTGTTGGGGGGGGGGGTACTGAGCCTCTCAGAGAGTCCTGGCCATGTGACCATTGTCAACAGAAAACTTCTGGATGTTTCCCTGAGATATCTGAATCCCCTCCCTCTTCCCATCTCTCCCACCTGCAGACTTGCAGCTCTCTTTGGGCAGTACTGAAAAGCAAGTGAACAGTTGCTTTTTGTTGGTTTTTGTTTAGTTGGTTTTCTTTTGATTTGTTTTGTTTTAGACAGAGGCTCACTGTGTATCCCAGGCTGTTCATAAACTCATGGTCCTCTTGCCTCAGCTCCTCAGTGCTGGGATTGGAGGCATGTGCCATTATTCCCAACTACACTTTTTTAATAAATAAAAATTGGAATTTTCTGCAACACTAACCTGAACTATATAGCTTGGCAAAGCACTATTCTTAGTTTCTGGCTCATTTTTCATATCAAACAGTGATACCAAGGAACATTGTGAGGGGAAAAAACAGTGGTTGAATTATACACATTAAACTGACCAGAGCTTGAATATGTGCTGAAAACCAATCTTCAATTAAAATGT
Source organism: Typhlomys cinereus (assembly GCA_023101885.1). NCBI lineage: Eukaryota > Metazoa > Chordata > Mammalia > Rodentia > Platacanthomyidae > Typhlomys > Typhlomys cinereus. Next base: position 2,792,419 of record JALPQD010000200.1, on the reverse strand, counting down.
CTACATGCCGATATGATTCTCAACAAATGTGAATGTCACTAACTTACAGCCAAGTTACCACAAGAGTAAAAGTTGTATCAGGTTAGAAAAGTCAACTCCAAAGACTTTCTTCCTTCTTTCTGATATACTGTCATTGATCTTTTAAAATATTTTATTTATTTAGATAGAGTTTGAGAGAGGGAGGGAGAGTGAAGGCCCTTGCATGCAAGCGGGGGCACACACAGGTCAGAGGACTCCTTTTACAAGTTCAGTTCTCCCCTTCTACTACGTAGGCTTCCAGGGATTGAACTCAGGTTGCCAGGTTTGTGAGCAGATGCCTGACCCACTGACCCATCTCCTGTGTCCATGTCCTTTCTCTCTGTCTCTACCGTAATCCAATACCGTGATGTTAGTGGCAGGAATGTTGCCTCTATTTCTGTTTCCATGCCCTGCACTCCTGACCAGTCTCTCTCTGCCTGTAGGTTTTTTCTCATGTATCTCATAAACAAAGATGAAACAGAACACACAGGACAGGTGGGTGAACGTGACCGGCAGCCGCATACCATCTTCACAGAGAGATGAAGGGCAGAGGAGCGGGAACATGGAAGCGGTTGTGTGTGCTGACCAGTCAAGAGGAGGATTACTTTTGAATACCCACTGCAGCAGCTTGCTAAGAGATACCTTTATCTGTGCTTCAAGTTATAGTGTCCTTGATTACATAACCACATCACTCATAATTCCTAGTAAATTTCCACACATCGTATTATCATCATAAAATAACTGCAAATGTAGGAAGTTTTTGAGGTATTCAAAATTTCCCTTCTATAACTGCTCACCAGTTTAAATTTGAAGAAGCATAAAAATGATGATAACAGTTCAAGATGATGATAGCATAAAGTAGGTATGTAGCCACTGTTCTATCATGGTCAAGAGGAAGACTGGCCATTTGTTTATTACTGGAAGAGAGTGAAGTAGAGCTACTGTGGGAAGATGGCCTTTCCAGTTAGTGTGTGGTGGTGGGTGGACAAAGTTGAGTGTCTTTCCCCTGGGGTAGGCACATAGGTGTTAAGGACCATGCTACTCACTATTCTTTCCTTCCACAGGAATCTTATGTTTGGAAGATGTATCAAGAGAGGTGTTGGGAGTTTTTCCCAGCAGGAGACTGTTTCCGGAAACAGTATGAAGACCAGCTAAATTAGCCATGCCCTTGACCATCTCTAACCAAAACCAAGATTCCCTTTCTCTCCATCCCCCTCTTCCTCTCAGTCCCAGCTCTCCAAGAGCATCAATCAATCAATCAATCAGTCTCTGAGGACCTGACTGTTCCCCCCCACCTCATGTATTTTCTTTGAGAAATAAAAATGGAAGGACAATCCCAATTCATACACTGACCGACGAAGCAGGAACTCTGGGAAGAAAACCATTGTGGACACTTGCCAAACAACCCAAGAACAGTATCCTCCGAGAATACTGGAGTCTCCTCAGGCTGCTGGACCTTCCCAGCGATTGGTGGTCAAACTCACCCAGTCTCTTTATTTCGCCATCCCGGAAGGAAGTGTTGGAGGGTCACAGAACACTGTAGCACTTAACTGGCTGCCATGGACACCAGTTGTGAAGGGAAATAGTGCCTTACTAATGTGGGTTGAGCTATGCAGAAGATAGCATGCATGACACTTTTATTTTCTTTATGTTGATTTCCGTTTTCTTTTGTTCTTAACTAGTTTGGTTTTGTGAGTTTTCCCCCCTCCTTTATTCTTTTCTTTGGTGGGGGAGGGTAGGAAAAGTTTTTTGCACCTTTTTCACACACAATGGGTGGCGTGCCTCAGGACAAAGGGAAGATCTCATTTGACTACTTCGGCGTTCACCCTCCCCCAGTCTCCTTTGATAAAAAGCTCTGATACAACATTGCAACTTTATGAAATCTTTGTATGAAAATCAACAGACTGCAAAAAAAAAAAAATAGACACTTCAAAAAGACATACTTCATTGCATGTTTATTATGCAAGTTTAAAGGAGCCAAGAAAATCTTCAGAAGCAAGTCGATCCATATGCAAGATCTTCCATGATAATTCTGTCTACAGTAAGAAGTTGTTGTGGGCTTATTCGTATATCTGGAACAAGTCATCCATCAACAATGCAACCCATCACAAGGTTGCGACTGTCTTCCTGGATTTTTCTCTTGCTTTCTGCCACCTGTGACCAGTCCTGGGTTAAGGACACCTCATCAGGCCATGATTATTATTATTTTGATATCCAAGCAGAAGCAATATCCATTCAGGGATTTCATGAGTTGCATTGCGAGATGCGAGTGATCGTGGTATCAAGCTGTTTCCCCCTTTCCGTTCTGAGTCCTACATGCACCGCTGATCTTTGAGATAAAGAAGACAGGATCAGAAGGGGAGCAAGGTCATTTTGTGAACATTGGAGCTCTTTTATTACAAGTCTGCTTGTTAATTTTAGAATTGGAAAACTGCTGTGATTAAACTATTTCACTAACTTTCTTGTTCTCGTTTTTTTTCCTCTGTTGTATTTCTACCTGGAATTCACAAGATTATTAACTTTTCATGCGAGGTAGACAAGGGACAAACCCAGACACTGATAGTTGTGGAACCGGTAGTATTTGTGACCGTGGAACCTCAGACTCATCAGGTACTTCAGAACCTCCAAAAACATGAGGATAGTTCAGTGACAAGAGCAAATTACTCTTTTCTTCTCATTTAGAGAACACTTCCATCCAGGATCTGTTTTCTGTGTTAATAGGAGAGAGAATTGGAACAGGAACAAGTAGTGTCTCCAATGCTCAGATTCACATTGAATACATGCTTAGTGCCAGTGCTGGAGTGGGCATCAGGCACTTACCACCTTACCCCTGTCAGAGTTTGCTAGGTCCCTATGTCAGAAGTGTCTTAATGGCAACAGGAGTAATTCATGTTGATGTCCATGACCACATTAGAAAGCAAAGAACTTTCCCTCTGCCTTGTATTATTTGGAGGCCAGGGAATTAAACTAACAACCAATTAGTAAACAAAAAGATCGTTTTTAATTTTTGGCTGAGGCTTGATTTGTTATTATAAATAGTTTAATTTAGTCATTCCACAAGCTGTAATAGAGGTTTGTGGCCAATGTAATAAGACAAGAAAATAAGTGATACAATATAATACTTTATATAAACATTGAGATACAAGAAAAACACCAAAATTGTAGATAATTAATGACTAATAATTAGACTACAAGAGTCAACAAGTGGTCCCGAAAAAAAAGAGAAATTTTTCCTTAACCTCAATTCAAACATAAGATAGAATGATATTACCAAATACAAAATGCCCAGAAATATCACATGAAATGAACAGTCTGTATTTTAAAAAAGTAAGGTTTTACCAAGCCAGATTTGTATTCAGTTGGATACCTGGAAGTTCACAGAAAACTGTGGATCAACATTACCATACGAAATTAGGACCATAGAGCATAGGGCCAGAGGAGCCTGAAGTGGACCCTCTTCCACAGACTCAATCCTCCTACGTTTTTGCAACTCCAATTATTTCCTCTACGAAACCAGAAGCAGAATCACACACAGATCGTAACAAAATTATCTCCCATTCAGTGTGCTAATACTTATTTATCTTTTTTCCTTTTCACGCGTATGTATATGGGGCATATGTGTGTATATGTGCAGGTGTGTGTACATGAGTGCACTTGAGTGTGTTTGTCTCTGAAAATGCAAGGATGACATGGGAAATCATCCTCAACTGCTCTTGTGCCATACTGTTGTGAGCCTAGGTCTCTAATTAAACCCAGAGAATCCATTAAGGCTAGTCTGGCTAGCCAGCTGGCTCTGGGGATCCTTGGGTTCTGCTTTCAAGGGCTGAATTAGAGGTGGGCCACCAAATCTGCCTGACATTTTTCTACTTGGAATCCAAGGATCCAAACTCAGGGCCTTTTGCAAAGGTTTTAGCCCTGAACCATCTCCCCAGTGCGGAAAGTAGCTTTCAAAGTAGCCATTTGTTTAAAAGTGTCATTCATGTCCACCTTCTAGGATGTCATTTGTTCTAGAGGTGCTCTCTGCCTGACAGATGGGCAGAGTACATTTCCAGGGAAAGAAAGGGTCTCCTAAAGAGGCCATGGTTCCCCTCACAGCAGTCCCGAATAGTTTGCATTTCCTCCTGCAGTTCAGTTCAAACTGACATTCAAAAATAATAATCTTCGGTGTTAGTGGCTCTTCGGTTTCTGTGAGGATTTCAATGTCAGTGTGTCATTTCAAAATCAATCTCCATTCCTGCTGATTGATTTCTCTTGGTTTCAACAAGAGCGATCAGACCAACGTGACATCTAAACTGAGGGAGAGCTAGCTGGGGATCTGAGGAAGTCAAGAGTGTGGCGGGGAAAACAAGAGCGGTTGACTAATATCAGACTCTATGGCTGGGCAGACCTGAAACCAGGAAAAGAAACGTCCAGAACGACATCGATGGGCTGAAAGCAAAAAAGACATGAATCAGAAAAGGATGTGGAAGGACTTCAAGTGTGAAAAAGAGCTTGAAGCCATAGTGTTATCTGTCAAGAGAGAGGAAGAGAGGCAGCAGTCAGGGTCAAGCACTTCAGAAGTGGAGGATGATGCCAGCCACCAGCAAAGACGAGCTGCAAGGGAATCAATGCTGCCAAAGACCTGAAGGAGCAGGACCCTCCAAAAACAATCACTCTATACTCACACCGACCTTGTAGAAGAGCGAGAATGGCGTCAGCTCCTGCGGGGTAATAAACGAGTTTCACTTCTTGGTGCCAACTCTGTGGTGACTTATTACACTGACAACAGAAACCTAACGAATATAGACACAAGAAATTAACAGTGTTATGCCAAGAAGAAAAATGTATGAGAGAAAACTAATGGAAAATTAGGGTATGTTAAAGGAACCTAGGATTAGTACACATAAATTGCCAGAGGGGAAAAAATGAAGACACAAAGAGAAAAATTCAAAAATATGAGTACAACATAAAAATATGATGTTGACAGATGTAGAAAATGTTGGCAAATGGCAACATCTTTTCATGGTGATAAAGTCAACAAACAAGAAGTAAAAAGGAGCTTTCTGGAGTTGATGACGTCAAAGCCCCGTATAACAAAACCCTCAATGACAAAAGAATGCACAGTTCCCCTAACAGAGCAGAACAAAACTGCCTCATCCTCCTTCCTTCCTGGTTCTCGGCCTCTCTAGCATGCTGTAGCAGTTACTCTTTCTGTTGCTATGAGACAACACTCGTATAACCAATTTAAGGGAAAAGGGGAGCATTTTTTTGGCTTACAGTTCCAGAGGGGAGAGTCAGTCCGTTATGGCGAGAAAGACATGGCTGGCCAACAGAAGCTGGGGTGAGCTTGAGAGCAGGTGGATAGAGGAAGCCTGGTGGGACTGGCCTATCTTAAGATCCACCCCCCATGTTGTGCCTTCTTGCAGCAAATCTCTACCTCCTGAAGGTGCCATGGCCTTCCTAAACATCAACTAAGGATTCAAACACCTGAGCCTATGGGGTCGATTAACATTTCAAACTTATGTATATATATTTGCCATTCTAGCGAATCCCTTATTAAATGTAAATATATATGTGTGTGTATATATGTAAATAGATATGCATTTTATCAGTTCTCTGGTTCTAGAGAATCTTGCCTAACATATCAATTCATAAAAAGTTTTGTAATTGTTTCACGCTAATATGTTTTAATGCTTATTACATCATAGGTGTTCATATATGTACACACATGTGCACAAATGGAATCCTTCTGCTGCATTATCTGCAACAGCTATACCCAGCAGTGAAAAGATTCTTCAGCAACTGTGTAGAAAAGTAAACTCTATTTTTATATGCTTTGTTCACACAAACTCTTTACAACACAGAAGAACATGCCACTATGCTACAGGAAGTATGAGTGAATTCATTGTTGAATTCATGCAAAATCCATATAGCCATACAAAAAATTAAATTCAGTATGATTCAAACAGGCAAGAGATAACTACAGCTTGAAAACAATGTAGAGGAGGAAGAGGGCTTACAAATAGGAAAGGGACAGCCTGACCTTTAAGTGTGAGTAGTGTAGCATTGTTGGCCTCAGCTTCTGGTATGCGGGTGGTAATCCAGCTGTGGGATTGTTGGGACGCTTCTATGGAGTGTGCTAGACAGTAATGGGTGTCTGCTTAAGCCAGGGTTGGTATTAATATTTACTTAACATTTTTATTTATTTCACCTGGAAGGGTACTCTGGACCCTTCTCCTAAACATACTACCAAAAATATACTCTCACCGTGTTATGTTATAAATTCGATACATTTTTTAAAACAAGTCTCTCAAAGATAAACTTTTATTAATATTTGTTTGAGAGGGGGTGGGGCACAGGCAGTCATGTGCATGCCTCATAACACATGTGATGGCAGAGAATAGCTTTTGAAGATGGGTTCTCTCTAAGGATCAAATGTGGCCCACCAGACCTTCATGCCACCATCCCACCGGCCCAATGGGTTTTTTGTCTGGACCAGTGTGATGTGACCAACTTGCTCTCCTTCAACTTAAAACATTCTGACTGCTTTTCAGTACATTACAGGTGCATAACAAATATTCAATACATGAGTTAACGGCATGACATTCAATTTTGCGGTGATCTCACTGGCGCCTCTGGGGACCTGACATAGCCAGAGTCGGGGCCATCACTGACAGTGTGAGTTAGCATGGGGTGCTGGGCATGTGTCTCCAGGGAAAAGTCACACAGGAGGCAAGCAGTGACCACCGCAAGACAGTCGTGTCTATCTGATGCGCCTCTGAGATGCAGCAGAATATCACTTTCTGCACCCAGTATAATTATCCTACAAACTTGCATCACCAAGTGGGGGCCCAAATGAGTGGATAGAGAGCAAAGTGTGTCCCGGTGGTGGTGGTGTATGGTATGTGTCACCTGCACCATACAAGTCTGACTTGATGCTCAGCTTCTATTTTGAGACTTTCAAACTGAAGGGACTTCACCTTAGCTTCCTGTTTAACTCTCTCTTCCTTACTTTTAAAAACCACTATAATGACTATCAGTTGTGATTTTAACCTATTCATGAAGTTAAGGTTTTATACAGCCTTACTAATATGCATTTCACGTTTTTATATTTCATTTATTTGAGAGGATGAAATCAGGTGCATATATGCTGTGGTACACATATGGAGGTCAGAAGACATCTTTCAAAGTTACTTCTCCCCTTCCTATCATATGAGCCCTGGAGATTGAACTTGGGCCATCGGGCCTGTGCACACTTTTATCCACTGAGCCGTATTGCCAGCCTCTTTGTTATAGTTAGAAACTAGTTCTGAGCTGGAATTGAAGGAAGAGATAAATGTGGAAGATACTGCCTCACCTGTTCCAGCAAGGACTGAAGGGAGTCATGCACCTATGACCTTGGTACATGAGAACCTAAGGAAGGCTTTACCAGCCTGGGCTACACGGTAAAGCACACACTGAAGAAAGGACATACCTTGTTTGGGTGGCTGCTGGGGAATCATTACCAGCAGGAAACTTACATTTCAAACTCATTCACAGTCCTCCATCTAACAAGCACTAGGACAGAGAACTGAAAATTTGGCACTGAACATTCCACAGGTGATTCTACAGAGTAGCTGTGATGGTCAGTACTGATGATCAATCTGATTCTGAGGAGGAGTTCTCCCCAGGCCCACTTGTGATTACAGGACCAAGGCGTCCGTCCATAAAGCCGTAAACTATGAGAAATCATTCAGGAAAAGGAGGAAAACCCATTCACCTTCCTCAGTTGCCTTACTAAAGGACTCCTTCAATCCAGAGACCCCCCAGTGGGTGCCAACTCCTTATGACCTATTTTTTTTCTCCCAAATCTACCTTGACATTAGAGCAAAACTTAAAAAAAAAAACTGGAGAAGGGGTCCCTTCTGAGGAACTGGCCATTGCATTTAAAGTCTACCATGACCCCAATGGAAAAAAACCTTAAAACAGAAATACCAGATGCTTGCTCAAGCACTCCAGCCATATTACCCCGGGGCTCCTTCCATAAATGGCAGACAAAGAGGACTGCCAGGCCCCTGCTTCAAATGCAGTCACTCTGGACCTTGGGCAAGGGGGTGTCCCAACCAACGGAGGCCCCCTTCCACCAATCTTCCATAGAACCTGGCTATGAATGATTGAGGGGGCCCTAGGACTCTACACCTGACTGTGAACATCACATCCAGGGGGCCCAGGGTGCTGATTACAGTAGCAGGTAGACCCATCTCATTTGTCCTAGATACTGGGGTCTCATTCTCTGTCCTAAGGGAGTTCTGGGGGTCTACCTCTCTTTCCCAGTCCTCTACAGTTGGGATAGGGGGCATCTCTTTTCAACTACCTCAAACCCCCAAATTAACATGTGTAATCCACTCACCTTTGCCCATCAGTTTCTTGTGGTCCCTCAGCATTCTGTTCCCTTATTGGGTTGAGACATCTTTTCTCGGTTAGGAGCTTCAATTATGTTTACTCCCACTCAATGTCTTGGCTTCACTCCCTCCCCCCCCCCATGCATCCTCCTGCCCTCTCCTTATGATAGCCCTTATCTCTGCTTTTCACACCTCCTCCACCCTACGCTTACCCAAGTGGATCCCAAAGGCTGGGACACCCAAACTCCTCTAGCTTCATGCTCCCCAATTAAAATGCACCTAAAAGATACCTAACATTTCCCCTGTCAAGCCAAATATCCCCTTTCTCTAGCCATCCTTCTGAAATTACAACCAATTATTCAGGACCTTCTTTGAAAAGGACTTATAAGACCCTATAATACACCTATATTGGCAATAAAAAAGCTTTCTGGTGCCTATCGGCTAGTTCAAGATTTTTGCCTAATTAATGCTGCAGTTGTCCCACTTCACCCTGTAGTGCCTAATCCCTACACCCTTCTCTCTTCTATACTTTCCTCCACCTCTCACTTTACAGTCTTAGATCTCAAGGATGCCTTCTTTACTATTCCTCTACACCCCAACTCTCAGGATATCTTTGTTTCTACTCGGACTGACCCACATACCCGACATGCCACTCAAATCATGTGGACGGTTCTCCCCAGGAGACAGTCCCTATCTCTTTGGCCAGGTCTTGGCACATAACCTTACTCAACTGTATTTATAACACTCTATCCTCCTCCAGTATGTCTAAGACCTCCTTCTCTTCAGCCCATGCCCATCTGTTTCTAAAAGTAATACAATCCTTCTCCTGAGAGTCTTGGCAAAAAAAAAAAAAAAAGGATATAGGATCTCACCATACAAGGTCCAGCTATCATAGCCCCCAGAAACTTACCTTTGGCGCTCTCTTTCTCCAAGCTACAAGGCTGTTACATTAAACAAGAAACAATTTATTAGAAATTAAAGCCCACCCAACACCAAGGAATATCAGGGGTTCCAGATAAGCTATTTCGGTGACCAAAATGTAGGTAATCAATACCAAATTAATATCAGGTGTTCCAGCTAAGCAATTGCAGTGACACAGATGTTGGCACAAAAGGCTAATATCAGATGTTCCAGATCAGCAATTTAGGCTACATAGGTCTTAGCTATCAATGTTAATTAAGGTCAGGTGTTCTAGATAAGCCATTTCAGTGACACAGGTGTTGACAATCAAGGCTAATTGAGATCAGGTGTTCCAGATAAGCAATTTCAGTGACACAGGGGTGGCAATCAAGGGTAATTAAGATCAGGTGTTCCAGATGAGATATTTCCATGACACGAGTGTGGGCAATCAAGGCTAAAGTACAGGTGCTCCAAATAAGCAATGTGGGCAACCCAGGTATTGGCAATCAAGGGGAATTAAGATCAGGTGTTCCAGATAAGCAATTTCAATAACCCAGGTGTTGGCAATCAAGGCTAATAAAGATCTGATGTCCAGAAAGTCAAGATGAGCAACTTCTGTCATACGGGTGTTGGCAATCAAGGCTAATTAAGATGAGGTATTTCTGATAAGCAATTTCAGTAACACAGATGTGGGCAATCAGGGCTATTTAAATTCAGGTGTTTCAGGGGCTGGAGAGGTGGCTCAGGGGTTAAGCCTCCGCCTTGCAGGCGGAAGGTCCTGAGTTCGGATCCCAGATCCCACGTATAGACGCCAGGCGGAAGCGGGGACGGCCTGCGCTTCTGGTCCTGCTAGGGCGGAGCCTGTGAATCCCGGGGCAGAAGGAGGTGGAGGCGCCCATGGTGGTTCGCGAATTCGTCCGTGGTTCTACACATACTCAGACACACACACACATGCGTGCACGCACATACACACACACATATGCACACAGTTGAATAAATAATAATAATAATAAAAAATTTTAAATTCAGGTGTTTCAGATATTCAAGATGAGCATCTTTAGACATACAGGTGTTGGTAATCAAGGCTAATTAAGATCAGGTGTTCCAGAGAAGCAATTTCAATAACTCAGGTGTTGGCAATTAAGGGTAATGACGATCAGATGTTCCTGATAAGCAATTTCAGTAACACAGGTGTTGGCAATCAAGGGTATTTAAGATCAGGTGTTCCAGATGAACAATTTTGGTGACACAGTTGATGGTCATCAAGGGTATTTAAGATCAGGTGTTCCCAATGAGCAATTTTGGTGACTTAGATGTTGACAATCAAGGGCGATTAAGTTCAGATATTCCAGATAAGCAATTTCAATAATTCCTGTGTTGCCAATTAAGGCTTATGATGATCAGGTATCCCATATATTCAAGATGAGCAACTTTGGACACACAGGTGTTGGCAATCAAGGCTAATTAAATTCAGGTATTCATGACAAGCAATTTCTGTGACACAGGTATTGACTATCAAGACTAATTAAGATCAGGTGTTCCAAATAAGCAAGTTTGGGGACCTAGGTGTTCGCAATGTAGGGTAAGATCAGGTGTTCCAAATAGGCAATTTTGGTGATCCAGGTGTTGGCAATCAAGGGTGATGAGGACCAGGTGTTCCAGAAAAGCAATTTCAATAACTCAGGTGTTGACAATTAATGGTGTTCCTGATAAGCAATTTCAGTAACACAGGTGTGAGCAATCAGGGCTATTTAAATTCAGGTGTTCCAGATATTCAAGATGAGCATCTTTAGACATACAGGTGTTGACAATCAAGGCTAATTAAGATCAGGTGTTCCAGAGAAGCAATTTCAATAACTCGGGTGTTGGCAATTAAGGGTAATGATGATCAGGCATTCCTGATAAGCAATTTCAGTGACACAGGTGTTGGCAATCAAGGATATTTAAGACCACGTGTTCCAGATGAGCAATTTTGGTAACATAGGTGTTGGCAATCAAGGCTAATTAAGACCAAGTATTTCAAATAAGCAATTTAGACAACACACGTGTTGGCAATCAAGAGTAATACGGATGAGGTATACCTGATAAACAATTTCAGTAACCCAGATGTTGGCAATGAAGGATAATTAAGATTGGGTGTTCCAAATAAGCAATTTTAGTGATGCAAGTGTTGGCAATTAAGGGTATTAAGATCAGATGTTTCAGATAAGCAGATGTCAGTATGTCAGGTGTTGGCAATCAAGGGTAATAACCACAGGTATTCCTGATAAACAATTTCAGTAACCTAGGTATTGCCATTAAGGCTAATCAGATCCTGTGTTCCGGATAGTCAAGATGAGCAATTTGGGCCATATAGGTGTTGGTAATCAAGGGTAATTAAGTTTAGGTGTTCCACAAGAGCAATTTCAGGGACACTTGTGTTGGCAATCAAGAATAATTAAGGGCAGGTGTTCCAGATAAGCAATTTCAGACACAAGTGTTGGCAATCAAGGCTAATTAAGATCAGGGGTTCCAAATAAGCAATTTTGGGGACCTAGGTGTTCACAATATAGGGTAATTCAGGTCAGGTGTTCCAAATAAGCAATTTCAGTGACCCAGATGTTGGCAATCATGGGTGATGAATAAACAATTTCAGTACCACAGGCGTTGGCAATCAAGGCTATTTAAGTTCAGGTGTTTCAGATATTCAAGATGAGCATCTTTAGACACACAGGTGTTGGTAATCAATGTTAATTAAGGTCAGATATTCCAGATAAGCAATTTCAGTGACACAGGTGTTGGTAATCAGGGGTATTTAAGATCAGGTGTTCCTGATGAGCAATTTTGGTGACATAGGTGTTGGCAACCAAGACCAATTAAGATCAAATGTTTCAAATAAGCAATTTAGGCAATACACGTGTTGGCAATCAAGGGTAATAAGGATGAGGTATGCCTGATAAACAATTTCAGTAACCCAGGTGTTGACAATGAAGGGTAATTAAAATCGGGTGTTTCGGATAGTCAAGATGAGCAATTTCTGTCATACAAGTGTTGGCATCAAGGCTAGTTAAGTTCAGACTTCCTGAAGAGCAATTTCATGGACATTGGTGTTAGCAATCAAGAATAATTAATATCAGGTGTGAAACATATGCAATTTCAGAGACACAGGTGTTCACAATCAAGCCTAATTAAGATTGGATGTTCTATATATTCAAGATGAGCAACTTTGAACAAACAGCTATTGATAATCAAGGCTAATTAAGTTCAGGTGTTCCAAAAGAGCAATTTCTGTGACCCAGATGATGGCATTCAAGGCTAATTAACATCAGGGGTTCCAATTAAACAATTCTGAGAACCCAAGTGTTGGCAATGAAGAATAATTAAGAATAGCTGTTCCAGATTTCGGTGACATGGGTGTTTGCAATCAAGGGTAATCAAGGTCAGGTGCTCCAAATAAGCAATTTTGGTGGCCCAGATGTTGGCAATCAATGGGAATTAAGATTAGATGGTCCAGATAAGCAACTTCAGTAACTCAGGTGTTGATAATCAAGACTAATTAAGATTACATGTTCTAGATATTCAAAATGAGTTTTGCAATCAAGGTTAATTGAGTTCAGGTGTTCCAGAAGAGTAATTTCAGTGACACAAGTGGTGGCAATCAAGGGTAATTAAGATCAGGTGTTCCATATAAGCAGTTAGAGTAACCCAGGTGTTAACAATTAAGGCTATGTAAGATCAGGTGTTCCGGATATTCAAGAAGAAGAACTTCGGTCACACAGGTGTTGGCAATCAAGACTCCTTAAGTTCAGCTGTTCCTGAAGAGCAATTTTGATGACACAGGTAATGGCATTCAAGGCTAGTTAAGATCAGGCATTCCAAATAAGCACTTTGGGAGATGCAAGTGTTGGCAAAGAAGGGTAATTAAGATCAGATGTTCCAGAAGAGCAATTTCTGTGACCCAGATGATGGCATTCAAGGCTAATTAAAATTATATGGTCCAATTAAACAATTTTGAGAACCTAAGTGTTGGCAATGAAGAGTAATTAAGAATAGGTGTTCCAGATGAGCAATTTCGGTGACATGGATGTTTGCCTATCAAGGGTAATTAAGGTCAGGTGTTCCAAATAAGCAATTTGGTGACCCAGATGTTGGCCATCAAGGAGGACTAAGATCAAATGGTCCAGATAAGCAATTTCAGTAACTCAGGTGTTGGTAATCAAGACTAATTAAGGTAACGTGTTCTAGATATTCAAAATGAGTTTGGCAATCAAGGCTAATTAAGTTCAGGTGTTCCAGAAGAGCAATTTTGGTAACACAGGTGTAGGGAATCAAGGGTAATTAAGTTCAGGTGTTCCAGAAGAGCAATTTCGGTAACACAGGTGTAGGGAATCAAGGGTAATTAAGTTCAGGTGTTCCAGAAGAGCAATTTTGGTAACACAGGTGTAGGGAATCAAGGGTAATTAAGATCATGTGTTCCAGATAAGCAATTTCAGTGACACAGGTGTTGACAATCAAGGCTAATTAAGTTCAGGTGTTCCAGAAGAGCAATTTTGGTGACACAAGTGTTGACAATCAAGGGTGATTAAGAACAGGTGTTCCAGGTGACCAATTTCGGTGATGCAGTCGTTGGCAATTAGACTAGTTAAGATCAGGTGTTCCAAATAAGCAATTTCGGCCACCTGTTTGTTGCCACTCAAGGGTAATTACAATCATGTGTTCCAGATGCCCAATTTTGCTCACACGTGTGTTGGCTATCAAGGTTAATTAAGGTCAGGTCTTCTAAATAAGCAATGTTGTCAACCCAGGCATTGGCAGTCGAGGGGAATTAAGATCAGTTGTTCCACATAAGCAATTAGAGTAACCCAGGTGTTGGCAATTAAGGATAAGTAAGATCAGGTGTTCCAGATATTCAAGGTGAGGAACTTCAGTCACACAGGTGTTGGCAATTAAAGGTAATTAAGATCAGATGTTCCAGAAGAGCAATTTTGGTGACACAGGTGATGGCATTCAAGGCTAGTTATGATCAGGTGTTTCAGGTCAGCAATTTCAGTACCCACTTGTTGCCAATCAAGGTTAATTCAGATTGGGGGTTTTGGAGGAGCAATATCGGTGACACAGGTGTTTGCAATGAAGGCTAATTCAGATCAGGTGTTTTAAATAAGCAATTATCTGGAACACCTAATCTTAATTGCTGTTGTTTGCCAAGAACTAGGTCACCCAAATTCCTTACTCGGTTCAACGGATCTTAATTAGCCTTGATTTCCAGCACTCGTGCCACTGAAATTGCCCTTCCAGAATACCTGAACTTAATTAACCTTGATTGCAAACACCTGGGTCTCTCAAATTGCTTATGTTGAATACCTGATGTTAATTAGCCTTCATTTTAAACACCTGTCACTGAAATTGCTCTTCTGGAACACCGTGATCCTAATTACCCTTGATTGCCAACACCTGTATCAATGAAATTACTTATCTGGAACACCTGAATTACCCTTGAATGCCAAGAACTGGGTCACCAAAATTCCTTACTTAGAACACCATATCTTAATTAGACTGTGGCACCCGTGTCGCTGAAGTTGCTCTTCTGGAGCACTTGATCTGAATTACCCTTGATTGCCAAAAACTGGGCAGCAAAATTCCTTATTGGGAACACTGGATCTTAATTAGCCTTCATTGCAAACACCTGTGTCACTAAAATTGCTCTTCTGGAACACCTGATCATAATTATCCTTGATTGCCAACACCTGTGTGACCAAAGTTGCTGACCTGGAACACCTGATCTGAATTAGCTTTGATTGCCAACACGTGGGTCCTTATCTGGAATACCTGATCATAACAACCCTTCATGGCTAACAACTGGGTTACTGAAATTATTTTTATAGAACACCTTGATTGTCAACACCTGGGTGTCCAAAACTTGCTGATGTTGATCACTTGATCTTAATTACCCTTCATTACCAACACCTGTGTCATTGAAATTGCTCATCTGGAACACTTGATCAAAATTAGCTTTAACTGCCAACACTTGGGTCACCAAAATTGATCATTTGAAAAGCCTGATCTTAATTAGCCTTTATTGCCAACACCTTGGTCTCCAAAATAGCTTATCAGCAACACCTGATCTTAATTACCCTTGATGCCAACACCTGTGTCACTGAAATTGCTTATCTGGAACACCTAATCTTAATTGTCCTTGACTGCCTACACCTGCATCACGAGGACACAGAATAAAAGGTTAATTTTCAAGACAGTAAGAGTCAAGGCTTCCAAAAGTGCCCAATTTATTTATTTCTCAGATGACAGAGGAGTCTGGCCCCATGAAAAACTGGCTCTATTCTTTGGAAATTGCTTATCTGGAATACGTGATACTAATTGACCTTTATTGCCAACACCTGGGTCTCAATAATTGGTTATCTGGAACTCCTGATATTAATTAGGCTTGATTGCCAATACTTGTGTCATGGTAATTGCTTATCTGCAGCAACTGATATCAATTGGTCTTCATTGCCTACACCTTGGTCACTAAAATTCCTTATCTGGAACACATGATCTTAATTGGCCTTGGTTGCCTATACCTGGATCACAGTAATTGCTTGTCTGAAACACCTGATATTGAGTGGTCTTGATTGCATACACCTTGGTCACTGAAATTGCTTATCTAGAACACCAGATCTTAATTTGCCTTGATTGCCTACACCTAGATCATGGTAGTACACTCATGTCTAGGTACCGCAAGTGTGTCATGGTAGTAACGTGTGTTTCTGAAGTACATGGTACTATATGTGTCTCACTACTACTCATCTGTTGCAGTACTACACAGCCTGTCATAGTAGTACAAGCGTATCATGGTGCTACATGCTTGTTGCAGTAGTCCACACTTCTTTTGTACAACAGGTGCGTTTCAATACTACATACCTGTCTCAGTACTTCACACATATCATGATACACATGTCTCAGTACTATACAAGTGTCTAGGTACTACACACATGTTGAGGTAGTACACACGTGTCAGGGATACTACATGCACATGTTGTGGTATTACATGTGTGTTGCAGTAGTACACGTGTATTGCATAAGTAGATGTGTGTTGCAGTACTATACACATTTTATGCTACTACACATGTGTGGAAGTACTGCACGAGTGTCACAGTAGTACATGTGTGTCATGGAAGTACACACGTCTTGGTATTACATGCATTTCAAGGTACTACACATGCGTCATGGTACTACATGCATGTCACAGTAGTACACACATGTCACGGTACTACATGCATTTCAAGGTACGACACAAGTGTCGCAGTAGTACACATGTGTTGCAGAAGTAGACGCATGTTGCAGTATTACACTGTGCTACTACATCTGTGTGAAAGCATTGCACACATGTCACACCTGTCACAGTACTATGCAAGTGTCGCAGTAGTATACACATGTCGCCACACTACACTCATGTTGAAGTACTACATGTATGGTTATTCACACATGTTGAGGTACTAAACGTGTGTCACAGTAGTACATGGATGTCCAGGTACTACACATGTTTCAAGGTACTACACATGTGTCACAGTACTACACACACATACAGGTTATACACGTGTATCAAGGTAGTATTCATGTGCTGAGGTATTACTCACATGTCATGATAGTACACACGTGTTGCAGTACTACACAAGTTTTGATGTACTACTTGTGTGCACATGATGTGGTACTACACTTGTGTTGACCTACTACACATACTGCATGTGTGTCACACTTCTCATATGTCAAGGTTCTACACGAGTTGCAGTTGTACACATGTTTTGTGGTACTACATGTGTCCAGATACTATATGTATGTTGCGGTATTGCATGTGTGTTTCAGTAGTACATGCATGTCATGGTAGTACACATATGTCATGGTAGTATGGTAGTACACATGTCACGGGTAGTACCTGCATGTCGAGCTACTACACATGTACATGTATGTTGCACAAGTAGAAGCTTTTTGCTGTACTATACATGTGTTTTGGTAATACACGCATGTTGCAGAGTGCACACATGTTGTAGTACTACATGCATGTCACACTACTATACATGTGTGTAAGTACTGCACACATGTTATGGCAGTATACATGTGTCACAATATTACTTGTGTGTCACAATAGTACGTATCAAGGTACTATTCACATGTTGAGGCAGTACACACGTGTCACGGTACTTCATGCATGTTGCAGTACTACACGTGTGTTGTGGTAATATACACATATCACGGTACTACACATGTGTCGCAGTACAACATGTGTGTTGTGGTTGTGCACAAGTGTTGCTGTACTAAATGCATGTTGCGGTAGTACACCTGTATCCAGGTACTACATGTATTTCCAGGTAATATACACATGTGACAGTACTACTCATGAGTTCAGGTACTACACACTTTTGGTAGTATATACATGTCACAGTACTACACATGTGTTACAGTTGTACACACGTATCACAGTAGTACATGCATGTTGACATACTACATGTGTGTCTTGGTAATAAATGTATGTCACAATAGTACACACATGTTGAGGTACTACACGCATGTCTAGGTACTACATGCATTCCAAGGTACTACACAAGTGTCACT
Source organism: Typhlomys cinereus (assembly GCA_023101885.1). Lineage (NCBI taxonomy): Eukaryota > Metazoa > Chordata > Mammalia > Rodentia > Platacanthomyidae > Typhlomys > Typhlomys cinereus. The sequence continues at coordinate 2,774,558 of JALPQD010000200.1, read as the reverse complement.
GTACTACATGCACATCCAGTTACTACATGTATGTCATGGTACTACTCGTGTGTCATGATAGTACGTGTTGAGGTATTGCACACATGTTGTGGTAGTACACACGTTTCACAGTACTACACACATATGGTATTTCACAAGTGTGGTATATATGCATGTCAGCGTACTTACACACATGTTATGGTACTACATGTGTATTGTGATTATAAACATGTGTTGTGTTACTATTCACATGTCACAGTAGAATGCATGTGTTATGGTACTACATACGTGTCAATGTACAGAACAAGTGTCACAGTAGTACAGGCATGTTGGGAAAGTACATATTACTTATACATGTACACATGAGTCACACTACTACATGCCTGTTGCAGTACTACTAGTGTTGCAGTAGTACACGTTTTGCAGCACTACACATGTATCATGGTAGTACACATATGTTGTGGTATTGTGTGCCATGGTAACACACGGGTCATGGTACTACATGTGTGTTGAGGTACTACACACCTGTTACAGTGGTATACTTGTGTCACAGTCCTACACATATTTTGCTGTTGTACACACATATCATGGTACTACACATGTGTCCATGTATTACATGTGTGTCACAGTACACATGTATCATGGAGGTAGATACATGTTTTAGTACTATACATGTGTCACAGTACTACACCCGTATCGTGGTAGTACCCTCTTGTTGCAGAAGTACACATGTGTTGCAGTACTACATGCATGTCACACTACTACATGTGTGTGGATGTACTACATGTATGTGTCGCCATTGTATACATGTGTCATGATACTACATATGTCTACAGGTACTACTTGCATTTTGAGGTACTACACGCATGTCACAAGTGTGGCACAATGACACATGTGTGCCATCCTGACATGCATGTTGCACCTGGACACACCTGTGGCACCCTGACTCTTGTGTGTAATCTGGACATGCATGTGGCACACTGACTCACATGTTGTACCCAGACACGCATGTTACACCCCAACATAGGTGTAGTACCCCGACATGCATGTACCCCCTGCACCTGTGTTGTATACCAACACATGCAGCAAACTAACCCACATATGACAACCTGACTTGTGTGTGTTACCCTGACATGCATCTGGTACCCCATCATGCCTATGGCACCCTAACATGTGCTGCAACCCAATAGACCTTTGGCACCCTTACATATGTATAGCACCCAGACCCGAGTTAGGTTCCAGACACATGTGTAGCACCTGGATGTACCTGTTGCACCACGACACTCCTATTGCACCTCAACACCCATATGTCACACTGACATCCATGTTGCACCCCAACACATTTGGCACCCCAACACACACGTGGCACCCTGACACATGTGTGGTACCCTGACACACATATGGTACACCATCACCTATGTGGCATCCCAAAATCCATGTGGCAGCCCGATATTGTGTGGCAGCCCAACACACATGTAGCACCTAGACATCCCTGTTGCACCCCAACTCACCCGTGGCACCCCAACCCACATGTGGCACCCAGAACTTTGTGTCACATCCCGACCTCTGTGTGGCCACCTGACAGTCATTTGGCACTCCAACACCCATGTGGCATCCCCACATGCCTGTAGCACCCGACATGACTGGCACCCCAAGCCTATGGCAATCCCGACATATCTATGTCACGCACACACACATGCAGCATCTCCACACATGTGTGGTACCCCCACATGCCTGTGGCATGCCCATATGTCTAAAGAACTCTCACATGTGTGTCACCCCAACACATATGTAGCACCCTGAAAACTGTGTAGCACCTCAACATCCATGTGGCATCCTGACATGCGTGTGGTACCCTGACACCTGTGTTTTACCCTGACACCTGTGTGGCTTCCTGAGATATATGTGGCACACTGATATGCATGTAGCATCCAGATATACCTGTAGGACTCCAAAGTGCCTGTGGCACCCAAGACATGCTTGAGGAACCCCAACTCACATCTGGCACCCTGACATGGGTGTTGCACACTGACATGTGTGTTGCACTCTGACATGGTTTTGCACCCCAACACTGATGCTACATACAGACACGCCTGTGGCACTTTGACATGCCTGTGGCACCCCAACAAGCCTGTGGCATCTCTATACAACTGGCAACACCACAAGTCTGTGGCAACCCCAACACACCTGTGTCACCCCCACATGCATGTGGCACCCTGACAAACCTTTAGAACCCACAGACACCTGTGGCACCCACATGTGTGTGTGGCAACCCCATATGCATGTGGCACCCTGACATGCATGTGGCACCCTAAAAATGCATTCAGTACCCTGAACCATTGCATCACCCCAACATGCATGTGGCATCTGGACAAGCATTTTGCACCCTGACATGCGTGTGTCGCCCGGACACGTATGTAGAACACTTCTATGCATCTTGTACCCTGAAACATGTGTAACATCGTGACATGCATATGGCACCCTGACCTATGCGTGTTGCACCCTGTACACATGAAGCACTTTGACATGTGTGTAGCACCCCAACATGTGTGTGGCACCCTGACAAGTGTGTGGTACTCTGACCTGTATATGACAACAGAACAGACATGTAACACACCAATACATGTGTCACCCTGAAGCATGTCTGGCACCTCGACACATCTATGGCACTCCAACACACTTATGGCACACTAACATGTGTCTGACACCCCGACATGCCTATGGCACCCCCAAACCCATGCGGGATGAAGACATATCCGTATGACACCCTGAAATCTGTGAGGCACCCTGACATGCATGCAACATCCCAAAACACATGTGGCACCCCAGAACTGTGTGGCACCCTGACACTGGTGTTACATACTGACATGCCTCTGGAACCTTGACATGCCTGTGGTACACAGACATGCTTGTGTTACCTGATATGACTAGCACCTCCACATGCTTACAGCAACCCCACACACATTCAGCACCCCAACACATGTGTGGCACCCCAACACCCATGCAGCTCCTCAACATGCATATGGCATCCTGATATGCTCACTGCACTGTGACATGTGTGGCACTCTGACACCTGTGCGGCACCTCAAGGGTGGCACCCAGGCACACGTGTGGCATCCTAACACATCTGTGGCACCTGGACACCTGTGTTGCACCCTGAAATGTGTGTGTCATCCAGACACATGAGTGACACATCAACATGTGTGTGGCACCCCAACACATGTCACCTCCCAAAATGCATGTGGACACCCCAACATGTATGTGGCACCCTAATATGCCTTTGGCACTCCAACACTCCTTTGGCAATCCAAAATGTGTGTTGCACCCTCACACGCATCTGGCACCCCAATCCACATGTGGCATCCTGACACGCATGTAGCACCCCAACAAGCGTCATCCACAACTCTAGCACCTGGACATGACTGTAGCACCCAGACACAGGAGTGTGGCGCACAGACCTGCGTGTGACTTCCTGACACACATGCAGCACCCTGTCGCCCATGTGGCACCCTGATACCCTTGTGACCCCCTGGAAGGCACATGGAACCCCAACACATATGTGGCACCCCTACATGTATGTTGCACCATAAAACGTGGTACCCCGAAGTGTGTGGCACCCCAACACACCTGTGGAACCCTGATACACCTGCAGACACCCACATGCCTGTGGAACCCCAACACATCTGCAGCACCATGACATGCATGTAACACCCTGATGGCCATGCAGCACCCCAACACACATGTGGCACCCTGACATGTGTGCAACACCGTGAGGTGCATGTGGCACTCTGAAACCCATGTAGCACCTCAACATGCATGTAGCATCCCAACACGTCTGTGGCACCTGGACATCGGTGTTGTACCCTGACCCATGTGTGTCAGTCAGACATGCGTGTAGAACACCAACACATATCTAGCACCCTGACACACTTGTAACACTGTGACACATGTATAACACCTTGACACACATGTTGCACCCCAACATGCATGTAGGACCCCTTCCCACATATGATGACCTGACATACATGTGGCACCCTGACATGCATGTGGCACTCTGACATGCATCTGGCACCCCGATATGCCTATAGCACCCTGATACACCTCTGGAACCCTGAGACGCTTGTGACACCCTGACATGCCTTTGGCACCCCAATGTGAGTGTAGAATCCTGACAGGCATGTGGTATCTAGACACGCTTATTGCACCCCAATTGCTCTGAAATGGGTGTATCACCCCGACATGCATGTATGACCCCACCACACATGTTGCAGTCTGAGAGGTATGTTGCACCTGAATATGCATGTCCCCTGACACACATGTAGCAACTTGACACCCGTGTGGCAACCCCAACACTCATGAGGCACCCCTACACCAGTGCAGCACCCCAACATGTGTGTGGCATCCCAACACCCATGTGGCACCCCGACACCTGTGTGGCACCCAAGACACTCCAGTGAATCCCTGACACTTGTGTGGCACCCTAAAACCCTGGTAGTACCTTGACATACATGTGAAACCCCAATACCCATGAGGTATGCTTACAGGTTTGACATCCTGAAAATTGTGTGGGACCCTGACACAGGTGTTACACCCCAACATGCATGTAGTACCCCAACACACATGTAGCAACTCAATATATGGGTAGCACCAGGACACATGTGTTGCACCCAGACACATGTATCTAACCCCAATACACATGTTGCAGTCCAACAGGTATGTTGCACCCAGACACCCATGTAGTATCCTGACAAGCACTTGGCATCCCAACACCTGTGTGGTACCCTGACATGCTTACGATACCCTGACATGTGTATAGCATTCAGACATGTGTGTTGCACCCTAACCCATGTGTATCACCCAGACACAAATGTACACCCCAACCTGTGTGTGGTACCCCTTCACACATCTGGCACCTCAACATGCCTATGATACCTCGACACACGTGTGGCATCCTAACCCACATATGACAACCCAACATGCATGAGGCACCCCAACACACATTTGGCACATCAACATGCCTATGGCACTCCAAAACATGGATAGCAATCTGACACACGGGTAGCACCAAGACATGTATGTCACATCCAGGCATGTGTACCTTACCCTGACATATGTGTGGCACACCTACATGCATGTTGCATCTGACATGCATGTGGCATCCTGAAGCGTGTGGCAGCCCAACATGCATGTGGCATCCCAACACGGTATTAGCACCCCAACACACCTGTGGCATCCTGACACACCTGTGGCACCCCAACATGTGTTTGGCACCCCAATACATGTGTGGCACCCTGACATGGGTGTTGCACCCTGAAATGTATGTAGCAACCTAACACATGTGTAACACCCTGACATACATGTAGCATCTGGAAATGCAGTTTGCACCCCAATATGTGTGCAGCACCCAAACATGCATGTAGCATGGTGACATGTGTGATGCATCCGACATGCAAGTTGCAACCAGATATGCGTGTATTACCCCAGCACACATGTTGCATACTGACATGCCTATGGTACCTTGACACACCTGGGGCACCTCAGCACCCATGTGTCACTCTGACACATAAGTAGCACCCTGACATGTGTGTAGCAACCCCTACACCTATGTTGTACCATGACATGTGTGTAGCACCCCAACTCACGTGTAGCACCCAGACATACCTGTTGCACCTGACATGCCTGTGACACCAACATGTGAGTGTCTCTCTGACACACATGTTGCATCCCAACATTCCTGTAGAACCCTGACACTCATTGGGCACCACTACACCCATGTTGTACCCTGACACTTTTGTGGTACCCTGATACCTACGTGATTTCCTGATATGCGTGCGGCACCCCAACACACATGTTGCAATTTGATACATGTGTTGCACCTTGGCAGACGTGTTGCAAATTGACATGCCTGTGTCACCCCAACACTCCTGCAACACCCTGACTTCTGTGCCACACCCCAAACATCTGTGTGGCATCCCAACACCCATGCAGCACTCCGACAGGCATGTGGCACCCTGACATGACTGTGGAACCCCAACATGCATGTGAAACCCCAACACATGTGTAGCCCCCCAATACACATTTAGCACCCCAACACTCGTATAGCACTCCAATACGTGTGTCACACCTGGACACTTGTTTCTCACCCCGACACCATATAACACCCAGATACCTGTGTAGGACATTCATATGAGTGTAGGACCTTGACACACATGTAGCATCCCGAGATGCATGTAGCAACCCAACAGGCATGTAGCATCCAGACATTTGTGCCCCACCTAGACATGTGTTTCTCATCCCAACACACATGTAGCACCCTGACATGCGTGTTGCACCCAGACACATATGTAGCACCCAGACATGCATGTTGCATCCAGACATGCGTGTCACCCCCAATACGTGTGTTGCACCCTGACATGCATATTGCACCCCAACACACCTGCAGTACACCAACATGCATGTAACACCCCTACATATGTGTTGCATTCTGACACACATGTGGTACCCTGTCATAGTTGGGCACAGGTGTCAACTTGACACTTGAGGGTTTGAGCAAACCTGCAGGAGGTTGTCTAGCTGATGGAGAAGGCCCAGCCCATGGTGGGTGGGATTAGGCCCTGGAATAAAACACAGAGCTGTTTGAGAGAGTGGCATCCCTGTGTACACTTGGCCAGACATGCTGGTCTGGCAAGTAAGGATCATCCCTCTCTCAGCCATTACATAGAGATGGTGTGGCCAGTTCCTTGAGCTCTCCTGTCGAGCTGGACTGAGAACTGTGACCAGATAATCATCAGAGGCAATAAACTCCCTTAAGCAGTTTGATGGTCATTTATCAGCAATGATGCAGGGTAACTGCTACACACCCTGACACACGTGTGACAACCCAACAAGTCTGTGGCACCACAACACACGTGTGGCACCCCAACATGCATCGCACACCCTGATACGTCTATGGCACCCTGACACACCTATGACACTCTGTCACACCTTTAGCACCTCAACACGTATGTAGCAACCCGACACTCTTGAAGCACCCTGACATCCATGTAGCACCTGGACACGTAGTACCCTGCCACGCATATAGCACCTCCAGATATGTGTAGGACTGTTGCAGCAGTGGGCGCCATAGCAGTGACTGGCAGAGCTCCTGCCAGTCATGGCGCCACTGCGGAGCAATATGTGGGACATGACAGGGGTGAGGACGAAGACGCCAACAAACAACAGACACTGGAGACACCATGCAGGGGAAAGATGATGTCCACTTTATTGTATAGGAACAAAAACTCATATGTGGGGAGCTGGCCAATCCGGCCACTGGCACGTCCACAGAGGGCCTGTGTACCAATAGACAGAGAGTCACATATGCAGAAGCTCTTCAGGGGCCGACAAGACCACAAGTTCTGACGACCATTCTATGAGGTGATTAAGGCTCCTAGAGGCAGGGGATTACACAGGCACACTGGGCATCCAGCCAGGGCTCAGGCAGGTCACCAGGAAGTGTGCTTCTCTGGCATGTACCAGGGCAACTGTGGCACACCCCGTAGAATGCCTTGGCCACTGCTGCCAACCGAGCCTGGGCTCCGTGCTTGCCTAGACAGTACCCAGACATATTATATAGGCCTCCGCCTCCTGATTGCTCGGATTCTAAGTGTGCCACCACATCCACTGACTCGGCTGCTATTCCTGCCAGTGGACTATAGCAATTGATGATGCAGCATGCCCACCAGTGTGAAGGGGTGGGGCAGCATGCCCACCAGCATGAAGGGGGAGAGGGAAGGTGTGGGGCAGCATGCCCACCAGTGTGAAGGGGGAGAGGGAAGGGGGGAGCAGAACACCCACCAGGGCAAAGGGGAGAGGGAAGGACCCGACCCATGAGCGAGTCTCCCAAGCAGCCTGCACTCAGGGGAGGCTGTTTCTAGCTAAGGCCTAGGAAGCCTCAGACGCGCCTACAGCGCTTCTTTCAATTGCATACTAGCGAGTTACATGGAATGGTGATTTGAGATGAAATGTGACATGGATTTATAAATAGCAGAGGACAGCAGAGCAGCTCAGGCTCAGTGGTCAGGGAGCCTGCAGCCCGCTGGTCCCTCCCTGCACTGGCCCCTGAACCATCTGGTGAAACCCTGTGCTCAGCTGTATGGCAGCAGCTCTGGGGGGCGGGGACAGCCAGGAACCAACACTGGGGTTAGTGCTTCCGCAGCACACCTGCAGAGGGCGCTGCTCACACAGGATACCAGCAAGCCTGGCAGCAGGACCAGGAGCTAGTAACCGCAGCCCCACCTGCCGCTTATGTCAAGTCCTGTGAGGCAAGTGGAGGGCAGAGTCCTTGGGAGATTCAGGCCTCCTGGGGAGAACATGGGGCATAGGAATGAGGTGGGCACTAGATTGGCATGGATGCTTCTCCTGCACAGGGCTATCACCTGCAGATCTTTGAGGGACTTTTTATCACTTAATGGTGTCCATGTGTGAGGTCTATGCAGAGACCCCCAACTTCAACCCCCTGCAGATACCAGAATTCATAGATGCCAAGTCCCTTCTATCAAATGATAAAGCATTGGCTTCTAAACAACAAGCCCATGGCTCCCCTTGTGTATGACAAGGCCAAACACAGCATAAATGCCATGTGCCCTACTACTACTTAGGCTTAGGGAATAATGACCAGAAAAGGTCTGCATGTGTTCAGAGAAAATACAGTAGTTTTTCAAACACACTCAACTTGCAGTGGATTGAGCCCACGGATGCCCGCCAAGCCAGGTGGTGCCACATGTGTAACTTACTACTTCTTATTCATAGGGTCAAATGCACTTACAAGATGCTCCACAATGAGCCACCATGGAGTGATTTACCTTCTCCCTTCACTCATTCTAGAATGTTCTTCCTTCCAGAAGGTTCTTATTAGGTGTCTTGGGTAACCTTTCCTCATGTTGTGTTTCTGCACTATATTAAGTTCTTCCTGATTTTTTAGCCTTCTAGGATATGGCCACTGAGATGTTTGCAGATGCATGAAAGGTGCCGGCTGAGTCAGTCTTGGCGAGAGAGGGGGCAGCATCTCACTGGGATGATGTTATGTGACTGTTGTTTACCTGAGCTTTGAGTGGCAGCTCAGTTGGATATCACCGTGTCCAGAGCAGGTCCTGACGTGTTCAGAGCAGCGGGTCACCCTTCACATGCAGTAGGTTCCTCATTTGCTTCCCCTTTCTCCAAGGACCAGTTGTCACAGATTTTAGCTGGGGTCACAGATCCTGCATCCCATCGATGATGAAACTGAAGAGAAGTGCAGCTGAGCTTGCCCCACATTCATCCTGACACCCCTCACAGCCGGGTGCTTGCTGCAGCCTTGGGGGTCTCTGGGGTTGTTGTCCTGGTCCTGGGGATAGAATTCATGGCCCTTCCACATGCCTAACAAACAACTCTTATCCCTGAGCTACAAGCCCAGACCCTGGCCTTGGAGTTTTCTGCCCTATTGCTGTTTCTGGATGTTTCAACCAGCCTTACAACACCAGCAATGTGGAAGGAAGGGAGCCAAGGCGAAGTCCGCTGTGTGCAGTCGCCTTGACAAGGTGGGTGTTCCCTTGCACAATGGTGAGTTTCCTTCTGTGTGTATGATCTTGGCATGTGTAATGGTTGTGTGCTGTGTGAGAACGCCCAAAGTCAAGTGCCGCTGTCCTTATCCGACCATCCTGGTGGACAAGGTCCCAGCATGGCAGAATATCGTTTCAAGGAAACATTTTCTGGAAAAAGGACATGACATTATTTGAAATAAATTAGAAAAATAAGGAAAACATGGGAATAGTCAGGCCTCAGTGTTACTGTCGAGTTCAGTAACACTAACTGAGGAGTGACACATCAACATCTAAATGGGCAGTTGCTAGGGCTCTCCCTATGTAAATTAAGTTTTACCTCCAGCAGGAGGATTCCTTCCTCTTGAATTTGAGTCTACCTGCTCTATGTTCTTAGATCTTTTTTATTGTTGTTTTTCTCAGTTCTAGCTAGTTTACAGTCCCTTCCCCACACATTTAATGTTTATACATAAACCAGAGAATATCTGCTTTGAAACATTCATTGTCCCTTTGCTTTTAGCAACTGAGTGTCATTTACTTTAACTTTAACTCTACCTGGAGACATCATGTCTGTCCCAACACAGAAAATATGTGTCACCTCTGCTCTTCCTTTGTTACCTGGAATGAATATGTTTTACATAATCCTGTAAAGGATTTGGTCCTGGTTTTCTTTGATGTTTTCCCTATGGACGTAGTGACACATCCCCTGGCCTTTACTCTCGATTTTCTAAAGTATATAAACGCTGCTAAAAATTCGAATAAAGAGTTCAGATTCACTTAGTCCAGAGAGCTGTGTGTCTGTCTCCATTCACTGAAGTCTTGCCCACCTTGTTGAGAGGAGCCCTGGATTCAAGGTTGTAGCTGCAACATCTGGCGCCCGAACCTGGGACACTAGGTAAGTCTTTCCTTTTCTCTTTTTTTTTCTTCATATGTTTTTCAGGCAAGGATAGGATCCCGTCAGGTACAGAAGACCCCTTGGATGAGAGTGAAGCCGAGTTAAGAAGCCGGGTAAGAAACATGGGCCATACTGAGTCTAAAGAAAGAAGACTCTTTATTGGCTTAAGTAAGCAAATGATACATGCACGAGGTGTTCATGTCTCTTCTAAGCAATTAAGGAAATTTTTTCATTTTGTACAAAAATGTTGTCCTTGGTTTCCAGAGGAAGAAACCTTGGATCTAGAAACTTGGAAAAAGATAAGAAAAGAAATGAAAAACTATTATCATGTTCATGGACCAGAAAAGGTCCCAATTGTTACATTTTCTTTATGGAGTTTAATGATAGATTCTTTAGGTTCTAGTCAAGAAACAGTAAACATAGCGCAGGAAACTAAGTTAGAGAAGACTCCTCTGACTCCAAAGGAAAATAAAGATAAAAATTATGAATGCTTAGCTAAGCCTCAATGTGTCGTAACAGTAAGTTTAGAAAAAGTCAAGAACAATGATGTCCTGTCTCCCTCTGAGGAGACTGATTTAGAGGAAGAAGCAGCACCTCACCTAGTGAGGACGATGGGGTATTTCTAAAGGCTTCAACACCATTTCCTTGAGAGATCTAGAAAGCCTCTCACAGAGGTAGGCTTTCTTGGAGCAGAACAACAGGCTAGAAGAATGGAAAATGAAGACCCCACATGGGAGCCAAACCTAGAAGCTACAGAAATAGCTATAAAACAAATTGGCCTTTGAGAATACAAATACAATGTACCAGGCTCTATTAAGATCAGTCAGAAAGCAAGAGTCTATAAGAAATTACATCAAAGTATGTATGGAGGCCTCACCAGCCTATATGCAAGGAGTACAAATATTAAAATGGACAGGTGATATTAGATCAAAAGTTTTCAGCCTTATGCCTTTCCCTCTCTTCCTTTTTCGTTATGGGGAGGAGGTGTTTTATCCTCAATGGAAATGGCTTTAGTAGTTTCTGATCCGATGGAATCGGAACAAAATTTTTTAATTGGGACCACTATTATTTATTATGCTGATAAGATACAATGGAAATCAAAAGAGCCTGTATGGGTTAAACAATGGCCTCTATCAATGGGAAAAAATTAGGGCATATAGAACCATCACACAGAAAACATAATGTTAAGACCAGAAAGATTAGAAGCAATAAAAAACAATTGGCTGGCTTTATAGATTAAGTTGTAAATTTACATCTTTCCTGTATTGAAGAGAGTGTAAATCCCAGAATTTAGTTTCATATAGATTTTTAAAATTAATAAATAAAAAATAAAAATAAGAGGACAAAAACATGTTCTTCCTAATATTTTTAAATTATAAGAAACAAAAAATTAATATAAAAACCTAATATCCTAAAATTAATTCAAACGTTTTTGAGATCCATAAAAAACTTTCAAAACTGCCACTTTTACAGGCTGTGGCAAGAGGATCTCAGCTTGGGAAACAATAATATAAATATTTGGCCTTTGAAAATGCAAATAACACTTTGGGAAATGCTAACAAATTTTCAGAAAAAGAAAAAATTAGACATAAATATAAAGTTTCTTAAATAGTAATTTGGTACTAAATTTTAAAGCTGAACCTGCTTTTGATATTTTTCATAATTAAACTAAACTGCTGGACTTAACTAATAGATTTTGTTTTCAATAATAAAGTTTTCATAAATATTGATCTGCTTTTGATGTTTTCAAAGGTGATTTAAAGGCTGTTATCGGTGAATTGTATGTTTATGTGTTCTGTGTTTATATGTGATATGTCTTGTGTTTCAATGTATCTGTGTCCACTTCAATCCTTTTTATTCATGTTGCTTGCTAATATTTAAATTTTGGCATGCTATTTTTAAATACATGTATGCATACTTAAAAATAAGAACAAATGATTTTAATAACATCTAAAGCCTTAACTATTTACATTTTAAATCAATCACAACTGTTTTTCTGATAGATTGTAAGTTTTCTTTCATGTAAAATTATCTTGCTTTATTTTGATCTTTAATAGGACTACAAATGAAAATGTTATTATGTTCTTAAAGGTTTTTCCATGTGTTCCCAAAAATAACAAGGCCACTATAATATTGCTTGATTAAATTTGCTCACTCCTCTGATTTCTTTTATAGAATTTTGTCCCATCAAATCTAGCAACCAGGAAAATATAATTGTCTTCTAAAAATTTCATTAGAATTTCTTCATTCTCTTCTGGTAAGATATAAGATATAATAGTATCTAAATGTTTATATTACCAAAAAAAGGTTGCTTATCTAAACAGACATACAGGTATTCTCCTGTGACCATGTGCTGCTTGTTTATTCCATATTTGATAATGTCCTGGTCTCTACAAAATTTAAAGAACTTTTACTAATTTGTGTTATAGCTATACATTTGGCTCTAAAAGATATTAAAGTACTGCAATTAACTGAAATTTTTATAAATTATTTAACATTTTCATTTCAAAATATCTTTGATTTAATATTTTTGTGTTTATATTATAAGGTTCATGTATTTAAAGATTAATGCTAAAGTAAATAAGTAAATTGAGAGCTACTGTATCTTAAATTTCAAGGTATACATTTAAAGATGATTATATAAATGTATATTGTCTACGCAATTGCCAAATCAGACTCAATTCTTAATTTCTTTTAAAAATGAGGTCTGTTCTCTGTTATCACCTCCTTTAAAGGACATTTCTTGAGGGATAATTAATATAAAAACAGCAGAAGACCATCAAGTAAGAAAAAAAATATGAAGAAAATATGTGTAGTGCTTAGATGTACAGAAGGTTTGATAAAGGTTTATGGGATGAGACCTGTTGCTTAGAAGGTTAAACTGTGTACAGAAGGTTTATGAGTTGGTTACTTAAAAGGATGTTAAAGTATGTTATAAAGGCTTATGGGATGTTACGTTTATAAAAAAGACTAAAAATTAGAGATGATAGTTAATGGAAATGTTATACATTATGCTTCTTCCATGTTAAAAAAGATATTGAGCCTCAAAAATTAGAAATTAAGAATTAAGCTTCATGTATTTAAATGTTTTTCAATTGTCTTCGTCTTAATTAAACAGAAATTTGGTTTCTCATAAAAATCCTAATTCTTAAAGGACTTAACTGCTTAAGATTGAGTTTAACTATTTTATAAGGTTATATACTTTAAAGACAAAGATTTTGGTAATGGACCTAGATAAGAACTATAAAATCTTAAATTTCAATACAAAAGAGTCAACTTACAGTATTCTCTGATATGGCCTCTATACATCTTAAATAAGAAATGGCTCCCTAGGAGGATCTTTAAAATACCATCCTCCAACTAGATTTAAGACTTCCTTAGATACACCTCATTTAAGTCTTTCTTCCATTTTATACACTTAAAATTTTTTTAAAAAAAAGAAATACAGTTAAAGCTGGCTTTATAATGGCAGTACACCTTTTTGTTGTTGTTGTTGTTCAACGTTCTTTACTTTCCATTGTGAAAGATATTTCTGAGGAACTGAAACCCCAGAAGGTAACAGCCACAAAAAAAGTTAAAAAAAAATTTTTAAATGATGAATCAAAAGTAGACTTGAAGAGAAGAAATACTTGAGACAAAAGTAGCGAATGCAGCGGGACGCCTGCACGAGATCCAGCCGGGCCTCAACGCGCGCTCTAGGACCCCCAGGTCAGCCCACGGGGACCCGGCTCCGACTCCCACCATCCAGCCGGAGCCGCGCGGGGGCCGAGGGACGAGGAGCACCTCCCCCTGCGCCCGGGCCCCGCCCCAGCTGCCCTCGGGTTAAATAGCTCCACGCCGACTCGCCCATCCTCCCTTTTCGCCCCACCCCGCTCCGCCGGTCAGGACACGCGCGCGGTCCACCCGGGCCTCACCCCGCGCCCTAGGTAAGTCCCCGTTCAGGCCCTGCCCACCAGTACCCCAGGCCAAATAATTCAGTTTAGTGAAATTGAGAGATCTTAAGAGTTAAAATGACAATGCCAAAGTCAAAGTGCAAATCCATGAGAAGCAACACTCAAGTAAACAAATTTCCCACTGAAGAAATTAATCCCATAATGTTAGACTCCAACAAGAACAAACCCGCGGAAAAAGGCCAAGAAAGCCCCACCCAGGATAAAGACTTTCAAAATATGATCATTACCATGTTCAATACTATGAAAGAGGAAATCCGGGAGGAATTACATAATCGAATCAATCGCTTTGAAGAGCAACACAACAGACATCTGGAGGAGTTGAGAAAAACAGTGCAAGAAACAAAAAGTGGCATAGAACAGTTAAAACAAACTCAAGCAGAGTTTAAAACTGAGCTAAAAGACAAGTTATCTTCAACCCAGAACGCCACAGAGAGTCTTATCAACAGAACTAATGAAGCAGAAAACAGAATTTCAGACCTTGAAGATAAAGTGGGAGTACTAACCAGCTCAATGGAAGAGGTTGTTAAAGCCAAAAAGATACTTGAGAGAAATATCCAAGAGATATGGGACACCCTGAAGAAGCCTAACATGCGTATTCATGGAATACCGGAGCAAGAATCTCAAAATACCACCCCTGAGGAAATTTTTCAAACGATCATCAAGGAAAACTTTCCTCATCTAAAAAAGAGAGGCCCATTCATATACAAGAGGCATTCCGCACCCCAAACAGATACGACCAAAATAGAAGCACACCGCGGCAAATAATAGTTAAAACACTCCACATTCAAGATAAAGAACTGGTGATGAGAGCTTCAAGGGAGAAAAAACAAGTCACTTTTAAAGGCAAACCTATTAAAATAACTAATGACTTCTCAGTCGAAACAGTAAAAGCAAGAAGAGCTTGGAGAGACATACTTCAAGTATTGAATGAGCAAAAATGTCAACCCAGGCTGATTTACCCTGCAAAACTATCAGTCATGATCGAGGGAGAAAGAAAAATTTTCCAGCACAAAGACAACTTTAAGGGATACATGGCCACCAAACCAGGCCTTCAAAAACTGCTAGAAATGATACTCAAGCGTGAAGAAAAAAACAGGCATATCCAGGAGAACAGAAGGCAAATATAACACCATTAAAAGCGAAGCAATATACTTATAAAAGCTACTAAACATAATAAATGTCTGGAATTAACAGTTTCTCCATTATAACACTAAATGTTAATGGACTTAATTCACCGATCAAGAGACACAGATTACAAACTTGGATTAAAAATCACAATCCATCAATCTGTTGCCTGCAGGAAACCCATCTCACCACAAAAGATAGGCACGCTCTAAAAATAAAAGGCTGGTCAACAATTCTACAAGCAAATGGAAGCAGAAAACAGGCAGGGGTAGCCATTATGCTATCAGACAAAGTGGATTTCAAACCAAAAAAAATTATAAGAGACACGGATGGATACTACATTTTAGTCAGAGGTACAATTCACCAGGAAGATTTCACAATACTGAACATATATGCACCCAATACGGGCCCCCCCACATTCATTAAGAAAACCCTACAGCGTCTAAAGCAAGAAATCAACCCCCAAACGATAATTCTTGGGGACTTCAACACCGCCCTCTCTACATGGGATAGATCAACAGGTCAAAAGCTTAACAGAGACACTTTGGAACTTAATCAAACCCTGAAAGAAATGGACCTCACAGATCTCTATCGAACTTTTCACCCACACACCAAAGAATACACATTTTTCTCAGCAGCACATGGAACTTTCTCCAAAATAGATCACATATTGGGCCACAAAATGAATCTACACATATACAAGAAAGTTGAAATTCTAACCTGTGCCCTATCAGACCACCACAGCCTAAAGCTGGACATCCACAACACATCAAACAAGAGAAAATGCACTAACTCCTGGAAACTTAACACTATGATGCTGAATGAGAACTGGATTCAGGAAGAAATTAAAAAGGAAATTCAAGATTTCCTGAAAGTGAATGATAACGAAAATACAACTTACCAAAATCTCTGGGACACAATGAAAGCTGTTCTAAGAGGTAAGTTCATAGCTCTTAATGCCCACGTCAAAAAAATGGAAACATCAGAAATAAACAACTTAACAATGCAGCTTAAAGCTTTAGAGAAACTAGAGCAATCTGATCCTAAAAGCAGTAGAAGAGAAGAGATTAGCAAAATAAGGGGAGAAATATCTGAAATCGAGACTAAGAAAACGATAGAAAAAATCAACCAATCAAAAAGCTGGTTCTTTGAAAAAATCAACAAGATTGATACACCCCTAGCTAAACTAACCAAAAGCAAGAGAGAGAAAACCCAAATTAACAAAATTAGAAATGAACATGGAGTTATCACTACGGATACCCAAGAAATCCAGAGAATTATAACATCATATTTCAAAAACTTATACTCTGTGAAGTTTGACAACACAAAAGAGATGGATGAATTTCTAAGTAAACACAACTTACCTAAATTGAATCAGGAAGTTGTGAATTATTTAAATAGTCCTATAACATATAAGGAAATTGAGGAAGTAATCTCGAATCTTCCCACCAAAAAATGTCCTGGACCAGATGGATTCAGCACAGAGTTCTACAAGACATTTAAGGAGTTAATAACACCAATACTCCTTAAACTGTTCCATCAAATAGCAAAGGAAGGAACACTACCAAATTCCTTCTATGAAGCTAATATCGTTTTAATCCCAAAACCTAATAAAGATTCACTTAAAAAAGAAAACTATAGGCCGATCTCCCTGATGAACACAGACGCAAAGATTCTCAACAAAGTCTTAGCAAATCGGATTCAAAAACATATTAAAAAGATCATTCATGGGGACCAAGTAGGCTTCATCCCCGGCACACAAGGTTGGTTCAACATACGCAAATCAATAAATGTAATTCATCATGTAAACCAGTCCAAAGTCCAAGACCACATGATACTCTCGATAGATGCAGAAAAAGCTTTTGACAAGATCCAACAGCCTTTTATGATCAAAACGCTAGAGACAGTAGGAATGGAAGGAACCTTTATCAATATAATAAAAGCTGTATACAACAAGCCCACAGCAAGGATTATGCTCAATGGGGAACAATTGGAAGCATTCCCACTTCGATCAGGAACAAGACAAGGCTGTCCACTCTCACCACTCCTATTCAATATTGTACTTGAAGTCTTAGCCGAAGCCATAAGACAAGAAAGGGACATAAGAGGGATTCAAATTGGCAAGGAAGAAGTCAAGCTATCTCTATTTGCAGATGACATGATCTTATACCTGAGTGATCCCAAAAACTCCACCAGGAAGCTCCTGGAACTAATTGAGAAGTTCAGCAGGGTGGCAGGATACAAAATAAATGTGCAAAAATCAGAGGCCTTCCTATATGCCCAGAATGAAAGAAGTGAAAAAGCCTTGAGAGAAACCATGCCATTTACTATAACCCCTAAAAAAATGAAATACCTTGGTATAAACCTAACTAAGGAGGTAAAAGACCTTTACAATGAAAACTTTAAAACCCTAAAGAAAGAAATTGCAGAAGACACCAGAAGGTGGAAAGACCTCCCTTGTTCCTGGATTGGCAGAATCAACATTGTAAAAATGACCATCCTACCAAAGGCAATATACAGATTCAATGCTATACCAATCAAAATCCCAAAGCAATTCTTCAAAGAAGTTGACCAAACAATCTCAAAGTTCATTTGGAGGCACAAAAGACCCAGGATAGCAAAAACAATCCTGAGTAACAAAAACACAGCTGGAGGTATTACCATACCAAACCTAAGTCTATACTACAAATCCATAGTTATAAAGACAGCCTGGTACTGGCTCCAAAATAGACACACAGATCAATGGATAAGGATTGAAGACCCAGATATAAGCCCACAAAGTTACAGCCATTTGGTCTTTGACAAAGGGGCCCAAAGAATCCAATGGAAAAAGAACAGCATCTTCAACAAATGGTGCTGGCAAAACTGGATCTCCACATGCAGAAGATTAAAGCTGGACCCGTACTTGTCACCATGTACAAGACTTAATTCCAAATGGATCAAGGACCTTGATATCAGGCCAGAGACTTTAAAAACCATAGTTGAAAAGATAGGGAACTCCCTCGAGCTGGTTGGGCTAGGCCAACAGTTCCTAAACAGACATCCAATGGCACAGTCACTGCTACCAACTCTCAACAGTTGGGATCATGTGAAATTAAAGAGCTTCTGTTCAGATAAAGAGATTGTAACACGAGCTCAAAGGCAACCCACAGAATGGGAGAAAATCTTCACTAACCACATATCTGACAGAGCTCTACTGTCCAGAGTGCACAAAGAACTTAGAAAATTAAACTCCAAGGAAAACACTGGCCCAATTAAAAAATGGGCCCTGGAACTTCAAAGAAACTTTACCAGGGATGAAATTAAAATGTCTAACAATTATCTTAAAAAATGCTCCACTTCCTTCGCCATCAGGGAAATGCAAATCAAAACTTCCCTGAGATATCATCTCACCCCGGTCAGGATGGCAAAAATCCACAATACAAACAACGACAAATGCTGGAGAGGATGTGGAGAGAGGGGAACTCTCCTACATTGTTGGTGGGAATGCAGGCTCATACAGCCACTCTGGCGAGCCGTCTGGAGATTCTTAAAGAAATTAAAGATTGAAATGCCATATGACCCTGCTATCCCACTTTTGGGAATAACCCCCCAAGCAGCAAAGGTTCGCCTCGATAGCACAAGCTCGACCATGTTCATAGCAGCACTGTTTACAATAGCAAAGTCATGGAATCAACCTAAATGTCCAACAGTTGACGAGTGGATAAGGAAACTGTGGTACATCTATACAATGGAGTACTACTCAGCCATCAAAAATGATGAATTACTGGAATTTGCTGGGAAATGGATGTCATTAGAAAGAATTATATTAAGTGAAGTATCCCAAACCCAGAAAATTAAGCGCCGTATGTACTCCCTAATAGGTGGCTCCTAGTACCAAACTCACCCAGCCCACATTGGGACACTCAAAAGTAAACCTATGTAACACAGTAATTGCAAGGATTATGAACAAGAGAGATGGGTTAGGAGGGCCACACCAGAAACAAAGAGAGAGGAGACCATGTTACAGCAGAGAAAATAGGCCTCCATGAAGGTCTGCAAGTAAGTAATGAGAAACCTGGTTAAGTTCACAGACGTTCTTTCCTGATCTCACCAGAAGGGGAGGGCATATAGTCTAGCAGATAAAAAGTAATCATTTTGCAAATGGGTGATGGACCCCTCTCTCAGTGAGGTTTCCTACTCTTATTACATCTACCCTTGAATGTGCTATTACAACAAGACTCCAGTTTAACAGCTTTTTGTCTCTGGCCAGGGGGTGACATACAGTGCCCAGCAGAATGGAGTGAAGGGAATTGCAGGAGCAGCAAAACTGCAAAAGAAAATCAACAAACCACAATCCAGAACTTCAGAGACTCTATATCAATCACATAGAACTAGGACAGCCTAATCTCTCCCCATCCTGGAGCTCAGGGACATTTGCGGAAGAGGGGGCGGTAAGATTGTAAGAGCAAAAGGATGGGAGGAGCAACGATTTGCAAGATTCTCAACAATAGTTGGGGCCAAAGCAATCATAATGGAACTTTGCATGCCCTGCGCAATGTCCAGCGCACTGTTGCCCTCATAAAGTCTAGCATCTGATAAGGGCACCGAGACCCCTGGAGGCAAGGGATTGACAGCCATAGTAGTGATCTTATGCTTAAGGGGAACAAGAGAAAGGGCTTATGGAAATGCCACTGGGTCCTTATATGTCATCGGAGAGGAGGACACAGTGGAGAGTTAGGCACACACAATAAAGGACTATCTGGGAATTGGGGGGGAGGCACTGGGGGAAGGGGAGGGGGAAGAGGGGGGAGGGAGGGAACTGGTAAAAAATTTTTAAAATGTATAATTAAATTTTTAATAAAAAAAAAAAAAAAGTAGCGAATGCAGCCCCTAAAGAGAATTGTTCTAATTGTTATCCAAAAAGTAAAGTCACACAAACTACATTCACAGTCAAGATAAAGCATTACTTTAAAATTAGGAGGATTAAACAGATGGGCGTAGGGAAGAGCTGAAGAAGGAAAAGGAAATGGATTTAGGAGTAACATGGACCGGAACAATGTCCTCGTGTCTGAGAATCTTGAACCACATCGCTTCTGATCTTCAGCTTCATCCACATCTCAAAGGAGCTTTCTTGCAGAACTAAATGATACTTGCTATTGTGTTAGGAGTCAGTATTTCAACCCAGTAGCCATCAGGATCTTGAATAAATGCCAGACCTTTTATTTTACCATCATCAGGTCTCTTCACAAATTTGACTCCCAGCTCTTCGAATCTTTTGCAAGCACTATATACATCAGGAACAGCAATTCTAATGTGACCAGATCCCCGAGGGTCTGAGTTGCTGTTGTGGTAGCTCTGAGTGTCATCATCTTCTGTGCCCCAATTGTGTGTCAGCTCCAGTGTGGCTTTTTTGGAGAACGTCCATGCTAATTGTTCAGCCTTTTCTTTGGGGATCTCATTCTTATCCTCATAAGCCAAGAAATATAGCGAAAATTTCATAGCCGGAAAATTATTTTTTGCAGTAGCGTCATTTCAAGAACTTTAGTGTAAAACTCCAGGGACTTCTTAGGATCCTTAATTCTCAGCATTGTCTGCTGCAATAGAAAATCCTTTGTGCTGGGAGCACGTGCTGGGAGCTCGTCAGTGAGCCCGCTCAACTGGACCTTGGGCTCCGCCATGGTCACACTGAATAATCTTGGACTACTGCACACGCCAACTGAGCCCGGAGCGCTGGCAGTACACCTTTGATATACACCTGCTCTAATGAGACTTGGCTCCCTGGAGTCGTGGATGTCTTTGTGTTTCTCCATCAGCAGGCTCACCCCTGCGGATTCCCAAACGTTTATTCTGCCCAGTGGAAAATCATAGACAATCTCCCTGACAAGATGACAGCTCTCAGGAAAAGGCTGACATCGATGCAGAACAACTTCAAGAGCCAGATCCTGACCTAAAGGAGCCAGAAATGTTTCCTTCTGGGATGGATTCCTGACTTCTGTTCAGACTGACGCTGAGAGTCTTTTACAAACTGGACTTTAAAAGTTAACTGCTATTCACCATATGCTAAAGGACTTTATTTTCTATTTAAAATTCACTATTGTGTACTCACCACATGTTTTGCTTTTGGTTCCTAAAAATGTACAATTTTCTGTTGACTTTTGTTGACATTTATACCACCAATTGTATCTACTCTTTAATGACTAATTATGTTTCTTTTAACTTAGACACTAAGATAAAATTTATATTTGGGACAAAATTCAGACTCATTTAAACTCCAGAATAGATATGGTTAGCTTGACACTTAGCCCTAGATAAGTTATTCCTACCTATCAAAACTAGTCTGTTAGACATATTAAGACTACTCTATATTTAAGTTTATACAAATTGCCGACTGCTACAATTGTACTCTTTTAAGAGATTCAGAGCCATCTTAACAACTTAAGGCTCTACATACTTATGTAAATATTCTTCATACGTTACTTATGAAAACAGATATGAGTTTTAATGTTTTCCTACAACCTGGTTCACCATGTTAATTCATACTGATATGGCAATTATTACCATAATCATTGCTATAATTCTTTTTTCAGTCATCTTTAGATTAATCTCATCTTTTGGTCCCAGCATGGCAGAATATTATTTCAAGGAAACATTTTCTGGAAAAAGGACATGGCATTATTTGAAATAAATTAGAAAAATAAGGAAAACATGGGCCTTAGTGTTATAGTCAAGCAACTTAAGGGAGAAAGATTTACTCAGTTTACAGTTCCCGAGGGGAGATATAGTCTTTCATGGCGGAGGCAACATAGCTGGTGGCCAAAGCTGGTAGCAGGGTAAGTCACTGCAGACATCTTGGAGATCCGAGAGCTGCCAGACTCCTTGCTGCAAAGCAGACTTCTCCAGGATGTAGGGTGGGACTCATCCACTCAAGGCCCGCCCCCTGTGACCACCTTCCTCCAGCAAGGCTCCACCTCTCAAAGGTGCCGTGAACTTCCCAAACACATGAGACTGTGGGACACATTTCAAACCATGACAACATGAGACTTGGGTTTCAACCCCTAGCACTGTCCCCCAAAATCAAAAGAACCTTGCTGTGATCTGACTATTCAGCCCTTACCTGTTACCCCAGCATTTGGGAGCCTGAGGCAGGAGGACCATGGATTCAAAGTCATCTTGGGCTTTATAGTGAGTCCAAGGCCGATCTGAATCCAATGAGCCTAAGGAGACTATGTCGCCCCTCCCCATAAGAAGAGTTGTGCTCTACATGCCGTGAAGATCGACTGCCCGTGGGTTTTTTATATTTTGTGTGCGTGTGTGTGTGTGTGTGTGTGTGTGTGTGTGTGTGTGTGTCAGAGGAAGACACTGCGTGTGTCTGTGGAGGCCCAAGGGTAACTTTGGAAAATCACCCTGGATTGTGTTTCTCTGGCTCTACTTTCCAGGACCAGAAGTGTAGGCCCCCATCAGTTCTGTCTGGCATTTTTTTACATAGGCTCTAGGATCTGAACTCAGGACCTTCTGCTTTCAAGGCAGAGGCTTAACCCCTGAACCATCTCTCCAGCCCTGCATGTGGGCTTTTAAAGCTAGCATTTTTAACATTGACTAGAATGTTCTGGTCATTCTAGATGTTTTGGCCCAAGAGGACAGGATTCCCCAACCTCGTTCCATAGCCAGGAGGGGCTGTTGGAGTTTGCCTGCATGGTTGCTAATAAAATGGTTGCTAATAAATGACCATCAATCAGTTTAAGGGAACAGGGATTTATTTTCTTACTGATAGTCTGGTTCCAGTAGTCCAGCTTGATGGGAGAGCACGCACCAACACCAGACCGAGGGAACTGGCCACACCATCTCTGCGTAATGGCTGAGAGAGGGACGATCCTTACTTGTCAGACCAGCATGTCTGGCCAAGTATACACAAAGATGCTGACTCTCTCAACCAGCTCTCTGTGTTTTATTCTAGGGCCTAATCCCACCTACCGTAGGCCAGGCCTTCCCCATCAGCTAGACAATCTCCTGCAGGTTTGCTCTGGGCTTAACCCAACCACGAATTCTCCACAAATGTGCACAGAGCTCAAACCCTCAACTGTCAAGTTGACACCTATGCCTGACTATGACAGGGACCATCCAGGACAAAGGTAAACAGAGAAGGACCCAGAGCCCCAGCCTGAGCCTACATCTTCCTGGCCCATGCTGACCAGGCCTGGGAACCCCCTGCAGCTGGTAGGAGTGGCTACTATGGCAACAGGCTGCCCTACTGACTAGGATTGTCAAGTGCATTCCGACACCCCAGCAGTCTTTAGGCCCCCAGTCCCTGTTGAAGGGCAGCGGTGGCCCCTCTCCAAGCACCGCTGATTCTTCCTGTAGGGCAACAGCTTTGACTTCTGGAGCTACAGGGCGGCACGTTGGCAGCAGAGGGCCTGGAGGAGCCTCGCTGCCAGCACTCACTGGCCACTAGGCTTGCAGTCAGTGAGTGGGGGAGAGCTGGAGGAAGCTGTCCCAGGGTAGTGGCAGGAGCTGGGGAGGCGGGACGAAATCCTGAGCTAAGGGGTCCGTTTGTTTACATCACAGGAGCCCACGTGGGGATTGTGCCCCTTTCTGTTTCAGACACGAGGAGGCGTGTGTGGGACTGGGCTGGGTGTCTGGTGAACAAGGCCACCCAGCTGTGACACACCCAGCTGTGACACACCCAGCTGTGACACACCCAGCTGTGACACCAGTGGCTGGACGTAGAGCTGAGTTCCCCAGTGAGTGGCCACGATGACTTCCGCTTGCCCCAAGAACCCCTCTGCATGCCCACCCGAGGGCTCCATTGGTAAGGGAACCCGTGGGAACTGGCACAGACATCTGATATCCTGGCTGCTGCTGGTGGCATACAAAATAAACTGTCCCTGG
Organism: Typhlomys cinereus; assembly: GCA_023101885.1. Lineage (NCBI taxonomy): Eukaryota > Metazoa > Chordata > Mammalia > Rodentia > Platacanthomyidae > Typhlomys > Typhlomys cinereus. Next base: position 2,750,181 of record JALPQD010000200.1, on the reverse strand, counting down.
TTTCTGACACGCAAGTCTCGTGTCTTCTGTTGACGTCCGTGGAGCTGCACCGAGCTCACTTGTTGGTGGCGAGCAGTGCAGAACCTCAGCCTGCTGATCCCACAGCCCGCAGCTCATAGCACCCCCTCCTCCGCCCCTGCAACTCTGGGAGCCAACAACTTGGCGGAAAACCAGCAGCCAGACCTCTGGCCTGGTGTTGGGGTGCTGACGTAAACCAACCCTGCTTTAAAGGAAACAAGCAAATAGTTTATTCTAAGCTAAAGAGAACTACGTCCTGGAGAGGGGTCGGAAGGCGGCATGCTCTCCCCCGGAGGACGGGGCATGAACTCTCACAGTCACAGAACGAAAGAGAGCCACGAATCAATGTGTTCACAAATTCCACTTCTAGGCAGGGCTTCTCTTCTAAAGCTTTAGGTGCCATCTTACTGAGTTCTCAGCTATAGAGCCAGTAAGTTGTAAAGGGAGATTAAAGAGACCCCGAGATGAATCTGGCTCTTGTCCACTACATTCCATGTGGTGATGTTCTCATGGTCAAGGGGCATCTTCAAAATCACCACTGCAGATGTGACTTCTTCAAGGAGGAAGGGACAGCTCTCGGGTGCTCTGTATGCTCCCAAGTCCTCCCAAGCCCTCCCAACCCCCCAACCCCCCCAAGCTCTCCCAACCCCCCAGCCCTCCCAACCCCCCCAAGCCCCTGCAAGCCCTCCCAAGCCCCCCCCAGCCCTCCCAAGTCCCCCACCCCCCCCAAGTCCTCCCAAGCCTTCCCAAGCCCCGCCTTTGCATTAGGCCTGGAGCAGCCTGTGAGAATACAGCCTTTCTCTGCCCTTCCCCTTCTTCTTTTCTCTCATGGATGTATGTGTGCGCATGTGTGTCTGCACGTAGGTGTGCAAATGTGTGTGTGCATAAGTGCACTTGAGAGTGTGTGTCTGTGGAGGCCAAGGGTGACATCAGGAATCATCCTCAATCGCTCTTCCACCTTACTGTTGTGAGCTTGGGTCTCTGATCAAACCCAGAGCACGCCATTAGGGTTAGTGTGGCTAGCCAGCTTGCTCCGGGGATCCCCAGAGCCAAAGGAATTGTAGGAAAGATGGTTCCCCAAGACCGTGCAGTCCAACTTCCTGGCACCCTTGGCACAAAGTCCCCATATGGCAGATACTCTTCCGCAAGGAAGTCTCCAGATTCTGCCCAGTGCTTCCTCTTCCTCTTGCCCTTCCGCTCTGCCCGTGTCTTCCGTGAGCTTGGCACATCCCTGTTCAGAAGCTGGATCTACACCACCTCCACCTGCTTGAGGTACATTTTTATCAACATCCTTCATTGTCTTCTCCCTCTGTCTTTTTTTGTCTGCATTCTGTGAATTCTTTCCAGACCTCCCTTATTTTTAGTATCTTGGGGAGAGGGTCACATTTTCTTAGCAGAAGGACAAACCTTATCCTCCATCCTCAATCCTCACTGGCTCTCTCATTACTCGGACATTGTAAATAACCAGCAGACCTCTCTCTGGCAAGTGGGTGCATGCTCCCTATTGAAACAGGGAATTCCAGAAACCTCCACTCCTTGTTGGCAATCCCTGATCAGACAAGCCCCACCCACTACTCAGAATGCAGTGGTTACACTCTTTGAAGCATATCTTCATTTTTTTTAAAGGATCCATCTTGAAATACTTATGGTTAAAATGACATAGTTTGCTTCAGAATGACAGGAGAAATGGACGAAGAGTTTAAGGGAGGTTGGCAGGAACTGGTAATAGCGTGGCAGCTGACTTCTCCCAAGACTGTAAGAGTAGCCGCTGCTAGGCCTTGCTGGGGTGCAAGGCTGGCCCCTCTTCTTCATGACCCAAGGGACCAGGTCAGTCAGGAAACACTTTGCAAACCCACCATCTGCCAATGGAGTTTTCTGCTTCCACCCCTCAGGGGTCAATGTGTTCGCGGCTGTTGTGAGATCAAAGTGAAATGTGGCCGTTCACCAGTGCCCCTCGGCTTCCTTCAGAAACCAAGGCCGTCTGAATCAGTGGCTTCCTCCCAGGATCTGCAACACCCTGGACACATTTTCAACGTTTCCCAATGAGCAGATGCTAAGTTGGTCTTTCCACAAGTGATTCCTAAAGCAAAATATGCGTAAAGAACAAACACAAAAAACACAAGCAAAGCAACAACAAATGGAGTAGGAGAGAGATTGGTCCTGTTCATTATCAACTTGACACCTTGGAAGTAGCCTCCACCGGCCAGGGATTTTTCTAGATCAAAAGTTGCTTCTAGGCATGCCTGTGTGGGATTATATTGAGCATATCTATTGATGAGGAGACACAGCCTGAAAGCCAGTCAGACAAGCCAAGCACACGCATCCATGCTCTCTGCTTCTCCTTTGCGGAGATCACGTGAGCTGCTGCTTTGGGTGTCTGCTGCCCCTACTTCCCCCTGTAAGGGACTGGTCTTGGAATTGTAAACTAAACCAACCTCTGTCTCTTAAGTTGCTTTTTATCAGGGTGTTTTATTGGGGCAATGGTAAAAGTCACCGAGACAGGGAAGGGCCAATGTCTGCAAGCCCCAGGCGCTGACAGGAGTTCACATTAGCCCTCATCTTGACTGTCTCTTCCAGACTGCAGATTAGCATCTGGGGGACCCAGCGCATGAGGGTGAAGGGTACAGAGGGCTGTTGAACGCTCTCTCACAGATGCAGTTGTACTCGTGGAACAGTTCTCTTGCTTGTCACTGGAGTTCAGATCCCTAGATTCCATGTAAAATGCTGAGCAGACATGGCCACCTGCTTGTAATTCAGCCCCCGGAAGGAGGAGGCTGCTGGCCAATCAGACTATCCTTGGGAGCGAGCTCTGGATTTGATTAGAATCCTAGCCTCCAAATAATGATGTCAACGAGAGATTGAAGGTGATTCCTGATATCAACCTCGTGGCTCCACATGCATACACATACACGTTTCTGCACACACATGTGTACAACACACACATGCAGATTTTACCCATACAGACTCACACATGAAAAATGGAGGTGGAAGCGGGGAGACACAACACAGCACATGCCCATTGCTGGCAGGGATTTGTCTGTGGTCCTGGTGTTTGATAGAAACATATCAATTGACTGGCACAACCTTATTCTAAATTGCTTTTCACTCACATCCATCTATCCATATGTTGAATTGCTTGTACCTTTTCTAGAGAAATCTAGGATATTCTCCAAGCTGTCAACAATATCTGTTTACGAGATTTAGAGGAGGGAGGTTCTGTATACTTCTATATCACTATGTTTATAACAAATGTGACCTCTTCTTCAGTTTCCCTGACAACAGGCATTGAACATACGTAGCAAGAAGCTTAGGATGTTTCACAACTAGTCCAATGTTTAATGAGCATCTCCTCTGGGTCCGAGCCAGGGTTCCTGCCCGACAGATGAGCTGGCAGACGCTCACGTGTGTGGTTCATTGTAACAAGAGGCAAGCAGAGGACAGGCTGGAATGTTTGCCAGACACACCACTGCCATCTGTGGAGGGCTGATGGTGTGCCGTGGGCCCAGCAGAGCTCCTGCGCATGCCAGGAATGGCACTGGGCACCCGAGCCAGAGAGCGGTGTCTGTTCTACATCATCTCATGAATGAGAAGTAGAAAGAGTCTCATGATGCAGAGCGGGGACAGGTCCTGACCCTGATATACTGGGGCATTTTCCTGAGGGACATTTGAGCCTCACTTTGAAGGAGTTAAATCTGGGTAGACAAGAGGGTGCTCCATTTACGCGCTGTGTGTGTGTGTGTGTGTGTGTGTATGTGTGTGTATCAGAGGACACCATATGGCCCTATGGAGGACTAAGGGTGACTTTGGGAATCATCCTGAATTGCTTCTGCCTCCTTTTTGCTTCACTCTGTAATTTTCAAGGCTCCGCCCTTTAAGACCAGAAGTGCCTCCGCTTCCACCTGGTGTTTTTACGTGGGACCTGGGATGTGAACTCAGGAGCTTCTGCTTTTGAGGCAGAGTCTTAATCCCTGAGCCATCTCTCCAGCCCCTGTAGATCATTTTGTAAAAACTCATTCACCCTGGCTGGAATGCAGTTGGATCTGGAATAGCTCATAGGAGCCCCACGAATCTACTTCGATTTATCTCTAGACCCACAACCATTCACTCCCTCCTCACTGCAACTCCTTAGCAACCTCAGAAAGTTATAGAAGGATAGACCCTCCCCTGTGAGGGAAAGTGGGGGCTCTGCAGACTTCTTCCCATCCTGCTGTCTACCATGGCTGGCTCCCTGTTCCCTCTGACTTTAAACCCTCCCACCTTAAGGTTGTCTATGGCTCCCTTGGCCACCAACCTTCGGCTCTAAAAAGACTCATCCTTGTTTCACATTCATGTTAGTTTCTCTGTATCAACAGACCTCCAACGGTAGAGTCGCTCTGGATTCCTAGCCCTCTGGACCTAGCGCGACAGACCCACAGATTCTAGGCACAGTGATCTTCTCACAGCAACTTTTGGGTGAGGTCCCAGGGAAGAACCAGCCACGGATAGCTCTGGGTTGGGGAGCAAATGCATTTACTGTTGGTTCCTGGGGAAAGTGGTGATCAGCCTGCTTTCAGACACTGAGGGGAAGTCAGTGGTCTAGGGTCCCTGGGTTTGGATCCCAGCCTGTCTGCTCGGAAACTAGGGAACTTCAGATGAGACTTTCAGCTTATTCTCCTCAGTGAAAGAGGTTGCAACAAGAGTACTAGGCACAGAGTGACTGAGTTCAGTATCCAACACAGGAAAGATTCGCAGTGACGTTAGGGCAAAGTGATGATACAGTCAGGGCACAGTGAGGTGTTGGCAGGCAGGAGACTATTGGTTTTGTTTCATTTCACCCTGTGCTCACCTGTCATCCAACCTCGGTTCACTCCAGCATGAGCTGGAAGCTTCTTTCTTTCTCCCTTTAGCTCAGCTTTATCTGTACAATGGATTATGATGGGCTTGACCTCTGTTAAGAATTTGCTTGTAGGTTGTTACAGGTTCTTCGACTTCTGGGTCCTTCCCACCTAGTTCAAGCACCTTTCTTTCCCTCCCAGCTCATGAGCTCCAGACAGCTTCAATAGGACCAGCACGGTGTCATTCCAAACATCTATTCCCCTAGACTCCTCTGAGAGAGAACTCTCAGCCTGGTTCCCTGATGTACCACATCCGCACATCTGCATGGCAGAATGCCTGTCTTGGAACCCTGGCTTCTGCGAGAAGCCTCCCTCTGTAGTCATCTAGGCCTTATCTTTATTATTTATTTATTTATTATTTATTTATTTATATTCATTCATTCATTCATTGTGTCGAATGTGCCTCTTGGCTTGTTTGCATTCAGAATGTGGTCTTTACTGTCTGTCAGAAAGCTCATTTGTAGAATAACTGGATTCTTGCCCTTCATACAGAGGAAGTTAGAAAATGTAACCTTCAGGTTAAAAAAAAAAACCAAATATTCACAGTTTTGTAAGAAATATTTTAAACAATTATTTATATTTTCCTTTTATACAAAACTGAATCTCAATAAAAATATATGGATGATTATCTCCACCTTTCCCATCAGAAATGAAAATGGCTTCCCACAGAGCATCCATTTGAGTAGGTCAGGCACCAGCCCTCCTGCCCCCAGGGGTCCACGCACCCGCCACAGGAAGTGCAGTGTCAGGCAGGGGTCCACGCCCCCTGCCCCACTGCAGCTGTTTGAGCATCAGTTTCCCATTGACTAGATAGCTGGGATTGCAGGGGACCTTGCAGGGAAGTCACGTCATATTTATGGGGCACTCCAGATGCCTCCTTCACACTTCCATGCTCATGTATGAGAAGCTTTCCATGACAGGCTGAGGAGAGGGGCTTCTCCACCAACCTGGTCAGAGACAGAGGGCACCCCTGCCCAGACCCCTGCCTGCTCCACCACTGTCTCCACGGGAGGGGCCTGAACATGCGTGTGGACCCTTAGGTGCGGACTCTATTCTGTTTCAGTCACTAGAGATGGTAGTCTGAAGTCCACTAGGACTCGCTACCAAAGCACTGTTCGACTCCCCCATCTTCCCTGTATCCCCTCGGATCCAGAGCATGTCTGGCTGGATCCTGGACCCCGACATCTAGCTGCTCCAGGAGGTGAAGCTGCTTTTAGAATTCCCAGACAGGCCGTGAGCCCATGAGCCCCTACGAGCCCTCCCCGGCCCAGTCTCTTTGTACTTCATTCTTCATCTGGAAAGAGGGGGGAGCAGAGATTGCGATCCCTATACCTCAAGGGGGGACTCGTATCCTCCCTTGAATCCAGAGTCTGTACCAGTGTGAGCCGAGGGCACCAGGGGCAGCCAGAAGCCCCCAGAGCCAGTACTTCAGCCAAGTGGGACACTTGTATTTATTTAAATTCTCTGGGGAAGGCGCTGAGGGAAAGAAGAGCCGCTCTGCCATTTCATCCATTTATTATGTACAATATTAAGGCACAAGGTTAAGCAGCAAAGAACAGGAAAATCTTTGGCTGACCAACAGTATCTACCTTCAGGAGTGCAGGCATTGATGGGGGGGGGTTCCAGCACATTCTCAGACTCCCCCACTCAGCATACATCCCCCCATCCAGACATACAGTTCTGTATACGACCAGTGACAAGGAGATGCCAAAGGTTTCAGGATACGGGGTCTGCTGGGCAGCACAGGGCGCCGCCAGCACAACACACACGAGACCAGACAGATGTGCAGGCAGGACGGTGGCCCCAGGGCTCAGCGTCGGCTGAGACTGGCCCAAGCTCACCGATTCACAGACATGACGCAGACTGCGTAGCCGCAGTGAGAGGGTTCCGTGGTTCCTCCTCAAAAGCTGAAAACACCTCGATTCAGAAAAAAAAAACACTGTGACCAGTCCTGCTCTGTAAACAAACACTTGCAGGCTGTGCCTAAAGACAGATGCTAGACGAAGTCACATGTCGATAACACTGGGGTGGCAACACTCGGAAGCGGATGCTTGCTGTGAACACTGCCTGGCATGGAGGACAACCCCCTGAACTCCACGAAGAAGCCAGTTTCACGACAAGACACGTCTCGGTCACGGCGCACTTGACAAGAACATGCATATAAGTATATCTCCGTTTTACAGAATCCCTATGGGGTGTTCATACTAATGCACACTAACGAATGCAGTCATGTGCACATGCAAGGGACTCGGAGAGAAATGGGCTTTGAAAGAAAATCCCCCAGAGGCTGCAGGTACCAGTCAGTATCGTCCTTCCTTGTATGATCATAATCAGACGCCCCAAAGACAGTCCCACACACATCTCAGGAGCTCCTTCCGGCTTTACCTGAATTGCTACCTGTATTCATTCACCTGTGTTCCGATGACTTGAGATTCTTCCAGAACTTACATCCATGCTCAAAAGATGATGTTCACTTCGGTGGGGAATCGAGGGACTGTCCAGACCCTGGGACCACCCTCACAGAGGAGTTCCCAAATGTTTTCTATCACTTGAGAAGTCCTGCAACCACCCCAAGGAGAGAGCTCCCGGAAATTAAAAAAGAAATTCTATCTCATCCACATGCACTTCCACACATCGTACATAACATGCTGCTGAAGTACTAAACAAGAAGAGGGTATATGCTACTTAGAAGGAAGAGGGACAGCTGCTCACTAACTCCAGAAGAATTCATTCACCGAAATGCTAACCAGTGTGCTCTGCGTGACTGGCTTCCAGAACCCTTTTAATTACTCTGCCCATCTCCCATGGAACCACGTCAAAGGCAAATGCATTGCAAAGTTCTCACGTCAAATGAAGAGATTTAAAGTAGACAAAGAGAGAGAGACAGAGACAGAGAGAGAGAGAGAGAGAGAGAGAGAGAGAGAGAGAGAGAGAACAAAAACATACAGATCAGAGCTACCTCCACTTGAAGGAAGCTGCTAGAAGACTAATCCCCAGACTCGCCATCTAAGAATCTCTCTTCCAGTGGTTATGAGACTCTTGTTTAAAAGGAGTGTAAGACCATTCAGGAAACACAAAGACATGCCCTCCACTCACTCCAATGTGGATGGAGAGCAAGACTTTGGTTCTGGAAATGCACCCTTCTGCTCAACACAGCTCTCAAAATCCTGCAAGCCCCCTGATTCATCACTGACCCCGAGCCCAGCCTCACCTGGCGATTCACACAAGTCTCTGGGACACAGTAGGATGTTGGGGGGGGGGGGGATTTCCTAGCTCATTGGTACTTGGCACAAAGGCACTTTAACCATTGCATCTGTGGATGCAGTGACTGGGTTCACCCAGGAGGCAGCAAATAGGAGACACAACTTGCTTCACTGAGCATCAGAACGTCTGGATTCTGCTGTTTGTTCAGAATATACTCGGAGCCCAGCCCCAGCCATCAAGTTCATCCATGAGTTCTAAACAGCATCTGTTACAGGACTGAAACAAGAAGGGGCTCTGGCACTCCCCGCCCCCCCCCAGACGAAGCCGGAGAAGAATAGAGGCAGCCGTGCAGCATGGCAGGAGCATGCTGAGCCGCAGGGGTCGCTGGCCACCAGCCCCTGGGAAGTAGAAGAAACAACGCTCCGTGTTCTGCGCATGCTCAGGATTTCCTTTGGAAAACAATGTGCTGTTGGCTTGATTCTTGGTGGTAGCTTTAAGAACCATCTGCTTGGGGAAACTGAAGCCTCAGAGACGTGATCCCAGCGATTCCTAGATTCTGACTGTTTACCACACAGACTGCTGCTAGTCTGTCCACACTCAGAGCCCAGGCCTTCACCCCTCACCTGGAGACGGGGGCCTCGAGTTCTAGGGTCAGAAGCCCCTGGGAAGATTTGCAGACTGGCCTCTGGACAAGGAAGGGGACTTGAGGATCTGCTTTGCAGCTATGCTTGAAACAGAACATGAAGGCTTCCAGCCATGCATGGTGTGGATGGGCAGCTAAAGTCCTGTCTCAGACCCAAGAGGTGCGACAGCTTGTGTGCCCACACATGCGACAGAGGGGCACAGAGCCCCCTGAGAGCTCCACACGTCATGTTCAAGGCCATGGCTCAGGCTCTTCTCTGAGTCTTTGCTTTGCTCCCAACAATCTCTTGCTGTGAGGCTCTGGGAGAAGCTGCAGCTTCCTGAACCCAGTTTAGCACCTGTACAACTTGGAGAATAATAAACTTGGTTCTGTCACCCTGGTGTTTTTTAGGACTAGTTAAAATATACTCAGCACAGTCTCTGCATATAGTCAGCCAAAAATCAAATGAACAAAATCCTACTTAGCACTCATTACTCTTCTCCAAGTCAAATGAAATCAGATCCTGAGAATTCTCCAGCACTCCTGGTCTCATGGGCCAGCTAAGCTACGAGGACGGGGCGGTGCTGGGTTCTGGCCTGGCTGGTCTCCTACAAAAGCAGTGCAGACCCTTCTTCAAGGCGATGTCACAGCAGATTACGAGAAAAGAGGTGGGCAAAAGCCACTGAGCAACCGCACTTGGCACAATCCAGCTGCGTCCTGTGTCTCCTGACAACTGAAATGCTCACTGGCACCAGCACCTGGGGCAGGAAAAGGCTCCTGGCCAGTGTGCTGATACGTCCAGCGCATGCAGGCCTGTCTCGGGCTGGGCTGGGCAGTGACTCATCTCTACCCATTGCCGGCGAGCTGGGCAAAGCCCAGACAGCAGCGGGGGCTGGGTGAGCACCCTCCCCCCCCCACGTGTTCCTTTCCGGCTGTCCTCAGCATCCACTGCTGACACGTGTCCTTAGCTGCCATCTACAGCTGTCTGGGCCTCATGTTCCTGCTCTTTTTAAGGTGTGGCAGTGTCTACGCTGCTGTGAGACTCAAAGGAACCATGTGTCAATCACGCTCTGGCTACGGGGGTCAGTCATGCTCTGGCGATGGGTGTGCCCACACACAGATGACGAGGGGCGCAGAGCACCTGTCCCCACTGACACCCATCCTTGGCACCCTCTCCACCTGGTGAGGTCTCCCACAGCCCCAGGGCCAGCAAAAACTCAGGAGTCAGGCACTTGGAGCGGACCAGCACTTGGTTTTCCCTTCTGTGCAACACTCTGTTGCCAGAGGGCAAGCAGGTACCTCCATAGCGCGTCACATGGCTAGATGCTTACTGACCAAAATCACTTACTTTTCTCCTCTTCTTTCTGGCTACACCTTCGCCACCCCCTACCTCAACCTGGGGAGGCAGGAAATTCACCCAAGCTATACTCCAAAGGCCAGTCTTAGAATAGACAACCTAAGCCAAGTGTCCTATTTAAGACGGACTTTAAAGTCTCAGTCCTATACCTTTTCTTTTTCTCCTTTTTGTAAGCAGACATGAGGGAAGAGGCCTGGGGAAACACATCCTGCTGGAGCTGGGGGCTCAAGACCCACAGGGCCATCTGCACCCAACCCACTGCTCCTCCTTCTAAGCCAGCCCTTCCTATATCTGTTCTGAAGGTCAGGATCTGTGGCACTGGATGTGACTCATCACAGAAGCCATCTTGGAGCCCTGCCTCTTTGCTCATGGTGACTTGTTTCCATGGCAACACCAACTCACTCTGCATTAACTTGCAAAACCGTAACTGCACCGTATTGTCCATTGGCCTGACAGGTCACAAAGCAAGTTCGAGTTCCCAGCAAGGAGAATGTGAGCAAGACAATTGTGTGCTCACAACAGCGACCAGAGCAGAGCCCGTGGCGGTGAGTGCAATGGGCTGTGAGCCTCAGAGACTAGAAAGTGGTGCCTGGTGAGCATCTGCAACTGTATCATCTGTAGCTTCCTGCAGCTCCATGCCAAAAGGTTCCCAACAGTGCACTGGCATAGAAATGCCAACAAGAGACAGATGTGGGAATCAGGTCCCACCAGGAATCAGGACACCGGGATGGGCACTGTGGCAGTGACAACAGCTCTCCTAGTCCCCAAGGGACCTACCGTGGCTCACGAGATAGAAAGAGAATCAAAGAGACAGTAACAGAATTAAATACATAGACAAGAGGCAGAGACAAGCTCAGAGCAGCCAGGGCAGAGGGCCGGCAAACCAAGGAGCCCCACATGGAAACACAAACCTGAAAGTAAGTAGGTGACCAGGTGACGAGGCTGCCTATGGCCTCGTTGTCACACTGATATCCCTCCTCCCCATCGCACACATGCACTCTGGGGACATGACCACATGGTGATGCCGCGTTTACCAAGATGGATTCTGGAGATCTCTAGAAGGTTCTTCTTGAACCAAACATGCTACAAGGAAAGAAAATGGGGCTATTCAAGGAAGGTCCGTGGGCTCGTTTATCTGTTTATAACTCAAGAATGAGGGGGGAGCTGCAGAACCTCCCAAGACACACAATCTCTCTACAGTGAAATGCCTAATCTTCTGCTCCCGAGCCTACACGCGTCTCCTCTTGCGCGTCTGTGACGACAGTCCACACGACATTCCCCTCCTCTGCAGTCACGTGGGCCTCTGCCAGCACTCAGAGAAAGTGTTCTTACGAATCTTCAGTTCACACCACTTGTGGTTTCACGTCTGCTGCCTTCGTCTCTCTTCTCCCTTGCTGCCTCTGTTCCCTGACAGCGCGCCAACAGGACTCCACAGCTAGATGAGCACTTCCATCATTTCTCCATCCGGGAACTCGGGCTTGTGCAGCAAGCTGCTGACGCGGCCTCTGTGGTCTGGCGACTTCCCATGGCCAGGGGAATTCTCTGCCAAGCAGAAGGCAAATATTAGCAGCCTGCTCCTCAGGTGGTAACCTGGCTTTTGTGAGCACACTCGGAAATGGAATGATTTCCTGGGTCATGCTGGCCTAGAAACCTCACAGACAACATCTGTAGGGAAGACTGCAAGTGATCTGTCTCCAGGTGGGAAAATATAGAGAGTGGGTCAGGGTTCAGGCGCAAACAAAACCCAGCAGGGGGGCCGATGAGATAGCTCAGTGGGTAAGGTGTCTGCTTATAAACCTAGTGACCTGAGTTCAATTCTGGTGCCCATGTAGTGAAAGAGAGAGCTGACTTCTGAAAGTGTGTCACGCATGCGTGATCTATTTTTCTCTTTCTCAAACAAGTGAACAAATAAAATATTTAAAAACCAAGTGGGGTGGTAATGACAGGGAAGCACAGGGGGCTACTTGGCACCGGGGTTCCCCCCATTCATCTGGTGCCCAGCACCTCATGTCTGCCCTGCCTTTCTTGGCAGGGGCACTTTAGGGCGGCAAGACAGCTCAGTGCGTAAAGCACCTGCTCTCAAACTTGGGGACCTGAGTTCAACCCCAGGAAGTACACCTGGTGGAAAGAAAGTTGTCCTCTGGCTTCTACCCGTGCACCCTCACACAAACACACTCTCTCAAATAAATAAATACAGGGGCTGGAGAGGTGGCTCGGGGATTAACCCTCTGCCTTGCAGGCGGAAGGTCCTGAGTTCGGATCCTAGACCCCACGTATAGACGCCAGGCAGAAGCGGGGGCGGCCTGCATTTCTGGTCCTGGTAGGGCGGAGCCTGTGAATCCCAGGGCAGAGTAAACAAGGAGGAGGTGGAGGCGGTCCATGGTGGTTCCCGAATTCGCCCGTGGTTCTACACACACACATACACACACAACTGAATAAATAATAAAAAATTAAATAAATAAATACAAAAATTGCATATTTTTAATATTAAAAAAGGTGTACCCTAAGAATTCCATCTCCAAAGCAAAACAGCACTGCAGTTACCTGCTTGCTTGGAGAAGAGCATCAACTTATGTCTCCAATAGTTCTTGATGCTTCTTCAAAGCAATTCCAAGAAAAGTCCCCCACCCCAATTGGGGTTAGCCCAATGACAAGCCTGCTCTCCCCTGGACACCTTGGGACTCCCTGCAGAGGTCGCATCTGCCCAGCTGTCTTCTCTTAAGATCTTAAGTGCTCACTCATACCAGTCCGGGTACTGTACTAAGTTAAAGTGCTCTGAGTTAAGTCGTCTTCTCTTTCAGTGGGATGTCTTCCAGAGGCCTGAATCCTTGGCAAGCAAAAAGCCCAGACAACATCCATAAACACGAGGCCTTTGGTACTCAATGCCCACCCTAAGAACTGGCGAGGGTCAGGCTTTGCATGTGCTTGCCAGTCTCCCCACCAGTGCAACTGCATTAGGAGATGCCCAGGGCAATAGAGACACACACTCTTGGGTGTGCCAGAGTGTGTCAGAGAAGACCAGCCAGTTTACTGGACTGAACAAAAAAAAGGAGAAAGTCAGACAAAGCTGGGATTCCCCTTTCTGCACTTCCTGTCCGCCCAGATGTGAACATGCAGTCTCAGCCTCCCCGTGGCGAGGGGCTGTGCTGCGAGTTTTCTCAAGCTACTTTGTGTCAGGTGCTTGTCACCTACATGCCCTTCCTGGGGAAGGGGAGAAGAGAAACACCCACCAGGGGAACCCCATTTGGGTGCTGCCCTTACACGGTAAGGAGTCAGGGGTATCTGGACACATTCTAGTCCCCTGCCACCATGAGCACACGGCCGCCCAGGCCACAGCTGGCTGGTATTCTGCTCACTCTCCCGTTCGACAAACGTCTCCTTTAACCCAGGCACAGTGCTGGGGCCACCTACCCGGTTTCTCCAAGGTCCCCTTAGTAGCTGGGTGTTTCAGGATGGGGCTATTGTTGGACGGGGTGACGCTCAGCCGGCCGCGGCCCGGGAGCGAAGCCATGTTGGGCCAGAAGAGCTCAGTGGTCTTGTCAGTCTGCGTGCCGCTGTCCTTGCTGCCGGTCTTGATGTGGACACCGCTGTCCTTGCTGCTGGTCTTGACGTGGACGCCGCTGGCCACTGAGGTGGCAGCCGGAGGGGACAGCACCGAGGTGGGCGGGGTGGGCAGCAGGGACCCTGCCAGGAGGTCCTGAGGCTCCTTCCCTAACAGCAGCCCTGAGGGCAGAAAAACAAATCCTCATCTACGTCTTTCTTTTCCTTTATAAGAAAATTTAGACTTTTCACCTCTTAGTGTTTCACACGCAAACACTGTGAATTTCTGATATCTCCATGCCTTAATCCCCAACCCATCCCCCCTTCTTCCACTGCAATCCTTCTTCTACCTGCCAGTAGCATATTCAAGCCCTTTCACATGTGTGGTCCACTGAAGAAGGAAATTAGAGAGGACACGAGAAGGCGGAAGAAAGCCAACCTTGGAGATCACGTCATTCTTGGCTGAGGGTGACCATGCACGCAATGATTTCCTCACTAAATGTTTAATGTGTGCATGATAAAATGAGAGATACGGAGAGTAAGATAAACACTTAGTTTCCTGGCTAAAAAGTTTCAGTTTAGGAGGTATGAGAGGAGCAGTTACCATGGAAACCAGTTGTCATATGATACACAAGGCCATATGGAAGAGTAGAAGACAGGCATCTAATGCTAGAGAATGAGGAGCAGAGGGTTCCTGCAGGGTTCTTGCTTTAACCGACATGACGGGGGCTTCCTTGGCCCGCATGTTCTCACTGCCCTTCTGTGTAGTCCTCATTCTACCCACCCTTGGTGATGGGTGAATGGTGTCTTCCAGGCTCAGTCTAAACCAGACCAGCTGTCTGCCTGGGCAGTCACTAAGACAGGCACACGTTCTCCGAAAGAGAGCTCTGTGTGGGAATCCTGGCTGCCAAGAAGGAGGAAGCCAGTCAGACTCCTGGAAGGAGACACCAAACCTCTTCATTCCCCCCACCTCCCAGCACCCAAAGAGGCGAGGTCAGGGTGGTCCGGACATCACAGGAAGGTGTCCACTGTCCTCAGAGGCTGTGAGGACAGCCATGGCAGGGTAGCACCGCTTAGACAATCCAGAACTAACTTAGAAATGAAGTGCTGTTTCTCTCAGAAGCTAACAATTCAAAGGCCCCCTGGCCGCTGGGCCAAGATGCCCATCCGTAGCTCAGGGCATTGCAGTTCAGAGCTACGGGATGCTCCTAAAATGCAATGTTCTAACCCATGATCTGGCTACGTGAGTAAAGGTTCAGCTCGGCAGCTGGGCTGAGGTTCTGCTTCTCTTTCGAGGTCTCACGTGGCCCATGTTGGCCTGGAAGTTGCTGGGTAGCCAAGGATGACACTGAACTTTGGCCCCTCCTGCCTCCATCTCCAGCATGCCAGGGTTAAAGGTGTGTGCTGCCATGCTGCTTTGTGTGGTGCTGCGAATCAAAACCAGGGCTTCGTGCATCCTGGGCAAATACTCTGCCAACCGAGAAACATCCCAGCCCAGGAGTCTGCCTTTTGGTCAAGCTCCCAGGGCCCATGCAACACAGTAGCAACGGCCTTTGCCTAAGGGCCGGACCCAGTGCTTCTACGCAAGCATAATGACTTGTGTTCGTTCCCAGTGACCACTCAAAAAGCCAGGCACAGTGGTGTGTGGGACCACCAGTGAGGGACTTCAGACATTCTGGACGAAGCCTTTGATTTTCCCCCCAACTCCGTGGGCACATATGGAAGCTCTTAGCCCCTTCAGCTTCTCTGGGGTCCTTCGCTAGGGGAAAACTGACATTGGGCTCAGCAGAGAAATAAAGACACATGCTGAGCCAGGGCCAGGCGTCTGAGAAGGGCCAGATTCCTGGAGCTACTGGCAGGCGAGGCAGTAGAGGGCGCAAAAGCTTCCTTTGCCCACACCTGCCCTCACTCTAGGGGCTGCTCCTGCTAAGACCTCTGTGGACATTTCAAGATTCTGCACACACAGCACAGACGGACCCCACCCTTGAGGTCACACCTCCCACCACACCTCCTGGTAATTTCCCTCAGCCCTTCAGACCCTGCTGGCAAAGCAAGGTAGGCACATCCTTCTCCAGGTGTCACACGTAGGGTTCAGGGTAGAGTTACCTCCAAGAGGCCTGGCATCCCCGAACTTGCTCCACTAGCACATCATCTGCTGTTCCTGTCCCCAGCACTGACGAATCAGCTCACCCCTGGCAGCTGCTCTGCTGGCGAAGCCTTTAGAATTCTGTGTTTTGAAGGCTGAAGACATGGCTTGGGGCGGTAAAGTCTTGCCTTGTAAGCAAAAGGACCTGAGCTCTAATCCCCAGATCCCACATAAAAATGTGGGTGGAAATAGCAGCAGCTGCAATCCTGGCCCTGGAAGATGGAGCCTGGGAAATCCCAGCAAAAAGAAGTACGGACATAGGAAAATCCAGGATGATTCCTAATACATCCTTGGGTCTCTCGGCAGGTGTATGCGCCTGTGCGTGCACACGCACCCACATACACACACACACGAACCCACAGTCCAGCAGAACTGATTTCACACTCCATTTCAGGGGCGCAGAGACTGAGAGGCCAGAGTGTGCCGAGCCCCAGGAGTACCAAGAAGGAGGACGGGGTGCGGCCTCACACAGGGGCCTGGCTCACCTACGCTTCCCTTCCAGGTCTTCTCCTCCTTCTTCTCCTCAGCCAGCTGATTGCTGGTAAGCGAGGTTTGGCGGGAGTGCGTCCCGGCGGCCACGATGGAGGGGACGGAGCGGGCCGGCCTGAGGCTGGACGAGTCGGCCTTCCCCGCTTCCTTCCGTGATCGCTGCTGAAGGACCTTTATCATGGCGTCCTTCTCAATGATTTTGGCGTGAAGATTTTTAATACTGAGAAGCAAAACAGAACTGTTACTGAAAAGCCATGTGATTCGCGAAAACCTGCATCCTTCCCTCAGGCAATGCCCAAGGACTCAGGGGCTAAAGGTCAAGTGGAGTACAAGCATCTCAGCCCTTGATGGGTCTTTTGCAGTAGATCCAAAAGTGCGCTGGGCCTCAGAGGGCTTAGAGTTCTGGGGGCGCGGTGAGAATGGCTGTGGCCACCCGCTCCAGACTTCTTCGCTTGGGACTCAGGAGCAAGATGCAAGGGGAATCACAGCTAGTGTATGCACCACGGGGACGGGGAACAATTGGGAATCTCTGGTCCCCAACAGGTGAGCTTCCAGCCACGAAGGCAAAATGGAAAACAAAGGCTGGGGAGGGAAGGCCAGGCTCCCAGGGCGGCAAGTGTTTCCCTTACTGATGGCCAGGAGTGGGAAACAGTTCTTCACAATGAGAGCTTGTGGGGCCCTTGGATGGCTGAACCTGGAGGCTCCACCTTCACATCCATCCCAGAGGGCTTCAGAACTCCCCAGCTCCACAGCCCCCGAGTGACATCAGCAAATTATGTGCGTCTCCCAGCTGAGCACGTCCGGCTGGTAGACCCTTTATTTTAGATGGAAACAAACACTTAAGGCTCCAATCTCTGGGACTTTGGACAGGATTCCTTTCTCCTCTCAGGCTCCACAGCAGAAGCCCAGAACCAATGCTTGGCATCTAAATTCTCCTGTCATCTGAAAGCCTCCATCTTGGTGGTCCCTGTGTCCCCCTGCTGAGCACAGCTCCTTGCTCAGTCATGGGCCCACCCCTTCTCCCCCAGGCAGGTCTCTAGAGGCCTGGGGCTCACACCTCCCAGAGCAGGGCAGAGTAGCCTGATGTTGGAGGAGTAATGTGGGAACGCAATATAGTGACTATCAGCCCGCCTGGGGCCTGGCCGCGGGTGGCTTCCACTTGCTTACGTAAACTCCATGTCCTGACACCTCCTGTTGGCCCGTAGCACCTCCTCCTCCTCTGGCCAGATGTGGGCCTCCAGCGAGCTCTCGCCGTAGCTGCCATTCCTGGAGTGGTTGATGATGGTAGTGTCTCTGGAACACAGGACACATGCTGGGTCATAGGAAGCCTTCTCAACAAACCATCTACTATCCTTTCTGTCCTGGCATCAGATAAGCCAATTGGGACCACCTGGGTTTTCTCTGAAGGAGCATTAGATTGGAGCTCAGTGCCCTACCACCTCCAAACCCATTCTCCCTTCCACGTGCTCTGACTGTGGGAAGGGACTGAAATAGGAAACAAAGAGGGGAATGGAGGGGAGAGCTCCACCCACCCATCCAGGACTCCGAATAGAGTGGGACAGGCTGGGGACTCACTAGGCTCCTCACTTCCTGGGAGAAGAGCCATCATCCCAAAAGGGTGAGACAAAGGCTAGGCTTAGAACACACGCCAGGTGACTGTCCTGCGTCCTGGGTCCTGGGTGCTCCAGCGCCCTTCCCAGGCTCCTAGCGCTCACCCAGGACGCCTCATGCTGCTCAACTCCCACTCTTGGGTGTTTATTCCAGCCCCCTTCATCTCCTCAGCCCAGGCTCCCCAAAAGATCTGATCCGATAGCCAAAGTTGAAATGGCATGGAGACCATATCGTGACATCTGTGGATCTGTTCTCTACTCAAAAATGTTTCTGTCACGAATGTCTACAGCAAGAATTTTGGAACTACAGGGAATGTACATATTGTATATATCGCCAAATTACCTTCCAAACTGTCACATCAGTTTGATCACCGGGCGGTGCTATAGCTTTGAAGAAAAACTGGCTTTCTGGCTCTGACTCCCTGGGATGGGCCTGTGGACCCTCTTGGACCCTTTGGAGTTTCTCCCTATTGGTTTATGAGACAAGGTCTGCTCCGTAGCCCAGGCTGTCCCTGAACTCTGGACCCTCCTGCCTGGTGTCTCTCAGCTTGATTGGGTGCCATGCCCAAACTCCCTTGTTGTACTTCTGAGCAGCACGGGTGGCCGCGGCGTCTCTCACCTCTCAGCTGCGGCGCTGGCTGCAGCGCTCATGGCGAAGTGCCGGATGGTGCTCTCCTCCAAGTACTTCTGTTCCCACTTGGTCATGTCAGCCTCCAGCGCCAGGATCCGCTCCTCCTTCTCCCGCACGAGCTCCATGAGGGCCGGGACATTGTACTCAGGCACACTGGCTGGCTGGCCATTTCCATGTTTCTGCAGAAGCAGAAAAACATTGCGATGCTTGAATGGGCTGTGAAGGGGACCCCATGTAGTCTGCGTGCACGAAGAGACACGGAGCCCCGCTTTTGGCATAATCCACACAATCGAGTCCAGCTCTCCAGTGGCATGATCTGAACTCAGTGCAGCCTGTGCTGAGACATCCTCCAAATTCTTCCACCTCACTCGATGCCCACATAGCACTCTAAAACAGATGCCGTCCCAACTTCACAGAGAGAAGCCAAGTCCTTGAGACATTGAACTAGTGACTCCATGTCTCCCAGCGAATTCACAGGTTGGTTGGGATTCAAACCCAGGTCTGATTCCAGCTCAAGCAAAACTCTACAGAGGCTAAGCTTGGCCTCCTGGTGGAGGACGCTTCCTCCAGAATTCTAGGAAGTGGCTCCAGACTGTCTTCCCCGAGGCTGGGAGATAAAAACAGACAGGAGTAGGAAGAGGAGCGGTGGATGCCTAATTCGGGGTCAGCACCAGGCTCTAACAGGGAAGGCCCGCCTCGTGGGAGGTCCAAGGGTGACAAGCAGGCGAGCAGACACGAGCGGAGCTCTCTAGAAGGGGCACACCCACTGGTCGGCTCTTCCCTCGCAGCAGAGAGAGGAAATAACAAGGATGCTGCCTGAACTTCCAGGACTGTAGAAGACTTACTCCTTGACTCCTGCGTGCAGCCTCCTTAAACTCCGAAGAGCTCTGACTTCAGACTGTCTCGCTGCCGCAGGGCATGGAGGAGGGTACAGGCTGCCAGGCTGTTCTGACGTTGCCACCTGGGTCTCGGGAAGGGGCAGGCAATGTGTGGCCAGAAGAGTGATGGGAAGAGGAGGAGGAAGAGGAGGAGACCAAGAAAGGCCTAGCTTCTCCAGTGACACTGGGTCTCAGAGTCGATTCTGAGGTCCCTGGAGATGCCCGCCGAGCTGCCGCTGTGCCAGTCCCCGGCTCGGCCCACATCTGTGAGGGACATGATGCTTCCCCTTTACAGCTCAGGCCCAGAGGACTGGCAGAAAACGCAAGATTTCCTTGGTGGATGTTTCTGTAATTCCATTTTTACCGTTTCTCATAAAATAATGTAGGCTCACTGGTGAAATTTGACAAAAAGCAGTGTAGAAGGGAAAAATAAAACAGCAGTCCTCTTTTTAACGAGCAGGCAACAACAGCAGGAAGACTTTGGGGTACTTAGCGTGCACCACAGGAGATGGATGATTGTGATTATACAGAGAAGCTCAGAGACATTCTGGTCCATATCAGCCAAATCCTCAGGTCTCTGGGTTCTCAAGGAAACCCCCAAGCTGCAGGCAGAGAGAGCCTTGGTCCTGTCGCGGCTGCTCCGAGGAGGCACGGGGGTGAGCATGTATGGGGGTGAGCATGTATGGGGGTGAGCATGTATGGGGGTGAGCATGTATGGGGGTGAGCATGTATGGGGGTGAGCATGTGGGGTGAGTGAGCATACGTGAGGGTGAGTGTTCTGGGGTACGTCTGCAAGCCTTTCTGTCTGAGCCACCCGCCGCCTGCCATGCCCCTTACCTGTCTGTCCTTCCCTCACCTGCTGCGTCCTCAGTGCGTCCAGCTCCCTCTCCAGCCAGGTGCGCAGCCGACGCTCCATCTGCTCACGCTTCTCGCACGCGGACTGCAGCTGGGTCAGGGCCTGCTGCAGCTTCTCCACTTTCTCCACGTGCGCTTGCTTCTCCCGCAGCTGAGCGGAGCGCAAAACACGGCAGAACGAGACAAGTCAGTGCTGGAGTGGAAGAGGAGCCGGGCGTCCCGTCTAAACCGCAGGCTCCTGTATGACTCTGCGCCACCCCTCTGCAGGGCTGGGGCGCAGGGCCACCAAGTCACCCCAAAGTGGCCAAGACAATGGGGATAAAGGACCCTCCAAGAGCACCTGCTTTGGGAAACTTGGAAGCTTTGAGCTCACTGCTGGATGACATCACTCACAAGCATCGGAAGTGAGATCAAAAGAGTGTTAGTGTCACGAAGAAATGATCACTTTGCAACATTTGATGAAAAGTCCTGAGTCAAACATCATGCACACTGTCACATACATGTCTGTCTACCAGTGCATGGTCCAGGAAAGAAGACTGGAGAAAATCCTTAAAGCATTGAGTGTTTGTGTAGAACAGTAGTTTCTGGAATAAGAGATTTGAGATTTGGTATTCTCTGTATTGTCTGATTTTTCTATAATAAATAAGAATCATTTCTATAAAGGAGAAATGATATATATGAAGGAACATGGAACTTTCTCATCATAGCTATTTATGGAGTAACTTCCTCCTTGACAAGTGGGTTTGCTGACAGCTCTTCCTAGACAAGAAGGGCAGGTAAGCCCTCCACAGGATGGCTGGAGAGGTAGAATGATTAGCAAAGGCACCGCTGGGAAAGGATGCAGGTCCGTTCCACACTGCCAACTCCAGCCCCCAACCTTGCAGTGCTCTCCGAGCTGGAGACTGGCCCCTATCTAAATCCAGGTGCATGTCTGGCTTCCTGGGAACTGGCTGGTGTCCCAGACTCAGGCTGAAGTGTTTAGTGGATCTTGTGCTCTGCACAGAGACCGCGACGCTGTTTCCGGTCACTGCACCTGGGGGAGCAGCTGCCTCACAATGGCTCAACTCTGGCGACCACACAGGTGGGTTGCAGCGCGCAGGGCAGCTCGCTGCTGAGCGACGCTCCTGGCCAGGCTGTGCAGGAGCCAGGCTGGCCTCTGAGCTGCCTGAGTCTTCGGAATAAAACAGAGGTGTTTCCGTTTTTTCCAGGGGAGGGGGAGAGGGTAGTAACTTCGTCTTCAGTGGGAGGTGATTTGGAGATCATTTTCACTATGCTTTTTGATTCTTCTGCTATTTTTTTGTGGCTTTTTTCCCCCTGGATTGCTGTTCCACCTTATTCTGCTGGAGACAGGGTTTCTAATCAAACCCAGAGCTCATTGATTGGGTTAGTCTAGCTAGCCAACTTTCTTCAGAGATTGCCAATTGTTTGTTCTGAGTCTGGAACTGTAGGTGGACCAGAGCCCACCTGGCGTTTTTTCTTGGGATCTGCGGATCCTCAGCTGTTCTGCCCTCTAGCTGAGGTTCAGACTCCGAAGGGACAGCTTTTCTTCTCTTCCAGAGCAGTCGTGCAGCGTCCTTTGGTTTTCTTTGAGCTGTGTCCATGCACTCCGTCACTGCTGCTCAGCACTGGGCACCTACTTCTCTTGGTGGACTCTGCCGGCGCCAGCCCCCCACTGAAGCTCAGATGCCCTGCATGTGCCGCAAGGTGAAGGCTCAGCCCTGTGGGCGACACCCCTCCTGCCCTGCCCTGGCTTCTACAGCTTCACAGCCTGGCTTGGACCTCAAATAGCTGTCCTGATTCCTCCCTGGGGAAGGGAGGTGAAGGGACAGTAGTCCAACTCAGAAAAGCAAAGCTCAAAACTTGATGTCATCAGAAACTACAAAATCCACGGGGCTACAGTGGCACCAACACTTCCTGGATAGGGGTGTAGGACAAATGGATTTGGGTATAGATACATGGATTGGGGGTGTAGCTCACATGGGTGGGGGTGCAGAGCACATGTTTTGGAGGCGCGTGGCAAATGTATGGAGTGCAGAGCACATGGGTGTGAGTGCAGGGCATATAGATTGGGGGTACAGGACTATGGATGGGGGTGCAGGGCACAGCACAGCCAAGTTAGGCTGGAGACAGCTGGATCTACTAAGCACCAGCCCCGATTCACTCCACAAGAAGGTTTCTACACTCCTCCATGTAACTGCAAGCTGGAAGCCACAGCTGTCAATTGCTCTGCAAACTCTTGTCTCTTCTGCGCTGGCGCTGCAGTTTCCAGCTCTGCCGCTCCTTTATGGCCTTGGACACCAATCTACCAATGGGCTCATGTCACACCATGCACGTGCGCCTCTCAGATCTGTCCTGCTCGGCCAGGGCTAACCCTGCTCCTGTCCATGAGTGTTTGGTAGCTTCCCACACCTCCCTTGTCTCAGCTCCCAGATCTAGAAGAGCACAGAGACCCCCTGGGCTCCCCCTGCTTCCCGGCTGAGTCTCACCTCCTCCTCCAGCTTGATCACTCTGGCCTGGGCATTACTCAAGGCCTGGTCCAGGATCTCAATGTGCCTCCGGTGGTCCTCGCTCGCAGTCCGCACTGCCGCTAACTCCATTTCCAGCTTCTCCTTCTCCTTCAAGAACTCCTTGTCTAGAAGAGACACAGCAGGATAGCTTCTCAGAGAGTGCTCAGTCTCAGGGCTCATGGCCCGGCTACGCCAAGCAAGCACTGAAAAGCAAAACCATGCAAATGGCAGTGACCGAATTGCTGTGGCTCCTGCCTAGTGGCGTGGCGTGTGCAGGGAGGACGTCTTGAAGTCCACCACTAACCACTCAGGTCAGGCTTCCAGAGAGGAGTGTGGCTCAGCTGCAGCACTTGCCAGGCATCCAGCACTGCAAGAGGAAAGCACGCACGTACGAACTCGAACTCGCAACCCAGACTCTCCAGAGCGCTAACTCAGCTGCCTCCATTGGCCCGCACCCTCCAAGCCTGTGCAGGCAGCGCCAACTGTACCAGCGCCAAACTCACTCACAGGAAAATAAGTTCCCAGCAAGGAGCAATTTCACTGAGGGGAATTGGGGATGGGGGGTGGGGGCAGCACCTGTCCCCAGCCTGTCTGTGATCCTGTTCAAAAAGGGAAAGCAACGATGTTTCAGATGTAGGAAAATTGTTCCTCCCGTTCAATAGCAACATAATGAGGCTGAGCAGCCAGGCTTTGCTGGAAGGGGCCAGACTGGGGAGCCCTCAGTCTACCCATCAACAGGCAAGGTGCAAGAGGGACAAGCATTTCTTGCAGAAAACATGTTTCTCAAGCCGGGCACATGTCTCCACAGTTAGAGCGCTCACCACACAAGCAGAAGAACCAGGATTTGGGACCCTCCAGAGTCTACATAAAATTCTGGGCAGGCACAGCAGCCCACCTGAAATTCCAGATTTCCAAAGGTGAAGCCTGGGAATCCCCAGAGCAAGCTGACAAGCCAGACAGGTCCTGAAGTGAGCACAGGGTTGAGCTGGAGACCCAGCTTCGAAACGGGAAGTGCAAGAGCAATCAGAGGGCGAGTCCTAGTATCACCTTCAGATCGCCATACACGTGCATTCACGCGTGCTCACCCACATGCAAAACATGCATACACACACGCACACACACACACACACACACACACACACACACACACACACACACACATCCACATGGAAATGGGAAAAAAGGAAAGATGTTTCTTGTTACAAAATTTTAAGATAAATCATTTTGATGTGTTGCCTATGGTGTGAAAGCCTAGAGCACAGACCCCCCAATCCCTGGGAGGCCGTGGGACGAGGATCAAATTCCAGGTCTGCCTGGGCTCTATGAGTTCAAGGACAGACTGGGCAAGCTGGTAGACCAGCCTCAAAGTAAAGTAAAAAGAGAGCTGGTATAGCTTAGAGGTAGAGTTCTTGCTTACTATATACAAAAGGCTCTAGGTTCAATCCCCCGTTTTAAAAAAAAAGAGGGGTATAAGATGTTTAAACTATTCTATGAAGGCTACGATAGACAGAGATGCAACACTGAGTGAGCAGATATTAGGGACATGGGAAAATCACTGCTGGAGGTTGTTATAAAGTCATACGTGCATCGCTCCATGTTTACAGCAAAACAGGCACAGTGCCTCTAGGTTACATGCTCTGACGACTTCCTGCTAGTGACCAGTCCTCTTAGCCACCCACGCTGAACACACAGCCACATCCAGAAGCTTCCTTAGCAGCTCACAGCGGCTGCTCATTCGCTGAATGCTTCCTCCTGCAAACAAAACCCTTAACAGCTCTCCGACATGGGATGACACCGCAGGCAGGGAGCATAGAGGAGTCGGTACTGAATGTGAATGAATCTAGGGCACAGCAAGGAGATATGGAGTGAATCTGCACGCAGTAGTCAACAGTCACACTGGAAAGGAATCCCAGGGCCATTGATGCCTAGTTCTGTGTGCAAGGAAAGGAAAGCCCCAGAATGACGGTCCTTGTCCCAGGTGCCGCTGCCGGCTGAGGCTCGGCCAGGAGCAGAAGCCGGGCTGCAGGAGTGGACTGTCCTCCTTGTGTGGCTGTGCTGCCAATGCGAGTGTGAATGTCACAGTGGCACCAGAGAGCTGTGAACCAGCCTCTGACAACAGTGAAGGTAAGGAGAGGACGTGTCCTGCCTGCCCGACCCACTTCAGAACACAGCAGTGCCTCGCCTCTCTCTGATCCCCGGCCCTGACCAACTGTCCTTCCTTCCTGGCCAGTGCGGCTGCAATGTGGCCCATCCGTGGGAAACACGTGCCAAGCTCTGAGCCAGCAGGTAGCGGCAGCTGGCTGGGCTTGTCCTCCCCATCCACAGCCCCCGCGGGGCCTCAGCACCTTCAAACTCGCAGGTACCCGAGCACCAGCTGACAGCACAGTGCCTTGTTATGACTTCAGGGAGTGTTGAATTTTAGGGTCACGAGGTGAGACAGGAAGCACTTTCTGCTCTCAGTCTGGAGGAGGAGAGGCCGGATGCAAAGGCGAAATGACACACCGCGCTGAAGGAATGGAGAAAAGACATCTAGTATGGTCACGGCAAGGAAGAAGGGGCTCACGGCAGTAAGTCACAGCTGGGCTGTGATGTCATCTATTCACAAATCAATCATGAATGAACTCTGGAGACCCACAGAGCAGAACCCTTCCCCCCTTTCTGTCTTCTCTTAATACGCAAGAATGGAAAGCAGACAGCCCGCTTCCAGGTGTGAAGGAAGAGCCCAGCAGACGGCTTGGCTCCTCACGAGGAAAACAACCCGAACACCCAGAAGAGCGTGGCTTGCAGGCTCTGGACGAAGCAGGAGGGTTCCAGAGGCAGGCAGGAGGGGCTGCCACGAAGACTCTCAGCAGAGCTACCGAAGCCATCCCAGAAAAGCCCTCGACACTGGTAACATCTGAGGACGCTCAACAAACAGCTGGATACCAGCTTGCAGCCCCCACACATGCTCGTACACTTGAACTCATTTCCACACAGGGAAGAGACTTAATGACATGCTTTGTAAGCAGCTGCTGTTTGTAACAACAGTCTGTGTGTTCGATGCAACTTTTTGACTATTATCAATACAAGGATGCTTGAAACTGTGGATGTGGATGGCACAGAGATGGAGGGCTGATTAAATCTTGGTTGTAGAGCTATTAGATTTTATCATGATGCACACGCAAAACATATGCATTTATTGTATATGAATTTACAAGTACATGTGTGCATGTATTTGTTTAAGGTCCTTTATATTCATGGATCTTTCCATTTATCTATCATCTATCTATAATTATGTTTTCAACATTTTTAAATGTTACGTTTTGAGCATTTTGTTGTTTTTTTGCTGGCACTGAAGCCAGGCCTCAGGCGGTTGTTGGCCTCAACGCTCCTTTGAGACATTCTCTTTGAAGGGAGGATGTGTACAGGGACTGGGATGTCTACACAGTGATGTGGGGACAGTGACTAGCTCCCAGGAAGGCAGTGCCTGTGCTGTGGCTGCTTGGGAGAAGGGAGTGTCTGCGACTGTGTGCTCCTTTGGCTTCTGCAGCCCTGAGCTGCCAACTACCTTCCAACGGACCTTTTTTCTCTCCTATCAAACCAGTCTTAGTAAGCAAGAAAGAAAATTGGTAGCAGATGCAAGCTTGCTTTTAATGGTCTAAGACCAGACATTCTGGATGTAAGAAACGTTCCATGCTTCAGAGTTCTCTGGTTCCACCGAGCTAGAGCTGTGGACTCTCACTGTAATTCACGAGCTACAAATAGCTCCAAAAACAAATCGGAAGAAACCACACCAGCTACTGGTCTGTGTTCTATGTTGTCTGAGGCAGGACAGTTCAACTTCAGAGATGCTTTAAGAGTTTATATGCTAAACTATTTGGCTTCAATTTTTTTTTAAAAAAGTATTTACTATTTATTTGGGAGGGAAGGAGGGAGAGAAGGGGGGAGAGAGGACAGACAGCAGGCACATATTCAGCAACAGGTAGGTGGAGGTCAGAGGACAGCTTTTGGAAGTTTGCTCTTTCCTTTCACCATGTAGACTTCTGGGGATCAAACTAAGGATGCCTGGTTTGCCCGCAGGCTCCTTTGCTCCCTGAGCCATCTCGTTAAACTTTTTAAATTGGGGCTATCTGAAGAAGAGATATAGGATTATCAAATAAGGACTTTTATTATAGTCTGATCTGAAGGCCCACGAAGAGGCCAGCAGCACAGAAACCGGAATCTTATAGACAATCTGCATGTCTCACTGTTGGTTCACATTTCGGGCCCCTGGCAATCAAACCAGACTTCTCACACAAGGATCTTATGTGTTTGTTCCAAGATGATTTCAGGATAGAAAGTCTTCACTCATCCCCTGCAATGACAGTTGACCTTTGCAAAGGTTTAGAAAGATAAAATGGGGAAAAGCAGAGTCCAGCTCTAGTCTTGGTTCAGCCATTAAACACCCAGGCAAAGCACCTGGGTGACTGACTGTGGGCGGAAGTGCTTCTTCTCTCTCTGTTTCCTTCTCCCTCTCTCTTCCTTCTCCCTCTCTCTTCCTTCTCCCTCCTTCCTTCTCCTTCTTTTCCTCCTCATGATCTTGTTCCTTTCCTCCTTCCTGAGACAGGGTCTCGCGTATCTCAGGATGGCCCTGCACTTGACATGTAGCAGAGAATGACTACGCGTGTCTGATCCTCCTGTTTCCACCTTGTGAGTGCTGGGATGTCTGGCATGTGCTACCACACAGGTTCATGCAGTACTGGGATGGAACCCAGGGCTTTGTGTGCGCTATGCGAGCATCTGTTGTGGATCTCCAGCTCTTATGTTTCTTCCTCTGTAACTCTGAGACCTGAAATCCTGGGGACTCTGAACCTGCCGCCTGTCAGAGTCCAGCCTATCTCCACTCACTGTCCGCTGAAGGCTTCCACACCGCAGAGTCAGAACCAGTACATCCGACCAGAAGCACTTCCCAATCCGTGTGACCTTGGAGCCATCACTCGACCTTGCCACGTCGGCTTCCTCACGTAAGGTACCTGTAAATGCTGATCTCAACACGTGGCTCACGGTGTCCCAAGAGACAACCTACTAACACAGTGCTTGGCCCATGCTAAGCCCTCAGTCAGTTTGGGCAGCTGGGACCACTGACAAACTGCCACACAGGCTACCGGCCAGTACTGACGTGGGCAAACCCAGAGTGTCACTTGCGGATCAGCTTTGAAGCAGCCTCTGGGGACCGTGCTGCCCAGTGGCCGTAAGACAGCGGTAGAGCTCTGGTTCTAAAGCCCGGTGCACGGTGGTCGATCACACCTACAACCTCTCAGCCTGAGATTCGCTGCCCAGAAGGATGCTCCTGACTGGAATCTACCACCCGAGAGCTGCGCCTGGGAAACAGGCTGAACAGAGCTACAGAGCCCTCCCCTCTGTCACGGCTCACAGGATTCACACAAGCGACCACATGGGCTTCAGGGGATCGAACTCGGGACACCAGGTTTGTGAGCAGATGCTTACGCACGGGCCCCATTTCTGTGTTTCAGGCTTCTCACCTTTCCTAAACGATACTCATCTTTGCCAAGAACAATGAGATAGCACGGTTCATAAATTCAGGTAATTCACCAAGTAAGACCCAGGAGATTCCTTCAAAGCTGGTGACTCTGTATCTCCCTTCAACATTCTCTATTTGCTTGGTGCTAGGGTGCTTCTATTTGTTGGGGTACTTCTTTCCGTCTGTCTTCCATGACCAGTGTCAGGAAGTGAGACCAGAAAACTATGGTCAGCAGACCAAGTGGAGCCCACAGCTTGCTTTATGTAAATAGGTTTTATTGGAACATGGCCACGCTTGTTTGTTTATGCATCATCTATGGTGGCTTTTGGACTTGAGGAGCAGAGCTAAGTAGCTGTGGCCTCGAAACCTCAGCTTCTACATTTCTCCTCAACAGAGAGCTTGCTGGTCATGGCCTAGAAGGCAGATAGAACATAGCTGGTTCACATCAGATGGTCTATCACAATGCCTAAATGAACCATCCTGGTTAGCTAAATGCCTCTCAGTGCCAGGCGGGTGCCAATTCTGTAAACAGCTGGCTGGGAGGGCAGAGGGGAGTATGCAAGGCCGAGTCTCTGCTCCCAGAGGGTGGGCAGGGCCCAGGGGGATGCTGCGTAAGGAGAATATGCAGAGAGAGGAGCACAGGCCATCTGGAGCACAGGAGTGTCTACCCAGCTCAGGAACCTTCCCCATGTGGCACCATGGAACTAAAGTGGGGGGGCCCCAATAAAGCAGGTGGAGACTTGCTGGGGGACTCCCACCCCCGCCCTAGGCAGCCCAGGGAATCAAAGCAGAGGACCTGAAGGATTGCCCCCCATCCCCACCTTGCCCTCGAAAGCTCCGGTAGTCAGGGAGGCCTCCAGTGCGGTCTCCCGGAGACCACTTGAAGCTAGAGGGCTTGGTCTGCTTTTTAGCTCATGTTTTTGCCATGTGGGGTGTGAGGAATACGAATAGCGAACAAGTTCCAGGAGTTCAACTTTCAACCTTGTCACAGTTAAGACCAAGCAAATAAAAAAACTAAATAAATAAAGCCATCAACATGACAATGTCGATCGGGGTTCACTTGCTAGCAACCACATATCAGAAGGTGACCTCCAGCACCCCTTAAACCAGCCCTGTTCATACATCAGCCTCAACTGAGCAGCATCCACTTCCACTTGCATGCGCTGAGCTGTGGGGAAGCCCGGCGGGTCTCGGGGTCGCCTACCAGAGCTGGTCACGTGGGCTTACGAGCTTTGCGCTCTGCCTTCCAGCTACAGCTGGGCCCAGCAAACCCCACAACATCCTTGGGAACACAGCCCAAGCTGACCCCAAAGTCCTCACATGATCAAGACTTTCTGATCCTCCTGCCTCCACCCCCCAAGTATTAGTGATGGAACCCGGGGCCTCGTGCATGCTGAGCAAACACTGAACTGAGTTGTTCTTGTTTCTTGTTGGCAATGCTGGGATTGGAACCCAGTGCCTTGCTACACAACTCTTCCACCACTGACCTATAGCCAGCTCATGGCAGAGCTTCTTTCAATACCTTTAATAACCAAAGGGCAATCTGGGGTGTCTCTGCACACCACTGAGATGTTAAGAAGAACATTTGGGCCAAGGAGACGACTCAGTTAGCAAAGTGTTTACCTTGTAAGCATAAAGACCTGAGTTCAGGTCTCCAGCGTGTGAAAAGCCAGGTAGGAAGGAGTATGTGCACACAATCCCAGAACTGGTAAGGCAGAGAAAGGAAGACCTGACCGGCAAGAGAAACTGAGTCAGTGATGTGAATTGATGAGCCCAGGCTCAGAGTGAGATTGTTTCTCAAAACACGAGAAGAGCAGAAGAAGACACATGATGCTGACCTCTGACCTCCACATGCACGCTCACATATGCACGCACATGTGTACCCAAACAAAAACTGTATTCAAGCATACAACACATGCATGTGTACACACATGAACATGTACACAAGCACCTGAAATATACATGAACACATTGCATATGCATGTGCAAACGTATGTGTATACAACTCATAAACACGTGTGTACATGCATGAACTACACAAGAATACACACAAAAATATTTTGACACAGATATTGTGTAGAGGGACCTTCAAGCCCATAGCTAATGTGATTTTCCAGTTTGCTCACCCTCTCCAAGGCACCGAGGGACCAGTAGCAAAGGACTCAATGAGTTTTAGCTGGTGGTGGGGATGAGGCACGAATTCCAGCAAAGTCTGCCTAGGTTTTCCCACCTACTCGGGGAGAGGCAGGCAGTGTAATACATGCTGCAATAGGAGCTCTGCAGCGGGATCTGGAGTCTGGGCAGCTGCGAGCAAGGGAGGATCGATGAAGAGGAACAGTCCAGGGCCGCTGTGCATGACCTCTGGAGGACTAGGTCCTGATGCTAAACGTAGATCAGCAGAGACATTCATGTCACATGATTTCTGCTTTGTGGTCACTATCAGCCTGGACAAAAATACCAAAACCAGGGGGATTTTCTCTCAGGAAATCACTCAGGACTCTTATGCTCCATATGGAGCAGAGAATCAAAGTATCTAAAGTAAAACTCAAGGCGGGACAATTACGGGCATTCAAACGCCATGGTGGGATTGTTCCTAGGCAGTGAGAACTGAATTCTCACACCGTTTTGTCAGTTTTTAACTCCAGAAGTCAGACACATAACTCTGACTCATTTCTGCTATGAAGAGAAAACTGAATGCCCCAAATTTTCTTCTAGGATCTCAGATCACACCCACATGAACTCAAGAGAAACAAGTCGCATGGAGTGACTAGAAAACCCTGAGGTGCAGAGAAACATGTCAGACAGACCTCGTCACACACCAAAGCAGCACAAACACACCAAGCTGCCAGGTCCCACAGAGTCCAAAAATAGCCAAAGGCCCAGTGTGGTCCATAACATGAAGTTTCACCTCTAATCTAATATTCCCATCTAATATTTCATTTTCAATCCCCTGGCCCAAGAACAGATGGAATTCTGCAATCTATAAATTTCAGAAGAAATGGCTGGAGAATTCTCACTAACTGAGAAGGCATAGATAGCTATGGAGGAAACTCTCGGGGGCCTGCTATTCTTGGGGTCACCTATCATCTAAGAGGGACAGCATGAATGGGAAAACAGTGAGCTTAGTTAGAGGACAGAGCTGCTTTGCAAAGCCAAGCCAAACAGGACTTGGCTAGAGGTCTTGTTTCTCAGGAACAATTCGGCTTTGACTTACAACCCTATAATTTGTCAAAACATTCAGAAAAACCAACAGACAAAAGCAGAAAAGTGACAAACAAAACTCTAAATTCCCCCAAGAGACAACGTTATGACCCCGTGAGGCACAGGGAGCAAAATGAGCAGGGTCCCCAAATGTCTCAGCACTGAGTTCCTGAGATGCTCAATACCGGGGAGTCTCAAGGTGGACGGCAAGCTGGACGGCAAGCGGAGACCTGAGTGGTGCTCAATGCCAGTCCCGCATGTGCTCCCCCCACCTCCTGGGCCCCTCGTGGCGCTCCCCTCCACCTCCAGGGCCCCTCGTGGCGCTCCCCTCCACCTCCAGGGCCCCTCGTGGTGCTCCCCTCCACCTCCTGGGCCCCTCGTGGCGCTCCCCTCCACCTCCAGGGCCCCTCGTGGTGCTCCCCTCCACCTCCTGAGTCCTGTGCTAATTACTCAGTCAGGCCACCAAGACCTCAGTCTCCTCCTAACAGCAGAGTTCAGCTTTGAAAAGAAACAGCCATGGGAGTTTGGTGAAGTCTGAAGTCCTGTCCAGGAAAAGCCTCTTTGCCCCATTAACTTGAGTGCTCTTGGGCTTAAGACTTAAGACACCTCCTAGTCACATCTGAACCCCAGTAAAAATGCTGTTTCCCTCTTCTTCCGGGATCACAGTGGCCAAGGCGGCTCTCAGCTCCCGCAGCCGGCTCTTCAGCACCATCAGTGGCCATTGCTAACGCTCAGCTGCCTGCCCATCTCTCAACCCAGGCGAGAATCCCTGTTGTCCTCGAGTAATATTTGAGTTACGATGACGAGGGTTTGGTGAACTCTGTTCTAACAATAGGATTTCTGAAAGAACCTGAGATAACGGAACACATTAGTAACTGGGGAGAGATGAGGTCACTCATGCCTGACATCTGCATGCACGTTGCTAATGAAAGTAGTCTGAAGAGCGCACCTCCCTGCCAGCCTCCAGCGTGTCTGCATCTATTACAGCTGCTGACTAGGGTAGAGGCGAGGGGAGATGCACAGCTCCGCCTCGGCTCAGCATCGCCCTAACCTGCTCCTTCCACACACCACCACAGCAGCTGGCAGGATCCTGAGGTGGCGACTCTTGGAGTGACTGATTAAGAAACGTCCAGGGCATCAGTGACACCTATCTATGGGCGCAGCACCTGGGAAGATTTTTTCTGCAGGATATTAACTGAGGGCACGGAAGACCTTCATGACGTGAGCCCCCCACCACAGGCCAGGGCCTCCAAATTGAATAAAAAGAGGAAAAGGAGAAAGCAAGCTGAGTCCTAGAATCCCACCTTTCTCTGCGTCCTGATCCACCCAGACATGAATGAGCAGCCTCACATGCCTGTCACAGTGACTCCCACCTCCACAGGCTGGACCCTCAAACCACGAGTCAAAAAAGTTAACTCTCTTCTCCCGTAAGCTGCCTTTGTCACTATTTCGTCGCAGCAATGAGAAAAGTAAGTAACGCACAGACACACTCAGCATCGCTGAGATAACAACCCTGGCTTACCGAGGACAGAGGATGGCCTTGTGTGTGGGCAGTGGGACACGTGCTCAGTTAACCCACAGAAAGCACACAGCACAAAACCTTCTGAAAACTAGGGTGGCTCTTTCCTCAGGCCTCTGGTTTAAAAAAAAAAAAAAAAGCCAACTTAAGGACCAAAGCACAGACTCACTCTGGTACTGTCCCTCCGAGGCTCTGTCTTCCAGCCCATCGTAGTCCCTGCTGGACAGCTGCCTGTTGGCTGTCTCCAGTCGGTCTGGGAACAAAGAAGAAACAGTTACAAAAAAATGCACAGGGGTGGAGATCCTCATCCCACAAAGAAAGCTGGTGTCGAGAGGTAAGGAAGAGGCATTTGAACGCAGCACCCATGTGAAAAACGGGACACAGAAGTGTACACCCGCAATCCCACCCTCAGGAGGCAGAGACGAGGAGCCCTCGGGGTGGCCAGCAGCCAGCTTAGCTGCATGAGTGGCTCCAGGATCGGCGAGAGAATGTCTCAAAAAGTAATGTGGCCAGAGAGATGGCTCGGGGTAAAAGCCTTCACCTTGCAAGCAAAAGAACCTGGTTTCGGGTCCCCAGATCCCATGTGAAAATGCTGGGCAGAAATGGCAACAGCCCTTGATGGTGGAGACTGGAAAATCCCAGAGCAAAATAATATGGAGGTAGAGGAATCCAGGATGATTCCTGATGTCACCCTCCATAGGCACACACACAAGTACACTCTTATAGGGGCTGGAGAGGTGGCTCAGGGGTTAAACCTCTGCCTTGCAGGCGGAGGGTCCTGAGTTCAGATCCTAGACCCCACGTATAGACGCCAGGCGCAAGCGGGGGCGGCCTGCGCTTCTGGTCCTGGTAGGGCGGAGCCTGTGAATCCTGGGGCAGAGTAAACAAGGAGGAGGTGGAGGTGTCCATGGTGGTTCCCGAATTCGCCTTTGGTTCTACACACACACACACACACACACCCCACACAGACATACATGAGAAGGAAAAAGGGAGAAAAAAGGAATGTGGAGAATGTTGAGAAAGACATCAATCTCTAGTCCCACATGCGTGTGCACATACATACTTATACCCACGGGTACATGTGCGCATGTGTTACACACACAGACACACAAAAAGAAAAAAAAACGGCCTTCAGATGGCGCACTGGGTCCATCTGGAATCTAACAGACAAGGATGAGCACAGCTGGATGGCC
The DNA here is from genome assembly GCA_023101885.1 of Typhlomys cinereus. NCBI lineage: Eukaryota > Metazoa > Chordata > Mammalia > Rodentia > Platacanthomyidae > Typhlomys > Typhlomys cinereus. The sequence goes on along the minus strand of JALPQD010000200.1, from coordinate 2,716,037 downwards.
CAGTGCAGGCTGTGGAAAGAACAGTTTACTCCAGTAAGGCCTTAGCCCGGCCCCACAGAGTGTGAGTGACCTGGCCTGTGTGGGAAGGGTGCACCCCACCTCATCTTTTCACACATCCCTATTCTCGCCATCGCCTACCACTATGGAGCACTTTCAAAGAGACACAAAGCTGCATAGCCTCCTGCACGTGCATAGCCTCCTGCACGTGCACAGCCTCCTGCACAGAGGGTGTCGCTCCCCAGGGCCCACGCTGCAACCCACAACGAAACAACTTGCACAGATGGAGCTGACCAGGTTAGCAGCTGCTTCCAGAATAGTCCACAGCTTGGCCACCCAGCCACGACGGAGCTGTGGGCTCTGAGGGTGATAGGGAGAATGTGACCTGCCTCGGAGGTCTCTGTTGAAGTCATGGAGCCTTCGAATCTCGCCTTCCAGCTTGTTTCTCATGGCCTTGTCCAGTGACTCGCGCTTCGTGGTGGACTTCACCAGGCTCTCGTAGGCTTCTGAGATCCGCTGCAGCTCTTTCTCAAACTGCAAGAGAGACCTGACGTTAGGGCGTCGTTCACGACAGCACCCTAGAGACATCCCTGGGTGAGACTGCATCTGCACTGTGACCTTCTGGAACCTCGACTTCCACGCCTACGGAACTGGGGGGGATCAACTCTGACCCCCCCCTCTGCCCACTAAGGGCAACAACAGGTTTGTAAGTTCAGTCACATATTTGATGTCACCATGCAAACGGCCTTCTGTCCTGGCTTGAGGAAACAGCAAATCTACATCTAATGTACACAGCTTCCATTGTGCGTCGTCATTTATAACTATAACTATTGCTCCCATTTATTGTGTGTATGTAAGAGTATGTGTGAGTGTGGGGGGCTGCATGTGGCTGCACATGTGGAGGTCACAGCCACTTGTGGAGTTGGCACTCTCCTTCCACCTTTACCTGCAAGCTTCTTTAGCACTGAACCATCTTGGTCCTATAATTTTTGTATTTCTGATTGTACACTTCTTATGGGGAAGCAAACCTTCTTCAGACTCCCATGCTATCCGAACATCTTAAGCCGCCTGACACCTGCTAACCTTGCAGGGAAGGCTCGTCAGATGCATTGGACCATAATTCTGAGCTTGGTGCACGGGAGTGAGGGTCATTCTGAGAGTGGCGCACAGATCTATCAGGTTTGCCCCACAGTTGCCATCCTCCTGGCAGCCCAGGTGTGAGAAGCTCTTAAACTGGGCTATATCAGAGGCCAACGATACCCCCCCAAAACTTCTGCTGGCTGGGAAGAAAGCCTACACGGCCTCTACTAGCTTGCTGCCCAGGAGCAGATGAGCAAGGAGGGCCCAGAGACATAAGCTACCCTCCCTCACCCCACCCCCGACTCCCAGCATCTTCACACCCACACTCCAGGAATGCACAGGGCCAAAGAAAGGATGTCTGATCGAAGCTGCCCACAGAAGTAGGGCCTGTGGTAAGTAACGTTCAATCCTTTTCTAATGTCCATCCAGCTCCTGATAGCTTTTATGCTCAGCTGCTCAATAGTCCACAGTGCTTGGTAGAGTCCACAGAGTTCAAGGAAACTTGGGGCACGCATAGCAAAAGGAATAATCAAAAGGACAGGTGAAATCAGCCACTCCTTGGGGTCCTCCATCACTAGCAGTGGCAACCACTCCTTGCGCCCCTCTGGAAACAGGATCCCCCTGTACCTGGTCTGGGCTTGGACCAACCAATCTTTTCTACTGTGTTCCTCACACAATATACATAGACTGAGGCTTGCAACTGACACCCGCCTATTTCACCGTGAATGTCTGGAGGCAAGGACAAACTGTTCCCAATGTGGCGAGGTGCTCAGACTCTAGGCACACACAGCACCGTGGACACGCCCAAAGCACGGCTCAAATTGGTACCCAGAGATTAGAATCTGTCATTACAGAGAAGCTATGTCCTCACCCACCTGACCAATCCTCCCCAGACCTAAGATGTACGCAGCAGCCGGGGACAGTGAACGGCGGCATGCAGGGGGGGAAGAAGGCGGAAAGTAAGGGTCTGGAACGAGGAAGAGCTTGGAGACATGGCCTGACACAGACAGTGATACCACCACGCTCACGCAACCTGCATCCACCTCTGACCTTGGTCACCAAGCACAACTGGAAAGCGAGTCGATGACCGTGGAGAATCTGGGACTGTGAACTGATAGACGTGGCGTTCATGGAACGATCTGTGGTTCTCTGGGTACAAGGGGAATTGGAGGTTCCAGAAGCTTTTTCTCTTTGTCCCCTCTCAGAAGTCGTCGGACTCCGAGCACAGATTCTAAAACCCATTGTCTATGCAGAGAGACTGATGTCTTGAGATGGATTCAACATTTTTTTAAACTTTATATAAAAAATATGCATCAGCACCAAGGAAGAGAAACAGGAGATTGGTCAATTGGCCTCTTCCTTCTGTGTCCCTGGCCATGGGAAAGGCCCAGCACCACACGCTGCCCTCAGTGGGTCCCTGGTGCTCCTGCATGAGCCTGCCAGGGAGTTTCTTGGGGCAGAGGAAAGCAGCCCCTCCCCCTCTGCAGGTCTAAAGCTGCCTAGGCAGTGGGAGGAGCAAGCCGAGCAGCAGCACCAGGCCCAGGACTGATCCTCAGCTTCTGTGGGCTCAAGTGCTGGAGGGGGGGGCAGCTGGACGGGGAGGGGGGCATGACCTGCAGGCTTCTTTCTGGCTCTCATTCTCCCCAGACAAAGACAGGTGGCACCTCTGGTCTTGACCCAAGCAAGCTCTAGACCTTTCTAGGGCAGATTCCGTGGACATGTGCACCATCCAATCTGCTGCCCCCAGCTTCGTATCGCCAGCCCTCAACTCTTCGAAAACCTGAACCAGCAAAAAGACCAGTTATAACATCACCCAAGCAGTGAACAGTGAATGCTAAGTGGTCTAGTCAGGACCACTAATTCTCCTAAGGAGCCAGATGCTTTTATCATTACGGAGGGTTTATATCACTACCCTTTCTTCTTACTAAAGCCCCTAACTGCCAGAGACAGCACTAGGCAGTCAGATTCAGCGGGCCACTTCTAAGCAAACCTCCTGGTCCTCGGAAATGAACCCCAAGTACCCTGTTAACTTTGTGTACCCCACTTCCTTGCCATTTTCCTTTTCCTTTTCTGTCTTCCCCACACATCATTTGCAAGCATGGCCCATGAATCAGCACCAGGCAATAGTTCTATCTTTCTGATTGTTTGTTGGTTTGTTTTGAGACAAAATGTCGTCAAATTCACAGCAATCCTCCTGCCTCAGCTCTCTACCCTGAGCTTGCATTACAGGCACACACCACCACACCCAACTTCCTCTTACAGCATGGTCCTCGCCTGTTTACCGTGCTGCTCACGGAGCGCTAAGGATGGAGACTGGGGCTCTTTCGCCCCCTGGACGACCGCTCAGACTGACACTCCTCTGCTCTGGCCTGGGGAGGGCTGAGCATGAACAACCTGCATGCTTTTTACAGTCGCTCTTCTGTTCTGAGAGGCAATCTCAGACCAGCAACTTGAAGGAGAAAGGGTTATTCACTTGACTTACGGATCCAGAAGGAATTGAGTCCATTACGTCGGAAACACATAGCACAAGGCATGATGGTCCACGCAGAAGGCTGCTGCCCGATGCAGCCAGCAGGAACCAGAAAGAGCAAGGAGGACAGAGAAAGAGGGGCCTAGCTACCAAGCGTCAAGGTCTGCCCCCCCGGGACATGCTTCCTGCAGCCGGGCTCCACTTCCACCGTACGTGAGCCTACGGGGGTTCACATTCAAACCATCACACTCCTCCCCACTGCCTGGTCACAGTGTTGACCTGACACTGCTTTGTGCTGCCACAACTAACGAAGCCAATATGTCCATCAGACGCCCACATTTATGGGCAACTCTTTCACACACCTCCTCCCCAGCTACATGAGTTCCCACCCGTGCCGCTCATCGTACCCATTCGGCTCCAGTCCACCTGCAGGCGTTATCTTACACACCTCTGTTCCTTTTAATGGTGGACTCTTCCCAGGCACTGGGTCACTTTACTTTTGTTGGGTGCTGCCTGGTATTAAAAAGGAGGTCTCGTCCCAAGTTAGTGACAGAGTCAGCGAATCAAGGCCTCGAGAGCAGATGAAGACTTCTGCCAGGACTTGTAGCTCAGTTGGGAGAGGGCTTGCCCAGCATGCATGAAGCCCTGGGCTTCCCCTCAAACACCCCAAGAACTGGGTCAGGTGGCACTTGCCTGCGATCCCAAACACTTGGGGAGTGGATACGGAACAATCAATAGTTCAAGGCCACCCTCAGCTGTATGGCAAGTTCCAGGCCAGTTTGGAATCCATGAGACCCAGTCTCAATAGAGACAAGCATGCTTTCTTCAGAGAAGCTGCCCCTGGCCTCGCCCCAGGAAGCCACGTACCTTGTGCAGCTTGTCTGCGTTGTCGTAGTAACCCTGCAGCTCCTGATGAAGCAGGCCGTTCTCCTCGGTGAGCAACTCCACCATCTGCTGAGCCCGCTCCACGATCGCAAATGCATCTGGTCCCAGCTGCTGGCTGGGAGAGGCGGGCGGAGGCTGAGGAGGCCCCAGGGTCATGGGAAGCGGAAGCGGCAAGGAAACGGAGTGCAGAGGCCCGTTGATGGAGGAGGTCTGCGAGGCCATGGGGCTGTGCTGCTGCGCCGTGGACGGGAATGCAAGTTGGCACGGGTGGCTGCAAGGAGAAGAGGGCAGACCGTCAGACTCCTGGGATGCCGCAGAGGGAGGGAGCAGGCTGGCGTGGGTGGCTAAGAGAACATGCTCCTGGGGTCGCACTACAGGGGAGGAACAAAGCCCACCACCCAGGCACCACAGTCGACTTCCTAGTTGGAGGTCCATGCGTGCGCTGACCCAGGTGAACAGAGGCTCAGCCACTTACTCCACAGGCCGGGTCAAGAGCCCAGCATAAGTTCAAGGCCTAGGCTAGAGAATAAGACCTCATCTCCAAAAACCTAAATAAAGAAGTTAGAATTAAAGCAAGACAAAAAATTACAGTAATAAAAGCAAAAGTGCTGTCGGATCAACGGACAGGTGCTCTGGGCAGCTTCGGCTGGCACAATAATAACGCGTGGCCTTCCTAGCCAGCACTCCCAGCAACACCTGGTCAAAGCGTACACTCAGTTATTTCTGCTAGTTATTTAGTCCCCAGTCCTGAGAGCAAGCTACCAAGGTGGCTTGATTTCTTTTCCAAGAACAAGCAAGCCCTCAACACTACACAAAGAAGGAAAGGCTTCTGGCTTTCAGATCTGCTTCAAGCAAGATGCCAACTTACAGCTCCAAAGACGACGCCTTGTGTTGTGTTGCCTCCAACACAGCACCACACGAAACTGCAGGAACATCAGACCCGAGGCCCCTTGCTCCTCCCAGCATACAACAAATTCACAACCTGCCCACCAAGCGTCTCCGCCTTACACGTGCCCAACCTGCATTCATACAGTACACCTGCCCTCCCTACATCTGCACAGTACACCTGCCCATGCTGTTTCTCTGCATACACCTGCCCTCTCTAAGTCTGTACGGTACACCTGCCCAACCTGTGTCTATACGGAACACCTGCTCTCCCTGCGTCTATACAGTATACCTGCCCAACCTGCGTCTCCACGGTACACCTCCACAGAGGTTCGCCATGCCGAGTATGCTCTGGTGTGGACCCCACCCTCCACCCCCCGTCCCTCCCTACCCCCTGGGCTGGCTGTCACTTCCCCCACTCCATTCACTCTATTTTGTGAATGTGCATATTCAGGCTCGGAAGACTTACATGACAACCCATGATCTGACATTCTTCCCAGAGTGGAAAACTTCTGCTTTCTCCTTAACATAGCACTTCCCTCGTCAGAACGCTACAACCCCACTTCTTGACAGAGGTTGCCTCTCCCACACTCTGGAATTCTGGTTCACGACATCAGTAACCAGGAACAAGCTTCTACCCTCTTCTTCACCTTCACTTGGCAGCGCTGAAATCTCTCCTACAGCGGTAGGAATTAAATGAGATGCTGCATACAGTCTGTCCCCAAGATCCCCAAGAGAGCGGGAGGCAGTTCTCAGTTCACATGAGGAAGATATGAAAAGAGTCTCCCCTGGGTCCCCCTTAACCTTCAGGAGTCAGGTGGCGACAATAAGAACCATAGTCTTATTCCCCAGTGAGGATTCACCAATCAATTAAGCTTGGACTGGGGACTATTCCCAATGGTTCCCTGCGAGATCTAAAGCCCTAAGAAATGCCTTTGGTGTCTCGGGCGGGAGGGTCTGCAAGCAACCAGAAGTCAGACATGGAGTTGGGCAACCTGGATAGAACTCTCCTGAGTTCTATCACTGTCTCTTCAGACCTGGTCATAGGCAAAAGGCGTTAAGTCTCATGGCGTCTTGAGTTGGCTCTCCTAGGCCTGGATGCAGGGTCAGGCAGGGCCGCACCCCAGGGGCCCGGCTGGCACATAGTGGCTGTGCTCCCAGACCAGCTTAAGCCCTGCGTCTCAGTGGCTTGACTGTTCATCTTTCCAGGCACTGATGCGGCAGGTCCACCGGCTGCCAAGCTGGGCCACACGTTCTCTCCAGCAGACACGTCTCAGAACCACTGAGGCAAATGGCGCTCTCCACAGATGTGACGCCAAGAGTCACCAGCTTCCTGCATCATCGTGGCTAACAGCTGACTCTGATCCTCTGCCCTGCCTCCATGGAGGAGGAAAGAGGCTGCATTTGGGAGAATTCTCCCTCTATCGAGCTTCCTTGTGGCCGAGGTAAGTGTTCAGAGAAAAGTGAGGAAGACCATACGCGCAGCTTAGAGTCATGGCAGGTTAATAAATGGGGTAAATCGACAGGCTATTTGATAGTTGTTGTTCTAGTTCTCCTTCCCCCAGCCCTTGTCAAGGAGCCAGGCTGTACCCCAGTTAAGAAGGAAGTGTGGCCCAAGTCTTGGGTCTTGGGTTAGCTGGACTGCTCCAGAGTTGTCTGCCCCCCACCCCCCAAAAAATCTGGAATCAGTTAGGAGACACACCTCTGAGTGTGACTCTCAGGGTGTTTCCTGGGAGACTTACGGTGCAAGGAAGACCCGCTGGGCGGAAGACCAAAGAAAAAGGGAAAAGGGAGGGAGTGTGCTGATTGCCAGCACTTACCCCTCTCTGCCCCTGGCACACAGAGATAGGGGCCACTGTAAACTCCAGCATCTGTCTTGGTGCTGACACACAGTACCTTCTCAGACCAAGTCAAGTGTGTGTGTGTGTGTGTGTGTGTGTGTGTGTGTGTGTGTGTGTATGTGCCAGAGGGAACTTAAGTGTCATGCCTGTGCAGGCCCAAGAGCGACATCTAGAACCACCCCACATTACCCTTACCTCTACATTGCTTTGCTCTGGGTTTTTCCAGGCTCCACCTTCCAGGGCCAGAATTACAGGCTGTCGCCATTTCCTTCCGCCCAGCATTTTTACATGAGATCTCAGATCTGACTTCAGGTCCTTGTGATTGAGACAGATACCTGAGCTGTAACTATTACAAGCACCCAGTGTGGACATGTCGGAGCTGGGGAGAGCCGACAGGTTCACCATGCTCAGCACTTCCCTTTCAGAAGTGAGCAGCCAGGGAGACCCCAAGCCGGCTGCTACGGTCGCATGGAACACTGGTCCAAAGAGATGATTTCCTACACCTGGGACACGTCCAGGGACAGCAGAAGCCACCTGTCTTCTCCTGCTGCATGTGCTTCCTGCGTGGGCCGGGCAACACCCTGTGCTGGCCACCCACCCCCTTCCCACCTGCTCCAAGTGCTGCCCACGCCCGGTGCCCTACCTCTGATGATTCCATTTCCCTGCTGCTCTTAACAGATAATGATCCTCATCTCTGCTGGTCAAGCTTTAGCCACCCTCACTGGACTCCTGGAACTGGCCCAGAAGGCCTCTCCAGTTCCTCTAATCCACCTGCCACCGAAGCCAGTCAGTCAACATCAACGTGCATCTCCGCCTGAAGCCCCACGGTTTCTGGATGCACCTAGACAAAGGTCGCCTTCTCTGGTGCGGTCCCTGATGCCTCCGCTGTCCTTGGCTGTCCAGGCGCGGTATGCACGCTTCGTGAATCCTCGCCTCAGACAAATCCCCACGGCCTCTCAGGAGGTAGTGCTCATCTACATCTACATTCCTGTGACCCTCTACTCCACAGCTCCCCTCGACCCTTCAAGACCCCAGTCAAATGACACCTCCCCAGAAAGCTGTCCCCGGCCCTTCTGCCTGTCAGTCCTGTCTGGCTGCAGGTACCTGCTGTGCCCTCTCTGAGCAGCGCTGGCTGCCACGCCCTTCTCTGAGCAGGTCACACCCCTCCTCTTCTGTCATCCAGCCCCTCTGCTTTCTGCCAGGGACACAAGACAATCCCAGCCACCTTCCACCCTGTTCCATGTGGAGGCCCCAAAGCAGCTCATTAAACATGCACAGAGAATAAAAATCTAACCCGGCTTGAGACCTGAAACAGTATTAAAAACACGATGACTGACGTTTGCAAAGCTGAGATGACCCCTAAGACCCAATAATCACCTGGTGACCCCATACTCAGGGGGCGGCTGGTATCTCAGGACGGCCACTTCTGTTCTTGCAGGCTGGGGTGCCAGGTAAGGCTTGACCATCTCGTGCAGCACCCAGGGTGCTGGTCATTGTAGTAAAGTCCGTGGTCCTGATTCTTGCTGACCGAGGACATCATCTGCTTGGTCTTGAAGGGGTACTCAGGTGGAGGGCCCCGGGGGTCCAGCGCTTTGCTGGTGGGCTGGGCTGGGGCGGGTCCCCCTCCGGCTTTGAAGCCCTTGGCGCTGCCTGGCCCGGGGAGGTGTTGCTTGGCTCCGTTCCGCTCCAGGGACAGCTGCATGATCCTCTCGCTGAGCGAGCGCACGTGGCCCTGTTTCAGCTCCTTCAGTGCCTCATCCTTGTGCGTCTGTCCACTGTTGGCCCGGTTCACCGTGGGCCTCCCCTCTGTGCGGGACTTCTGGCTGCCGCCCCCAGCCATGTAGTAACCGTGGGCTAGAGGCCCCTGTCCCTGCTGCTGCTGCTGCTGCTGCTGCTGTTGCTGCTGCTGCTGCTGCTGCTGCTGCTGCTGCTGCCCTCTGAAGAACTGCGACTGGGCCTTGGCCTCCTCATATGTGGGCAGCTCCTCATTCTGGGGCTGCGTGGACCGCACCTGCTTCTCCATCACCGTGTTCTCCACCTGGTGTTCTTGGCCCTGCGGTTCCTGGCGTGTCGACTGATAGACCATTTGTGGATCTTCCAGAGGGAGGGTTTCAGTGGAAGAAAGGTTGTTGGCGGCGTGGGCTGGCCCTGAGCTCCCGGCGGCCTGGTGCTGAATGGCCAGCAGGTTCATGTTCTCGGTTGCAGCGCCATAGCGCAGCTGCTCCTGGATCAGCCGCTGTAGCACCGTCCCGGCTGCCACGTCCTCAGAACCTCTCATCTCCACCTCCAAGGTCCTTGGGAAGCTCGGGGGGTGGAAGGTGCAGAGAGCGTCCTCCACTGAAAGAAAAGCACAGGGAGTGGGCGGTCAGGAGACATACGCGAGGGCACCATGACAATCCCGTGGCTCCATCCACCCTCCGGTGCCTGCAGGACACGCTCCTGGGACTCAGCGACTCTGTCGCTTCCTTGCTCCTCTGGACCTTTGCCCTTTCCTCAGCTCTCCAGCAGCACTGAAACTGACCCAAGTCTTTCCCATCTTAAAAAAAATAAGCCCAAACCAGCAGCTCTGTTGACGCGTTCTCCTCTCATCCTCAGTAGGCGACCTGCAACCACCGCCCTGCGTCCCAAGTCCCACCCACTGCTGTCATTAGAAACCAGCTTCCATGTTGGGGCTGGAGAGGTGCCTCAGGGATTAAGCCTCTGCCTTGCAGGCGGAAGGTCCTGAGTTCAGATCCTAGACCCCATGTATAGACGCCGGGCCTGCGTTTCTGGTCCTGATAGGGCGGAGCCTGTGAATCCTGGGGCAGAGTAAACAAGGAGGAGGTGGAGGCGTCCATGGTGGGTCCTGAATTTGCCCGTGGTTCTACACACACACACACACACACACACACACACACACACACACACACATACACACGCATACATGCACAATTGAATAAATAATAAAAAAATTTTTTTAAAAAAACCAGCTTCCATGTCACCCTCTGACCCTGCTCGAGCATCCCACCAGGATGTTCACCCTGCTCCCTCCCCCCAGCATCCCAACAGATGGCTCACCGCTGACCCCTCCCGCGCTGGCCTTTCCAGCCACCCTAGCAGGCTGGCGCTACTTCTCGGACCCTGGCTCCTTTTCTCTGTACTGTCCTGAGCAAGGACCACAGCAGACAAATTTTATCCACTTACCCAGGACCCGAAATGCTTCCTCAGGTCTCCAGCACCAGTTCAATTCTGCCTAGGGCATGGCCTCAGGCGAATCACTCCCTCCCAAGCTGACCCTCTTCCCCTGGAAACGGAGGGAGCTAGATCCCAGCAGCTTGGCAGCCTCAGCTCTGAATCCCCATAGAACCCGGCTGCTTCTAGACAGCTTCAGATGCATGGAGAACACAGACTTTCCCCAGAAGCCTCTTGCTTCACGTGCATCTTTACTTTTCTGTAAATGGTCACAGAGTCATCCAGAAAGTTTTCCTACTCACTCCTGACACTTTCTCTCCTTTGTTCTATACGAATGCAATCAACCAGTGAGCTGGCTTGCTTTAGTCACAGTGAAATGGGAGGAAGGGAGGGAGGAAGGGAAGGAAGGAGAGAGGAAGAAGGGAGGGAGGGAGAGAGGAAGGACGTGAGGGAAGGAAGGAGATGAAGAGAAGGTGTGTTCATGTGTGTGTGTGCGCGCACGCGCAATGCATGTGTGTACATATATGTGCATGTGTATATACACGTGTGTATGTATGCATGTGTACATGCATGTGTGTATGCATGTTTGCATGTGTGTACGTGTGCACGCATGCGTGCATGTGGAGCCAGAGGTGAAGCTAGGCAGTGTTCCTCAGGAGCTTCCACCTGGCTTTCTGAGACAGGGTCTCTCACCAGGACCTGGGGCTCACAGTCCAGCTGAGCTTCTGGCTAGTGAGCCCCCAACATCCTCCTGTGCCCACTTCCCCAGCATTGGGATTACAAGCACTTGCCATCATGCTGGGTTTTGTTTTTGTTTTTATTTTTGCTTTTACAGGTATTCTGGGGCTTGAACTCAGCATGTGTGGCAAGCTTATGTGGTAAGCACTTTACCAAATGAACCATATCTCCAGCTCTAAATGGTACTGTTCGCATCACATTATAACATGAATAAAAATATATCAACTAGTAGAGACAACTCCTATTCCATCATGCTGGCTTTGAAACAAGGATACAGAATAAAGAAAAGACTGAGTTACAACTACACCCCACCCCCTTATCCTCGGGGACAAATCCGAAGTCCTCAATGGATTCCCAGAGGATAGGGTCGAACTGTACAAATGCCATGACTTTTCCTATGGATAGATACCTATCATGAAGTGTAACTTATAGAGTAACTTATAAATCGGACATAGCAAGCAATTAGCAACAACAGAAACTCATAATACTAAAGTTACTTAAAATTTAGGACTGTTTACCTCTAGTATCTCATTAATTCACATTCTCAGACTGCAGCTGATGTCCAGTGCCCGACAAAGTAGAAAGTGGAGTCGCCTACAGCATGCAGTGAAAACCAGCCACGTTTTGGCCTTCTGTGTTCCTCAACCAGCAAAAAGGCTTACCTCCTTTGTCCCTGACGCTTCCACCGCTTGCCTCCGCCGTCAGAGCCGACACGTCATGCCTCCCAGAATAGAGCTGGAAGTCTGGCAAAAAGTAGGCGGGCTCTTCCAGAATCTGCACGGGACTGTTGGGGCTGTAACAGACAGGAGCCGGAGCTGGGAACGGGAAAGTGTGTGTTAGTGCCAATCACATGCCCTCTCCCGCCTGTGACTCACACATCCGCCAGCGATTCTCCCACCCTGCCGCTTGGAGTGGGAGCTTTGACTTTTTGATTCATAAAATTCCGAAGCTACTTCTTAGAATGACCACAAGTGCAGCCGCCCACCAGTGTTGACGGGTGAGGCCTCTGAGACATACGCAGTAAAAGATGTGAACACTGACGCCCACGGCAGTCGGATCCCGCGTGGAACTGAACGAGTCCGGAAGTTCGAAACAGTCAAGGTGGGGGGATGGAAAGAAAGGCACGGCGGAGGAGGCAGACAAGGAAGAGCAGCTCTCTCTCCACACACATGCGATGCAGAAAGGAGGAGTCGGCGGACTATGCGCTAGCAAGAGAACGTCCCAGCCTGGACATGGTGTGCTCTGCCCACTGGACGGCTTCCAGGCCTCGCATCGCAGCCTGGAGCTGGGGTTCTGGACCTGGGCCAAGGCCAAGAATCAACCTCTCACCTCCCATTTATCCGCTCTCCACTGCCGCTTCCTGGCCAGTGACATGTGACACTACGCTCGGTCCCACAGCCGAGGATGATGAGACGACACTTAGCCACACACCCCACAGGCCATATCCTGGGAGCGCCCCGCAGCCCCCACCCCCAATGATCTCCCCAGCTCTGATTGCTCTTTGTGGGCTCCAAGATTAGGGCTCTGGGGGCTTTTTTAAAAAAAAAAAATTAGTTTAGTGGTTTATAAGAGTCATGCTTTTTTTTAAATTAAATCCTTGCCCAAAAGATAATTCTGTTAGAAGAAAAATAACATGTTTCGGCAACTGCTTTAAACCGGTCGCCTGAAATCTCTTCCTGGGTTTCCGTAGGAGGCCGAAGCTACCAGGAAGTGACTGACTACACCACAGGAGACCATCCAGCTTCCTGAGCCTCTGCGCCCCAGCACGAGAGAGATGCTGTTTGCGTGTACTGGCCGAATGGCAGACCCACTGGCCTAGGAGGGGGAGGGTTCCCCACTGAAGACGAATAGGGCGGTTGGGGTTCTCAGCTCAGACATAACCGTGCACCACCATGTAGACCGTATAGGACGAGGGTCCATCTGAAGGTGCACAGTGAATGCTACGACAGCATTCTCCAGCCTTCTCTTTCTCAGCAAGACGCCAAGGACGCTCTTGGAAAGAGGCTGACCCGCTTGCTGAACCACACGGCATGGCTACAGGCCTTGGTCCTGGTCCTTCCCACACAGTGGACGCCACTGTCTGTCTTCACGGGGAACTTCTCTACCACAATTTCACTTTCTTTTTAATTAATTTATTTTGCATGTGTGTATATCAGAGGGCACTGTGTGTCCCTGTGGAAGACCAAGGGTGACTTTGGGAATCACCCTGAATTGCTTCTACCTCCTTTTTGCTTACTCTGGGATTTCCCAGGCTCCGCCCACCTGGGTTGTTTCTGCCTGGGACCTGGGATCCAAACTCAGGTCGTTCTGCTTGCGAGGCAGAGCCTTAACCCCTGTTTTCTTAAACAGAGCGCAGGTCACAGGTCTGAGCCACGGGAGTCAAGGAGTCTGAAATCAGAACTTGGCACATTTGTTTGACATGAACGGCACTGCTGCCTCCCTCCCTGGCAGCTTGTCCACCGAGTGGGAGCTTCGAAAAGCCACAGAGGCCTCCACACACGCCCACCTCCCAGGAGGTCCTGCAAGGCCTGGCGGGGACCCAGGACTAGCAGCACTGTGGGGAAGGGGTGGGGGGAAACTGCAGCCTCTGGAGGATTCTGCGGGCTCAGCAGGCACAGCTGTGGATGGGCTCCTGTACTACTTCCACACACCGTGGTCTTCTCCAGGTGCCCTCCTCACAGTTACCTGCTTCTTTCAAACCAAATTCTCAGCTGAGGATTTGGCCAACACACTGTACCCCACATTAAGGTCAGCGTGGAGGTCAGCACCCCTGGGGGGAATGCAGAGGCCTGGCCTGGCCATCCTCAGCTAAGGCGGACCTGGCGTTGTAGTGAGAGTTCGGCCTCTCACCAGATGCCAACAACCCACTTTGCCAAGAACGGGAAAACCTGCCTGTCTCTGGTCAACACAGGATCCCGGCCTCCCTGTCTCTGAGCTCGGCTGCTCTGGGCTTGCTAGCAGTGAAGGTCCTTCCCTCATGGTTTCCGATGCCTGGGGTAACCTGACCTGACCAGACTTCTCTCCCTTACCCAGCAGTCCCTGACAAAGGGCCTCATTGTTGAAGGAGGATGAATTAAGATGAAGCCAGCTCCCAGGGAGGAGAAAAAAGACAGGACGAGGTGCCTGGCGAGTGGCTCCTTGGCTCTGTCCCCCATGATAACTGGTGAACACTCCAGGAGATCCAGCATCCGCCACCATGACGACAGTAAGCTCAGAAGTCCCCTTTACATTTAAAGCTGCAGCATCTGACCCCCCCCCCACCACCACACACACATACAGACACACACAGAGGGGGAGAGAGAGAGAGGAGAGAGAGAGAGAGAGAGAGAGAGAGAGACTCCTGTCCCCTCTCGCAAGCCCCTCCCTTGGGAACAGCCATCAGCTCTGTAACTTGGAGTCAGCCTTTGCTTTCCAAGCCTGTGTTTGAGGCTCTTCCTTTAGCTGTGGTATTCATCCTGGTCCTCACGGCACCCTAGCATCCAAGGACAAAACACTTTTATTCTCTGAGCACACATCTCTAGCTTCACACAGCCCCTCCAGCTACTTTAAATCTAGCCCTCTAAGTTCACCAGTTCCCTTTGCTTCCCCCTGGAGCACCTCTCGTCCCCCATACTGGCCTGTTTTCTCTCAGCTGCCACAGCAATTAGAGGCGCATACAACTTACCATCTCCACACCATGCGGGGCGGCCCAGGATGTGGAGGCAGGTCAAGCTGGAGGGCTGTGCTATGGTCCTGGCAGAGCTGGCTGCCCTCTGAAGGCAGCCTGGGCACCTGCCAGCTTCTGCAGGTAGTTCTCACGGGGAGTGGGTGCTCTGACCACCTGCGACTGACCGGTGCTGAGAACAAGGCAGGAGCCTCTAGGATAGTCTCAGCACCAAGCAAGAGTTTAAAGAAAAAGTTAAGATCTCTTCAAAACCTGCTTAAGAGTTCCAGAAAATTCCTTGTACCTGTCAGTCTCTCGAAATGCAGGGGCACTTACTGTCCCCCTGTACTGTTCCTCAAAGGTGCCACTAACCGCAAACAACTTCCAGGTGTCAGGAGGCTGCGGCGCTTCCTGCTTCCTGTCCCACACTCTCCCCCCCCCCCCCCCCCGCATCTGAAAGCAATTCCACCGCCCAGAATGGAACTTTTCCTAACTTCACAGCAGAGATTTTACTGCGACTCTGTGGCTCCGCTCAAGGAGCACAGGAATTTGCTGAGAGCACCACTGACCTCACAACAGAACCCCTGACTCACGCCAAGCTCGGGGGTTTAGTCTGCTTCCAGAGGATGGAGTAGCCCACCCAGAGAGATGCCTGTCCCAGAAACAAAGATTGAACAGGACTAGAAACCCCAAGAAATAGATATGAAAAGTAAGGGCGAGAGAGCCAGACAGCCCAGGCACATGCACACATACACACACAGAGACATACATACAACACATAAACACATTCACACACACACACACACACACACACACACACACACACACACACACAGAGTAACCCAGTTATTACTTTCAAGGTCCAGCATGTGTTAGGCAGCTTGGTTCACACACTACTATTATCTCAGATATTTCTAAGTAAACATCGTGAAGTTAAACTTTCTGCCAAGTGTAAAGTTACATATCACACATTTCACTTTGAGAGTCTAAATAACAGGCACACTGACTTTACTTTTTCTTTTCTAGATTAGATGGATTCACCCAAGGAATTCAGACTTTATGCCCTTTTGTTTGGACGCATATATAGGCCAAGGGCTGGGTATCTGTAACTGGTCTCGTGTTTGAAACAATGTTTTCTGTCAGTGGATGAATAAGATACTTACTTCAGTTTTTCTTAGTGAGAGGAGGTCCTGCTTCCTCCAGCAGTATGTGTATGTGTGTACATGTATGTATGTATGTATATATGGACGTGCATGTATGTATATATATGTGAGTGTGTGTATGTGTGCATCCTTTGAGAGGAGGAAATCCTGCTTCCTCGAGCAATGTGTGTCTGTATATGTGTGTGTGTTTGTTTGTATGTGTGTGCATGTATGTATGTGAATCCTTTGTGAGAGGAGAGCTTCCTGCTTCCTCCAGCAGAGTGTCTGTATATGTGTGTGTCTGTATGTGTATGCATGTGTGTGTGTATATGTATGTATGCACGTATGTGTGAGTGTGTGTATTTGAGAGGAGGGCTTCCTGCTTCCTCCAGCAGTGCACTTTCTTCCACGGGGCACATGGAAGACCTGAGCCTTCAAGATGACAGACCAGACACTGGTCATAACTGAGGCCAGTTGTCTCCCCACCACGCAGGGGAAGTCTGGCCCCCTGAGGAAGACTCACAGACACCATACAGTAAGGCATGGCCCATGAATGGAAACTGTGGGTTTAGGAAAGTGTACCCCAAGACAGACAGCAGCTACCCCTGCGTGCAGAAGCCCTGGAAAAATGTTTCTGAGAAGGAAAAACATAAAGAATGACCTCAGAGGTAAGAACAAGGCTCCAAGAGAAAAAAGAAACTCACCCCAGGAAGCCAGGGTGACTGAAGAAGAGAAAGGGGAGAGCCACACAAAAGCAGGTACTGAAAGACCAAGGGGAGACAATTCCACCATGTGGACAGAAGTTTTCAGGTGGTCTTACAGTTGAGAGTTTACTTTGTGTCAGTTACTTAATGCTTTACCTTACTCCAGATATCTAATATGCTTATAGGCAAGTTGGATCCAAACTCCATTCCTCTCACACCATTGAATCTAGCTGGGCTTTAAGATGTTGTCCAACAGAGAGTGAACGAAGTGGGACTATGACTTCCAAGACTAGTTCCTAAGAGAGGATGTGGTCTCTGTTCCACTTGCTGGAACTCAAATGACAGGGCCTGAAACTACCACATGAGACCCTGTGAGGAAGGCACGGGAAGGAGCCCAGGTACAGGCCATGTGGGGGAGGGCTTCCCTTCCATAGCTCTTTCCCCCTGAGTCTCATGTTCACTGTTCTGAGAAGACCAGGTCCACAGGCCTCACACTGCATGGAATCCACGGACCTCATACTACATAGCATCCATGAATCTCACACTGCAAAGAATCCACAGACCTCACACTGTATGGAATCCACAGATCTCACACTGCATAGAGTCCAGACCTCACACTGCACAGAATCCACAGGCCTCACACTGCATAGAAACTGCCCTGCGAGTGCTAGCATCCAGCTGTGCTGTGATTCAGCATCTAGGTATTCAGATGAAATCTCGGATGTCACCAGCATCCCATTTAACGCCCAGGTAAGTGCTACTTAGCAAGTGGTTTAAATAGCTGGCTCTAGATAACCATTAATCCTCACATTAATTTCTGAAAGGTCCATAAAGAAGCAGCTAACCTACCAGCCCCAGCTCCATTGACCAAACAGATTCTCAGTAAATCAGACATGCTCACCCCAACATCTTACTGTTCTGACACAAACCTCGAAGACCAATGTCGCCTCCCGTTTACATAATTACAAAGCAGCAGCAGACCTAGACTGTTGACTCCAAATCTTCCACTTTTCTACAATTTTCCACAACGCCAGGTCTGTCCATCCCTAAATCTTTCCCCAGGTCTCCACGACTAGCAATGTAACAGGAAGTACTCCCCATCGACCCAACTAGCAGATGCAAGGGGACTTTGGGTGAGGCCTGCTGCCACACACCTGTTCCAGCTCCCTTCCCATGTCCTGGTCCTTACTGCATCAGGACTGTCAGAAGATCCTTCCTTCCTGCGCGGCTGCTGACCCCCTCACAAACAGGAAGCAGAGCAGCCATCTAACATCCCTGTCTGGCTTGACCCACGGAGCTGGAGGACGACAGAGGGAAGGATGCAGAGAACAAAGGGCAGAACAGAGCAGAAGCAATGGGAGAGGAGACCACGCAGAAGGCTTTCCATGGGGGTGACCACGGCACAGTAAAGCCCGGAGGCACGCGTGGGTCCTTAGCTGGTTGGACTAGAGGGACACGCACAAGTATACAGTGTGAGCAACAAATGTTTGAGGCCAATGCAAGGATCTGGGGGCTCCTGGCTGTAGAAAGGGTGAAGAGAGACAGGACCGGGCTCACCGTCACCTCTCCATGACCAAAGCGGTTCAAACAGGATGGATGGAGATCTTCCAGATGGAGATATTTTGGAGCCACATGGGTGTAGGTTTGTGAGTTCCCTGTGCATTCTAAGCAATCCTTGCCAAGGGCCTTTCAGAGTCAGCAAAGCGCTGGCCCCCTTAGCTCAGGACCCATCCAAAGACACATTGAGGAAGCACAAAATAATGAATGGCTTGTGCACGTTTTACTGGCTACTCGGCCCATCCACCCTGGCCCTCCCATCTAAACTCCACAATAACCTTAGAATGTATTTGGCAAAGCCTCATCTTCTACAAAGACTCCCCAAGGGGTATGGCTTGTCGACTCAGACTTGGCATGCCCCCAAACCAGGAGAGGGGAATTGTGTGTGTGAAAGAAGTTACAGAGAGTAACCAGGGACGGGCATCCTCGACCTGCCTTAGGCAAAAGTCTGTTCTAACTGCCATCGCTCCACGACCCACAAACGCAGTTCTGAAGGGAAAGGCATAGTCTAGGCCCAAGTCAAAGCAGACTTGGCCCCAGCACAGCATGAACCGCACTTGGAGATGTGTTAGAAGCCCAGGTTCCCGAGCCCATTTTCTGTGACCTCCTGATGGGGTAGTTTCTGGGACCAAGTCCAATTCTGTGTTGTAACAGTTCTCTGAAAGGTCCTGACACCCACCACGGCTGAGACACAGATCCTGTCTGCCTAGGGTCCCATCAGCGAGAACTTGGTCACTGAGAAGGAAGTAGTTACTGACCAGGGTGTGTGGGACAGTCTGCGATGTCACCTGGCGTGCTCTCCCTAGGGTGACAAGCAGCATTATACTCTGGTCTTGGGCTATCATACATCCCACCACTGCTGCGGCCAGCGCAGAAAGGGCACACTCTCAGAACAGCCAGGGCTAGGAGGTCGAAAAGGGCTCGGTTACCAGAGGCACTAAGCTGTGACTAAAGCAGCTGGCAAATAACACTGGATCAACATAGTGGTACTCGATGCACCGTCCCTCCCAGCTGAAAAAGGCGGAGCTTCTGTGGGCGAGAACTAGGAGCCAGGCTTGGCAGAGGAAAGGCCCACGTGAGAACCACACGGCGATCACAGTGATGTGCCTTCCTAACTGGTGGTAGCCATGGAAGACCCAGTGCTAACTACCCTTCGCTTCCTTCACCCTCACCAACTCCAGGACATAAGCACTATCGTCACTGCCTGGATTAGTCAGGATTCTCTACAGTGACAGGACCAACGGAATGGATATATAAAAAGGGAATTTATTGGACTGGTTTACAAGATAAGGTTTAGGAGTCAACAATGGCTGCCAATAGCTGCTCGGTTCAGAAGCTGAATGTCCCAATACTCCCAGTGTGTGGCCGAAGGCTGGAGTCTCTGGACGTCAGTCATATTGAAGGGTTGGAGGCGGAGAAGCCGGGCAGGGGAGAGAAGAAGAGTTTGCCAGCACAGGACAAGACAGTTTCACTCTTCTGTCTGGAGGTTTCCCTGTTTTGCTACTAGGAGGTTTCATCCGGACTTCGGGTTGGTCTTTGTGATCTGTTAGTTAACCCCAGGTATAGTCAAATTGACAACCAGGATTAACTATTATACTCTGGTTTTACCTTGGAGGCTTCCACAGGTAAAAGTCACTGTGACAGAGCCAGGAAAAATCACAACTCTCACCTCAAAGGAAGAAAAGAGAGTTTATTCTGGAGCCAAATAGGAGTAACCATGGCTTAGGACCACAGATGTAGGTGGCCCCAAAATCCATGTTCCACAGTGGTTACTGTTTCTTGGGGTTTTACAGTCACAGAATCAAAGAAAGTCATAAATCAAGATATTTTTCAAAATCATTGGTAGAAACAGAAGGTACAGAGGTCACAGCAAAGCAGGAAGATCTCTGTTAAAGGCCAGAGATGTCATCTAATGATATATTTAGCCTTTTGGTTGGTGGGGGCTAGCGGTCTGCTAAGTTAATGCATTTCCTAGGTTTATCCTGATAGACACAGGATGTCAAGACAGACACAGAGGAAGGGCAAGGGCTGGTTATCAAGATCACCAAGATAAATGTTCAGTGAAGCTTTGAGCTTGTAATATTCCAAGCCCCTGCACAGCCGTTCTGATCGGTGGGATCAGCAGTTCAGTGAATGCACACGTTCTTCTTGGGAACTTGCTTTCACCCAGCCAGACTAGCCGTGCACGGCGAGGGTCCTCCTTCACTGGAACACACCCTCCCAGCTGGCCCGGCCGTGTGCTTCGCTTCCATGCTTGTGCTACTTGTTGACGTTCAGTGCTTTGTACAAGCGTTTCAACATCAGAACTGTGCTGTTCAAATCTCCCCAACCAGGCATTCACCAGGCAGAGGCAGGAAGACTGTCATGAGCTACAGACCCATCTGGTCTCCAGAGAGTTCTAGAGCAGCCTGGGCGACAGTAGCAGAAAAAAACAAAGTCCTCAACCATTCCAACGGGTCTAGCATGTGCTCAAGAACTACTGTAACCCACACTAAAGGATTCTTAGTAGTAAAGATATTAAAAGACTGGAGTAGAGATAAGAACCAACTTATTCCTTCCACACCTGGGCAACAGGCCTGGAAGCCCACCATGACCACCTGGTTCTAAAGGCCTCTGAGCTCAGAGGCCCAGCGCATCACACAACTCTACCATAGCACCCAGCACCTGGCAAGGTCCCCACTCAGCAGCTGTTCCCCACTGACAGTCCCTGACTCACTCACAGAGCACTGATCTGCACCTCAGACTGTACTAAGAGCAGAGCTCGGACAAACCACAGCAGCCACAATGGAAGACAAGGCGGAGGCTTCCCAGAAAAACAAAATCACAACTGCCAAATGGGCTTGCCATGCCATACCGGGCATGGGCCAAAAGAACCTTTGAGCTTCCCAAGCCGTTGCTGTAACAAAATACCTGACCCAGGCAACTTAGGGGACTAGTAAGGGTTTGATTCAGGCTCGCGGTTCCAGTTAGAGTACATCCGGCAGGGGAGCCACGAATAACCAGAAGCAGCTGCTCCTATCACAGCCACAGCAACAGCAGAAACAAAGGCAAAGCATAAATGTACACTTGCTAAATTGCTTGCCTGCCTGCCACCTACCTGTCTGCCACTACCTGTCTGCCGCCTGCCTGCCTGTCTGCCTGTCTGCCTGTCTGTCTGTCTGCCTGCCTGTCTGCCGCCTGCCTGTCTGCCTGCCTGTCTGCCGCCTGCCTGTCTGCTGCCTGCCTGTCTGCCGCCTGCCTGTCTGCCTGTCTGCCTGCCCGTCTGCCTGTCTGTCTGCCTGCCTGTTTATCTGCCTGCCTGCCTGCCCTCTCCCTGCCTGCTTGTTAGCTTGCCTGCTTGCAGTTCTCCTCATCCTCACAGGACCTGCCTAGGGACTAGCCCTGCCCATAGTGGGCTGTTTCCCACCTCAGTCATGCAGTCAAGACAACCCTCACTGGCCTGCCCAGCGGCCAGTCTGAATTTAGGGAGTTCCTCTCAGGTGTGCCTGGATCCTTCCTAGTAGGTGTCAGGCTGACGGTACCAAGCACAGACCCTCTCACAGGGACGGCACGCATCCGCGTCTAATGATGTGCTTGCTCTTCCCTGAGGCCAGGAAATGGAAGCAGTCCGTATGTCCAACACGATGAATGGACAAAGGAGATGGGACACATGATGAATGTGACGGAGCAGTAAAGGAAAATAAAATCATGACATCTACAAGAATAGGGACAGGTTTGGAGAGTAAGGGAAGAGAAGCAACCCAGACCCAGAGAGACCAACACATGCTCTCTCTCAAACAGGAATCCAAGATACTGACAAGTGTGTGCAGGGGTGTGGGCACAGCCCATGGGAGTAGACAGGGACCAGGAGACAGGAAAAGGTCTTGGGGGGGGGGATAGTAACAGAATGCGTGTGACCAGAAGCAGAATGGGAGCCATGGGGAAGAAAGAAGATGGGGGCTGGAAAGGGAGGGAGAGGGACAGGACCCACCACAGTAGATTATAGATGAAGATATTGTAAGGAAACCTGCAATTTTCCTGCCTATTAATTTAAATAACATTAAAGCTTTTAAAAATGGTCAGCAGTAAGACTTGAAGGAAAGGCCACAAAAAATGAAGTACAATTCAAACAAAATCACAGAAGATCAGTAGATTGGATATCATCAAAACTAAAACCTAGATTGGCCAAAGTTCCCAGGAGACGAGAGGATGAACTACACTGTGAGAAGAATGTGCCTGCGTGTGTGTGAACAACACCATGAGTGGCCGGCTCCGCAGGAAAGTAACCAACCCAGTTAGAAAGGGGACAGACTGGGGAAACGGCCCAGAGGTTAAAGTCTTTACCTCCCAAGCAAAAGGGCCTGAGTTCAGATCCTCGGATCCCACATGAAAATGAGGGGAAGACATGGTGTGGCCTATAATTCTGGCCCTGAGAGATGGGGCCTAGGAAACCCCAGAGCAAAGGAATAAGGTAGAGCAATCCGGAATGATTCCCGATGTTACCCTTACACCACCACAGGCACACTCAAGGGCCGTCTTATACAACACACACACACACACACACACACACACACACACACACACACACACACTGTTGCTGTTCGCCTGCATGGTTGCTGACAAATCACCATCAAACAGCTTAAGGGAACAAGGGATTTATTTTCTCTTATGATCACTGGTTACAGTTCTTAGTCCAGCTTGATGGGAGAGCATGCACCAACACCAGGGCCGAGGGTATTGGCCACACCATCTCTACATAATGGCTGAGAGAGAGATGATCCAAACTTGCCAGCATGTTTGGCCAAGTGTACACAAGGATGCCGACTCCTTCAACCAGCTCTCTGTATTTTATTCCAGGGCCTAATCCCACCCACCATGGGCTGGGCCTTCCCCATCAGCCAGACAATCTCCTTCAGGTTTGCTCTGGGCTTAACTCAACCACTAATTCTCCATAAATGTGCCCAGAGCTCGAGCCCTCAACTGTCAAGTTGACACCAGTGCCTTACCATGACACATGCACAGAGAGGAAGGAAGGAAGGGAAGGAGGGAGGGAGGAGAAAGAGAGAAAGAAAGAGACACAAAGAAAGACAGAAAGAGAGAGACAGAAAAAAAGGGAGTGAGGAAGGAGGGAGGAGGGAGGGAGGAGGGAGGGAGTGAGGGAGGGAAGGGAGAGAGGGAGGAGGGTGGGAGGGAGAAGAGGGAGGAGGAGGGAGGGAGAATCTGGAGTAGGAGAGAGGGAAGATGGATGTAGGGGAGGAGTGATAGAGTGAGGTATGGAGGTCGGGCAATAGAGCGCACGATGCATAAAGCGATAAAAGAAAGAAAGAAGATCAAGACCAAAGAAAGAAAGAAAGAACGAAGAACGACCAACGGACATCCATAAGCCTCATAGACATTGCCAAAGGGGCCATGTAGACAGCTGATGAGCTGGTAAGTACCAAGGGATGCTCACATCATAGCCATCAGCAGAATACAGATTATAACCTCAATAAGTAACCATTGCAACACCTTCTAAGAAAAGTTTAAAAAAAAGAAAAAAGAAAAAACAGCGATAGAGACACCAAGTGCTGGGGGGGGGCACGCAGAGACCCAGTCTCTCCAACTCCAGGCAGGAACAC
This sequence comes from Typhlomys cinereus, assembly GCA_023101885.1. NCBI lineage: Eukaryota > Metazoa > Chordata > Mammalia > Rodentia > Platacanthomyidae > Typhlomys > Typhlomys cinereus. The sequence goes on along the minus strand of JALPQD010000200.1, from coordinate 2,692,327 downwards.
AAAATGGAAGGCCGCTCTGGAAAAGCATTCATTTTCAATAGCACCCAGCTACCATGAGCTATAGTTGTCAGACTCGGAGTGCTTCTGCAAAATAAGCAAAAGACTCTGTCCACAGGAAAACCTGCGTATGAATGTTTACATTCATTTACATATGAGAATCAAACACTGGACATTAATTGGTGTCCTGTAATAGAGGATGGTCAGACCTCAACATATCCACTCTATGGCATAGGACTCAGCAATAAAAGGAACAAGCCACAGATTGCTTCAATCTGTGGCTGGATCTGAAAGAAATTAGCAGAGCAAAAGGCCAATCTCTAAAGGCCGCATGCCGCATGGCTTCATATGCATGACATGTAAGATGTCAAACACACAGAGAGTACTGAATAGATGAAGGGTTTGACATTCAGATGACAGGAGGAAAGGTACTATAAATGGGACCCAAGGAAGACCTTCAAGGTGATGGACCAGTTCTGTCTTAACTATGCTGGTTACACATGTGTGAAAATACACATGAATGTATGAACACGGACACAGGGCTGACAAGGCAGCTCAATAGGGAAGGCACCTGCTTGCAAACCTGGAGTCCTGAGTTCCATTCCCAGAAGTTTACATGGTAAAAGAAGGGAACTGACTTCTTAACGCTGTCCTCCGATCTCCATCCATGCACATGGTATGCATGTATGCGCCTCCTCTTATAAAAAATATTTTTTTAAAAATTATATACATCTGAATGTACGCACATAAAATTGAAGAAACCTGAACATGCTGTGTGGATTGTACCACTGACCCTCAACATGGTTCTGCTGTGGCCCCATGACAGTGGAAGATGCTGCCAGGAGAAAAATGGGTACCATTTTTGGGACCACTCTGCTATTTCTGCGGCTTCCTATGGCCCAATGAGTGCTCCAAGATGAAAAGCTAAAAGAACAAGTAAACTACAGACATTTTGCTTTAATGAAAGGACTAACACAGGCGTAAGTCATCACAGACTAGATGAAACACAGTGGACCGCACAAGTGAAAGGACTAGAAAATAGGAACAGAGTCTGGCATGGAAATGAAAGATTGCAAGGGGGAAAAGGAGAGAAGATGGGATTTTAGACTAAAGGTTGAAAATATTATAAAGTCACTATATTCATATATACAACATTAAAATTAAAAACTAAAAAAAATTAATATAAAGAGGAGAGGCAAAAGCTGCAACCCAAACATGCATTTAAGCATGTTGCACGGGAAGGAATGTTTTTACAAGTTAAATCAGCTTTCTCCCATCTTAACGTCTCCCAACCTTAATTATTTTCTGTCGCAATTACTGTTTTTGCTGCTGTGAGACAACACTCGAACTCAAGCAATTTAAGGGGAGAAAAGGAGATTTATTTGTTTATGGCTCCAGAGGGGAGGCACAATCCATTATGGTGGGAAAGGCCTGGCTAGTAGAAGCTGGAACAGGTGTCATGGAAAACTAGCCGCAGACCACTATTGGAAGCAGGGTGGGGTTAACCAATCTCAAAGCCCACCCCATGACTTGCTTTCCTCCAACAAGGCTCCACCTCCTAAGGGGACCACGAGCTTCCCAAACATCAACAGACAGGGTGAGCCTGTGGGAGACAACTCACATTCAAACAACGCCCACCCAGTCTAAAAAGGATTCCGGAAGCCTGAAGACTCTACCAGGGAGGCCAGGAACTCTGTACCACGGGACTCACAAGGCCTGGCCCAAAGGTGGAGCCAGGCCCTGGAGAGGGGCAGGAGAGCTCAGCCTGGTGCAAGCCCCCAAGCCCAGAAACATAGCAGACTTCCTTCCAAGAGTAGCAAATTGATCTACACACAATGGCCAGATGCGCACGGGGACCACTCCTCTGAGACAAAACAGTCAAGCCAACAGAATAAATAATAATAATAAAAAAAAAACCTGCTAGGCAAACAAACAGAAAAACCTCAACAACCTCAAACAATAACTTCCAACACACCTTGCAATTGGATCTATCCTCTGACTTGAACGCAAAGCGGTCCTCTTGCTTTTTGAGGATTCTGCTGTCTATTGAATTCTGAGTACTACTGCTCAGACCACAGTCCCAGCACCCTTTAGCTCCTCTAGATTCTTCAGGAACCAGAAGTCCTGAGCTCCTCTAACTGTGAGCTCAGGTTCCAGCTCTGAGCGCCACTGCCTGAGCCAGCAGCCAGATGTGGGAGGCCGCCAGGGGAAACCTGAGTGCGCCTGGCAGACTGCACAGCCCAGTTTGGAAGCCGAGCGGTTCCATCCTTCAAGCCCTGACTTTTCACTCCTTGAAAAGGAAGAAATCGCCTGGATTTATGGCTCTTTCATATTCTACTCTGGCTAGGATTGCTTCACATTAACGTTGTTGGGGGAATCAAAATGCACTTTTTGCGATCTCATTAATGACTCTGAGCTTCCCCCGGCCCAAGAATTTTTTTAAGAAAAAAATAACCCTCCCGGTTCTCTTAACATGCCCCGTGGGAGGAAAACGGAACCGTGTGGCAGAGTCAGGGAGCAAAGGGATCAAGAGGCCAAGTTCTACCCAAACTGCCAGGTCTTTGGACCGCAGAATTGGAGGGTGGGCCCAGGTGACCCCCATACTAGCCCGAAACGGTAAACCCACGCCCAAGATAAAAAGGCAAAAACCTGCGTGCAAAAATGTGAGGGCGGGAGAGGCCGAGGCGCGCGGCCTGGAGACTCACGGGGAGACCTGGAGAATAAGGGGTGCGCTGGGCTCCCGGCCGGGCCTGGCCCCGGACCCTGCTGCCCAGCGGGCGCGTCCCGCCAGGATCGGCGCTGGGTCCAGGCTCCGCCAGGCTGTCACAGGCCGACCCTCCCGTCAGCCTCCAATGACACATTCCAAGAAAGCTCAGCCTCGCAAAGTTTAATTTTCTCCGGAAACGGATTCCTTTCAAGGCGGCCCTAACAGGCCAGGGAAAGCTGGATCCAACTCCCAGACTTAACCAAGAAAGTTATTTGGGGAGAACAAAGAAGGCGCAGCGACTGGGAGAGATCCGGGCCTCGAGGCCGGGACGCGCCCCTGGGGTCCCGCCTGGGCGTCCGGCCACATCCAGCGCGCCTTTGTCTGCGCCCGGGGCAGCGGCCTCCCGGTCGCCCCCCTCCCCGGAAAGGCCAGCCCGCACCCCGGGTCTTCGGGACGCGGAGAGTGGCACGGAGCCAGCCTAGATCCCGTTGCGGACACCCGGAGATCCCGAAGCCCAGCGATCGCCCAAGTCCCCGCCACCCGAAGCCAATCGGGTGCCCGGCGGAACCCTCCCAGCACCCCGGCGCGGGAGCGTTACCTTTCAGCAAGGGCTCGCCAGGTCCCCGGCGTGACTTTGCCCTCCGCATGGGGCGATCACAGCTCGCGCGGCGGGGCGGCGGGGCAGCCGGGCGGCGAGAGGCGGCAGGGCGCGGCAAGGGGCGCCCCCTGCGCTCGGGAAGCGGAGCGATGCCCGGGCTTCGCCAGCAGCCCAACCCCGCCGGCCGGTCCCCAGCGCCCCGCGCGCTCCCGTCCGCCCGCGCTCCCCGCCCGCCGCCGCGCCGCGCCGCCCCGAGGGTCGCCGGGCTGGTCCCTGTAACCCTACACTCCACCCCGCCCCGGCCTCTGGGCCCTAGAGCCCGTCCTCAGCCATCGCCACCCGTCCGGGCTAAGGACGACGTGCCTGGGAGAACTAAACCAGGAGACTTCCTCTCTCGTTTCTTTCCCCCTCCTTCCACCCCCGACGCTTTGGGGCTCTGTCACACTCACCAATTTTTCTTCCTTCTTTCGTTTTTTTTTTTTTTGATTGTTTGTTTCTTTGCCCCCAATTTCTCCTAATCTTTTACTGGGATCTGCCTCCAAAGCCCCGGCTTGGGTGAGTTTAGGATGAACGATCCTCCCACTTGGAATTCCCAGGTGGACGTGGCCACATTTTGCTCAGCACTTCCCAGGCTTCATCAAGGTGCTGGGATTGAATTGCTGTTAAGAAGTGCTCGGCTGAGCAGCCGAAAGGCCCAAACAGATCGGGACAGCCTTAAATATGAAGTTGGTTCTCAGAACTCCACAGCCTATGACCACAACCCTCAGGCCTGCTGCACATAGGAGTTGAGACAGGGAGAATGTTTGATTCTGTTCCACCTCCTAAGCAACCTGTTCTAGCCCACCCAGCTGGATTACATCCTCTGCGGGCTGCAGCCTGGTTCTGGGGGCCTGGCTTTCTCGAAGCCGTGCTGCTGCTATCCGCAAGTATTGCCGAAGCCCTGGCAGGAGAGTTGGGAATACAAGCCTCCTCTTGTCTTCCAGCTGTCCTCTCTCCCCCTTCTCAACAGCTTCAGGGATTGCTACATGGATTGTGGCAACACCCTAAAGAAGCCCTAACAAAGCCTTAGGCTCCTGGTCGATTCTGATGTGGTTGCGTGGCCCTGACTCCACGTTTCAGATTCCTTCATGGCCCTCTGACAGAGCCCAGATGAAATCACTGAACAGCTGTTTATCCAACACTAGATTCACTTGAGGTTGCCCACCTTAGGACTGAGCACGCAAAAGACAGAATAGGCCGCCTTGAAGGAAGGGCCATTTACTTTTAAAAGCTAAGATATGCACACAGAAGAGAACACTAGTTAGTCCATGTCTGTTTGAGTCTGGATAAGGTGGAAAAGGCTGGCTTTGTTCAGAAAGGCCAGCAGGGGAGGGAGGCAGAGCCCAGAGGAGCAGGGGCGGGAAAAGGCAGCCCTGAAGGAGGCAGCTGGCAAAGTCTGAGCGCCTGGCATGAAAGAGCAAGTAGGGAAAGGGCTTTGAGTGCACAGGAGACGGTGGAAGGCAGACCAAACTTGCTAGGAAGAGCCTAGCAAGACTGACAGAATTATCCACCAACCTCTCACTTGGCCAATGAAACTGAGAGTGGCTGTTTGAATGATGTCACAGGACAAGTTCAGGAGCCAAGTCAGGGTGCACTCCAGTATACTTCCCACCACAAGGCGCCAACCTGGGAGCTGAGACTGCCCTGCGGTGGGGGAACCACCACTTTAGGAACTTAGTATAAATGCAGGGAAAAGATAATGAATTGACAAGAGAAAGGGGTGACCACACATTCTAATGCCCCACAGGGCACCACACAGTGTCCTCAGAGAATTTACAAGCATCAACTCTACACCACCAACAGCCATAGGTCAGCCACTCTGTGTCTGAGTATAGGCCACAGGTCAGTACCACACCTTGCAGAGTGCTTAAAGGATGCAATACGGTCAGGAATCCACAGTGCTTACCTAGTGCGAAGCAGCAAGTACTTTGCATGTGGTTTCAATCGCCCTTCCAAAGACACCATGTGGGACAACTGCGGGAGGAAATGACAAGGAGCTGGGGTAAAGGAGAGGGAGATGGAGAAAGACATCATTTCTCCAAACTAAGGAGTCTCCAAAATAAAGCTTGACGCCTTTCGGGGAGGAGGTAGCTCTCTCCAGGAAAAGGACCAAGTAATCAAGTTCACAGATTCAGAGATCGGTCACAGGAAGAAACATATCGTTCTCGGAAGAACAGGTCAGAAGCAGAGAGAAAATTCTGAGTGTCGTCCCTTCCTCTGGGTAAGATGCTGGGAACAGAGGCATGGAGGAGGAAGAAACCATGTGACTCAGTTTATCTGGAAAATGCCCGCAGATGAAGACTGGGGGAGGAAGAAGGCTGGCAGAGTGTGAAGAGCCAGGCAAGTAGGGAAGGCACAGAAGCTAGCGGTGGACTTGAATAGTGGTCCCAGGACTGCTGCTTGCTGGACCTCCAGCAAGGGCTAGGCTCGTAGGCTTAAAAGATTCTGAGTGGACGACACCTGCCCTCCTTGAACTGGTTCCAAGTTTTTTTACAGGGCAGGGCAGGCAGAGGGGACTGCTGAGGGCTCAAGTCGGATTCCTCAGCTGCTAATAATAAGCATTACAACAGATCTCAACACAACAGATCTCATTACAGCAGATCTCGAGCTGCAGCAATGGCTCAGAGATTAGACCTCTGCCTTGCAAGCAGGAAAACCTGAGTTCAAGTCCCAGATCCCATGTTAAAAAAAAAAAAAATGCAGGGCAAAATGGTGGAGGCCTGTCCCTTCAGCCTTTGAAGGCAGAAACTGGGAAACCCCAGAGCAAAGCTAAGTCACCCTTGGGCCTCTAGAGGAACACATAATGCTTCTCTATATCTATCTATCTATCTAGCTAGCTAGCTATTTATCTCTCTCTCTCACACACACACACACAAACACACATGAACACACACAAAAAAAGAATGAGAAAGTAATATTTATGAAATATATTGAACTCTATTGTTCAGAAACTAAAAACTGAAGGAAAAAAAACCACTTCAGATCTGACCAATAAACTACTGTCCATAACATTCTACAGCACATTGGCCTTCTTTGGCCCAAACAGAAATGTGTATGTGTGTGTGTGTGTGTTGCACTTGGGTGTACAGGAATGTGTTCACAATAGACACATGCAGAGGTCAGAGCGGGACATTCGGAGTCTTCCTCTATCACTTTTCAACTTACGACATGGAAAACAGTATCTCTGGCTGAACCAGAAGTTCACTGTGTTAGATAGACACATTCCAAGGGGAATGGTTGTCCAGTGAGTTCATGGCATCTGCTCTCCAATGCTCAAGTTACAGGTATGCATAGCCATGTTCAGCTGTGCGCGCGCATGCGTGCATGCCTGTGTTGCTTGCTTGATGACATGGGTTCCGGTTATTCTTCCCCCGGTCCTCAGATTTGCAGAACAAGCTCTCTTACCCACTGAGCATTTCCCTATTCCCCACAGGATATGTTTACAACAAAATAATAATAATAATAATGAATTCAGGACAGTCAATGGAGGCACATTCTCATAATTACAGTACAGGTCTACAAAAAGAATTCCAAGCCAGCCAGAGTTATATAGTAAGATTTTGTCTCAAAAAGTCAAATAAGAGCTGGAGAGATGGTTCAGGGGTTAAGTCTCTGCCTTGCAAGCAGAAGGTTCTGAGTTCAGATCCCAGGTCCCACTCAAAAACACCAGGCAGCAACAGCAACAGTCTGCATTTCTGGCCCTTGTAAGCAGAATCTGGGAAATCCCAGAGCAAAGCAAAAAGGAAGTAGAAGCAATCCAGGAAGATTCCCAAAGTCACCTTTGGTCCTCCACAGGGACACACAGTGCTTTCTGGTACACGCATGCACACACACGTGTGTGCGCGCGCACAAACACACACACACACGAAATCTTTTTTTTAAAGAAGTCAAATAGATAACTAGAATTCATCTTTGCTAGCAAGCAAAGTATGGAATCTGTCCATGTCCGTCTTCAGGGGATTTATACACCCATACTGAAGGTCAACATCCTTTCAAGAGTGACCCACACTGTCATTTCTAGGTTCTAGGAAGTGACCAAGGTCCTGGAGCCATGTGAGTGCTCTTTGGGAGAGTCCAGAGAGCAGTCATTCACTCCAAGCAGGACAGCTACTCCATGACCCCAACAAGAACGGATCAAAGTGCCAGAAACATCCACACGGGAGAGAGTTAGTGCAGCCCAGAGCGGGAGCAGAGTGAGGACAAGCTTCTCCTGGGCTCTTGTCAAGGGTTAAATGAGGTGATACTGCTCAAGTGCTGGTGTGATTTTAGTAGCGCAGTGGAAGCTGGGAGCCCTTTTCCTGCCTTAACTGAAATGCCAAGGACTTTCGATGCCTCTCTACATGCAAATCCTCGCACTCAATTTTCTCCAATACCTCTCCCCCAACACACTCACAAAAGAGTCCGGACACAGAATAAAACATGCTGTGATCGCAGTTACAAGCGGATGTCTGCACGTCATCCAGCTGCCTGAACCACAGTGCTTGCTCCGCTTCTGGAAGAAGTGAGGACAGTCTTCCATGTTTTCCAAGCGAGTCTTGAGCCACAGCAGGTAAAATTCAGTTTCTTCCTGTCCCACCTTCAACTGCAGAACATCTAAAGGTAGAGCTTTACATGGACTGGCAATCCAGGTAGCTCTTGGGATCCACCTGCCCCCCCCCCATAGGAGCCCGCTGTGAGTCACCAAGGGATTCACTGGGGTCCTGGTGCCCTTGCTATTTATTCTCTTTCTGATGAACTTGTAACCCTAGGACTTAATGTACTAAATGTGACTGACAGCTGACGTATAGAAATCAAGATGAGGCACCGTGGAAGCCCAGAGGAGTGCATTCCTGCAGAGGATTCTGTGGGCACTAAGTCCCCAAGATGGATGCCTCTTTGCTGTTGCTTTGAGATAGGATCCTTGTTCTGCAGCTCCAGCCGGCTCACACTGTGTAGACTGAGGCTGATTTTGAACTCATGGTAATCTTCCTCCCCCAGCCCACATGCTGAGATTAACAGCAAATCAATAGAAACGAGGAGGAAAGCACCCATGACCATGCACCCCAACATTTTCCTCTTAACCTCTTCTTTTCATAAGCCTAAGATGGTCATGTTAGCATCAGGCAACTGCAGTACAAAATAATTACATGGAAAATTCCAGAAGTAGAAATTTCATTAGCTTTAAACTGCAAACACTTGTGAGCCATGTAGCCGGGACTTGAGCAGCTCTGTTCCATCTTATCTAGCATATCCACGCAGCACTCACTACCTGCCCATTTTATGACCAATATAAGACATTTGGGGACACACAGAACTGTATATTGGATAAATGTTCTTTTTGGTATTAGCTATTGACTTCTTACTGAATCTTTTATCCAAAGTAAACTTAATCACACGCATGCAAGTGCAGAAAAAACATAGCATGTGTTTTCATTGCTTGTCTCTTGGCTGTGACACCATATTACCCAACGTGACGTGAAGGAGGACAAATTTATTTCACGTCTCAGTTGGAGGGGAAGTCTATTGTTGGGGAAAGCACAGTGGGAGGAGAATCTGGTCACACTGTGTCCACAGTCAGAAAGTGATGGATTCTTACACTTGGCTGCCTTTAACTTTGTCTTCATCCAGAATCCAAGCTCTGTGAGTGGGGCATCTTGACAGAGAAAAGATTTGCTTTGCTCTCATTACAGTTCATCTTGGTAAGGACGGCTTGGCAGTGGGAACGGAGGCTGCTTGTTCACATCTAAGTGGGTCGGGAAGCAGAGAAGTTCCATGTGCTCTAACTTCTTCCTTTCCCTTTTCACGCGGTCTGGATCCCAGCCCCTGGGACGGTGGCACTCACATGCAGAGCTGTTTTCCCCCTCAGTGAACCCTTGTGGAAAAGCCCTGAGGGACACGCCCCATGAGCTTCAGTCACGCCCTCAGTATTTCTCAATCCCATCATTGGCAACAGCCAGCACAGCAAAGGTCACCTGGAACATGAGCTGAAAAAGCATCACTGGTGTATCGTCACAGACAAAGGAGATTCTTGCCAAGCTTTTCTTTCTTCAGTCTTTGCGTTTACAAAGGCAACAGTCGTGGGTTTTTGTTTTCTCTCTCTCTCTCTCTCTCTGTGTCTGCAGCTTGTTTCCAGACACACAGTCATGTTCTTATACAAGCTCTTTACATACACAGGCCTCCTCTGGAGAGCCAGGCTCCTGCCCTCATCTTGCAAGGGATTGACAGGGGCATGATTCACGATATGCTAGTAGTGTCTCTAGGGTACTTGGGTGCTGAGGAGAGGGAAGGAATGGTCAAGGGAGGGGAGAGGAGGGAAATGCTCTTGCCGGGCCAGACCCAGTAGCATGGAAGCATGGGGAAGGATTTGCTGAGGATAAGTGGGAAGTCGACCCGAAGGAAGGCATCTTTGAAATTCTGGGAATGCCAGTTGCCTGTTGGTGAGCACCTGCTCCCAAGAAGAGACAAGCGTGAGGCACCCAATGGGTCGACTAGAAACTCACCTCAGTGTGAAACTTGCCCAAAGACTGTCACTGTGAAGAAGGCTTCCATGCTTCCATAGTAGGACGTTCATAAACATGCACTAAGAACCTACTAAGCCATGTCTGGGCTACCACTAGCACGAGTTGCTTGGCTCTCTCCTCAGGGCAGGGATCGGAGACCTGTTTGTCTAGTTGCTTGTAGTGCCTGTAATAACATACGCCTGTCTCTTCCTGCCTTCCTGCCTTCTCCTAGGAGAGTCATTATCTAATGTGCACAAGACATACAATTAGATCCATTAAAATACAACAGAGGAAGGTGGATAAAACCATGTCCAGAGAAGATGCAGCTACAGCCAGCAAGTAAGGAAGAAAAACAGAACCACAGAAACAGAGGTGAGATGCTGAGCAAAACCTGCAGCTGTGGCGGTGCAGTGCTGGCCCATTGTGACTCGTCAGTAGACAGTGGAAGGGTTGAAGTACTGATAGGATCAGTGATTGCTACCCAGGCCATCCCTACAGGAGCCTGGGCTACTGAGAGCTCTGGATGCTTTTGTGACTGACAGGTTAATGCAGAGTTTGTCAACTGTGACTACGGAGGGATTGGGCTGAGGAGTTCTTCTTGTGAGGCTCTGCCTTGTGCACTGTAGGACAGCCAGTAGCAACTGTCTCATTACCCCTAACTAACAATAAAAATGTCTGCAGATATTGCCAAATGTCCCTCAGGACTAACTTTCCCCTGGCTGAAAACCTGAGTCAGTTGTTGATCAATTGACGTTGCCCAATAGAAAGACACCCCCCAACTCCTCCCCATAGGGATCATGGCCTGGAGTTGGGTGACTCCAACCAGTAGAAAGCAGGCTCACTCTAGCTTGTGAAGACAACCACTGCCTTACTATCTTTTCAGAAACAGCAACAACAAAGCTGACTGTGTTTTATTTTCTTCCCAGAGATGACATAGAAACATACTGAGTTTAAAAAACAACAATATAAAGCCTCTGTTTAAAAACAAGGATTCCAAACCTGATGTGGGGGTGAACGCCTCCAATCCCAGCACTTAGGAGGCTGGGACAGGAAGATGGGCAGCTCCAAGCCTGGGCTATGTAAAGAGAATCTGTCTCTGAAGCAAAACAGAGAAGGGTTTTCAGGGCCTCTAGAGATGACAGGGCATCAGGATACTCACCCCGAAGACTTCGAGGGATTGGGGCTCAGCATTGTGAGACCACACTTGGGTGTCTTATTCCAAAAACATCTTTTTAATCCATGATAGAACACTGGAAGGCACAGGCCACGCTATGACCTGTTGGGCAGTCTTGGCTACTATTCTAGAACACTGCAGATAGCAGCTCCTGTGTTATTTATAGGCCAAGAGGGGAGAGTTGAGAAATCCCCACAGTCACCAAGGCTCTGGCCACCGGTCATGGTTCGACTCCAGAGAAGAAAATCATTTTATGTCATAAATTCCATGGAAGGAGACAATTAAAGTTTACACATTTAAAGTTCTCTAAGTTATCCATACAGAAAACTTGCATTGTGTTTCAAGAGACCAGTGTCATTCTACAGAAACCAGCCTCTGGAAGCTGCTAAGGTGGACACAGGAATAATTAGCAGACTTGCCAAGCAGAGCTTAACTGTAAGCATAGCAGAGGCTGCAAGAGGCAGAGTTGAGTCAGGACCAAGTGGGTCCGTGACTCACTCAGAAATTCCCTTCACTTGTCATTCAGAAACATCATTTGTAGGTCACAGTGGCACAGTAAGGCAGGATTAGAGCAACTATGCTGGGATGGGTCTCTCAAAGTCTTTGAAAGTCTTTGGAATTCCTGAAGGTCATCCCCACTGCTGGAATCACCCTGAAGAAACACTCCTGCTGAGGAACTGACTCCAATCCTCCCAGAGATAAGATGGCCAACTTCCCTATGAAGGGATTATGGAGATGAGCTCTCCACATCAAACGACTTGATCTCTAGCCCACATGGGCCCAAGAGCAACTGGGTTGGGCCCCAATGAGAGTTAACCAATGAGAAAAAGCCAGTTTCCCAGGCTTGTCTAGATGTATAAATATGCCTGATCCTGGCAGCCATCTTTGGTGCCCTAGCCCCTCATGGTACTCTAGTGCTATGAGTTCTTTTCCAGGTTGTCATGAATTCTCAGGCATCCTAGCCCCTCATGGCATCAATGCCATGAGTTTGTTTCTCGCCTGCTTCTCATGGAGGTGCCCTAGCCCCTCATGGTACTCTAGTGCTATGAGTTCGTTTCTTGTTCCTTGCTCCTCATGGATTCCATACCTAGGCTCCATGAGTTCTCCAGGGCGTCCCAGCCCCTCGTGGCACTCCGCATCTGAAGTCCATGAGTTCCAACCTTTCTCTCCTCTAATAAACTCTACCTTAATCTTCTACACGTGTTCTGGTTTTAATCTTCGACTCCGGAACACAAGAACCCTACAACATCGGGACGGTCGTTTCCTGTCCCTGCAACATTTGGAAACCCAGATGGACGGCCGAAAGACCATTTCCTGTATCGGCAGGCCTGAATCTCAGCCCTGGAGAGGTGGAGGCAGGAAGTAGGGCTCATGGTCACCCTTCTCTGAGAAGCAAGTTCAAGGTCAGCCTGGTTTACATGAAGCCTTGTCTCAACTGCTCTGTGGGGCTCTGCCCCGCTAAACTGCATGCAGATTACTGTACAGTTTTGCGATGAGGAAAAGGAGGCCTTGGTGATGGACGGACTGCTGAGAAGAAGATTGGTGGCTTGGAGGGTAAGAGCAAGGGCTTCCCCAAGGAGCTCACGTCTAAAGAGAGAGTTACAGGGCAAGAAGGCCCATGAGGACCCGACCTGGGCAAGCTGCACCTGAGAGACCCAGGATGGGCAGGTATCCCACGACGGCCCCAAGGACCGCTTTAGGAATGACACGGGCTCTATTACCAACGGGTCCAGCAAAGCTCCCTTTCTGCTCAGTCCTTGTGGGGTCAGATGTGCAGGATGTGTGGGCCTCACATGGAGCAAGAGGAAGAAAAGGAACTTCAGGAAACGATCCATCCAGAAACCAACAAAGGATTGTGTGGCAACACTCAGAAAGCAACCACCACCATCAGTGTCTGGCCACAGCCCTACTCAGAAGAGCATTTTCTCTGGAGTCCAGCGGACTCCAACTCCAGCTGAAACCAGGCTAAGACTCAGGATCCTCCATGATCCGGCAGTGTGGGATTCTCTGTGGGGCATGTGAAAACAGATTCCTGAGTCCTTACCCAGTTTCTGACTCAGTAGGTTTGGGTGGGGCCCCAAATTTGCATTACTAACCAGCTCCTGAGATACTGATGCTGCCTGTCCTCAGATCACACAGGTTGAGAAGCCCTGATTTGGGCCTTAGGGAACCCCATCGCTACACACCCAGAACCTCAGCCTACATAAGAATACAGTGGAGTTATAGAGCAAAATGATCAGAATCCAACTTTCTGTCTTGAGCCCGTACACAATATCTTCTCTCTGCCATAAAACATGATCTTATGCCAACAGAACTTGGCACCTGCCAAGGCAGATGAGATTCTCCATGTAGATTATGCAGGTGGGGATGAGACTGCCCATGTAGACTATCCAGACGGGGTGAGGCTGCCTGTGTAGACTATCAGGTGGGATGAGATTGCCCGTGTAGACTACCCAGGGTGACAGAGCTGGGCTTCTCATCTCCCATGCAGAACTGTCCCAGCTTACTCGGCTCCTTGTCCAAGACGGCCACCCTGACTCCAGAATTTACTGTCTAAAGTGGAGTTCTTCTCAGCAGATTCCTGGGGAAGCGGTGGGTCCACACGGTTTCCACAGACCCCTAGGGGCTGCTAGAATCCGAGCCTGTTGCTAAGTTCTCCAGATTCGGCCCACGTCACACATGTTTTTGCTTCCACACCTTGGCTGCTGTCTCCTCTCTGTGGGAGGGGCTGTCTCATATTAGATGTTAGAACACAGGCTGGGCAGTCAGATGGACCCGGGCTCAGTCCAACCTCTCCCACTAAGACATACAAGATGGCGGCTAAGTCATTTAACTTCCCTGAGACTTGGGGTTTCTTCTTTTCTTCAGTAACTGTTACAAGAGTAAAAGCCTGAAAGGAGTGTGGGAAGTTGACCCACCATGCATAAAGCAGGTCATATATGTAGTATACAGTATGTGTTCCATTACCACTAACTGTTGTGATTTATCTGTCAGATATTTTCTTGCCAAATTCTTTCACCTTACAGGAGTTTCAGTTGTTGCCAGGACTGATTGTGTAAGATGAAGTTTCTTTTTGTTTGCAGTTCTTGAGTTTGGGTCAGATACAGGAAACATGAGGGAGAGTCATGCCGATTTGAGATCTTAACCCCACCACCCCCATACAAAGAGAAAATATCTAAAGATATCTTAAAAGATAAAGACTGGAAGCATGGGCTAGTGAGCTATTTCAGGTAAATTAATAAAGTATTAAGTTGGAATAAATTCATGGACTAATCTCAACTGAGGCCTAGGGGTAAGACCAGACCCTCTGCTGACCCCCTTTCCATTCACTATGCTACATAACCATCAAGCTCTGTGTGAGGCTGAGACTCAGGTCTGGTTTCCAAAGTTCTCCTTGAGGCAAGAATGCCCATCAGAATGGAGTGGATAGAGCATCCAGATCACCCCCAGTTTGAAAGAAAGAGATTGAGAGAGACATAGCATAGCAGCCTACTTCCAATACCCAAGAAGATGCAGACCTATTCTGTGTTCATTCTGCAAGTGCCCTTGCACAGTGACTTGCACATAGTAGGCGGACAACCAAGTGGTTGATGAAGTCAAGCAAGTGCCCAGAATTGTAAAGAAATGAACTACGACATAGTAGAAAATACCCATACCCAAAGCAGACCATGGTAAAAGGGTAATTGCTGCTCTATGGAACTTATGTTGATAATGATCATGTGATAATGATAATGATCATGCAACAGGCCAAGTTCTCTAAGGACACAGATTCCCCTTCTGTACACACAGTGCCAGTCAGAAGGGGACACAGACCCCCTCAGATACAGCACATAGTCAGGAGAAATTCTAAAGAAACTGCAGGTGAATTAAGATGGCAAGGCAGGATGGATTAATGACCTTGTCTTCTTTTTTCCGCCCCTAAATCCTAGCAGCTGACTGACAGAACCGCAGCCCACCCCCGCCCAAATGGGCTGCCTGAGGACCCTCGTACACCAGGTTCTGGCTCCAGGCCCTCTCAGCTCTCTCAGGTACCTGAAGTCTCCACAAACATTTCCTGCTGGAAGGTGGCTAGAGGCAGCTGCAGCTTCTGCTCTTCCCAGTCAGTTTCTCGTATGAAATCTTGAAAAAGGAACTGGAAAGAACATTGCTGCCAGGTGGTCGGGAATCTTGCTGAAGCTAGATTTGAGGGGGTCAAAGGTCACAGGGAGAAGAGAACTAAAAGGGCAGATCCATGGACCATTCACAGAACCTCTTGCTGAGTTCTGGAAATAGATGCTCATATCCAGCAATCCTGGAAGAGGTGCACGTCAGCAGACAGCGAGAGACAGCCAAACCAACCCTGAACATCTGCTTCTCTCATTTTGCCAAAAGGAACGTTCTTTTTTTTAATTGTTTTTTACAATTCGACCTCTTCTGTTTTCAGGCAGGGGTCGTGGGGACTAGGGGAGTAGGAAGGTGGGCACTGTCTTTTTGCCCCTATTCCAACTTAGGATGGAAAAAGGAAAGAGGAAGCAGGAGAGAAGGGGTGGGAGGAGATCTGCCAGTTCAAACAGAAACTGAGATGAGGGAGTAAGAGGCGGCCAGGAGGAAAAGGGAGAAAGAAGGGAAAAGGGTGGGTGAGAGGGGGAGTGATGGGCCGCAAGTCACCTTCATGTGTCCAGTGAAACTGACCAACTGGAGAGGTGTGAGGGACACAGATGCATCTTCCAGAATGACTGCAGCAATAGCGTGACCCAGAAGCCATGCTCACAGCATCCCGGAGGGACGGGACTGGACCTTCCCGTGCCGCAGCCCCCTGGACTGCTCAGCACCCGGCCGACCAGCCTGTTTCTGTGGAGGCGCGCACCTGTTTAATGCTCAGCAAGGCTGGTCGAGGTCCTATTTATGTCTGGTAGGAGGGGAAATGCCCTCTCCTCCCCCCTTCCCCGTCAGCATTTCAGTATTTTCTCCCATCATTCCTCACTCCTTCCTTGCTCTTTTTTGATTAGTCATGGTGGGTACCTGTCTCCCAACTAGGAAATGCGCCTGCTCGGCAGGGGGCAGTGGGGGGGAAGGAGGGAGTCTGTGAGCAGGTTTGCAGGGGTGGGGGACTCATTTCTGCCTGGCAAGAGCTCCCACACCCTCTGCGTCACCTGCTTTAGGGACACCAAGGGCCCTTCAGAAGTGGTCGGCACCACCAGGAACCAGGGGCAGACTCAGTTCTAATAGCTTCGCTGCATATAGAGCAGGAAGGAAACAGGAGAAAAGCTAAGAGATTTTTCTGTGGCCATTTCTTTATACCTGTTGTGGAAAATCCTCACAGAACATATTGATTATATTTGTAATCTAAAGAAAGTAAAATACATACAGCTTTGAACAACTGCCATTCACTAATTTATTCAATAGACGTGTCCTGAAAAGTCTACTAGGCCCTTTGTTAGATATAGTCATCTCCCCATATCCACAGAGGACTAGCTTTATGGACCACCCCCAGCAGACCAAGGTGCATGGATACCAAAGTCCCTCTATATAAATGATGTGTTTGATACATGTAACTTAGAAGCCTTGTTCCTCTTGTCATGATTCTACATTGCTTACATACAACATGCTGCAAACACTGTGTTAAAGGTGCTATGCTGTATTGTTTCAGGAATAAGGAAACAAACCCTTGTGCATGCTGTGGCTGGGAAACAGCTCAGTAGTTAAAACACTTGCAATGCAAGCATTGAGGGCCGAGTCTGAAGCCACAGAACCCTCAGAAAAACCTGGTGCAGGGCAGGAATGTCTCTAATCTCACAGCTGCAGTGGGGAGATGAGCGGCAGAGAAAGTAGGAACTCGCTGGCAGCCAGGTTTGGGTAGCAGAAAAGCAAGAGAGACCCTGCCTCAAAAGAGGTGGAAGGCGGACCCTCAAGGTTGCTCCCTGATATCCACACATGAGTGCATACATGCACACACACTGTACACATGTTCCATACATGTTCATACAGGCACAATTAATACATATATATATATGCATATATGCAGGGCTGGAGAGATGGCTCAGAACATAAAGTCTTTGCCATACAAGGAAAAGGACCAAAGTTTGAACCTCCAAATTCCATTTAAAAGGCAAGGTGGGTATGGTGGCCTGCCTATAATTCTAACCCTGGAAGGAAGAGCCTGGGAATTCCTAGAGCAAGCTGGCTAGCCAGGCTAGAGTGAATGGCATGCTCTGAATTTAATTAGAGACTCAAGCTCACAATAAGAACAATCAAGAATGATTCTGGATCATTACCTTGGGCTTTCATGGCCATACACATG
The DNA here is from genome assembly GCA_023101885.1 of Typhlomys cinereus. NCBI lineage: Eukaryota > Metazoa > Chordata > Mammalia > Rodentia > Platacanthomyidae > Typhlomys > Typhlomys cinereus. Next base: position 2,675,053 of record JALPQD010000200.1, on the reverse strand, counting down.
AAAGTGCATTTGTGTGTATATATACCTATATACTTAAATCCACCCATATGCACACAATGCACACATTCTTGTACACCACATGCACCCCATACACACATGAGAGAGAGAGAGAGAAGGAAAGAAGGAAAACAAAGAAAGAAGAAAGAAAGGAAAAAAGAGGAAAGGAAAGGAAAGAGGAAAGGGAAAGAGAGGAGAAGAGGGGAGGGGAAAGGAAAAAGGAAAAGGGAAAAATCTCTCTGCAGCAGTCAGCTGAACCCCAGATGTGGAACCTTTGGGTGCAGGGGATCGACTATGTTGCTCTATCCAACCTGGGACAGATTCTCCCAACAAGAAAGGAAATTGAGTATTTTCCTTTCCAGAAGACGGATCTTGGCTGGAGAGCCAGAGACCTGTGTCTAATCAGAACCATGTCACACTGGCAGGTAATTCTTCTCCTAACCTCTGTTTACTCCTCCATATAATGAAAATAGCTTTGTGATTTCACTGAGTTTCTGAAGATGGAGGGAGCTGATTTTCCCAGCAAGATCAATCATGGGAGAGACTGAGTCGCTCAGATGCACGGATCAGTAATAACGAGAACTCTTTTGTGATTGTTCTGTTGGAGCCGGAGGGCTGGACCACACCCTGTGACGGGGTGAGGTTTCCTGTGAAGGGAATTGAATTTTCCACTGTCAATCATCCAGAGAAAAAGTTCAACGGGAGCAAAAGTTCCCTCCTCCTGGGCTCTGTCTGCCCCTCAGATAGGCTTCCAAGGGGTGCAGTGATCTGGCATTGATCCCGGGGTGAAGTGAGCTCAGACCTAGGCAGATTGCCAAGTGGATCTCAGGCTTCCGGCGAACATGGATCTGTGCAGTAATTAAGGACACAGGCCGGACTTGAGGCTACAAGAGGACCTGGGCAGGCAGTAGCCTTTGGCTACTTGGGAACCAGCCGGGATGTCAGCCAGCCAAGGCCATGCCTCCAGGACTCAGGTGTGACCAAGCACAGCAAGTCATGGGCCTGACCTGTGGTCCCAGGAGAAGAGAGGACATGCAGTGTCCATCGTGGTGGTCAGCTGGGCAGCTGCTTTCCTGGCAGATTCTAGCCCCCCTCTCTTCCCAGGATAACCTTACAGAAAGCCATGGGTCTTAGCTACACGACCTGGTGAATCCTTGAAAATTGTTATAACGGAGGTGAGTGAGTCCGTCCGCCCGCCCAGCCCCCCCAGCCCCCAGGTCACTCCGTGTCCCTGCGCCATGCCCCGGCCTGCCTCGGGCTGTGGCCTGGGCCGTGCCCCAGGCCCCAGCCCTTTCTTCCTCCCGCCCGCCTGTCCGACTGACTGGACAGGACTTGGTCACATTCCTCCATCCCTGGAGCTTGGGAGGGCCACTAAGCCAAGTCCCAGGCCCCAGGTGAAGAATTCTGCCAACAACATCAGTCCCTCTGCCTCTCTGGCCCACCGGGGACCCATGCAAGTGGTACTACAGAAGACACACTGCTACTCAGAATTCAATAGAGTCCAAAGAAAACTCAAGCAAAGTTCTAAGGGTCAAAGGCCATATATCTGAAAATCTCTACAATCATCCTATCACATGGGAGAGATTCTTCACATCCAGCCAAAAGATAAGTAAACCTCCTTTTTTTTTTCTCACCTTACTGTCCCTTTCTAATAGTAATCAGTGTAGATTAACCTTTCCATACAGTCACCCCCAAAACACATACAACTCCAGGGAATACACCACTCACTCACATATCACCAAAATACTACATCGTAAAAGTGCACTACCATACTAATATTCACCCCCTGTCTACTTAACCTGATTTAACTGATATACTAACAGCCTAATAGCCTCAGCTAGGAAATAACAATAACAAAAGACAAACATACCCAACCCCAAGGCAAGCACTAGTAACAACTGCCCAAGTGTAGTAATATCAACTAAATCAGTTCAGTCAAAAACACACAGAAACTGAAAAGCCCTAGAAGACAAAACAACAATGCCCAAGTCAAAGTACAGATACATGAGAAACAAAACCCAAGGAGACCAATCTCCCACTGAAAGAATCAACTCCTTAAGGATGGATTCCAACCAGAACAAATTCACAGAAAATAGCCAAGAAAGCCAGACCCAAGACAACAACTTTCAAAGTATGATCATTACCATAATTAATACTATGAAACAGGAAATGCAAGAGGAATTAAACAATCGCATCAAACACTATGAACAGGAACACAACAGGCATTTGGAGGAGTTGAGAAAAACAGTTCAAGAAACAAAAATAGGCATAGAGCAGTTAAAACAATCTCAGGCAGAGCTTAAAATTGAACTAAAAGACAAGTTTTCTTCCACCCAAAGCTCAACAGAGAGTCTTATCAGCAGAACTAACGAAGCAGAAAATAGAATTTCAGATCTTGAAGACAAAGTGAGAGAATTAACCGTCTCAATGGAAGAGGTTATTAAAGCCAAAAAGACACTTGAGAGGAACATTCAAGAGATATGGGACACCCTGAAGAAGCCTAACATGTGTATTCATGGAATACCAGAGCAAGAATCTCAAAATACCACACCTGAGGAAATTTTTCAAATTATCATAAATGAAAACTTCCCTCAACTGAAGAATGAGAGGCCCATCCAAATACAAGAGGCATTTCGCACTCCAAACAGATATGACCAAAATAGAAAATCGCCACGGCAAATAATAGTCAAAACACTCCACGTTCAAAACAAAGAAAAGGTGCTGAGAGCTTCAAGAGAAAAAAAGCAAGTCACTTTTAAAGGCAAACCTATTAAAATAACAAATGACTTCTCAATGGAAACAGTAAAAGCAAGAAGAGCTTGGAGAGACATACTTCATGTATTAAATGAGCAAAAATGCCAACCCAGACTGATATACCTGGCAAAACTATCTGTTATGATCGAGGGAGAAAGAAAAATTTTCCAGCACAAAGACACCTTGAAGGGATACATGTCTACCAAACCAGGCCCTCCAAAAATGCTAGAAATGATACGCAAACTTGAAGAAAAAAACAACCATATCCAGGAAGACAGAAGAGTAGTATAATACCACAAAAACATAAATGTAAAATAATAAGCTTACAAAATTCACTAAACATAAAAAATGTCCAGAATTAAAAATAATTTCTCCATTATAACATTAAATGTCAATGGTATTAATTCATCGATTAATAGACACAGATTACAAACTTGGATTAAAAATCACAACCCATCAATCTGTTGCCTTCAGGAAACTCATCTCACCACAAAAGATAAGCACATCCTAAAAATGAAAGGCTGGTCCGAAATACTGCAAGCTAATGGAACCAGGAAACAGGCAGGGGTAGCTATTATGCTGTCGGACAAAGTGGACTTCAAACCAAAAAAAAATCATAAGAGACACAGATGGATACTACATTTTAGTCACAGGTACAATTCACCAGAAAGACTTCACACTACTGAAAATTTATGCACTCAATACGGGCCCCTCCACATTCATTAAGAAAATCCTACAGCATCTAAAGCAAGAAATCAACCCCCAAACGATAATTCTTGGGGATTTCAACACTGCCCTCTCAACATGGGATAGATCAACAGGTCAAAAGCTTAACAGAGACACTTTGGAACTTAATCAAACTCTTAAAGAAATGGACCTTACAGGTCTCTATCAAACTTTTCATCCACGCACCAAAGAATACACATTTTTCTCAGCAGCACACGGAACTTTCTCCAAACTAGATCACATATTGGGCCACAAAATGAATCTCCACATATACAGGAAAGTTGAAATTCTAGCCTGTGCTCTATCAGACCACCACGGCCTAAAGCTTGACATCCACAACACAACAAACGACAGAAAATACACTAACTCCTGGAAACTTAACACTATGATGCTGAATGAGAACTGGATTCAGGAAGAAATTAAAAAGGAAATTCAAGATTTCCTGAAAGCAAATGATAATGAAAATACAACTTACCAAAATCTCTGGGACACAATGAAAGCTGTCCTAAGAGGTAAGTTCATAGCTCTTAATGCCTACATCAGAAAAATGGAAACATCAGAAATAAATAACTTAACAATGCAGCTTAAAGCTTTAGAGAAACTAGAGCAATCTGATCCCAAAAGTAGTCGAAGAGAGGAGATTAGCAAAATAAGGGGAGAAATATCTGAAATTGAGATTAAGAAAACCATAGAGAAAATCAACCAGTCAAAAAGCTGGTTCTTTGAAAAAATCAATAAGATTATATACCCCTAGCTAAATTAACCAAAAGCAAGAGAGAGAAAACCCAAATCAACAAAATTAGAAATGAAAATGGAGATATCACTACTGATACCCAAGAAATCCAGAGAATTATAACATCATATTTCAAAAACTTATACTTTGTGAAATTTGACAACACAAAAGAGATGGATGAATTCCTAAGTAAACACAACTTACCTAAATTGAATCAGGAAGTTGTGAATTATTTAAATAGTCCTATAACATATAAGGAAATTGAGGAAGTAATCTCTAAACTTCCCACCAAAAAATGTCCTGGACCAGATGGATTCAGCACAGAGTTCTACCAGACATTTAAGCAGTTAATAACACCAATACTCCTTAAACTGTTCCATCAAATAGCAAAGGAAGGAACACTACCAAATTCCTTCTATGAAGCTAATATCGTTTTAATCCCAATAAAGATTCACTTAAAGAAAACTATAGGCCAATCTCTCTGATGAACACAGATGCAAAGATTCTCAACAAAGTTTTAGCAAATCGGATTCAAAAACATATCAAAAAGATTATTCATGGGGACCAAGTAGGCTTTATCCCCAGCACACAAGGTTGGTTCAACATACGCAAATCAATAAATGTAATTCATCATATAAACCAGTCCTAAGTCCAAGACCACATGATCTTGATAGATACAGAAAAAGCTTTTGACAAGATCCAACAGCCTTTTGTGATCAAAACGCTAGAGACAGTAGGAATGGAAGGAACCTTTATCCATATACTAAAAGCTGTATTCAACAAGTCCACAGCAAGGATTATGCTCAATGGGGAAAAACTGGAAGCATTCCCACTTCCATTCAATATTGTATTTGAAGTCTTAGCTGAAGCCATAAGACAAGAAAGGGGCATAAAAGGGATTCAAATCGGCAAGGAAGAAGTCAAGCTATCCCTATTTGCAGATGACATGATCTTATATCTGAGTGATCCCAAAAACTCCACCAGGAAGCTCCTGGAACTAATTGAGAAGTTCAGCAGGGTAGCAGGATACAAAATAAACGTACAAAAATCAGTGGCTTTCCTATATGCCCAGAATGAAAGAAGTGAAAAAGCCCTGAGAGAAACAATCCCATTTACTATAGCCCCTAAAAAAATGAAATACCTTGGTATAAACCTAACCAAGGAGGTAAAAGACTTTAACAATGAAAACTTTAAAACCCTAAAGAAAGAAATTGCAGAAGACACCCGAAGGTGGAAAGACCTCCCGTGTTCCTGGATTGGCAGAATCAACATCGTAAAAATGACCATCCTACCAAAGGCAATATACAAATTCAATGCTATACCAATTAAAATCCCAAAGCAATTCTTTAAAGAAGTTGACCAAACAATCTCAAATTTCATATGGAGGCACAAAAGACCCAGGATAGCAAAGACAATCCTGAGTAACAAAAACACTGCTGGAGGTATCACCATACCAAACCTTAGTCTATACTATAAATCCATTGTTGTAAAAACAGCCTGGTACTGGCTCCAAAATAGATGCACAGATCAATGGATAAAGATTGAAGATCCAGATATAAGCTCACAAAGTTACAGCCATTTGGTCTTTGACAAAGGGGCCCAAAGAATCCAATGGAAAAAGAACAGCATCTTCAACAAATGGTGCTGGCAAAACTGGATCTCCACATGCAGAAGATTAAAGCTGGACCCGTACTTGTCACCATGTACAAGACTTAATTCTAAATGGATCAAGGACCTTGATATAAGGCCAGAGACTATAAAAACCATAGTTGAAAGGATAGGGAACTCCTTCGAGCTGATTGGGCTAGGCCAACAGTTCCTAAACAGACATCCAATGGCACAGTCACTGCTACCAACTCTCAACAGTTGGGATCTTGTGAAATTAAAGAGCTTCTGTTCAGATAAAGAGATTGTAACACGAGCTCAAAGGAAACCCACAGAATGGGAGAAAATCTTCACTAACCACATATCTGATAGAGCTCTATTATCCAGAGTGCACAAAGAACTTAGAAAACTAAACACCAAGGAAACCAATGGCCCAATTAAAAAATGGGCCCTGGAACTTAAAAGAAACTTTACTAGGGATGAAATTAAAATGTCTAACAAATATCTTAAAAAATGCTCCACTTCTTTAGCCATCAGGGAAATGCAAATCAAAACTTCCCTGAGATATCATCTCACCCCGGTCAGGATGGCAAAAATCCACAATACAAACAACAACAAATGCTGGAGAGGATGTGGAGAGAGGGGAACTCTCCTACATTACTGGTGGGAATGCAGGCTCATACAGCCACTCTGGTGAGCCATCTGGAGATTCTTAAAGAAATTAAAGATTGAAATGCCATATGACCCTGCTATTCCACTTTTGGGAATAACCCCCCATACAGCAGAGGTTCACCTCGATAGCACAAGCACGACCATGTTCATAGCAGCACTGTTTACAATAGCAAAGTCATGGAATCAACCCAAATGTCCAACAGTTGACGAGTGGATAAGGAAACTGTGGTACATCTATACAATGGAGTACTACTCAGCCATCAAAAATGATGAATTACTGGAATTTGCCAGGAAATGGATGTCATTAGGAACAATTATATTAAGTATCCCAAACTCAGAAAATTAAATGCTGTATGTACTCCCTAACAGGTGGCTCCTAGTACCAAACCCACCCAGCCCACCTTGAGACACTCAAAGATAAATCTATGTAATACCTACAGTAATTGCAAGGATTGTGAACAGGAGGGATGGGGTTGGAGGGCCACACCAGAAACAAGGAGAGAGGGGACCATGTTACAGCAGAGAAAACAGGCCTCCATTAAGGACTGCAAGTAAGTAATGAGACACCTGGTTAAGTTCACAGACGTTCGTTCCTGATCATTTACAACTGAGGGGGTATGATCTTACCAGAAGGGGAGGGCATATAGTCTGGCAGATAAAAAGTAACCATTTTGCAAATGGGTGATTGACCCCTCCCTCACTGAGGTTTCCTACTTTTATTACATCTACCCTTGAATGTGCTCTTATAACAAGACTCCAGTTTAACAGCTTTTTGTCTCTGGCCAGGGGGTGACATACAATGCCCATCAGGATGGAGTGAAGGGCATTGCAGGAGCAGCAAAACTGCAAAAGAAAATCAACAAACCATAATCCAGAACTTCAGAGACTCTATATCAACCACCTAGAACTAGGCCAGACTAATCTCTCCCCAACCTGAAGCTCAGGGAAATTTGCGGAAGAGGGGGCAGTAAGATTGTAAGAGCAAAAGGATGGGAGGAGCAATGATTTGCAAGATACTCCACACAAGTTAGGGCCGAAGCAATCATAATTGGACTTTGCATGCCCTGAGCAATGTCCAACACACTATTGACCTCACAAAGTCTAGCATCTGCTAAAGGCACCAAGATCCTTGGAGGCAAGGGATTGGCAGCCACAGTAGTGTTCCTATGCTTAAGGGGAACACGGGAAAGGGTTCAGGGAAATGCCACTGGGTCCTTGTACGTCATCGGAGAGGAGGGCCCAGAGGAGAGTCTGGCATGCACATTAAAGGACTCTCTGGGAATGGGGGGGGGAGGCACTGGGGGATGGGGAGGGAGGGTGAGGAAAGGGGGAGCAGGGGGTTTAGGGGTGAGGAAGAAGGAGGGAGGGAACTGGTATACCTATTAAGTTTGTATGAGCGGAAATAATAATAAAAATGTTAAAAAAAAAAGAAAGTTGTTATAATAGGGTAACAACGTGGGTATATGGTTTAAGCCCCGAGCTGGTAAACAGCCATACTGTTTTGTTATGTGAAATTCCTGGTTCCTTTCTCCTTGTTCATCTCTGCCTCAGTGAGAGATAGAAGTTAAAAACACGATGAACTGAACTCACAACAGAAACATTCATGGCTCGAGTCTTGATCCAGTCTCCTGACACAGTTGGCAAAGAGCCATAAATGTCAGTGATATTTAATGTATATGTCAAAAAGTGAGTGTGTCCAGAGTTTTGACCATGGCCCGAAGGTGCTCTAGCCTGCAGGAGGCCATCTGCTGTCTCTTGCTATCCGCAGGCACGGGTCACTACTGCGGTCACTGGGGACAGGACTGACTCATGAGTTTAGAGAAGGGATGACTCGTGATGTGGGCCAGTGACAGGCAAACTGATCCTTCTGTGGAGCTTCCTGGCACAGAATCAGATTCTACTCCAGCCCTGCCAATGGGTTAGACACTAAGACGTCTCAGCGGGAGGGTCACAGCCATGCTGACCAGTCAAGGGTGGGCACGCTTTCTCCCAGAGCACCTGATTCACTGCTTGCTAAAAGGACACAGCGTCCACGATGCATGTGACAGTGCAGCATGCATCCCAGTACGAGACCGAATCACAAGTGAGAAGTGTCTTAGTTGTGTGAAGCCATGGTGTAGGGGTTTAACCTACCCTAAGAAAAGCTTACATGTGACCATCCAAGAGCCACAGTTTCTTCCCTTGTCTAAGGAACATGCTGTGGTAGTGGTGGGGGCAAACCTGTCAGTTGTCATTTTAAAGAAATTCCACAAATATTATTTTTTCTAACAAGGCCCATAAATCCTGCCCGGATGAGGAAAGCACAAGGACCTGCTTTCTCATGAGATGTTGGTCCACAGGAGTTAACACTACACATCCCCAAGAAGGCTGCTCTCGAGGGCAATTCACATCCGAGCCAAGAGCAGCTTGCCAGAAAACAACAGAGACAACAAGTCAGGAGCCACTAAGGACTTGAGGGACAGTTGGGTTTGGGGTGGGGTCCTGGTTTCTTCCACACTCTTCCAGTCAGGAGCCACTAAGGACTTGAGGGACAGTTGGGTTTGGGGTGGGGTCCTGGTTTCTTCCACACTCTTCCTCATTGTCCAGATTTTCTAAAACAAGTTTAAATTACCTGCATACTAACAAAATAAAAGGTCTAAAATGTCGATTTTTAAAGGCAGAGAATAAACTGGCTCATCCCAAAGATGAATAAAGAAGAGAGGTAGGAGGTCACAGGTCAAAGGATGTCATCCACATGTTCCTACCCAGGTGAGGATGCAGCCGCTGAAAGAGAACCACTTGTGTCAACTGGCCTGTGCTTGTTAATGTTGTTGTTGGCCTGAACTGACAACTGATGCAAAGAAGGATCTGAAGACACTGTCTGTCTTGGTAAGGAGGGAGCTGAGGACATAGCCCATGGTGGTAGGGAAGGATTCAAGGAAGAAAAGAAAAGATTGATGCTTTTATGACCTGGTCTTAGGACTTCAGTTCTCAATGCTCAGCCGAGGCTGAGAACTATCAGGAGGATGCAGCGCATGAGGGCTGCTGAGGGAAGGATGTGAACTGACCAGGGAAGGAGGGAAGAAAGGGCGTGTGCAGAGGATGGAGCGCATGTGGCAGAGGGAGCGGAGCAGGGCTGGGGGGACTGTACTTGGGTTAAGAGGATGGGTGGCATCCATCCTAAAGGTCTTCTACGCCGACCCAAGTCATCTTTCTTCAGGTAGAGGAGAGCCATATAGAGTATGTAGCTGGATAGAGGGGGTTGCAGCCAGCCTCCATGGTTTCTGACAAAATTGTGACAAGACAACTTAAAGAGGAACAAGGAGCTTTGTTCTGCTTATGATTCTGGGGTACAGTGCCTCAGCCAGCTTGGCAGGAGAGCCCACACCAACATCAGAGGCCAAGGGAACTAGCTACACCATATCTGTATAGCAGCCGAGAGAGGGACAATTCTTATTTGCCAGACCAGCACATCTGGCCAAGTAAGCCAAAGGATGCCAACTTTCTCAACCAGTTCCCTCTACCTTATGTGCCTGCCCAGGTACTAGTTCCACCCACCATACTGTGCCTTCTCCATCAATCTCCCACAGTTTGCTCTGGGCTTAACTACCAGTTCTCTATATTATGCCCAGAGTTCCAACCCTCAACTGTGCAGGTGACACCTGCATCTAGTATGACAGAGGATCCCACACAGGCTCATGTGTTTAAACTCTTGATTCCCAGCAGCTGGGGCTGTTTTGAAAGGTCGGCAGAGCTTTAGAATGCAAAGCCTCTCAGGAGGAATTGGGTCATTTGGGGACAGATCCCTTAGTTACATAGCTGGGCCCCCTTCCTGCTTGAGTTCAGCTTCCTCACGGCGAGGGAACTGTGACCCTCAAGCTCACGCTTCCCACCAGGAGGGATCGTAGCCCTTCTTAACCCATGAGCCAAATAAATCCTTCTTCCTTCAGGCTGCTTTGGTAGGCGTTTTGCCACAAAATGAGAAAAGTAGTACACAGGGCAGACGCAGCAGTGTCTGGGTATACCCCAGTGCTCTGTGCACTCCTTCTAACCCCTGCTTCAGGCAGCCATCGCTTCTAGCTGAACTCCAGACTACAGAAAATAGAAAGCACATCTTCCTCCCTAGAAAACATCCATGCTGGGAGACTCTCAGGCTCCCAACCATCCCTGTAGCGTTCATCCAAAGATGCAATCCTGTTCTCACGGCCATTCCAGAATTCTCCTTTGGATGATAATCTCATTGTAGGATCTTGTTGCTACAGGGAGCCCTTAATAATTTGTTATAAATTATGAAATTGACATAGTAGTACAAAGATTACCAATCATAAGTCCAGATAGTAGTGGGGCTGTCACAAGAGACCTTAATGGAACCTAACCCTAACCGTAATCTTCTAACCCTAACCCTTCTCTGAAGGGATATGGTAAAACATGTGTTTGGTCTTCATCCATAATTGCAAGAATAAACTCCTAAAACCTTTTGAATTTCCCAAATGAGAGAGGTGACAGAAATACGTTCTTTCAAAATATACAAGGAGCCCCTTTGACCAAGTCTGACTTTTCACCAGTGAATAACTAGAAGCTGAAAGTCCCTATGTAGCTTCAGAAGCCACCAATGCCATTGCTAGAAGTTTGGAACTCTCACAGGATCAGCTTTTTTCAGAGTCACCCACTTGACCTGACCTCTGGGGAGGGGGTAGGGCTTCGGAGTGAATTATCATCAATGGCCAAAGGTCCTGTCAATCATGTCTATGCAACAGAGCCTGTGTAAAAACACCAAGTGGAGAATTTTGGAGGGATTCTGGGTCGACTGGCACACCCACATGCCACGCAGCAGCCTACCCAAGTCTGTAAAGACCGGTGATCCTGGACTTAGCACTGTTTCATTTCTCGTCCTTATGTGGCTCTTCATCTAGCTGTTCACACATGTCCTTTAGGATGTCATGGAAAATATAACCTGGAGCTCTGATGGCCATTAACTCAAGTTCCTGGACTAGAGGGAAAGCTGTGGGAGCCCTCACTTTGCAGCCAAGTGGGGCAGAAGCGTGGGGAGTGTGGAGAGCCACTACTTGAAATTGGCAGCAGAAGTGGCAGCCTGTGGACTCGAGCAAGCCAATCAGGATTGAATTCGATTTCAGGACACCCAACAATGCCAGGAGAACTGCCTGGTGTGGAAATCCAGCCACCAGGTTTGTGAGGGGAGAACATTTTCCCCTAGCTTCCCTCGACCCCCCCTTCTGTTGTACCCAGAGCTGCTGCTGCTGTGCATCCAAAACAGGCTTAGCAGAGCAGCAAGAGGCATTTGCCCTGTGTCTAAGCAACGTGTCAGAAGCTACCTTACCTCTCTTCCAAGAGAGCAGCACGCACCCTGTGACCTAAATAGCTTGGGAACAACGCAGGGTGGTCCACAAGCAGCAGGAAGACGGCCCCGGGGGAGATGCTGCCTACCCAAACAGCCTGGGACAGAAGCATCCATTGTGATCACTCGTGCCCGTGGGCCTCGTTCAGCACATGGCCCCTCTCAGCACCCAGGGAGCCTCCAAGCAGAAGACATTTGAGATGTCACCAAAGGCAACCAGAGCAAATACAGTTCTGTTCTTTACAAGCTGCCCAGTCTGTGCTTTTCCTCCCAATCCAAACAGAATAGCACGTTCTCATGGCCTTCTGAGAAACTGGACTCATCTCAGAGAGTCGAAAGAGAAAGGTTGTTTTCTTACTCTAAATTGAAGAGAAAAAAGAGGGGGCCCTTTCTCAGCGTTTACTGCTCATTTGCAGGGTTCTGCCTGCTCATAACGCCTCAGCTGGTCCAGTGCGCGAATCCCAGAGGGAGACATGGAGATGAGCGTGGGCCCAGCACCCGAGCTTTCCAGGGACTCAACTTATTGTGTGAGTGCCAGGTACTCAGCAGCCAGATAGCTGGCTTCTCAGGCAAGCAGTGCCCTGCCTGCCACTGCACCTGCCTTCCAACCTAGCTCCTCCGTGAAGGGACCGAGTACCATCCGTCAGCGTACTGTGGGGTGTCATTAGTGCACATGTGTACGCACACAGGAAAGCCCACCGCAGAGTCTCTGCCTTCCAATAAATCACCAGTTGCCAAGCCATGGTTATGCGTCATGGTCATTTGTGAAAAAGAAAGACGCACAGCTTGAGACGCCAGCTTGGTTATGTGCTGAGCATATGATTCCATTTGCAGAGAAGCAATTGCCTCAAAACCTGTCAGAAACCGTTTCCTGCATAAACAGGGCACTCCTTTCCTACCCCGGCATGTTGTCTGGGTAGTTATCTGTTTGGTTGGGTTTTGCTGGGTTTTGTTTTGAGACAGGGATTCATTCTGCAGTGAACGGTGGCCTCAGACTCACAGTGGTCCTCCTGGCTCAGTTTCCCAAGCACTAGGGTTGCAGGCTTGAGTCACCACGTGGGCTCCAGACCTATCTTGAGTGCTCTGCTCCCAGACATGAACGAAAGCCACTGCCGAAGTGGAATTCACATCTGGTGCCGTGGGACTAGCTAGTAATACATATCCTGGGACAAGAGGCTGGCTGGAGACGAGGTGTGTGAGCCGAGAGTCACTGTAGTTAAACAACTCTGTGCACAATTTCCCTCTTTAACTGCTGAGTCCACCCCAGGTCTGGCTAGGTAAAATAGCCAGGTCGGCCTTGGCAGACCAGGCTGCCAGCTAACTAACCCTGAGAGAAGAACAAGAGACGGGAGGCTGCCACAAGGGAGGCTGGGGAACAGGGACCCTGGTTGGTCACCCTGCCTTGACCCACGGTGTCTGACCAGACCAGACATTGCATTCACCATCGAGCATCTGTCACAGCCACAGGCACAAGAAGATGGACTATCCCACTCCAAACTCCTGCAGATAAAACAGGAATGGAGGCTAGAGGGGAAGGGAGTCCTGGGCCTTCTGCCAGGCAAGGAGGATCTATCATCCTTCAGGCAATGAGCTCAATGTGCTCACAGAAGCCAGTGTCCCCTGGTCCTTTCCATCCTCCCCTCCCCTGATTCCCTCTGAAGCCCCAAATTCCTAGGTTCTAGGGTAGAAATGTGGGGAAGGTGAGGGAGTGGGGGAAAGGGTCAGACTTACCTAACTCCTCCCGGCTATAAGGTGCAGGAGAGGCATCCACAAAATCGCTGTCTGGAGAAAGAAAGAAAGCGGAGAACAAGCTGAAACGCTACGACCATCATCCGGGGTGATTGATTACATCGGGTGAGTGCAGGTCCCTTTGAGAAGCACCCGGGCTCTTTCTCCATCTATCAGAATGGGCGAACCTGAGGCCAGACAGGATTCAGACTACCTCACCCACCGGGTGTAAGGCATTCCTAAAGAAATTTGGGGGACCACCTGGCCCCAGGACACCTTGTCCTGAAGGGACACACGGGTGCCTGTGAGTACCAACTTCCCTCAGGTACTATCTGGCTGTTCCCCCAGCCGGGCACACAGTGCCGCGATGCCATCTTCTGCCTTCCACCCGCGTGGAGCACGCTGCTGGGTTGCTCGCAGGAGACCCTGTGCCAGCACCCCAGAGCTGAGAAGTTTTCCTGTGGTTGCAGACGCTCAGGGTGTGCAGCAGCCTCAGTGGCCAGCCGGCAGCGAGATGCTCACTGGGCCCCTGCACATCCCTGCCCGTTGCTAGGCAACCGAGGCCGGCACTCTCTTGCGTGCACACTGCCCTGGCCACTGACACCCTGCTGGAGGGTGTCCTCTTCTCTAACTCTGTATTAAAAAGTAGAACATTGCACCTCAAAACCGAGTCCCTGCTCTTTTGTATCGGGTCTGTCCTCTGAGGGATCTGGACTGTCACGAGGGATTTCTTGGATGGGTTCTGATGCAATAGGGGGCATACAGTCCACAGGCCCCCTGCCAGTCTGCTCTTGTTTTTAGCCTGAATTCTAATGTTGGTCCAAGCATTACTCTCTGCTCTTTCTAAATTCATTTTTGTAACCTCTTTTATTAAATACATATTAACCCTATTTATTGAGACTTTGTTTAACCTCCAGTTCATAGATAGGGAAATGTAAGGAACATGGGCCAAC